>OX352300.1:14705234-16050468 GCA_947086415.1 Pammene aurita | reverse complement strand
TTTTGAGCTGTTTAAGAGCCATTCTAATCTCGTACAGGCTGATGTCCGGGATGTCTTCGGTATAATGTCGGGTCAGTCTAGCTCTAGGGTCTTCCGCCAGATCAACTTCAGGTCTGCTAGTTGATGTGTACAGCTGTCCATAAAAGGCCTTTATCTCCCCCAGAAGCTCGGGTCTGGATGAAACGATTCTACCATCCTCAGTTTTTAATTTGGCGAGCTGGCTCTGCCCAATAGACAAATCTCTTGAGAAAACTTTAGAGCCTTTATTCTGCTCAATAGCCTCTTCAATACGATTTGTATTGAATTGGCGCAAATCACGGGTAAGGGACTTAGAGATCCGTTTATTGAGCTGCCGGTATAATGACGCATCTGCTGAGGATTGCAGAACCATTTCTCTCCTTTCCTCGATGAGTTTCTGAGTGGAGTCAGAGAGGCTTTTCGTTCTGTTGCTCCGCTGGGCCTTAAAAAACTTAGATCCAGTACTATGGACAGCTTCCACAAACCCGTCGTTAAATTCGTCCACATCGCCGCCTAGACAATCGAAACGGTTTTGGAGTTCCAGCTGAAAGCTCTCAGGGTTTTGGATTTGAAGTGCTGCTGGTCGGAGCGTAGACTTCATCAGTCAAGAGCGCTCTGGCTTAACACATATATTCAATTTGCCTCTCACCAGACGGTGATCATTTCCGGTTTTAACCGTATTGATCACAGAGACATCATTGAATCATTGATGCTTCTTCGTCGACATGATGAAGTCAATCTCGTGTTTAGTTGCACCGTCGGGACTCATCCAGGTCCATTTCCTGTGATCACGTTTCTTGAAGAAGGAGTTCATCATGTAGAGTCCCTCCTTCTCCAAGAAGCCAGCCAGTAGTTGGCCCCGGTGGTTCCGACTTCCAAATCCAAATTGCCCCACTCTCAGCTCTTCACCATCTTTCTTGCCCAGTTTCGCGTTAAAGTCCCCCATAACAACGGTGAAGTAGGTTTTGGAGCTATGCATGGCCTTCGATATATCCTCATACATAGCCTCCACCTCGTCATCGGAGTGTGCCGAGGTCGGCGCATACACCTGTATGACCTTCAACGAGTACCTCTCGGATACTCTGAGTACAAGGTACGCCACCCTAGTCGACACACTCTCGATCTTCACCACGTTGTTCACGAGGGACTTATGGACGATGAACCCGACACCTCCCTGGGACTGTTGGTCGCCCTCCCGGAAATAAAGCAAGTTGCCGGACTTTAGGATTATCGTTTCCTCCCCCTCTCTTCGGACTTCAGATAACCCTATGACATCCCAACGCAACTTGCTCAATCCTTCCTCCAGTTCCACTATCTTTTCGTCGGTCCGCAGTGTACGCGTGTTATATGTTGCCAGGGCCAGAAGTCGTCGGTGGTGGTAGCCGGATCTTTGCCGGAGATTCTTAGCACCCCTGACCCCGTTAGTACCCTGGCCGCTACCATAACCAGGGCACCGGGGGTCGCCGGACACTCGGGGCCGTGGTTTTTTGGTTCTTATCATGGGGGGTGAATGCCGTAATCGCCACGCTTGGCATGCGGGTTGGCGATCGCAGTATCTCCACCGCTCTCCGAGGATGCTGCTGCCCATCCCCCGGTGGTCTTGGCCGTAGTTTTAGGACATACTCCGGGTCCGGCTTTGTGCTTTATGTTTCAAGCAAATAGGACGTAATTTAATTGTAGTCGGATTTACCCGAGCTAATTCGGAATTGCACTTTTATAAATTAAATTAAATATAGATTTGTAACACATATATCTAATAAATGCAAAGTTATTTATGAAAGTTCTTGACAATGAATACATGATTACTCCATCCAGTAAATACATTTTTCATTAAAATCTACCTATACCGGATGGTTCACGACTGGTACATACCAGCAACTAGTGCAAAAATGTTTCGTAATTACCCGAATGCACCTTACCCACACGTTCATGTCTACAATCATCTACGTTCAGGTCATGGATTGCGTCTGGAGGTCGTTTTATGGGTGCCGAATTTAAGGCAAGTACGTGGATAATGAAATTGTTGACATTTGAATTGTGATCTATAAATGTACCTACGAGCAAGACAGAATAAATTGTTTATTGTACTTTGTCATCATCCTAGCGATTGGGTCGGCTTTTGTGCCACGGCACAATCGTTCCTATCTTAGTACATGAACTTCATAGTGATTTCATGCATGAATATCATAACCTTGCAGTACCTAATTAATTATGTACCTCTTGAAACACAGTTTGCTAAGCAGCAGACGTCATAATATCCTGAGTAGCCGTGCGCTCGGCTACCACTGCGGTTACACTGTGAGCCGGACACTAAACTTGGCTTTGAATTAGTAGCCCGAACACCGACCTAAATGTTGTAGACGTACTGCCCCTAAGGCGATTATCACACGGGCACCGCAACCGGATGCGGCGACAGTGTGCAAACGTGACAGCGCTATACACATACACAGCGCTATCTCGCTCGCGCACCGGCGCGGCATGCGGAAACCGCACCAGTATGAAAGCCGCCTAACAGAGTCCGTCGAAAAAAGTGTTTGATTTTGTTACATATTAAAGGTATTATAGACCTGAGTATTAGATATGGATTTCAATTTAATACCTCTATGCGTTCATGAGGAAAGGGGTAGTAACTTTAAAATGATATATGATGTAACTAAAACTTTACGGTTTTCGCAATTTTTCCTTTATCTGTGCTGTGTTGCTTCGTGCCTTTCAAGATTCTGAGTTCACGGGAAGTACCCTGTAGGTTTTGATTCCCTTGCGAGTTTTGAAAATTTGCGGATTTTGCGGCATAAACGGCTGTATCTTTCGATTGCGTTGGCTTAGAAGTTTGATTTTTTCACAGCTCCAAGGGACAGTAGGCTTGAGTATTTCAGCTTGATACCTCCACGCGCTCCTGAGAAAAAGGGTCTTGACAGACGGACGGACGGACGGACAACAAAGTGATCCTATAAGGGTTCCGTTTCTTCCTTTCGAGGTACGGAACCCTAAAAAGTATGTATTTTTTCATAAGCAATGTTCACGTGTGAAATAGTGTGAATATGGTAAACTTGTAACCCTTTAACACCGTAATGACCGTAATCTGATCTAATCTAATCCGTCAAATCCCGTATTCTGCAGTGAAACACAACAATGTTGCAGGAGTCATAAGTAGTGCGCCGGCCAGTATCTCGCTGCGGTCACAATGCAGGCCGAATACTGCACTAATACTATGCTCACTCTCAAATTAGTAGCCCGAAATGGCCCGAATGATGACTTATCAAGACATACCTGGATAACTGGGATACACATTATATTAGTAGGTAAGCTAAATTAGCAATATTCAAGAGTAAATATGATAGACATGTGATCCCTATATTGTATTCTACGTTAAAATACGGTCTTATAATCTGCAGAGTAAATATTTCGCTGTGGTTACAATACAGGTCGGAGTCGGACACTAAGCTCAGCCTGGAATGCTAACTTTATCAAGACATACCGTAAGTGTGGGTTACTTTAACCCATTGGAGGGTAACTTTAGTCCATATGAAAATAATATTGTAATAAACATTGATTTATACAAAAAGGGAGATACGGTACCAGGCGTTCGATTGTGTGCCATCAAATATAGGTTCCGGGACCTATATTGAATTAGTCGTGTGGCAGAGTCTCTCGGTCACACTTTGCAATGCGCAAAATATGGAGGTCTCGCTTGCATACCCGTGTTAACTATATAGGTTTATCTCTTTTGCCCATGATACACATGCATTATAGCTGTGTGTAGCATTTTACAAGTGTGTAGGTGCTGGACCGCATTTCAGTTTTGGTTACTATGAACGTCACTCATCTTCCTTTTTGTTTATGTCTATTGTAATAAAATACGTAAATGGGTAATTCCACGAGACTGTAACGTCATGACCAATTCTTTCGTGTGTTTTTTGATTAATTAAGCAAATTTAAGTGTCCATATATCTACCTGTAGGCATAGGGAAGATATGTGAACACTTACATTTGCTGAATTAATCAAAGAACACACGAAAGAATTGGTAACTGACGTTAGTCTCGTGGAATTACCGAAATACGTATTTAGATGGCTAAAATCAACTTTATCCATTTAAAGTATGGGCATCACATACCAGTTTACATACGGCTAATAATATCTATGAAAAGTTAGCTTTTAGTTCATTTTAAAATTATAATTTGAAAGTAAAGTACATGGTCGGAATAGGTACCTAACTAAGCTACTTGCACGTGGGTAATTATATCTAATAACTAGCGGTAAGCCCGGGCAGTAGGTTGCAGCCAAGCGAATTCGAGACACTACTACGAGTATATGATTACGGCCTCACATTAAGTGGTTTACCAAAACGCAGTTAAGCGTTTCGTTGTGCTGGTATTGGGCGACACCAGGCATTACAAAGGTTACATTATTATTATACCGCGAAATGGGGCGAGTTTGGGACAAAATAAATAAATAAATATTATAAGACAATTTTACACAAACCGACCTTGTCAAACAGTAAGCTGAACAAGGCTTGTGTTGTGGGTACTAGACGACGACGATATGTATAATAGATAGATACTTAAATACATAGAATTCATCCATAACTCAGGTACAAATATCTGTGATAAACACACAAATAATTGCCCTTACCAGGATTCGAACCCGGGACGTCCTGCTTCGTAGGCAGTGTCACTACCGACTGGGAGGCCGTCAAAGCCTCGTGGTACGTCGATTGTTATACATAAAAAATAATCCAGTCGTATAAATTCCTGTTTTTTATTGATTATCTGTCAATAAATTTCATGATTTTAATGAAAATCACAAAATAGTGGGAAATAGTGTTTTCTCACTACTTTGTGAGGAGTGCCTCACTCCGTAGAAGGAGGAGGGGTCAGTCGGGAAAGTTGCAAGGATTGACGTTTTCGGATTATAAACTTTACAATGGCTTGAATTGTTAAGAAAATATTTTATTTACGTAGAGATTTGGCAACCCTGCACCCTGGTCTAAAAACACCAATTCTCCCCTCTAGCATCCCTACTCTTCTCATTCATGATCCAACTGCCCACGTCATCCCTTCTTACCTCGTTTAACGGTACTTAATATTGCGAAGCAGGAAGTAGTTGAACAGGGCTATGCAGCGGTTAATTAGATTAATATGCTAATTAAAATTAAATTAATTTAAAATATACTAATCAGCAAACCATATCTGATGCTGCAGTATGTTTTGAGTGGGTGGAACGACAACCCTGGCGTAAAAGTGAATAATCCAACTTGTTCATAAATAAATAAATCACTAGGTATCACAATGCAAATCGATAAAAAAATGCCTATAAATCTTGCTGGTAAATCGCCCTCCCATTGAGTTTAAATAAGTAGAAAATAATAATGTGAAAACGAAACGCGTGCTGAAAACTTTGAGCGCTATTATTCGAAACTATGCCGTGCCGTTTGTAATGTGTCATGTCGCTTACTGCTCTCAAGTATGCGTGATGTCCATATTTAGGTGTAGAATGTAAAATGTAAGTGTCGTTCCACATCGGGGCCGAGCCTGGCGCCCCGCCAGCAATATGCCGCGGACGTGGACAAACTACCTAGCCATCGAAATTTTACAACCTAGATATGTTTTCATATAAATATTACAATAGGGATACTTGAGCTAAGGTAGTTTTCTATTGTTCACATCTGAAACAAAAAGGAGTAGGGATAAGTTAGGCGGGTTAGAATAGCGGATGAGAAGCGTTAATGACATCCGGCTTTCAATTCGATAGTCGCGGGTTCAAGCTCCAGTTCGTAAACTAATTTGTTACGTAGGGCCACCCCACACTAGCGTCTTTCGAGCGTCGGCGTCGTGCGAGCGTCCGCCCAGCGGCGACGCGGCGATGGCGCGGCGTCGACGTAACGTTTGTTGAGCGTCGGCGTCTCACCAGCGGCGACATGGCGTTGGCGAGGCGTGGACGCAACGTCGGCGCGACGTTTATCGAGCGTCGTCGTCTCTCCAGCGGCGACGCGGCGACGACGCGACGTCTTTCGAACGTTAAGTATAACGATAAGTATGCCATACAAACATGAGGACTTGACTGACTTCCGGACATCATACAACCTTAACCACTCGAGATATGAAGTTAATATTTTAAAAATATATTTCTTATATCGCCGTTAAGCATAAAATGAAACAAAATTTAATAAAATCATTTCATTAACTTCGGGCATATTTCCATTTGGAATCGCACCACCGTGCGCTAAAATTTTTTTTACAAAAAAATGTATGAAGACGAACAATGAAGTTATAATTTTCAGATTAAAGAAGAAATCAGCTAAACTGTCAAGTCCTCAAGTCCTCATTACATAGCATACTTAACGTTCAAAAGACGTCGCGTCCTCGCCGCGTCGGCGCTGGTGAGACGCCGACGCTCGACAAACGTCGCGTCAATGCCGCATCAACGCCGCGTCGCCGCTGGTGAGACGCCGCGCGCCGACGCTCGACAAGCGTCGCGCCGAAGCTGCGTCAACGCCGCGCCAACGCCGCGTCGCCGCTAGTGTCGGGTGAGCCTTAGTTTCTGTGTACGAAATGTCATTTGATATTTATCAGTCGCTATTCCACCGTACCTAATCCCAACAACGCCTAGTTTACCCTGGGTTAGGTCAAATCAGACGACAAGCACTTTCAAGCAAACTACGTCAGTTGCCAAGCAGACCCTAGACTCTATTAAGCCAGGAACAAGGCTAAGCGAGATGATGAGCACTAGACGTGTTAGCGATCTCTGTAAGTTAGAGGTTCTCAGTATTTACCGAGCTTACTGCCCGAAGTGTTTACGGCTCCAGCTCAGTCCACTAGTTATGACATACCTACTAACTTTAGGGAGATTACTGAGGCGATGTGTTTGTGCCCTAAATAAAATTTACCGATTTGAAACCTTGATTATTTTTCTTGCCTGTTTTCACATTATCTGTTTTCACCTCTCAATCCAATTTTGGTTTTACTGTAAGTAACTGCTTCTCATCACGCGGACCGTATGCTTGTTTGTCACTGTCGTGTAATATAAAAAGTACCTACTTAATTAAGTTTTTTTAGAAATTTTCCCGATGACGAGCTCGTCATGTGTAGATACGACTCCATTGACTTCCACAAGAACAAGTCGTTTACAAGTCAGTACGTCATAAAAAATCATTTTATTATAAAAAACAAGAAAAACGCTATAGTTAGGATGAATATTTACAATTACCTATAGAGAGAGTGGGGTTCGACGTGCCGATTTTCAAATATCAGAAGGTTATGTCATAAAAAAAATTAGTTTCAATTTAATTATGTGATAATATTATAATGTTTATTTTTCTTTGAAAAAACGCAGTAATTTCAACGAAAATCTCAATAGTTTTTTTAATACAAGCATTTATTCGACAAATTTTCGAGCTGAACTTTTTGCCCCTATTTGGGGCAAGTTGCGCCACCAGTGGGGCAAATTGTTCCGGATAGATTAAGTCAAAAGATTGTCGGAATGAAATAGATTTCTGTTATAAAACATTTTTTATGTATACTTATGAGCATAAATGTCTATGCTCTGCACAACTAAGTGCTACTTATGCTTTTTCGGGCGTCATGTAAAAAAAAACTATTCACAGTTTTCATAGGTTTCTACTCCTTTAGCTTATGTTTTAAACATTTTACCGCTTTTAGTCCTATTTTAGTGGTTTCGCATCGTATCTAATAAGGAGACAAAAAATATTTTTTTAGTACAATTGAGGTCGATTGAGGTGAGCTGTTGAGGTCGATTGAGTCCCAAGTTGGGCTTACGGACTAACACTGGCGTACTGGGAACTGTATCGATCAGTATAAAAAATAACTAAACATTATGATACCTAAATACGTAATTATATGTAATTTGTCTGTAAAAAGTAATGAAATAAACGAATTTGTATTTGTATGTGTATTATAATTTAGGAAAGCAACGCTTGAATCGGTGCAAAGTGCGCAGATAAAGACCAAATAGGTTAAGCACGAAAAAATTTAGAAATGTATCATTTTGATAGCTTCTGGATGTTTGCTCACCCAGCCACTCAACCGTCATGATTGGTAAAAATAAAATAGTTGCCAATACGGCACGTTATCTGATGCTATAACTACGGATTTTGACCGTATCGCTATCTCTATTATTTAAAAAGTTACTGAGGCCGGCACGTTCTACCCCCGGCATTTTCAACCCCGCTCTTCCCTACCTATGATTAGTACGGTCACGGACTTTACATGTGGCACCATTTAGGGTTTACTTTAGATTAGATAGGTCATAGACTAAGTATACTTGAACCGTAAATGGCTGGACAATTAAAATTCGTGACTGTAATATTAAATCAAGTTGAGATATTAAAAGTCAAAATGCGGGCTATTATGTCTCTTTTAACCCCGCAAAGCCTTCAGTAGGTATTTCAGCCGTCTCTTGCAGCATTTGTCTGCCGCTGCTAAACTATGCACTACAAAATGTAAATCGCTCGCGCGGCGCTAAATTCGCAAAACTCGTCGCAACGAACTAACTCCGATGTTCTGCGGCCGGACGGCGGCGTTCTTAACGGCGCTATTAAAATGCATGCAAGTGGTTGCGGATTTCGGTATTTGGAGTCTGGGCCGACTTCTACTACCTACTACCACCCTCTTCTCTGGGTAGACTCTGGCATCGTCATGGTCATTGGATAGATTGCGGAATGCGCTACTAACGCCCTCCAGTAAATACTAAGCCCTTAGGGTGCAAATAGAGTGGCCGTTCGAGCGGCGGCGACCTACGGAGTATCGGATGGCTTATCCATGACAAAAAAAAACAAATATCCCATACGTATAGTAGGTAGCTTCAGTGAACGCTACTCAAAAATTTTTGGGCTGGACGCAATACTGGGCGCGGCGCCAGATGCTTGCCGCTGAGGCCGTTATCTTAAAACTTTTTATTAGAATCTAATTTTGAGTACTTAGTACTTTATGCATCTAATACAAAATCATTTAGTTTGTACATACATCATGTTCAGTACTCCGTCCGTATTCCTTACCATGTATTTTAACGATTCAATTTACAACGTAGGTAATTCTTAATTTAATAATAATAACACTTGTATATTTTGTTCACTATTTTTCACTTTCACAACGTTTTGTAAAGTCAGAGTAAAATACAAGGTTAATAAAAAAATATATAAATGTATAATACTTTTACTTGAATGTTATAAAAACAATAGCGTTTGCGTCTAACTTATTGCCTTCAAATTTTGACGGCGCAGAGCCACGATTTAATTACCCGCTAGAGCTTCGTGAATATCTCAACAGCCAATTAACCACCTCTTTGATGTAAGTAACGAAACAAAATGGCCGTGCATTCGGAGGCCGTATTCATAAAACGACACTTCTACTAAAGTACGATGAAATGATTATCATCATCATATATTAAGAGCTTGTTTTTAGAGCAATTTCCATTTCATGTTTGTCCTTTGCCTTCTCCTTGACCCTGTGATATGATATAATGCATGAAATATAATAATTGATCCGTGTTGAAAGCAAAAGAAACAACAATAGTTACGTATAGTTAGCACAAAATAGGTAGACACTAGAATATCACTAGGTATACTATCTAGAATAAAGTTTTTACTTAATTTGCACAGCGCATTCTTTTCTTAACATGTGTAACCGAGACTACACAACACAAATATGGCTTAAAATTACCTTATAATTATTTTTATTTGTTTTTATAGTGGTGCATTCCACTCATACAAACGTTTGTTATTAAATCAAATACAAACATTGAAAAAAAATTCAACCCAGTAAGACTTGAACTTGCCTTGCCGGGGCTCGATCGCTGTACCAATCTATGGCTTCAAGTAAGTTTTGTTATGCTCAGTCAAAAATATTCGCAAGATTCGCATTGAATAGTGCGAATACGAATGCGAATGAATAAAACCATGCGAATATTCGCGAATATACGATTACCGCCAACGTCACACTGTCAGTTTACGTTCAGCATAAAGTTAGGGCCAGACGGCAGATAGCCGCAGATTCTGCCACGTGACCTTGGCTGAAGCGAGTTGTTGAAGCGAGCGTCTACATGGCTGACAACAAGCGCCCTACTTCAGTGTGTTCGAAGCGTTTGTGCTGAGCAAACGTGCACGGAACACCTACGGAGATGCCATGGCTCCTTTGTTTACTGAAATTCCGAAAGGTTGATGTTTGTTGTTGTTCGCGTGGTTTGCAAAAAGCGGCTAGACGGTTACCAACCAACTTCTTCTGCCAATGTTTGGCAGAGCACGCCTAGCCACCAAGGGCGTTTAAAGGTCATGCAGAATTTGGCATCAACCACGGGCTACATGGTTTAAGATTTCAGTTTTCTGCCCAGGTCTCGTGGCAGAGGGCTGTGGTTGTATGCCGTCAGGCCGTAACTTAAAAATATTTAGAAGCGTAAAATCTAAACATACGTATACTAGTAATATAAACCTAACGCTTCGAAGTTAATTTTTGGTATAATTTTGATACGTCCAATGCATATTCAGGAATAAGACCCCAGTTGTCGAAACAATTTTCATTAGCGCGTTACGTGACTGCGTTATTAAAGATATGAATGGCAGGCCCCTTGGTCTTTTGACTGAAAAGTTTCGTTATGGAGTTTACGTCGGAGAGGTGTGCCACTAAAATGTACGCGAGACCTTAATGACTTCATGTTAAGCGAATTTAACTGGCATTTATAGAGTTATTTTACTACTTGATTTTTTTTATATGTAGGTAACTTCGCGTCATCATATATTTAATAATAGTCGGCCGAGCAATTTCCGTGTGGGTACCTATCTATATCTGTCATTTGCCTATGATAGCCCAATACGACCAATAGATTCAACACTCATGGTACATTCATATGGATTTAGCAAACTATCCTTACTAGTGGAGCTCCCGATACACGTGTACACGGACACACATGGTACCCGTGTCCTTATTGTCCTTAAGCCTAGTGATACTAAGAACCCAAATTACACGAAACCGCCCGGATTTCAAAACCTATACGCGGGTATTATACACGTAGAAATGGATCTTATTTACCCGAGGTCAGATCCGTCCTTGTCGTATGGTGTAGATGCAAAGTCGTGGTGTTTGTTAATTGCCAATATTTTTCGAACAGGACGTTTAGAAACATCTTTTGTGATATTATTTTACCACCCAGAATCAAATTGTTAAAGTAGGTAGGCTAAAGTATATTTTATATTTTAGCCTACCTATCTAGTTCTACCTATCTAATCTTATTGATTCAGTTCTGTCCATTATTTTCTTCTTGCTACAAGTTCATTGACCTCTTTATACGTCTCAAGGTCTACCGTTTCTTTAATTTTAACTAAATAACTTTTTCTCGACATAACTAGAGAGCTAAGCTAAGCTTTGGCATATATAAAGGAAAATGTGACCAATGCCTCTGGTGCCCAGAACTGGAACCGAACCAGCGTCTTCTTAACCCGCGTCTTATTAATTTTTATTATAGGTACAAGTTAAAAAAATTCTATTATGTATTATTTCTAACTAGCTGTTGTGCCCGCGGCTCCGCCCGCGTGGAATTCGGTCTGTGTCAGTAAGCGGCTAATTCACCCCTAATTTCTCTCCCGCTACCCTGGAGGCGGAACTTGAAGTAAAGTTGACAGATAGACCACTTTTTAACCGACTTCAATTTCATAGAAGGAGGAGGTTCTGTATTCGGTTTGGGCTTTTTTTTTTTATGTATGTTCACCGATTACTCTGAGACGCGTGGTCCGATTTCAATAGTTCTTTTTTTGTTTGAAAGGGTCTACTTCCAAGGTGGTCCCATATTAATCTGGTGCTGTTCTGATGATGGAATCTATGAGGAATTGAGGGAACTCCTCAATTTTTAAAGGCATATGTATGGCGATTTGGGTGTTTTCTTAAGCAACTCGAGGGTTTTCTCTCGGAAACCACCAATTTGATGATGTGGACCAGATAATGATGATTGTTTTTATGATAATGATGATGATTTTTTTTAATTTAGGATGTTCAGCGATTACTCCGAGACCCGTGGTCCGATTTGAATAATTCTTTTTATGTTTGAAAGGATGTACTTCCAAGGTAGTCCCAAATTAATCTGGTGCTGTTCTGATGATGGAATCCATGAGGAATTGAGGGAACTCCTCAATTTTTAAAGGCACATGTATGGTGATTTGGGTGTTTTCTTAAGCAACTCGAGAGTTTTCTCTCGAAAACCACCAATTTGATGAAGTGGACCTGATAATGATGATTGTTTTGATGATAATGATGATGATTTTTTTAAATGTAGGATATTCAGCGATTACTCCGAGACGCGTGGTCCGATTTGAATAGTTCTTTTTTTGTTTGAAAGGGTCTACTTCCAAGGTGGTCCCATATTAATCTGGTGCTGTTCTGATGATGGAATCTATGAGGAATTGAGGGAACTCCTCAATTTTTAAAGGCATATGTATGGCGATTTGGGTGTTTTCTTAAGCAACTCGAGGGTTTTCTCTCGGAAACCACCAATTTGATGATGTGGACCAGATAATGATGATTGTTTTTATGATAATGATGATGATTTTTTTTAATTTAGGATGTTCAGCGATTACTCCGAGACCCGTGGTCCGATTTGAATAATTCTTTTTATGTTTGAAAGGATGTACTTCCAAGGTAGTCCCAAATTAATCTGGTGCTGTTCTGATGATGGGATCTGAGGAATTGAGGGAACTCCTCAATTTATAAAGGCATAAGTATGGTGATTTGGGTGTTTTCTTAAGCAACTCGAGGATTTTCTCTCGGAAACCACCAATTTGATGATGTGAACGTCATGATGATAATTGTTTTGATGATAATGATGATGGTTTTTTTAAATGTGGGATGTTCAGCGATTACTCCGAGACCCGTGATCCGATTTCAGGAATTCTTTTTTTGTCTGAAAGTAACTACCTCTGAGATGGTTCCACATTAATCTGGTGCTGTTCTGATGATGGGATCCATGACGAATTAAGGGAACTCCTCAATTTTTAAAGGCATATGTATGGTGATTTGGTTTTTTTTTTTTAAGCAACTCAAGCATTTCCTCTCGAAAACCACTAATTTGATGGAGTGGACCTAATGATGAAGACCACATATGATAAGTGGAACTTTCCTTCCATTGAGTTACGTAATATGAACTTTTTCTTATATATCTTCACCGATTATTGCGAGATCCGTTGTCCGATTATGATAATTATATTACCACTAAAAACGGAAAAATAAATTTTTTTTACAAAAAAAAGATAAACCGACTTAAAAAAGGATAAAATAAATTATTATATTATTTATATGCGTTACAAACTGATATGTTTGAAGTCGGTGCCAAGCCCAAAAGTTACAATACCGGTCAAATCAGCTTCAAGTCTGAAAATCATAAAACATATCGATAACTTCTTATATTGAAAAGGTGAATGTGAATCTATCTGTTACATTTTCACGTCTAAACTACTAATACAATTTTGATGAAACGTGGTACCTATGTATATATTCTCTGATACACGTCTACTTTGTCAATAATCAGAAAAAGGCGGCAAATAAAAATAAAAAACACGTATGGTCAACAATAGAAAATTTAAATATCGTGCCTTTTTCTACTGAAAAGGTGTGACCCACACACCCAGTGTGTCTGACTATAGAAAAATCAATCTAGCCATTGAATTCTTTTACACTTCGATAAAACACCTTAGATGAAGTAAAATAAATAATTCAAACCGAAGCACGGGCTCCGTTCAAGATATGGTTACTCCGACAACTAGTAAACAAGTTTTTCTACTCCTGCACTTTTATCTGTCATTTATACATTCGTCAACACCTTTATAAGAACATAGATAATATACTAGAAGAAAAGTCTATCTAGTCTATTGCCCAAAATAACACTTGTTCTATAAATGCTCCAAAATAGTATCGTGTAATCGCGTGCAAGCACTTTAATATAGGACAAAATAAATTACTGCCAACCTAAGAAACCTAAATAAACGCAGCGTTTTTAGAAAAAAAAACTTTAAAAAAGAAAAAATGAAAAGAACCACAGATACTTTGCAGTTTTTATTTTACGTTTCCCGTTCGTTTGTAGGGGCAAACTGTAAACTTTGAAAGTAATTTAGGTATTTTTACTAATCTCTGTAGCTCTTTAATCATTGATCAAATAACGACGTGTGTATTTGTGTTAGTAATGTTAGTATTCTACGTACGAAAAATAGTGTTTTAAAAGGTAAAACTTAAATGATTTTTGATTATATTGACAAAATAACGGCGATATCCATGAAGTTTTCAATTTCGCATTTTATGTAAAAGTAAGTGTAGTCGTAGAAAAAGTATTGTATGCAACGTCGTATAAGTAGGTCAAAAAATGTTCGTGGCGTTTTTCTTAACAATTTTCGCCTACGGCTCAAATTGTTACCCACACCACTCACCTTTTTTGACCCCTCTTATACAACTGTTGCATAAACTACTATTATTAACAAACATCATAAGACGCATGATTATATTTTCTTTCTGTACTATAATGAAAACCTACGTACAGTCAATACCAGAATTAGTTCTATAGTATGAAGAACAATTCACTGAATACATACGCCTCGTTCGTATTAACTGTTTTGTGATTTTCAGACTTGAAGCTGATTTGACCGGTATTGTAACTTTTTGGCTTGGCACCGACTTCAAACATATCAGTTTGTAACGGATATAAATAATATAATAATTTATTTTATCCTTTTTGAAGTCGGTTTATCTTTTTTTTGTAAAAAGTTTTTTGTATTTATACGTTCATGTCCACGGCAAATATCATCCAAATCGATCCTCCCGTCAAATCAGTCTAAGCATGAAAGGTAAGAAAGAACAGGCGCGGTTAAAATGGGGGGGTCACAAATGCAGAAATGATTTTTTCTATTTGAGGTGCACTTGGAGGCGGGGGGGGGGGGGGGGTTCATGACCCATGCAAATTTAACTCAATCGAGTGTAGTGGCTACCCCCTTTTTAGACGTTGAATTTTTATAGGCTACGTATAACCTAGCTGAAGATTTTCTTGAATTGGAATTAGTAATCCTTAAGGCACAGATTATATAATAGTTCTTACGAACAGATTTGAATCACTCATAGAAAAAGCAAATACCTACGGTTTACGTACCTACGCAATAATACAATGGAGCGGCCTTCAACGCTCGGTACCCCGCACCCGCACAATCGCTAGGGTCGCCTATGTTTGGAAATGTTTTATAGTTAAGGAAATAGGTATTTTGCATTGATTCAGTGTTTAAGTGGTTCGCATGGTGCATAACAATTATAGTTACATGACATGACATGACATGACATGAATTATAGTAATATTGATTGATATTTTGTTGTCGCGATGAGAGTATGATTAATCTTGACAGATTTGCCACACACTGTCAAAATTAATATGGATTGACAGCTATCTCAATCTTATTCTAATCGCCTTTTAGCAATATCATCATAGTTTACTGATTTAAACTTACACGATGTTCACTCATTATTATGACAAAAACGGGACTTAATCGCGTACACTTACTTTTATTATTTTCCTGACGTTTCGAGCGTGCCGTAACGCTCGTGGTCGCAGGCAGACTGGCGAGGAATTGTATCAGCATCTCCTAGCTGCGCGGGTTTTTCGAACTACCCGCACTTGTTCTCGATTATGCACATTCACGCTAGGGTTGTCACTTTGCCTACACACAACACTCACGACATCTGGTGGTTTGGAAATGCAAGTATTTTCACGCTTACATTTGCTGATCACTGGATTCCACGAAGACGAGATCCCGTGTCCCTCGTTCTGGTTGAAATTCTTATGCTTCCTAATTTCAATAGCTTCTCGTAGTTTCCTGCTATAACGAAGACGTTCTGTAGAGAGGACTTTTGGATTATGGAGCTCAATCCAGTGGTTTGGTCCAGATTCTAACAAATGTTCGGCCACAGCAGACTTGTTTATTTGCCGATTTTTGACTGCTGTGATATGTTCCCTGACCCTTTCCGCTATTTTGCGTTTGGTTTCCCCAATATAGGAACTACCACAGCTACAATCAATCTTATAAACACCCGGTGTTTGATAAGGGATAACATCCTTAGCCGACCTTAAATGCCCCGACACCCTGGATAACGGCATGTATACGGTTTGTATAGAGTACTTCCTTAGTACTGTACCTACTTTGTCCGTCACTCCTTTGACATAAGGCAAAAATGCCGGTCGTCTTGCAACATCCGGATGCTTCCTTCCCGGTTTCCGTCTGGGTTGCCTACTGTCCACCCTGTACCCATTCCTCCTAAGGACCTCCTGAATATGTGACATCTCACTCTCTAAAAATTCAGGGTCACAAAGATCATGTGCTCTGTTCCTTAGGGAATTCACTACTGACAGTAGATGGCGAGGGTGATGGTGAGACAGAGCGTTAAGATACCTGTCTGTGTGTGTGGGCTTCCTGTAGACAGTGTGCGCCAGGGATCCATCCATTCGACCTATCACTTTCACGTCCAGAAAAGGCAAACTACGTTCCGATTCCAATTCATAGGTAAACTTTACCTTGGGATGAATGGAATTAAGATACTGGAGCAACTGTTCAACTTCCTGTTTGCCACCCTTTATAATGCAAAACACATCATCGACATATCGCTTCCACAATTTCACTGCCCATGGTTGCAGATCTAAGCTGGCCTCAAAATGCTCCATCCAGATATTTGCTAAAACCGGGGCGACAGGGCTACCCATAGCAACTCCGTCGATCTGGAGGTAATGCGTTCCTCTATACAAAAAGTAGCTTCCTTCCAAACAGTTCCTTAATAACACCATGACTGATCCCAGTATCTCATTGTCCGCAAGCCTTCCCCGAACTACCTCAAGACATTCTCTTACTGGTACATTGGTAAAGAGTGACTCGACATCAAAACTCACCATTATGTCATCTGGTTCCAGCGTTATGTTCTTAAGAATGTCTATAAAGTGACGGGAATCCTTCACAAAGGACGTTGTCTTACCCACAAGCGGCTGCAACACCGATGCAACGTGCTTGGCCAGATCGTAAGTAGGTGAGGCGATCTGACTTACAATCGGTCGCAAGGGCACGTTTGACTTGTGCACCTTCGGTAATCCATACAACTTCGGGGGTTGCACTATTTTAGGCTTGTATAAGCGGTCATAAACGTCCTCCTGAAATAACTCCTTATAATCCCTAATGACAGCCCTAATTCGGCGCGTAACTCTGGCAGTAGGGTCATATGAGACAGGCGTGTACACATTCGTGTCATAATAAAAGTAAGTGTACGCGATTAAGTCCCGTTTTTGTCATAATAATCATTATAGTTATTTGAGAGATTAATAAAGATAACATGTCTATTATTATTATAACATAAGTGAATCCTCCTTTTTTGTAAAGCGTCGGCAACGCGCATGTGACTCCTTTTGAGTTGCAGGCGACCATAGGTTACGGTAGCTGCTTACCATCAGGCGAGCCGTATGCTTGTTTGCCACCAACGTGGTATAAAAAAAATAGTTTGTATGCCTACTTACCTTTCCCCACCCGTCGGCAGAGCGAAAAACGATAAGTTTTTATTAGCTTTGCTATTTTTACATCCAACCACATCGCAATATTTTTTTTTTTCGTGATGACATTGTTCCGAGTTCCGAGTAGCGTCGCGCGCGGTACGACGTGCGTTCAGTGAGCGCGTTGGTAGCCCAGGACTTTAGCTCCCTCGGCGGAGGCGCAAAACGTAGGTATATAACTCGCTCGCGCGGGCATGATTCATAGGCTTGCTTAAGGGGTGATTTCCGGGATAACAATGCAAAAAAAACCGGCCAAGAGCATGTCGGGTGATGCTCAGTGTAGAGTTTCGTAGATGCCACCCTGCCCTGTTACAAAACATCCATTCAAAAAGTCGTTTATGAAGGGATATTTGGCGGCGCTTACGTCATTTTACTATCCGGCACTTCCTTTCACTACGCGTTTTTGACTGATAATTCAAAAACGGCTGAACCGATTTTATTCAGTATAGCTTTCTAGTGCGAACAGTAACTGAGCTAGACCGCGGACAGACGGACGGACATGGCAAAATTATAAGGGTTCCTAGTTGACTACGGAACGCTAAAAGAGATAAATAGTAGTTTATGTAACTGTTACGTTATAAGGCCTAATTATGTACAGATGTATGCTTCTGCTTTACCTACACACATATTAAAAATCCCTTGAAACCATTAGAATGACCGCCATTACACCGCCATGACCAACCTTATTGCGCCGGCGGTCAGGGAGGGAGGGGGGGGGGCGGATTTTCATTACGTTACCGTAAGTAATGAATTTTCATACGTTTTTACCACACTGTCACAAATAATACACTGATGTTACGTTACTGGTTGCAATAATGGTGGTAATTACATACGGTTCCGAACGCGGAATAGAGGATTTATGATATTGGTGTAAATACGTGATAATATAAATACGTGAGTGTCGTGGAACACTCGGTTGGAACGAAGTTACGTTATTTCATTTTTGAATTAAATTTTGTGGTTTTAATTTTTTTTTGTATTTTTTGAAATTTTTGTAATTTTTGAAATTTTTAAAGTTTTTGAAATTTTTGAAACTTGAAATTCAGAAATTTTGCCATTTTTGACATTTTTGTCATTTTTTACTTTTAGGTTCTCGAATTTTTCACTGTTATCACTTTGTCACTTCTCACTTTCACTTTTCACTACACTTCACTTCACTTCACTTCACTTTATTCTATTTTATATATTTTTTATTTCATTCCATTTTACATGTTTCTCAATGGTATGGGTGTCGCGTTTTCGTGACGTGACGCTTTTTCGTGACGGTCACGTGACTTTTTGTCGCCTAGCCCCCCATCCGCGAACCGTCCGATAAGGAACTTCGTTCCAAAACTACCACCGGTTCTAACCCTACACCTCTGGCCCAAGAAGTATTATGACCGAAAAGAAACTCGACGGGACTTATTTTTTTCAAAACAGTAATACATTATTAGATCTTAAAGATACAAAATAATGCGTAGTTCTTCAAGAAGACATATCAAAACAGCTTGAGAGACAGATAATGTTTAATTATAAAAAAAAAAAAATCCTAATCTGACTGCTTCACAAAACGTTTGATATGTTTTCCTACCTAAACGGTGTCCTATAAATGTTAGATGATTTTGTAGTAGTTTTTTGGTTTGGGCCATGCATCTTTGTCCGTCATATATAGTCCTCGAACCTGCAATAACCCTTTGACATTCATGACATTTTCAAATATTTCTTAAGAGCGGGTAAAGGTAAATTTAAACCATCGACGGGTTATAAATATGTTATAAATATGTCACCTTGACCAAAAAATTATAAATTATTTCAATACCAAATTCATCTAAATACGTACAGCGGTTATTGGTTGTTTCTTCCCCATGTAAACTTCCACCCCTTTTGCATCCGCTTGAGGGATAATTTCCGAGATAAAACTATTTTATTTCCTTTTCCAGAGCTCAAATTATTTCCAAGTCCATACCAAATTTTATTTAAATCGATTCTGCGGTTAATAATTCACTATATAAATTTCCAACTCCCTTTTCACCCCTTTAGGGTTGATTTTCGGGGTGAAAACTATCCTTTGTCCTTTCTTGAGACCCATACTATACCAAATTTCATCTTTATCAGTTCAGCGGTAAAAAAATCCTCATACCAACTTCCAACCCCCTTTTCAACCCACAAGGGTTTATTTTCGGGATGAAAACTATTCTGTCGTTTCTCGGGACTCAAATTATCTCCATACTATACTAATTTCTATTAAAAATTCTCCATATAAACTTTCAACCCCCTTTTCACCCCTTACAGGGTTGATTTTCGGGATGAAAACTATTCTTTGTCCTTTCCCGGGACTCAAACTATCTCTACACAAAATTTCATCAAAATCCGTTCAGCCGTTTCCACGTGATGCGCGGTCAAATAATAGTAGTTTATGTAACTGTTACGTAATAAGGGTCCTTAAAACATGAGTGTGGTTTTATGAAATGAGCCGCAGGCGAATTTCATAATAAGATCACACGAGTGTTTTAAGGCCTAATTACGTACAGTTGCATACACTGCTTTATCTACACTCATATATATTAAATTAATTGTTCGGAAACCATAGAATGACCGCCATTGTACCGTCATGGCCTACTCGATTGTGCCGGCGCTCGCGCGGGACCAATCGAGTTGGCCATGGCGGTAACATTATGTTATCAAATTCGATGTTCCAAATTTGAAACTCATTGCTTAACAATATTTGAGCATGCATAGTTAAAATTACGTTACTGCCGCAGATAAGAAACTTATCATAGTTAAATCGTTTGTTGTAATGCTTCATTGTCTACGGTTTTTGAACGCATTTTAGAGTACTTACAGTATGAGTGTAGATAAACAGACAACAGACAAAAATTCTAAAAATTGTTCGAACGTGTTCTGTTATAGATTCTAAGTATCCCCAACCAACTTTTTTTCGAATATACTCCATGAACAAACTTTGGACCCTCTTCAGCTTTATTATATGTTACAAATTATTTCAATACCAAATTTCATCTAAATACGTACAGTGGTTATTGGTTGTTTCTTCCCCATGTAAACTTCCACCCCTTTTGCATCCGCTTGAGGGATAATTTCCGAGATAAAACAATTTTATTTCCTTTTCCAGAGCTCAAATTATCTCCAAGTCCATATCAAATTTTATCTAAATCGATTCTGCGGTTAATAATTCCCTATATAAATTTCCAACCCCCTTTTCACCCCTTACAGGGTTGATTTGCGGGATGAAAACTATTCTTTGTCCTTTCCCGGGACTCAAACTATCTCTACACAAAATTTCATCAAAATCCGTTTAGCCGTTTCCACGTGATGCGCGGTCAAATAAACAGACAAACAGATCAACAGATAAACAGACAAACAGACAAAAATTCTAAAAATTGTTCGAACATGTTCTGTTATAGATTCTAAGTATCCCCAACCAACTTTTTTTCGAATATACTCCATGAACAGACTTTGGACCCTCTTCAGCTTTATTATATGTATAGATATAGATAGTTTTTATTGAAAGTACCTTTCAGGTTTCACTTCCATTATTTTTTACAAATTTTTTGGATCTACGGTTCTAAAGTAAGATGGGGGGGGGGGGGCTTTTTTGAAGATGAAACTATCCTTTGTCCTGTATCGAGACCCATAATACCAATTTTCATCTGAATCAGTTCAGCGGTAAAAAAAATCCTCATACCATCTATCCTATGACGTTTCTCGAAACTCAAATTATCTCCATACTCATTTCTATCTAAATCGTTTCAGCGGTCAAAAATTCTCCATACAAACTTTCAACCCATATTTTCACCCCCACCAGGGTTGATTTTCGGGATTAAAACTATATATTATCCTTTCCCGGGACTCAAACTATCTCTATACAAAATTTCGTCAAAATCCGTTCAGCCGTTTTCACGTGATGCGCGGTCAAATAAACAGACAAACAGATAAACAGACAAAAAATCAAAAAATTGTTGGAACGTGTTCTGTTATCGATTCTAAGTATCCCCAGCCAACTTTTTTTCGATTATCTTCCATGTAGACTTTCGACCCTCTTCAGCTTTATTATATGTATAGGTACAGCCAATACAAGCAGAATTAAGTAAGTGAATATGCTAAGTTCAAACTTATCTGACCTTTTTTGATTAGGCAAATGTAATAAAATAAACTGATACACTCGTATACAAGGAATTTCTGGAACACGAACCAATTGATTAAATGCCTGACGTCTATTGATTCAACTCGCTAAAAGTGACAATGTCGTCAATATAATCAAATGCTGTCGCGTGAAGCTCACTACAAAATAGCTTTGATATCGCATTACAACTATTTTGATTTTATACTTAAGCTTGGAAAATCCACACCATTTCTAAAAACGAAATGTTGATTAGATTTCTACCAGGACCCACTTAATTTTGTATTAAGCAGAACGTCTGCTAACGATACCACAATGCTTAGAAATAAAGGAAAAGTAGAAAGTAAAGGATATAGTGGAGACATTCGGAGCCATCAGGTGAGCCTCAGTAGCTCAGTTGGTCAGAGCGATGGGCATGTATCCCTGAGTCGCGAGTTCGAGTCTCGCCTGAGGCAGTGGTTTTTTCTACTTTTCCTCTATTCTAAGTACCAGTACCCACGTTTGGTAATCTTTGAGATTACGAGTCATTGAGTAGATATGTTTAGGCTTAACGCTTTTTCTTAAAATCAATTCAATTGATTAAAAAACGGTCCTAAAAATTCCGATATTTGAAATCCTTTAATGGTTTTTATTGACTAAAATATTGAAAAAAAAATTACATAGGTTCGTACTACTTAGGGGGCGTCCATTAATCGCGTCATATTGTATAGGGCGGGGGGAGGGGGTCAAGAAAAAATCACCAATGATCACCACAGGGGGGAGGGGGGTCTGGACACGTATCACGTGTAATTTTTTTGTTCCTTCGTGCTATACTGTATTTCAATAAAATAAAAATATTCTACTTTTAAATGAACCAATCTGTGAAAACCAGAGTAAAAATTGCCTCCCAGTTGGACTTCTGCGTTTAGTGGAGCGAGCGAGGCGTAGGGCGAATAGGGTCACTTAGATTGATCTCATTATTATCAAAATCAAATTCTAATGACGGGATCCATGAGAAATCAAGGGAACTCCTAAAACTTTATAAGGAGACGTATAGCGATTTTTTTAAATTTAAAAACCAAACAATTGCATTTCAATAGTGCTATTTTACCAGATATATATTATATATTACCAGAATGGAACTCCACGACAAGGTTTTTTACGTCTTGGGACTAATTGTTATGACTCTTATGAGATGCACTATGATAGTAAATAATTTTTAGTGGCATTTGAAATATTATTTTCTTCACAGTAGGTTTATAGGGTTCCGTAGCCAAAATGGCAAAAACGTAACCCTTATAGTTTCGTTATGTCCGTCTGTCCGTTCGTATGTATATTTATCGGTTTAGGAATTATTAAGTTATCTCCAAAAAACGTTTTTCATAGGCAGATACGACCTTTTGATATTACTTTTTCGATAGTAGGTACGAAACCCTTCCATACGCACTTGGCCGGTTGGTTTTTAGGGTTCCGTAGTCAACTAGGAACCCTTATAGTTTCGTCATGTCCGTCCGTCCGTTCGTCCGCGGATAATCTCAGTGACCGTTAGCACTAGAAAGCTGAAATTTGGTTCTAATATGTATATAATTTGAGGTAAAGAAGTCGCTAAATAGTTTAACCACCTCTGTGGATAACTGTGTAGCCCGCTTGGACAAATATGAGGCCATGCTAGCTTGCTCAAATGCTAAAATACGGGCTTTGGAAGAGAAGGAGCTGGAAAACTCGCTACTCCGTCAAAAGGTGGACCTATTAGAAGAGCAGATTAACACTCAGGCGCAGAACATGGTACGAAATGAAATTGAGATTCAAGGTATTAACGAGCATGCACAGGAAAACTTATTTCACGTCGTCAAAGTAGCGGCCTCCAAAATGGGGGTGGAACTGGCGGATTCAGATGTAGATATCATCTCGCGTGTTGGACCCCGCCGCGGCGCTTCTAGTGCTGCTTCCCAAAACTCAGACTCTCCCCTGCCGCGGCCGGTCGTCCTTCGCTTCGTGCGACACATGAAACGCCAAGAGTTTCTTAAAGCGGCTAAGTCGAGACGTAATATTACTTCTGCCGATATTGAAGTAACGGGACGCAATAATAAACTTTTCTTTAACGAAAGGCTAACAAAGGAGAACAGGCGTTTATTTCGTCAAGCTAGACAGCATAAATCGAATCAGGGCTACAAATACTGCTGGACTTCTAACGGTAAAATTTTTATGCGCAAAAGAGAAGGGGGCCCCGCCATCGAAATACGAGCACAGGCGGATCTTGATAGAATCCGGGAAAAGGATGATGTCTTATGTCCCACGTCACCTGTATCTGATAATGCTGACATACCTGTACCTGTCACTCATTCCTCTACAGACTTCTCGGAAAAGGAGACATTTCGTATCATCGATTCATAGTGTTTATGGCTGTTTTAGTCTTGTGTTTTGCTTAATCTTATTTAACTTAGTAGAATATAACTTGGCTATCTCATTTCTATTACTATGTATAATTGTTAATGTAACCACCACACGCAAACGCGCTATGTTCACTTTTGAAAACTTACACACACCTTCACACCTTCCAACTACACACAAACGCTCTTACACAGAAACTGATGTGCTGCACACGCTGAACCCTATTTCCAAAACCCTGGTAGTATGGCCCTATCTTCAAGTCGTATATTTCCGTATGTATTTTAACAGTCATAGAGTCACGTGAAATAGATGATGATATAGACCTAACTGTTGCCATAAACTGCCAAAAGTTTGAATATTTGGAAGAAATAAAATCATATCTTACAGATGTTAGCTCCTTGAAGTTTATGACTCTGAACATCAGGAGTCTCCAACGGAACTTTGACGCATTCGAAGTGGCATTAAAACGAATTGACACAGTTTTTGAGGTTATCATACTTACCAAATGCTGGCTAAACGAGTACTCAGTGATCAATCGCCTTCCTGGTTACAATGTCTTCCACTCGACAAAGCATATTAATAAAAGCGGAGGTATAGTAATATATATTAAGGAAACTCTTAATGCTATTGTCTCTGAGCCAATTTTTGATGAGGCGAACTGCCTGTCAGTCGCTATTTCTAATCAGTTTAAATTTTTTGGAATTTATCGTTCCCCTTCATTCCACAATACAGAAAAGTTCGTTAGTTCTCTTGACCTGGTGCTCGGTGATTCGAAGGGTTTTCATAATGTCATAGTAATCGGGGACATAAATATTGACATATTAGATTCCTCAAATAATCAATCTGCTGACTACTTGCACCTAATGGCCATGCACGAATTTCTTCCGGCAGTTACTATCCCAACAAGGAAAGGTTCGTGTTTGGATCACATTTTTATAAAAACCAAATCTCGTTCGTATGGTGCAGTTTGTCAATGTTCTATCACAGACCACGATATTGCAATGGCCGCAATTACTGCTCCAATTAAAAAATGTTCCAATCGATCACGCTGGACTACAAAAACTGATTTTACCGCGGCAGCATTGGAATTACAATCTGCGGATTGGTCAAAGGTCACGAATTCTTTAAGCGTGGACGAGGCGGTATCGCACTTCGACCAAATCATTGCCACAGCTATAAATAATAATACAAGTAGAGTGAAAACTAGCCGTTCCAAATATATCCTTAAGCCCTGGATAACACCTGGTTTAATTAGATGCATGAAACACAGGGACAAACTACACAGTAAATCACGAGCTGCACCAGACGATATTAGTCTAAAGCTTACTTATAAACGTTATAGAAACTTTTTTGACAATCTTTTGTATAATCTAAAAAATTATTACCAAAATCAACAACTAATGGAGGCCAAAAACAATCCAAAGAGGTTATGGAAATCAATTAAAAACCTCTGTCATATCATATGCAACAGCCTAATATTTCAGCTAGCGATCTCACGACATCGTCGACCTCGCCGGTAGACTCCCTTAATGCCTGTAATCAGCATATTGCGACAGTGGGACAAAAGCTGGCTTTTGATATTCTTGATAAACTTTCTGAGACTCAAGCCTCTTTAGCGTCCAAAATAAAATCTCATGACTTCACCGCTGACTCTTTATTCTTCTGCCCTACCGATGTACACGAAGTTGGAAAAATTATATCTAATCTTAAATCGGATAGTGCTCCCGGACCAGATAATGTCAAACCACTATTTATTGAAAAAATCAAAAACATTATCGTAGAACCACTAACTCACATCTGTAACCTTAGTCTGATCTCTGGTTGCTTCCCAGATCGATGGAAACTGGCGCAAGTATCTCCTATTTATAAAAGTGGACTTAAGAGTGACCCTAATAATTATCGTCCCATATCCCTGCTTAGCATATTTTCTAAAATTTTGGAGAAATTGGTAAATTCTCGTTTGACGGCTTTTCTTGATAAAAGAAAAATTCTCTCAGATAATCAGTTCGGTTTTCGAAAGGGTATGTCTACCGAAGCAGCGGCCATCCACCTCTCGAATAAAGTATCTGGTTTCCTAGATAGTGGTGATAAATGTGTCGGGGTGTTTTTGGACCTTTGTAAAGCCTTCGACACTGTATCAACTGATATCCTACTTAAAAAGCTGGATGCATCGGGCGTCAGAGGGATACCCCTAAATTGGTTTCGCAGTTACTTAACCGATAGGCGGCAGGTTGTGAGGGTTGGAGAGTACAGCAGTGATCGATTGCCAATCAACTTTGGGGTCCCGCAAGGCAGCATTCTCGGGCCCACCCTCTTTCTCATTTACGTCAACGATATTCTCGATATTAAGTTAGTAGGAGCAGATATAATTTGTTCTGCGGACGATACTGTAGCATTGTTTCATGGAAAGACATGGGAAATCGTTTATGGCCTCACAGAGAGTGGTTTGAGAGACATCAGTAAGTGGCTAGATAACAATCTACTGACTCTCAACGTTGCAAAATCTAACTTCCTTGCATTTTCTAAAACATCTGCTTCCGCTGCCCCCATTGGCAAAAATCTCATAATGATACATGATAATAATTGTCATCACATTGGCAATGTTCCCGCAATTTGCTCATGTAATTATATAGCTAAAGCTGAAAAAGTCAAATATCTGGGTCTGATTATTGACGAAACGTTATCCTTTAAACATCACATCTCTGCAATATGTGGTAGAGTAAGAAAATGTATATATCTCATGAAAAAACTTCGTTCCTGTGCCTCGGAGCAGGTACTTCGTATTGTCTACTACGCACTTTGCCAATCAATTTGTCAATATGGTTTAATAATTTGGGGTAGCGTTGCAAAAAGCACTCTGCTGCGGCTAGAGAGAGCGCAGCGCGCAGTTATTAAGGTTATGTTTCGTAAACCCCTGCTTTTCCCAACTGACGTACTATACAGTGAGACAAAACTTCTTAGTGTAAGACGGTTATATGTATTAAAAGCTGTGGTCCGAGCTCATATCATAACAACTGAGTATCCTAGCTATACTCATCTTCTGGCTAAGCGGAAATTCAGGGTCCCCCTACCAAATAATACTTCAACCTTTGCTAAGCGTTCACCAGACTATATGCATCTACGTATCTATAATAAAATATGTAAGGTTCTCGGGATTCAATATTGTTCGCTGGGTAAAGTCAAAGGAATCGTCAAACAATGGCTAGTGCCCTTAACATACGGTGAGACGGAGGCCCTTCTTCTCGCCAATTGATCTATATTTCTGTCAGCACAATCACACACACACACACACACACACACACACACACACACACACACACACACACACACGCACGCGCGCGCGCGCGCACACACATGCCCACATATTTCATGTTTCGTCAGCTTAATGTTCAGTTAAGTCCTGTTTTTTGTACATATTTCTTTTTCTCACGTATTATCTCACCTGATGTATCCTTTCATACATGTTGTGTCACATTTATAGCACTCCAGGGTCCCAAGATACAGGCCCAGCCTAGTTTGGGATCCGACAGATATTTCACTTATGTTATTATGTTTACTGACTAACAATAAATAATTTTTGATTTTTTTTTTGATATCAATCACGCCGACAAAGTGGTAAAATAAAAAGTGGAAAAAATGTTTTATTAGGGTACCACCCCTATACGTAAAGTGGGGAGTGATTTTTTTTTTCATTTCAACCCTAACGTGAGATATATTGTTGGATAGGTATTTAAAAATGAATAGGGGTTTAGTAAAATCATTTTTTGATAAGGTAAATATTTTCGGAAATAATCGCTCCAGAAGTAAAAAAAATGTGTCCCTGCCCTCTAACTTTTGAACCATAAGTTTTAAAAATATTAAAAACATCTCAAACATCTCATCTTTATAAAAACTTTCTAGGAAAATTATTTTGAACTTGATAGGTTGAATAGTTTTTGAAAAAAAATACAAAATAATTTCTAAACTAATTTTGTAATTTAACCGTATAAGCAGGTGTTTATTGTACCTGTAATTTCTACAAAATCACAATGAAATGACGTGCTTTCAAATAAAGTTTCGTAAAAACCCATTTTTTTAACTCTTTAGTGGGGACACTTACTGTGACGGACGGAAAACTACGGAACCCTACACTGAGCGTGGCTCGACACGCTCTTGGCTGGTTTTTTTTCTATTAAATATTATTTTAATGAAAATAGTACGATGTGCATACATGTAGTTTCATTTTTTTACCCTTCACGTGTACGTACGTTACGTTTTCACGTGTTAGAAAACTGTACTTACTTTAGTTAGCAAAAAATTACACGTCATATTAGTCGAGGAGGGGAGGGGTCCTGAAAATATCACCAAAGATCACCATGGGGGAGGTGGGGTCTAAATCAAGCCAAAAACGTATGACGCGATTAATGGACGCCCCCTTAGTCTACGTATAATAAGCATGGTGAATTTTTTTCATGTATGGTATCAATCGATACGTTTTGTTGTGAGGATCAAATGTCTATATGGGGCCAATTGCGTTAAAGCAACACAAAAGTCAGAAATGAGACTTAAATTCCGAGATTTTCATTTGTTTCTCGAAACGCTCCTAACAAAACGACGTGCAAAAGTGACATCACGATCACATAGTCGCCCTGTTTAAAGTATGGAAAAAATATGAAATTGCTGTTTTTACAGTGAAATGTTGCGTTTATGTATATGGTTGCTATACAATTTATTTTACAGTAAAATGTAAAAAATCTAATGGTATCATTGCTTTTTTAAATTTCGCACTTTGAAAAATCGTTAAATTTAGAAATTTTGCAGCTTGATATCTTTGAGCCCTTTCAATAGAATTTATAAATTTTCACTTTGGTTGGATATATTGATCATTTTGCATCCTATCAACTAAATTTTATTGCATAATTCAACATGTGTCATCATGCCTATTAATAGGTGCTTCGATTAGCTTAGAATATCGCACTTACATATTAAATTCCTCATCCCTTTTCAACCCCATCAGGGACGATTTCTATGAAAAATATAATCATATGCCCTTCTCCGGGACTCACACAGGATATATATTAACGTAAAGAGGTAATAAACAAACAGACATAACATAATTAAGTATTATCGCATTAAAATATTCGTAGGGATATGAATAATAGCATGATGATTTTTTTAACAATCCAACCCCCCGAAAAAGCAGTCTTGATTCTCATATCTACTCTAAACTTTGCATGTCGTATCTATATTCTCACAGGACCCTTCAGTACTTTAATTTTGCTTCCCGCCCATGCATCCAGTAATTGGATCACAAATTTTACAATATTAGCTTTTGCTAGTGAGCCGTTGGCATAACTATTGTTAACTTCATCTGGTGTTGGGTTAAGAACTAATTCGGCCTGGGGCGAACGGGGTCGGGTTGCAAGTCAACTAATGTTTACTTTACCCCAACTTACCCTGCTCGATAGGAACTCCGGGAATTCTAAAACAAAAACAGGGGCCAGAGGCGTTTATTGTTACAAACCCATTTATAATAGTTATCTCTACTTTATTATAATATTAATTTCATGTTACGGTTTTCGGGTAAAGTTGAACAGTTTATGCTAATGCTCTTAAGTCATTATATTTGAGTTTATTAAGCATTAAGAGTCGTGCTGCTCCAGTCGTACAAACTGTCTAAACTAAACGAGAGATTCTGAATGTATATAATATTTTGTGTCGCTATATTTTTTTTGACGAGTGAAATCATACATACAAAAAAATATATATCTCCTTTCAAAATCCCGCCTACATAAAGATTTACTGGATGAGATTTCATTTACCTTAAGTCCCTCAAGTTTTTACATGGGTACATACAACAATACATAAGTCCAGAGTCCGATGTGTCACAATTGGAAAGATGTCGATGTCGTTTATTTCGGGTTTTCAGCAAATAGCCACGTTAGAAATCGGTCGTACAAAATTGCAGGTATTTTGTAGCTTTTAGCATTATGGTTTCTGATTGCCCTCCTGATAGAGAGCAGAACTTAGTCACAGTCAGAAAAAGGTCGAAACATTTTTCTACAGGTAGCAGTTCCTAAAATGGAATGCAATAACCCGGTCCGACACAACGCGGTAATAAATTGAGTGGATTTATCAAAGAGCTAGCAATAAAGAAGATCCACTAATATCATAAATATATCAAATACTTTACTAGTCGTATTGGTGAGCTTCTAATCTATAGAATAGTCGCCATCAATCCGAATAGATATCCCTTTGATGGTTGTTCTTAGGTGAAAGTTACACTGGAGGGATTTTATCTTGTCTGCGCTAAAACTTTGCAATTCCGAGATGGACAAATAGAGATTTTATGTGTTTTGTAGACTTAATAACGATAGTTTGATTGTACTAAATTGAGGGTGATAAGTAATTAACATAAGGGGCTGACAACAGCTAAATTCCCTCCCTATCTTTTTCAGGGCGAGTGAAAGAGAAACACTGTGTTACGATTAGTATGGGAGCTCAATGCAAATTTTGCAAAATGATGAATAAAAAAAAAACTACGCATTAATTGAGAAATATAAAACAACGAAGTTTTTAGTTTTAATGCGGTGGAATTTTGTCTTTAGTTACAGACGTATAAGTCTAGAAACTAAAGACATACGACTGTTTAAAGCTAATTTTAAGATGTAACTTTGGAATTATTTTCTATCGAGCCGATTTCGTCCAATCGTGTATCGAAATATCTTCTTCCAAATATAACGAATAATAACATATATTTTTATTAGTTTCTTAAAACAAGTAGTTATAGCTAAAAAATTGTTTGAGTAAAGTCAATTTGAAGGTCATCGGGTGTTGTCAGCCTCTGAATTCAGATCTAACAAATGGTTGCAAAACTAAGTTTACTTAACGTTTAGACTACAATTACGTGGTTTTATTGTACATGTTCTTGTATTCTGAGGGACAGTCAGCAGCAAAAGTAGCTGAGCGGGTGAGGTGTTCAGAATGACCTCCACACGCTCTTATTCTCTTAACAATAAAGTCTTGTCCAGCACATTTTGAACACCTCACCTGCTTAGCTACTTCTGCTGCTGACTGAACAACCGTTAGGCATGTTAGTGACTGTAGATCGATACTGAATTGATAATAATTACATGGCTATATTTTGATTACTTTTTAACTTTATTGATTTTAGAGCTAAAGCTGATGTAAAACTAACGGTTTATGATACCTAAATATTGTAATTGATCACTATGTTGTTGACGCAGATCTAGGTAGGTACTGCAGATTCAGGTTGATCTCTGGCTGAATTCGTATTTTATATACACCGTGGGCTGGAATAACCCGACAGATCTTAACCACGAATTTCTAAAACCAAAAGAAGGAAAAAATATTGTGAATTTAGGTTAATTTCATCAAAAAAAAAAATTTTTTTTCGTTTTTTTTTTCCATTTTTGGAATGTTTATTGCACATGAAAAGCAAATGTCATTAATAAAATTATCGCCTAAAACAAATTGGTACTTTTTTTTGTAAAAATTTAGTTTCTGCAAAGTTTTCCGTGTCACTTTGATATCTGTCAATAAGGACGTGTAAACTATGTCCAATAGTGGCAATAACGCCATTAGAAAGGCGTTTTGTGATGAGTTATAATAAAAAGTGTATTTTTTTAAATGGGTATTAACTCTGAAACTAGGCGTATTCCAGAAAAGTTTATAGGACATTTTAGTATCTAAATATGATCAGGAATACACTGTTAAAATCTGTCTAGTTATATGGGCCCACGGTGTATATGCACGTTTAACATAAAATTAATAATGATTTAATGATTTTTATTTATGTAACCTGTTCTTTGTGTCAAGCCCTTATTTTAGCCAGCTGGACAGATCCGTAGTACCTACTCCAATCCTCTGGATTGATATTAATTGGACGGCTCCGACCACAATGGCATGAACAAAAGATTAATATAAACCAAATCGGCTGTAGCATTGTCTTTTGTCCTTTTGAACACATTTATACCTTTGACTAAGACAGCATTTACCCTGGTTAAATCCAATACTAAATAAATAAATCATAACTTGCAAATTGTTTTCCTTATCATACTCGTCAATAGATTAATAACATTTTTAAATAGTAACTGAATTTAGCGTTTCAAATTATTAACCTAACATTTGATATTTTATATAGCTGCCTAAACAATGTGTATGAGCCAAGCCAACGGTATGTTTTGCAACTTTATGGTTCAGCGATGTACGTGTTTCAAAATTAATTAAAGTGGGTGTGTATGTGGCATGGAGCCAAAGGCTGGCTGGGCGAGAATGGGCGGAGATTTTGCTGTCATTCTTTAAAATGACAAATATTTGATGTCAAGGAGAGGTACGTATTACATTTTCAAATTACTACACTTAAGAATTTCATTTTAGGAAATTACTATGGACTCTTTAACTTTTAATCAGCTGCACGTCTACTAGATATACTCTTCGGTTTGTTCGCTAATAAAAATAAAATACCTAGGTACCTAATAATAGATTATTTAGATAAGTGGTTTGGTTGGTGTCGCCGCCGCGTTTTTGCGTGATTAAGTGGCAAAAATCAAGCATTTAAACTTAATATTTTCCTTTTAGGGTTCCGTTAGTCAACTAGCCTGTCCGCCTGTCCGTCCGTCTATCCGCGGTCTAGCTCAGTGATCGTTAATACTAGAAAGCTGAAATTTGCTATGAGTGTGGGGATTAATCACGCCCACAACGTGGTAAAACAGAATCTGACAAAATATATTTTTTTAGGGTAGCTCCCGTACACATGAAGTGGGGGGTGTTTTTTCTCGCTCCAAGCCTATCTTGTGGGGTGTCATTGGATAGGTCTTTAAAATAAGGTTATTTTTGGATAACAGTAATAGTTTCGTAAATAATAGCTCCGAAAAGTGAAAATCAGGGCGTCCCCCCATCTAACTTTTGAACAGTGGGTCCAAACAAATTGGAAAATTGTATGGAAATGATTCCTTATAAGCACTTTCAACGAAAACTATATAGAATAAAATCGATTGAGCCCTTTTCGAACTATAACTCAAAACTCTCCTATATCACTAGAAACTCATACGAACATGTGGCAGCTGTCCCTCTTTACATCTACAATGACTATAAAATCCTACAGACGTAATCTCAGTTTTAATTTTTATTGGCAATTAAACAATTAACCCTTTACCGAGCATAAAAGATCTTAATACACGCTCCCCTCCCGGAGATGCGAAATTTCATACCCATTCATAGCATTGTACGGATATTTAAGGGTTGTTTTTTATGAGGACTGAGATGAAAGCATTTGGCCTAAGTGAATGCCGTTTACTCTTTTTTCGTGATGCCATGTTTGTGCAACGAGAAAAGATTTGAATCCTCTAATATAATTCAGAGTTACCGTGTAAGGTATGTCATGTCCGTCTAGGTCGTGTGCAATGTTAAACTTTTTTATTAGAAATAGATGCTGCTTATGATTCTGTACTAGCTCGTTACGCGCTTTGATTCCTGAGCTCACTGTAATGCATTATTTGTGTCGTTAATACGTTTAGGTATAACTTAGTTATGCAAGGTATATCACGCACTTGGACGGATTTTGAATAATATTTATGTATACACGGTGAGGTTCGTAATATGAGGAAACCGAATAATTTTAACAGCGTATTCCTGATCATAATTGGAGACTAAAATGTCGTATAAACTTTTCTGGAATTCGCCTAGTTTCAGAGTTACTACCACTTAAATAAAAAAACATTTTTTTATGAGACTCAGTGCAAAACGCTTTTTTGATGGCGATTTCACCCTTTATGGGGTCTAGTCTAGACATTCTTATTGACAGATATCAAAGTGCCAAAGGAATACTTTACGTAAAAAATGTACTAATTTATTTTAATAGACATCTTTACCAATAACATTTATGTTTTTATGTTCAAAAGCATTTAAAAAATCGAAAAAAAAAAATAATTTTTTTTTGGCGAAATCCAGAAAAGTTTATACGACATTTTAGTCTCCAATTATGATAAGGAATACGCTGTTAAAATTATTCGGTTTCCTTATGTACACCGTGTAATAATACTTAGTCGATTCGTACGTGTTTTTTAAATACTCATTCACATTTACTTGTGTTCTGACAGCTAAAACAAAAGGGCGAATGAGAAGGGGAATTATATATGGACGCTGCATTAGACTACCTAACAAGACTAGCTAACAGCAGGCACCCTATATTGGTGATGGAGTTAGAACGTACAAAGGTTCCAATAAGTACTGGGAGAGTAGGGAGATATGGACTAAGAGCTGGCCACGTCAGATATGACACAATAATGAGAGCAACGAAACCCATCTAGTAAGGTTGATACTATCCTTATTGCTAGATCCGGGCATCTGGCAGCTTTTAATGGGTGGAGGTCAGAGTGATAGGCGAGCAAAATTTTTGAATTGCAAAATAGTACTACCGAAATATGTAAAAACTGACGAACTTGTCTAAGTTATAAAGAACAGGGCCTATATTTTAACATTAGAACAAAAAAATATGCGTATTATTACGGAAACAGAAACAGTAGGCGACAAACTATGAATTACATTATACGTCGTTTTGGACTACTTTCCCCCATCAGAAAGTTTTGGAAATGATATAATCTAATTATTTATATAATTTCTGATAATACTACATTAAAACCAGAACTCTAGAATTTGTATTCTTAAAGTGGTTTGCATTCTTTGACCTCCACCACTTTACAACTGCCAGATGTCCGTATCTAGAAATAAGCATAGTATAGCAAACTAACGAGAGTGGTTTCGTCGCTCTCATTATTGTGTCATATCTGACGTGGCTAGCTCTCCGTCTAATATGTTTTATATAACATACTTCTACGACCCCGAGAAATAAGTCCTTACAATATTCAAGTAGAATATGGTTTTATTTAATAAAGGATACTTTCAAATTTAACTTAAATATGAGGATCGTATATTTATCATAATAATATATATCTTTGTATAGGTACATATTTCTATTAAATATTTATATAAAAAAATGTATTTAATAGAAATACATTTTTTTATAAAAAAAAAACGTCAATGAAAACACATGTCAATAAAATGGACAAATTTTTCAAAAATTGCTTAAAATTGAACCCGGGCAATACGCCCCTCTATTTAACTCGCATTCGACCGTCAAGTTTGTGAATCAGCTATACACGTGTTGGCGTGTCTCGATCGCACGTAGCCGCTTGTTACATTTTAACTTTGTTTTTACAAGAACGGATTCGACAGAACACCATTTGACTGCCACTCAATAGTTGCCTTCACGTTGCCTTGGTTACCTCGTTCACGTCAACCAATTGCCTCGCCATTGGCTCCACTGAAATATAAAAATATTATACAAGTCAGTGATTGGCTCAAAAGAAGCACCTCCGTGACAACACCCATCCAAAGTCTGCGCTCTACCACGCGTCACGTCAAATTATTGTTTATATTTATATTTTCTTGTGTGACTTTTGTGTTTCTGTGACAATTTAGTTTATTAATGTTTGTAAATAGTGATACTCGGAATATTTTTATACTTTTACCTTTGTAAGTATTCACCATGTCAACTTTGCACGACCTTTCTTCTGTCTCTTGCCCCCACTGCCCAAACTCAAGTCGCACTTTCTCATCTCATGGCCTAAAAATACATATAGGACGCATGCACAAAAGCGTCCCGCACACGATCGCTCCTAGTCACTCAGATCTGCCATCGCAGCCGCGAGCAGTAGCTAATAACCATAGCGGCTTAGGCCTCGATGACCTGGCTAACCTTAAGCAGTCGGTTCGTGTGCTGCGTCACATACCCAAAGGAGCACGTCACTTGGCTGCAGGTAAATTAAGCGATCTCATCATCTCTTGTATTAATAACAATGACGTAACTAACTGGTTTGCTCTCCTTTCGTTCGCCTACTCCGCTCTAAAATCACCCGAGAAGACAGGTACAGGTAATCTTACTACCAAAGTTAAACAAAACATTCTATGTGATAGAGTAGTAGATTCACTATTCGTAGAGGCAGAGCCATTAACCTCGAGGGCCCCCTCAGTCCTTAGAACTATAGAAGGGAAAGTTTTCGAAGGTGATCTAAGAGGAGCGGTACGAGTACTTATGTCTGATGACAGAGTAGCATCGCCTAGTCCAGAGGTCCTTGCCACCTTACAATCAAAACACCCTGCCCCTTCTCGACCTCTTGTGCTACCAGAGGAGCCAAATAGCTCCACATCAGCTTGTCATGTTACCCCAGCGGAAGTAGCACAAGCCCTCAACTCTTTTAACAATAGTTCTGCTGCTGGGTTGGACGGGATCCGTCCAGCACACTTAAAAGAACTTATTTCCGGTTCCGCTGGAGAAAATGGTCCTCGTCTGTTGGATTGCCTGACCAAGCTATGCAATTTTCTCCTGAGCGGCCAACTCAACTCCGAGGTTTGTCCATTCCTTTATGGAGCGTCTCTGTGCGCCCTGTCGAAAAAGGACGGAGGTCTAAGACCAATTGCCATCGGCAGCACTTTTCGCCGCTTGACCGCTAAACTAGGATGCAGTGTCGTGAGGGAGGAAATGGCCTCCTATCTGCAACCTCGCCAACTGGGATTTGGCATTAAGCTCGGATGCGAAGCTGCTATTCATGCAACTCGATCATTCTCATTGAATCCGTCAAACGGCGACTGTGTCATAATAAAACTTGATCTAAAAAATGCTTTCAACTCAGTAGAACGTGACATATTGCTTACTGAAGTGAAAAAACGTGTCCCCTCTCTTTACCCTTTTTTATTTCAGGTCTACTCTACCCCCTCCAACTTATTTTACAATGAATCGCAAATACTCTCCCAAGTTGGGGCACAGCAAGGTGATCCACTTGGGCCCCTAGTCTTCAGTCTCGCCATACAAACTGCTATATCATGCCTCAAGTCCCCTCTCAACATTTGGTACCTGGATGACGGTACGCTGGGGGGAAAGCCTGATATAGTTCAAGAAGACCTGGTCGTCCTCCTCCCCCGCCTCCGGGAATTGGGACTAGAGGTAAACACAAACAAATGCGAACTATTCTCCTGCTGTCCAAATTCTCGTGTTTCGTTTCAAGCTTTTAACCAATTACTCCCCGGTCTCAAAGAATTAACTGAACAAAATTTTAATCTTTTAGGCTCACCCATTTTCCCCTCTGCCATCCCACTAGCATTTGAGGTAAGGAGACAGCTCCTCCTTAACGCAAAGGAAAAACTAGAAAACATCTCCGCTCACGTAGCAATTCTCCTAATGCGTGTCTGCTTTGCGGTACCCAAAATCACCTATTTTTTACGCACCGTACCTACCTGGCTTTTCCCCGCACTCGTTGACTCCTTCGACTACTCATTAAAGGAATCAGTAGAGTGCCTGCTCAATGTCGCACTCAACCCAGAGCATTGGGAGCTAACATCTCTCCCCATCAGGTCTGGTGGTCTGGGAATTCGTCGAGCACGGGACGTCAGCCTTCCGGCCTTCCTGGCTTCGGCGAGTGGGGTTGTGGACCTTGTCACTGATATTTTCTCACTAGAAGGTGCCAAGGCTTCCATACCCTTCTCATCCGAGGCCTTGTCGGTCTGGACGGCACTGAACCCCGGTGCCACAGTTCCCAAAAAACCGGAATGCCAACGGCTATGGGATGACGTAGGGGTCAAGCGTATCTTCGACGGACTTTTAGAGAACGCTGAGGGCGTGGACAAGGCCAGACTTAAAGCAGTGTCAAGGCCGGAGTCAGGAGCTTGGCTGCACGCACTGCCCTCACCCCACTTGGGAACATTCCTGGACAACGATTCAATTCGTGTGGCAGTTGCTCTCCGCCTGGGCTGCGATGTTTGCGAACCTCACATATGCATCTGCGGCTCACGTGTGGAGAGCAACGGTCATCACGCGTTGAGCTGTCAACGTTGTGCAGGAAGGTTCCCACGCCACCACGCCCTCAATGAAATCGTTAGGAGGGCACTCGTCTCCGCAAATGTCCCCTGCATCCTTGAACCGCCAGGCCTGAGCCGCTCAGATGGCAAAAGACCCGACGGCCTGACCTTGGTGCCGTGGAAGTACGGAAAGTGCCTGGTATGGGACGCAACCTGCGTCAGCACTTTCGCCGCCACTCACCTTGGTCGAACCGTCAGGTCTGGAGGTGCAGCTGCTGAGTTAGCGGCACTCCGCAAGCGGGACAAATATTTAGCTTTATCAAACTATTTATTTGCACCGCTTGCGGTGGAAACTTCGGGATGCTGGTGCAAGGAGGCCCTAATATTTTTAAGGGAAGTGGGGCGCCGGCTACAGGAGAGAGGTCTCGACCCCCGCTCCGGGTCCTTCTTGTTGCAAAGGCTGTCTATCGCGGTCCAACGCGGCAACGCAGCCAGCGTGATGGGCACCTTTGGACCAGGAATGACTCGGGGTGGGCTTTTCGACTAAATTTCTTGTTTATCTCCCCCCCCTTTTTTATATGAAAATTGTATACATAAACTACTATAAAACTCTCTAGTGTAGTGTAGTGTAGTGTAGTCTAGGTGAAATAAAATGCTGATGATCAAAAAAAAATTTTAATAGAAATAGATATTAATTTAGATTAGATTGTAAAACAAGAGCATAATAAGACACATTTTATCCAAAGCCATTTTAAACCATTTAAACCACGGAGTACATGGAGACGGCATCAGCCTTAGTTTGTTCCAAAACCAGCGTAGCCGGCATTTACACGCACACATTCTCATTAAAGTACGCACGAGGTGATACACACAAAGAAATGTCAGTCCCTCATTTGCTGTGTTGATGTGTGCGTACACTCGAAAATACGTAACCACTACCATTGCCTCGTAGGCTCCGCTTAAAATAGGGATGTGGCCTGTCGATATATATATATTATCGATATCGATTATCGATAATTAACTCCAAAGTACCGCGCCACACCTCATATTAATAAAATAATGTGGATTTTTATTAATAGGTCAATAAAAATCTACCCTAATAAGGGTTTATCCATTAATTACGTCAGACGTTAAGGTAGACGGAGGGATCAACAAAGTGTGACGAGTTGTAACAAGGGTTAGGGGGAGTTTTATTTCTTGTGACATCACAGATACAAATATCGTGTACATATATTATATACACATAGTACAGTGTACACTTTTTTGAAGGAAAGGAACCCTTTATGTCTTCTAGTCTGACATTCAAACACTTTGGATTATTATTTTTCTTGTTTTGATTTCCTTTAATATATTATTTAAAATGGGAAAAATAAATAAATAGTAATTTTAAACATTATTGTTGAAATTTGTTTGACGTAATTTGTGGATGTACCCTTATTTATCTAATTTATGTGTCTGCTAAAATACTAAAAATAATCGTGATTCCAACTATCTTCATACCAAATCTCATCTTAATCGGTTCAGCAGTGTGAAAAGGTAACACACTTTCGCATTAATAATATTAGTATGGATAGAAGTACCGTTATCTAGTTATCGTATCAATAAAATAAGTTGATGAGATTCATTAATCCAGTCAATCACGTTATTTTGTTTTCGAAAGAAATAAAATTAGTTTCTACTATAGGACAGACAAGTTACACCTTAAACAATGTGTTCGAAATTATCGATAATAAATAACGGGCCGCACTCTCGTAGCGGCAGGCGCGGCAGCCATGTTGCCCAGCAACGTGGCTGCCAATCGTGTGACGAGGGACGTTCGTATTTCCAACTACATTGCGCGTCACTCGCGTAATCCTGCGACCGGCAGCAATAGCCAGCGAGCAATTGATATGAATACTATTGTACCGCCAGATATAAAAGTCTAAAAATTTTGGAATACTCGGTTTTTATACTTACCGGTGGAAAGCAACTACTCCAGGGGCCTCTTTTAATTCGTTGCTTCATATACGACACAACAAAATTGTACAACACGGCATTTTTATATGTTTTTTGGACACGTGGTCAAACGACGACTGAACCGCATAAACTTGTCGAAACTGCATGCCGCATCTGATCATAAACCATGTAACGCGCGCCCCGCCCATTATCGCGTCCATTTCACGTATTTATCTAGTCCGTGATTTAAACCTACTTCCTTAAGACGTATTTTAGTTTTTCTACCTACATCATCATTAGTGGGCGGTTGTGCCTTTCAAGGCCGAGAGGAAGAGGAGAATTTATTATGAGAGAATAATTATTTACCCTTACACTCACTGCCAACGCCATACACCAACTTTATTGAGAAAATACGCGTAAGGAAAATCATAAGACATCATGAAGGATTTTTACCCCGCTGTCCCGTCCAATTGCGGGTTAATGTTTATATGGAAGTAAGTAAGCTCTATATATTTCTTTAGCACCTTCTACGGCGTAAATAAATGGCTTGTTTTTGACATTTGGGTGTTTTAATTTCAGGAGTGATAAGATATCATATATATGTTTAAACATTCGTGTTCGGAAAATTTGCATTTTATCTACTCCTTTAAAATCGCCTAAAGTGCATTATGCATTTTATTCAATAAAATAATATTTAGATTATACGCCATTAGTACCTATACTATAAGGTTATTAATTGTTATTAATGTTATTACGCATGCATGCTGCATGCTTAGCTGTAAGAAATCTAGTTTCTAGGATTTTATAATATTTGTATGCCCACTAGCAGGCTGAATACACTCTGTACGTAAAATGTATCTAAGATCCACCTGACTGTATTCGAGCAAATAAATTATTTGATTTAATTTGATTAGGTTGAATAAAGATGTCACATTTGTATGACCTTTTTTATCTGCATAGGCTTTACGGTAAAATAAAAGATTGTGGTGACTTTTATGATTTATTTAATAAAAATCTCTTTTGACTTGAACACGGTCGCTAAATTCTTACAGACAGTAAAAGAAATATAACATTGAGAGTGTTTACCTCTTATCAGTCCAGCTTAATTAGCACGATAGTTATACCTATTACTAAAGTCTCACTGACTGATTCAAATATGTATTTTAAATTAATTATTATTTACAATAATTATAAATATGTATTAATAAAAGGTAATATATTAGACACTTGTCACGATGTTCTAGTATACTGGCAGTGTTATAGAAGCGTAGGTTTTCAGTTGCGTTTTTTACTACATAGTATTTGGATCTTAAAATAGCGTAACAACAGTTTTTTTTTATCATTCATCAGGTACTTACTAAGTAGATGGTTAGGTACCCAATTGCTAGAATCTATAAATGTTGATGGTGACTAATGAAATAAATATAAATTTGTGTTATGAGGTCGTCAATCATAATATAACTAGCAGTGTCAAGTGTCTAATATAATGTATTAAATTATTTACCGGCATTTATAATGTTTCACATCCTTACTTTAAGGTAATTGGTAAAATACAACATTCTAGAAATTGTGACTCGAAAATAAATAATACAATGAGATGAAAAATGTGTTCTTTTGTTTATGTTAGAGTACAGATCGTATGATATATTTGCGTAAAAATATTTTTAAATGAATCACTCAAACATGAAACATTTATTTGGACAGCTGCAAAAACTGATGTAAGTATTTTAAATTTATTATTTACTACATCCGTGATATATTTTTATAAAAGCCCTTTAAATAACAATGCAAAAAGTTTCTATAACAAAAGAACAGTGCACTGGATGCTATTTACAAAATGTACAATTACAAGCTAACAACTATTAACAATGGACTCGAGAACAACGTCATACAAAACGATATTTTTACACAAATTTTTAATTGTAAACAAATACGTTGGACCAAAGGTTTCTTCATTTACTACTTGTAATGGTTCCCTACTTTTGAATGACATTTGGTTCAAACGTTAAATTTTTTATATATATTCGGTGCAAAATAATTGGCCTGTCTGGTAAGATACTGAAGTCAGCAAACTGTGAATCATGTTCCAATAAAAAGATTAGTTTTTACAACTAAAATACTAGTGCTAAATAATGTATAAAATGGTTTTATCATCTTGACAGCTATGTGTATAATATTCAGCCATTATTAGGCACCATTACAATTTATTAAAACAGCAGACAACAATACTTTTTACACATATCTACGTGTTTTAAGTAAAGGTAGGTATAGAAAAAGTTACAGACAAACATCAAATAGGTATTTAATCAATAATGTACCAGCTAACGCCAACGATTTTCGATTACCATATACAAAATGCGATTTAACTGTGTCAGCCTTTTCACGTAGGTACCTATTAGTAACTATTAAAAATTGATAAGTAAAGACTGTACGTACACAATAAAATCCGGGCACGCATGTTATAGTAAATCTTTTGTCGTATTCATATATTCAAACAGTTCTTTTAATATAATAATTTGTAATTATAGTAATTTATAATAAAAACAGAATAATATTATAATTAGGGCATATTGTGTGAGTTTTTGCCAAATATATTCCATCATATCTTGAATTGTACAGCGTTTTTTGATAATCTTCACTCGCTTCCTGCTACAATGCCACAATTGTATTTATATTTCCACAAGCTGTTTTATGCTCATTAGAATGTTATCTTACTAAAAAAATATGTTTTGAAACTCTTGTCTTCTTGAGGCAGCCAGGAAGACATGCATATATTATGTTTATAATTTTTATTATGTAGCTTGATAACCGCAAATTATTATTTAAAAACAAAGTGTTTGAATATGCACATAGAATAAAGAGATTTACCATATCATGCGTGCCCGAATTTTATTGTGTACAGTCTTTAGTAACAACGTAGTCCTTATGTTTCTATGAAACGGTTGTCAATACAACACAAATATTTATTTAGGCTTTTCTATCACTTCAACGTATACTCGCCGCGTACTTTCTCGAAGTCTCTTGGATTATTTACACTCGTTATTTTACATTTTCTTACATGATCGCACTGCAGGCTGTCTTTGAGACGTGCTGCAACATTTACGTAATGGAATGTTTTTGTTGTGAGCTTTCTGATGTATTTGTGTTGTGTGTTGTTATCGCGGCCCGATAGTGAGCAGCCCTTCAGAAGAGTTGGAAGCCGGGAGCGCGAGGGGCATCGGCCCCTCAGCTCTGCGCTAGGGAATCCAGCGGCACCACCAGTTTTCCGTTGGAGTAGCTGTAACAAAGAAAAATCTTTAAAACAATATGCGACGGTATTCCCACTGGTCTTATTTAACAAAACTTTTAAAGTTTACGTTGCTAAACGTAAGAAAACACTTGGAATTTTCTTATGAACTTTTCTAAGAGTTTCATTTAATGTTATGAAAGTTCTTAATAGAAATATTAACCTGTATGGTATAGTGGCTGTTCTGGACTTAGCTCGGCTTGGCCTACAGGCGTCATCTGCAACCAAGACCACACGTATTGTTTTTACATTTGTCTTGGCGGACTAATCAGAAACTTCGCCCCGGTTCTAAGTTACATCGTATCGTCGGAGCTTAATTAAGTGGTAGCGCATGCTATTGTCTCGATTCTTGCGGAACAATACTTATCTTAAGTCGAAGTCGGTAGAAGTAATATCTCCGATACTTTAACGAGGGAACTTTGGATCGACTTTGTTAATCGTTCCTGACCCCGCCGCGCGCTCGTTATTATTATTAATACACTAATATTTAACATAATAATCTTATATATGATTGTTTGAAAAGCGAAAAATACGACGTGTTATTTTATGGATGTCTCTGAAGGGTTATCTGAAGTCCTCCATGAGGTAAAAAAGAAATAATTTAAAATGGACGCGGCTTAGCCAATTAGGGTGTTAAATAATAATATTTATTAGTGAAAAGCTATCCTTTTGTGTGATTACCAAATTGTGATGTTAGTGGTTTAATGTGTTTGGCTAATTGGCAGGTGATTGGTGTGGGACCTTACCATGGTGCGGCTAACATCGTTGTGAGAGGCACGCATCGCATGTGACCGGCTCGGCACGCCGCTTGCTCTGAGAGCCCTGCGACCCGGACTTACGCCGGAAAGTGTACCTAACGAGCAGACCTGCAATGCAAAATGCCGCACCGTTAACAAAACAAACAAACAAAAACAACAAACAGAGCCACGCGCGCGCGTCCATCTGAAAGCGCCCATGGGCGGTCGAAAGCGGGCGAAAATAAAACGGGAGTGAAACCCTCAGGGGTTTTATGACTCGATATCGCGGAATCATTCGTGTTTTATGTGAGAACGGAATCACGTATCTAAATGTTATAGTTTTTGGTATCTGTGTAATATTTGTTAACTATGTATGTTTTAAAAACTTGTTTGAAATCATTTCAGAAATTTCGTATTTCATGCATCAATATTGTCTATGTAAATCCTAAATGCGAATTATACTACTTATACTAATTTGGAGATTTGTATCAACTCACCAGTGAGACCGGCCTTGTTGATGCTGTTTGAGCTAGAGAAACCTGATATTTTCTTCCAAGATTTTTTATTCCAAAACCCCGTCGTTTTGGCGTCGCCACAGCTAGAGCTACGGGGAGAGGTAGTGTCTCTTGGGCAACGGACGCTGCATTCGTCCGCGCCTAGGATGCGAACTCCGGCGCCACGCGTACCGTACGCCACCGCCGGCAAGTGAGGCACCGACCCAGTTGGCTTTCGTCGCAAACTGCCAACGTAACTCGCTCCACTGCTGCTGCCACTAAACCCGCTGTCCAAATCCGGGGGATTACAACTCGCAGGTGATAGTAATTCATCTGTTGGTCCAACTCTTAGCAATTCTTCTATATTATCTCTATCTTCAGCTCGCTCCGAATCTGGAGATTCACATTCTGGCATTAACATTGCTTCGACACTCAGATTTAGCTCCCCTAAAATTCTTTTGTGCCTCGACTCTACTCGGCGAACTTCTTCTTCTACGACGCTCCTATCTAGGGAAACGAGCGATTGTCGTGGTGCATATCTATGTTTAGGACAAGTCCTTGTTCCGTCCGTTATTTCTTCGTAGATATTTTCCTCGGTTCCATATCGAGTGACGTAATTGTGACGTGCTGTTCGGTCTCGTGGTATTCCGCCGCGTCCACGATGTCTGTTAGCTTTTCTTGACGATGACGGCATCGATAAATGGTGATCATAATAGGCGTAAGAGTAGTCGACGGGCTCAAACCTTTCCATTGTTGCAGCAATATTGCTTCTGTTCCATGTTTGAGGGGGCGGTTCCCTTGACAAATTGACAGCTGCTAGCCTAGCTGGCAGAATTTCATCTAAGTCTCTAGCGCAACGCTCGTCAAGCGACTGCGCTCCATCGTCTTCTTCCCGCCTATGCTTTCTGTGAGCTCGCCGACCCTGGGTGCGCGCATTGACACGCTCACAGTCCGACCCATGACCGTGATTGTAATCAGGCGTATGACTGCGATTATAATCGACCGGCCGGTGTTTACAGTCTAATGTATGATGGTAATCAGGTGTATGCCTGAGGCTGTAGCTAGAATTTCCTTCGTAGTCAGATCGATCGTAAGACGGACTGTCCTCGTTGCTCGTATGAGGATGAGGACAATCGGCGGCGATGCCTGATTCGGAGGAAGGGTAGTCGTGTACTTCTGCGGTGATAAGCACCCGATCGTCGGGGCGTGCAGGCTCGGAGACGGCGTGGCGGTGATGAGGCCTGGGTCGCGTGGTCTCGCGACAGCTGGCGAAGGTCCTCTGGAGCGAGGGCGTGTGCTGCAGCTGATAGCGGCCGCACCTGGGGTCGTACACCGCCTCCCCCGACTCCTCGGGGCTTGGCGGCGCGCTTTGTGATTCCATGGCTCATCGTCTCATATCCAATTGGTATCTGTAAAGAAAAATAATTCTGTATTAGTTTTCAAACACTGAAGACGTAAAGGACACGGAATGGCTTTTAACGAAATTCTGCATCTCGTACCGCGTTGAAGTAAGGTCAATGAATTCGAAATTACGCGCTCCGTGATAAGGGTAGGGTAAGTGACGATCAACAACGTGGCCGACGTCGATATATCATCATCAGCCGACGGGTCATAAAAGGGATTTCACATTGTGTTTACGTTTCATATCAAGATTTTACTGTTATGTTTGAACATCAAACACCATTATACGGCACCAAAATGAAATAACTTAGTGAGTAGAAGGTACGAATATAAACTTGGGCAAACTTGCGAAACATAACAAAGCGGTAATGAAATGAGACCATAGCTGTATATGATAAGGGAACAATCTGGAAGGGCCATGTTTTGTTTCTTCTACTATGTTTAACTTGCTAATATGGAAATACTTAAAAATTTGAAAATCATCATGAAGGTGAGTATACTTGGAATGTTAAATAATACTTTTTCCTTCAAAACTATATAAGAAGCAGCAGGTAATCCGCACAATACTTAAATGGATCCAACCTACGACTTGAATTTTGTTGTTGAAGTCATAATAACACTCATTCAAACCTTTTTGCCTATTTTTTGATATTGAATACTACATAAGACATCACAGGGAACAAACATGTAACATTAATATTACTTCTTACAAAATACACATCCTTCATAACGTCGCCATTTTATTGCGATCCTTGCGTTATTGCGCGTTCCAATTTATTGCGATAACGATAAGTGTCCGTGAACTAGAGAGTACAGAGTAAAGAGAGCACAGGGCGGGCACCCTCGTCGCCACGTTGTCATGGCAACGCCTCGGTTAGTCCCGCGGTTTATAGCCGGGCTTCCGTCCGATATTCCTTGCATCTAAATCATCATCAGTGCTGGGAAACGCCTCGTAAAGCGCCCGTTGACCGTCCGGCTGTTCTCTAAATCGAAAGAGAAAGGTAGTAACAGCGTGTGAAAAGCATACATTGTTACGGCCTCGCTGTCCGAACGCAGAGTAATTCGTTATGCCTACCGTCGCATCGTCGCCCAGGGATTTCTCGGTACAATTGCGTATGGGCCGTAAAGACGTCCTATCTATAAGTGGACTTTGTATACGGGTGTCACAATTTCGGTCGGCGATTGCCCGTTTAGCGTTGAATATCATGGGTATTCAAATTTAGTTGCACAGTTAAACCTAAAAACTTATCTCATATTATTATTTTTTGGAAATCAAGTAAAATTCCATATCATTTTGGCAATTCCCCCAATTTATTCCGATGATATATTGTACAGTAGGGATTTTTTTCCCCTCGTGTCCCCTATGACATAACTAACGATAAAAAAAGTCGCAACGCCTCATAATCGCGTCGTAATTGCAACAAAATGAATGACGACAGCTGAATCGCATTTTGATCCGTTCCTTCACGGTGATTATTAAAACAAATACTTAGTCGGTGTCCTGTTTTTGCTCAGTAATAAATATTTAAAGGTTTTATATTTGGACTTAGTGTAACTATAGAAATAATGCACGTAAATTCGGTTAAGTAGTTTTGTGTTCTAACTGTCACACTTAATGTTAATTGCTCAAATTGATTTATTTAATTTAATTTTTATTTTTTATTTTTATTTATTAAATAATATTATCTATACATGTAGTAGTAGTAAAACAACAAATATTGGTTTCTTACTTACAAAGCGAAACAAAATCCCTTGTACACTGAGTTACAATTTTATACGAACATGAACTCTGGTTTAAATAATAAAAAAACATTTTTTTTAAACCCCAATCAATATCCGCATTGCTGAGCAAACCGATCAAATAAATTATCAATAGTAAATGGCACCCCACAGCGACTTTCGCCAGAGTCATTTCATATTCGAATATCGGAACTCATTATAAGAAGCACGGAATAACGAATAGATAGATTAGTAGATAGATTGTTTTTACAAATTTTGACATTCATAATCATAAGCGATTTTGGTATTATTAGTGTACTAGCTTTTGTCCGCGGCTTCGCTCGCGTTAAATTCGGGGTAACAAACCATACAAACTTCCACCCCCCATTTTAGGGAAGTGGGGGGTTAGAAAGAGACAAAAAGTAGCCTATGTCACTCTCCATCCCTTCAACTATTTCCACTTAAAAAATCACGTCAATTCGTCGCCCCGTTTTGCCGTGAAAGACGGACAAACAAACAAACAAACAAACAAACAAACAAACAAACAAACAAACAAACAAACAAACAAACAAACACACACATACACTTTCCCATTTATAATATTAGTATGGATTCGTACAGACAACTTACGTATGTGTGTAAATTGCCTGAGCAAATAGTATAACGACGTTATCCAATTAGATAAAACAAATCTTGTGTAATCTTTCGTATTGTACCCAGAGTTGGGCGTTATTTAGATAATTTCTTATCTAGATAGTTATTTCAAATCAATTTATTCGAAGATACATTCAATCACCAATAGTGCGTTGACAACTTTTTTATTTAGATAAATTATCTAGATGAAAGAACTAGACTCGTTTGTTATTGAAGTAAGCTTTGAATAATAAATTTACATGTAATAATACCAGTTGTCTGGTTGACATTTTATGATGCTTAATTTCTTCTTCTTTTTTCAACATGCAATGCCAATGAAATAATATCAGGCCAAAACAGGCTGTATACCAATTACATTTCAGTGTTGACACGATCAGTCAACGGTGTATGTTTCTTTCCATAAGTGTGTTGAACAGAAGAAAAATGTCCCATATATTATATTTCATATATTTAAGTATGTACTTACAAAACATTCATTACATTTTTTGTAGGTTATTTTCATTTCATCATGCCCGACCACTTGTAGTTCTATGTGACTACTGACATTCATCTTTTATTTAAAATTCCAACTAATTTATCTAGATAAAAATGAAACTGATATAGATAAATTCAAAATACCAAATGACGTATTATTTAGTTATTTCAAATAAAAGATAGTTATCTTCCCGGTTATTCGTAAATAGATAATTTTTGCCCAACTCTGATTGTACCATAAACATTTTATCTCCTGAAAGCTATCGACAATGATCCACTTTTATTTATATATAAAGAAAGATTAACGAGTACCTCTCTACGTCTACCTACCTCGTTAGTGTACGTAGAGATGCCGATAGTTGTAATAGGCACTTGAGTAAAAAAAGGAATCAGAAAATACAAACTTGGCAAAATTCCAGATGATCAGTCGCGTGACACGGTTCGATCGTTAGTGAGATATGTCATAAAACTTAACAGTTTTACAATTTTGGTTACTAGATAGTTAATAAAAGGGGCAGTACCAGTTTTATTTTATACTAACTAGTAGTTATTTTACAGTAACTAGTTTTATATTAACTTCTGTCCACGTGTCTTGTGTCCACGACTTTGCCCGCATACAAGTCGCGAAACTCCCTTTTTTTATATACTATGAAGGTGGCAAACAAGCATACGGCCCGCCTGATGGTAAGCAGCTACCGTAGCCTATGGACGCCTGCAACTCCAGCTGAGTCACATGCGCGTTGCCGACCTTTTACTAAAAGGAGGACTCACTATGTTGACGGCTAAAAGGTACAAGAGGGTCCCTCATCGTCAACACACTGGGTTCTCTTTGACCTCTTTGGCAACCTAACTCACCAGCAGGAACACAATACTATGAGTAGGGTCTAGTGCTATTTAGTTGGTTGTCTGTAAGGTGGAGGTACTTCCCCAGTCGGGTTCTGCTCCAGATTTGAGCGAGATGACTCGCTCTGCTGGGCCCTACCACACATAGCGAGATGACATTCGCAGTACAACCTCTCTTTTGGACGTAGTTTAAGGACATCCCGGGTCCAATACTCCCTTCTCACCCGCTGCTCTTCTCGTAGTCTGAACCCCAGAAAATGAATTCTGAGACTAAAAGTACCTATCCTTTTCCAGGTTGTTAATCTACTTGCATGCCAACCGTCATCAAAATCCATTCGACCGTTTTTGTATGAATGTGGAACACACATTTCTACATTATAATATTCAAACACATAACCACGGTTGACGTTACGGTAACTGACTACGTCAATTAACAAAACATGCATGTCACCCATTTACAGAGTTAAGAAAAAGTACCAAAAAAGTAAAAAAAAGCTTTCGTTTTTACTTCACTTTTGTCCGTCACTTTTGTCCTTCTAAGAACTTCGACTAATTCTGTCTTTATAAAAACTTAACTTATAAATAAGTAGTGCAGCAGAAAACACAGCCTAGGCATCAAAATATTCTTAATTAATGCATACATGCTTTGGTAGTTCAATTTATATTTTATCTAACGGTTTGAGAAGCACATGCTAGCTCAATTAATAGTCAGTCTCTAAATACTTAATTTTAGATGTGGTATGGAGTGAGTTTCTGGGGAAGGATATAAAATAGTTGTTATCTTCAAAATCATCCCTTAAGTGGATAGAAAAGAGGGAGGATTAATAATTCGAAGTAGACGAATTCGCGGGAAGAAGCTAGTAAAACTATTGAACTAGTTAGTAAATCTTAGTCATCCAAAATATTAATTCAACACTTGTTTAGACCAAAGAATGTATCATCTCGATTCGTTGGCTTTTTAATCTCAGTGCATAACGAATCGACGTAAGTACGACTCGGGGTGACTCATCTACTTTATGCCTTCGGCATCATTTAATTTGTCACAGGCCATCTAGTTTTAAGCGGGCGTAAACCTTTCGGTCATTGTGTATTGTTCGTTTCGAAATGATTCTGTAACGGCATCGTTCTGTACTCGTCTATTAATAATTTTAATATCGCTTGTTGCACATACATTTATTTTAACTAATCAAAAAGTCAGTCGATGTTGTGACGCATATAGGGTGTAACAAAAATATGGTGATCCGTTTAAGACGATTGTCGCCAGAGTGTCCTTGAGCGTTTGGGCGCTGTGTACCCGCGCTACCCGCTTACCCCTCTCATTGCGATCGTACGTAAATCCGCCACACTGCACCGGAACGATGTTCAAAGAATATGACTTTACACAGAGGCGCGCGGGTAGCTTTATATTAATTATAATCCTTTTGCGGATATTTTTTGATTTTAATACTGTGATTAAGTACTGCAATGGTGATATTTTTAGGAATGCTACTTACCTATTAAATAAGATAAGTAATAACGATCTCAATTAGTAGATTTTTATGTGATAAAATAAAACCTAGATTTTGAATTTGAAGTACAGTCAGTGGCAAAATATTGGTAAAATATTCTGCATATCAGAAAAAAAAACTGTCTAGCGCAGAAAAAAAACTGAATGCACATCAAAGCTATGTTTTCATGTGAATTTAGTTTTTTTTGCTGCGCAAGTGAGTTTAATAGGTGGTTATTTTTTTGTAGCGATTTTGAATATCAACAGTAAAAATCACTTATATAATTAAGAAAAATTTACAAAACTAAAAAAAGTTTCGTGAAACATGTCCGTCTGTCCGTTCGTCCACCCGTATGTCACAACCATTTTATTATAGAACATATATTGATGAAATATTATCCATAGGTGTGTTTCTTATGCCGCTACTTAGTTTTTAGCTAAATTGCTGAAAAAAAAACTTTAAGGGGAGGCACTCCATACATACATATGCCGAACTAAATGTCAAAACTATTTATTTTTTTTGAAAATATGAACATTGTGTACATCTATCGATACGGGTTTAAAAATATCTTATGTATATATAGAGGATTTTTAAAAACCTTTTTTATTGAGTCAATATTTTTAGAAATAATCGCTTCGAAAGTCTAATAGTCCCCCCCATCTAAATTTTAATCCGTAAGTCCAAAAAATATGAAAAAAATACGGCTTAGTATTTATTTATATGAAAACTATTTCACATATTATCGGTTGAGCCATTTTTGAGTTATCTCCGAGAAACTACTTTCTATGGAACTCTACATTATGCGTGGTCCGATACACTCTTGGCCGGTCTTTTAAAGATATTTGATATGTAGTATTAACCGTTAGCAGTAATTTATTTATTTACTTGTGTTTATAATTAATATAAATTTGCATTTCAGCGAGATAGTAAAGCTTTTTTTCCTTTATTTTTACTTAGATTAAACTCTTAAATATCAGCAATTTTTAATTAGAATCTCGATCAGGCTTTGCTCAGTGATAGTTAGTACACTGAAATTTGTATGTGTTTTAATCACGCCGACAATATGGTAAAACAAAATCAGAAAAATAAAATGAAGAGGTGATTTTTTTTTCGCTCCAACCCACACGATTGATACGATACACGATAGTATGTGGTATTATTGGACAGGTCTTTCAAAAAGAATAAGTCTTAAATAACTTTTGGATAAAACGCATATTTTCGTAAATAAAAACTCCGAAAATTACTAATTAGTCCATTGTATTGTAGCAATAGCAGGTTTCCGCAACTCGACGACTAACGCCTATTTTGCGTGACTCATCAGAATAAGTACTAATACATAATAATTGTAGTGTACTTACAAGACTACATTTGTTTTCAGGGCATTATGTGTATGATGCATGAGTTCTGTTTTTTCGCCACTTTAATTTCATTTCTTTATTAATTTGTAATATAGGTCATCTAAATAAAATACACTTTTTATAAGAACGTAAATACATGAACACACATACGGGTATATTATCTTAAAAGATAAAACGTCTATGCGCTATTGATTCCGACAAGACACGTTATGCCCGTACCGCATGAACCCTCTGCAGTTATTTAGTCTTTAGGCACAGTAAGTCCGATATTATTGCTCACGGGCCAAGCACAAGTATTTGTAGTACAAGGGAAGCACGGAACGACGAGCGACACAGCCTCCTCGTCTCAAAGCTAGCTCACGACTGCCAGCAACGCCATTTTCGAGCTACCAACGCACGAAATGTGGAATTATGATCAAGTTGTTTAAGAAAATTTAATCAATTTAAATATCCTACGTTGAGTTTGTGGTGGTCTGTAGTACAGTCAAGTGTAAAAATATGGGTGTACTCATCTTACTCAAAAATATGTCCCGGTATCTTTATTCCGTTGTAATAAGTGCGTAGTACCATATTTATGAGACGATTTTTCGGTACGTATTTTTGCACTTGACTGTACACATTTTTTAGTTCAACAATATTTTAAATCGAATGAGCCGTTCAGTAGATATAAGCAAAATTAACCGTAAAACGACATTTCGTTACATTTAAATAACGGAGAAACTATACGTTACACGAGTTATTCAAACGTTGACAATGTTGTACATGAAATGGTATTTAAAATAATTTTTTTTCAAAATTTTTGAATGAACCGTTATTGAGATATATCCCTTAGAAAGTAACAGTTTTTGGCCACAGTTAGCGCCTAGCGTCTTAAGGGCATAAGTGGTATCATGTTGCGAATAAGAAAAAAAAAATTTGGACGAAAAAAAAATTTTTTTTGCATGGGACCTGTCGTCCCAGCTGTCCAAACCCTCCATACAAAACAATTTTTTTTCAAAGTTTTTCTTAATTATAATATGATACCAGTTATGCCCTTAAACATCACCAGCATTATTTGCACCTTAAACAGCACCTTGTATAGTACCTACTTATTAGATAGATTAAACATAATTCATTGCATAGGTAAAGGGTCTAATTATAGTAAAATTCTCTATTTCTCACAATAATACAAGTATATGAATATGACACATTTTTACTTTAAGGTAACTTCTTTCAGCTAACTTTTAAAATATGATGAAAGTCAATATCTGTGACCTTTGACATCCTTTTTTTAAATATGAATATAGGTAATATGAAAAAATAAAATACCTTATTTTATTTCAATTTTTTTTCCGATTTACTCATAATTTTGTAGCATATTATAATAGAAGATTGTACAGCGTGGGAGGTACAAGAGAAATATTGCAAATGAGAGTCAAACAGATGGCCCAGAGTGAAGCTGAGGCTTTTCGACTCAAGTTTGTAATATTGTTACCCTCCGAATCAAACACATGTTTTTTTATCATACTTGCGAAGAAAAAATTTAGTTATAATTATGACGAAAAAAATGGAAATAATGTCCTTATATAAGCTATACTATAACTCCCGCTACGTGCCTGTGTGTAATAACACGCATTCTGGCCAAATTTGATGATAAATATTGAATTAGGTTATGACGAGTACATAGACACGTAATTGTTACGTACAATAATACCTGTTTTGTAATGTTTAAACTACGAATGTCGTTAGAAACAAAGGCTGAAACACGCAAACTACGCTACGCTACGTAAAGCAGTAACTTTAAGCTGAAGGGCTATTTTAATGGCGCTCCAACCAGAGACCATTAAGTGGTATTCCTAACGTTTACTTTCTAAACGTCATATAACACTCTTAATTAAAAATTAAATTCAAACCTTATTAAGTTATTGAATAATATATGAGTTTTAGAAATTCAATTGCAGGTTTGTGGAGATCCCCACGTTTTATTACAAACTGAAGTTAACTAAAATAAAATGTGCAAAAATATCCCCGAAATTGTTGCCTAACTCGAAAATGTGAGAGTATTTCACAACGGAAGCCTAATTATTTGCCACGTGTAATGCCATTTCAGTTCTACGAATTACGACGGGAACGGTACGAGTATTTTGTGAGGAAGGAACGTAATATTTAATATTATTATACGAATTTACTGTTCAGAATCGAGAGTAAGATTAATTATAACACGTGTACTATTTGCCTTGCGGTTGGACATAATTAAGTAGGTATATAGACGGAGAGCTGGCTACGTCAGATAATGATACAATAATGAGAGCAACGAAACCCTTCCAGCTAGTTTGCTATAAGTACTATGCTTATTTCTGGATCCGGACATGGCATGGCAGCTGTTCATTGGTGGAGGTCAAAGAATGCAAACCACTTCAAGAGTAGAAATCCTAGAGTTCTGGGGTTTGATGCCATATTGTGGGAAATTATGTAATGAATTAGATAATTTCAATTTTAATTGAGATATAATTTTCAGGAGTTTCTGTTGGGGGGAAGTAGTGACTAATGACGTATAATGAAATTCATAGTTTGTCGCCTCCTGTTTTTGTTTCCGCAATAATTCGCAATATTTTTTGTTCTAATATTCTCTATAAATGAGACAACTTCGGTACCTATTTTGGGGTTTCGTTGCTCTCATTATTGTGTCATATCTGACTTAGCCAGCTCTTAGTCTAATTGGTAGCAGTAATGATATTAATATAATTTCTTTAAAAAAATATATGAAAAATTTACGGCAGATTAATTAATTATCAGTATTACAATACAATAGCAAAATTCCAAAATTGCGCCGACCGTCTACTAGAAATTAGCCCCCATTCAGCTTTATTCATTCTTAAATTCTGTCTTTTTGTCCCAAAATTAACATATATGCTTCGGTGCAGCCCCTTTTGGAAACATAAAAAATTACTAACGTCTATAGACGCGTTAGTCCAAACCCACTTGGAACTTATTCTAAATTTAAAGCTCACCGAACAATCTTGGCTCCAAGCATCCCTTCCCGTCCGGTACGGCGGGCTCGGGGTGCGCAAAATTTCCAGTGTTGCACTGCCAGCATTTCTATCGTCTGTTCACAGCTCTGGTGATCTCGTAGGTAAAATCTTGAGGGATCCGCCCACAAACTATGAGATATCAGACTTGGACGACGCTAGAAATGCCTGGCTGTGTGCCTGCCCGGGGCAAAATCACAGAGGGGCTAGGATGATGTTTTGTGTAAACTAACCTACACCTCTCTTTTGGACAATAGCACAGGAGCCGAACGCGCGCGACTGATGGCCGTGGGCTGCAAGGAAGCCGGCCACTGGCTAAGCGCTTACCCTTCGCCTAACACAGGTAGGTACCCATTTGGCAGCAAATACCCTCCGACTGGCGGTCGGGCTGCGTTTAGGGGTCCCAATATGCGCGCCCCATAAATGCCTCTGTGGTAATGACGTCGACCGGCTGGGGCACCACGGACTGTCCTGCCAACGTAGCGCGGGCCGCTTCTCGCGTCACGCCGCCTTAAACGATATAATCCGTCGGTCTCTTGCCACCGTCAACGTACCTGCAATACTGGAGCCTACCGGTATAGCCAGAGACGATGGCAAGAGACCCGACGGCATGTCACTGATACCGTGGAGGATGGGACGTGTGCTCGTGTGGGACGCTACCTGCGTGGACACGCTGGCGCCGTCCCATCTCCACGGTACCACACACAAAGTAGGCGCGGCGGCGGAGGCGGCTGAGGCCCTCAAAAGACGAAAATACAGGAGTCTCGGCGCCAACTATAACTTTGTTGCATTTGGAGTCGAGACTCTTGGTCCGTGGGGCCCAGCAGCACAGAAACTATATCGAGAGTTGGCTAAACGGCTGGTCGACGTAACCGGGGATAAACGAGCTGGCAGCTTCCTCGCTCAACGTATAAGCATTGCGATCCAGCGAGGAAATGCTGCCAGCATCCTCGGCACCATGCCACAGGGGCCAACTTTAGATTTAGATTTTTAGTTTTAGATTACTTTATTGTAGGGTTTATTTTATAAGCATATAGTTTAGTGATATTTTTAAGTGCTAATATGTATTTTTTTAAAGTTAATAATTAAATGATTTCACAAATTATCAGTACCTACATATACATATACCCTGGTAAGTCCCCACGTACCTACGTGTACTTACAAATGCAAATTAAAATCTAGTTATAAAATTATAAAATTAAAAAACGCAAGAGTTTTCTCCTTGTCTTACGAGGATCGTTTGTTTTTGGTTGTCAGCGCAAGTGAGTGTGCGCGATTTTGGACTAGGAGCTAGCCACGTCATATATGACGTCATATAGGATGAAATAATGAGAGCAACAAAACAAGTTCGGTTAGATTGCTATACTATCCACATTGCTGGATCCGGGCATCTGGCAGCTTTTAATGGGTGGAGGTCAGAGTGACAGACTAGCAAAATTTATGAATTGGAAAATAGTAATACCAAAATAGGTAAAAAACTGCCGAAGTTGTCTCATTTATAAAGGAGAGGGCCTATATTGATATACATTAGAACAAAAAACATTGCATATTATTACGGAAACAAAAACAGTAGGCGATAAACTATGAATTAAATTATACGTCGTTTGGTACTACTTTCTCCCAACAGAAACTTTTGGAAATGATATAATCTAATTACTTATATAATATCTCATAATACGAGTATTGCATCAAACCCAGAACTCTAGGATTTGTTTTCTTGAAGTGGTTTGCATTCTTTGACCTCGACCACTTTACAGCTGCCAGATGTCCAGATCCAGAAACAAGCATAGTATAGCGAATTGACTAGAGGGGTTTCGTTGCTCTCCTTATTGTGTCATATCTGACGCTAGCCACGTCTCCGTCTATTCGCATGATGCTGAAAAATTGACAGAATATGTCGACAATGCCTAATATATTTAGATACCTACCTTGGTAAGTAGGTCCAAGGACGCATATAATTTAAAAGCAACTAATTGTTATTATTTTATAGTTGTTATAGGTATAATGATTTTTCATAAAAAAACATCGGGTAGATAGGTATTGACAAACTGAAATCCATACAATAGGAAATAATTAAAGAAAAGGCAAATCAAACAGAACACAGTAAACAATGGAATCGAGAGTTTGTTATGATAACAATTACATACCCAATTTCGTAAAACAAACACATGAGCCTACTCGACGTTAACACAAAGAGTAGATATGTAAACAGAGGTGTCAATATTTTTACAATAAAAAAACCTTGGGTAATGATACGATTGTAATAATTATTTGGGTTCCATATTTTACCGGTAAGAAGATAATGTTTAGCAAGATTGTTATGACACTTACCTACATACCTACCCAAGCACATACATTACGGTTATGAAAGCTCCGGGTATACCCTTAAACTACGTCTGGACCCGGTATGTCTTTAAACTATGTCCAAAAGATTACTGCCAATAAAAAATAAAAATGAATGCTGAATGAAATTATGGGTACTGCCAATGTCATCTCGCTAAAATCTGGGGAAGTACCTCCACCTTAGAGTAAACCACAGCCAAATAGCACGAAACCCTACTCATAGTGTTATGTTACTGCTGGTGAGTAAGGTTGCCAAAGAGCTCATAGAGGACCCAGTGTGTTGACAACGAGGGACCCTCTTGTTGCTTTAATCGTCGACACAGTGAATCCTCCTTTTTGTAAAGGGTCGGCAACGCGCATGTGACACCTCTGGAGTTGCAGGCGTCCATAGGCTACGGTAGCTGCTTACCATCAGGCGGGCTGTATGCTTGTTTGCCACCGTTGTGTTATAAAAAAAAGACATATTTGCATAATACAAGTGCGAATCCGTGTGTAAATTTTTCATTAGGTATATCTTTTTGGTTTCGCAGAATATGTACCTTAATAAAATATGTGAGGTTGTCTGATTAGATGTCTGCCTTTGTGACATTTTAGCACACAATATAGACGCAATCAATAATGCATAAGTACAAATAATCACAAAACATGCAGTTTTAATGTCATTATTTTAAAACGAACTACGCTTTCTGTGTAAATAACTAATCTAGCCCGAGGTTACACCGCCGTTAAGCACATCTCTAATTTCGGAGAGCCGAGTAAATACAGCCATAAAACGAGTATGAACCGGGAATAATTGTTACGACGGAGTGAGCCTATCGTTTCTAATGTGTTCTTAGCTTTACTGAATTTTAACGACTTAAGTCTGTTCTACACGCCAGGCAGAGTGTTTGCGACATTAGCATTTTCCCTCAGTGTGTATAAATACTTACACTAATTATTGTTAAGAGTTTAGAATGTTTTGCTGTTTTTTAACAAAATTAGAACAAATATCATAAACTGGGCGTCCTAACAGTGGTTGAACCCGGAGTTTCACTAGTAGCCAAATAAGTGTTATAATTCGAAACTAATAAAAAAAATAGATTTTTTATTTACAATACACTTTACCATTAGGTATTCGTATTTTATTCGTATAGGTAAGTTAGCAATAAATTGAGCCAGAATGTATAAAACTTATTTCATAAACCTTATTTTGTACCTGTGTGCTGTAATGTTTAAAGTACCTATTGTACTTAAAACATTAAATTTATTTAGTATATTTTTCAATTAATTTCAAGAAACGCTGATTTATCTCAAATAGTAACCAGAACTATAAAAACACAACAACAGTTAGTAAGGTTGTCTGGAAGAGATTGCTTTTTACCGATAATATCGCCTTGTTTTACCCCTAGGTACTTTTACTATTCGTGACTTCAATGCTTTCATTTTATTTTGAGGTGTGCAATGAAGAATATTAATGTTGTTATGTTAACACAGCTATATTCGATAATCAATGAAAACTAACTGCGTATGCGTGGTGTCATTTTAATGAACAATTGAATGACTGGCCCTAAACGGACTTGCATTTGGCGCACCATGCACATTAATTCAATTGTTTTAAACATCGTTAGCCGCGCGCTTGCCAACGTGCATATTTTACATTTGACATGAATTCAGTTGTTTTCAATTGACCAAACATTTGCATACGAAACAACTGTGATTTAATATGGAATGTAAATAGCTTTGATAAACCGACATATAATAATTTTAAATAAACAAAAAAAACCGACTTCACTTAGTCTCCACCTTTCCGAAAGTAAATGCTCGAGCTGCTGTAAAAAATACTCAAATCACTATAGGTGTACCTATAATAGTTGAAGAGTTCCCTCGATTTCTCCAGGATCCCATCATCAGATCCTGACCGGGTTACAATGGGGCCAACTGTGAAGTATACGCTTTCAAACATAAAAATAATTTTCCAAGGCGACGTCTGGGTCTTCGAATAATCGGTGAACATACAAAATAAAATAGCAAAAACAAAGATCCCAACGAATTGATAACCTCCTCCTTCGAAATCTTGATGTCGGTTGAAAACGTATAAAACGAGTTATACCTCAACGAATGCCGCACGTGTTGGTGAAGTTGGTCTAGTCGAATTATGACAAACTTTGATAGCATCACATCATAAAAGGGGTAATAAAACAGAAAATTAACACAGCGACTAATGCGTGACCGTCTATAAAATCCTACAATTCAATTACGAAAAACCTTTAACGCGTCGTATATCTTCGTGACTCGCCCTCCTGGATGACAAGCATTACCGATGAGTGAATTTTAAGAGTTTTGTGAACAGGCGCGTTTCTTTAATCCTCGCCGTGATATCCAATTCTCTCTGGACTTTGCGTCCTCTTGAGTTATTTAAATGGGGATTTTCTCAACGATCTGGCGTTCAAACAAGATACGGTACAAATGGATTAATAAGTTTAAATAAACATAACCTCACGTCTGTAATCCCAGAGGGACGTGATCACCAGGGTTCTTCGAACCCCGCAATGCTACTCTAGGGCTCGCTGGACTAGATTTTCACATTAAACTCTGTTTACGCAATACCTACAGTGCGTTCATTATATATATCTGTAAATTTTTGGATGGAATTGTAAAGTAAGATCCAGTTTTTTTACATAATATTTGTTAATCTTTTTCTACATAATATTTATAAATATAAAAAACCAAAAAAATGATTTATGATTATTGATTCTCATTATCCTGTTATTTATAAAATTACGTTGACAGTCAAAAAACTTTTGATCAAGCTTGATGGATACTGTCACGAGCAAACGGAGATTAAAAATAAAACTCTTTTTAGTCATGTTTCAGAGAAATTGCTGAAAGTTGTGTGAAATTAAACGACAGCCAAATTGGGAATTATTTGTAGGTACTAAATAAAATAAGTAAAACCTTTTGTAGCCAGAAACACAACTGTAACAACAATATATAATAATATTATCAGGTCATTCAAAACTGGCATACGGGTCTATATTTAAAAGTCTGACGGCAAATCAAACTGTAGGTAATAATTATACTTTGCCAAGAAAATGGAGTTTATTAATAGTTGTAATTTTCATCAATAGCTTGAGAACGCAGTACTTTTCTGATAATGTATAATACATAATAGGCCTTGAGGACCTTGCGTGAAGATCCAGACCTTACCATACTTCGAGCTGATAAGGGTAATGCGACGGTTGTACTTGACACCACCGATTACAACCAGAAAATTGAGAATCTGTTGGCAGACAGCACAACATATAAACATGTCAAAAAAGATCCTACTGCGAGAGTCTTAAAATGTACTAAAGACCTAATTGGTGAATGCTGCGAATCCCTTAATCTAGATGTTGCAGGTTTGGTTCCTGATTGCCCGGTGCCTCCTAAGTTGTATGGGTTACCGAAGATACACAAGGCGGGTGCCCCGCTACGTCCAATAGTGAGTCAAATTGATGCTCCAACTAACAAATTGGCTCAATACTTAGCAGGAGTCCTTTCATCTTTACGGGGTAATACTAGAACACAAACAAAGGATTCTTACCATTTCATCAGTGACATTAGAGACCTTACATTAACTGATGACGAGATCATGGTCAGTTTCGATGTCCAGTCACTCTTTACGAGTCTACCGGTACAAGACTGCATTGAAATTGTGAAGAAGAGGTTGCGTGAGCAGAACATGTCTGAAGAATATGCTAAGCTCTTGGAACACTGCCTTACATCAGGATATCTACTATGGAACAATGAATTCTTCCTGCAAGTCGACGGTGTAGCCATGGGGTCCCCGGTATCTCCAGTAGTCGCTGACATCTTTATGGAGGACTTTGAGGAGAGGGCGCTCTCATTGGCTCCCGTGCAGCCGAAGATTTTCAAAAGATACGTAGATGATACTTTTACTATATTACCTAAAAATAGTGTTTCAGTTTTCCTTGACCACCTCAATTCCATTCATAGTAAGATTAAGTTTACCATGGAATTGGAAAATAATTGTTCACTGCCTTTCTTAGATGTACTAGTATTGAGAAACCCCGATAATACCTTAGGCCGCACTGTATATAGGAAACCTACACATACAAATAGATATTTGAATGGTAGATCACACCACCACCCCAGTCAGCTAGCTACTGTAGGCAAGTCTTTGTTTCAGAGAGCCCAGAGGATATGTGATGAGCAGCACCTGGCGGCGGAACTCCGGCATGCCAAGGATGCACTTCAAGCGAACGGGCTCAAGATTCCACGGCTCAATCAGAAGGCTCGGATGAAGATTCCTACAGTTGAGCGCCGGCCTGCCATCTTGCCTTTTGTCCGAGGAGTCACTGACAGGATTGGCAACATCTTGAAACGTGCTTCTATAAAAACTTACTTTAAGCCAATGAAGAAGATGTCACAGTTCCTGAGGTCAGTGAAGTCGGCTACTCCTCTACAGAGTGCAGGGGTCTACAGGCTGGAATGTGAATGTGGTCTATCATATGTAGGCCAGACTAAGCGGAGCATTTCTACTCGGGTAAAGGAACATATAGCCGATGTGAAGCACCGTCGACCAAGGTCAGCAGTCTGTGAGCATGTCATGGATAGGCCCAACCACTCAGTTAAATTTGACAAACCGCAAGTCCTCGTCAAGGAGAAACGATACATTCCCCGGATGTTGCGAGAGGCAATCGAGATTAAAAAATATCCAAATTTCAACAGAGAGGATGGTTTTTCGGTACCACCAGCTTGGGATCCAGTTATTCATTTGGTTAAGGAGCAAGCTAGACATAGGACTGTGAGACCATAATGGTGGACAGTGTGGACACTAATAATAATTTAATACTAATTTTAAAAATTTAAAAAATAAAAATAAAAATAATAATTAATAATAATAAAATAAATTGTTTAATAATTTGTTTTGTAATAATAAATAATTTGTTTTTATAAAGGCCCCTCTGGCATGTGCAAACACTAAATTTGTTTAATATTTAATATGTGGGTAGGTTTGCATATTGTGATAGTTTTTGAACGGAGGTAATTGTACATTTTTCCTCAGTCTACCCGTTGACCACGAACGCTGTAAAGTGTTCGAAACGTCGGGATGTAATTTAAGCTCAATACACGCGATAAAATCCGTTTTTAATTGTTTTATTTCACACAATAGGTATTTATATATTTATTTAAGCTTTTTTGTGCAAAAAATAAAAATATAGGAATGGAGCCGAGGGATCCCTTTGTTTCCCATAAACTCATTGTTTCTAATTTCGATAGTCAGAAATTGATATCCATATAATTTATGGGCATAAACATCAATAGTCATAATTTTTGTAAAGCATAACGTTTCATAGTTCTAATAATAAAGATCTATAATATTAAACACTATAATCGCAAAAGGCATACATTTGATGAGTATAACATTCGAATGTCTATCAATAATTATTCAGAAATATTTTAAGGCAAGGTTGTGTGTCTATGTCAGTGTCAGCGTCAGTTGCTGTAGCTAATTGTTTATTGAATTATAAATTAATTATTTAAAAGTTCGGACAATTACGCTATCCAAATTAATAGACGTTACCTAATTATCCAGTGAAAGTGTTTGCCTAATATAATACCAAATATAAAACCAGAAAACTAAATAATAAAATAAGAAAATTTTTGACATTGCCATATTTGACATTTTATATGTAAAAATTTTGGAATGAAGTGTTTACATATCGTTATTTGAGCTATTTTTATTAAATCAGTGTTCGTTATTTCTAATATTTATATACCTACTTATCTTCATAATCATGATGAACGTGCAAAAATAAAGTGGGTACGATGGACATAACACCTAACATCCCACTAAGTCAAGATGAAAACACAGACATAGTATCATGCTTAATCTGCTCGAAACCCTATAAAAAGAAAGGTCTGCAACGTCACATACGTGCCGCTCACGGCAGTGAACACTCTACTTCGCAACCACCACCACAACGCTCAGTTCAAGCATCCCCCCTAGAAGAAGCTTTTGGGTCACCATTCCTCAACAATACAGGTTCGATGGCCGGCATTTGGCAATCACGTTGGAATAAAGTATGTACCCTACAAGGCAAAATTTATGATCTGCCCTCCTCCAATACCACAAGCAGGAAATTCATTCACACGCTTGCCGATGAAGTCGATATGCTAACAAAATCCCAATATTCGTCCGAACGATTACTAATATTCACCGCCATCCTGTTACAAAGAGATAAAAATGTTAAACAAGCGAAAGATATAAGTCGACTTATCGATCGCCGCTTATAGTTGTGGTCAGATGATCATATAGACATTTTGATAACCGAGGCAATAAAATCAAACATCTCTCTTTGTAATTTTAAAAACCGAAAGAAACACAATGACAACATAACGCAAACTTTCACACGCCTAATCTTAAGAGGAAAAATACGTGAAGCTCTAAACTGGTTGCTGACGAAAGATTCTAGCAAAATTCTCAACACGAATGACGAAATCGATGACACCGGGAAAACCGTAGGTGATGCCCTAAAAGGAAAACACCCACCTCCTAAAACGCCAAATCCTGACCTTTTTACCCTGCCCGAAGATCTCCCCAATATACCCCCACTACTAGAAGTTGACATAACAAGCAACCATGTTGAGCAGGTGGCTAGAAAACTACATGGCGGCGGCGGCCCTACAGGTACAACCTCTGAAAATTGGAAAGATTTCCTCTTAAGATTCGGGGAAGCGAGCTTACATTTAAGGAAGTCCATCGCCGAACTAACTATGAAACTTAACAACGAATATGTTCCATGGAATCAGATACAAGCACTGATGTCAAGCCGCCTTGTAGCCCTAGACAAATGTCCAGGTGTAAGACCGATTGGCATAGGTGAATGCCTGCGGAGAATCATATCCAAATGCATGATATTAGCCACCGGCTCCGAAGTAACTGAAGCATGCGGCCAATCACAACTCTGCAGTGGCCTTAGTAGCGGCATTGAAGGCGGAATACATGCCATGAACGATATTTTTCAAAATAAATGTCTTCCTAGCTCAAATTGGGGAATGCTTCTCGGTGACGCAGACAACGCATTCAACTCCGTTAATAGACAATTAGCACTTTGGCAAGCCAGAATATATTGGCCACATTGCGCTCGCTTTCTACATATATAACACTTATAACGGCCACGCAGAACTTGTCATCCGTGACTCCGACATGAGGTTATGCAGCAAAGAAGGTGTTACTCAGGGAGACCCGCTAGCAATGCCACTCTATGCCCTTGCAACTATACCAATAATAAACAAAATGAAAGAAGAAAAGAATACAATACAATCCTGGTATGCAGATGATTCCTCAGCCCAAGGCGATTTGAAAAGTATCCGTAATTGGTGGGACAAAATCAACTTAATAGGTCCGTCCTTTGGATACTACCCACAAGCCAAAAAAACTTTGCTCATAGTATCAGAGGATGACAAAAATATTGCTGACCGGATCTTCAAGGACACCAACGTAACCATTCTAACTGGTTCTCGTTATCTAGGAAGCTACATAGGTGAAGGAAAAGAAGACTTCATTAAAAATAAAATAACCAAATTTATTTCCACTATTGAAAAAATATCGCAAATCTGCAAAGACTCACCCGAAGCTGCCTATACCACCCTCACCAAAGCTGTACAATTTCAATGGGCCTTTCTTCTACGTGTGCAATACTTTGAACCACTAACGCAAGCAATACGCACGATCTTCTTACCAATACTGTTCGGTGGTGACGTATCTTCAATAGAAGCCGACCTTTTTTCTTTACCCGTGAATAAAGGTGGCCTTGCAATCTCTAACCCTTTCAATTCTACCAACTTAAACTACGACATCTCTAGGAAAGGTTGTACTGCATTGACTATCGCTTTAACAGAGAAAAAAGACATCGACTTATCTCAACACACTACATACTTAAAAGATGCACGGAAAGAAGGTCGCGAAGAAAAAGAAGTCCTTGATGACAATTTTTTGGAATCAACCCTGGCAAAATTTACTCCCAACAAGAGAAGGGCAATTGAAAGGTCCATCGCAGCGAAAATGAAAACAAAGTCATCTAACTGGCTGTCCATGATTCCTACAAGAAAAGATCACTTTGACCTATCCCCTTTAGAGTTCAGAGATGCGCTAGCAATACGCTACCACCGCATACCGATCTCCATGCCACAATCTTGCGACGGCTGTGGAAATGACAACTTCGACATTGATCGCGCACTCTGTTGTAAAACAGAGGCCACCTGTATAATAACGAGACGCCACAACGAAATCAGAGACCTTTTCTGCGAACTTTGTCAACAGGCGTGGGGCAATGTAACAAAAGAACCACTAATTTCTGAAACCGAAGGCGGACTGCGAGCAGACTTATCCTGCCGCGGCGTGTGGGACGCTTAGAGGGAGGCGTTGTTTGATATCCGTGTCGTTGACACCGACGCTCCTTCTTACGTCTCGCGACCCGTAGCATCTGTTTTAAAGTCAGCCGAAGATGAAAAGAAGAGAAAATACGCAATAGCCTGTGAAATACAACACGCTACCTTCACACCAATAGTAACCTCAGTAGATGGCGTCTTCGCTCCCCAAATGTCATCCTTCATAAAACACATGGGAGAAGCCATTGCCGACCGTTGGAACAGATCCCTGAGTACTGTCCTAGGATGGCTTAGAGCCCGAATAAGCGTCGCCATTATACGCGCCACAAGCATGTGTATTCGTGGCACACGCCACAAATTTAAACCAAGATGGCTCGGTTTTGACGACGGTGCCGCCCTGCCCCACATAGACTGATATTTCTTATGTGTATTTATGTCTTTATTTGTACTCGCTTTTATATTTATTTGTTTGTTCGTTTGTTTGTCTGGTAAATAAATACGGATAGTTGTGTTGTATAAAATGGGTCTCTATCGGTTCCCATAAATTTTTACATCCGTTTTTTTTCAGTCCATAACGTTTTCCATCATAATTTTTATTAGTCATATTGTCAATAGTCATAAAATTTTATAATCTAAATTGCGGGTCCGATTTTTGCAGGTCATCATTATTCTTAGTCATAAAATCTGTTACTCATAATATTCAAAGTCCAGATGGTATCGATTACATAATGTTGAAGGCGATAAACTTGCTTATAATTATCGTTTTAAGTTCTTTAATCGCAGATTATAATGATAACTAGGGGTGTATATTGGTTTGCACAAATTTTAAGTTCCGATTTTTTTATAGTCCATAACGTTAGCCATCATAAGTTTTATTAGTCATATTGTCAATAGTTATATAATTAAACAACACAAATTACATTTCCGATAACTCATTGCGTCGAATACACTATACTAGGTAATTTGAACAGAGGTCTGTTACACGGGTTGCTAGTTATATATCCGGAAACAAAAAAACAAACAAACGTACACGGCTGAAAATGGTTTTATTGTTTTTCAAAGTATTCCCCTTGATGATCTATGCACTTTTGCATTCGCGTGAACCAATTTTTAAAGCACTTCTGCCACTCCGCCTGAGGTACCTCCATAACGTGTTGTTTGAATGCGTCGACAGCATCTTCAGCGGTCGAAAATCGTTGACCGCGTAATTTATTCTTTATATTTGGAAATAAATAAAAATCGTTGGGTGCCAAGTCAGGGCTGTACGGCGGATGACCCGTTAATTCCACATTTTGACCCTCCAAAAATAGAGTTGTTTCGCGTGACGTATGACAGCTGGCATTGTCATGATGAAGAATGATTCTTCGTCGCTGGTTAGTTTTACGAATTTGTTCAAATACTTCCGGTAAGCAAATGGTCGTGTACCACTCTGAATTAACCGTTCTACGGTTTTCTAGTGGCACTGTAGCTACATAGCCATTAATACCGAAGAAGCAGGCCACCATTTGTTTCAATGTACTTTTTGCACGAGTAACTTTCGTAGGGTTCGGCTCATTTTGAAACACCCATACCGTTGATTGTTGCTTCGTTTCGGGATCGTATGCATAGATCCAGGATTCGTCACCTGTATAGATGTTATAAACGGCTTTTGAGTCACCACGGTTATATTTTTTTAACATTTTATTGCACCATTCGACGCGAGCATCTTTTTGCTCTTTTGTTAAGTTGTGGGGTATCCAACGCGAACAAATTTTTTTTACAGCCAAATAATTATGTAATATGCTATTAATGCTGGTCATAGAAATACCCAGAGTCGCCTCTATCTCGCGGTACGTAACATGTCGGTCGTCCATTATAAGTTTTCGCACAGCCTCGATATTTTGTTGTACAACGACCGATTTCGGGCGACCTGCCTTAACTTCGTCCGTAAGCATACTACGTCCACGATTGAACTCACTAAACCAGTGATACACAGTAGTTTTAGATGGGGCTTCATCACCAAAAGTTGAAGTTAGTTGATCTATGCACTGTTGTTGCGTTAAACCACGCCGAAAATCATAATAAATCATAGCACGAATATTTTCACGAGTGAGTTCCATTCTTGCTGCGAGATGACATTTAAAACCCGTCAAAAACAAAACACGAGCGTTAATAAGAAAGAAAAAATATACCGGCCAGTACTTAAAAAAGTTCAAATTTTACCATGGAGGTCAAATATGCCATTTAAGAAGATTGTAATCCCGGTTTCCGGATATATAAATAGCAGCCTATGTACCAATAAAAAAATGGTAGTTGACTTATTTCAATAAAATTCATGTCATGGCTTTTCATTTCGGGGTTTTTTTACTTCATTTTTTTTATACATGTAATAATATTTATTCCGCATATAATTATTTCTCTTAGGGGTCGCAGTTCTAACCTAACCTAACCCACTTCTGGCAACAGTTCGATTTCTTGGGGGACGCAGTTCTAACCTAACCTAACCCACTTCTGGCAACAGTTCGTTTTCTTGGGGTTGGCAGTTCTAACCTAACCTAACCCACTTCTGACAACAGTTCGTTTTCTTGGGGGTCGCAGTTCTAACCTAACCCACTTCTAGCAACAGTTCGTTTTCTTGGGGGTCGCAGTTCCAACCTAACCTAACCTACTTCTGGCAACAGTTCGTTTTCTTGAGGGTCGCATTTAGTTTAAGTTATACTTGAAAAAAATTATGACTCTTGATGTTTATGTCCATAAATCACAATGGATATCATTTTATGACTATCGAAATTCGAAACAATAAGTTTATGGGAAACAAAGGGATGACATTAAAACGATATGATAAACGACTATTAGTCCGATAAAATATATGCCTTAAATATTTCTGAATAATTATTGATAGCCCTTCGAATGTTATACTCATCAATTTTATGCCTTTTGCGATTATAGTGTTTAATATTATAGATCATTATTATTAGAACTATGAAACGTTATGCTTTACAAAAATTATGACTATTGATGTTTATGCCCATACATTATATGGATATCAATTTCTGACTATCGGAATTCGAAACAATAAGTTTATGGGAAACAAAGGGATCCCGTATAAAATATATTTTATCGGACTAATAGTCGTTAATCATATCGTTTTAATGTCATCCCTTTGTTTCCCATAAACTTATTGTTTCGAATTTCGATAGTCGTAAAATGATATTCATTATGATTTATGGACATAAACATCATTAGTCATAATTTGTCATAAGTGGGTTTGGTTAGGTTAGAACTGCGACCCCCAAGAAAATGAACTTTTGTCAGAAGTGGGTTAGGTAAGGTTAGAACTGCGACCCCCAAGAAAACGAACTGTTGCCAGAAGTGGGTTAGGTTAGGATAGAACTGCGACCCCCAAGAAAACGAACTGTTGCCAGAAGTGGGTTAGGTTAGGTTAGAACTGCGACCCCCAAGAAAACGATTCTGATTGTCTTATCGGAGGATCTTATTATCTTATGATGGCTAACGTTATGGACTATAAAAAATCGGAACTTAAAATTTGTGGAAACCAATATACACCCCTAGTTATCATTATAATCTGCGATTAAAGAACTTAAAACAATTATTATAAGCAAGTTTATTGCCTTCAACATTATGTAATAGATACCATCTGGACTTTGAATATTATGAGTAACAGATTTTATGACTAACAATAATGATGACCTGCAAAAATCGGACCAGCAATTTAGATTGTTAAATTTTATGACTATTGACAATACGAGTATGATTAATAAAAATTATGATGGAAGACGTTATGGACTGAAAAAAACGGAAGTAAAAATGTATGGGAACCGATAGAGACCCTGGAGCCGACCGGTCGTTGAGTCAAACAGGTCGTGTTAAAAATAACATCTCGTTGCTTCCCATATCTTTCCATTATACCGAAAAATAAAGATATGTTACGATACAGTCGTTAGTTTATTTTGAGAGTTAGGTTTCTCGGTGGCTGCGAAGCTTCAATATCGCTTTCCTGCGTCCAATAATACATTTTAAAGGTTATATCCCCGAGAAAATGTTTACGGCTTTGAGCAAAATTAGGCTTTATGAGTCACCCTTCATCCCCAAAACTCTTATATTCGACTCATAAATCATCATTTTATTTAGCAGTTCGATGTTTGTCTCGGATAAAAGGGAAAATACATTAACTTCTTACGGATATGCTCGGCGTAACAATTTTAAGCCATTTATAAGTGAAAATTTGCCGTCAATAGGAGGAAATGGGGCGACGAATTGGCTACCAGCCTATAAAACGTAATGTCATATTCATTTGCAATTCAAGAGTCCTCAGCCAGTATTATGCCTAATAAAATTTACATATTTAAATTAAACTGCGAAATAACAAGACACTGAAACCATCACGGCGCTTAGATTGCCCGGACATTCACTACGCATTTCGTTTTAATATTTTTGTGTCCGAAACATGTTATAAATCTCATTAAGAAACCAAATTACACTGGAATTAGTTACACTAACAAGATAGAACCTCTGCAACTTAAAAAGCATTTTAAAAGTATCTTTATTGGTAGGAAGCAAAGCATTTACTTGCGCCTTTATCTTTATGGTATAAATTAGAAGGGTACCTGGTTATATAATTTATGATAAAACGTAAAACTGTGGAAAAAGTATCATTTTCATTTCACAACCAATATGCGAGAGAGTTATGTAGTGCTTATTTGTTGATAAGAGAAATATCGCCTGCCAGATATCGCGAGTTCACATTATGTCATTCGACGACCTTTGCCATCAATCAGTCTCGCAAAATGGTGATATAACATTTGATAGATGTGATCGATTGCAATGTTTGTCTGTTACATTTTATAGGTACACTTCGTATTCAGAGTTCATCTAAATGAGATAAAACTCTATGTTTAGTCCTCGTTACTTTTTCGTTTATTAAATTATGACGCGTTTGAGTTTTGACATCGAGATAATGCTATCGGCATGTTTCCTGTCGTTAAATATAACATAAACCGGAAAGGAAATGGACGGAGTTAGATAGGTCATCCCATATTACAAGGGTATCATAACATCAAGATAATAAAGAAATACGCCTAAAAGCTTCGGGTGACACAATGTTTTCAGCGAAGGTGCTCGTGAAAAGTTACGAAAGCAAGCTTATAAAAGTCGAGTGATGTTTTTAAGAAAGTTTATGACCCAATTACGAAATGGTGTGACAAAGGGTCATCTTTACAGCGGTGATATCTTTGTTATCGCCAGACGGCTGATACTTTTATTCAGATAGCCCGTGGAATAAGGTGAAATAGAAGTGCCTACTTTAAAATATAAGTGGCACATTCACAGGCACGGTTACCTTTCTTGTACAGTCGCCATCAATCGGAGCGCAAGGTACTCAAAAATATCTGAGCACGCACTTTATCGCCTTGGCAATAGAGGCGTTGTTCAGATATTTATGAGTACCTTGGCCGCTCCGATATATCTGATGGCGACTGTACTGTGTAGTCAACATCAGAAGTAGCGAAACGGGCGAGGTCATGATCTTCAACAGCTCCTGTTTTTTTTTTCACAATATAGTCGTGTCAAGCCCATTTTGGTCTGGACTGGTCACTTATATGATGGTAAAAGCGTGCATCGAAACGTATTTAGCATTTATGAACATTATTTGTTTTGAATACGATCATAATTTACTGTAAATTTTTTATTTGAAATAGGTACATATTTATATTCTTCTGTAAAGAGTGTAGGTATTTCCTGTGCTTAGCTACAAAGGGTTTCAAATATAGATGTAGTTTTATACAAACTATTATGCTTAGTTGTTTACGTTGATACTGACACACATTTACAGGGCTTAACCGTACTTTACAGTAAGCTTCAATGGCTTCAGCTCAAACCATTATCATAATTCATGTCAACAGAATAATCCTATATCAGCGTTATTTTTTCTTATAGTAGAAACGATTTATATTTATAAATGGAAAGGTAATATTTCATTTTCCCAAATGTCAGACAATTCTTAAAATCGCTCAAGTCTCTAATATTTCGTCATATCAGAATTCATTTTCGGAATTACCCTCGATTTGGCAAAACTCGAATGCACTTTTCAGTATTACATTATATTAAAAAGGAATCTTTTTTTAAATACTAGTTTTTGTAAATATGAAGCTACTTGTTTGACCTACTTATTATTTTTCTTACCATATCGTTGCATTCCCAATATATATTGTCCAAAGCAAGAATAAAAATAAAATATATCTAAAGAACGAAGTAAAAGGAACGCCTTTAAATAATTTCATACCTACTTTAGGCACTATACTGCCCTACCGAGAACTTGATATAATTTCAACCGGTGTTTACTTTAACAGATAAATGCACACATAATCTCATAACGCCCCCGTTTTAACGCCAACCGGGCAAATAAACAAAAAAGTGAAGCCCTAAACAAACGAGCATTTGAAATTTAATTAGTCTAATGCAGGTACATAAGTACGAGTACAATCCGGCACGGGTAGAGGTAGTGAAATGAGGGGCGCTGGCTACACGTTTGGTTTAAGTTATAGAGGAAAGTTTGAAACGGAATCCTGACATTCTATCCACATATTGTTTACGACTAGTGAACCAAGTGGTCTTTAGATAACATTACCTATTTTGAGACCTAGGCGTATTGGGTATCTAACAATGAGTTCATAGATAGTACTTGTCTTAAAACAATGAAAGATAGTCGGACATCAGAAATATGTACATAGTTCGCTGTATAAATGTTAGGCAACAAATTAAGAGATATAAATTAAAAGACATTGGATGGAACAGGTTGCAAAAACTGACAGAGGAAATAACAAATAGTGTAGTGTATAAAGTTACATTTCTATTGTTTTAAAATCGAACGTTACAGAACAAATGCGACTCTTTTTCAATTGAAAATGACGTCATCATCATTTTATGCATTTGTCGCCCACTGTTGAGCATAGGCCTCTCTTCAAGTATATTTGTCCCGTGAAAGTAATAAGTACCTACGCAAGCCTTACGAGGCTACGAGTACACTCAGGGCACAGAATAAATTAGAGTACTCGTATTTGATACAGAATGGCCACGCTACGCCCCGCCCCGAACAGACTTACTTCACCCCACGGCGGCCGATTGGTAGGGAACTAGTAGGCTAATCCGTCAGGTTGACAGCCAATCGATAAAAAGAAAAATGTCGGTATATTGTCACACGTCATTTAAGACTGCGGAAACAGCGCCCTAAGTAGCACGTGCACATTAAAGCGTGTACAGATGTGCCGTGCACACAAAGGCACTCAATCGAGTTTTGTAGTATGACGTGTCCGCCCTGTGCTCAGGGCGGGTTGTATCACGCATAATTAACGAACTGCTCCACGTTAAATCTGCAGCTCAGATAACTGCCAAACTTTCCATACAAGCAAACTAACGATAACGATGACGCTATCAGGCGGTGGTATCGGCCCTTATCGCTTTCCACTCGTCCTTCGCACCACGTGTAACGGGAGTGTCCAGTGACATACGACTTCACTGTGCAAGTCACGTGTACTAATGAATCCACTCACCTTAACATAACGCGGTTGGACCTCTGTAAATAACTTAATCAATTTGTTTGCCTCACGCTTCACACCAACCGAGACTTCAAACGCCAAAGGGCGACTCCATGGACTTTAAAATCGAGTTACTTCTCCCAATATTTATACAGGTCGACAGTTTAAATAGAATTTGTTAAAATATCTAATATCTGGATAAAGGCTACAGGGAAAATTTCGTTAAAGGTAATCTGCAAAAAATTCAAAAATGCTCATTTTCAATTATGTACAGTCGAGGTCAAAGATATGTTTACACTTTTGCACCCTATTACAAAGGAATAAGGTGCAAAAGTGTAAACATATCTTTGACTTCGACTGTACCTATATACATATATATTATGTTTTAGGAATTAGATAAAGTACCTAAGTTATATTTTAAACTACTTACGTGAAAAATAATTTATGATATATTTCAAGATAATAACAAGGTTAAAACTTTTAATTCGTTTTACATTACATACGTACCATGATTAGTATGATTACTATATACAGCTGATTTTGGACCAAAATAGTTCTTACATTATAAGTACGTAATTCATTTCCTTAAAATTCATCTACACATAGATTCATCTACACAGAATTAAAAACAGAGTAACGCTTGACCACAGGAAGTGAACAGCCTTTAAGGTAGATAAATCACATAATCATGCAAATAAATTGACAACATTTGTCCTGTTACGTTTGTATAACTGAGCCCGGCTGTCAATGCACGAATAGGTACACAGTCGGTAGGTAGGTGCGCTTCTAATCAACGACAATATCATACCTATAGACTGAAAATGGCAATTTAAAGTCCTATTTCCATAATTCAGTCAATAGCCTCTTGTTCCTTTAGTTGCCGACACAGTGAATCCTCCTTTTTGTAAAGGGTCGGCAACGCGCATGTGACAACTCTGGAGTTGCAGGCGTCCATAGACTGCTTACCATCAGACGGGCCATATGCTTGTTTGCCACCGATGAGGTATAAAAAAAAACGCGTCACTAACACAGTAAGGTACATTTTCTTTCGCGATTTGACGCTGTCAAAATAACATTGCTTACTCGTATTCTACTTGATATTAAAAACAAAGGTTATATAGTATAGCCTAAAGCTTAGAGGAACGCAAGTTTGTATAGAATTTTCAGTCCTTGACTCCATTTTATACATAACATTCTTAGACCACTTTACAATTTCGTGTTGAATAACTGACGTGCAAACAGTAGTTACTATAAAGAGCAGAATTAAAGCAACACTCACTGCCAACTCCAACCCGTACAGAACAGTTTCATTAGCAGCAATGCATTACCATGAACCCATTTATTCAGAGTAACATAGGGTGTTGCAAATTTGCTGAAGAAAAAGTAGTTCATTAGTTAGGTGACTTGCAGGCTACACACGGAACACGTTACCCTAATGGACGTTACACAGCTAACCGCGCCGAGAGTCGCTGTTTAAGAATATATAGGGGGTGCTCGTCTGCTGGTGCACGGTTAAGGTTGACGCTCACATGGTGATTTTCGGTCGATTGCGACAGGCTATCAAAATTATTGTCAAAGGCTACATACAGAATGCGTTACCCAGTTGGACATTAAACAGCTAACCGCGCCGAGAGACGCTGTTTAGGAATATATAGGGGTGCTTGTCTGCTAGTACACGGTTAAAGTTGACGTTCACATGTAGTACGGGCGGCGACCGTATGATCTGCTACGTTACGTGATACAAAGATAAGCTCCATGGCACATGTTCATAAAAGTAATGCTAGGTTTCGAAAAAATGTTAAAAAAAATAGAATTGGCCGAAAGCACATAAAAGTGCTATTTCCGGTATAAAAAATAAATGATTCCTATTTACGTACGTCATTTGATACAAAGATGACACTTGTGGCAACAAATAGCAATTTGTATCTAGGTACAGAAAAACCCAGTCTGCCAGTTCCTGCATAGCCGGAAGTGGCCGGCAGACTGGTTAAAAAGTAACGAGTTTGATCCCAAATTTACGTAAAAATTATAAGTTACTTTGTATCACGTAACGGTCGCCGCCCGTAATAGTGACTTTGTCGGTCGATTGCGACAGGTCGTCAAAATTATTGTCAAATGCTACATACAGAACGCGTTGCCCTATTGGACGTTACAAACGTGTGTGTTATTTGTGTGTGACTATTACTGCCTATTTAATTCGCTAAAGCTGGCTGCTTTCTGTTAATGCCGAGTATTTCGACGGGGTATTGGGTAATGGGTATGGTGTATGTGCGACAACCTTAAGCAAATGAGACGTGGCTTGCCAGAAACGTCTGATTCTCCCTCATGTCTTTAAACACATTAGTGTTTTGTCACAACTCCTTTCAGAAATATACTTGTATTTAGCTCTCATCTATACGTATTGTGGCTAATTTGCTTGCGCATTCGTCTTTGTTAACAAGCGCTAGTTTAAATTGATGTATGAAGTCAGCTGTGTATTCATAGTATCCGATTCCCTACGGCTTTGATATTGAAAGGCTTTTTCAGAAAGGAAATTTCAGCTTATGGAATCAATTGACGACATGTCAGTGTGATATAAACGAATTATAAGTACATTTAAAAGCAATTGAAATACGAAGTAGTTTTATTGTTAATTTACGGGTAAGTAATGAAACGTATACGGACTTATGGTATATAACTCATAACATATAAATTCAATTTGTATAATTTCGTATAATATAACATTCAGTAAGTATAAAGTGCAAAACATAGGTATTATTTGGGAATGTATATTGAACTTAAGATATAATATCGTTTACGATAACGATCGTTTCGTATAATGTTAAAATTATATAATATACCTACAAAACAAATATCATACACTAAAAAAGCCGTCTAGCCTGATCTAGTGAATGAGGGGTCCCAGTTCTAGGCAAATCTATTCTGGTTAACTGGTTGTACTTTCTTTGTGTAGGGGTCGCAGTTATAACCTAACCTAACTTACTCTAGTAGTAATTTATTGTGCAAGGGTGGCAGTTGTAACCTAACCTAACCTACTCTAGTAGCAGTGTATTGTGTAGGGGGTCACAGTTCTAACCTAACCTATTCTGGTAGCAATTTTATGTGTAGGGGGTCACAGTTGTAACGTAACCTCTTTCCAATAGTATCTATATTAAGTTGGGTTACTAATCGTGATACAAAATCGAATTTGTCAAATTGTCTATTCGAAACGACGATATTGATAACGTATGTTATATTAATTTTACATTATAATAATTGAAAATATGTGTTTTGTGCCTTATACATAACGTTATTATACCTTTTAAATGTTTGTAAATTGAAATTATACCAAAAAAGTGTATACGTTATAAGACCCATCCATAAATTACAGTTTCTAAAATATGCGCCCAATATAAATAAACATCCCATTTTATTAATTTAAGGATTTTAGTGCTCCCTAGCCTACCCTTCTACTGAGCTTTAACATTTCTCTTTTTATAAAGATACTTATTAATAATAATCATAAAAGGTTTGAAGGAGTAGCTATTTTGAGCAATATATTTAAAATAGATGACTGAGACTTACCTTCACCCAAAAAATTTGATTAAATGTACTACGTATGTATAAGCATTGTACACTCAAAGTTATCCGCGACGCACTTACCTTGTTTTTAGAAACAACATAACGATAATGTGCACCCCTAAATAATATTCTACTTTAATTACCAAGTCGTTAACAACTCATTTCCGTACCGTTAGCTACGGGTCTACCTGTATTTACCGAGCAATTTATTAATTACATACACGTGGAAATTAATTGGAAACCGTACAGAACGTATGAGATATTCAATTACTAGCGTAGTGATGTTTATTTCCATTGGATTTTAGGATGCGACCGCATCAATCATTTCACTCATCTACTTTATGTCAAATACAAATTTGATACGGATGATAGATGGCCGTTTTCACGTCGAAAGAACCCTTGAATCTACTGAATTAGACTCTAGAGTTTAATGTCTCGAAAATCATTGCTCAAAGTAAACGCAATTCAGAAAGTCTGCGGGACCGCATTAACATATAAATCAGCGTTCATAAGTCGCGGAGTTTGCTTTATGAGAGAAAAATAAAATGAACAAACTGCTCCCGTTAGCGTCCCCGGCGGCTACCGGGAAAACGAACAGACAGACGTTTCTACCTAACGGTGGCGGGAATATTTAGTTATGTTAAGTCAACGGTTCGTAATTTCATTGACTGTAAAAGTATTTTTATCTGTATCTATTTCAAACGTTCGGTTATATTTATACTGATTTAAACTTACACGATTTTCACTCAAAAATGGGACTTCATTGCGTATACTTACATAATAAAAAAACCGGCCAAGTGCGAGTCGGACTCGCGCACCGAGGGTTCCGTACAAACCTGTAGGTATATAGGGGTAGTAACTTTAAAATTATGAAAAATATTTTTATTATATGATGTAACTAAAAATTTACGGTTTTCGCAATTTTTCCTGTATCTGTGCTATAAGACGTTGCTTCGTACCAAATTCCAAGATTCTGAGTTCACGGGAAGTAGCCTGTAGGTTTTGATTCCCTTGCGAGTTTCGAAAATTTGCGGCATAAACGGCTGTATCTTTTGATTGCGTTGGCTTAGAAGTTTGATTTTTTTCACAGCTCCAAGGGACAGTATTTAGACCTGAGTATTTGATATGAATTTCAGCATGACACCTCCACGCGTTCCTGAGAAAAAGGGTCTTGACAGACGGACGGACGGACAACAAAGTGATCCTATAAGGGTTCTGTTTTTTTTCCTTTCGAGGTACGGAACCCTAAAAATAACTAGAACAAGAGACAGAGGATTTCGCCTTCGAGGAATTCTGTGGTTAGCATCAAAAGTACACAAGCGTGAAAAACTTAAAATTTCAAACCATCGAATGTCGTGAGTAGGCAAAGTGACAACACTAGCGTAAAAGTGCATAATCAAGAGCGAGTTTGAGAAACCTGCGTGGACGCGATCAAGTGTTTATTAAAATAATGTAGAATATTATTTTCAGTGGGTAGTACGTACAACTCAGTTAAAAAGCATGCGTATAGTGAGGCACTGGGCAATGGGCAACATTTTCAAACGCAAACAACCATAAAGTTGCTGCCGACCAGACCGATGAAATGCTATTTTCCAAGACTTCGGTGCTTTATAATTTGTTGGATAGGTCTGCCTCACAGTCAGTGAGTCTGGTAAACGGACAAAACGGTCAATTACATAGCAGAGCCGCGACGGCCCGCCGCACGACCGAACCGTTCTCTAGAAAAATGAACCTCTCATGAAATTTAATGTGGAAATGTCTTGAAACGACGCCAAACCCGCAACTGAATTATTTATGATTCGTTATTTTAATGGTGTCCCCGTTCTTTCATTACACCCCTAAGAGTGTTTCTTAATTTCGATTGCTTAAATCGGCCTTTACCGATCTGATCTCGGTGTTGCGCGTTCTCGTAGGTTAGGTCGGTATTGGATTGTGCTGTGCTCGTATCCGTTTTTATTTTCGTGCGACGTGTTTTGTGTTTCAATCAGGTGCTCGGGAGACGACGAAAATAACAATGGAGGCACGTCAGTCTCAGGTGCGCTGTCCTTTTGGTACAAATGTACGGTTTATAATGTAGTCACGCGGGGATTTGCACGGATAACCCCAAATTTATGAAGGTAACGAATAATATGAAACAAATTTCTGCATTTTCGATATGTACTCGAAATTTTGCAGAAGTTTCATAAAATATAGATATTTTGGAGACAAAAGCATACCTAATGGTATTTTGTTACAGTCACAAGACAAGTAGCTTATGTAAATACAATACTTACAAAATTAATAGGTATTATACAATGCATGTTCCATAATATAAGCGAAAAGAGATAATATATTGGTATACTGAACAAAAAAAAAATGTATGACAAGCACATATATTGTAATGTACCTTAACTGTACTTATTCAAAATTTAAATTTAAATTAATAAAGTCTCCGTTATATACCTAGTCGGTTACTAAGTTCTGTTACTATAGTTTTCACTAAATAAATAGGAATAGGTAGCAACATTTTAATTATACACGTACATAATTTAAAAGCTTATTTAATAGTCAATAGATTACAATATATTGAATTGAAAATTATTGTCGCAGATTTTCAGAATTCTTTATAACACTCGGGAAAAGGCGTGAAAAATATACGTCAAAATTACGCGCCTTGTTCATGTTGATTTTAAATCCTTTTTATTTTTATTCACGTTTAAGACGCATCAGTCTTACACAATTCGGTAGCTATATTCTTTAGCTTCAATTTGGTATATGTATAGTTCACGTGGGTTTATCCGATAAAATACGTTGCAAGTCTGCTTGTTCCATAGCAGTCTAAATCTATGTCTTTAGTGAAAAACTTCAAAATAGGCAATGTTTCTAATGGGAATATCCGTGGGATAAAATAGCAAGAAAATGAAATGGTGGTCACGCAATTACCTCTAATAAACAGGTTTCTTACAAACAAGCAATGGAACCTTCTAAACAAAGGTGCAATATTTATTTGATGCACTTTTGTAAAGTGTAATTTTCTTAAATTTACCGCGTGTTTGCGTCTTCAGGCAATCTTGTGCTTTACAAGGATTTTCAATAAATTTCCCATCTGATTTGTATATTATTATACCATATTATGTTCATTAGAAATTAGGGTATTAAATAATTACTTTAATTTTTTATTTAAAACTTTATTTTATATTTTATCAGTCAGACATCTGATAACAGAACTTAGTAACCAACTAGGTACATCTTAGGTCAGAAAGGGTGAGCTATTTTGCGTAATCACCTGACTAAATATTGCTGTTAAGCTGCCAAGACATATTACTTGGCCATTATGTATAATTAAATATCTTGAAAATGTAATATTACCGAATATTACTGTTTTATTATAATGGCAACAGCTCAATAGTAATATTTAGTCAGGTAATAAGGCAAAATAGCTCACCGTAATATAATATCCGTAAAAGGTGTCTTAACTTATTTTCATATTTACCTAATACTAAGCTATATTTCATATCCTTTACTCGCGTTAGTCGGCCTACCTAAATATGTCGCTTTGCTGTCATGTGGCTTAACAAGCTCCTATATAAAGCGATAATCCTAAAATACACACGCCAATTGTACCTGACCTACGCAATTGATTCCATGTATTATCGCCTGTGGCGTAAATCAATCGCCTACGCATGTCCCATCACTGGCGCACTATTATAAACATGTCACAATCCGATCTAAAATGACTAAAGTCGATTTGCGACACTGTTTCATTTTAACCCGTAAGATCTGCGTTGGAAGGTCTAGATGGACATTAATGTTTTATACCCGTCGTACGTTTTTGTTTCTGCTCCTTTGGGATGTCGATGTCTGATTTTCAGAACGGCTCGCACCACTGTGCGGGCGTCAAGAGTAATAAAATAAAACAAACAGACAGCTTGGAGCTTGTGATAGATATCGAGATTTACCGGGAGTCCTAGTAAACTTGTCATTCGAATAGCGTCTATTTTAGATGGCGTAGATTTGTGAGCGTGAAACAACGAGATATTAGTGAACTGTGGAGTATTTTATGGTCACAATACAACTGGCCGATGATTTACAAAGTTTTCATTGCTAAACAAAAAATATTATATTTGGTGCTGAACTGCTGAAAATCTGCTATGCAAAAATATCTTGATCTGATTAAAATTGTACAGCTATACAAAACATAACGCATGAGAGATTTAAATTAAAGCAAATAAACGCTGTCCTCCAAAATGTGCAACAATGTCGGTTAATTAAATTATCGTTCAGCCATCTCGTAGAGAGAACATTCCGTTGGCAGAAAATCCCCCAATTTGAAAAGCAAGGGAGATGATGCCTTACTTACCTAATAAATTCTGTTAGTTTTGTGGATATACACAAGTCAACGCGGCAGTACGACAGTAGGACGAAAATTTGTTATGTGGTTTTTAAACGATACAACTCAACATTAGATGTTATTACAAATCGTAACTCTATTTTAGATACAGCGAGGTCGCTTTTTGGCAATACACAGCGTCAAAAGATACGAGGCTATGAAAATAAGCAGCGAAAATGTTATGTAAACAGAATATCTCCTGGCCCCCGGGTCGTTCTACTGAATAAATAACGTTGTAGCAAAGGCAAACTCAAACAAAAGTAAATTTATTCACCAAATACGGCGATTAATACACGATCTCTGGACAGATTTATATTTGCCCGGGGCTAGTGAGACTGGGAATAGGCGAGTTAGTGACTATAGGAAACGGTTCTACGAGTATTTTGCTTGACGTGAGTTCAGTGTCATATTCATATTCACAGTAATATCGCTATCAATGTACTAACTAGTACCTATACTTATGGACAGTGATGTATACTATACTTTCCTTTGTAAACAAATTATATTAAAATCTAACATCAATTTACAGTGATATAGGTATATGAAAGGAAAATTAGTAAATTTTACATACATAAATATATTAATCAAGAAAATACATTCGTGTGTAGATCAAGTTATTGTCATATATAATCGCTTTTTACACGTTTTTAATGAGTAGTTTAAGTAAAGAAAAAATACGATAAAAGTAAAGCATAATGTTAATCTACTGCAAGGAGGTATATTAGATTATATTAGATTTAAACCTGTAAAGATGAACAACGTTCACGCGTCGCCTATAAAGATGCAAGTTTCCAAAGGCTGAAACCATGTTCTATACCTAAAAAAGTTCCATAATAATGTAACAATCAACTGTCCATTTTTTTACTGAACAGCTTACGGCGAAATCAAGGAAAAATAATCTGGAGAATAAAGCTTGACTTTTCCTCTTTATAATTCACATTTAGGGAGGTTTTAACATAAATATATTATAAGGTAAAAAAGGTGTAGGGACGTTGACGCAAGTCCGCATCTTATCATAATTAAAAAGTATAAATCTGACAATGTCTTGTTTTTTTTTTAAATAATTATAATTTGACTGACCATACAACGCTACTCAGTATGTACTTGGTATTTTCACGATAAAAAATCTGGTAATCATGTATTACTATACTGTATACTTTACTAATGTGGGCATTGTGCGTAGGTAAGTGCCTAATTCCTTTTTTTTTAATAATGAACGTGATGACAATGACCGACAGTTAAAAGTTAAATAATCACATGCTTTCCGGTAACACTGGAGTGATTAATGTGTGATTTAATAACAGGAATAGGTACTGCGGGCAGAAATATTATTACATTCATCAAGAGATCCCTATCAGGGATAAGCTCGCCTTTGTGCATATCTTTTATATATGTTACTGTTGTTTTTATGTCATACCCACTTGTTTATGTGCAATAAAGTGATACATATTTACATAGTTTATTATTTTATCTTATCAGGCTGTCAAACTGATTATCAAGTCGAATGTTCTACTTCAACAATGGAATATATACGGTAAATCGCCAGTAATTGGCCACCGTTCCATAACTGGCCACCTCATACTAATAATGAACTGTTCACCTATAAACAGAATTCATTTTAGTATAAGGTTTTAATTACTGGCCACCCTTCAATAACTGACGAAGTTATACTAACAAATTCTGTTTAGTGATACATGTAGTTCATTTTAGTACGAGGGCCAGTTATTGCAAGGTGGCCAGTTACTGGCGTTTTACTCTACAAATCAACAATATTTAGGGTGATTTCGGGGTCGTGGAGCTAGAGAACAAGGGATGATACAGAACTTAAAGATGAACCTAATGATGGTAGTCATTATTTTTTATCACCAATATTGGTAATTATTGTTTCGATAAAGAAAAGAAAAGAAAGAAAGAAATGAAAGGGGGCTTTGAGAGAAAGGGGCTGCGACCCTCGCTCTGGCTCATTCCTGGTCCAACGAATTTTGCTGGCTGTCCAATCAGGTAATGCTGCCGGTATTTTTGATACTATCCCCGAAAGTATAGCTTCGACCAGTCATGGATTATTTTCGAATGCACCGCAGAAACGGACCCTGTCCACCAATGGATACGGTGGGCGATTTTTTAACCAGTAACTTTCATCTATGAATATAAACTTAAGACGATTGTCGCCGGAGTGTCCTTGAGCGTTTGGGCGCCCTCTACCCGTGCCACCCGCGTACCCTTCTTCATTGCGATCGTGCGTAAATCCGCCGCGATGCACCGCAATAATGTTCAAAGAATATGACTTTACTCAGAGGCGCGCGGGCAGATTTATAATAATCATACCTAATCCTTTTGTGGATGTTTTGTGATTTGAATTCTGTGATTAAGTACTACGGTGACATTTTTTAGGAATGCTACTAAATAAGATAAGTAATAACGATCTCGATTAGTAGATTTTTATGTAAAAAAATGAAAACCTAGATTTTGAATTTGAAGTACAGTGAGCGGCAAAATATTTATGAATTTACGAAATATGGTTAAAAATATTCCGCATATCAGAAAAAAATAAAAAAATACTGACTAGTACAGCAAAAAAAACTGAATGCACATCAAAGCGGTGTTTTCATGTGAATTTGGATTTTTTTTGCTGTGCAAGTGGGCTTAATAGATGGTTATTTTTTTGTTGCGATTTTAAATATTAACCGTAAAAATTCACTTAATTACGATAAATTAACAAAACTAAGCCTATTGCTAGTTGCGAATAGTAAAAATGCACATGTAAGGAGCGGTATTTGTGCACGAAATCGTCATACAAATGAGAGCTGTAAGCCCATTAAATTTAGATCTTTAAAATATAACACCGCTGGATGCGGGTGGCGCAGGACCGGTCATTGTGGCACTCTTTGGGGGAGGCCTATGTCCAGCAGTGGACGTCTTTCGGCTGATATGATGATGATGAAAATATAACACAGCGCAAACACTTCTTAGGGTTCCATAGCCAAAATGGTAAAAACGGAACACTTAAAAGTTTTTTGAAACATGTCCGTCCGTATGTCACAGCCATTTTTATTATAAAACATATATTACTGAAATTTTATCTAGAGGTGTTTCATGTGCCGCTACTTAGTTTTCTGGCTAAATTGCTAAAAAAATCTTTTAGGTGAGGCACTCCATACATACATATGCCAAACTAAATGTCAAAAATATTTTTTTTGTAAATATGAACATGTTGTACGATACGGCTTATATATATATATATAAGATATTTTTAAATACATATAGTATTTTTAAAACTTTTTTATTAACTCAATATTTTCAGAAATGCTTCGAAAGTCTAAATATAATAGCCCCCATCTAACTTTTAATCCGTAAGTCTAAAAAATATTAAAAAATACCAAGAAGGCTTAGTACTTAATTTTCTACGAAAATTATTTCACATATTATCGGTTCATCCGTTTTTGAGTTATCTCCAAGAAACTACTTTCTACGGAACCCTACATTATACATGGTCCGATACAAACTTGGCCGGTCTTTTAAAGATATTTGATAGGTAGTATTAACACTTAGTAGTAATTTATTTATTCACTTGTGTTGATAATTAATATAAAATTTGTATTTATTTGCATTTCACCGACTTAGTAAAGTTTTTTTTAGGGTAGTCAACGCGCATGTGAATCTTCTGGGGTTGCAGGCGTCCATAGGCTTTATAACTGCTTTCTATCAGGCGGGTCGTATGCTTGTTTGCCAGCGTCGTGGTATAAAAAAAAGCTTTTTTTCCTTTATTGTTACATACATTGAACTCTTAAATATCAGCAATTTTTTATTAGATTCTCAATCAGGCTTTGCTCAGTGATAGTTAGTAGACTGAAATTTGGTATGAGTAATTATGTGTTTTAATTACGCCTACAAAGTGGTAAAACAATAAGTATCTGAAACCCATTGTTGGATAGGTCTTTCAAGAAGAATATGCCTTAAACAACTTTTGGATAAAACGAATACTTTCGTAAATAATAGCTTCGAAAGTTAAAATGCTCTTTGATTTTTGAACCGTGGGTCCAAAAAAATTGGGAAAATTCCTGGAAGTGAGGCCATTGAAATACTTATCACGTATTTTCAATAAAAACTATATGGAATAAAATCGGTTAAGCCGTTTTTGAGTTATGCCTATAGTAAAATAACGTAAAGAGAGGTATGGGCACTGCGAATGGCATCTCGCTTAGTGTGGTAGGGCACGTTCAGTGAATGTCATCTCGCTCAAATCTGGAGCAGAGCCCGACTGGGGAAGTACCTCCACCTTACAGAAAACCACAGCCAAATAGCACTAGACCCTACCCATAGTGTTGTGTTCCTGCTGGTGAGTAAGGTTGCCAAAGAGCTCAAAGAGGACCCAGTGTGTTGACGCTGAGGGACCCTCTTGTTCCTTTAGCCGTCAACACAGTGAATCCTCCTTTTTCTAAAGGGTCGGCAACGCGCATGTGACTCCTGTGGAGTTACAGGCGCCCATAGGTTACGGTAGCTGCTTACCATCAGGCAGGCCGTATGCTTGTTTGCCACCGTCGTAGTATAAAAAAAAAATGTAAGTGCCACAAAATATTTCTTTATAGACTACCTTTTGAATGGATGTATTGTAACAGGCCGGCAACTACGGATCCCTACTCTGAGCATAGCCCGATATTCTCTTGGCCGGTTTATCTGCAATCCTTTGCAGTTTACTTCGCAATTTCTAGATTTGAGAAATTAGTATAAAGTATAACATTAAAGATTGTGTTTAATCTTAAAATAAAACGCATATTACATTCGTTTAGAACACGGTATTCTTAAATAAATATGTTTAAATAAATTCGGTTCTTTGGAGTTTTTTATTAAATTAATTATTAGTGTATTGTATTGCAAGTACTAGCAGATTTCCGCAACTCGACGACTAATGCCTATTTTGCGTGATGCATGCGTCTACTAAAACATAATAATTTTAGTTTACTTACTTGACCAAATTTGTTTTCAGAGCAATGTGAAATTCATGATTTTTGTTTTATCTCCATTTTTATTTCATTTGTTTTTTACTTGTATTATAATCTAAATAAAATACACTTTTTATACGAACGTACATAAACATGCATACGAGTACATTATCTTAAAAGATAAAACGTCTATACATTATTGATTCCGGGAAGACACGTTATATCCGCACCGCATGAACCCTCTGCAGTTATTTAGTCTTTAGGCACAGTAAGTCCGATATTATTGCTCACGGGCCAAGCACAAGTATATGTAGTACAATGGAAGCACGGAGCGACGAGCGACACAGCCTCCTCGTCTCAAAGCTAGCTCACGACTGCCAGCAACGCCGTTTTCGAGCTAATAACGCACGAAATGTGGAATTATGATCAAGTTGTTTAAGAAAATTTAATCAATTTAAATATCCTACGTTGAGTTTGTAGTGTTCTGTAGTACATATTTTTTAGTTCAACAATATTTTAAATCGAATGAGCCGTTCAGTAGATATAAGCAAAATTAACCGTAAAACGACATTTCGTTACATTTACATAACGGAGAAACTATACGTTACACGAGTTATTCAAACGTTGACAATGTTGTACATGAAATGGTAAATAACATATATTTTTTTCAAAATTTTTGAATGACCCGTTATTGAGATATATCCCTTAGAAAGTAACAGTTTTCGGCCACAATCAGCGCCTAGCGCCTTAAACAGTATTACCAATAGGGTACAAATTAGAGGGACAACCGACATTGTCTTGTAGAAACAGGGTCCCTAAAAACATTAAGATGGACCGCCACGAAACATCTGGCTAGCACACTTACTAAAAGTTTGCATTGTGATGACCAAAATTACTTTCCTTGTAGTCGTTTAAAATGCAACTAATCGACAACAATGGTTAACAGATGTTTTGACTGGTCAGGACTGAACCTAAAACAATACCGACGCTACATAATATACTTTTATTGCGTAACTGTAATTGTTATTAACAAATAAACATTTTAATTTTTTTCATTTTGCATGCCTTAAATTTTGGCTGCATACGATTCAGTTGAGAAACTGTACAAGCGAGGCTGTCGGCGTCGGCGATAGTACGTTTGGGCCGAGTGAGTAAACTTATATTTATAATTAGTTAAACATGTTATAAATGCATGGGCCTGTACGAATACGAATATTGTAGTATATACTTGTAGCTAAAGAATTAGGTTATAATAATAAATAAATACTCTTTATTGCACACCTCATACAGTTACAAGCACAAATTTTACAATTAGATAAATTTAGGTAGAGGTAACAACAGGCGGTCTTATCGCTAATGAGCGATTTCTTCCAGACAACCTTTTTCTAATATTTAGTTAGATAAGATTATTTTGTGATTGTTACACAGTAAGGAAGAAGGAAGTGTGCTGAGTGCTGCTGTTTGCCAACAAACTGTTGCGCAGTTGGGCGAAAATATATGTTTTTAAACATATTGTGTAATTACTGTTTGATAAATAAATAAACAAGTTTTAATAAGTATGATTATGTGGTTGACGAAACCTGTTGTGGATTTGTACTGTGAATTTGACGAAGCATGTTAATTATCTTATTGTATATTTTATTTTAACATGTATTTTGACGATGAGGGACCCCCTTGTTCCTTTAGCAGTCAACACAGTGAATACTCCTTTTTATAAAGGGTCGGCAACGCGCATGTGACACTGCTGAAGTTGCAGGCGTCTATAGGCTGCGGTAACTGCTTACAATCAGGCGGGCCGTATGCTTGTTAGCCACCGTCGTGGTATTAAAAAAAAAACAAGAATGATACTTTTATGCACATAATAAGTACTTATAAAAAAAGACATTGCTTACAATTTAGTCACTAAAAGTAAGCCAGTAAAAGTAGTTCCGGATCAAAACCCAGAAATCAGCATTGGTTTATACAAAAAGGGAGATATGGTACCAGGCGCTCGATTGTGTGCCATCAAATATAGGTTCCGGGACCTATATTGAATTAGTCGTGTGGCAGAGTCTCTCAGTCACACTTTGTGCAATGCGTAAAATATGGAGGTCTCTCTTGCATACCCGTATTAACTATATAGGTTTATCTCTTTTGCCCATGATGGACATACATTATAGCGGTGTGTAGCATTTTACAAGTGTGTAGGTGCTGGAACACATTTCAGTTTTATTTACTATGAACGTCACTCATCTTCCTTTTTGTTTATGTCTATGGAAATCAGCCTGTGTTTTACTGGGGCTTAAATAATTTCCGTGATATATTCACATCTGATTGAAAGAATATTAATGCTTAAAATAACTTAAGGCACTCTTGTTTAACCTTATTTCACAGAACCCAGGATAATTTAACCTGTTTTGAATAGTGTTTGTAAGTACCCGAATTTATTTCGTAAAATTAAAAAATCTCTGCACTTGAACGATTACTTACGTGAAGACCAGACAGAAAATAAACCGATTTTGCAGTAAATCTCATACATTTATTTCCATTTTATCAGGTTATTTTTTTTTATAATATATGTCTGAAAATAAAAATAAATAATTCACTACAAACGTCCACTGCCTACTCTTAACTAAATTTCCAACAACCCACAAACAAAACTAATTATCGATGCTACCTCCCCATCGATAATCTTTTAAAATATAAGCAGTGTTGCCACCGTCAAGGAAAATCAACTTTGGAGCGGAAATTGAAGTTCCGACGCCAGAGGGCGCGCGCGCACCGGACACGCCGCCATTATGGACACTTCCAATTCTTTATTTACTTCCCACGTTATGCTTTGATATTGAAAATGCGTTAAGGGGATAGCGAGAGTTTACTTGCTTTATCAATCAGGATACGCTTTTGAATGATGACCAGGATACATTTTCCTGTCGAGTTTGTTAGTTATGTTTTTGCTTTTTCGACTTAACTTTGCCATCAGCTGTGTTTACGAAAGTTGGTGATCAAATGATAAGAATTTCTTGGATAAAGAAAACATAATTGGTACGAGCCAGATTTAGAATGAATATCCCCTTTATTTACTAAATAGCTGACCCAGCGTACTTCGTACCGCCAACTAAGTATTATTTTATTACAATATTTTAATAGCTATTATGCTTTAGCCGTTCTTGAGTTATAAAAGGTGTAAGCGACACGACTTTGTTTTATATACACTATGATGATTCATAATCGGTGATCAGAAACCATTTTTTCTAATTCAGTTATCGATAGCGATCACATTTATGTATCTAGCAGTTGGGCCATATATTTTATTTCATGTTGTATACTCCACTTTTTTATTTATTTAGATAATTTTTGGTGACTTCGACCCAGAATCACGATCTTTTTAGATGCTGTATCCATAATGTATTCCAAGTTTTTGTTCTACTACAATTTTACTAGGACATTAAATAAAATATATAACCCAATTGCTAGCTACTCGTACATAAATGTGATCGCTATCGATAACTGAATTAGAAAAATTGGTTCCTGATCACCGATTATGTATCATCGTGTATGTATAGATTTAAGTTGTATGTATAAATAAGTCGTAATTAAACCAGCCCTTTACTGAGATTAGCGTGAGCATGACGTACATAACTACTCTCCGGCGGTTCAGTGGCGAGTGGCTAGGGACTTTAATAGTATCTACAGTGTTTATGATTGTAATGCCTGTGTAAAAGAAAAAATACGATTCAAAAATAGTATTCGGTTATCTCAGTTTTCAATCTTTATGATTGGACAATTCCTCTGTAACTAAATAAATTGTATGTAAAAAAATATTACACGCCGTAAAGCCGCTGTAGGTTTATTTATTTATGAGTTACTACTCCGGCTCAGACTGCACACACACATATACACCAGCGGGTTTATTAGTTGTTAACATTAACACAATCGCGCACAAAACCCCTAATATAACCGAACTAGTATGGAGTTGTTATCATTGAGGGCTAAGACAAACAAATTGTTGATGATCTACGACCCACATCCCACATCTGGTGTTATTTCTATTATGTGGTACCGAACGTAAAGTAAACTATGTGGAAATAGTTTACACGTGGTGAGAAACGGTTCCATTGAAGGTTTATACACGGGTTATGACTTTAGTTAGAAGCTACCACAGACATACGAGTATAAACAGATGCCCCGTGGATAAATAGTTAAGATAGCGGGCTCTAAAGCAGTAGCTAAGGAGGAAACCGGAAGAAATTCGAAGACGAGTAATATCGATCGAGCTTTCAGCTTGTAGGTGCCACAATTTGTATTAAAATTGACCGATTAAATATCAAGGATTATTTGTGTTAAAGAACTCTAAATAAGAGTGGTTTGCCATCTCACTCTTAAATTGGTATGGTTATAAAGACAAAATCATTTGAAAACTGACTTAGCAGACACTTTACATCTGCTACAACTTTGCCCACGATGCTCAACTTTGCCTGGCTTGAAGAACATGGTTTTCTTCACCAAACAGCTATTTATATCTTACGTATGATGGGAGAAAGGCGGCCATCTCAGGAATCAAATATAAATAGCTGTTTGGTGAAGAAAACCATTTTTTATCAAGTCAGGCAAAGTTGTAACAGTTGACGGTACAAGGAACATTAGAGCATTAGATATAGAAGATTATTTTCTGTGTTACGGACAAAAATTATGAAGGGTCTCTATACAAAAGGACATGTTGCCGGAAAGAAATAAAAAAAGCTGATCCGTTGCGTGGTCTACTTAGATGTCTTTGGAAACCGTGTTTACAGTAGACACATGGCCGGATTCATTGTTAGGTATATGACACATTTTGTTATTACAGTCGGCCCCTCATATTTCTTTCTGACAGGTGTGAAGGTTTTATCTTTCCGTCAGAATGGGAATGGAATCGATAGATTTTCCACATAATATAAGGTGTAACAAAATGCTGGTGGTCCGTTTAAGGGTGTAATTGGTATCGTATTATAATTATAAAAAACTATGAAAAAAAAATTTTCACGCAAAAAATAGAATTGGTTTTGTATGGAGCGTCAGCCGGCTGGGATGACATGTCGCATAAAAAAAATTTTCGCATCCACAAAAAAAATCTCCTACTTTTACCAATTATGCCCTAAACGGATCACTACTATTTTTGTTACATCCTGTATTGTCCACTGAAACTCATACGTAGTACCAGAATCCAGAATGTTCTAAATACTGTAGCTGTTATTTTAAAATGTACTTCAAATGATATGTTGTGAGTTTGACTGTTTGTACCTACGCCTCTTGGCAAAAACATGGTGATACGCAACCCATACAACTGCAACATCATTGTACCTGTCTTTTACAAACAAATAAATAAATTGGAATTGAAATATGAATTTTAATAAGAGCGCGTACCACAGATACAAGTAGATTTATTACTTAGATAAGCTTCAATTATAAACAGCAATTTACTCTTCATTGGTATAAATAATTTTAAACAAAAAAGAACCGACTTCACTAAGCATCCACCTTGCAACACCAAATGCTCGATCTGCTGTAAAAAATACTTAAATCACCATAGGTGTGCCTATAATAGTTGAAGAGTTCCCTCGATTTCTCCAGGACGACGAATTGATAACCTCCTCCTTCGAAATCTTGAAGTCGGTTGATTAGTTAAACTTTCTTTTAAGTTTTGTTTGTAGTCGCGATGCAACAGGTCATATCATCATTAATCATCATTTACTACAGTAATCATACTTCAGTACTATACTATAGTACTTCAGTAAAATAGAAACAGTCCATTCAAATAAGTAGGTCTACTTAAACTAACGCGTATATGTGACCAAGATACACTAAACATCCCGTAACAAAAAGGATGCCGGAGAGCGTCATCAAATCATAAATCAATATTCATTTAATAAGTAATAAGAAAATATTCAGTCAATGATTTTATACCTTAATGAGGTAAATATTAGCAGAAATAAAAATAAATTGAAACTGAACGGCGTCTACACGCAGTGACCTAGAAACGTCAAGAATCAAAAAACTCACGACGCGTCATGTACAGTCGCCATCAGATATATCGGAGCGGGCAAGGTTGTCATAAATATCTGAACAACGCATGATAAAGTGCATGTTCAAATATTTTTGAGTACCTTGGCCGCTCCGATATATTTTATGGCGACTGTACGGGCGTCAGAGATATATTTATACTTTTGAGCCTTAATCCGTATGTAATAAGAAAACATATTTACACACATATTTGCCTTGTTGTATAAAATATCAGTTAACAGATAATTTGTCTTTCATTTCCAGTATCTAGAGGAAGCTGTGCCAGAATAATGCTTCAGAATGATGCTGATGTCGTAACAGGTCAACCGTTAACTCTCCCGAACTAAAAAACCGTTGCCTAGAAAGGTTAACACTTTTAACAATTAGAAAACTACTAGGTACCTATAGGTATACGAGGTTTGTAAAAAAAATGTTTACTAAGCAATTTATTCATGACCCACATACAATATTTAGAAATATAAAAGTCAACTTTAAAACTATTTTGCGTACAAAAAAGAACACACAAGTCAATAGAACACTTAACTAAAATAATTAAATATAAAATTAAACAATCACTATTTTCTCGAAGAAGAGAGATTTTCTCGAATGATAAGTCTCAGTATCGTCTAGCCTCAGTATTAATTGTATATTTGTACAGTATTGAATTAATATACCAACCAATGTGGAGCATTAATTATATCTGTCGCCAACTCAAACAGTTATCCGAGCATCAATCGTCAATTTTGCATGACTGCATCAACTCAGACGAGTTAATTCAGTGAATAGAAATTCAAGAGTAATATCGCATATTAAGTATCTCTTAATTTCGGTAAATTAAATTGACACTATACCACCAATTTAAAACAGACGAATGTATCTTATGTACAGTCACCGGCAATAGTATCTTCCTACACGAAGGCCTCAAAAATATGTGACACGCTCTTATTTGTAGGGCCATAGGAGCGTGTCACATATTTTTGCGGCCTTCGTATAGGAAGATACTATTGCCGGTGACTGTACGTACCTAGCACAGGCCGAAAAACAAAAAAAAAAAACGTGCGTATGGATTCTAAACTCTTTTCCCGCTAAGCCAACTGCTAGAATATGAACATCAAAATGAGCATTTGTCAGCATCGTAAAACGTCTGCTTTCACATCTGTAAAAGTTTTATGAACTTTCTATCTTTCTCATATTGAAAATTAGTGTGCATGAATTCAGCGCGACCAGATGTTACAAACTGTACTCTCAGATTACTTACTACTGTTGAAGATATGCCATTCTTAAAATGAAAAGTCCGTTCCGAGCATTATTATGAGTCAGTTGCTTTGTTAGACTAGTTAGTTGTTGTGGACGTAACTGATATAAGCGGTCGCACTCCCATCCTAATTTATACGGTAACGCCTATATAATTATCAGGCAAGAACAAATAGATGCATACAATTATGTTAAATAATTTTCATATCTTAAGATACATAGTATAATATAATCCAACGGTCATTCCCTTGAAAAGTACTTCCAATTTTAGCGTTCGAAATCTACTTGACTTCCATCCACGTGTACAAATAAAAGGAATTTATAGAAATACGTTTATAGAAAATTAAAATCAATAGCTACGAGATATGGTAACGTTAACAGGATTTTAATTGTAGGCTTCTTTGTCGCTTCAATTAGGTAAAGCTATTAAGTTTCCGAACATGACTGGCATTAAGGAAGGATTTGGAAAGTTATCGGATTATACGGTTGATTTGCGGGAAACAGATTTCGGCTGTTGAACGGCTTCGGATTTTAAATGACTTCGTTGTAGGACGCATATGCTCCTTTAAAGTTGGGCACTACTACCTCTATAATTAGGGTTCACATGGCCGACCTAGATTCAGTTAGATGCGTATCTGTACCTATAGTTTAAAAATATCACACATGTGGGTTTTAATAGTATTTTTTAAGTACGAACTGGTGATTTAATTTTAGAGCTAATTTTCGTAGATTTTAAATGTAATATTTAAACTGAAAATTAGTATTTTGGATTCTAATAATAAACGAAATGTCTGGAGATGTTTCTATGGAAAGTTTGTTAATTAATACAATTTGCAACTTCTTTCATTTAATGAATTTGTATAAACTTTATTGTATAAAAAAAAATATGCAAATGAAGGCCTTAATGCCAAACAAGTCTTAATACTTTTAATACCAAAATCGTTGGCCGAAACAGAAACATTTTGCGTACATATTTGGAAATGTGATACATAAAGCCGTATTGGGAGCGCTATATTTTTGTATAAAAACGGCTCAAATAAATACCTAAGTATGTACCTAACTATATTTTGATTCTAGAAGTTATATTTCTCAAGATTCGCATAACTCGCAGTTCAAGATATTTACAACTACATAATCTTATAGTACCTACCTATCTACAGATTATCATTATTATTAACAAACATCTAACCTTTACCTTTATTGGTTTTGTTTCGGTTAAAGGAAGTACTTAATTAATCTTTGGAAAGTTTCCAAGTAACCTTCAACTCATAATTTAATATTATTTTTATATTTATTAACCGAAGTGTTTATGTTTTCAATGTGCCCCGAAGTTACTTAAGTAAGAGTTACTTATTTAGAATTTAGAAAGTGTTTCATAAATCACATTGATTTGGCAAATCGCGGCGTCAGCTTACAATAAGAGGAAAAGTCACTTTTGCGTGCTTTACGGTCTACAAAGAAATGTATTTGGCTCAATATTCTATTTGATTAAAATCTGATTGACTGCCTGTTGTATTATGTTTCAAAAACATAATATATTATATATCTGATCATACTTATCTGATGTCATAAACCTGCTTTACATTTTAAACTTTGTTAGTTATAGATTAATTGAAAATTATTAAGTACATTTTGTAGTTGTGTCCCAAATAAATATAACAAATGTAAGAACTCACCTATCCTCTACCAACCAGCCTACCAACAATATAATTATTATTTACCATCGGTCATTATTGAGGGTAGGGACACCACAAGTAGAACCAGTCGGGGAATGCTACCTGAGGTTATAAAAGGCGATAATCCAGCTCGGGACAGCCACTTCATGTCTGACTTTGGACTTGTTTGACAACTTGCCCTGTGTTGATCATAACTGCCAACTGATTTCATTATTGTATGTTAAAGTTAGTGATTGTGAGCTACATTTTTTGTTATTACTACTTCTCGGTAATTCCAACACTTGAGTGAAGGTGACACAAATTTCCTTAGAAATACGTAAATAAACCGTTAAATTATTATATTTTTATCTGGCTTCATTTTTTGATTTTTAATATCTTCCTTAAGAAATAATTATCTGAGTGATACGAAACCTCCGGTTGTCTGCCTTTATTTTTTAATGACTGTTTCCTTTCCTTGTAATGATTTCCTTAATAATAAAGGTGCACACCTTACAGAACATTCTGTCGATCTAATTATATATTACGTAAAAACAAAATTTACTTTTGGAGCTCTTACGAAACTCGTAAACGTATTATAATTTGTTTGGCTACTTCTATTAAGGCTTGCTTCCCATTAGCGTTATGACTCTTGTGACACCGCAGAATGTTTATCAATTCAAGTGCATTAGCAAATTGCCAAATAAAAGTAGTGGTTGCTCTGACGGTACGCAAGGCGGATTATTCGGTAATCTCACCGGGCGATGTCTCGACACGCGCCGCCCCGGCCATATTAAAGCCACATTAGCTCCTATATTACCCGTGCTACCGTATATGTTTTTTTACCGATTTTATGGACTATACTTAGAAGTATTGCGTCTAGAATCAATAGTTTATAGTGATAAAAGCTTCTAACGGGGGAATCTCTGACACGCAGTGCCTCGGCCACATTAAAGCCAAATTAGCTCCTCTATTACCCATACTACTATATACTATGTATGTTCTTTTCCACCGACGTTATAGACTAGCTTGAAATAAACGTATCGTATCTGAAATAAATCGTTTTTTAGAGATGCATGTGCCTAAGCTTCCCCAGTTGTCTGTCTGTTTATGTATTAAATTATTACCTACGATTATACCTAAACAACGAAGTAATGCAAAAGAAGACATCGACAGTTAATTTGATCAATATCAGTTCTTTTTTAAATTATTAGAATACCACACATACACACACACCCACCCACATCAAAGTGCACTCCCATACAGTAAACTAGTTTTATATTTTGTTTAAAAAGTTAAATCTTTCCTTTGCTCATGGTATCCACTTATTATTTCCACTTGTTATTGCATGTTAGTTATATTTTTGTGGTCGTCTATCATTGGCTTTTTCTTTGTTATTTAAATTTTATATTATACAAATTTTAAATACAAATACAACAAGTATTGCTGTTGATGCCTCAAATAAAATAAATAAATAATATCTGATTATTATAGTTTATCTCGTTTGTTTTTCTTTATATGTATAAATATGTATTTAGAACAAAAAAAAACCGTTAAAACGTTTGATACTCTGCGGTCTGTGCGTTACAATAAAGTATAATCGGTATCATGTTTAGTTGTTTACCCATAGACTATAAAATGTTTGCAAGAATAATAGAGTTCCTATTCAGGCTTTGCGTTTAGTCTGAATCCAATTTTAAATTCGCAAACCCTATTTATATGCGTTGGACTAAAACAGATTTAGAGCACACTTGACGGGCATCAGCGTTACATCCTCGGCACAAAGCTATGGAAGCGGCTTAGCCCAGAGAAAGGGGATTACGCCATAATCTGGGGCGTTCTTCCGGTCGCTTAGTAAGCATATACAAGTCGATTTCACAGGGTAACCGGTGTCTCCGATCACGCATACTTGTCACAGTTCTCGAGTTTACAGTATTTCTGGTTTGCCATACAGTTTGATTAGGTTCCGCTCGGTAAGCATCAGGAACACGGGACCTGGAACGGAGCGGTTGACATACGCCCAGGGTGGACTGCCATATCAAATTGAAACAGCGTAAGCGGGTCCAAGTTCCAGTCGCTCATATGTCCTTATTGATTAGTACGGGAGACTGGCGAGCGGGTTTACTCTCGGTAAATACGGTTGCACTGTACGTATTAAAGCAGCCGGCATTAGGTGGATACTGAAATGAAACCGCTACACTGCTTAGTAGGGAGAGTATCGGTATCGTTCACGCCTGGGCACTTATTAGACATTGATTAAGTATTATATATAAGGTAGGTACTCAGTTACGACGAACTTGGTTATTATTAATCTTAAAGCAAATTTAAGTTATAGTTCTGACTCCGACTTCTCCGTGCTTCTTATTTTATAGATCTATTGAAACACTATTCTATAAATTGAAAGTCAAATCACTGTTGTCAACAGATTGAATAGATGCATAAGAGCATATTTCAATAAAATAATTTGACTTCGAGTGTAATTTTGAACCAAATATTAACCTTGACTAATTTTTAATTAGGTTGAAGGCAAATTTTACTAAAATTTCACCTGACTCAAAACGTTAAAAATGTGCGACTTATTGACTCTGTGAAAGGGTTTTGTTATGCCAATAGCTGTCACAGCATTACAATCCTAAGCTCCAATATAAAACCATCGTACGGAACATTTTCATATTTCTTTTTTCCCTTAAATGCTTCAAAAGAGATTAACATACCTTATGACATGTTTAAGCTGGGCCGCTCTCAAATCTGAAAGGGAAAGAATTAGATTTAATAGATATAAGAAATAAAACGTTATGTAATATCTTCTTCTATAGGGTAGATAATTTGTAAAAAAACCGGCCAAGTGCGAGTCGGACTCGCGCACCGAGGGTTCCGTACAAACCTATAACAAGCAAAAGTTGTAGTATGTTTATTACTTATTTCAATTTAATACCTCTACGCGTTTACGAGGAAAAAGGTAGTAAGTTTAAAATTTCATAAAATATTTTTTGTATGATTTTACTAAAAATGTCTACTTTTCGTAATTTTTCCTTTGTCTGTGCTATATGAAGTTTCTTCGTGCCAAGTTTCAAGTTTCTGAGTTTACGGGAAGTACCCTGTAGGTTTTGGGTTTGTTGCGAGTACTCAGTTTCAAAATATGCGACTTACATTGCTATTTCTTTTGATTGCGTTCACATAAAAGTTTGGTTTTGCTACATCGGAAAGGTCCTATAGCCCTGAGCATTTAACATGAATTTCAATTTAATACCTCCACGCGTTTACGAGGAAAAAGGTAGTAAGTTTAAAATTTCAAAAAATATTTTTTGTATGATTTTACTAAAAATGTCTACTTTTCGTAATTTTTCCTTTGTCTGTGATATATGAAGTTTTTTCGTGCCAAGTTTCAAGTTTCTGAGTTTACGGGAAGTATCCTTTAGGTTTTGAGTTACTTGCGAGTACTCAGTTTAAAAATAAGCGACTTAAATTGCAATTTCTTTTGATTGCGTTGACATAAAAGTTTGGTTTTGCTACATTTGAAAGGTCTTATAGCGCTGAGTATTTGACATGAATTTCAATTTAATACCTCCACGCGTTTACGAGGAAAAAGGTAGTAAGTTTAAAATTAAAAAAAATATTTTTTTGTATGATTTTACTAAAAATTTCTACTTTTTGTAATTTTTCCATTGTGTATGCTATATGACGTTGCTTCGTGCCAAATTTCAAGTTTCTGAGTTCACGGGAAGTACGCCGTAGGTTTTGCAAGTGCCGAAAAACTCTAAAATTTGCAGCATAAACGACTGTATCTTTTGATTGTGTTGGCTTTTAAGTTTGATTTTTTCACAGCTTCAAGAGGCAATAGACCTGAGTATTTGATATAAATTTCAGCTTGATACCTCCACGCGTTCCTGAGAAAAATGGTCTTGACAGACAGACAGACAGACAGACAGACAGACGGACAACAAAGTGATCCTATAAGGGTTCCGTTTTTTCCTTTCGAGGTACGGAACCCTAAAAAGAACTGTCTAGGATATATGTATATAGTATTATATTAAATCGCAAAAGTTGGTTTAGTGTGTGTATGATTGTATATGATTAATTTTGTATTAAGCAGAAACGTCTGCAAGCGATAATTTCAATTTTTATATTTGTAAGAAAAATGGAAAAATTCACCGCGTCGAGCAATATTCGAACTTGCGACCTTTCGAACACCGGTCCGACCGCTCTGACCAACTGAGCCATCGACGCTTACTCAAACTCGGTGAATCTTTCCATCGGTTCCTTCATTGCTTACGTCATGGTATCGACTCGGTTGTAATTTACTAAAAAGACAATGCAAATAAATCCAATAATACTTTTAATTCAAAATAAATATACAAATCAAATCAGTAATTCTAGAAGCTCTTCTAACGTAGCCGAGGGCTAGAATCCGCCGAGATCAAGAAGAAACCGGCGCTCGGTGCTGCAGTGGTATTTATGCTGTGGAGGGGCGCCCCTGTACCTGGGCTGCCACGTGCAGTGCAGGTAGAATTCTGGCGCGCTTGGGGTTGCCAACAATGGGGAGACGTGTAGCGACATCTACCGTAAGTGTTTATACATATTTAACGGCATCGAAGATCCAAGCCATATTGTAATAACGTTTCAACGTTTTAGCTGCTATGAATTAGGAGATATATGAGTTTGAAAAAAAAATGTTAAGAAAATACATTTTTGACATTATCTCTGTGACAGTTCAAGATAGAGGGCTGAAAGTTGGAGTGATTACCAGTTATGAGGCGACAAACAATTGACATTTACCAATTCAACTATTCCTCAGAGGGGCCACACGTCCTTCCTAAGCCTGCTAAACCCTTTGGTACGAAGCAACGTCTTATTATAGCACAGATAAAGGAAAAATTTTCAAAACTGTAAATTTTTAGTTACATCATAGAATAAAAATATTTTTAATCATTCCGTACAGGTTTGTACGGAAACCTCGGTGCGCGAGTCCGACTCGCACTTGGCCGGTTATTTTTATTTTTATGTAAGTTCACCGACTATTCGAAGACGGCTGGATCAATTTGGAAAATTCTTTTTTTGTTTGAAAGAGTATACTTCACTATTGTTCCCATTGTAACCAGGTCATTATCTGATGATGGGATCCTGGAGAAATCGAGGGAAGTCTTCAACTATTATAGGCACACCTATAGTGTTTTGAGTATTTTTTACAGCTACTCGATCGTATTTTTTTTGTTTAAAATAAATATAGATAATGGTACGGAGCAGTGTTGGCCGTTAATTTCAATTAGAATTGAAAATTGATCAATAAGATTGAAGATTAATTCCGTAACTAATCAATTACACTAACATCAATTTTTACTAACGTTAGTTCGCATTGATTTTGTGACGTCGTCAATTACACTAACCGTCAATTAGAATTAACCTATTAGTTACACTAACGTCTCGAAAATTTAATAAGAATTACAGTTAATTAGATTAACGTCAGTGTAACTAAATTAATCCTGTCTTACACTAATAATTAATTTTAAAACTGCATTGGCGCATCATAGACTCATGCTGTTTGGGCTCATTCGACTTGTACTGATGAGCAGATGGTACCAGTATCAAAATCTGGAGCTCATGCTGGACCCTGGGGATCCCTACTGGATCTCGGGTTTGGCGCATCATAGACTCATGCTGTTTGGGCTCATTCGACTTGTACTGATGAGCAGATGGTACCGGTATCAAAATCTGGAGCTCATGCTGGACCCTGGGGATCCCTACTGGATCTCGGGTTTGGCGCATCATAGACTCATGCTGTTTGGGCTCATTCGACTTGTACTGATGAGCAGATGGTACCGGTATCAAAATCTGGAGCTCATGCTGGACCCTGGGGATCCCTACTGGATCTCGGGTTTGGCGCATCATAGACTCATGCTGTTTGGGCTCATTCGATTTGTACTGATGAGCAGATGGTACCGGTATCAAAATCTGGAGCTGCTTTTACTTTCTTAGTAAAAGTGAAAGTCAAAGTCAAAGTCAAAGTGAAAGTGAAAGTCAAAGTGAAAGTCAAAGTGAAAGTCAAAGCGAAAGTCAAAGTGAAAGTCAAAGTGAAAGTCAAAGTGAAAGTCAAGTGACAGTGAAAGCGATAGCGATAGCGATATCGATAGCGATAGCGATAGCGATAGGGATAGAGATAGCGAAAGCGAAAGCGATAGCGATAGCGATATCGATAGCGATAGCGATAGCGATCACGATAGCGAATGCGAAAGCGATAGCGAAAGCGAAAGCGAAAGCGAAAGTGAAAGTGAAAGTGAAAGTAAAAGTAAAAGTAAAAAGGAGCTATACCGGTAACATCTGCTCATCAGTACAAGTTGAATGAGCCCAAACAGCATGAGTCTATGATGCGCCAAACCCGAGATCCAGTAGGGATCCCCAGGGTCCAGCATGAGCTCCAGATTTTGATACCGGTACCATCTGCTAATCAGTACAAGTCGAATGAGCCCAAACAGCATGAGTCTATGATGCGCCAAACCCGAGATCCAGTAGGGATCCCCAGGGTCCAGCATGAGCTCCAGATTTTGATACTGGTACCATCTGCTCATCAGTACAAGTCGAATGAGCCCAAACAGCATGAGTCTATGATGCGCCAAACCCGAGATCCAGTAGGGATCCCCAGGGTCCAGCATGACCTCCAGATTTTGATACCGGTACCATCTGCTCATCAGTACGATTCGAATGAGCCCAAAGAGCATGAGTCTATGATGCACCAAACCCGAGATCCAGTAGGGATCCCCAGGGTCCAGCGTGACTTCCATCTTAGGGTACCGGTCCCATTGCTTATTAATACAAGCCCCCCGAGTCCAGAGTCAAAATCGAAACAAAAATCAAAACCTCATAGCTTAACCTAAATTCGCGTTTAGTTAGGTAAATTATTAATGTCAATTACCAATTCAATCTACACTAAAAATTAAATTAATGTTTCAATTTTTGAGAAAGACTAAAAATTAAATATCTTCAATTATTAGTTATTCGCAAAGGATTAACACGTTAGTTACAATTAATTTCAATTCTAATTGAAATCAATTTGCACTAAACTATTAGTGTTCAATTTTAACTAACGTGTTTCAATCTTCAATTTTTAATTTTCAATTACACTAACGTTCGGCCAACACTGGTACGGAGCCCTCCGTGCGCGAGTCCGACTCGCATTTGACCGGTTTTTTCTAATGTACCCAAACTAGATGCAGATGTGTTTTTTGTCGAATACAATTTACAGCGTGAAAAAGCTACATGATTTCATCAAAAACGCTAAACATAAGTTAAGTAATAGAATTGGACTCAGTATTAAAATATAAAATATGTCTTTACTTGTTAATTGAAATTTAAATAGTGGATAAAATCGTATAATTGAACAAACATTTACCGGACATCGCACAGCTCTATGAGTCAACGTGACGTGAGCGCTTGACCAACATTGGTCAGCCAATTGTTCGATAAGCAAGCGCCCACATGCGGGATTATTGACTGACAATAACTGCCACATAATTCTTAATAAACAAATACCTCTAAGCGACAAGTCAATTCAAGTGCTCGAACCCAAATCCAAAATGTTATATCTCAATACTAACAGCCGAATACTCGCCAGTTGGTAGACATATCTAGCAACAATAAGGTTCTTGAATGGTCAATACTGTGATACTGCTTTTTGACTGCCAAGACGCCAACGAACGGCCGATCAATAAATACCTGCTAAGGCTTGAATGTGTGTTTAATAGATGACATATTGATTGGACGTCGGTAAGCAAAGACGTTGCGTTGTGAAATACTTTTGATATTACAACGCTGATGGCACTCGGTTTATTGGCGACGGCTGGGGGATTAAAGGGTGGAAGGGACCGATGCCTCGGGCCAAGGATCGGAATAACACTTTGCTGCCGGAGTGGACCAAATGGATAGATACAAATGTATTCTCTCTTTACTTACTGTTTTGGTTTATAAAGTGCCTTAGGGTTAAATTTCGGTTCTGTTTAAATTTTACTCCATTTTTCCTTGTAGGTTTATTGTTTTCCAATTTTTACCGTCCTAAAAGTAATATGATTCTCTGCTATCATTAGGTACCTCAAAAATATTCATAACAAAATGCGTGCCTACTTATCTATTTATAGGTCTATTTAATCAAATTTTGATGTTAAAAGTATACCTACCCAAAAGTTATTACGAATTCCAAGAAGAACGAATCATATTACCAACTCTAAAATTAAATAGTAACTCCTTAAGTATGTTTATTTTTATAAAAAAAACTTGTTTGTAAAGAAAATCTCAGTTGCAATTGAATGAAATCGAGTACAATGAATTTATAACAATATCCGTTACCCAACTGAAAAGAGTTTTGACGGTGTTGTTGCAGCTTCAATTTTGTTTTACACTTTTGCAATTCCAAGTTTGTCTTCTGGATTCATTCCTATGCAAACGGGAATGTAAAACTTAATTCACCTTGTTTTTATAAATAAGTCTTCAATCACTGCGGAATACCAGATTTGTATCGGATGCTTCATTATTCATCCGTTCCCTGCCTCCCAGACGACAGTCCATTAGCATTTTAAATTACGTAATGAATTTACTAGACGATGGGTCGATACAACCATAAACGGAAAAACACGAATCTAATTGCTTGAAAACATATGATGTAGATTTATTGACACGTTTTGCCTACAAGACCTGCCTTTAGATAACCGCTTATCGAAGTTCCATTTTAATATAAGTATTACAAATTTAAGTTTTGCAAAGCTTTAGTAAACAATATTTTTCTATTAAATTGCTCATTATTCTGATTATCTAGCGTAAACTTAAAGAACTCGAAGAAACTCTTCTTGTTAGTGCTGTAAAGTTTTCTTGTGAAATGAAACCTAATTATCGACTGATAATAACTTTTACTAGACAAATAGTGAAACCCGGCTGCAATATTTTTCTCATTGCGATATAGAAGCGCGTATCTGCAATCTTGAAGCAAAGACGCTTGCGATGGCTGGGGCACGTGCATAGAATGGAGCCTTCTCGTTTGCCACGCAAAACTCTCCTAAGCGAAATAGCTCACGCTAAACGATCGGTTGGACGTCCTATGCTTCGCTTTAAAGACTATGCAAAAGAGACATGTTGTCCTTCCGGATTCATCCCGGCAACTGGGAAAAGGAGGCAGAGGATCGTGACTGCTGGAAGAAGACCTTGAGTGAGGGCGTAGTCGCGCATGATAAGGCATGGTTCGACCTACTATCCGCAAAACGGGAACTGAGGCACCGACGCGCTGCTCTGTTACCTTCACCACCAGGCACACGTTTTAGCTGCCACATATGCGGCCGTGGTTGTCGGTCGCGCATCGGCCTTGCGAGCCATTTGCGCAAGTGTCGCTCTTCTACGGACATCGTTTAAATCATCACCCTATTGATGAAAGAGGCCTATGATGATCTGCAATCATGACTTCGTTAAGTAATCTATTAATAAGTTGAGAAACTTCTATACACGTGGCATACGGATTGAAAAGGCTATGTGCAAATTAGATTATATTTATAGGTAAATTTATTAACTAGCTAAATCAAATCGCAGACTATAAAAGTTCATGAAACAAAAACCCGCCAGCAAATGAAAAATTGGATGATAATGATCAACAAACTGCGGTTGGTTAGCGCTAATCTGCGGCAAAATGGCCGTCACCTGACCGACGGCATTATAATTACGGTGAAGCCAGATAAAGCCTTTTTAATTTGGTCGGGCGTGCTAGGTAAGTCTCTTAAATTTGGAACGCGCCCACGCTCGCACGAGACTGTAATCGCTCATTTAGATTACGATTATGTGGACGAATATGCATGGACGTTATCGCTCCATTGATTTTAAATGGGATTAACTGACGAGAGAAACTAACGTCGGCCCGTTAGAAACGTGTGTTGACTGAATTTTGGTTGGGTTGCGTAACGTGTTTTTCAGAAGAACGTTTTCCAATTGGGTCAACAGTAATTTATGGGTCTGGAACTGAGAAAGGAATTCTTTCCCAACAATTTGTTAATTATCGATTGCTATTGCAACAGCTGATTGAAAGTGTTCAAAGTTAAAGGGTCGCCCTAGTAAATCGTGCGTATTTGTAAAAGTTTTAATGTTCGACAAGCGCTTTTTATGCGATAAATATTGAGCGCGTGTTTAACCTTAAGCCATGACTTTAGCAAGTTAATCAGTTGACGTTTTATAGGCCTATTTACCTAAAGTGACTTTTTATATTTTAATAACCTCTCAAAGTAATTTAGTTACTATTTATCTGACACCGTTACTTACGGTAACGGAGAGCCTATTAAATAACTGCGCCGTGAGTTCATTTCGGAGGATTGAATATAATTGTTCATCGTCATTTATCTTAACAGGGCGACGTCAGAAGCAGGCCCGGGGACAAAGGGCGTACATGTGAGAGCTCGAGGGCCTTAACAATAGACCCGAAGGCCTTACAAAAAGACTTCTAAAATATCACCTAGTTTCATAGAGATCGGGTAATGAATCGGCTCCATTACCAGGAACGAACGGCTTAATTGCCGCCGAAACATTGCCTTTGCCGTATTATGTTCAGCGTCATCATAAGCTTCATAATCATAACCCTCGATGCAAAAAAGTGATGTTATAAGTTTAACATGTATGGGTGTGTATTATATTATATATCCGATTTGAATGTGGTTTTTTGCAATAAGGGCTTGTGATACACTGGCTCTAAATAGTTTTTTACTTTCTCCATAGCGCTATTGCAAATTGTTTTAAAATATTTGACGTAAGAGCATACTGTAACTGTTATTGTTATTACTCTGTATGAAAAGTTTTATTTATCTATATAGGATGAAGAGTAGGATCAGTCAGATTATGAATGAAATTACTTGTGTTAATTATTCAATATCTATGTTATAATACGTACCTACAGTCGTGTTTCAAATTGACCATTTGGTGAGAAAAACGATTATTTATTTAATTTACCAAAAAACGCTGAACTAAGAGATATACCTAAGTAATTTGTGAGCATATTATTAAGTAGGTACCTAAATTTTTCGTGAATTCGTATTACCTACTTGAGTCGGTTTAACTGTCACATACATACATTATTTTAATAACCCGGAACACGGATAAGCATTATAAGAGTGCATAAAAGCCCTAACCTAATTTTTTCATAATCCCGACTCGGCGGAACCCAAACTTCTCCGGCACGTAAAAGTGTTTAGCCTTCTCGGCTTTATTCGAGGAAAGAATTGAAATAAAGTAGGTGGCGTTACGGCCGCGTGTCACGCAGCTCTGATGTATAGCACCGGGCTTCAAATAATTGTGTCAGTGGAGTCCAAGCACACTATTGTCGACTACCGTTACCGTAATGTCTCTTTGCTTTGATCATAGGCTGCGTTTCCACCAGAGGTGAGCGAGGATGTGTTGCGCGTAGGGTTTGCAATCCGTATGCAAAATGTATGAAATTATCCGGATCTGGATCCACGGATCTTCCCGTACATTGTAGATTTGTCGTGCAAACCTTAGTTGCGTGGAATATGTTTGTTAGGAAATAATAAAATCACTTCATAAGTTCATATACATATCCTCGCACAGCGCAGCTCTAATATTGGTTCTTAACAAAAAACATTCTTGCCAACGCATCCTCATTGATCTCTAGTGAAAAATCAGCCTAGCATTTGATTTTGAAGACAAAGGTTTGCGCCATTTGATTACCATAAAGGGCATGAAGCAAATGCTCAAATTGGCGGAAATTCCTGGTCAGTTTAACCTTTTAAGCCCATAAATATGTCTTGAGTGTCAAGTGCAGTACGAAAAGTGATATCTTTTATGCATTTTTCTTAAATCTGACGACACCTATTTTTATACTGCTTGATTAACTTGAAATACACTAGTATGTTATTCAATCAAATACAAACATTGAAAACATTGAAAAAATAATCAACCCAGTTGGACTTGAACCAACATCGATACGCCTTACCGGGGCTCGATATCGCTTTACCAATTAAGCTATGGGTTCAGTTACCGAGCTGACGAAATTCTCAATGCCTTCAATCATCTTTTTGCATTTTATTTTTACATCGACTTTATAGCAGCCGTAAGCGACATCTAGTTATTTTTTCAATGTTTTCAATGTTTGTATTTGATTGAATAACATACTAATGTATGAGTGGAATACCCACTTTAAAAAATGTAAAATAATTATGAGTTGATAGCAGGCGCCATCTGTTATTTCCGTTGTGACACTTGTAAAAGGGTCGGCGGGAAGGGTATCTAACTCTAGTGGTTGGCACCTAGATGTCGCTTACGGCTGCTATAAAGTCAATGTAAAAATAAAATGCAAAAAGATGATTGAAGGCATTGAGAATTTCGTCAGCTCGGTAACTGAACCCATAGCTTAATTGGTAAAGCGATATCGAGCCCCGGTAAGGCGTATCGATGTTGGTTCAAGTCCAACTGGGTTGATTATTTTTTCAATGTTTTCAATGTTTGTATTTGATGAGTGGAATACCCACTTTAAAAAATGTAAAATAATTTTGAAATACACTATTATTAAGAAGATAATTACCTATTACCAGAGTTTATTTTTGCAATGTATTGTGCTTAGGCATACTTTGGAACTCGCTTATTTCACTTGGTTTACATCCATCAATTGAAATTCTTCATGGCAGGTAATAAAAAAAGTCCCATTCAATTTCAGTGTGTTCTTACATCAACTTTCTCATATAAAACGAAGCATAAAAGCTACTTTAATCTCAGCATATTGCGTGACGTGAAAGTAAATGTCACTCGTTTTATTTCAATTATTCTGGTTCACAATCTGGAATGATATAGATTGTCAAGAGTTAACAGTAAATTCTAGCCGAGAAATATTTTTTTAGAAAATTGGCAATTAGAGCCATTCCACACTGTAATTTTCGCACATTTCGCAAATTCAAATTTATTTTCCAATATTAGATGTTATGTTAAAATTCTAAATCGTATTTATTATCAACCCAAAATGCTTTTGCAATGCTGCTGCGATGCCATAGATACCTATACACAGATTGATATTTTTGGCGGTTGCTAGTAAGAGAGTTCGTTTTGTTTATGACTAAAATATCCCATCAAAAATGTTACATGTACAAAAATGCCAGTCTCGCAATACAGTTCTCCTACTGCAAAAAGTATTGAGATCTAATGTAAAAACCAAGCCGGTTTGCCGGAGTTTACTAAGACCATGTAATTGTCATGTGATCTTTTGAATATAAGATGTCTATATCTATACATATAATAAAGCTGAAGAGGGTCGAAAGTCTGTACATGGAAGATAATCGAAAAAAAGTTGGCTGGGGATACTTAGAATCGATAACAGAACACATTCCAACAATTTTTAGAATTTTTGTCTGTTTATCTGTTTGTCTGTTTATCTGTTTATCTGTTTGTCTGTTTATTTGACCGCGCATCACGTGAAAACGGCTGAACGGATTTTAATGAAATTTTGTACAGATATAGTTTGAGTCCCGGGAAAGGATAATATATAGTTTTAATCCCGAAAATCAACCCTGGTGGGGGTGAAAATGGGGTTGAAAGTTTGTATGGAGATTTTTTAAACGCCGAAACGGAAAACGTCATAGGATAGTTTTCAAACCCTTGTGGGGGTGAAAAGGGGGTTGGAAGTTGGTATGAGGATCTTTTTACCGCTGAACTGATTTAGATGAAAATTGGTATCGAGATAGCATGGGGTCTCGAGAGAGGACAAAGGATAGTTTTATCTTCAAAAAAGCCCCCCCCCCCCCCCCCATCTTACTTTAGAACCGTAGGTCCACAAAAATAGAACAAAATAATGGAAGTGAATCCTGAAAGGTACTTTCAATAAAAACTATCTATACATATAATAAAGCTGAAGAGGATCGAAAGTCTGTTCATGGAATATATTCGAAAAATGTTGGCTGGGGATACTTAGAATCGATAACAGAACACGTTCCAACTATTTTTAGAATTTTTGTCTGTTTATCTGTTTATCTCGGAAATTATCCCTTAAGCGGATGCAAAAGGGGTAGAAGTTTACATGGGGAAGAAACAACCAATAACCGCTGTACGTATTTAGATGAAATTTGGTATTGAAATAATTTGTAATTTTTTGGTCAAATTTATAACATGTTACCCGTCGATGCTTTAAATTTACCTTTACCCGCTCTTAAGAAACATTTGAAAATGTCATGAATGTCAAAGGGTTATTGCAGGTTCGAGGACTATATATGACGGACAAAGATGCATGGCTCAAACCATAAACTACTACAAAATCATCTAACATTTATAGGACACCGTTTAGGTACATATCAAACGTTTTGTGAAGCAGTCAGATTAGGATTTATTTTTTCTTTATACACAAACAACAATAGGTACATTATCTGTCTCTCAAGCTGTTTTGATATGTCTTCTTGAAGAACTACGCATTATTTTGTATTACTACATCTAATAATGTATTACTGTTTTGAAAAGTATAAGTCCCGTCGAGTTTCTTTTCGGTCATAATACTTCTTGGGCTAGAGGTGTAGGGTTAGAACCGGTGGTAGTTTTGGAACGTAGTTCCTTCTCGGACGGTTCGCGGATGGGGGGCTAGACGAAAAAGCGTCACGTCACGAAAACGCGACGCCCATACGATTGAGAAACATGTAAAATGGAATGAAATAAAAAATATATAAAATAGAATAAAGTGAAGTGCAGTGAAGTGTAGTGAATAGTGAAAGTGAGAAGTGACAAAGTGATAAAAGTGAAAAAAGTCGAGAACAAAAATTTCAAAAATTTCAAACATTTCAAAAATTTCCAAAAATTTAGTTCCAATCAAGTGTTCCACGACACTCACTTATTTTTTTTTTCTCTGACGTTCATTAGTGCATTGTTATGTGTTTACATTGAAGAATAAATATCTTGATCTACACCAATATCATAAATCCTCTATTCCGCGTTCGGAACCGTATGTAACTACCACCATTATTGCAACCAGTAACGTAACATCAGTGTCTATCTATGACAGTGTGGTAAAAACGTATGAAAATTCATTACCTACGGTAACGTAATGAAAATCCGCCCCCTGACCGCCGGCACGCCCCCCCCTCCCGACCGCCGGCGCAATAAGGTTGGTCATGGCGGTGTAATGGCGGTCATTCTAATGGTTACAATGGATTTTTAATATGTGTGTAGGTAAAGCAGTGTATGCTTCTGTACATAATTAGGCCTTATTACGTAACAGTTACATAAACTACTAGGAACCCTTATTGTTTCGCCATGTCCGTCCGTCTGTCCGCGGTCTAGCTCAGTTACCGTTAGCACTAGAAAGCTGAAATTTGGTGAGGCCTGATAAGAACTTTCAATAAAAACTATATTGAATAAAATCGATTCAGCCGTTTTTGAATTATTAGTCCAAAACGCATAGTGAAAGGAAGTGCCGAATAGTAAAATGACGTAAGCGCCGCAAAATATCCTTTAATAAACGACCTTTTGAACGGATGTTTTGTAACAGGGCGGCATCTACGAAACTCTACACTGAGCATCGCCCGACATGCTCTTGGCCGGTTTTTTTTGCATGTTGTCCCGGAAATCACCCCTTAAGGATTACTAATTTCAATTCAAGAAAATCCCTAGCCAGGTTATACGTAGCCTATAAAAATTCAACGTCTAAAAGGGGGGGGGGGGTTATCCACCACTCAATTGAGGGACCCCCCATCCGACCCTCCAAGTGCACCTCAAATAGAAAAAAAATCATTTCTGCATTTGTAACCCCCCTCCTCTACCCCAATTTCAACCGAGCCTGTACTACCTTTCATGCTTAGACTGATTTGACGGGAGGATCGATTTGGATGATATTTGCCGTGGACATGAACGTATAAATACAAAAGTGGTCCTGTATAGTCCCATATACACCTACTACTCTATGTCGTTTAAATCATGCCAAAAAAATTAATATGATAAAAAAAAGTATTCATTTTTGAGTGTATCGTAGTTTCATTTAGTGGTAATTGTAAAATATTTTATTAGGACTACTGTCCTCTAGCGTATCCATCTGTCAACTTTACTTCCAGTTCCGCCTCCAGGGTAGCGGGAGAGAAATTAGGGGTGAATTAGCCGCTTACTGACACAGACCGAATTACACGCGGGCGGAGCCGCGGGCACAGCTAGTTTTTATAATAAATAGAATGACCTGGCCTTCGCTCGGCTAAACATAATAGGTACAACACAAAGTAGAAGCCAACAATGCAATGCAATGCAATGTGCAAGCAATGTGCATGTATGTACATATGTGTATAGCACAAGCCGGTCTATCAATGTGTACATATTATGTTATGCATATAATGTAATATTATTACATGATTTATTTGTCCTGTGCGATTGCCAAGTCATTCTATTTATTATAAAAATGTAGACATCTAATATTCAAAGGATCACAATTACATGTTGTTAGTAAACTCCGGCACACCGGCTAGTAAGAAATATTTTGTAATAATTCCCTCGCATTTATAACATCAATATCATCATAAAGACATTACTGCCGCTTCATTTAGCTACTTGAATAATACATAATAACTTGGTCATTATCCCCGAAAACTTTGATAAACGAATAAGAAACTTCATAATTGGAAGTAAAAAAATAACGCAGGCAGGTTACTAAATTAACAGGGCCGCTGGGTTTACGAGTACTGGCAATGTACATAATACAGTGACCTCATTTTGCTCCCCTCCGAGTACGGATTCAGAGCCAATAATGAAGTCTGAGCCACTCCACCATCGATGGCTCTTCAACCTTTGAGCTGCTTCTCCAACGAAGACAGAATGAAAAGCGAATTACTCTTATTTCTCACTACAATAACCTCGAATTGAAGGACATTCAAAAACCACCCCACGGACCTTTGTTGCATGAAAAACACAAACAGGGTTTTCTGAAATCACCTTTGTTCATTTAGCCTTTGAAGTAGGAATCAGATACGACCGCAATTTGTAAAACTTGGACAGCACTCTATGATAAGACCATTCATCTTATTATTGGATTCTGACAATGGCTAATTTAAATCAGTTAAGTATTCCTCCGTAACTGAATGGACCGTAATATTTTAGTAGGTAACATAGCAATACTGAGATTTTTCTTTTTTAAGTACTTCTACTAAAATATGTTTAGGTATAGTTACTTCTATTCTATTGTTTCCCCGACGACAAGGAGATGATGGTATACGTGTTTAGGGTGTGGGGCTATTCGTTAGTTTGTTAGTTTGTGTGTTTGTGCATACAAACGTGTGTTTCCATTTTTCTGAAAAATTGCTTGTCCGATTTGATGCAATTTTCGGCAAAGATTAGATGATACACTGGCATTGATTTTTCGCTGGTTTTAAACTCGATAAATAGCAGCGTTATAATTTTGTCACCAGATTTTAATTGTTTATTTTAATACACAACAGTATTCATATTAAACGCATTTTCTATGATTTTTAAGGCACAATATCCCCAAATAATAACAACATCAAATATGAAACAAATATAGTTTAGTACAGTACGAGAACCGTATAGCGTTTTACTTGCACCGCATAAATTTTATGAATAACTTATAGCTGGTATCCCCTAGGCAATCGGTTCTCGGGAAAATGTTTATTCAATTTGTCTTCTACCTCACGCTTAGTAATTTTTAAAGAGTTACACGAACGTACTAAGCACAATACTGATTTACAACGCGTTCTACAGAGTAGTAACTGGATTGTTTCCAAATTTTCCAATGATGGTAACTGTCTGTGCACTTTTATTATGTTATAAGAAAATTCGTCAGCACATAAACATTGAATCATACTTTGATTTATTTTATATTCTATCACAAAAATATTTATAATTGGTTATTAATTGAATCGGTACGTATTCAAATTTTTTATTTAATTAATTTAGCAAATTATATTTCAAGCGAAATTTCTTTTATATTTTCTTGTTACGTGAAAAGCAAAACCCATTTATCTTATTAGGAAGTTTTTTCACTTTTTCTTTGCCGTGCCTAAAACAGAATTATGATTTGTTTCCCCAGGAGTCAAGAAGGGTTGCTGGGACTTATCTAAATCAGAAGAGATGGGTCAACTGAGCCGCGAGCACCAGAAATAAGTAAGTCTCGTTGGAAGTATTTATTTATTGCTAGAGAAATCAGACGGAAAATCAAAACAAGCATAACCATTAATTTGTGTTCTTAATATGAATACTATTGTAACCGCAAGTTTCAAAATGTGATTAGCGAGACAGAAACGGTAACAGACAAATACGCAGTACATGATGAAAGATGGAGAGAGATAGATATACAAACATGATAATGAAAGCTTGGTTACAGTGGCGCCCACTAACATGCAAATTTGTTAGGAGCTTGATATCAAAGACGTCTGAATGTGTCTTGAGGGCGACTTGTGTTCCGGGGAGAGTACAAAGGGAGATGCTTTAGGGTATAAATATGTCGGTCAGTAATTATGAAAGATATAAGGCAGGAACAAGTTAGATTGGTATAATATTGTATCGTATTGTTAGCAGCAGGTAGCTTTAAGCTAGGTATTGATAATGATCGCAGCTCAACTTTATTTTTACGAAAATTTTAAACACGTTGGCTGCTTAGCTACTTCATTCTATTTGAAATGGGACCATTAGTATTTCGTAACTTGACAAAACTAACATTGTATTCAATGGCGCCGAAAAAGTGCCAAGTGATGTGGCTGCCCAGCGTGCCTGGTTTTGGACGCGAAACATTTTTTTTTGTATGAGGCAAGTCGTGCCGGCTGGCTCATACAAAACCATTTTTTTTTCGCGAGAATTTTTTTTATTCTTATGCCCATAAAAGGATCATCAGCATTTTTGTTACACCTTGTACATACGTAACTACATCATCATTCATATTCCAATACCGAATTTAAATTGAAACGAATTAATTTAATAATTCATGAACTATGGTATTATAGTAAGTTTGATTGGCCGTATTCTATCCAATTGCCATTGCACACAGTTGCATTTAAATATTCAAACAACCGTAATTACCAAATTAGGGTGCATCTAGTAAAATACTCTATTCAGGTGTATTTGAAATTCCGTGTTGCTGAAAGCATGCTGTTCTCTTTCCTCTTTAATTTATTAACATATGACAGCAAAAGAGAGAAGCTGCGAGAGTTGTTGTCGAGTAGTTTTAATGTAAATAGGGCTGAGTTACATGCGATGGCAGTGATATGAACAAGCTTCCTGGTCGTGGGTTACCAATTGCCATTGCTTAACAAGCACAGACCAGTCGAAACGCTCGAAACGCCCAGTGTAACCTGTGAACTTGTTATCACTGAAAACTATGTTCAATAAGAGAGCCCACTTGTACTGGTTCTCTTTTGGAATACCACCCCTGGCCGCAACTCAGTGCACAACATAATTATGATCTACACAACGTGAAGTTAGATTGAAAGCAGATTAGGTTTGATTAACTATCCGTGTTGGTTTTGGTGATACCGAATGAAGGTTCGTTCTCATGGTAATGAACGTATAGCAGAACCATGATTACGTGTGAATCAAGCAATAATAGACGTTCTGTTAACGGTACAGGGTTTTTTAAGCATTTGGTGTTTCATGGGTTTTACCGACTTGTACCACTTTACAAATGAGTTTTAATAATATTTTCTATAGTCATTGCGCAGCCGTGACCGGAACGAAATTAAATTAACAAATATTTATTAGGAACCAAGCCTGGTTCGGACGTTGCTAATGTAATATGAAAAATACCTGAAAATTGAGAATCGGATCGTTTATATAGTCGTAAACCGTACCTTCACATAATACTTACAAAATTTTGCACATTTCTTGTTAAGTAATTAAATTATTTTATCCACACACCACATCTATATCATAAATCCTCTATTCTGTGTTAGGAAACCATATAATAACGATCACCATTATTGCAACCAGTAATGTGACATCAGGTTATTATGTTGGCCAGTGTCGTAATAATGTATCAAAATTCATTACGACATCGATAATCGGTAACGTAATGAAAATGTAGTCTTCCTCCCCGACCGCGGTTGTCCTCCTCCCGGACCACTCGCACAACCCAGTTGGCCATGGCAGTGCAATGGCGGACATGCTAATGGTTCCCGAACACGTCATTGAGAATTTATATGTATGTAGATAAAGCAGTGTATGTAACTACACAATTAGGCATTAAAACATTCGTGTGATATTATTATGAAACTCACTTCGAACGTTTCATAAAACCACGCTCATATTTTAAATCCCTTCATTATGTAACTAACAGTCACATTAACTACTATTCAATTTATTGTTTGTAATACCATTGGAAACTAAACTAAAAATCCTCTGTAAATAATTAAACTAACTATTCCTATATTTTTTAAGAAAATTATTTTATAAATCTAAATATATTAAGAATCTTACCTCACCCTGTGATCGTCTGTTGTTTCTCGGCCTTTGAACTTTCAACGTAAAAATATTCTCATTGTCTTCGTTCATAAATCCTCGGTATAGCTCACCAAACGAAGACGCTTAACTGCCTGATAGGGGAAGTAATTCGTGTATAGCTGAATTTTGGTGTAGTTGTAGGCAAAGGTATCTTACACAACATACTAAAAGTACCGGTGGATGGGGGCGCCGCTAGCGGGGAGAGGGGGGTGTAAAGGTCCCTTATTTTGGTTTTTCGTAAATAACTCGGTAACGGTAGCTCATACGAAAAAATGTTTTATTGCTTAATTCATCTACATCTAAATTTCTATAAAAAAGATTCTTTGCAATTTTTTGCTAGGATCAATGTTTAATGAGATATCGAGGAAATACGATAAACACTTTTTTAAACTTTCGGAGCTAATATTTACGAAAGTATTAGTTTTGTCCAAAAATTGTTTCAGAATACCCTTATTGTTTTAAAAAGACCTATCCAACGATACTCCACACATTAGGGTTGGAGTAAAAATAATATTTACCCCCCCACTCCATGTGTACGGGAGGTACCCGAAAAAATAATATTTTTTCACATTTTGTTTTAAAACTTTGCCGGCGTGAATAAAGTACATACTCACACGATTTTTTTATTTTCTAATACTAACCATCACTGAGCAGGCTGCTCACCCTGCTACCTCACTTCCTACCCTTATAGTTTCGCCATGTCCGTCTGACCCCATCTGTCCGTCTAGATGTCTAGTACTAAACATCACTGAGCAAAGCCGTGGACGGACAGACGGGGACAGACGGACATGCCGAAACTCCAAGGGTAGGACCCCTCCTCACCCTGCTCAGTGATGGCTAGTACTAGAGAAATGAAATTTCGTATAAGTATGTGTTTTAATTACGCAGACAAAGTTTTAAAACAAAATGTGAAAAAATATTATTCTTTCGGGTACCTCCCGTACACATGGAGTGGGGGGTAAATATTTTTTTTACTCCAACCCTAATGTGTGGGGTATCATTAGATAGGTCTTTTTAAAACAATAAGGGTATTCTGAAACCACTTTTGGATAAAACTAATACTTTCGTAAATATTGGCTCCGAAAGTTTAAAAAAGTGTTTATCGTATTTCCTCGATATCTCATTAAACATTGATCCTAGCAAAAAATTGCAAATAATCTTTTTTATAGAAAATTTGATGTGGATGAATTAAGCAATAGAACATTTTTTCGTATGAGCCACCGTTACCGAGTTATTTACGAAATTAGGGACCTTTACACCCCCCCCTTTCCGCTAGCGGCACCCCCATCCACCGGTACTTTTAGTATGTTGTGTAAGATACCTTTGCCTACAACTACACCAAAATTTGGCTATACACGAATTATTTCCTCTTAGTTTTCCTTCATTAGGTGGGCTAGTATAAGGCACAGAGACATTAAATCAGTTTTACGTGAAGATTCTAAGGGACAGGGTATCAACAACAAGTCGTTACCTTCTTAGCTGTATTTTGCTTAAACATATTCGTTTAGCCCCTGGCGTTAGGGGCAATGATTAATGAACCACCCTGCATCTTGGGTCTAGCAACGTCTGCCCCTCTTTCGTGCATAAATAAGACTTAAGAGGGTTTTGTAAAACTATTTTTAAGCTATGGGATTCACGAACTACGTGCTTAGTAAGTATAAAAAGAAGTGAAGTAAAATGAGCTTCCATTATTTTAGCTTAACGTGAAAAAAAATTTACTAAATACTTTGGTCTATAAATTAAAAATCTTAGCACTTAAATCATCCTTAACTTTTTTTTGAAATCGTAATACATTTTCATCAGCATTATCTTTATATCTATTATATCCACTATTTGGCTCTTGGGTCCGCTCAGCAACTTAATCGGCTATGGTAATATTAAATAAACTTATTATCTTAAAATATTTCACTTGTAAAACCTAATATTCTAATGGTAATTCTTCAAAGTTCTCATTACTCTAATAGTGTAATTGAATCAGTACAGAAGTTACAACTTACTCCTTATTCACCGTGGTGTTATGCACAAACAATAAAGTGATTACATACTGCAGTAAAACACTTCTATAATTGCATTAACACGTTTAATTTTGAAGATAAAGTAAATTATTTAGCAACAATAATCAGAATATTTAAAATTAGCACTTCACATAAAAATGACGATAACTATATATAGATAACTATATAAGGATATTTCACATTCAATAGTTACCTTAGTATCGTAAACTTCTACTTTCGGCACAAAAGGAAAATAAAAAGGATGGAGTACTAGCAAAACTGTACTGTATGTACAAATAAAGACTCGGCTGGTAATTTGGCTGCAGGAAAATAATGGATTAATGAGGCGGGTGATATGGATGGTGACAGATGATTCGCTGGCTGAACGTAGCCTAAATTAAAGAGCAAGGTCTTTGTACGCCCGTCAAACGAGGCAATTAGAATTTTAGGAATATTTTAGCAAAACAACAAAAAAAAGCTATTATGGCACAAAAACACTGGATACAAAAAAAGGAATCGGATTTATAACGTTTTTTAAAAAAAATATAAATAATATGATATTCTCGAAACACAGGATGGCTAAAGCTGTAGTTGAATTTGAATAGAGTTCGTGGGCAAGCGTCCCCTTTGGTTTAGGCGGACCCAACAGCTCGCTGAACTCTCTTTCTCACTTGGAGAGCCCGCTGGATGCGGGCTCTAATTCTCCGACGACGGTGAAGAATCACGCGGAACACGCGGCGGTTGCAGACCGTCTCGCCGGTCCGGCACCCACAAGCGCCTTCCGGAGTCCTTCCGGCTCAGGCGGTCCCATTGGTGGCCTTTTTGTCCGGCAACGTATTTGGTTTTTAAAAAGACTTTGTATTTTATTCAAAAATGTATTAGCACTTGCTATATAATGTTTGAACGCAAAGATCTAGAGAAATAGATCGCACTTCAACACGTTGCAACTAAGCAAATTATAGCAAAACCCTCAGACTAAACCAGAATATGTTTTTTTCTTTAAAAATCTCCTCGTCCATCTGACACACTCCATCAAAAATCTACTTTTTTCTTTTTTGACAATCTGGAATACCTCAAAAATTCATATTCAAAATTAGCGCGAATGTTATTTCAATTTATAACTGCCAGTCGTGTATCTCAAAATGCGGACTGATATAAGCGCCATCTACCAGCAATGCCGTGAATCACAATGTACGCTTTTTATATATCAACCGCAACCTAGCCTTAGACCTCCCTTAGACACAGAAGTTCTAAAGAAAGTCGACAGATGTCGTACGATAAACGTAGCGTCATGCTACAATACATACATACAAATTCGCAAGCACGTTATTCGCTCCCGGAATCCGGCCCCGCCGTATCCATACATTTATATCGCGTGTATTCAAAGCATAAGCATTTGTTACCCAAATGCTTTCCTCGGTGGCTGTCACCCGGCAAATTGAATACAATTTGTCATGCTTACTATTTACGTTCGTCTAGGTACGGCTAAACTGGCTAAAGATAAGTAACGATTATCGACACCGGTCTTTACTGGGGTCTTTGTGACAATGAAATATCAGATTATCGGTTGTACGTTTAAAAGCAATATAGATTAAGTACAAGGTAAAAGCTTAACCCTTCTGTTATAATTATATTGTTTTCTAGGTATCTTATATCAACATTTTCATTTTCTTATCATATTAAATATGTAAATTATAATTATCGTTAAAATAATAAATTGTCATGTAACTATTACTCCTGGTGATCTAAGGACGGCTACAGATAACTAAGTGACTAACTACACCGATTACTACGGTTTTTGTGACAATGAAATATCGGATTATCGATTATGTTTTTAAAGCAATATAAATATAAATGATAACTAATGCCTTGCAATTTTTGAAGACGACAATGCACACAAAAGAAACACATTATACACTTAAAATTCTACAGCCGCCTCCCTTCATCATAAGTCGGGTAGAAAATATGTGAAATACTCTTTGTTTTTAACATGACCTTTTTCCAGAATGAAACATAACACACTCCGAGTGTGTAAAAATGTGCAATATCTCAAACGAAAAGTAGTCAGATTTACACATTTTACGGTGTCGCCGTGCGTATGTATTATTTGCTGAATTGGTGTCATTAGTTATTGTAGTCATAATTGTAACAGTAGATTATTTTTTTAGTACCTATTCAACTTATAACTACAAGCTGTGCCATGACTCCGCCGATTTAGTCTGTATTGGTCCTAAATTACCTACTATTTCATCCCTATCTGTATAACTACATAGAACAACTAATTTATTACGCTTTATTTTACATTCAATAACTCTTCTACCGTATAATCTTCTAAAAGCGTCCGAGGCATGGATCGAATTACATTGATGTCGTCTTTCACTCTTGATTTGAGAATTAAGCCTGTGCCAAATGGGTTAGAAAAATATTGTTTTAGAAGAAGTTACGTCATAGTGAGGCATTTCTTAATTTTTCGATGTTATAGGTAATATAAAACAATCATATAATCAAATAAATTATTTGTCAGAATACGAACAGAAAATAATTATTAAACTAGGTTATCTGAATTTATTTATGTTAACATAATCTGTTTTTTTTTTGTTGTAGCTTGATTAATAATGATTTGGACAAATAGCTTAAAACATATATTTATATAAGAATCAACTTTTCTTAAGTACTAGTGAACGGTAATTTTTAATGTAATAATGGGTTTGTTTTAAAAAAGTTTTATCTTCTAAATTGGAAACTTAAAGTGATTGTTTCCGAATAAATTATTAGTGAACATTTAGTTTAATTGGGCGAAAGTGTTTTATGTAACTCGAACGTTTCACAATAAGAAGTCATTAGACACCAGGGAGCTGGTTAATGGACCATTAAACGAACCTATAAATTACACTTAATCATGACTAATTGAAGTGACATATAGGGAAGCACACACATTGATTGGTTAGACTAGTGAGAGCACCAGGGTGGTCCCCAAACTGCCACTTGGGCTTTTACATTGTCAGATAATAACTCCACTAACGAAACCAAATAAAAATTAAGATAAAGATGATGGAACCAATGTGAAGAACATCGTAAAAACTCGATTTTATTGAACTTCAACATTAATGCCTTCCAATAAAACCAAAAGATAAGGAGACATATTAGCCATTAAAAATAGCAGTTGTTATAGTTTAGTACGTTAAAATTTCAATAACCACTCGGACCACATCTCTTGTTAGTAGCAGTCAAGCAATTCGAAAGATTATACAAAAGGTACCCCATTTAAGTAAAACCCTTCATTAAACTTATCTGTGACGGATCTAAGCCCGAATCCGTGTAACGTAATCGATGTCGAAACGAGGAGCCGCGAAGGACAAAGTGCGGTCACAAATTTACATATAAATTTGGGATTATTTTAATTTAAAACACGCATTTGGAAAGTGTATTAGCATATACACGAGGGCCCATTACAGCTTCTTTGTGACAGTTGGTTAGTAGCGGTTCGATGAATTAATGCAACTCAAATAAACCTACCACGTTCTTGCACCCCCGGCGCGGCAAATAAATAGTCCGGTAAGCCGATGTGACCACTCAATAAAATGAACCAATTTGTCAAGTGTGCTGCGCCCATGTTGAATCTGGGTGGAGCCGTCGTTAAGTGCACTCATTTAAGCGATTTTCAATTTAGAAATGGAATTAAAACTATAAACCGCTTGATTGATGAGCATAGCAATTCCACCAGTTTATAGTGGAATACATTTACATTTTGTTCTAATTTAATGTCTAAATGTAGTCTCCGTATGCGTAATTAGACAAGCAATTCATATAGCCTTAGCACATCAAAGTACCCGAAGATATATTGAAGATGGGACGTTAATTATAGGGCTTGATTTAATTCCATACGGGTATTAAATCAGTCATTGCCGGGGACGCCTGATCCGGGATCGAGGGAAGAGAAATGTGCGCTGAGCACATATTTGTTCTTGTTGCACTAATAGCTCGTAAATATTTCAGCGCAAGCGTTGGACACACATGCGCTTCAGACAAATGGTTGCTTATAAATATGTGCCCCGTCACTTTGAACATTCCCTCTCGTTACGTTTCCGAGGACTGAAATAACAATGCCAACGAAGTCGACAGTTTTAAAACGGAAACGCCCGCCCATCCATCACTTTTGGCCAGTCCTGACGGATAAGTTAATGTGCTAGTTTTCAACCCTCTGTTTGCTTTTCCTTTTTCAGAACAAAAAAATTACGTAGAGCATACTTTTTTGAATTTACTGGAGAATTTAACTAATAATACTAATAAGCGTGTTCATAGACAGAGTTTTTAAAACAATTAATTTTTTTATTTTTAATCATTTTAATTTTAAACGAGCAAGTAAAAATACATCTTAATATATATTATGATGAATTTTTACTACTTTATAAATTAACATTTGACTTGTTTGCCGTTCGTAAATCCGTCACAATTTCACACAATTTTAAATAAAGCTTAAAAATAAAATAAATAATATATTTTATACTACACACACATCTCTTTCCATTTTTATATTTATGTAAAATGATTCTTTCAACATAAAGTATACTAATATAGCAAAAAAAGGTGCCGATATAGTGCTTGAATCTTTCGTAATCTTCCCTAGCCAATAAAACTAGGGGCCACCGGTGTCCTCTTGTCACCAGACAGTTAAAAGGCAGTTTAAAGGAGAGATTGTCCAGAAAACGGGTTGGACTTTTTATGGTGACTGAATTAGGATTCTTGGGAATTTATTGCGAAGGCGGCTCCTGGGTTTATTAGCGAGGTTACCGATTCAGATGTAATTTAGTTGAAGTTACTTTGTAAGTTTATTTGAAGAGGAATTTAGATTCGTGGTATCCATAGGAATAAATATTACGCAGTTAATAATTTTGTTGTACTTAGTTATTTAATCTCACAATAACTTATTATTTTTGAAGACTTTAAACGTAGGTACATATATAAAAAAACTCAGCAAACTTTAAACGTAGGTACATGTATAAAAAACTCAGCAAACATTTTTTATAAAGCTAAACAGTATAGTGGAACCAGGCGCTAGGCCGGGAATCGCTAAGCCGAAGACGAAGAAGAAATAAACTTACACTTTTGGCTTTATAGCTATAAGCTGTCAAGATTATAAAATAAAGTCTTTACATAGAAGAGCGTAGATCAACACACAGCACAGACTGTCAATCTAGTTTATCTCGAAAATAATGTTATGCAACCCGACTGTGACTATATCCTGCAAAACCAAAACATTGTATAATATTCCCGTTTAAAAGCACACTTAAGTCCATATGGAAATGGTGTCCATAACTCATCCATTTGCACCGCAATCACATTGAACCGAAATGTCTCAGGCGCCTGGCTTTCCTTCGGGACACCGTTGAAAATTATGCGGTTATTCAGTATAACAGCATAATTTTCAAGTTGGAGGCAATATAAATTTTAGCAACTTGCTGAAGAATATGGTATAGACGTGTGTTATTTTTTATCATGACAAAAAAGTAAAACTACTGGCCTGACTCGCGCACCGAGGGCTCCGTACAAACCTGTAGGTATATGTATAAGTAAAAGTACACCCATCACGACAACCGAGTCATAGCTACGCGTTCACGAGGAAAGGGGTAGTAACTTTAAAAATATTAAAAATATTTTTATTATATGATGTAACAAAAAAATTACGATTTTCGCAATTTTTCCTTTATCTGTGTTAATAAGACGTTGCTTCGTACCAAATTTCAAAATTATGATTTCATGGGAAGTACCCTGTAGGTTTTGATTCCCTTGCGAGTTTCGAAAATTTGCGGAAATTTGTGGTATAAGCGGCTGTATCTTTTGATTGCGTAGGCGTAGTTTGATTTTTTCACAGCTGCAAGGGACAGTAGACGACCTGAGTATGTGATATAAATTTTAGCTTCATACCTCTACGCGTTCCTGAGAAAAAGGGGCTTGACAGACGGACGGACGGACGGACAACAAAGTTCCGTTTTTTCCTTTCGAGGCCGGAACCCTAAAAATTAAGACTACACAACACAACTTAATGAAAGTTTTAATTTATGGGTGTGATTTCTTTATTAGAGATAATCTTCATGCAAACCAAAAACTACAAGACAACTGGTAACTAAATAGCTTCCTTTTTTAGAATTCCGACTAAGAAACCGATAAATATTAAAACGTGCACTACTCACTCATCAAATATTATAGATATTTATTATTTTAAACATTATTACGTGTGACCGTTTGCGCTCAAACGAAATAGAACATGTATATACCAAATGAGAAAACGATACTCTCCTACATCCAAGTAAATCGTCGTCTCTTAATACCAATATATCAGTTAGTAAATAAGTAGACCATCTCCAAGATTAGTTACCCAAAGATACGATGAGATGAACACGTTTAGGGGTTTATCCTAAAATGGGGATTTAAGGTAAAACGTGTTTTTCTCAAACCTGGTAAATAATTTACTCTGAGGCTGAGCATGCCATTTTTTGCTGAAATGGCAAGTGAGTGGGATACAGGGAAGAATGATAATTATCTCGATGTAAATACCATTTATTCGTAAATGGAACGTTATCTAAAAATAAACCTCCACGTTTTGTGAGAACCACCTTGTAAGCAGCAAGTAAATTATTATTAAACGATGCAATTAATTGAATTGCTGCAGACACTGAAGTCTAAAATGAGTGGTCCAATAAAAATAAAAACACATACGGCGATTAAACTGTCCACTCGGTATTAAAAGATATAACAACAAAAATAATTACGACAGAACGTCTCGTCGACGACGACAATAATAAGTAAGTTACTTTAATCATTTCCACAAAACCCACATTACTTTATGTTAATTTAGAAGGGAGTTTTAAAGTTTATTTGTAAAAGACAAAAATATTAAATTAAATTATTTGTAAGCATAGGGATGAAGTTGAAGTCCACTAATCAAATAAGTATGAAATTTTAGCTTAGCTTGGAATCTACAGGACTACCTGGGTGCTTAGCCAAGATGACAATCGTTTGCAGAAAACGAATCGAAACGCTATCCGTCTCTCTATCGCAGTAATGAAGAGTGAGCGAGAGTGTGTAGTGTTCTTTTCGTTTTCTGCAAACAATTGTCATCTTGGCTACAGGGCCTGGTATATGTGCGTGATGTCGTTGAGATATTTTGGCAAGCATAAATAAACGAAATAAAACGGAAGGGTTATACTTTATAAGTACAATATTATGAGAGGATTGTGGTTACTAAAATATTATACCAGTATTATGTTTTACTGTGTAGTAATGTTTAATTATCAATGCGTCCTCGTAATTAATTAAGTTTTCTATACTATGACAGTTATTACCGCAATAAGCAATTAATTATTTGTAGTATGTCGAATGTTTTAATCTATACTGTAGTGTGGGTAATTTACAGCTAATAATGTTGAATAATGAATGTAAAAGTTAATAATATTAATAGCAACTATTTCAACCGGTGTAATATAATAAAACCGGTCTCAGATTATTCTGTTTTAAGTATTCTAGCACTTGTATATGTCGCAGGGAAATGATTAAAACAGAGATTTGAACAAATCTCTAAGGTATATGATCAAATTACGCAGGATGTTAAAATGGAGACTCCAGATCATCATTTCCCTAGAAACAATCAGTCTTTTCACCAAATCACTGACTCTGTTTAATGGAAAGACAAAATCGGCCAATAAGCGCGATACGCTTTTTCATTTCACTAGATTTGTTTAGGAAATTGACAAAATCCCTAACTACGACAGTAAGTTGACGAAACGAACTCAATAAGTCAGCTAGTTTTATCATTTCGCTAAACGAGTTTAGTGAAATAATAATATCTCAACTGGAAGATGGTATATGGTGATTTGATTAAATCTCTTAACTGATTTAGTGAAATGACGAAAGCAAGTACCGAATACAACATTTTACAGTAATGCGATTTGATCAAATCTCTGACTAGATAAAGTGAAACAGATATTAAAACAGAGATTTTAACAAATCTCTAAGGGATATGATGAAATCACGCAGGATGCTAAAATGGAGAAGACTGAATTTTTCTAGGGAAATGATGATATGGATTTTCCATTTTAACATCCTGCGTGATTTGATCATATCTCTTAGAGATTTGTTAAAATCTCTGATTTAATATCTGTTTCACTTTATCTAGTCAGAGATTTGATAAAATCGCTTAACTGTAAAGTAAAATATTGTATTCGGTACTTTTTTTCGTCATTTCACTAAACCAGTTTAGAAATTTAATCAAATCACCATATACCATCTTCCAGTTGAGACTTTATCATTTCACTAAACTTGTTTAGCGAAATGATAAAACTAGTTGAGTTTTTGAGTTCGTTTCATCAACTTACTCTAGTGGTTAGGGATTTTGTCAAATTCCTAAACAAATCTAGTGAAATGAAAAAGCGTGTCACGTTTTTTGGCCGATTTTGTCTTCCCACTAAACAGAGTCAGTGATTTGGTGAAATTACTGAATTTTTCTAGGGAAATCATGATATGGAGTCTCCATTTTAACATCCTGCGTTACTTGATCAAATCCCTTAGAGATTTGTTCAAATCTCTGTTTTAATCATTTCCCTGCGACATATATAATGGTTACTTAGTTGCCCGTCTATCCTGATTATTCCTACATTATTAAGGTTATATAGCCGGCCGAATCACGTCGCACTGCGTAGACTATGAGAAAAGTTGCTACGGCACAATTTCAACCGCGTACCGGTCGCCTGCGATAAACCAGTGTAAGGCATTCTTGATACAAATATATGTTAAACTGGAGGTCTTAGTTATACTGGTTATTCTGAGTACAACGCATATCTTGCAGTTTGAATAGACAGGTCGAGGGATTTATTTGTCAACTTTGTTCTGATAAAACTTTGTTTGACATTTGATTGTGAGGTCATGCCGCTCCGGCTTCCGCACAGATAAGTTCTGAGAGCGTCTCTTAGCTCCAGTTTAATTTCCCCTAGTAATATTGGCTTTGTTTACTTTATTTCACTTATTGATGAAGCTTATTGATATACAGGAGTCGTCAGATTGTAAATTCTACATGGACGAAGTAGAAGGTAAACGCTTGTACCTAACTCCATGTAAAATCAAATAGGTTCTCTGTCAGCCATAAGTGCCATAACTTTTCTGAATTAACCATACCCATTAATTGACTATATCTTAGCATAACGTGCATTTTGCACATTTTTTCATATTTCAGGAAACATATTTCATTCCGATTCGCTAAAGACCAATAGCTTAATGCCTCAGTTGTCATGTAGTTTAAGAGTCATCTTTTAAGTGACATTCCGTTCGACCACCCTCAAAGTTCAGAGCGATATGTCACAGTCGCTTAACGATCTATTTACGTGAGAGGTCGTTGGGCACACCTCAAAGGAATGCCGGGCAGGCTCGGAAGTTGACAAATCTTTCAGAGCTATTTCGGTACTAATTAGAATGCACAGTGTGGGCGATGTCTTTCGAATGACATACAAATTTAATAATAAAAGAAGACGTCTGATGTTGTTCGCGCATTAAACACGTCTGTTGGTTATATCGTTGAGATCAAAAGGGTCAATTTAAATTTTAAAGAAGAGTAATGACACAAATATGAGATATAACTGACACCTGTATTGCTGTATTACTTTTATGCATGAATGTGAATGGCCAAAATTTACGTCCAAGTAGCGTTAAAATTAAAATCGAATGATAATAATCTTAGACAATTTATTTATTATGAGCCTGTTGTGCAAAGCTGCTGGGCAAAGGCCTCCGCTATTTTCTTCCAGTCGTCCCGGTCTAGTGCTACCTCTGGCCAGTCTTAGACAAATTAAACTTAAACCAATCTTCCGTTGGATCGACAACTAAAATGTTGGTCGTGTTAATACTGTAGTTAGGTTATTGGTTTTGAGACTAGAGGGGACCTTAAAGAAGGCGCGGCCGCAATTCACGTAGTCGCCGTACAACATAAACAAATATAGGTCATAAATGGCAAATAAACGCAGACAAGTAAATGTTACTAACTCACTGGACGATGCTATAATAGTACATTAATAATCAACATGTTGCACATTAATCGATAGGTCTTTAAAATGACATAGATGTTTCTTTGAACATTTTTTTTCATTACGTATTAGAATAACATACATACATTCGTTACATAGTATATTTAATTATTAAGTACGAGAAGACGATGAAATCAAATATTCCCCAAGCTAAACAGCCTAAGTCCTACCTTACCACTTTTTGAGCAACTACAATTTATAAATGTTTGGAAATCACTGTCCGAGACGTGTCTGATTAGTAATTACAAAGTTTTCATTAAAAACAGCTTAGAATAAGCAAACCTAAAAGTTGCCACGTGCAACACTGAATAAATCGCCTCATTAAATTGCTTGGTTTTCCTAATACGCTTGTAAACAAGACCGCAAATTATAATTTCGCAGAAACGCTCCGTTTAAGTCGTGGATGCGTAGGTATGACTTCAGACCAAAACAAAGGGTAATTACCCGTTATTATAAGGATTATACTGTGATACAACTCTTCGTTTGTACCAGCTTTGTTCGCATTTGGCTCTTATATTTACAAGGGGCTTATTAGAGAGCTATTAAACGTATTATTAACGAAACCAGCGTAATCGTCGAGCCGCCAATTGGTTCTTTTAATATTTAAAGTTACGTTAATTTTGAACCTTATGTCTTTGTAACAAGGCTTTTGAGTATTACTGTATTTTTTTCTCAGTGGCGTACCTACTTAATTTAAGAACTGGACCAATTTAGTTTTCAATTAAACGGCTCAGCTCTGTGCCTACGCCGCAAGTAGGTACAATTTCTAATTAAATTTCATTAAATTGAATTTTAATTAGTTTTAGTTGATAATCATTTACAAATAGCCCTCATTTTAAACTTAAATGGAATGAATAGTACTAAGTTACCATTTATGGTTGTTAGAAAACTAAACTATCTTTGTAACAAAGTTTGATTTTTATTTAACATCAACAAACAACGATAGCATCTTTATTACTCGCATGCACACGAAGTAAACAAACATAACAACCGACCTGACCACAAATCCACTTCGCACATAAATCTCAATCATAGCAATCAATCCAACCAGCCAGTCCAATCCAAGGAGCCAGTCAAGTAACAATAAAACCTCAGGCTGGCTGCAGGAAACGGTCGGCCGTGCGGTAATGCGGTGGTGCCTAATGGGCGGTACCCCGTACGAATTAGCTGCTCAATTAGATCTAACTTACTGGGCACACATCGACTTACCTTTTCATACTTTAATTTCACTGAGCACAAAAAATAAACCTTACCTTTAACGACACAAAGCCCAAATTTCAAAGCGTCATTAAATACGATAATGGCAAAGTTATTCGGTATACCACTAACCGGCTGCAATCGAACGTGAACCCAATTAGAGTAATTTCTGTTATCTGCGGGGAAATGCAGTCAGCGTTTGATCGTAAATGAAAAAGTCCACGTATTTGTTTTTTATTAAAGTATTTTTATATATATTTGTGTATTCTACATTCACCTGTACTAGTAAACTAGTACATTACAAACTGCACTTAATCGTAATATACTCCTAAAACATGACACATTATACACAATTACGGTATGAGGAGAAAGAGTAGTACAGGGGTGAAAGTAGGTAGTATTTTATTCAAAAACTATTTCCGTAAATAACATAAACATACCTAATATAAATACTACATAACTAGATCGTCATGTATCAGTCCCGGTACTTTTAGTGTTCGAAAATGGAGACCTAGGTCTAGCTAGACCTCTGTCACACCTAGTACCTACCGAAATACACTTGAGTTAAACCATATAAAGTTTGATATTTTTAGTAAGTATTGTCTCACGAAAGTTTTAATTAAATAACATAGTTGCTCTTTATTATACACCGCAAAATAAATAAATTCAATGAATTCTTGATCTCGAGTTGAAATTCAATTATTCAATCGTGTTCATAAAGGAACATCTCGTTTTGCGTCATTGCTATAAAATTATTTGCGTAATAAAGAGAGGCTGAATCCATTGCCAGTTGATTTCATTAAAGAATTTAAGTTATACCATGGTTGTTTTATTATATTTTCCTGAAATAACTCTTTATTCAGAACATTAAATGCTTCATAAGTCATGTCATTCCTAAAATATAAAATATAATAATGGCACAACTCGTGTTCTTCGTTTATGCACGTTGTACATGTCTTTAAGAATTCTTGAATAAGGGCATTATTAAAGGAAAAAGGGAAAAAAACATATTAAAATGTTACAAATATTAATTATTTGTTATTCAATACAAAGCTAAACTACATTACTTCTAAAAATATGCATTGGAAGCTCAATTTATAAACGCTAGCGTCGCCAAGACACCGAAGTATTGGTTTTTGTCTCTCCTGAAAAGTGCCGATTTTGAATTATGCCGTTATTCACTGGAGGCACTGATATATATGTATGTATGTAACTATGAGCTATGTAAGTTTATTTATTTTTTATTTATATATTTTCTTTCTTTTATATGTGTAAGTTTATTAATGTTTGGTTTATTTGCTTTGCAACACCTACTTTTCTTTTAATTTAGGTTTCCGCTTCCCAAAGATTGTCTGGAAGAGATCGCTCTTTAGCGATAAGACCGCCAATTGTTTTGCCTCTGCTTTTTTGTTTGTGACTTGTGTATACTTTGTGTCTATTATGTGAGGTGTGCAATAAACAGTATTTATGTTATGTTATGTTATATCCCTCCATATAGGTATGCTATTTAATAAGAAAAATGTCATGTAGTTTCCTATCCCATATATGTATATAAATCTTGCTGCAATAAATGTCAACATGTACAGTCAGCTGCAGAGTAAAAGACCCCCCCCCCCCCTGCATGCAAACTTTGTATGCAGCGTGGGCCTTTATCTAAATAACAAAAACAAAATTAAGGGACAATCGAACTAGTCCAACAGTCCGCTAAATAAGGCTTGTAGGTAGATACTAGACGACAATAATATATCTAATGATGTAGGTAAATACTTAAATACATAGAAGACACCGATTACTCCGGACTTAAATAGATACCTGTTCATGATAAATACACAAATAAATGCCCTTACTAGGATTCGAACCCGGGACCTCGTGCTTCGTAGGCAGCGTCACTACCAACTAGGTAAGGATGCCGTTAGTGCCGTTACATGTGTTACCCACTACATTTTTTTTTAATTTCTCCAATATTTTAATAGTTATTCTGCTATTCGGGGCGGAGATAAATCCAAAAATCAAACATCATTAAAATTGGTTCAGCCGTACTTGAGTTACAAATGGTGTAACTTGTATTTTCTTCTGCACGGGTATGATTGTGTATCTGCCTACATCTTTTTCATGTGTGCGTAATATTACCCCCTGGTTGGTTGGTACCTATAAAATACATAATTCTTATTTTTTTGAGAAGACGTAGAAGTAAAAGCATCACGGTTGTAATGGCGGGAATCACTTTTTTATTATGTAATTAGGCACTTTTCATTTTCCTGTACAGCCCAAAATAGAGTACTTTCATTAGCATAAATTCCCTTTTATTTCCCAGGCACGTCTGAACTAGGTAGGCTCTTAAGAATATTTGGGACTTACAAATGAAGATCTTACTTATTCACGGTTTTGAAATTGACGGAAACAAAGAGACTTACCCTTAAGACCTGCTTAGCAAAAAGTTCTCTCAAAGCTCAAAATGTTTCTCGAATATAAAACATTAAGGGTTCAATTTTGAATGGTATACAAAATCAGTGTTTCGGGCTCAGTTCATCTTGTTTTGAAATTTGATAAATACCTATACGAATATCCATATAATATTTGTCTTTTAATTCATCTTTTAACGCGAAACATATGTAGGTATTTACACAAGTAGATTGAGCCGGAAGATTATATCAATTTTAAAATCCATAGGTACAGTCACCGGCAATAGTATCTTCCTACAAGAAGGCCGCAAATCTATGTAACACGCTCTTATGGCCCTACAAATAACATCCTACATATATTTGCGGCCTTCGTGTAGGAAGATACTATTGCCGGTGACTGTACGAAGTAAAAAGCATACCTACTTTTGTTTGATGCTTCTTATTTAACCTTGTTACAAATGATCGTAAACACAAATTAACTTAATTTAAGCAACAAGAGAAGTTAATATTATTAAGGTGAAACACTATCTCTCTTACGATCGTCTAGACTCGAGGTGGTCTGGGTGCGTAATGAAATAGGTATTAGGTATCTGATGAATTTGAATAACTTAGACAAGTTGGGTATAACTATTGATATTTACATAAGTACAAGTTTACATCAATAAATTCGGCTTAGATCCATTTCTTATGAAACATTTTTTATTTGCGATTAATAACAGACCGCAGTGCATATCACTTAAAAACTTTTAAACAATATATCATTGAGAATGAGATCACATCATCCCTGGACCCATTAAATTTAGGTAAAATCGAAAACATTCGCGCAAAACGAACTGATTAACTCAATGGCAAAAAGATTGAACTCAACATGTCGGTGAGCAAGAGCATGGCATCCCGAAAATCGTGACCGGACCACCCACAAGCGCTGTGAGAAAATAAATAAAATAAAACAAGTATAAATAACAGTGCTCGCGCATAATTGATCACAAATTAAAACTCGCCGCGCGTCCGAAATGTTAAACGCCGAAGTCGCCGAAAGCGAAATTAGTATGGGAGCGTACGTGTGTGTGTGCACACTAATGTGGAGCCAGTGAAGGGCTGGTATCTTCCGTCTTAGTATAAGTATTAAATTTGTAAAAATTTGGCATACGTTATATTTAAACACCTGTTTACTCATTACGTGATATTTATTTATATCGTAATTTGTCTCAAGGTAACATTTTGTCAGTATTAGCGTACACGACATTTTAAAGGCCGACATTTTTATTTACAATTTAAATACCAGGTAACCTTTAGTCCGAAAACATTTACCTTGTTATTTTGTTAGGTTTTGTCCGCGACTTCGTCTGCGTGAAATTAGTAATCCAAAACCATTTTCACCGCCTTAAGGGATAAATTCTGGGATAAAAACAATTTTATATCCCTTCCCAGAACTGAAACTACTTCCATGCTAAATTTCGTTTGAATGACTTCAGCGGTTATTCAGTCCCCATACAATCTTCCATCCCCCTTTTCAACCCCTTAAGGGACGACTTCTGAGATAAAAACTATCATTTGTCCTTCCCCGGGATTCAAACTATCTTCATAATAAATTAATTTTTTTATCGTTTCAGCGCTTTAAACGTGAAGAGGTAACAGACAAATAGATAGAAAAAACTTTCGAATTTATAATATTAGTCAGTATGGATTACATTCTTATTTACAATACTAACAACTTAATGTAAGGAACTGTACATATATACTTACTAACTACAACTTACATTTTTATAAGTAACTCTTAATAACTTACCTACTTCATTTTTAAACAGTTGATAGACCGGAATAGATTTGTAGTCATTTACCTGTTAACAAAATAAAAACTTACATTAATACACTGCTCAACAACAAGCGAAAAGACGGAGGATCACAATATTTATAAATCTATCATGTTGATAACCCTAAACTTGCATCACACATGTAAACTTCTCCTTCTGTTTACACCCAAACAATAGGCCGCACTCGGAACAATATGCCACTAAAATATAAACGTTATTTGTTCACTCATTATGTGTCTTCTAGAAAAACGATACACATGTTGTTTGATTGATGGATACTTAAAGTATTATCCATCTGCTTATACTTACATATTAACACAGGAAACTATTCAAGTAAACATTATTACACATTACATTTATGCTTAAGTATAAATAAGTTACATATATCTAAAGTTATTTTCTACCAGTTATATAATTATTGGTAAATACAATAGATAATAAAATAAATAATACTTAATTAATTACTTATTTATCTTTGGTAACTTGGTAAGTACTTTATTATACCTAACATTCAAACAAAAATAATATAAAAGTATATTAATGACAGCCCTAACACGTAAATCATAAACACAGTTTTGTCATTCATTTAAATGAATTAGCAAATGCCAATTTGTCAAGTATTTAAATTTCAAAGAATTAGAGCGGTTCCAAGAAGGTGGCCGTTTTAATATTTCTTGCGGCGCTCAAGATTGTAGGAATGATAACCCTAAACATATCCAGCTATAAAGTATAAAGTAGTGTAAAGTATAAAGCCAGTATAAAGGCTTTAGTATTTTTTTTTGCTTCCTTTACTCAGTTTTTTTTTTTCAATGTGAATGATTTATTAGGTACAGGATAAAACTTAAATAAACTATGTAAATAAACTAAAATTAACTTACTTAAAAATACTAAAAACTAAAAATCTATCTCTAAAATGGGCCCCTGTGGCATCGTGCCGAGGATGCTGGCAGCATTTCCTCGCTGAACCGCAATACTAAGGCGTTGGGCGAGGAAGCTGCCAGCTCTTTTATCCCCGGTTTTGTCGACTAACCGTTTAGCCAACTCTCTGTAAAAATTTTGTGCTGCTGGGCCCCACGGACCAAGAGTCTCGACTCCAAAAGCAACAAAGTTGTAGTTGGCGTCGAGACTCCTGTATTTGTGCCTTTTGAGGGCTTCAGCCGCCTTCGCCGCCGCGCCTACTTTCTTTGTAGTACCGTGGAGATGGGACGGCGCCAGCGTGTCCACGCAGGTAGCATCCCACACAAGCACTCGTCCCATCCTCCACGGTATCAGTGACATGCCGTCGGGTCTCTTGCCATCGTCTCTGGCTATACCGGTAGGCTCTAGTATTGCCGGTACGTTGACGGTGGCAAGAGACATCCTTGCCACAGAGGCATTTATGTGGCGCGCATACCGGGACCCCTAAACGTAGCCCGACCGCCAACCGGAGGGTGTTTGCATCTAAATGGGTACCTGTGTTAGGCGAGGGGTAAGCATTTAACCAGTGGCCGGCCTCTTTGCAGCCCACGGTAGTATTTTCAAATAAAACAAATACATATATTCAACAAGCATTAAAACTTATAATATTTATGACTGGGGGAGTCACAAATAAATGGACTTTATAAATTTCGAAGCTAAGTGTTCAAAGCACTTCATTTTCAACTTACAAAAACTATAAGCTGTGGCATCTAGCTCTGGTAACTTATAACTTTAGGAAAACTTCACGAACTAAAATTACCAAGTTTGTAACAAACTTAGGTATTACTTTTGTCGCTGCAGACTGAATGTCTTGTTTCTCAGTTTGCGAAAACAGCGACTTTTCGATGTTCGTGTTGCGTTCATTCTATTCGAGTTTGGAACGATTGAAAGTCGGAGATTCTTCTTCTCAACTCATCCAATTGTAGCTGTCTAGTCATAATGGGTTATAACTTGAGTTACAAACTCAAATGGATATTACATCTTAACTTTCCCTAACGGAATTAAATTTAAATCTAATTAGTAAGCAAGCCCATGTCTTAAAAATATAGACCTTATTGACAGTAACTACTTATTAGGAAGACGTTTAATTAAACTGAAGTAATTTAGTGTTTAAAAAATAAAATAATTCTTAAAATCAATTGTATAGTCGGTTCATTAAAATTCATAGGCGTACATTATTCAAACTTATTGGATACCAATTCAGGTCATAGAAGGCAAGATGGCGAATGCATACAATCAATCAACGCGGGCCGAACGCATTCAATAGCCGTGATTCGTCTCGGATGGACGTCTTGACTCTTGACTAACATTAAAATTCATTGAAAACTTGTCTAATATGGCAGTACGTGACGCGATTACCGGTACGTTCGCCCCGCGGCTCGCCTGAATACAAAATTCTTACATCGATTTAACTCCTTATAAGAACTTATAAATATGTAATGAGAAACCCCGACCTGACGCCGGTTTAAACCAAATCAAATGCACTTGATACCTTTATTAAATAACACAGCGTTTTTTAAGAAAAGTTTATCGATCATAATATTTGAATAATCCTAGTTTATGGCCGCCATATAGCAGAAATGGACGTAAAATATGACCGGCATAGCAATTTTCTGAAATAATTTTAAACATGACTCACAATTAGTTACGGTACGTAACCTAATTTAAATATTGTTTTCTAATAAATATCTTAACATATAGCTCGTAGGTACAAATTGAGGTTTGTTAAAGATCTTAAGAAATGTAAAAGTAGATAACATAACTGTTTTTCGGGCGGCTGCACCGGTGATAAAGCACCTTTTAAAATAAATTATTAGCTTAGATAAGCATCGAACAGAAAATATTACACCTAGTAGCAGACGTACAGGAGTTATCAAAACTAGCCGATGTAAGAGCCGGACTGGCCTTATCTCTACAAGTAATGTGTACTTTTATTTCTACTGTGTCCTTGCGCTGCCGAGAGCATCATTCGCATGGTTATCGCGACCACAAATCAGAACCTTTGTGGTACTCCTTAAAAAATACAAAACCAATCTTAACCCCGCGCCATATGATTGCATTTCTTCAAACACTGATAACAAAGGTAAGTGTACAACACAGCTAAAGTGCCTCATTCTATGCAGTCCGCCGTGGCTTATCGAGTTGTGGCATCTTATGTGAATACTATTTTGTTATTTTTGCAGAAGTAATGTAGATAGAGCATGAAAGAAATATTGTCGGCTACGCCATTAGGCCGTAAAACGACTTGGCTTGGAGATTGTGTGGCTTGGTTGTTAAATTCATTTCGTTAACAATAAAGTGTCTCATTACTCTGTTGTAAACTAAACGTCGGATAGCATCAATCCTTTCCACATCAACCTTTGTTCGGTTACCACGCTATTAGTTTTTGTCTCGGATCGCTCACAAAAACTCAGCGGTTATTGTTACAGTGGTAACGATGTCAAAAGCGTGACAAAATATTCGTTTGACACCGACCCTGCAGGAAGTTTAGGCTAGACCCGTTTTTTGTGGAAAGAAATAGAAGCCGAATTTAGCGTGATCAAACCGATAAATAAATAAACTCAAAAGTTAGAGATATTTCAGCAACAAAGACAAAATGTTATATCATGTTGGTACGAGTAATAACGAGAGTTATGAGTAATATAATATGTAAATATAAGACCGTGCTTAAGTTAGCTCTAAGACCGTTAACAGTTATGTGGCTCTTGACTCTACGCTTATCTTGAATAGAGATTAATCCTTCACTTTTCCACTCGGCCTCAGTTCTTTATTTTATTATGTTAAGTAGAATTAACATTAATTCAGAAGATGAAAAAGGCCTGCCGGGCTTGTAGCGATTAAAATTAAATACGGTTCACTTCCTGTTTTTTTAGACATAAAGAGGGCGTTCGAAACTTTTTTTTATTCAGGGTCGAGTGGCGAGTGATTTTAACGAGCATTTTATTCGCCGACTTTTTATTCGGCATCAAGCAACTTTAGGCTACTCCATCACGTATTAAATTCATCGCCTAGATAATTGGCTATATTTTCAGAAGTATCACTGAGCCATAACTTTTCATGAAAATAAATCACAGATATTTCATTACTGTAATGGAATTCTTCATGGATCGGGGAGTGTAATTGGATCGAGTATAGAATGGAATAAAAACTGGACTAAGTCCGTTCAAAACTGAATTATAATCGCATTAGGTAGTTATAAAATGCGTGATAAATGTAATTACACGGAGGAGCTTCCGTAGAGTGGGACAGAAATTATTCATCATGGGTAGGACGCGCGTGGGCCCGTATTTAGTCACGGCCGCGCGGCCTGATTTTGAAACTTTGAATGACAATATTTAATAAATTATGTAAAATTATAGAATAAATAATAGTTAGTACTAACAGATAGTTCACTGTGTAATAAAATAATACCCATAATTAGGTATGCCTAAGGGTAGCCGTCTTCGTTTAATGTCATATTATTGTTTGTAAGAAGTAAGTCATCTTAGTTTTCCTTAATAGTTACCATGGACCAAATTATACCTGAATCGTGAATGTTTATACAAAATAGCATTTCTCCAAAATTCAGTCTATACCTAAGTTTTTTGTATCAGGTGTAACATCGCCATCTTTTGAATGGAAGTCGAGTTATTACGCCCTATTTTGTTGATTGCACGTGTGAGTAAATTAAAGTATTTACAGTGCAGCATATTTATACTTAAACTAGTTTTTGCCCAAGACTTCTTCTGCGTGGGATTAACATTCACCATAAGGAATTAATAAAACGCCTTAATAAAATCTTATAAAATCAAATAATTATTTAGCTTAGGTATACTATTTTAACTCAACAATCCCATAAAAACTTCCACCCTTCCCTTTTCACCCCTTAAGGGATGATTTCTGAGATAAAAACTATTCTATGTCCTTTCCCAGGACTCAAACTTTTTTTATACCAAATTTCATTTAAATGGGTTTAGGGGTTTAAGCGTAAAGAGGTAATAGACAGACAGACAGACAGAGAGACAGACAGACACACTTTCGCATTTATAATATTAGTATGGATTATTTCCATAATTAATTTATCCTTTCCATAAAAACCTAAACACCATTTTTTTCATTTATCAAATCAAAAACAGAATTGTTTTAATAAAACAAACTAAAGCAAAGCTTTGACCCTTGTCCTTTGTCCGAATAGTGTACCGCGCCTAACTATATCTACTAAAGTTACTTGTGCCTAGAACCTGTGGAGTGAGGAACCGGTTCCATGCACTAGGACCTGGCACTGGTAAGTTTTGTGAGGGTTTCATAAACATAATTATTATCAAGACATGTCAACATTACTTCACGTGTAAATAATAAATATATGTTGCTACAAAAATAGTTTTTCATACGTTTTTCACTGTTCACGTGAAACAATTTTTTTTATTTAACGTTGCAGTAGTCTAGTATCAGTAAAGTTATGGATTGTTTTACCTGCTAGCTCAGCAGGCTAAGAATTTAAAAAAGCAATGTTGAATACCGTACGAAGTAAACAAACTTGACGTAGCTTGTTTAGCATATATTAAGAGTACCCGCGAAAAATTAGAGTACTCGTTAGAGCAACCTTACTATACTGTGAACAAAAAACAGCAAGTAAGTAGACTTAAATAACGGTCAGTGTTTTCGGTTTGTAATTCATTTAGATATAGGTAAGGACAGGCATTGTGAATGTGAATGAATAAAACGTAAAAATGGTTTCTATTTCTTACAGTGTGGTTTGTTGTAATCTTGTACAACCATTTCAGTTAGGTATGTAACGTTTAATGGTTCCAAACTGCCTACGTTGAATACGGTCAAGATATCATTTCGTGCAGCAAATTAAATAGTTAGTATATTAACTTAAACAGGTTAAAATTGTTACTAAAAATATTCATTAGTTTATCGGGCAACAAAGTTTTATAACAAGCGGCATTCCACCGAAAACACGTATTTGCACTTTAAACTTTTCTCATTTGAATCAGAAAAGCATATTTGGCGAGTTCAATAAAAACACGACGAGCAACTTATGCGCACAAAAACTTTCGATACGAAAAAATGTACAAAGAACCGGTGGGATGGGATGACATGCGGCCGCCCGAAAAAGGCTCGTCGACTCGTCGCCGGTGAGAGTCTGAAGTGACAGGCTGTAAAGGAACAGCCAACCACAGGATTGTTTTTAGACTACTGCCGTATTCTAATATTAAAAATCATAACTAACTATTTTGGCTCAACAAAGAGAATCTTGGCCTCATAAAATGAGAGCACGCCACCTGTCCCGATCCTGCGCAACTTCTTGCCAGTTATTGACGCCAAGCTGCAACAGTTCCGCCGCCACACACTGTCTTCCCAACGACACCTGAGCCGACTCTCCGGACGGCGACCAGTCGGTCGTCCCAAGAACGCTCTTTTCACAGCCCGATCTTCACCCATTCTCTGTAGGTGACCAAACCAACGAAGTCTGTGGGCTTTTTTTTCACCCATGATATTGGGTCCGGCCACTAACTCTTCGATCTTGGCATTTCTTCGGGTCCTCAAGGTGCCGTCATCTCTCTTGATAGGTCCCAGGATCTTACGGAAAACTTTTCTGTCCGCTACCAAGAGCTGACTTTCTTTCGTGTTAGGGACCAGGCCTCACAGCCATACATGCACTTTATGGAAGGCTGTACTTCACCGCAGGGCATTTTGGATGCGTATATTGAACTCCTTCTCGCTGGTGTTTGTGTCAGTAACGGTGCATCCAAGGTCGCTTGTCAACTCCGTGGTAGACGGTATCTCCTACATGAAGACTATCATGCTGAACGCGTGTATTTTTGTAACGTTTCATGTCGTATTTAACTGGTTGATTCTGAAACCTGATTTAGTTGCCTCTTGTTCCAGGACACTAGGTGCCTCCACCACGTGCCTCTGCTGCTGCTTAGGGGAATGCGCGTTTCTGACCCTTTACAAAAAGGAGAATTCACTGTGTTGAGAGTGATCCCGCGTCGTCAACACACTGGGTCCTATTGGAGCTCTTTGGCTAACTTACTCGCCGACAGGAACAGAACACTATGAGTAGAGTCTAGTGCTATTTGGATGAGGTTTTCTGTAATGTATAAATATATGTATAAAAAAATCAACAAAGCACCAAAATCTGATATAAATTTGATAGGCAAGCGTTAGATGCACTTATGTATTTATGTACTTATATCAAATCGTTTAAAAAAAATTGGCTATTAAAAACGATAGCAAATGTTAGATTTATTATGTTAATAAGATTTTAAAAACATAACGAGCGCAACTACTTAGATACATTCAAATTTAGATTTTAATTTAAATATAATGTAATGAACACACAGTGTATTTGAAAATTGCCATGCGATAAATAAGTATATTATTATTAATAAAATAATTGACATGTTTGTTAACTATGTTGAGACCATTGTAAGTGATTAAGTAATACTTAGTAACTCCAAACACTAAAGGTACCTTACATGATTTATAAGTAGTACGGTCACGAACTTTAGAGTGAGTATAAACAAAAGAAAATAGTTTGAGACGTGTCTGTACTCCGTCCATGACTGTACAGTAAGTAATACATCCGCAGATACTCTTCTCTGTTTCTTTATTAATTTTAATACAATAAGATTTACACGACACGACTTATTACTTAACTACGCCTAAATACCTAGTCAAATTTCCTCTTTGCTTAGACTAACTAGAGAAACGCACAGTAAAGACCAATGGTAAGACGACTTACGCAAACGCCAAGAACTAAGACCCTAGCGCCTCTAATGACGGGGGTAGACGGTGTGGACCGAACACAACGTTTTTTCAAGCACAGGTGAAGCGAACCCACACTTAGTCGGCGTTAACCTGTAATCTAAATTCATTTCTCGATCCGACCCACCAAGGCCCATATCTCTGTTTTTATTATAGCGTTAAGGCCCATTTACAGTTTTTTTTATTCGAAACAAATTACCCATTATTCTGATGGCGGCTCGATCTTATTATCCGAGGACAAACGAGTCTTTTTTTCAGCCACTTTAACCGTGTTCTTGGAAATTAATTTTATAAGCTCACCTTGCTGTAGCTAGGTGTTGCAAGATATCGACATCGGAGGTCATTAAGCATCTGCTGAATCGATCTGTGCCCACTGGGTTGAATAATTTCCAATAGTCCCGGCATTGCTGCGGCGATTCCATTTTATACTCGTAAGGTTTATGACGCTTTATCAAATATGTATGAATTCTCTGCCCTAAGTCAATAAACGATTTTGATATATTTTTATGAATTATTGGAGTGTTGTGTCTAAGTGTAACTTATAAAATATGGGTTGGGTTGTGTTAAACGTAACTATTTAAGAAAAAGGTAGGTTGTTAAATTAAAGCAAATGTTTGACACACTTCAAGCATCCAGTTCGCTACTTCCTAGATCCTTACATTTTGAAATATTTGTAAAATATCAACTTTACTCAGTAGAATATAGGGTTTTCATCTCTATGACAATCTTAATTGAGATACGAGGTAGCAGCAACTACTTATCGGCTTCTTATCTGGCCGGACCGTTTCTGCTTCGTAATCAACCCAGCACTCTAGTTTGAAAACTTTGCGATTTGAAGTGAAGAATGAAAAACTTTGAGGGTTTTAGATAAAGTTTTTTTTTGTAATCGAATCGATATGCGGCACATATGAGAGCGTGTGATATTTTTTTAACTGAATGAGATTCTTTGTTAGCTTTTAAAGTATCTTACGAGCTTTTTAAAAGCCTATCTATTACTGATAAAAAGTATTATACAACCCTCTTATCTTAAATTAGGGTTTGTCTTACCTAACCTAATCGACATTATGCAGGACAATATATATATTTTTTAATTTTTTACTTCAATTTACAGATATATTTTTAATTAATAATTATTATGCTTTCTTGTTCAGACAAATTCGTATGACAGCCTAAAAAATATATGGTAAAATAGCATAAGGCAATTTTTGCAAAAAGTTGTGATGGGACCGGCAAGCTGTCATGTACCGTTCGAAATATATAAAGTTATAAAAAATGAAGTCAACATTTGCCCAGTTCTGTAGAGTCACAACATTGTATGAAACTGTTTCAAAATCCGCGTCAGGTAATCGTCGGAAATACATATATTACTATTTTGGAAATAAAACCTTTGTAAAAGACGCAAAAACATGGAACCAAGTTTATTATGGAACACTAAATATGTTAAAATACTTGAAAGTACTAATCAATTAAGGACTATGGCTTACTTTAATTACTCGTACCTGCAATTTTATTTATAATTAATTAATAAATAAAAACAGGCTTTATTTTAGACATTTACATAGTTTCTCTTATATATGTTAATTATTTATTGTACTAGGGTTGTCTGTGTGCCTTTTCTTGGCAAAGGCCTCCCCCAAATCTTTCCATTTCTCTCTGTCTAGTGCTAATGTTGTCCACAACAACATTGGCAACATTATTTATAATTATAAACACTAAAATGTAATGCAAACGTTGTTTGGATAACTATTTACGAAGCGACCGGTTGTCGTTGTCCTAGGGTAGATTTTTGGGCTATTCCACTACGTTATATTTTTTATATTTTTTCTACAGTGCTGTTAACCCATTCACCGCTAATCACGACACGTTGTCGTAATTATGGAACGCTGCTCAGACACTGGTCACGACACTGTGTCGTTAAAATTGTTAGGCTTTTATCTCTGTCATTTTTAAACTTCTTATCATTATTTTATTAATTTTACTCAGTTAAAAGATGGAACTAAAATACCTAGTACTTGTATTGAGTATATTAGAATAGTATCCCTCTTTTTACGAACACTAAATATACAACGGAGATAAAAGGTTTCTAGTAAGTATTCATCTATATGTAACTAATCTAATAAAATGTTTAATAAATATAAATTGCATAAATACGTTTTCTAAACAAAATATTAATATTTAGGTTACTTTTTAGCCTCACGACATCGTGTTGTGATTCAGCGAACGGAGCGTGTTGCATTTGCACCACTGCTAAGCATGACGTAACAAATAAGTACCCATGTAATCATTATGGACCTTAATTCGCACGCATAAGGTGTATTTTGGTTTAAATCGAGGTCGAGTTACGTTGTTTGTAATATTATAATGATTCTACGCGAGTAATGGATGGCGTTATTCCGTTTTATTTGTAACCAGCGATATACCTACTACCCGTCACGTACAGTGTAGTGAAATACAGGAATTGTAGGTAAATGTGTAGGTAAGGTAAACTAAAAAATTTCACAAATTATATTAATAAAAATAAAATAATAATAATACGCGACTAATTTATTATTTTGTTTACGGAATACGGATACCTACAATATTGTATCCATGTATTTGATTGAGTAGTTTTCAAGTTTTAGCGAACATATTCTTCACAATGCTATTTCAGTTGTTTTCTTGTTACTTAGATATATATCGATTAATATAGATATTTCACAAGTAAAGTTTTATACGTGCACAAATGACGTAAAACTAGGCACAGAGTAAACACTTTAAAACATTTCAAGTGACAGAGCTAATAAATATAACGAAGATAATAAAAAAATACCACAGCATGCAGCTGCATTTCTATTCATTTTCCTGTTTTTGTAAAATTGCAAGTCGGGAGATTAGCACCACACGTGCAGGTAAAGACAATGGATTACGGCGACTTTACTGACTGCGTTCTATTTATGCGTCTTTCAAAAATGCCGCTCTATGATCTTCAGAAGTTCCGTAAAGGTAAATACCGATAACATTAATTAGTGACCCTAGAGGTGGTTTAGTAAAGTGATAATATATACGTTAGTCTAGGCTTGTCCTTCGGCTATTGCTCATCTCCGTATCGTGTACTCGTGTGTACTATGATATGGATATTCTGACCTCGAACCTACATTCCACTACTGACCCGGCTATGAACACCGATATTCCGATCCCGAACGCGCTTTCCACGATTGACCCGGCTATGCACTCTGGAACTCCGAACCTACTTGAAACGAACGATTCGATCTTGAACATGGACCCCGATTTGACTGCACTAGGATTGGAGCTCAATGATGAAGAAAACTCAATTGGAAACAACGGTGAGTTTTTTAATATTATGTTACCTAACATTGTAAGTAATAGATACAGTACTAAGACCATAAAAATATTATAGCCATTTGTAGTGACTGTGAATATTTAAGGTGATGACTGATGAACGTAACGTAGAAGAACGTAGCGGTTGTAATACATGTCACGGGGACTCTACGAAGTAATAGGAAGGGTAACCCAATCGAACTATTAAAAAAAAAGTTAAAAAAGCAGGAAAAATATCAATGTTTAGTGACAGTGGCATATGTATTACAAAATGGAATGACCGCCGAGAAGTAATAATGATTTCGTCGGAACATGATGGCGAATGGGAAAATTACACGGGTTCAAATAATGTGACCAAAACAAAACCCAGGGTCGTACTTAATTACAATAAATATATGGGCGGAGTCGATAAGCACGATCAAATGATGGCTTACTATAACCCCGAGCATAAAACGTTAAGGTGGTACAAGAAATTAGGAGTACATATATTTAGCACACTATTATGCAATACGCACAGCCTTTATAATAGATATGGCGAGAAACCGATGCCCTTATTTGATTTTAGGCAAATGATTATTCGGGCATTGGTTTCGAGCCAACAGAGATCTAATAGTCTCGCTTCTACTCTTGTTGAACGCCACGCATCATTTAAATTACCTCGGGACCCGCGATTAAATAGGCTAAAAAGAAAAAGATATGTGGTTTGTTGGACAACAAAAAAAATAAGAGTAGACACGGGGGACTATTGTCCTAAGTGCCCAAAACAGCCATTGTATATCATAGAAGTGCAATATAAGTATTTTAGTTAAGTAAATATATTATATATAGCTATTTTGTACATTCATACATGTAAAATGTAAATATTTGTACCTATGTGTTATAATTAATAAATATTATTAACGAATTTATAACGTTTTTTTTTATTTTTTGTCTCCTACCGAAATATATAATTATATTTATTTAAATAATACAAAACATTTAATCAAAGTCGGTCAAGGATTGGTTAAACGAAAATCATGAATAACGCCATCCAATATGTACCATTCCATGGGCGCGCGAAACTGAACACCGCTGAACCACTGAGTAACGACACGGTGTCGTGACGCTACTACGCCAAAATTGAATGTATGGCAGCGCGTCGTACATGTTTCGAGAGATCGGGCGTAGCGGTGAATGGGTTAATACTGCGATATCGTCATACAAATGCTTTTGAACTGTTAATGTGCTAGTCGAGTCCGAATATGTAATGTACCATACCCATCCAAATCGTAACTGTCCAAATTACACTAAGCGGTAATCGTCTATATTTTCATCGTAATAACTGGAAGTCAACTATTACTATAATATGGTAATACACAGTAGTTGAGAGTCGTAACTCAAAATTGTATGTTGACCTTAAATTATGTGGGTTTCATGCAAAACTTATGGTCGTTGTTTAAAGTGGTGTTTGTATTCCCATGTATTTTGAAGTTTTATTTTACGCCCATTTGTGTTTAACATGCTTTAATATTTCAATAAATACCTAATCCTTTTTAGGGTTCCGTACCCAAAGGGTAAGAACGGGACCCTATTACTAAGAGTCCGCTCTTCGTCTGTGTGTCTATCCGTCTGTACCAGGCTGTATCTCATGAACCGTTATAGTTAGACAATTGAAATTTTCACCGATGATGTAAACAGAATAAAATAAATATTTAAGTGGGCTCCCATACAACAGACATGATTTTTTTGTTTTTTATAGATAATGGTACAGAACCCTTCGTGCGCGAGTCCGACTCACACTTAGCCGGATTTTTTTAAAGTACCTACACGCTATTATTTATGAGTGAGGTACCAATGTATAATATGAAAATTAATTTCATGCCAAGTGTCAGAAAACAATGTTACCTAAACACGATGATGGGTTTCGAAATACAACTAAATGAAACTGTATTGGGTTTTGTTTGTTGAAAGTTGAAATACACAGCCTTCGTTATATGTATCCTCGGGCAATTTGTGCCGTATACGTACTAACATTGGATGCTTGAACGGATTAAAAAATAATGTCAGAAATTTATGAAAACATAATTATAATAACTCAGAATAAATTAAGCTCAAATAAGTTGTAAAATAAATCCATTTATTTAAGCAATTAAAAGTTGCCTCAACTAATTATTTATCAGTCTTGTAATTATAATATAACCAGAATACTAATTGATAAGTTTTAATTTTCAAGTATCGGTTTAGCCTCTGATTTTCGGCTGTAGAGATAGATACAAGGACCAATTACATTACATCTCCCAATTAGAGATAGATTAGTCGGCGCGATGCGTGCTACACGAAATACGAACACCCACAAATGATTAAAGATAAAGGTCGTTGCAGTGAATGAACATGAGTGGCTTTGTCTACGAGCTCCTAAAGTATAAAGAACTACCGACACGCGATCTGATATTAAAAGTTTCAAGATCTCGGAAGCTGCCGTTTGAGTTAAATAAACGAAAAGCGACGACACTCCTCGTTTGTCATAAGATGATGTTGAAATGCTTTTTATAAAAAAGGTAGCTAATATGGACATTATGGACTTTTACTCCTCTTAATTATTACTTTTACGAAGGACTGTCTGACTAGCCAAAAATATTATCTTAATCTCACACGACTTTCATTGTAGTCTAAACGGGATTATGGTCTACTAAAACGAATATTCTAGCTTGTACAATCAATTGTAAGCCGCCTGGTGATAAGCAGTTACCATAGCCTATGAACGTCTGCAACTCCAAACATGCGCGTTGCCGACCCTTTATAAAAAGCTCCCCTTTATAAAATTGAATATATTACTTATATAATTATAAACCTTTTTTATAAGGTTGAAAACTGGACACTTGATAAACTTACATTTTTTTATAAGGTAACCCGTTTCTATTGTCTTTGAGTGTAGGTACAGTCACCGTCAATTGTATCTTTCTACGCGAAGGTCGCAAAAATATGTGACACGCTTTTAATTGTAGGGCCTCCGTATAGGAAGATAATATTGCCGGTGACTGTACTTTCAGGTGATAAAATACAAAACATGTTGTGTTACTTACGCAGCTCCTCGTATAATTAATGTAGGTATATAGGTACCTACTTCAAGACGAATGGCGGTATTCCTTGCTTTATTGTTGCGTAAATATTCATTAAGTCTTGATCATGAAAATAAATCAAAGCCTAAATTTACTTAATCGAATCGTAATTGGTCATAAATTCTTGAGATTATTGCCCAATAAAATTATAGTAAAAATACGCTTTGGGTTTGGACCAATCTCGATGACTTGACTTGGAGCTTAGACGAAAGCTCTTAGGTTCCGGCCAAGATTTAATTTTGTGAGTTATATTACAAAAAAAAAATCTTAAACTGTTTATTTTAGAAACATGAACAATAACATGCCAGTCTTAACTGCTAATCTTAAACTAAAAAGATTTTATGAGTTAAGGAGTCTAGTAAATTAAGTTAGGTATACAGTTAATTAAATTAGGTATACAATACAATATTGGTGCTATTAATTAAAATTATTTAATATTATTTATTATTTACATGTTGCCCTCTTAATTTTATTTTTTTATGATGTTCCTGACTTGTCTACTCGTTTTACCTTCTAGTGAGTTTATTACGTCTTTAGGAAATTTATTCAAAACTGATCTACTAACTTAAGGTTCAACTTAACGTAAATCAATTCAACATCAATTTCAAGCTTTTTGTCATACCCTAAATTGTCATACTTTTAAATATATATTTTTATTCTGTATTAGGTATTGTACAAAATCATTTGGGGGATCAATGTTACTCTGCGTCCGTGGGAAACCCTTAGACAACCCTACACGTGATCCCTGGGTGGTGCTAAAAGAGTAACAAACTTAGCAGCTGCACTGTCCCATCTGGACCTCGCAGCACTCACTGGATTTTCTTCATTATCTGCTTTCCCACTACTATACTATATACTATCTATATCAAGTGACATGTAGCCATACGATAAAAAAAATTGTACAAAAAATAACTAGCTTGCTTTCGCAACATCGGTCGCATAAAATCGTTAAAACTTCTAACCCTATTTCACCCCATTAGAGGGCCACCCCAGGACATTTTAAGAATATCCATACACGTTTTCAAGTCAAAGGTACATCATTGTCGGTTATTGATAAAGTTTATTTCTAAATGATTTTTTATGGCAGTAACGTCTTATTGACACCCGACAATGATGTACCTTTGAGTTAAAAATATCATATATGTTCTAATTTTCCAAGGTTCTACCTTCAAAGGTTTAGGTTATACGGTGCCTATTGTTCTCTATATAATGCAATTGTTGTATATATGGACGTAACTAATAGGATAAATATATACAATTATAGATTTTATAATTAAATTAGGTCAATTTATGCACAGAGACAATGATTCTTACCGCAGTTTAATTTCGTTAATATAACATGATACCTACTAATTTCAATAACGATCATGTACCCACATAATTATCGTAGATTATTTTTGTATGTTTAATTTTCCAATTTAATTTGTGCAAGCGTCGACCAATGAATAACCGAGGTCAAAATGTGGGAAGCAAAGCTGTAGCATAGTTTGTGGGTTATGCGCTGTTATAACCGCTAATTTGAATGGTGGTTTTACCAAAGGCTGCGTGGTGAGACAAAGAATGCCCTGGACCAATCAGTGGCGCAGGCGTCTCGGGGCGTGGCGGCTCTTGCGCCGGCGCGGCCGTGAAACAAAACACCGCTAAATAAAGCCCATACAATTAACCAGAGAATAAAAATCGGGTTCAAATTTTTAAGCAGCAATTTCTCTTTTGTTGAAGTCAAAGGCCCCTGTAAAGCAGGGAACATTATTAATACTTTTGATAAGCTGAGGTTTATTCTACTTAAGTTTAGAAATAAAAATAATGCAATAATAATTATTTTTAGTGATACATATTTTAAGTTTTATTGGTTACCACAAATATCACGCAAACGTAGGTAAGTACTTGACAATTTTAATACTTAGGTGTAAAGTACCGAAAAAAGCTTTTAGTGCTGATGGTTTTTTTTTTAATACTGCATCAATACAATAAATCTAATTCGCGGCAGCCCCGTCTAATGTTAGTTAATACGTGAAGAAACATTTAAAACTAGGTATGTATTTATTGGTTATATATACGAATAGTAAAGTTAGTTTGGAATTTATAATTATAATTAACTATGTAAATGAATTAAAAAGTCAAATCATACAAACGAAAAAAAAAAAAAAGATTACAAAAAATTGCAAGTACAAATGACTTTATTTTTAATAAAAACTGTCTATCTAATCGTCCATCTCCATCACACATCAAGTCGGGTTACGTTAAGCTCTAGGCTAGACTACACTGTGGTGTGGTAGATACGAGCAGGCCGCGGGTTGATACGACTGTTTATTACTATAATCGCTACTTGTCTGTAATTACCCCGCCCATGCACTTACTATTAATTCTCAGGCAGGAGAAGTGAACTGATAAACACTTACATGTACTTACTCGTAAGTTGCACTTACGCCAGGTAATTTCGCGTAATATTCAATGTGAAGGTATAATTTGTTCATCACGAGATTTGTTTTGCGATGCGTATATTGTGTTTATAAGTAATTTTCAATATGTATCTTATGAACATATTTAAAAGTAAGCACGTCATTCAAATAAAACAAGCTTCAGCTATTACTTAGTCGATTATAGTTAGATTTTATTATAAGTATCTTTTTTCTCACTTTGAGCTTATAAAATTACCTTAATTTCCTTTTTTTAAATTCGTTATTAACCTAAATTTTATAAAAAATGTTAATAGCATAATTTTAAGTAAACAAACTCCGATGAAATCAATTTAAAAGCGTCTTGAAACTCGTTTAAATCGGTATCGTACCCATTGAAATTCATATAAAGAATTTTAACGATAAATTGTAACGATAGCCGGCCATTAGAGTCAACCATTCTGTAATTATTGGGCGACCACTGAGCAACAGGTGGTATTTAAATGGGCAATGGGCACCCAACGAACCCACGTTATCTCTCGTACCTATGGTGTTTTAAGATAATTAGCTTCAAAGTTGTTCACTTTAATGCTAATGAGTTCAACTCATAAACTTAGAGTCAACTTTTATAGTGCGAGCCGAAATTTTACTTCAAATTTAAATGTAATTCTGGAACCTCTTAAAAAAAGATACATGGTGGCTTGACATTAGCTCGCAACTCCCTATAAATACTTACTTAAGTAAAAAATAGTGAAGTTGAAATTTCGCTGTTCCATATTCGCAATCATATGAAATTTTGATGGATGTTAATCGTGGTAAAAAATTAGTAGGTATGTATATAAAATGTATTCAAAAATAAAGACGAAATTACCCTAGGTTTGTTTTCCTCACAATAAATGTAGCTCAGGTTAAAATACCAAATAAACGAAACAAATTGTTACAGGATTTGCAATGATACAATTCCCCACAGGCGAAGGTCTAGAATAAACCCGCTATCGCAGCCCCATAATGTACAAACTGAAGTACCACTTTTGCAAAGTACAGTACGATATCGGTTGGAAGTAAAGTACGTTGTTAGATTCCGTGGAAGCATAGGAACAGGTCGTGTATTCCAAACGTAATAATGAACTCTTGAGATTTGGATACTCAACCAGCCAGTGTAAGTGCGCTCTCCGAATACGAATACTTTGCTATGTATTTTTAAGTTACAACTACACTGGTCTGCTTAACATTTTGAATCTCTTGTGATCTGTGAGCTATGGGAATGACTGAGCTTTAGCGTAAGGTATTCGCAGTCGATATCTTGATCGGAGTACTGGCGGCAACACCTTGTTCTTCCAGCCACTTGGGATCGAGATACCGCTAACGTTTGCTAACTTTAATAATCGAGAGAATTGAGTAGGTACTATACTTACATTAACTTTCATGTTAATACAAGCATTTATACATACATGTACAGTAATGTATAAGTACCTAAATGAAACTGTAGATATAATCTGCTTATACAGGGTGAAATATTGATCACCGTTCATATTGAACGAGGTGATTAGGTAGGCCATACTCAAGGATGATTAAGACATGGATTGACAATGCCTATACAAAATCGCGTTCCTCGAACCTTCAGGCTATACGTCTGTTTTCGGTACTAAGTGCCACAGCGCCATCTGTTGAGTCTGGAGTCGAGTTATTCTGTCAGCGTTAATCGCCGAATAAAATATTAGAAACTAGAATTTATTTAATAAATCTTAATTGCACAAAATAAAATGGTACAAATGGCGGACTTAATGCCATAAGGCATTCTCTACCAGTCAACCAATGGGCTTAACAGAAAGGTTAAGTAGGAATTTAATGTTTGTGGTGACCGATAGATGACGCTAGTGCTTTAGCCTGAAATAAGGGAACGCGATTTTGTATAGGCATTGTCCTTGGCCATTCAACTTTTACTATACCACTAACTCCGAAATCGCGAAAATTTTTTTGGCTGTTTCATACATTTCAGCCGATCACAAGTTGTTGTTTTCTATGGGGAAGCCAAAAAATTTTTCGCGTATTCGGGGTTGGTCCCATAGTAAAGGTCGTTCAGTATGGCCTACCTGATTATTCTTAGAATATGTAAATTAATTAAATCATTGTTTTAGAGAAACAATTTGTTATTTAGCTTTAATATTATTATATTACCGTATTTTATAAATGCCGATGGGTCCGATTTGGATTCGTTTTCGTAAAAAACATTACCTACGCCAATTCTGGCGTAGGCGAAAAACCGAGACAAACGCTAAGAAGATTATAATGTTACGAATTTCGGTATTTATTCATAAACAGCACTTCTAACCTATTTTTAACTCCTACCGAAGCAGCTCAAGCTCTCGAGAAAATGATCCTTTTACATCCGGAGCTTCGACTCTTGTAAACTGAGCTTTATAAAACAACAATAAAGAAAACTATACTTTCTTGTTTCTCTGCTCCATACTTAATGCACTGTGTTGTAGCGGCGGGACTGAATGCTTTTTAATGGGCTGGCTGAGCATTAAATTACATACCTATTATAAGTTACACGCTGGTCTAAAATAGCCCATCGTATAGCCAGCGTAGGTAGGTGTTTCTTGGAAATGGTATTGGTATACTGCCTCATATATTATGGCAAAGGCGATGTGGTGCCGCGGCTTGAAGCCTTTAGAGTAATGATCATTTATATCTGCAACTTGATTTGCACTTAGTTAATGCTTGACATACGTTGAATACGAATATGGTATGATGACTCGGGCGCTGATCTTTTTTATGTTGTGTAGGACAGGCATTGCTTAATATGAATGTCAGTAAAACTTGTAAGTAACCGTATGTATATATTTTTTCAGAAAACTATGCATAAAAAACTGTAAAAAAAGGCTAATGAAGTCTCAATGTCGCGTTAATAAGTGAAAGTTGACACTAAACACGTTTAACACACTTGTACATCTATTTCAAAACCTTCCTAAAAGAAAGGTGGCAAATGAGTCACCTGGCACCTGCTTGTCCAATGTAAATAACGGGCTGAATGAAACTGATAAGGTCAACGAAAATGATGTTCATCTCCTTTGATTATGTAACTTGTTTACTAATTTCAGTACTAATAATTATATGTTTTTATTTTTATTATAAATAAGATTGATTTCTTTAGATTTATTTATCAAAGTTTAATAAAAGAGATGCAAAATGAATGTTTTCACAAGTAGGGTAAATTTTAACCGGCATTAGCAATGACGACATTGAGTGTACATAGATTGATCATAAATGAAATCGTTCGAGGAAAACGGTATAATAGTTAATCAATCGTTACTTAAGAGTTTGGAAAAGATATATGATATATTCACAGATTCACACTACGTATTTTACCGTTTTTAAGTATATCAATACTGGTAACTGCAAGCGATTTGAACTGGTATGATGCCAGCGGTCGAATGCACCAGGAATACCGATAATGGAATGACGTTGCATAACTATGTAACTGGTTTTCCGGCACACATGCCCGATCGATACCAATTGGAGATGCCTAAAAATATAACGGCAATACCACGATTTAGATTCTGCTCTAGAAAGCACTACATTTGGCTTCTGAAAAATGCATTTTAAATAACTGTTATTAAAAATACCAAATAAAATAAATTCTCACAAAACCGACAGGCTGAAATCGAATCTGGGCTGGGTAAGTACATTTATAGGGCCCTTTAGTAAAAAAAGATGTGATTAAAAATTTACAAACTGTCTATCGCAGAGGGTACAGCTCAGTAAATGGTTATTAGACAGATGATTTAATATTTTGTGTCTCTTAGTACAGTTTATCTTACCTATGCACAAACCGATAAGATAACAAAAACATCTGAGTATATAAAACGAGTTAATTTCAGTGATAAGCAAGTAAATTAAAACAAAAATGATCAAACAAACAAACAACCGTACCCAACGAACTAATAGTGAACATGTGTTTAAGTACTTAGAACAGAAACGCCGCGTAAACACAACCTCAATTTCAAAGCGTGAATCGTGAATAGTAGAAACGGACTTCACTTCCCATTTGCCTTTAACGGGCCATTGTCATAATGTTAACGCATCATTGTCATGTCACAGTTTTAAAAAGGTTTTTTTAGACCGTCGGCAACTGTATGTTAATTTCGTGGGGCGGTTCCGACTCGCTGACGAAACACATGTCGTGGTGCAACTATTGTTGAAAAAACGGACATGTTAGAAGAATGTGTCCCGATAGCATCGACGCGTGATTGTGTTTGTTGACCGTTTTTTTATGTAATAATTTTATGTATAATTTTTTTTATGTCACAAAATTTAAAACGGATACATTTTAAAGGACCCACAAAATGGGGAAAGCGATATCAACGAAATGCCTAGAATAATAATGAACTTCGCGTACTAAATTTTCGATTCCATAGTATACCTATTTTCTAAACAAAAATGGGTCCTTGAACTACATCGAGGACTAACTTAATTTAATCGAAAGCGGTAAGTCGGCCGCACTAAGCTGGCTTTAGCAGAAGACACTTTGATTTACATTGTGGAAAAAGTTAGTTTACTGTACGTTCACTCCTTAAAGTGAAATTAGGGGTGAGCTTAGGAGTTTTTTATTTAATGTCGGCAACAAAATTTGTTGCATAAATTTAGTGTGGGTAATTAATCACCGGAGCGCAAAGACTGGAACGATATAGTTTGTTTGTATTGTCAACTCGACAATAATAAGTTGATATAAGGAGTTTGTATCTAACATTACGTAGTGTATTTAGTTATGTACGTAGAGTTTACCTAAATTTTACTTAGGTGATTTGATATAGGTACTCATTTATAAAATTTATCAGATTATACTTAAATAACAATTGGTTGTTTTAGGATTACCTACATTATAAATAAACATTAGATTTTAATAATGTCTGTAAGAGTACCACGCAGTGACAATGTTAATCAGTGTGAATTTTGATTAGATTGTAATTGGGTTTACCGTTGAATGCATTTGAATTTTAGTAACTAAATAAAAGAGCGAACGATATTTAATGCAAGATAAAACGCTGCAGCGTGCAGCGGTCATATCAGTAATCCTCGTTATTTCGGAATATTTCGTAGCTCTAGGTAAGGTACATCGCGTTTTTCGTAACAAGTTTTAAATTTAACAGCAGTCCCACTCCAGAGTAAAGTTGTTTTCAAAAAGCGAGACCGAATTCCGACCACGGCAAGATCACGCCTGTGCGGTGCACTCAGCTACTACTTTTAACTAAATTGAAGTTGAGAGTAAAGAGTGCAGCACTGCACGTGACGCATCAGTCCGTCGGTTCGTTTGTACTCAGGCTTAGTACCTTACGTGAGTGGATTGCAATGGTTTTTTTAAAGGTGTGGCTCGGAGCCGTCTTGGTCAACCGCGTGCCAAATAGGTATTCTATTTAGTAATGTGATTCACGGATTGGTATTCATGTTGGGTAAAGTAACCGTCAATAAATTCACTAACATAAACACCTCTAAATATTTAGATGAATCATCTTGCCGATGGTGGATTTTCAGGTATAGGTAGCTATTAAAACTATTGGATTAGAACGAATCGTGAAGAACAATTTGATTTGATTTCGACGACCTCCTAGCCTAGTGGATATATAGTACTCTACCTATGAAGCAGGAGGTCCCGGGTTCGAATCCTGGTCAGTGCATTTATTCGTGTGTTTATCGCGGATATTTATTCCTGAGTTATGGATGTTTTCTATGTATTTAAGTATTTATCGATATCTATCTATTATATACATCGTCGTTTTGTCCCATATTTTTTTTAATAAAAAAGAAAATAAAAAAATATTTACTTAAATCAAATAAATAATTTGATGGTAACAAACTCGACCTGGATGTCACCTTTCTCATTTTCAATTTCAAAGCGCGATTAACTTTTCTTCGGACAACACATTGATATATGTACGTATGCTATACTATTTCCGTCGACGATGATTTTTATCGACGATATAACCACCTCCTGAAAAACCACCCCTATACGTTTTATGGTTTAAATTTTTTTCCTAGTATTTCGGATAGGGGTTGATAGAACTTGTTTATAAGTTACAAGCATAGTTTACACAGATGTCATATCATATCTCAGTTTATCCGAATAGTTTTTTTCTTGTTTTGCATCGGCGCTTGGAACTAGATTGAGTGCCATTTCGTGCAAGCGTTCCTTTATTTACTCCCACACATAGCGAGTTGTGCATTGCAGCTGTACACGTCAATGCCGTTCAAGTTTACATATTTAATAACGTTAAATTCTTTCGAGTTATTGAAAAAAGGTGAAACATGAAGAGTGTAGTAGGTATTCTTTGCCAGGGCGGAATGTAAGAATGAGATATTCAGGTGTGCATCAAAGGACGTTTGTATTACAGTTACGTGAAACTAATTTGATTCGGATAAGAAATATACTATTTTAGAGGTATAAACAATCACAATTTAATTCAATAAAATAATAATCAAAAGGAAAAACAGCAATATATACAAAAAAATATACTAATTAATACTAACTACCTAGCCCAGCCTACGGGTACTAATGTCCCTATGTCACTGCTATTTGTTAAGGTGCCTATACGGCTGGCTGCGTTACCTCGCTGAATGGCAATGCCAATGCGCAGAGCGAGGAACGAGCCAGCCCCTCTGGTCACGAGAAATAAAAATAAAAATGTTGGTGACCTTCACCAAATTTTTAATTTTACACATTGATACGAGTACTGTCACGTCTGAAAATACGGATTCATTTAATTTGATAAAAACATGTATCCATGACTTTACGCCTTGATAATAGAGTCGTGGCTACATATTTTTGTCACATGAAATGTACAACTGAATGTATGACTGATTGGCTAAAATGCGCCTTAGCATTTACAGAGATTGCATAAATACGGGAAAATTCGACCGGTGCTGCTGTGACCCGGGTGGCCAAGTGGTTAAGGCGTCTGCCGCGAATGCAGAAGACGTTGGTTCGATCCCCGCTCTGGGCACCGGAGGCCTAGGCTACTTTTTCCTTTGTATATGACATCTATATAAGTTCACATGAAATGTATCCATATTTAGAGACGTGACTGTAAGTACATGTCTTAATTATAAGCTAGAAAAGTAAAAATTGCCTAAAATTTAAATTCTCGTACCCTAAAGAAAACTTAGTATTAAAATATACTATTTTAGCGTTTGTTTTCAGTAAATCGTCTCTCTCCATCAAACACAAGTTAAAAGTTGAAATCCATTCCACATCATGAAAATCATGACAGTGAACCATAACGCTTTTCGTTAAAACTTATTTCTGATTCAGCGGTTTTTGATACTTCAATGTCTGGCGACAGACTTTACTTCGTATCCATTACTTGTATCACCAGACAGACAACCCTCAAGTTGTAGAGGTACACCGTAATGGACACGTTATAAGTGCACAACTTTCTGCTTACGCCAGTTGCAGGTGCTTAGTTCGAGACTTATCAGTTGTGCCTCAAGTAAATTGTGTTTGGGTTTGAAAATGTTGAGAGCGATAACAGCTCTTTCTGAAAGGCATGAAGTTTCCGATACAAGTTGCGGTCTATTTAATGTTGTGTGTTTTTTTATTTATAGGTTTAGTTAGGTATATCAAAAATTAACATACTTATATAATTTTTAATTTTGGCACTATTGATATTGTAATCTACCGACTGTTTTTACGATGAGCATAATTAACTACGGGTACGTAACTAATTATTTTATTGGTCCAGTACCTAATATTGATCACATACATCTTAAGTTGTTTGTTGAGGTTTAAAATTGGCAATGTTAATAGTAACTTCTGAATAAGAAGTAATTATTAATCGACCGCATTTCTAAAATTATACAACGTAGAAGTCTGTATAAATTATTAACCAAGTAACTTCCGTGAACGTTAATATAGGCGACGGTTTAAGTTGAAGTGTCATGGAGCCAGTTCTGGCCTCAACTTTGTCAGCCGTGTTCAAGTTTCGCTGCATTTCAAAGCGGTATTGCTTATAGTTCCTATTTCAAGCTGTAATTCTCTTAAAACATTCTCGAGAGTGATTTAAAAATTAATGTGTAAGGTGTTTGGTTTAGTAACGAATTATATGTACTCAACGCCTACTAATAACAAAACTGGCATATAGAAAGAAAGAAAGAGAAGTAAGAAAATACATTTATTTTAACGCCGCAAAATTAATCATTCATAAACATAGAGACAAAACAGGCACAATGAAACGTTAAAATAGGATCCCTACACAGCGTTATGCCGCGGCAAGCCGTAGCGCTGGTTTTCAATAGGGACCTACTTAACCTAACAACACATACATTTAACATATATTTAAATATGCTCTTCTGTAGCAGACAAATCCGTCACTATATCGAAAAAACTAAACTCGACTATCAAGTTTTCCATAAACTTAAATAACATTTTTATTCAATTAGCAACGTTTTGTTAAAAACTTAACATCCCATAAATCCGAATCCAGCATTCCGTAATGCGTAGGCCGTAACATTTACCACCACGAATTCTAATGTATTCAAATTTCACACGTTTCAACTGTATAAAACCGTCGCTCGTTCTATGTGACCAAAAACTAAACAGAGTCCCTAATAAATGTTTGAACTTTGGTTTTTGCGCCGAATGCAGCTTACTGTGGGACTAGGTCGGTTTATTTATTAATTATTATTCATTTATATAGTAAAAAAAATTATTGCGTAAGAATCTTGACTTGATCACAATATTAATCATCGTTTTAAGCATGATATCATACTTGCTAACATTTACAATTCTTATAATGTTCATTTTCAAATTTTATTATTATACATACTATTAATTTCATACACATTTAGTATGATGACAGTCAAATCGCCAAGAAAGTATCTACTGACATTTACATACAATTATTTATGAGTTATATGATATGGTTGCATAGTAGACACACTGAAAAGTGCCTTATTAAAGTACCTACTTTGTAACCCGATATTATCGGCATTAAAAAATACTTATATTACAAACTTGAATCAGATACAGTCTCTACACTAAGTCTAGATGATCTTGTCTTGTAAAAGCAACTATGTATGCATTATGGGAGTTAATAAATATATTGTATCTAGGCTCCTGTTTGGTCTGTTCAAATAAGCCACTATTACTGTACACGTCACTAGTACGTCATAGGCTGAACTCAAAGCACTGTACTATAACATTTCCTGTGTAAATACGTCAACGACAGAGCAGTCAGAGGCGACGTCGCTCACACGACCAGTGCCTGCGAGCTGCAGCCCTAATTGACAGTTACACGGTTGCTGCTATGGCAGACACGCTAGTATAGTACTACTGCGACCTGTTTTATACGATAGGGTTGCTACCGAGTTGCAATTTAAATTTTGTAATACTACGCTTTCGTGCTTGCGAGCACTCGCTCGCAACTCGCGAAAGTGAAATATTGTGTTTACGTACATGACAAGCTGTAAAATCGTTATGGGATTTTGTTTATAATTTCAAAGTGTCTTGCGCGTTTACGTCCTACGGGCGTTGCGATGTGTCAAAAGTTCATTCTTACAGATTTTGAACTATAGGTGAGTACCTATAGTTCAAAATCTGTAAGAATGAACTTTAGACACATCGCAACGCCCGTAGGACGTAAACGCGCAAGACACTTTGAAATTATAAACAAAATCCCATAACGATTTTACAGCTTGTCATGTACGTAAACACAATATTTCACTTTTAATAAACAACTTAAATAATGTTACATTTTTTCATATCTTAGTTATTGAATATTTTACGATGACGATTTAGCATGCAAACAGTTACGGTCTACGCCTCCTTTTTTTTAAAGTTAGTGTTGTGACCATGTCTGCTGTTCCGATTCATATAACTTTCCGTAAGTCGATAAAATCGATTATGTAATCAATAGACAATATCCATATCCATACTTCCATACTAATATTATAAATGGGAAAGTGTATGTGTGTGTTTGTTTGTTTGTCCGTCTTTCACGGCAAAATGGGGCGACGAATTGACGTGATTTTTTAAGTGGAGATAGTTGAAGGGATGGAGAGTGACATAGGCTACTATTTGTTTCTTTCTAACCTCCCACTTCCCTAATATGGGGGATGGAAGTTTGTATGGAGCATTCCGGAGGGCAATCAGGAAAGGGGAATCGTGTTACCCCGAATTTAACGCGAGCGAAGCCGCGGGCAAAAGCTAGTATGATAATAAAAACCAAAACTAAACGAAAATAAAATGAAGTACGATGTGAAAAAACCGGCCAATTGCGTGTCGGACCACGCATAATGGAGGGTTCCGTAGCTTCAATGGAATAAGAACCAGACTAATGCCAAAAGGTCGTATCATCAGATACATCTATTTAACCTACGTACCAAATTTCAGAACTGTTCGAGATATTTTGAGCTTTGTCGTATTTTGATTACCTGTATTATTAGGTAGTAGTGGACGGTGTACGAGTCCAATTCCATAAAAACCGGCTAAGTGCATGTCGGACCACGCATAATGGAGGATTCCGTACTTTCAATGGAATAAGAACCAAACTAATACCAAAAGGTCGTATCTGATGCCTATGGAAGAAGTTTTTTAGAAATAACTCAAAAAAGGCTAAACTAAGTTTCAAAAAAAAATTTACCTAATATCAACATGTTGTACATCAATCGATAGGTCTTTCAAAATAACATAGAGGTTTTTTGAACATTTTGTGATTAAGTAAATATTTTCAGAAATAATCGCCTCGAAAGTCAGAAAAATTGTGTCCCCCCCCTGTAACTTTTGAACCGTAAGTCCAAAAAATATGAAAAAATTCGGTTTAGCCATTTTTAATGAACTGTATTTTCTCCCAAAATTTTGTAAATGCAGTTAAGATTTGTGATACAAAATATGTAGGCATATAACAAGAAAATATCGGTTGAAGTAAAATCGATTCGAACAATTCATAAATAATCGCTAAATTTGACAAACGATACGTCTTAGCCCCATCACTAATGACGTCAATGCTGAAGTGTCAAAAGTTCATTCTTACAGATTTTGAACTATACGTGTAGGTAATTTCCTCTTTGTATATCCATTGTAAAATATTTAAAATGGTTTTGTTATAAGGTTTTCTAACAGCGCCATAATTATGTATAGGTTCTAATTCTCGAGAACGTTTCCCGTTTTGTATGAGAAACGTTCTTGTTCAAGAATATTTCCCATAGTTCTGGAGAACAGCAAATCTCCAGATAATATAAGTAGATTACGAACAAATAATGCGCATTCTGCAAACTATATATACATACCTAGCTGATCAATACAGTTCTTCTAAAATAAACAGCGATGTAAGATCCTTGAAGAATGTCTTTCTTGCGTTCCGCCAAACGTAATTTATAATATAACATAATCAGCGCCGATTCTGCCACTTACAGGGTAATGACGGTCCAATCGTACGGGAGACTCACTTGTAATTGAATAAGTCGATGTTCGTCCCGGTTTCCTCGTGACATCGTTTAACACGTGTTCAATGGAATCTAAACTTCATTATTCCTCGTTTGTGATACGAATGAAAACGTTTTCAGTGGTTTTTCATAATGTGCTTTTTAAACATATTTTATTTTCCACAAAATAAGCTGCTTAAAAAGGTAATCATTTTCTTATGTAATAAAGTTCGGTTATAAATTTTACACTTTATCTTTAATGTAAAAACCTAGAAAACAAGATTTACAAAAAAAATAAGCATGAAATCTTTCCGGATCGATTCTTAATTTAGCTAGTGTAAAAAAAAACTTAAAATCAAAAGCATGGTAAAATAAATAAGACTATTGTTCTTTTTGTTTAATTTTCATTTGTTTTTAATAGGTATAATATGATATTGATAAGCGTATACATCGTGCGAAATATATAAACGGATAATTCGATGTAATCTATTTAGATTATTCCAACTAGTAAGAGGAAATTGTAGGAACATGGCGCACTTGGCTCCGAGCTGAACCCACGAGACTACGAAATTAGTGAACCCGTGTTACACTCCCCGCCTCTCCCCTGCCCCTTTCGATTACCTACAAACGGCAAGGAAGTGCTCGGGATCAGACACAAAGGTATATTGTACTATTAAAGACTGTTAGCACTCTCGAGCTTGGCAGGCAGCGGAGCACGAAATACCTCTTCAAGTGAACGCTGATTGCGTAGTCACAGTTTATTGGATGAGAACAATATTATAGCTGTGAGAATATGCTACTTTGCTACTGGTTAGTCGCCGCTAGTAGGTAAATAGTTGCTAAAATATTAAGACACTAAGAAAAATGATTCAGGATATGGCAAACCTACCTAAGTTGCTGGCCTAAAAGGCAAGCACGTCACCATATTTACAGGCAAGTGACTCTTAAGAGCTTTAAAGTAAGCAATAAAACATTAGGAATTCAGCAGCTGTAGACATGACAAATGAATCTGCAAAAATAAAGACTGTAAATCATTGTTGTAACAAGTTCATGCAGTGTCTATCTGGTTAAAAATGTTCTACTTGCCTATCTGGCAATTTTTTTTACATAAGACTTTTACCAGCCAACTCAAATCAAGGCCACTAATGTATATACATACCTGAATAAATGAAAGTCATGTCGTGATTCGTTTGATGTGTTCGTGTTCGTTTGGTGTGTGGTAATGACATATTTATTTAAAATTAAGAGTTATAAAATCGAGCGTCAGCTAAAAACTCGTCAGCTGGCACGCTTGACGGTTCTTTTGTAAATGTCTGAACAAGACTGTAACAAGTTCATGCAGTGTCTATCTGGTTAAAAATGTTCTACTTGCCTATCTGGCAATTTTTTTTACATAAGACTTTTACCAGCCAACTCAAATCAAGGCCACTAATGTATATACATACCTGAATAAATGAAAGTTATGTCGTGATTCGTTTGATGTGTTCGTGTTCGTTTGGTGTGTGGTAATGACATATTTATTTAAAATTAAGAGTTATAAAATCGAGCGTCAGCTAAAAACTCGTCAGCTGGCACGCTTGACGGTTCTTTTGTAAATGTCTGAACAAGACTGTAACAAGTTCATGCAGTGTCTATCTGGTTAAAAATGTTCTACTTGCCTATCTGGCAATTTTTTTTACATAAGACTTTTACCAGCCAACTCAAATCAAGGCCACTAATGTATATACATACCTGAATAAATGAAAGTTATGTCGTGATTCGTTTGATGTGTTCGTGTTCGTTTGGTGTGTGGTAATGACATATTTATTTAAAATTAAGAGTTATAAAATCGAGCGTCAGCTAAAAACTCGTCAGCTGGCACGCTTGACGGTTCTTTTGTAAATGTCTGAACAAGACTGTAACAAGTTCATGCAGTGTCTATCTGGTTAAAAATGTTCTACTTGCCTATCTGGCAATTTTTTTTACATAAGACTTTTACCAGCCAACTCAAATCAAGGCCACTAATGTATATACATACCTGAATAAATGAAAGTTATGTCGTGATTCGTTTGATGTGTTCGTGTTCGTTTGGTGTGTGGTTATGACATATTTATTTAAAATTAAGAGTTATAAAATCGAGCGTCAGCTAAAAACTCGTCAGCTGGCACGCTTGACGGTTCTTTTGTAAATGTCTGAACAAGACAGCTGCTAGGTACTTGGTGCCTCACTTTATCACTTATTATTAATTTTTCTATTACAATGTTTCTCTATAGCACCAAGCCCTGTAATGGACTAGTAAAAGGTATTTCAATTTCAATTTTCTCATTATTATTCTTTCATTTTCGATAAGATCCTTTCAAATTGCTTTCTTCTCCCAAAATTATTGCAAACGTTGCATTAGCACGAACAAACTGTAAAACAATTACTTACCTCTGTTAGCTTTTGCAATAACAATAACATTTATCAAATTACTCGGCCGAGCGACTTCGAGGCGATACCGAGGGAGGAACAAAATTGACAAAGCAAGCAAAAGGCTTTCAAGGTTCGCGTGTTGCGTCGTGTTTGCATCCATAATTTGTTTGTTGGCGGCAGCACACGGCAGACTACATTAAATGGATCTCCGCTTTGCACGCTACCAACCATGCCACTCACTCTGTTCCAAACCTTGTCTTTAACGTCTTTCTTTAAACACTAGTCGCGTTTATTATTCTGTTTGCGAACGGTCTAAGCATTACTGCCTTCTTCATATTGCTAAACTATGCAGGCCTGCTTTTGAATTACTAAGGGCCGCTCGCCCGCAAGTTCCAGATGACATTATCGACAGAAAATCTTAAAACAGTGTCAAAGTAAACAAACCACAGCGCTTTTAATCGCCCATTCCTGTCATCACCGCTATTCTGAACCCGTGAATGAACTACGCGGAACTGCTACTGAATAGGACGAGGAGTAGCTTTATTAAACTTATGCAAATTGCAATTATGCAGACTCCAACTCAGTCTAATTACTATTTCTCCAAAATTATCCCACTAAAATTGTAACCATTCTATCTTCCAGCTGAGGAGTAAAAATGGCTTATAGAAGAACTTTAAATTTTGCACTGTAGTATTTTTCTCTCTCTGGTGGTTCATATTTTCAACAGCGATATTATTTTTTTATATGCCATTGTTTCTTTGTAAAGGGAGTTCTTTATTGTCAATTATCAACTAAAGATTTAACTTTATTTTAAAGGGACATGGCGGCTTAATCGTGCATTGACACAGTGAAGTAAACTTATGGAGATAAAAAGCTTTTATAATTTAATTCATATTGGCGTAGCGATAAGGTCCATAAGTGTTAATCGAGTGTCCAGGGTGATTGGCTACAGCGCTTCACGGCACTTATGTCGGGCTAAAAGTATCATTATGGATCAATTAGGCAAACGAAAGTAGCTCTTAATGCCTTTGTATTAAAGTTTTTATTATATCAGCGTCTTGCAGGGTAGGTGTTATCTCGGCGTACACGCCACGCCGTCCCAATTAAGCTGATTTCGTACTCTCTCCGAATAGAAATTCCTCGATGTGGTAGAAATGTGACGGTAGCATTCATATTTTAGGAAATTTTATTTTATTTTGGGCTCCATACAAATCTAATACAATTTTTAAATTTTGATAATCTGAAAGTGAATATTATATGTGGTTTATCTCAATATGCCTATTTTATTAGAATGTTGGCTGTCTATCTGCAAATTTCCTAATCAGACTTAACTACCCCTATACTTCTCCGCGTCGACCAAAGTGTCGCCGTGTATCGTATCTTACTACATATTTTATTTACCTATGTTTTCTTAAAATCAGGTTCTTATTACTTAACACTAAGTAGAATTTGTTCGTGGTTGAATTTTATAAATACATACAAGCAGGCTCATTTGCAAGTTAACTTACCAATTTAAATTCTCTCACAACTTAAGCTTCTATAAAAATTCTCTTTGCTATTAATATAATTTTATGTACCTAATAAAATTAATCTACATATTATAATGGTTAAAGTTTAATTTCTGGTGAATTACAGTTCTTGTTAAATAGTATTTTTATTTTAAATCTTGATGACCAAAACTGGTGCTGGAAAATACGGCAACATGCACTGGTTCATGTGACATAACAATGAAGTGTGGATGTATCTTATTGTAAACAAAATGGCGGCATATTATAAACATGTTTTACACGGTTAACGGCCACGGCCCTTGATGAAAACCATAACAAATTTCATCAATCATTTTTAAACGTTCCGCTATTAACTTGTTAATTTACCATATTTAAAACTTCAATTTTTTACATATTGCCTGGTTAAATGAAACTATTTTTTACGATTATTTACTTTGCATTTGATACTTTAAAAAAACGTATATGTTCAGTAGCAAAATATTTTTTACAGCCGTTTATAACCAAATTATCGACGTTTAATTATTTACTTATCGGAAAATGTGGGCTGACCTCTGAGCCCGGTGTTACCAGTTATATTAATAAAAGTCGCTCAATTTTAAATTTTTTGTAGTAAACACGAGTGACGCAAACTGCATGATGCTTTAGCAAAAAGCAAAGCATTCACATGTCACGATTGGAATAAAATATAGGCATGCGGTGCAAAGTTTTATTCTCGCCCTAAATATTCCATTGTGGTTGGGTTGCGAGTGGAAACGGGACATAAATCCGAGGAGGCAACTCGCACCGATTACTCAGGTGCCGCGCGGCAGGCTTCGCCGCGTCGGCCGTCGCTCGCGCTGCATACCCCCACCATACAACTTTTATCATATACAAAAAGTTTACACCCAAGCACTTAGAGCGCATTACAGCGATTAAGATAAATCGCCCGTTTTCTGATGAAACAAAAAGTCATCAAAGTTATTTATGATCTTCAAAAAGACTGTATGTATGTGTGTTTTTGTGACTAGATTCTTTCATACGATTCCTTTTGATAATGATTTCTGTGAACGGTTATGATATGATCGTGCGTCGCTCGTAAAACATGCTCATGCGCATACGGTTCGTTGAAAGACAATAATTAATTTTAAGGCGGTTACGCATCATCTATGATAAGTACTGGTGCTCGAGGCTCTTATTACACGATTTAACTCAGTTGCTCAGATCTAATTAAGTCTTTTTTTTTATTAAGTCTTATCTATTCTAGTTACCTTCAACATAACATAGCCTTAATTTACCAGTTTCTGGCTCCATCTAGTTAGGTAAGAGGGCTGAGGAATCAATACGATGACACTCGATCATAGCCTCAACTCCAAATCCTGGGAGTTCACGCGCGGAATCTAGACATAATTTGTTCAAGTAAGGTTTATTGGTTGGTCTGTAAGTCTGCGTCTTATCGCTCGTTGAGAAACTGCAAACTGGAGGCGCCATAAAAATTGTTCAGAGCGCTAATACCATGAGCTGATATCTTGATAAGTAAGACCAAGAGTAAGCATCACCTTAACTTGGCTACTGAATAATGCTACGCATTAACTCAATCTTCAAGAGACAAGAGGTGTCACTTGATTCTGATGTGTTTGCTGTGTCATTGTCAGGCAAACTCCATACGAATTTATTTGTCTCAAGCACAACAATAGTTTTTTAGCTTCATTCACGGGCTAAATACTCTATTGTGATGCAATCCGGGATGGTAAATCTCTAGAGTTAAATACGGCAATTATTCAGGGAAGGCAAGGTTTCATTGTGCTTGATGCCGTGGCGCGGTCGACCGTTCCATAGAATGCTCACTAAATTTGGATTTTCATGCCTTGTCATCCAACTGGGAGTGTTTTAATATGGTTATTATATTTTATAAGCACGTTTTGACATGACATACTGTAATGTGCATTCTATTATTTATGCCATCTGGAGCATGAACATGTCTTCACCACACAATAGCGGTTAAAAGTAATTCTTAACAATTGATTCGAGGATTATATTTCAGTAATCTTGATTCATTCATCGTGTTACCAATAAGCTAGAAACCTGAGCTTTCTGGTATGAGTTTGCTAATAGGTATTAAAAATGAAAAGGCTGAGAATAGATATCGTCTTGGAGATGTTTATCGCATTAATATAATACAGCATTAAGATCACAATGGAGCGGCTCAAGAGAGACCCAATATAAGGAGCTTGGAACCCCACGTGCTTTGTTGTGAAAATAACTTTATGCTCCAAAGGGCGGGAACAGTATAAAGCAAGCACAGCTTTCAATAAAGCCAATGGTCCTTCTAAGAGATAAACTTGTGTCGCTCGTAGCTTTTGTGATGACGTAATGATATTCAGCTGCTTCCCCGCAGAACAAACTGATATTATTTTTTTAATCCAAATTTATTTAGGGGTTGAAAGCTCAATTGATACATGCAATTATTTACTATACCGTGGTTAACCCTTACATGCAATGAATAGTAATTCAATTGTACCTACTACCTATTCATAATTTTTTTTGTAATGCAACTTGAATGTACTTGCAAAATTATAGTTCTTACACAATAGCCTTGCTACGTTATTTTTGTAATAGTTTTAAAATATTTGCATATCTCAGTAACAACCGTAAGTACCTAATCATGTTTGAGCATTTTTAAACTGAGTAATTTCACTAAACCAAATAACAATTTGAATATTTAAGGCAAAACATAAACGCTGAACGGTTTAAGTTAAAGCCAGGAAAGCCGTGTGACTCAGCTACCACGCTTTAGCTTGAAATATGTGGCCACTGACACTGACATCACAAAGAAGCAAAAACACGCAAACGGCTGAGCGAAGTACGCAATATGTACCAAAAGGGAACCCGGCACAGCCCCGATACCATCAACATCAGCCTCATGCCATCAGACAATCGCTGCACCGCAATTACAAATAAGTTATTTACAGCACGCCCATTGGTAGATATTTTAAGCTTATCGCCATCTTTAATCTATTGATTCACTCGGCTTTATGCATTTGCTTTCAGATAGTTTTGTTTTATCCAATTGATATCCGTATTAGGACGCGACGCGAGTCTGTTTTGCACTTGCACCTTTAAGATTTATATCCCCTTTGATCTGGACTTAGGAATCAAAATTCATTAGGGTAGGATAACCCGCATTGAAAATACATATTGGTTTATTGACTGTTTCATTTTATCAGCACGTCGACGTCTACTGGTTTGCGTGACTTTATGTGCAGGTGCAAGCATTTTATTCCAGCGTATGTGAATGTTTGTAAATGTCTCGGACCGGCGCCATTTATTTGTTTTATTTTATTCTTATTTATTGAAAATCATGCAGTTTCAAATTCGAGTTTTTAATCACTAGCTTTTGACCGGTTTGGTTAGGTCATACGCAAAAGGATAACGAGATTCTGATAGATAACATGCGAAACAATAAATCTTTGCAGTCGTTTTGTTTATGGCCGTAGGTGTGTACGTGATCCAACGCAAAGCGCTAATGGTCGAAAATCGAAGCATGGCTGGTATGAAAAGATCGAATTTATTACTTCATAAGTCATGAGGGTTAAGTAATAATCGTCGACAATAGGCAATAAAGACTTTATAGGCAGTAAAGTTCGAGCCTCTCGCACGTCGCGGCTCGGAAGTCCACGCATCCTACACTTTACTACTCGTGAAATCAAAACTTATTTTACGTCACACCTGGCCATAATGTGAGTTTTATCGCACGCTACGCGTACGGTAAAACTCGCATTATGGCCAGGTGGAGACGTAAAATTGTGTACTCACCACGGGCAGTAAAAAAGAAAGCCCTCTATCGCATATTTACAACCCTTGCCTGCGGCTCGGGTTACAAATACCTGCGATTTCGGGCTTTCTTTCTTTTACAGCCCTTGGTAAGTAATGTACTATTGTTTACTAGGTTTTGAATTACAATAGTAAATATTTTTATCGTTCAAAATGGATATTGATGGCAATAAAGGAATATTGTCGTCTTGCAGTGCATGTAAAGATTTTATTTTTTTAAATGTATTGCTACATTTATGAATGTTCAATTGCTGTTGAGAAGCTATGAAGAACATACAATTTGTATAAATGACAGTATAAAAAGTATTTTCTGTTGAGAATTTGAAATGAGTAAGTACTGAGATTGTAAAGCAAACATTGGGATATTTTTACTTTATAAATATAACCGTCTTTCCTTTCGTCGTCTTCCTGAATGTTGAGATTAATATTTTGTAAGCATGGAAAATTATAATACTTTGACGCACTTGTTTAACGAATTTAATCTACGAATTTTTAAACAAATCATACGCACAACAATACTATTTATCTGCACACATTTCAATCTTCTAATAATGTTAATCCTTTTTTGTTCACTGTTTACGCTTAGTGAAAAGCTGTGTAATAATACTAATAATAATAACCTAGATGTAGACATATTTTATTAAAATAAATTAATTACAAATATTAATCAATAATATAATACCTTATGCTTAGGTTCGAAAGATTATAATCCATTTAAAATATAAATTATTCACAGTCCTCCTTCTGAAGTAACATGTCGAGAGTAATTTAAAACCAGTTTGTAGACCATTTGGTTAACAAGAAGATTACTTACAGCTATCATCGAATGTTGCTTAAAAAATATTAGAAACTCGGCCCGTAGCGTATCGTCTCAAATTAACTTAAATTATTTTCTGTCAAGAAAATTTCATAACATTTAGCGATATATCGATATTCAATGTCTGTTAATGGTGTACCTTCTACCATCGACGAGCTATAAATAGTCTTATCAAGTAAGATTTTATATTATAATATTTTAACTTTGGTGATAAACAAGGCTCGGAAACACTTCGGTCATTTTGAAAACATTACCCTGTTCCGAACAGCGGAGACTGCCTTATGTTATGATATTACGAAAACCTACACAAAATATTATTATTTTTATATAAAACTTTATTGTGCAGTCAAAAATACATTTACGAAAGGCGGACTTAATGCCGTAAGAAAAAAAAATTAAAATATCAAGTTGACTGTGAACGAACTTTTCGACTCATAAATGGGTCCTAAATTCACGCCGAGCCCATCAGGCTCACAAGAAAACTTGGAAAAGATTTTGGTCATTCATTTTTATTGGCGACAATGATTTTCCCCATAACCGGAACAGGGATATTAGAATGTCATTCATTAATAAATTAGTCGCTGTAAACATGTCAATTATAGTATAATAGATTTATAGAATACCTAATAATATTTTTATTAATATATGGAAGTCTTCGCTGTTCGGAACAGGGTTATGTTTTCAAAATTACCAAAGTTTTTCGGAGCCTTGGTGATAAAAAGCCTTTAAAGTGTTATATGAATGTCAATTTTAGATAATTAATATCATCTAATAGAGACTTTAAGAGACAGTTGTCTTAAATGAGCTGTTAGACGGGCACATGGGTGTTATGTCAAAGATGTTAAGTAGGTACTTGAGTAATTTCATTAAATTATAAATACGCATTAGTTACTTTAATTTGTTCTGTATTCTAAATACATATAAAAGAGCTAATTCGTTTGGGTAAGCGACCGGTTTATATTTTGTGTGAAAATAATCGGTTAACCGGTTAATAACCGGTTTTCTCATACAAAATAAACCGGTTGTATTCCCAAATCTTCATATACTCGTATTATGTAATTTGTGTATACTAAGTATATCAAACAAACAAAAAGATATGGGCTTTCCAAAAATGAATGGTTAAAAAAATTCACGGGTCACATTAACAGTTCAAGCGATTAGTTTCGTAGGTAAACGCAAAACTATTATCAATTGTGTTGCAAATTGATCAACAGTCAAGTCAAACAACGTTGCTCGGAAAACACCATGAATCTAAACAATAACGTTAAAGCACACAACTGAGGGCTGCGTTACAAGACCTTATTCATATCACTTCACAAACATTCGTTTCAGATAAACCAATACTAAACGTAATCTTAGATTACAGGTGGTTGCAACGCACTACGAGGTCACACTTATTTTGGTTTTTCAAAGTCAACGTTCGGTAAGTCATGGGAAAACAGGGTTTGGAAGATAATCTTGCCGGCTGTCGGCGAATGTTTAAAATAAACACAAGCCGTGGTCTTCTATGATAACACCGGTGTTTTGATAGTCCGTCCACTGAACGTTACTTCCTAGTAACCGTTCCCAGTCTCGGGCCAACGTTGTTATGTAAAAGAAAAGGAAGGGAGAATTAACGTTGCAATAAAAACGACCTGACATTTTAGATTCATTTTTTTTTTAACTTGGGTTTTTGCTACTCTCGGAGAATCCTGTAAAGTCTAAAACTTTATACTTGAAAGATTGATTATACTTGAAAATGTACATAGGTATTCGGGTAATTCTTTGAACATGTTGACTAGGTACAAAATTTATCTAGTTTGATGCCAGTTGACAGATATGCCAAAGCTGAAAACAGACATATCGTTACATTTACATCTGACTTCAAACTAATGTATATCAAAATCTTGTTGCAACTACATAAGTAATAATTTAAAAACAATATGAAATGACACGAAGGTAGCCAAATAAGAATCTCATAGCACCACACTAACCTTAGCACGCCTCCAGTTGCACCTATATATTTTAATACAGGTCACGGTCACGATGAGAACCACATCTAACGGCACCGGCGGCATAGTTAAATAGCAGATAATATCACAAGCTCACACCAGCTTAATGTTTGTCATGCCAACATAAAATGACACTTTCCCAGTCGGTTGTTTTGATTGCTGCCGCCGTCTGTTTGGCCGGGGACAAGGCGGGCGTTGGAATGTACGCTGTCATAGCCGGTTTAAATCCTTCCAATGATTAGCCGAAATCCAGTCACGATCACACAGTTATTGACAGAGATCGGGCCAGAATTGAATACGATTCATCGGGTCTATTAATGCGTGCAATATTCATCGTTTTGTGATCTTGCGCTTGTAGATAATGAGATGAACTGATAAATCTTTATAGAACATTGAGCCAATTTAAGTTCAATGGTGGCTTGGAATAAAATTTTACAAAAGGTGCTAGCTTTCGGATTACCTTAGAAATAAAAACAAAAAAAGCATACTGGAAGAGTATTTTGTAAACGGTTTATGTTCAGAAATACAAGTACGAGGTAGATACTTACTTTCATTTCTCTAAATAAAACTACTATAATTTTTTTTCTTTCAATTATAAAATTGAAATTTCGCTTGCAGACGTTTCTGCTTAATACAAAATTAATTCAGTATGGGTTAGCGCATTGTTATCGATGTTATTCCAATATGACTTGGAACTTCGATGCCGTTAACGTGTATATACACTTACGGTAGATGTCGCTACACGTCACCCTCTGACGTAAGCAATGAAGGAACTGATGGAAAGATTCGCCGCGGTTGAGTAAGCGTCGATGGCTCAGTTGGTCAGAGCGGTCGGACCGGTGTTCCGAAAGGTCGCAAGTTCGAATCTTGTTTGACGCAGTGAATTTTTCCATTTTTCTTTCAATTATAAAATTGAAATTTCGCTTGCAGACGTTTCTGCTTAATACAAAATTAATTCAGTATGGGTTAGCGCATTGTTATCGATGTTATTCCAATATGAATTGGAACTTCGATGCCGTTAACGTGTAGTATATACATTTACGGTAGATGTCGCTACACGTCACCCTCTGACGTAAGCAATGAAGGAACTGATGGAAAGATTCGCCGTGGTTGAGTAAGCGTCGATGGCTCAGTTGGTCAGAGCGGTCGCACCGGTGTTCCGAAAGGTCACAAGTTCGAATCTTGCTCGACGCAGTGAATTTTTCCATTTTTGTTTCAATTATAAAATTATAACTACTATTTTTCTTCCGCCACCCCTCCTAGTGCCCTTTTTATCATCAAAAGGGTTTACAAACGATATTCAAATCCATCTTGTAGGCATTTCAGTTATTGAACATAAACCTTCACTAAACAAGAAAATGTACAGAAACGAATAAATTCAAATTAAAACGGCTTTCAACTTAACAATTATAATAAAGCAAATGCACCACAGACCAAAGCTTAATCCCCATTAAATTAATTCTTTACGATAGTGATAGTTGGACCTGTTACTGCTATTGTAAACGTGAATTATAATACAGCGGATACTCATGCATTTTCATTAGAGACGCCATAATGCAATCAAAATAATAAATGAAGGAAACGAACATACAAGATACAGCTAACACGCCAGAGCTCGATGTAAATCGCATGAACGATATATTCCGGCAAACGATATGCACTGTTTACTTGTGTCAAAGTTAAATTGAAGACAAGGTACCTATTCGGGATTCCGAGCACTGGAGGCACAGTCTCGTCTGTTAACTGCAAAGAAACAGAGCACGTTTTAGTTATTCTTACCAGACGCGAATAAGCTGTCCGTGTTCTGTTTTATGAACTTGCACTTACCCAACAGTAATAAGACACAAATTCCCTCAGAATTTTGTACATTATTCATTTTGTAAGTGACGTAAATATTCGCTTACCTGCTTGTTTGTTGTGAGGAGAAAAAGGGCCGTCGGCATCGGCGGGCACAGAATCTTTTTTTACGTTGAATTTTATGTGTGGGAATTTTAATATGGGACCGAAACGGCACGTTCTGCTCACAGATGGGTCGCAGTTGGTTTAGATACTTTGCGAAACACGTGTCGCTTTTAGTCATAAAGTTTAATAACTCTTAAAAGAATATTCTTCGAACATCTAAAAAACAACTGGCTGTCAGCTGCGGATCAGTTAGCCATTGTTTTATCCAGGCAACAGCTTGTATCTTTCATTAAGTTACTAACAGATGATTGATGAAACTAACATTACGGTGAAGTATGTTTATCGCGGTAATCGATAGTTTCTCCGCTATCAATTTTACCAGGGGATAGCGTCGGCTCACACACGCTGTTTCTCGGCGGGGCGGTACGAAAGCGCAACGTCATCCATCTCATATTTCTCGAGCCTGGACTTCAACGGGATCTACTCGAGACGTTCGAAATAAACAAGAGTTCTACGAAATCTGTCAGCAGGGGTAGCTATTGGCCCCATCAAGGATCATAAAATCCAGTTTGATTTATGATAGCTGTGGAATAGTATTCGGCATCTGGTTTTTTTTTTTCATCAACACCTTTCATCATAAAGTAGCACAAAGTTCAGCAATCGCAAGCCTTAGTTACATTTTATTACACATAGCATTTAATTTAATGAATGAATTGTTTTAATTTCCGTTCATAATCGACTAATAAGAAGTAATGTTTAAAGCAGCTGGAATTCCCGCAAGAAATCCGTCGGGCGGCGCGCAGCGGGACGCCTCGACAATGGCAACCAAATTAAAAGGAACCGTAAACGTTTGGACTTGAGCCTCGCTAAAATTTATTGCTCCAAGCTTTTTTCTCTTGTTTTGCTTGCTAATGAGATTCGAATGTTGCAGCTGTATTATTTGAAATTGCTGGCGTTGATTAAAAAAATCTGAACAAGTCACAATTCTGTGCCGAATAAGTTTCGAGAGACCCGAAAGTTTTAGGAATACTTTTTTATCCAATTTCGTTCGACAGAGCAAGCTGATTAGAACCATTTCGACATGTCTAGAGACCGAGCAAGCTACCCGAAATCCAATAAGTAGCTTTCTTTCGATACACATATTGAAATTCGCAAGTGAATTGTAGAGCATCTTATTGCAAGCGATAGGATGCAGAGCGGGTCGAGGTCCTGATTTGATATCTGGTGCGGTGCAATAAGGCTGCTATTGATTCGATGCTGGCGAGGCGACGCGGGTGGTCCTAGACAATGTTGTCGAAGCGAAGCGGGAATGCAAATTTCACCAGTGTTTCTGGTCAGGTGTTGTTGAACTCTCGGGCAATTAGCCGAGGGACTTACAGGACGTAAACCGTTAAAATTGACTATGAAACGACTTTGTGTATAATCAATCATTTTCAATAACGATTGGAGCGTGACTATTATTAATTTATTTGAAACATTATTTCTATTAATGGACGCGATATACGATACGATAGTTAATGGCCATCTTTACTAAGATCTTAGGAAATTACTGTCACATGAAAAAGATAATGAAATCGTGATGCGTCGAACTTGTATCAAAAGATACCTAAAGGATACCGATTGAAGTGATTCGAATAAAGGAAAAAATGAGAGAGCCGGTGATGCAACACGAATCAAGTGCAGCAAACTAGATCCGTGGAATAAAGAGCCGCTTTGAAACCCTGACGAACGAAGCTAAGTAGGGACAAAGGGACAATGGTGAAAGAGCATAAGTACCGGAGCGTGGCGATCCAGTACCAGTTTCCGGCAACGTGGGAACGCCTTTTTATTGCCATCGATAATTTCACTGCTTACTGTTATTCGATATTGGGATCTTCGCCATTATCTGCCATAAAGGGTACATGTAATTTCGATCCCTGTAGGTAATTATTCCCGGAACTCCGCGTTTATTGCTTTAAATCATGATTAGCCATTTTACTATAGCCGTAAAACCCTTTCAATTTAAAGCGGTTAATTGTGAATTTACTATAACATTTAATGATGTTTATTTATTTACACCAGTGAAATTAATGACCTCACTTAACTTATCATATTATTAAAGATCTTAATGTTCTTAATTAACTATTACAGCCTATTCCTATACCTTCGACTTTGTCTGTCTCTCTCTGTATGTTCGTCTTACACTAGGTAAGTATCTCCTTAGGTAAGTACATCCGATTTTTTTAACACCACCTTTCCCAGATAATTGAGATGCCTAAATGCAGGTTTTACGCCTCATACATGTATGTAGGTATACATATCAAATACTGGCCTAGATCTATACACACGTCTTAGCGATATTGACTAGTTACAAATATCCAAAAAATGCAAAATATCACATATTTTATAGGATAATAAAAGAATCAGAGATAATAAAAGTCCACTAAACTCCAGAAAACCCAAACGCGTAAAATCAGCTCCGACACCCAGCACACTTCCCTAACAATAGTTTATCAAATGGTATCGTGAACCGACACGTCATTTCACGGCCCATCGGCTGTTGGTCTATTTAGCACTTCTATTTCCTTCAGACGTCGACGAACAGCCGATCTCCAATTACGCGTTTCATTTTGCCAAGGCTTATTAGTTTCCGCCTAACGTATGTAGAGTTACAGTAATTACAACTTCAGCTGAGTTTGCTCAAGCGAAATTGTACAAGAGGATTCCCCGTACTCAATCTGAAATTATTCCGGCTCCACTATTTGTCTTTTTGTTATCTGTTTTACTAGGAACTCATTTAAAAATCGTTCGCAATGCTCATTGATTGTTTTACTCCGTTTGTCCAACCGAAGGCAAACATTGCTTGATCAAATACATCCCGGGCCGAGTTCATTGCATGTTTTTCCTTTTTTCTACACCATTGGCTGCAGCTATTAGATAAGCGTACCTATCAGACAGGACTAACAAGTAAGGGAGACTCTTGCCAAATACCTACGCGGCATTGGAAGCGCATTTCAGTCAGGGAACCAATGATTTATAGGTAGAAGTTTCGCCATTTCTCATCTTACCATTCGTTACTCCAATAAAAAGAACGTCTCCCGATTATTTATCGGAATAAGTATGAAACGATTTTTTTATTACTGTGTCTATTTTAAAGTGCACTCTGTCAAATGGTTGTTACCTACAACTATAAATAAATAATAACTTTTGATTTATGATATCCTTCCAAAAGCAATTTAACTTTTGGAGAGCATTTAAAGGTTTTTTATTTATTATGACAACTGCTAGATGAAGCTTTATCGGGTGCGCTTCAGGGTAAATAAACTTTTTCTACTTGTCATGTTTTATTACCGTTCAGACTTAACTAATTAATTATTTCAAAAAAACACTTTACATAGTATCCATATATCCAGATGTATAAGTAGATACGGTACTATTAATAACAATCATAGATAAAATCGTTATTGATTATTATTGACAGGCGATCAGATCAGAATAGATGCATTGTACATAAATGATATTGGTCACGCTCTCTTGCTTTTTGTTTAAAAAGTTAGCTAAAGATTAAAAAGTTTTCGAGACTGTCCTGGCATTCAATACATACCTACCTAGCTGGATTGCTCCTAATAGTTAAAGGTCAATTAGGATATGGTAACAATCCGGAAGTGCCGCTTCTTTAGAGTTAAAGAGACAAAAAACTGCAAACCATGGGTCACTTCTAGACGGAGGTGGGTCAGTTGCCTCTTGACTGTACCTAGGTAAACAACCAACACGCAATGGTAGAGGTACTTGCACCCATCGCAGACTTTTACTACCTACTTAGGTACACAGAGCAAGCACTGACGGGGCTTTTGGACTCAAATACCGCCACTGACCTAATGTATAAATTACTGAGGCGAATATCACACTGGCGCCGCAACCGGATGCGGCGACGGTGTGCCAGCGTGACAGCGCTATACACATGCAAAGCGCTATCTCGCTCGCACACCGGCACCGCATGCGGAAACCGCAGCAGTGTAAAAGCCGTCTTAGGTAACTTCTAACTACTAAATTAGGTACTTAGTCGTGTCAAATGACATAAATATAGCTACTATTCCTATTTATTAATCCATACAACCTAAAGTCGTTCAATTAAATATGTAAGTAGGCAGGTAAAAATATGGAGCCGCTCTTTTACAAAAAAAATACAGTTACCTATGTCAAGAAAGTTGTGGTTATCAAGGTAGGTATTACCTGTATCGTTGATATCGTTGTGCGCAGGGCAACCTGTTGGAATTCAATTATACGAAAGAATGAACTTGCTATAATACAAAATTTATACAACAGCAAGAAAAAATCTAATTAATAAACACAATACCTTTTGAAATTGTTGCTATAAACAGTCTTATTGCTGTTTCTTCCAAAGAAACCCAAAGTTTGAACTTTCTGACTGGGCACATCAAATTGTATGTTGAACGTAATTAACTTGTCAACAAACCAAAATCACGGAATCGCGGCACGTAATCACGATACTTTATGTCACTTCATAACTTCACTGTAACAGAGTTAAAAACTCAGAGCACATCACAAAAGTGTCAATTGGCGCACTTAACAAAACTTGGGTAGACTCGGCTCAGCTGAAAAAGCTCTTACAAGTCTTGGTTTAACACAACTTTGTTATTGGTCGCATAACGACGCGACGGGGCAAACCGGTTATCGTTTACGAGTACTCGAAGCGAGTGGCGGGGAGCGAGGCGGCGTGGAGTCGCCGTGGCCGCGCGGGGCTCTCTGGCTACAGAGCAGACGAGAAGCCGTGGCGGGCGAGGGGGCCGCCGAGAGACGAAAATGGCTTCACAAGTTAATTTTTTTCTCTTTCCTCCTTTAATATTCCGCATATGCCGTGCGCGGCGGCCGGTGCACGCGCATGCGTCCTACCCCCGACGTAGGGGTCGTAGTGTAACGCGATGCACTTTACATAACTTATTGGGCTAAATCGAAGCCACTGTTTAATAAATACCCTGTCGGTGTCGGCTTTGTGCGGAGCTTCCTCGGTGCTCACTTTTGCAGCATAAACCCGCGGCAAGCCTTTAAAGCAGCCTGATGAAACTCCATCCATTAATCAAATGTACAAAACATTGTAATGAACTTATGAAACAATATAGGATACTCATATACAACCCCTGTGGGTTAGAAAATGCCTTGTGGTATTAAGTTAGCAATTACTCGTAGTTCGTAATTTGTATTAAATTCAAATTTAATAGGTACCTAAACATTGGAAATGTTATAAACAAATTGTTTAAAAATATCATATTAAGTAACGACATATTACTTAGCTGGGATTATGTAAGGTACCCTTATACCTTCAGGGCATTAAACTAAGAATTAAAAATATAACATTTATAACTTCGAACTCTTTGAACTCGAGTTGGTAACTGCGCTCACCACTGGCACAAATGGGGTTGGTGTGACTCCCCTGCTTGCGACTGTGGACACCCAGACCAGACCATCGAACACATAGTGCTGGAATGCCCCTTCACAAAATACACAGGCCACATAGAAGATTTCAAGAACCTAACTGAGGATGAGGTTGCCTACTTGAGCCGGGCAAAATTTTAATCTTAGTTTTATTTTTTATTTTATTTTAAGCTTTATAATGTAATATCCAGTGACATGTACTAAGCCATACGATAAATAATAAATAAAATATAATATTGCCTGCTGACATCATGAATATGACGTTAACGCAATAGGTATACGGTTAAAGAATTACGATCGAAATGTATAAGAAACGGAATAGGTACCTAGGTACCAAAAATACGTAATTATTTCTTAGATCTTTAATTACACTAATACTTAATATTCATAGGAAAAAAGGGAGCCACCCGCATGCCAGCAAAGAAACTAAGATCGTAAAACCCTCACAATTAGTAAAAACTATATCATTCCCAAATGTCGCTGCCTTTCATAGAAGTATCGTAAAATTTTTACGGTCGACTTTAATTTGGTAAGGACTTTCTAATTAGCAGGTTCGGTATGGGAAGACGGATGGCACTCGGTTTATGATCCGAAGTGAACTCGAAGGTGTGAATTGTCATCATTAAACTTGATTTATTTTATTGTAGAACTCCTAAAAGTATAGTGGTTTTTAATATTAATAATATTAAAAACCACTATATATATACGATATACACGAGGAAAACTTATGCCAAATCGTCGGTATACTTCCAAAACATGATTACTGACTAACACATAGTTTCGAGAGAATGAATATGTTTGAAACTTCATTATGTCAAAATTGAGTACCAATAAAATATAAAATTCGCCCAAACACAAAAATTGGAGGTGTACTTACCATTTTTAGCAGTATGCATAAGTTAGCCCTTCACACTTACATTTATACAAAAGGCAAACGGTGTTTATGTTTATTTATGTAATATAAAACCTATTACCAACCGCAAATAACTTATAGAGGAAGAAACAAATGAGAAATGGGCTTAAAATTAATATATAATTAATAACTAGTTAATTGAAACGAAATATTCTATTTTTTAAGTTCCATGTTCATGTTAAAAATAGCAAAAAGTATTACTGTTTAAATTTTTAAAGCACTTCATAAATTGTTGTGTACCATAATTACCACCAATTTTTTGATCAATAGCAAATAAACATGCCCCTGTAACATTACTCGATAGTGGCGCCTGCAAGCAGAACCAGTTAAAAGTACTTATTAGTGGTCATTTTGGTCACCGTTACCCCTTTTAACTATTTTATCGTTTGCACTCTTTACCCAATTCACCCTTAACCTTTTCACCCTTATAATATTATCAGACTTTTCGCCTTTCATCCTTTGAACCTTTTCGCTTTAATTCCATATAACCCTTTTAACCTTTTTCACATTTAATCCTTTTAACCTTTTCATTATTTTTTCACTAGCTATGATACCCGGCTTCGCTCGGGAGTTGATATGAGATTACGTGGTAGATGAAATAAAAAAACATACTATGTATGATGTAAAAAGTAAAAAATATATTTTGAAAACATTTTCTATATTTACATGTATTTATATTTTCTCATTATTTACACTACTTGTTTATAAACAACATTTTTCATTTTATTGTCCGGGGTATATATATATAAATTTTTCGAACTTCCTACTCTTGAGCAACCTACATATAGCTGACCGTGAGAGAAGCAGGATTCTTTGAGGTTGATGCCACAATATTACAAAGTTTGCCCTTGCGCTTTGTTAATTGTAAAACTAAAGGCTAATTTAATTGGAAACTGCAATCTTTTAAATTGAAATGGCAATTCAGAAGAGATCAGTGGTATTCTAGGTATAAATACTGTGTGTCCTTTGTTCTTTCCAGAAATAAGTTCAGCTTCAATGACATTATTCGATAGCTGTTTTACGATCATCCTCGTTCCATTACATAGTTTTGGGGAGTTGAGATTTCTGAGTAGTATGATTGGAGATCCAATTTTCAGACGAAGGCAGTGTAATGGCATTCCTGGTACTTGTAAAGAGTTTAGAAATTCAGTAGGAAAGTTGACACTTTCTTCAATGGATACCATCGTGTCGATCGATTTATATACTTTCTCTTCACCAGGTATTTTCTTTAGAATATTAAAATTGATATCGTCAACAATATTATTTTTAGTGGCCAAAATTGCTCTTTGAAATAACCACTCTACGTTGGTATAGTTCTGAATAATATTTGGATAAATTTTGTCGATTAGTTCGTTTTCAGTAGTGGCTATGTTACAGAAATCACTATTGAGTTCAATGAGGCCGGTCGTTTGGTCAGTAGGATATGTACCTTCGCCTATTTGTAAAAGTATTTTAGCAAAATGTGCTGTTGTTTCATCTTTTGATAATTCAACCCTCATGTTTTTTGTTAATTGCAGTATTTGTACTTGCGGCCAGAGATGTGACTTTTTTAAGCATGCATTGATCTCGTCTGCTGCTGTTGATTTGGGAATAACTGGAAGTGTTTGTCGAAAATCTCCTGAGAGTATGAGTAGAGCTCCTCCCATCATTTCAGAGTTTTTTCGCAATTCTTGTAATGTTCTGTCCATGGCTTCTAGTGATTTTTTATGGGCCATGGTGCATTCATCCCAGAAGATAATTTTAGCATGTTTTAGAAGTTGACCCCGTCCAGATGTTCCTGAGATTTTACATACCGGGAATTGTTGTTCGGCTATATTCAACGGTAGTTGTAAGGCAGAATGGGCAGTTCGTCCTCCTTCCATAAGTGTGGCTGCAATGCCGGATGATGCTAGTGCCAGTGCGATGTGTTTTTCAGCACGTATTTCCGCCAGTATTAGATTTATTAGAAACGTTTTACCGGTGCCTCCTGGTGCGTCCAAGTAAATAATTCCACCAGTGTTGTTATTTATTCGGTTTATTATAACGTTGTAAATTTTTTTTTATTGTCATTGAGGAGTGGTTTGTTGTGAGCAATGTATTCAAGTAGTTCATTGACGTTGTAGCTTTTTTCCTTTGTAATTTCGTAGTTTAGCACACTGAAAGTATTTCTTTGTGGTGCTGGCATTCCAATTTCTACTAAGGTCTGGTTATTTATTGCTAAACATTTATCTTCTAAGCGAATGAGTGTTTCATTGAAGATGTCGTCATTGAATTCTATAGTCAGTTCTGGATTAGCTTGTCGGATTTGGTACAATATATCATCACTCATATTCCTTTTGAAAGAGTCCCATAGCTGTTTTGGGTTTGATGGGTTACATGTTGTTAGAATTATGGCGAATAACTCTCGAATTTGTTCAGCTGAAGCTGTGAGTGTGGCTTCTTTTAGTGTTAATTCCCAGTGGTTATCGTTTTCCAATAATCCTAAACGTTGACATGCTTCTCTGTAAGTCTGGCATATGTAGCCGTCAATAGTCCTGAGATCTGTGAAACTTGTTGGTCCCCGTATTTCGTGTAACAACATTCGGAGATAGAAACATTCGGCATTGTTTGGATGTACAGTGTATACTCGACCTATTGCGTTAGTTTTCATTATTTCTGGATGACCCTCTTCTGGCATTCCTTGTTTTCGTCGTTGAAAAATTTTCCTTGTTTTGTCCCACGTATAATAAATAGGGACGTCGACATACAGTAACGTCTTTGCGAATGGATCCGTTTGGCAAAGTTGGAAAAAAGCTGTTAATGTTGTGTTCTGAGGTGGTTCGCTTGCAATTTTTCTAGCCGTCTTTTGTGAATTAAACTCTCTGTCCATTCTCCAAATGTACTGCTAGATGTTGCACAGCTGGTTCGCGTTCGTGTATGGGAAAACTAAAAATCCTCCACGCTGCTTCGTTACTGTTGATGTATCTTCCCATTTGGTACATGAGGATTTCATCATTTCTATTATTTTGTTCGCTATTTTGGACTATTTGAAATACTGCCATATCACTACCTTTGTCTACGTACTTACATATATATTTAATAGATTTTACTGAATTGCAATATTCAACGTTTATGTGTGCTTGGAATATTTTGGAAAGTAGTGGGTTATATGGTACTACCCATTGATTATCTATTTCCAGTTCGTCTCTGCCTTGTATTCGTATTTTTGCTGTGAAGCCACCGTTTTTCGGTGATCGTCTTCTATATTTGGGATAGCCGTCATCTTCAGTTTTTGTATCGTCCAAGTATGGTTTTGGATATTTTTTTGTACATTTTCCATCACTCATGCATGGCGCATTGAAGTTTAATGGTCCACATGGTCCGTGAATCATGTTTTTCACTACTATGTTGTATAGTTCCGGATCATTTTGTGGATTGGGAAATTCAGCTTGGATGATTTTGTCGATATCCGTGGGATAAATTTTATCGTGTAGCCATATGAGATTGTGTGAGTGAGGTAATCCTCGTTTTTGCCACTCGATTGTATACATCCAGCATCTAACGGTTCCAAAGATGTGGTATTTTGTGATGACTTCAATAAATCTTATTTGTTTTTGTCGAAAAACTCGGGCTATCATGTCGTGTCGATCCATGGAGGATTGTCCGTATTTTAGTTGTTCTTTGATTTCTGGCCATGATGAGTTGCATGTAAATGTTATGAAGAGATCAGGTCGTCCATATTTTCTTACGTAGGTCATGGCATCTTGAGTATATTCGTGCATATGTCTTGGACTTCCTATGTATGATGAGGGTAAGATTACCATTGTTCCAATATCGTCAATATTGCCGTCATTTATGATCGCATCTCGAAGGTGGATGTATTCTTCTGTGCGTAGTTTCTTCTGATTCAGTCTTATGTAAAGCATCCGTTCTGCTTCTATTTTTGCGTACATATCTACCAGAAATTGTTGGAATAAACGGCGAGTGTTGAGAATGTGATTGTATATTTCATTGTCTCTGATCATTAAGCGGTAAGCATAGAACTCCTTGGAAGTGACTTTTTTGTTTTTTTCTATGCCTGTTTTAGGATGAATTTGTTTTATATTGAAATGATAACCATCCTCTCCGTGCAGAAATATTAACGGATATTGAAGAGCATCATATGAACGGTGTGTCTCTGCAATGCGTTGTAGTCCTTTTCTTCTTCGTTGTACAATTATGTCACGGCTTGTATTTTCATTGTCCACAATTACGATGGCGACTTCATCTATCTGAGGTGCATTAAATCTACGTTCGTGTTCTCCACGTGGTCTTTTATCGGCTCGAATTACAATTTTATAGTCATCAGAAATCATGCGGTCTAGTGTTGTTTTGAATATGTAAATCAGTTGATTGTATTTGTGTAAGATCCTCTGTACATCTTGGATTATTTCGCGTTTCAATCCAATAAAATTTGTACATCGTTGATAAATTTCGTTTTCTTCATTTCCGATGAAATATACTTGCAGAAATTTATAGTCATCGTTAGGCATTGGTAGTAACGATCCAATTTTGTGATAAATTTGCCCTTGAATTGAAAATACATATTCAAATTTGTCTCTATTAGTGTCAGTCGAAGTAACACCGAAAGAAGTCATTTGAAAGCAGGAGTTGTATGATCTTATATTTTGAAGAAAGTGTTTTGATTCTGGTGTTTCCCCGGTCATGTAATGTAGAAATTCCTGTGGAGGTGCTTCCAGTGGTGGTAATCGAATTTTTCTATTCATGCAACAGAGACCTGGTGTTTCTTTACTGAATTTTTTCGCGGGGCAAAATTGGCAAATGTTATTCATTTTTCCGATCACAACATATTTATGATCGTAATATTTCTTTGTCGGTTCGTAGTGGAATGCTTCCTTTGTTAGATTATCTTTTAAAATGCTCGATTCTTCAATACTTTTATTTTCTTTTCTTCCTTCGCTTTTTCCGCTTCTCAGGGTGCTCATTCTGGTTCGTTGATTTTGTAAACGTGCTTCGCGCTCTTCTTCCGTTTCATTTCTTCGATTTTCTTTTTGTTTCCGCCGTTTCGCTGCAGAACTGGCAAGATCTCCACCTTTTTTACGTCTAGGCATTGTATTCTGTAAAATATAAATTAAATGAACATTTTATAGACAAATATATTGTTACGTAAACGTGGAGCACGTTGAGACAAAGAAAAAAAAAATATTTAATCTTCAAGCGGTCGCGCGATATTTTGTTTACGGCCAAAATATATAGAAGGCATCGATTCAACGCCGCGCGACTACTTGAAAGTTAAGGAAATTACGATAAAAAGAAAAAAAAAAACCATTAGAATTAATTAAATACACTATTAAAAATACTCACATTTGATATTTCACAATAAAGGCTCACAGATAACTTTTTTCTTCTTCGCTTCGAAATCGAGAATTAATTAAACACACTATTAAAAATACTCACACGTGATACTTCAAAATAAAGGCTCACACACAGATAATTTCTTTCTTTTTCGTTTCGAAATCGCTTGTTTCGCTGTTCAAATCAAACTAACTCTGGCGGGTGACACCGGGCTCTTATATATTCAGAAAGCTAGGCTCTAGGATATTCGAGAAAGTTGGCGCTAGGATATTCGAGAAAGTTTGGGAATAATTGTTCGTTTAAGTCCATATTGTGTACAATGAATGAAATTCAACTATTCGACAACAGATGGCGCCACTTTGGACAATGAATGAAGTTCAACTACTCGACAACAGATGGCGCCACTACACTTACTTTCCGAGTTGAAGGGTTGGAAAAGCCCTTATATCTTTAAAGACACACCCTTTAGGTTAAAACGGGAACTTTCTTGTTCGAGGGGGAATAAAGGGCTATCACACTATATAAGTCCCTTTATCGTCCTGAGACTCCTTTTTAAGTTTTATCGGCACGCACATTTTCTCAACTTAGTTTTATTATATAATAATGATTTTGCCCATTTTCACGGATTATCTATTCCACCCTTTCACTATTCACTAATAATCATCATCCTCTTAGCGTTTGTCCCGGCGTTTGCTAAGGCTCAATTGAGCCTGGGGATGGAGGTAATAATCCCTTGAATTGGCGTAGGCACTAGTTTTTAAGAAAGCAGCTACCATCTGACCTTCCAATCCAGAGGGGTAACTAGGCCTTATTGGGATTAGGTCCGGTTTCCTAACGACGTTATCCTTCACCGAAAATCGACTGGTAAATATCAAATGATATTTCGTACATTAGTTCCGAAAAACTCAAGTGGTACACACGAGCCGGGGTTCGAACTCGAGACCTCCGGATTGAAAGTCGGACGTCTTACCGTCAGGCTACTAGCGCTTTTACTTTTCATTCTATACATACTAATAATAAGATTTTTTTACTAAGTTGTAAAGGCGGCACCAGCGCCAGCTGTTAATTAATAGACTGAAGACCATCCACCCGAAAAAAAAAAAGAAATGAAAAACGATTTTGGTGGCGTAAGTACCAAATTCGTACGTGAGTGTTTAAGGGTTAAAAACCGGTGTGAGTGTGAAACTTTGGTTTTAATTCATGACTACAATTATACACAAACAATAATAATTAAGCTTAATGAAACAATAAACGAGATACCGGAGATAATAAGCTATGCAAACTTTGCAGGCAGCTGCATACAAATTGCCTTGTATTTATTAAAGCTTCGGGTAATGATAAAAGTTTTATTCTGAATAATCTTACAAATGTCGTAGGTGCATAGTTAGATTTCTTTTTGGTCGGTTAAAAAGTTTTTCAAACTTATTCATTCGTCTGCGTGTGTTCCTAAGTGGCGCTTGTATTTTTTATTCCAAAAAGTATTATACAATATATGTTTAAGAATAATATGGAGGGGAAAAAAACATTACTAGTTCCGGTACCAACATATCTAAAGTAAAAAAATACCTATATCATTTTCGTATCATTTTCGTATAAATATAAAATAAGGACGTTTAATTAATATATGATTTTTAATTTTCATATTTCATTCAAAACAATTTTCCTATCATTTGGTATTATTTTAGTATGAAACAAAGATTTAATAAGGACTGCCTAAATGCCATATTAAAACACCAATAACAGAAAAAGGTCGTCCAGTGGGTGTTTCCTCCACTTCCACAAAAAATAGGGACTTATGTGCCTCAATTTGCGGTATTTCGTATTTTTTATAAAAACACTATTTTTCTAAGTCACTACAAAACTTTCAATGAAAAATATATTCTTCGTGAAATTATCTACAACACTTGCCTCAGAATTATGTTGCTAAACCTTACAGTTTTCGACCTATGTGAGTCGCAAATAAACCTCCCCCTTTTTACCCCCACTGCACCATAAATGTAGGGGGTTCCCCTTTATAACCGTATTCTAACTTTTTTCTGACTTTTAACAACACATTGAACCAACCTTGCTGCAATATTGCTCCAGCATTCACGCAATGTTGAAGTTGTATTGCTAATTGACATTCTAAATTTGATTCCGTTGACATTTTGGCTTAAAATTGTATGCTTAGTGTATCTTTTATATATTGTTAAAACATAGCTCAAACACAAATAAAACACGCACTGTCACTGTCAATAGACTCGATCATCAAGCCGTAGTCCGAATTACGTTGACAGCACAACGCAGCCGTTTACGGTGGTCCGAATTAAAACACTACTTACTACGTTGTAAGTGTGATTCGGACCACGGCATCGGATGTCTCCTAATAAACTCGTATTTAAAAAAATTACATACGCATTTTGTTGGTCAAAATTATAAATAGTGTCCTTGTTATTTTGATGCGTTTTTATTAATACCCATAGTAAAGAAACCCCCTATGTTTTATTTAAAAAGGCGTTTCTTTTTATGTAAATTTTATTTATGTAGATTGCATCAGAAGGTGGAATTTGGCGCTCTACAGACGTAAGCGATGTCTAACGATGAGAACGAGAAGGAACTATTAGAATGAGAGGTCAGGTGTCAAAATGGTCGTGTGATCACCGAGTAAATAATAGTACTATACAGAGGTCCCTCTTTGATGTTACGAATCATTTTGTCCCTTTTTAACGCATGACAAGTTCTCTTTCTCACTTAGGCAAACGTTTCGGATACTAGTTGTCAAATTAATTTTTTTTGACAAAAATGCACAGCCTTGGTGTGATCCCATTTTATATCTATGGTGTGATCACAGAATAACTTAGAGAATTCAACCCGGAATAGCCATATCTGTCATTTTCTATACAAAAAAAGTCTGCCGATTTTTGCGGGGGAGGCGAACGTCAAATGTATGGCTATTCTTACGTAACGTACAAATAGCCACGTCAGATAAACGTCAGTCCATACATGTGTATGACCACTGGTCATATGTTTTTGGCAGAGGGGAACGCCTGTCAATGGCGACTCCGGTTGGTTGAATAGCAGAATCAGAATAATATAATAGTATTTTATACAGAAGGTCGACTTATAATATAATTTTACCTTTCGACGTTGTAGGGTTGACATGTACGCAATTAGTATAATTACTGGACCTGCCCCAATCTGCCTTAATCTACGTAATCTATCAGTAATTTTAATACAAAACTACTACTATAAATTACGTAAATATTTTATCTTATCTGTGGTCATGCCGCAAATAAACGAAAGGGATTTTGACAACCCCGAAAACGTATCCGATACCAAGGGTGTGCATCTCTGTCAAAAAAATTGAGTTTGACACGACGTATCCGATACGTTTGCCTAAGTGAGAAAGAGAACTTGTTATACGTTAAGAAGGGACAACATGATTCGTAACGTCAAAGACTGACCTCTGTATAGATAGTACTATCATTTACTCGGTGCCGATACCACCGAGTAAATAATCGTACTATAGGCACTGGTCCCACCGCGAGATAGTAAGCTATGAGCTATCGGCTATTTTCTAGCCCAAGAAACGAACAAAAGACAATCGCTTCCGTGTAAATAAAAGAGATATATATATTTATAGTTCATAGCTGGCTGTTCACACTGCGATGAACTATAAATATACATCTCCCTCTTTTATTTACACGGAAGCGATTATCTTTTGTTCGTTTCTAGGGCTAGAAAATAGCCGATAGCACATAGTTAATCGCCCGCGGTGGGACCAGTGCCATAAGCTCCAAGGCCGTAGCTGTCACTTCGTGGAGATAGACATCCTTGACTATATATCGATCCACACAGTCGCCATTGTTTATTTAGAGCGGGCACGCACGAGCAACTTTTGTCTCCGCGACTATTTTGTCTCTCACATCAAGTCTGTGGGTTAGTATGGAAGTGCGCACACGTAGCGACGCGACTTCCGGGAGATTTTTTTGTCCGCGGGTTCGGCGACAAGCCCGCGACGCAACTGTATCCTTCCCTATTGGTTTTAATGCTAGTGTGCGCACGGGAGACAAATAAGTCGCCGGTCGGCCAGTTGCCAGTCGACCGCCGCGACGAGAGCTTGTACGTACAGTCACCAGCATAAATATATGACTATGGGCAGCCCTGCAAAAATATCTGATTCTCCATTGAGGGCAAAAGTATATGACGACACTTCCATGGTAAAAATATGTGATGCTTTGTGGCCGGCATAAACATCGTTTTGCATCGATCAGCATAAATATCGGATCCGGCCGCTTAAAAATATCTGATTACCCATCTAAATCAGAATTATGTGACTACTGCCACCGGCATAAATATCTAACCACTGTGAAAGCTTTAACATCGGATGACAGGTCGACCGCATAAATATCTGACATAATAACAAAATCAAAATTATGTCATCAACATACAAAACCAAACCATATTTGGCTGGCATAGAGGTCTTAATTGTAAAAAGCTATTTGACAACTCACGAAGAGAGTGCAGACTTGTCATTGAACTGTCATTGCATATGTCTATCTCACATTTTCTATCACGAATTTGACACATTCAAATTCATATGTTTCATTGCATTAAAAGCTTAATTACAATATTTACGATTTATTCATACAGTTAGGACTCGGTGCGACTGCCGTCAATCTGCGAGAAGCGATCTTTTATTTTATTAAATTAAAGAAAAAAATCGCACCAACACTGTTAACGGTTGATTTACGTATATAGGGCAAATAAATTGTCAATTTAAAGAAGCAGTACTGTTTATTTAATACATTACTTTGAATATTTACGGGTAGTATTTTTATAATATAACTTCCCGGCGACACATAATAATATCTAACTAGTCACTACAATACCAGGTTAATTTTTGTTTTGTTCATGGTCCTTGTTACTCAAGTTTGCAGAACTCTTACGAATTATTCATCACTCTTGTGAAAAAATTTTTTTCAAAAAATATCTAAATAAATCATAAATTTATTAATAAATTAGTATAAAGTCCATAACTCCCTAGGGAAGACTCACCAACGGGAGGTAAGTGAAATATTGCAAACGAGAGTATAATAGATTTCTAATCGAAAAAGCATGAATGTCATAAAATATTCACAGTTTCGCACATCCATTCGTAAATGTAGTCCTACCCTACACCGGCAGAGGCAGATTCGCCCATTTGAAATCCGGCGAGTGACTGAGCTAAAGGGGTCTATACTCACCGCGTAATGGCACCAACTTGACGTCTGGATCGCCGTTAACCGTATTCGGCACTCCACACACTTGATCTAAATTCAGTTCTGAATTCATCAATTCGAAGACAAAATCAGAGGTAAATGCTTAAATTTGTCTATGGTAGCTAAAAATGGTTTATTTCTACGATTCGTGTGTGATGCCAAAGTTCATTGGCTCCAGAGCAAAGAATATAATACTCACTAGGAGCTCCAGAGTTGGGGACTCATAATTGAAGTCGGTGATTTGATGAAAAATTCTCATTATTAAATCATCGCTGATTAAATCATAACACAAAACAATCAAGTAATTTCGCCAAGAATATATCATTAACGACGGGTGCTGATTTAAACTAAAGTAATGCTAATCTACTAAAGTCAATCATGATTCGTTTAATATGAATGGAATATTTTTAAGTTGATTTACTTTATTACAAGGATATAAAGCCTTTATTCTGAATTGTAGAAATTTTCGTTATTATACATTTTGCATAGCGAGTAATTTAATTAAAAAAAGTGGTTTGTAAAAATCCTGTCAAGCTAAAAAGGTTTCTGCAAAATAGACCTATCTAATAGCAACTAAATCATAATATAGGTAACGAAAAGTGTGGGAGGATTTTGTTACTCTTATCTAACTGCTTTATTTATTTATTTTTTATTTATCTACTTCTTTCAAATTGAAATCAATGAACAGTTAATAGTGAATGCTCTATTGTGGACTACATATATATGAGGTTGAAAATGGCTTCGTCGTTTTTTTATGTAAATAAATAATTTTAGGCAACTACTCTACGATATAGATATGATCAGATATTGAGGTAAACATCAGTATTCTCGATAAATTCTAGTTTTTATTGCAGTTACTAAAACGACCGCTCAATCTGCCCTAATCTGACTTTATCATTTACATTATCATCAATTTTGATTTAATTTTAATACAAATTTTGATAGATTGAGAATTTACCACATAATCTACCAAATTAAATTATTACTTTCGTCCAAAACCAGATAGAATGGGTAGATATTGTAGAACCGAACTCCTTTTTTTATATCAGGAATAAAAATAGAATTCAAATTAGGCTAAGCATATTAAGGTAACTCTCGGAATCAGAGATAATACGGTGGAAACTTATATACTTTCATTATGATGTTTTTAACGTTATCTCTAAAATCTCGGAAAATCTCGTGTCTGGGCCCGAAGTTATGCAAGGTCAAACTCCAAAAAATCCTTTTAACATTTAGTTGAATGTATGGAGTGCCCCCCTTAAACATATTTTAAGGGGGGCACTCTACACAACTAAGTAGCGGCACATATATTAGACCTTTGATTGAGTTTTCTTGAATATACGCGCTATGCGACCCGCTCGCCCATCTGTCCGTTAATCTGCATATCACAGCCATATTACTCGGTATTAGCTTTTAAACTAAACGTTTTGACACATATATCAGCCACCCGTCAAGGAAACAGCACTATACATATGCAAAGCGCTATCTCACTCGAACGTCGTCGCCGCATGCGGAAACCGCAGCAGTGTGATAGTTACCTTAACCGTAACCAAAAACTGCAATGAAATCGAACGGGCCGTTTCAAAGTTTAATGGGAGCATTAATTTGTACACATACCAAAAAATTAAAAAACAAATGTGTCGGTATTTTGGTAAAGGTAACATTTGGCAGCTGGCACATACGTTTTTTTTTGCTCGAATACAATATTGAATCTGTATAATACATTTTATGACGTAAGCGCCAACCACCAAGTGATACCTTTACCAAAACATTGTCACAAATAGCCATTTATCCTAGATGTATATAGGTCGGTGTTAATAGAAAAGTAAAATAATGTAACCAAACACATTTACCTTCATTGAACTTATTATTTACATATTTTAGTGCAAACAGATTTCTTTAATATTGCCAAATGCCTTTCTTGCATACAAATTCAGACATATTTGTTTACCTTATTTTACTTTTCTGTTGACACTGACCTTACTCGTACCGCCTCTGTTCCGTCAGGGAAAAAATAATGGAGCTAGTAGCTATGCAAAATCTAATCCTGTTTATAACATAATTCAAACAAATAAATCGTTAGTTTAACTAAGCATCTGTCTTACTAATATAACTTCAGTTAAGTAATCATGATAGAAACTGAAAATCGTCATGATTTACTCATGTCGGTGCTCAATCTGATTGGAAAGCTCATGATTGAAATCGTAATCATGTTTATATGATAAAGATTAACGTTCTAATTTTTAACTTTAGTTTCAATACACAAATTTTTGCCCAACCCTGATTGGCTCATTGCTCTCCTGTTGCCTCCATGTCACTTGTCGGACAGGTGCCTTGCAACATGCAATAAAACAAGGTCAATATTCAATAATTTTATTTTGCACTATTTATCTTCAGTATTATAATTATTATAAATTCAACCATTCTGGGCCCTTCAGGTTATATACTGAATAAGCTGTATTTTCAAAAATACGGCCTAAATTTTTAGGATGGTCGATTTTGCATCTTCCACTTGCAAGTAATCCATGATTTCACGGCATTTATCTAAAAACAATATTAAATTACATATGTATTATTAAGTCGGTAGAACCTATTGATTACGTAAGTATCATGTAAGTAAACAAGAAACAACTCACATAAACTCTCAATGGATTAAATTATTGAATGGAGCGGTCTATTTTGTCGTATATTTAAATAATCCTATGCTTCAATTGCTCGTAGATTTGATAAGACGCGCTATACATGGCATTGAATTAATCTAATTATTACGAGTTGCAATCCATGCAAAATAATAATTTAACTTGTTTATTTCTAATGTAACATGCCATATTGACGCAAATTTTTTACTTTTTAATGATAGTTTAGGATAGTAATAAGAAGGTTTATCACATCTATTAAACGTCATGAATGTCATGATGAATATCAACCATACCATCATACATATACCATTTACTGCTTTATACCAGCTAGATAAGGTTTGGTTTTGTATATTGATGACATAATTTTGATTTTGTTATTATGTCAGATATTTATGCGGTCGACCTGTCATCCGATGTTAAAGCTTTCACAGAGGTTAGATATTTATGCCGGTGGCAGTAGTCACATAATTTTGCTTTTGATAGGTAATCAGATATTTTTAAGTGGACGGATCCGATATTTATGCTGATCGATGCAAAGCGATGTTTATACCGGCCAGAAACCATCACATATTTTTACCGTAGAAGTGTCGTCATATACTTTTGCCCTCAATGGAGAATCATATATTTTTACAGCGCTGCCCACAGTCATATATTTATGCTGGTGACTGTACGTGTACGGATACGCGCACGCATTCAATATGAAGTAATGCATTTTTTGAAGAAACGGAGTAATTTCTGTATTGTAAAGCAAACCCCATGGTTACACGATATCCCTGTCATTGTTTTAAAACTTTGCCGTCCAGTTCACATTAAAGTCCGTCATAAATATAAAACGATCCTTATTTAAGTTTATTATTTCCGTCTTTTGCTATGGAGTTCGCAGAATGAATTTCTTTAAATTGATTGCCTCTATAACTCAGATCCTTCTATTATATGTAGATAGTAAATATATCCGTTATTTAGGCTGATCAGATATGGCAATGGCGATGCCATCTCACCCCCTGCTCTCAATTTCATAAACATAGTCTGAAATTTTCCGAGAGTCAGCCGATTGCTCCATAATGGATGCACCCAATATTGTTTTTTTTACGTTTTCTTCGGTATTTTAATACGAGTGCAACGACCACAACCTTCTCTTCAAAATCCACGTTGATGACTGCGTAAAAAAAGTCGTGTTGCTGTCGCTCTCGTGCGCGCATCATGGCGAGGAGGCGATTAATTTGTCGAAAGAGACAAATAAATCGCCTTGCGACTAAGTTGCTCGTGCGTGCCCTCCCTAAGTTTATACCGGTATTAGACATTGCAATTTGTACGGCCCAATCTGTTGTGTCCCCTGCCTCTCCCTTCAGCTCCCTAAAGGCCCTACCTCTTATTATACCTCCCAACCTGACAGATTGGGCCCTACAAATTGCAATGTCTAATACCGGTTTTATCTTATCACTGACAGCACAGCTTGAATTTTTGACAAGTTCCAATGTAGCTGACGTAAATACGCTGTCAGTTTGACAGCTGGCTGGAGACTATAGACAAGGGTGTGCATGATACCCGTTTGAGCTCAAGATGGTGACAGCGTGTTAAGAATAGTTTTTGTTTTTTACTCATTTACGTTGTTCAGTATGTAATATTGATAGCTTATTGTGCGGTGACCTAACGAACAAGTGTGCAGCTAATGAAAAATTAGTCTCAAAACGCGCGTAACCTCCCTTTAGTTGAACAAACGGTTATCCGGGGGCTCGGCCATCCACGTGTTTGTAGGGAGGCTGTCACCTTACAATCAGCAAGGCCTCAACCGAACAACGTTGCTTTTATTTATTACTTAAGATTAATACAATCAAAAGTATACACATCGCCAAAATCGGCGAGGAGTAAAAGCCATATAAAAGGGTGTGCATCTCTGTCAAAAAAATCGGTTGTCTGTAAAGACGGTTTACTGACGATAGTTGAACGTGACAACGTCATAAGAAAATACTGATGGAATGGTTGCATTTTTCAAAAGAAAATTTTAATTTCACTGCACTTCATACTTGACGAAAACATGTAAATGTATTATTGTATAGCAGCTGTCCACGCGGACGCATCGCTCACTCAAGTAGGAGAGAGACAGATGTCGAACGCTGCCGAATGCATAAAGCTCTATAAAACTCTCTGGCCGAATGCGAAGGCCGATTGTGCCTCGTTGTCGCTCGTTCCGCGCTCTCGCTTGCACTTCAAGCCTTAAATGGAACGCCTCAGAGCGAGGTAACACCGCATAAGTCACGTTTTTTCGTGCGTGCAGCCGGCTCCATCGAAATATAAGACGTTGTCACGTCAAAAAATGAGTTTGACACGACGTATCCGATACGTTTGCCTAAGTAAGAAAGAGAACTTGTCATGCGTTAAGAAGGGACAACATGATTCGTAACGTCAAGCTCACCTCTGTATAGTACTATTATTATAACTCGGTGCTAGACTTGCAATACCTAAAACCGGTATGAGACATTGCAATTTTTAGGGCCCAATCTGTTGTGTCCAATTCCGGTCGGTTCTCACGCCCCTTCTGCACTTTCCCTACAAATTGCTCTTAAACGACCGGTATTAGACATTGCAATTTGTAGGGCCCAATCTGTCGTGTACCCTGCCTCTCTCCGTCCTTCCCTCCGCTCCCAAAGTGCCCTTACTTTTATTACACCTGTCAATCTGACAGATTGGGCCCTAGAAATTGCAATGTCTAATACCGGTTTAATACCTAAAATAACTTATGAGCGCGACTTCACTATTTGCTTCTCTTTCTAACAACCACATTAGTTAAACACATAGATAAACAACGAAATAAAAAGAAAATGCGTGAGTTTCGTGGAACATTCGGTTGGTACGCAGTAATTTATTTTATTTTATATGTTGTTACCTTATTTTAAGTTTATTGTAAAAAAATACTTTTTTATTATTCTTGTATTTTAGTGCAACAAGGAATATTTACTTACTTACTCATTAATAATTTTAATTTTTAATCTTATTTTATTTTTTTACATATTTCTCAATCGTATAGGTTGTACGGTCAAATTCCCTTTTTTTCTCTAACCGTCCGACAAAGAATATCGTTCCAAATGTAGCTTCATAAAACCCAAGCGTTTGTAGACCCCTTTATCAGAAGCAAATGTCACGGTTTTAACAGTTTGACACATGTCGTAGGCTGTATGCTTAATGCCAGGGGGGAGACAGTAGGAAGACAGTTGACGTTAGTAATGATGGAGGCGAATTCTATTAGTTGCTTCTAGACAACGTTTCCTTTGCGAAGCTGACTTCTGATTATGCAAACTACCTCACTAGGTGTCACTGTAAAATTGGTATAATTTTAAGATCTTATTACAAAGAGTAATGTAAGTACATATTTATATTATTAATTTATATCAATTTTAATTACAAAGAAAATACCATCTATGTTAAAATAGTATTTAACTTAAAATTATTACTTAATGCTAGCAACCTTTACATAACCATGACGTGACAGCCATAAAGTTAAAAAAAAACATGACATGACAGGGGATTCTTATGTCGAACAGTGTTGAGGCCAGCCACACAGTAAATTTATCAAAAATCTTACCGTTTGGCTTCCATATTTATATTCATTTTATTCATAATATTCTCAATATTACATGTCAAATAGGTATATACAATAATTAAAATAGTCATTAGGTATAGTAATATACAGTTTTATATATTTTTTTTTTACAATTCATCGAAGCTATAACATTTGTGCTAGAGAAGCCAACTCTTTAGCCTTTCCTTAAAACAAGCAAGCGAGGGAGCTGAGGTGATGGTGTCCGGTAACTTTTTGTATACAGTTGGGCACATAACGTGAGTTGTCTTTTCAGATCTCGTAAGTCATCGCTCAACCACCTGTATCGGAGTACGCGGCCTAAGCTCCACGTTTTTATAATCACGCAAATGAATATAACTATAGGTGGCAATTTGTCATTACCGATGGCACTGTCAGTATGCCTAGTTCTTTGAAATAAGGTCTCGCGGGAGTGTCCTGAGACACTTGTACCACCGCGCGCACGGCTCTTCTTTGGAGTCTGAAAGCGCGTTTCTTGTCATACATACCATAACCTACATACCAAATTTAAGACAATTTCTGTGAGCTCATAAGACTTCAAGTCTAGTTAAAATCGCAAAGTTACGGCCTTAATTCATTTTTGAGCCTATCGCTCCACATTTTCACAGTAATTGTATGACCCATTAAAAAAACAAATAGGGACCAAAAGATCATGTAGGCTCATAAGATTTTAAGTCTTTATTGAGAAATAGTCAATCTAATACGAAAAAAGCTAATTACTTAAAAATCGTTTTAAAAATGTATTGATTTAGTCTGTACCAATTATAATGTTTGTAATATGAATATGCAGCTATGTCTGTATGTACAGACTGCATATTCATATTTAAGTGTCTTATAATTAAACGATAACGTAATTTTTTTGGTATTACAAAGAAAATACCATCTATGTTAAAATAGTATTTTACTTAAAATTATTACTTAATGCTAGCAACCTTTACATAACCATGACGTGACAGCCATAAAGTAAAAAAAAAACATGACATGACAGGGGATTCTTATGTCGAACAGTGTTGAGGCCAGCCACACAGTAAATTTATCAAAAATCTTACCGTTTGGCTTCCATATTTATATTCATTTTATTCATAATATTCTCAATATTACATGTCAAATAGGTATATACAATAATTAAAATAGTCATTAGGTATAGTAATATACAGTTTTATATATTTTTTTTTACAATTCATCGAAGCTATAACATTTGTGCTAGAGAAGCCAACTCTTTAGCCTTTTCTTAAAACAAGCAAGCGAGGGAGCTGAGGTGATGGTGTCCGGTAACTTTTTGTATACAGTTGGGCACATAACGTGAGTTGTCTTTTCAGATCTCGTAAGTCATCGCTCAACCACCTGTATCGGAGTACGCGGCCTAAGCTCCACGTTTTTATAATCACGCAAATGAATATAACTGTAGGTGGCAATTTGTCATTACCGATGGCACTGTCAGTATGCCTAGTTCTTTGAAATAAGGTCTCGCGGGAGTGTCCTGAGACACTTGTACCACCGCGCGCACGGCTCTTCTTTGGAGTCTGAAAGCGCGTTTCTTGTCATACATACCATAACCTACATACCAAATTTAAGACAATTTCTGTGAGCTCATAAGACTTCAAGTCTAGTTAAAATCGCAAAGTTACGGCCTTAATTCATTTTTGAGCCTATCGCTCCACATTTTCACAGTAATTGTATGACCCATTAAAAAAACAAATAGGGACCAAAAGATCATGTAGGCTCATAAGATTTTAAGTCTTTATTGAGAAATAGTCAATCTAATACGAAAAAAGCTAATTACTTAAAAATCGTTTTAAAAATGTATTGATTTAGTCTGTACCAATTATAATGTTTGTAATATGAATATGCAGCTATGTCTGTATGTACAGACTGCATATTCATATTTAAGTGTCTTATAATTAAACGATAACGTAATTTTTTGGTATTATCAACTTGACGCCATACATACTAGCGCCTATTTAAGGCCTTTAGGCGTTTATCACACTGCTGCGGTTTCCGCAAGCGGTGCCGGTGTGCGAGCGACATAGCTTCTGCATTTGTTTAGTGCTGTCTCATTTACCGGAGCGGGATGTTTTATAATCTCTGATATGGGCTCTACAACGCTATATGGATGCCAAAATGTTAAGGAAATAAAATATCTTTATTTTTTTTTTTTCATTTTCAAATGGTAAGATTTTTGATAAATTTACAATATGGCCGGATTGGCCGGCTCCATCACATAAAAGTCAAACTAGAGAAGCTAACGGATTTCAATTAAATATTTTGTTGATGTGTTTCCTTTAATTCCTTTTAATGCGCTAATATCAAAGCCCTGTTGTGAAAACCTCTAGAAAGTGCATTGATTAACTTGATTTGTAGTTCTGCCTTACTGTTAAGAAGTAACGCCGGTTCTCTGCATTTACTATGTTTTGTGCAATATGGATGGCTGTCAATCCAGTGGTAAGTTCAAGTTTTACAAATTATGGTAATACCAATGGGTAATTTAATAAAAACTAAACTAAGTAAACTAAACCAACTAAAAGAAGAAAATGTACACGTATCAATTCATGATATTATAATATGGCTTGTAAATGTAATACTTATTTTAATATAGTGTATCTTACATGTATTTAAAGTTAAACACGCATAATATAACAAGCTTGAACTTCACTTTTCAGAAAAAAATATGACATAATTTTCCCAATCCAAAGTCCTGAACAATTCAAAACTTGGGTCACTCTTGTTGGTGGCAACTTGGATAAATCATCGGATCATGACTACCACAAGAAGAGTCGTCAAGAGGTCATTTGTGATGAGCATTACAAGGATGCAGACAGAAACCGCAACAAGCGGTTAAATAAATTGGTAATGCCTTGCCTACACTGTCTTTCACTAGTATGTATCCACAAGATTATCTTTCAGAATAAAAATAATATTATATTAGCCTATATACGTCCCACTGCTGGGCAGAGGCCTCCTCTCATGCACGAGAGGGATCGAGCTATAGTCCTCACACTGGCTCTAAGCGGGTTTGGGACTTCACATACACCTTTAAATTTCTCCGTGGATGTACGCAGGTTTCATGCTTAGAGACAATCTAATAGAGTTACCTTATCCATATCCATGCATACTTTTCCATAAGTACTAATATTGTAATTGCTGAAGTGTGGCCTATCTCTTACCTCTTCACGCTTAACCCGCTTAACCAGTTTGAAATGAAAATAGGTATGGAGATTGTTTGAGTCCCGTCGAAGGACAATGGATAGTTTTTATCTAAGAAATCATCTTTTATGAAAACGGGGTTGGAAATATGTATGGGAAATCTCTAATTCTAAGCGGACGAAGTCGCGGGAAAAAACTAGTCCTAGACTAAATAAACCTTATAACATGATGTAAGTATATTTTTACAGAACAAATAAACATTTACATTAGTGAACCAGCCTCTACCTGAAAGTAATGATGGGTATACATAAGACTGATCGAGCACCACTGCTGGCAGCATTACCACCATCCAATACAGGTAAGATTAAATAATAAGATAGGTAGGTACATGTGAAAGCCAAACGGTCAAACCTAATAACTCGAGATAAGTTTTCGTTGTAATAAAAACTTCACATAGTTCTAATTTGAAAAATCTATGTGTTACATTTTTATCGGGTTTGATTGCTCAGGCCTCTCATGTTGCAATTCAGTTTATGTTGAGCTCTACTAATATTATAAATGCAAAAAAACTGCTACAGGAAGGAGTAACAAGGGAATAGATTAAGATGAAATTACCCTACTATGCTACGCAGAACATGAGTAGCTCGCAGTGGCACTACTTAGGTCTAGATTGATTTGTGGTAGATTGTCCCGAAACTTGTGCTGGCTGTTGCTACTTAGTTTTTATGTAAAATGTGATTTTTGTCTTATTTATACCTATACTAGCTTTTGCCCGCGGCTTCGCTCGCGTTAAATTCGGGTTAACAAACCATACAAACTTCCACCCCCCATTTTAGGGAAGTGGGGGGTTAGAAAGAGACAAAAAGTAGCCTAAGTCACTCTCCATCCCTTCAACTATCTCCACTTAAAAAATCACGTCAATTCGTCGCCCCGTTTTGCCGTGAAAGACGGACAAACAAACAAACACACACATACACTTTCCCATTTATAATATTAGTATGGATACTTTTGTGCATAAAAGAATACCTACCTGCATAAAAGGGTACCTACAATTTTTTTAATCGTCTTCACACATAACATTCATAATCATCATCCTCTTACCGTTTGTCTCGGCTTAATTAAACTTGGGACCCGTGCAAGTAGGCACTAGTATTTATATCGGACCTTCCAACTCAGAGGGGAACTGGTGCTCCGTTCGGATTAGGTTCGGTTTCCACACGATAATTTCCTTCATCGGCTACAAGCGTTTTTATTGTTAATTATCAGTAAATTGACACACTGTTTCTTCTTGTTTCAGATGCTTTTGATATGTCGCCAGCCGCCAAGACGAAACAAAAAATGCAGAACAGTTAAATAGCAACAAACATAAAACACATCAACTACAGAACAAATCGAATAATGTTTTAAAATTTTTAATATTTTATTTACGCAGATAAGGATTGTGTTGTTTACTTAAGCCGATGGTGGTGTAAAATGTTATGCATTATATTTTACTTTTATACCAACTTGAAAGCAATAAACATAGAATTATCATATTATATTTTATTTCCATTCCATTATTTTATACCCCTTTCTACATAATATTAGGTCTGCTTGGGCAGTTTACAAGTCAATTTTGTGTTTGATTTCTTGTAAACAAAAAACTGTTATTTGTTACAAGAAATCAAACAAATTGACTTGTAAACCGCCCAAGTAGACCTAATATTATGTAGGCGGAAAGTACACGTATGGATGCATATGTAGTTGTGCACGCACACATATATAGTTAATTTCGGAAGCAAATCAGAGATGGTGCTTTCAAATGAGTTTCCATAAAATGCTTCAAGAGGGCTCTCTTTACCTAACATACTTACTTTACTCTTTGCTTAATGCGTAAGCCTGTCCAAAAAGGTTGAACAAAAAGAAACAAAATAATGACAAGTCAAACGTCAGACGCGGTTGAACTGAATCAAAATTATCAGATGTGTTTCATGTTTTAGCAATACTGTTAAGAGAGGTCAATGTCCTTGTGGATTGGACCAATGTGAGACTAATATGTGATTTTATTATTTATTTATCGTATGGCATTACGAGTCACTGGATTTTTTTTTTTTTTTTTATATATTAAAAGTACATAGTTTAAGCTATAGATTGAGATTAGCCTTTTTCAGATACTCAATGGCCTCTTTGCTAAGTCTCGCGAGGTCTTCAACCCGTCCGTTGAATTTGGTGACCGAGCATTCAAAGATCATGTGTTCCACTGTTTGGTCGGACGCACCGCATACGCATTGGGGGGAGTCACGCCAGCCCCACTTGTACCAGTGGTGGGCGCAGTTTCCAACGCCTGTTCGAATGCGGTTTATCTGGCTCCAGACCTTGCGTGGCTGATCAAAGCCAGGTGGGCGCGCCTTTGGGTCGTGTGTAAAAAGTAGTTCGTCCTTTAGTTGGTGGTCGTTCCACTCGGTCATCCATGAGTCGTGTATGTTCCACTCGTTGTCAGAGTCCATCATACCGAGAGCAGGTGGGTTACGGGACTTGAGCCTTTTGTCTCCGAAAGCAGTGAGGTCTTCATGGATGGGCAACGAGGGATGGCATTTTATTTTTGTTGCCTCTCGGAGTTGACACTTTTTTTGGCGCAGATGAGCTGGCTCTATGGCACTTAGAGCTGGGAGCCAAAATGTCGGAGTGGGTTTGAGACAGCCAGTGATAAGTCGCATGGTTTCGTTACTACACACTAATATGTGATCAGTGTGTGACTAATGTGAGACCAATATTGAATGAAAACCTGTTCGAATAGCAAATGTCAATGTGGCTATAGCGTTGAGTTGAGTTGGGTTGAGTTGGATTGGAGCTGTGTCTGTCTAGTGTGTGTGTTTATTTTTCGAATACCGGTCCTTGTCTCACTGTGCAAAAGGGGATCCCATCATCACTAAAATCCGTATAATGCCCTTTGTTGTCGTGTACTGACGATATGTATGGATCAGAATGCTGGGCGACGAAAGTGACAGACGAAAGAAGAATGCATGCTGCGGAAATGAGAATGCTGAGATGGATGTGTGGAGTGATTAGGAAGGATCGGATTAAGAATGAGTATATAAGGGGAAGCTTGAAAGTAGCACCAATAATAGAGAAAGTGAAGGGTGGTAGGTTAGCATGGTTCGGGCATGTCATGAGGAGGAATGAATGTAATATAGGCAAAATAATGTTAAATATGAAAGTGGATGGGCGAAGAGCTATGGGTAGGCCAAGGAAACGATGGATGGATTGTGTAAAAGAGGACATGAGGAAGAAAGGAGTGAGTGAGGAGATGACGGGAGATAGAGGAGAATGGAAGAAGAAGACATGTTGTGCCGACCCCACATACGTGGGATAAGGGCAGGGTGAAGAAGACTGACGATAAGCTTAAATAGATGAATATGACATATACAAACAAAGGAAAAATTGATAAAGGCCTCTGGTGCCTAGGGTTGGAGTCGAACCAGTGTCTTAAATCAAAATATTTATTAAGATAATCTGATTTGTGCATTAGTCATAAGCATGAATTATCCTCCGCTTTTTCCAGCCTTCCCGATTCTCTACAGCGCCCGGCCATTCCTAATTCCTAAGAATTCCACTCCTAAGAAGTCTAACTCGTCTCGCCATTGCTGACGAGGTCTACCAGATCTCCGTTTTGAGCTGGGCTGCCACTTGGTGAGTTAGGTGGTAAGTTTAGAAAGTTGGTTTATTAGAGATCAGAAATTTTATAATAAGTTATTTATATTAAGTTACGTATATAATAAGAAAAAAACGCACACAAATTTCAAAACTGACAAAACCACACTAAAAATCATTTTTCCTTAAAAAAAAACTTGTTATAAGATACTATACAAATATATACAAAATAATGCTCCGGATAGAGTTTGTCCGCAAAGAGAAGTGTCGTAGTTTATATGGGAGCTCATACATTCTACAACACTTCTCTTTCCGGACAGACTCTAGTTTAAAATGGCCCCGAAAAAAAACACATTCCTCGTGCATAGATTTTCTTAGATTTTGGGTATGTCAATTAATAAGGTGCCTACATAGAATGTATAAAACTATAATTCATTTTTGTGGGAATTTGATTTATTTAGGGACTAGACTATATTACTAATAGAGACTATTTATTGAAAAAAACGGACTTATCGCGCAAAAGAGTTTTGACACGACCCCAAACGTCAAATGGTCTAGACATGAAAACGGGACCTCGTTTAATATCGTATATATACATACCAAATTTCAGGATTATCCGTGAGATTTAGAGCTTAGTCCTTTTTTTGAATTGCATTGTGTATTTTTGTACTTGTTGTGCACATTTAGGTCATACATATGTAATATTATTGTATTGTATACTATTTAGTGTCTAGTCTAGTGTCATACTTTTAATGATAATTTCATATGAATTTTACTGGTAAGTCTGTAGGTACATACCTACTTGTTATTTTAATAACATCGTCTTATCATAACACTAGGTAATAATAAAAAACGTTGCCACTCTCCAAAAGCTTTTAATTCTTGAATAAAAAATGATTTCTCAAAAGCCAACAATCTAAATAATTTATTACATGGCCTCCCATTAGCAAGGCTATTACATTATTTTCGGAAGCTAGAGACCGATTTTGAAATCAGATCATGGAGAAGCTTTAGAAATGCTTTGATAATTTATTCTGTTTCTATCAATATTTCTTATCAGATAACGAATGTTGAAGGTCAAAATATTTTTCGTTAAAAAATATGTTTCCTAACAGAAGATAATATATTCTTGAATCAAAAACCAACATCTCTTTTGCATCAAAAATGTTTTTAAGATTGGTTCTCATAGAATTTTATAGTTCAATACGTAAACTGAAGTGTAGTAGTGTCCTGCGGAAAGACTGGTACGAGTAACATGTGAAATGGCGCTATGCTATGATTTTGATGTAAAATTTTAGGATTTACTGTACTAGATAGTACAGTAAAAGATAGCTAACAATAAAAAAATTACAAGTCTACGACCTAGTTTTTGAAAATAATAACAAATGTAAAAAAATATTTTTTTTTAGACAATTTTTGAGGTAATTGAAAAATCTATTCAGCAATATTTTTGACCGAAATGTATGCCCTAGTTCTTAAGCTGCCGAAAGACACTTCTTATGCATATGTACAACGGATGTTTCGACAAATAATGGTTAATTTATCAAGTGCGGTAGAGTGTGGCGCCATAGAACTTTTAGAGAAATGCAGTTTAAAAATGGTTGAGAAAAAAATGATTTGCCGATAAAACCTATCATACTATACGTGGTTAACGGCTCCAATATACGTAGCCAAAGTCATTGAATATCGCGCAAAATTTCACGTTCTAATCGGATCTTCTAATATTTACTTCCATTTAGCTAACAGGTAAACAAAGGTAGGTTGAGTAATCGCTCAGTATGGACTAAGAGCTGGCCACGTCAGATATGACACAATAATGAGAGCAACGAAACCCGTCTGGTTATATTGCAATACTATCTTTATTGCTAGACCAGGGAATCTGGCAGCTTTTAATGGGTGGAGGTAAGAGGTAAGCTCTATTATTCTACAACACACGCAAACCCTCGAGCGTGTATCTTAACTACAAATAACGTAATATCACAACCGCTCACTGAATTCTGCTCTAAAGATTTGTGTGCAATTAAACTACAAGTTCCTATGACCACAGGCTGCCGAGAGCTAGTCCTTGCCTCGGCTTACATGCACGAGGAGGACGAGCCGCCACCACTGGAACTGCAACAGCTGGTCAACCACTGCGAAAGAGAGGGCCTCGCAATCATCATCGGGGCCGACTCCAACGCACACCATCCTCTGTGGGGGATGAAGACCAGCAACAACAGAGGTAAGACACTAGTGGAATACCTTGTTACAACTAACTTAAACATTCTAAATGTAGGGCGGAACCAACATTTGTAAACAGAAGATGCAGTACGATTATAGACCTGACCCTGTCTTCAGAGAATGTAAGTGAACTCGTCGTGGACTGGCACGTCTCTCGCGAGGCCTCCTGCTCAGACCACAGGTGGATTCGCTTCAATCTACAGGCATCATTCAATACACCAGCCCCCCGAAGGAATCCTAGAAAAACAGACCGAAACGTCTTTAGGAAGACCTTGAGCAAGGGTCTAGAAAGACTCCCTCCCAAGGATGACATTCGGGGACCAGCACAGATAGAAGTACAGGTAAACACCCTAACTAACACCCTATTAGACAGCTACCATGTGGCCTGCCCCCTGAATCCACCAGCGAAAACTGCTATAGCAGGTCATCAATGGTGGGGTCCAGAACTGGAGAGACTCCGGAGCAAAACCAGGAGACTCTTTAATAGGGCAATGAACACCACGACAAATACTATGAAGCCAAAGCCAAGTACAAAAAACGACTGCGGTACTGGAAGTCTCTGTCATGGAAGAACTTCTGTAGCAGCATCGAAACATTAGACCAAGCAAATCGGGTAAGGAAAGCATTACCCCCCAAATCCATGACTCAGCTGGGATCGCTGCGAAAACCCGATGGCACATACACAACCTCCCCTGCAGAGACTCAACACCTCCTGTTAGTAACCCACTTCCCCGGATGTGTAAGTCTCACAGACCAGGAACGGCAGGACGAGGAGGTCTATAACACTACAGACGACAACAGGCAAATGGCGAACAGAATCGTCACCGCTGAAAAGCTCAGCTGGGCCATCAACAGTTTCCATTCCTTCAAGGCGGCTGGCCCGGACGGGATCTTCCCTGGTCTCTTACAGTGGGGCCTAGGACAAATCCTGGAAACCCTGATTGAGATCATGCAGGCCTGTCTGACCTGGAGCTACGTGCCAAGGCTATGGAGGGATGTGAACGTGATATTCATACCTAAACCAGGTAAGAGTGACTATACAGATGCAAAATCCTACAGACCCATCAGTCTCACATCATTCCTGTTGAAGACACTGGAAAAACTGTGCGACAGGGACCTACGGGATCTAACGCTCAGTAACATACCGATGCACGACAACCAACACGCGTACAGCTCAGGTAAATCTACGGAATCGGCTCTTCACATGGTCGTCAGCCGGATCGAGAAGGCCATCGGTGACAAAGAAATGTGCCTCGGCACGTTTATTGACATTGAAGGCGCTTTCGATAAGACCCACTTTGCCAGTATAGGGAATGCCTTAACTAATCACGGCACGGAACCCGGACTGACCAAGTGGATCATGAACATGCTCAACAAAAGGACTATAAGGTATGCAGGTGAGCCGCAGGCCGTAGCGGCGGTGCGAGGATGCCCACAAGGGGGAGTCCTATCACCGCTGTTATGGAACCTAGTAGTTAACAACCTTATAACCAAACTAAACAAGGAACACTTTTATACAATAGGTTATGCTGATGATCTGGCAATATTGATTTCGGGTAAATTCGCCAGTACGGTATGTGACCTGACACAAGCCGCTCTCAGAATCGTAGAGCGCTGGTGTAAGGAATTTGACCTATCAGTAAACCCCACCAAGACAGAAATGGCAATGTTCACCAACAAAAGGGCACTTGGCAGCTTTACCAAACCAAAACTGTTCCAAACTGAGTTACATATGACCAACGAGGTAAAGTACTTAGGACTCACTCTTGACAGTAGATTCCATTGGACCAACCACATAAACAAACGCATAAACAAGGCCGAAGTCGTCTTCTGGCAGTGCAGAAGGATGATTGGCAACAGGTGGGGACTCAACCCAAAAATCACTCTCTGGCTCTACAAGACGATAATTCGGCCTCTATTTTGCTACGGGGCGCTGGTCTGGTGGCCAAGGACGAACCTCGCCACCGTACGAAACAAGCTGCAGAAACTACAGAGGCTCGCATGTGTGGCTACCACAGGATGCTGGAGGAGCACTCCGACCGCAGCCTTGGAAGTCATGCTAAACCTTCCACCGCTACACCTCCACATACAGCAGGAGGCTGCCCTGTCAGCGGTAAGGTTGCGAACTCTCAACGTATGGTCTAACTTGAACACTCTGCACACAATATGCCTGGAGAGGGCATACGAAGAACTTCCAGTGCTCAGGGCAGGCACGGATCGGATTCACAAACGCGCTGTCTTTGACAAAAGGTACAAAATACAGTTACATGAGGACGAAAATCAGGAAGGACTCAACCTCCGGGAATTGAGAATCTTCACTGATGGATCTAAAACAGACATGGGGTCAGGCTGCGGTACATTCTCAGAAGACCTGAACATGTCTATAATCACACCGCTGGGTGCTCACAACTCAGTATTCCAAGCTGAGTGCATGGGCATCATCAATGCGGCTGCCGCCATCACTGCAAGGAAAGTAACAGGAGCCTCCATCCGTATACTCTCTGACAGTAGGGCAGTACTGATGGCTCTAGGAAGTCACATCATTACATCTGGACTAATACATGAATGTCATGAACGACTAATGGAGGTAGGTCAAAATAACAACATTGTCCTTCAATGGATTAAAGGTCACAGCGGATCCCGGGGGAATGACGCAGCAGATGAGCTGGCCAGGCAGGGGTCAGATGCTGGGTCGATTGGTCCGGAACCCATTCTTCTGACGCCCTTCAGCAAGGTACGCTCGACGTTGCTGGAACGAACCGGGAGACTGCACATAGCACTTTGGCAAAGTCAAGAGGGATGCAGACAGGCTAAACAAGCCATGCCTAGCATTAACAATAGACTCACCAAAACACTTCTCCGTCTCGGCAAAATCCGGTTAAGGATGGTAACTAGTGTGATAACAGGTCATGGACCATTTAACAAACATCTCTTTAACTTAGGTGTTACAGACAGTCCCCTGTGCCGTGGGTGCATGAAGACTGAAGAAACGGCCTCTCACGTGGTACTGGAGTGCAACGGAGTGGCCCCATACAGGGCAAAACACCTCGGATCCCCGGGTGATCTCCCCGAGGTCCTACTCAACACCAAAGGTTTGATAGGATTCCTCGAGGAGCTGGGCTGGCTGGACTAGCCGTCCTTCCTTCACGCAAAATAGGCGCCAGACGTCGAGTTGCGGAAACCTGCCCGTACTACAATACAATACACAATGGGTGGAGGTCAGAGTGGTGTGATAGGCAGATACGCGTATCTACACGTATGAAACGTAGCACACGTAAATCAGGTAGATAGCGATTTACAGATATAACACCTCTCCATCCGATAAGGGTTTGCCTCTCATAAGCACGTAGAGTTATAGTATATATAGTCAAGTATTATAAGAAGAAGGGAGATCAGTTGTGACGAGGGTTGAGTGATGGCACATAAACCATAGTCTTGTAACCTGTGTTTGTGTTCACCCCCTAACTCCCCTTACCCGGCGCTCTGCCTATTACATGGCGACCGTGACACTGTGACACCGTGACCTGATTTCTACGTGAGGTTCATCACATCACTGCTAAGGATGCTGCGGGTATACAACATGGATGACGACAACAGTGAAGGGAACTGTGAGGACGAGCCGACAGCGTTGAATCACCATTAATGCCACGGGTACCCAGTGAATTGCCTTATTAATAATTGGAAAACGGAGTCTTATGGATTACCAAAATGAAGAAACCAAAGGAGGTCGTCATAGTGACCGTAGACAATATCAACGCTGCTTCATTGGTTTCGGCGGGAGTCGACGGAGGTTCCAGATGGCTTATGCATTGCTGCCGGGTGCTGGGAGCGTCGAGGAGGTGAATTTTTTTAGATGTATTTTGTGTGTAATGTAAATTTTGTTATTTTTAATTGTGAACTATATTATACTTAGTTAACTTTATAGATTGATTAGAAGTATTACGTGAATAGTTATTAACAGGAGTTAAGTGTGGGTATTTATTAGTTGAAGATATTAGAAAGGAGTTGCAGTCATGGACCTTAAAAAAGTTCGTTAAAAACGGTAAAATGATTTGAGTAGTTTTAGGGGTAGAAAAGTCTGATACGGTATCGGAAATGACCAATTTTAATTTGGTTTTAATTTTGTTTGTGGTAGACGTGGGAAATGTTATAGTGGCCATGGGAAAATAGGGATAATAATTGCAGTCGACAGTTTCATTCTAAAAAAAAATATTATTGATGTCTGCTTACACAAACTATAATTATAATGCGAATCAGCAAGGTCGGCGACGGAAATATTGCGCGAGTAAGCAGAAGCCGGGCAGTTATACTAGGTCGGCCGAACGGCCCAAGGTCAATGTTACCGAGTCAACAACTGCATTACGTGACTCAGATAATCATAATAGTAAGTCAGAGTTTTTCGTGAATAACAGAGATTATGTAGGAATTTATTCATACGGCGCTAATAATCACGTAGTCGTAGGTTGTTTACATAGGGGAATGTCGTTGTTGGTAGATACGGGGGCTAATGTGTCGATTTTAAAATATGAATACATTGAGGGGTCCGGTTTGCAGATAGTTCCTCATAAGTTAAGGATAAGAGGGGTATGTGGAGATTTAGTTTCATTAGGTTACGTCAGCTTGGAGTTGTGTGTCAAGGGGTATAAATTTAGTTATAAGTTTCATGTGTTCGTGGGTCTTAAGTGTCGAAGTGATGGTATTTTAGGAGAGGATTTCTTGTTTAGGCATAAGTGTAGTATAGATTATGAGGGGTTTTAAATTTGCGGCATATGTCAGGAAGTAGGTTATCGTTGGAATTACGGTTAGGGACAGTACGTTCGGTAGCTATTCCGGGTAGGTGCGAGATAGTTACGTGGGTACCGACAGACATTCAGGGGGAGTGTCTTATTATTCCGCAAGAAGTTACTGCCGGTGTTTTTGTAGCAGGTATAGTTGTGGCTCCGAAGGAGGGCAGAATTCCAGTGCGGATTTTGGATACACGGGAAGAAGTAGTAGAGTTGAATAGTTACTGTCCGAAGGTTAGTGGATTGGCGGAATATTTTGTTTGCTCTTTGTTTATTGATTATGAGCAGGGGACTCTAAGGTTGCGACATCATTCGGGGAAGAAATGGTGGTTGAGAATCGGGTAAGGAGTATCGCGCTCAATAGTTATTCCTGGAAGATGTGTGATGGTTATGTAAACTCTACAAGGTATATAAGCCAAGATTCTCCATGAACGAAGGCACGCTTAGACGTATCGTTACGGGACTTGGCTATGTGGTGCAAAAGGTTGAATATAGTAGAGTAATACTTTTAAAGATGAGCTCAATAAATAAAATAAAAGGAATAATGTTTTTCGCGCGAGACAAAATATGACAAAATAATGAGAAAAGAGACAAAATTAACTACCTAGATTATGTATGCATGAAAAAACGAGACTTACCGATCGAGAAATGATTCGTGTTAATATATATAAAATAAAAAAAAAATAAAAACCTTTTTATTCCATGCAATTACAATAAATAAGCATACATTCTTATTTACTTTTTCAATAATTGGAACCTATTAAGTATTAGTTAACATTGTGTACTTTGTAACTTTGTATTACATTAGTAACTAACATAAATATAAGTATATATATTTTTAATTAATTTTATTATTATTTTTTGTACTTTACTTAAATCTAGGTATTTATAAATTTATTGTATTAATTATTCACATTTTTACTATCATGCTTTGTATTACATTAGTAAGTACCTAACATAAATTTAAGTATATATTTTTTTAAATTAATTTAATTATTATTAATTTTTGTACTTTACTTCTATTATATTGTGTATACAGTTGCAAATCTAGGTACTTATTTATAAATTTAATGTATTAATTATTCATATATTTTTTTGTGAATTTTTCAAATGTGAATTTTTTACACTTTTGGTACCTATGTATATATTTATTATATTGTTTTTATAAAATTCACTTTTATATTAGGTTATATTAAGCATGGACCCCCTTCGGGTAAAGGCCTCCTCCAAAGATCATGTTTCTTTTTTTCTTTTTTTTTGTTCGGTGGCCGATCATCTGACTTTGAATAAACCGATGATGTCATATTTTATTTCCTTTACAGGTTCCTCAGCTTTTAATAATCCACAAATAATGAAAGTGTTCTAACATTGTGTGGCAACATAGAGCTTGTTCTTCACGGGTTGTTTCAATTCTTAGTTTTTCTTTTTTTTTCTTCGGAGGGTTGTGGTCATACTCTTCCACGGTGACCAGCCGGCTTGGAAGATATTTTCCATTTTTTACATTGTTTCTGTTTTTGTGTTGCTAAGAGGGGTTACTCTATTTGTTTAAATTATTATTTGTTTGTTGCGATTCATTGGTGTGGTTTTTGTTAATGAGAAAGTTTAATATCCCTGGCTTGACTACACCTTCGGTAACATTTACTGGTTTTTGCTGGTAGCTTGGGTTGCTTGTAGTAGGTGCAGTGGGTTTGTTTTTCTTGTTTGCTGGAACTCTATTTGGTGCTTTGGTTTGGTTGCTGGTAGTTTCCTGGGGTGAAGCTGGTAGAGGTCTTTTATTGTTTCCTAGTGTGTTAGTTGTTTCTGGTCTCTTAAGTGTTATCAATTTATCATATTTATTTACAGCTTTGTTTCCCTTTTCTTTTTCGATGGTGACTTGTTTCTGTAGTTCCTTTCTTATCTCTAGAATATGCCGGGGGTAGTCTTCCTTTATGTAGTAGTTAGTGTCCTTCAGTACATTCTTTTTCTTGAGGATTTCTATCTTTATTCCAAGCGTAGTAAAAGTTACAATCACTGGCCGAGGCCTTTCTGATATCTTTCCGATTCTTCTGACTTCTTGTATGTCTCTGTGGCTCAGATTCATTTTAAAGTAATCATTTATAAAGGTAATGGTTTCCGCTTCTAAGCTTGAGTAAGAGTATTGATCGTTATACTCTTCGATGCCAAAAAATACTAAATTTCGATTTCTTGCCTGTTTGTCTAAGTAGTTCAGTCTCTGTTCTTGTTTTTCACATTGTTCTTTTAGGTTTGCAAAATTTTCTTCCAGCCGGTTAAGTTTCTCGTCTAAAATGCTTTGAATGTTTTCTGTGACTGATTTTGTAACTTCCGCGCCATTTTCTCTAATTGCAACTTTTTGTTCTTCTAGGTCTTTTTGAATTTGGCGTAAAAAAGCCATAATTTCCTCCATTTTATGTGAAGTTTATTAAATCAGAATGAATGTTGAAGTTTACAGCTGTCAAAATCTGTTTACATACAAGTGGCGCACTCTATTGGGGAGTAGTGGAGATTTTGAGCAAGTTATCGGTTGATTGTCTTCGAAAAATGATGATGGGTGTCACTAGATGTCGCTACTAATCTTGTTACGCGTGGCTGTGTTGATAACTCGATATGGTGACTTTGCCGGTTTGGTTTTATTTTTTTAGGTTATGTATTTTTTGCAACACTAACACTTTTTATTTATCTTTCGCTTTTTATAGTTTTAGATACAGGAGGCACGTTTATGTCTTTTTTTTAAAAATCACAATCACGAAATTAGTCTCCCCTTAAAGGAATGTCACATAAATGTAGTAGCTATATTGTTCACTTTTTCACTATTTATTCGACATTTTTCACTGTTCCTTTTATTTATCAAGGTTATTTGAGACAAAAACTGTTGATTTGATTTGTTTCAGTTCACTTTTTTATGATATTTCTATTTATTTAACCTCAAGAATGCACTGACGATGTTGACTACGGCTCAGCAGCGCCCTCATCTAACTGATTTAATATATATACTAAGTGATTATCAATTGTTAACGACTAGTGGACATGATGGCAGTGCCAATATATATTCGAAATGATTAAAAGATTGTCTCTGACAATGAAGCTTATGAAGGTGTAAAGATTTTAAGTATGTTTTAATTTTGAAATGTATATATAAATGTGTGTATATATATAATGTAAATGGTTGTGGTGAAATGCAATGTTTGTCCAAGAAATAATTAATAATGTAAGTTGAACATTGTTAATTTTAATATAAGAAATTTAGTTTTAATTAAGGATGTAATAATAAGTTAAATGTTTTGTACTCAGGTTTTGTATGTATGTAGGTTCATCCAAAAAAAAAAATTAGGGGTTCAAATTTAGAGGTTTTTGAATATGGGAAAAGAATATTTTAGGGCATAAGAATAGAGAAAAATTGTATTTTGAATAGTCGTTTTCAGGGGAGGAAAGCCCTTACCTTTTCAGGGGAGGTGTGATAGGCAGATACGCGTATCTACACGTATGAAACGTAGCACACGTAAATCAGGTAGATAGCGATTTACAGATATAACACCTCTCCATCCGATAAGGGTTTGCCTCTCATAAGCACGTAGAGTTATAGTATATATAGTCAAGTATTATAAGAAGAAGGGAGATCAGTTGTGACGAGGGTTGAGTGATGGCACTGATGGCACATAAACCATAGTCTTGTAACCTGTGTTTGTGTTCACCCCCTAACTCCCCTTACCCGGCGCTCTGCCTATTACAGTGGCAGACTAGCAAAATTTTTCAGTTGGAAAAAAGTAATACCAAAATAGGTAAAAACTACCAAAGTTGTCTTATTTATAAAGGACGGGGCTATATTTTAACATCAAAACCAAAAACATTGCATATTATTTCGGAAACAGAAACAGTAAGCGACAAACCATGAATTACGTTTTGGACTACTTTTCCCTATCAGAAAGTTTTGGCAATGATATAATCTAATTATTTATATAATTTCCCATAATACTGTATCAAAACCGGAACTCTAGGATTTGTATTTTTAAAGTAGTTTGCATACTTTGACCTCCACCACTTAACAGCTGCCAGATGTCCGGATCTAGAAATAAGCATAGTATAGCAAACTAACTAGAGGGGTTTCGTCGCTCTCATTATTGTGTCATATCTGACGTGGCTAGCCCTCCGTCTAGTAGGTAATATCATTTAAAATTGGTATAGCCATTTTTGTTTTGCGTAGGTAACTACTTGGGTAGTCGACGTCCTATTTCATTTGTTAACCCTTGTAGAAAGATGTCGGGTTACATATGATTGACAGCCAGAAAAGAGGATTAAACAACTACGATGTCGAAAAGATCGGCTCTCCACAAAGGCGGACCGAAATTTCAAATTCATAGCCCCCGACGATTAAAAGTCAAAACAAGTAAAAATGGCTAACAGTCTCGATAAAGGACGAAGTATGCAAAGTGCTCAGTAGAGACGACGGACGGCTGACGGCACACGTGGGAATGGTATGCAAATCGTTGTTGGGTTTTGGTCGTGTACCCGGCCAAATGCAGAAAGTAACAGGAATGTATATGCTGCTAACTCGCATTTTACGTTTTCTGTTCCGCTGTGTTATATGGCGAATACGCTAACCCAAAATCCCAACAGGAATGAGCTTCTCTTCACAAAGCAAGTGTTTACTGTATAGAATTATGTACGTGACGGAATGGTTGTACAAAATGACTTAACAAGTTCTTTTCAACACAGTTCATACCTTTACGATTGACTGAAAAGCCATACAAATAAATAAATACATGTAAGATTATATATAAGATAATATGTAAGATTGTATTCTCGTTGGGAGAGAACCTACATTACCTCTTTAACCATCTTACGTCTAAAATTGAACTCGCAATTTTGATCTCTATCATAATTTACTTAGGTGTTTACGTTGTTACGTTTCACGTTTTCTGATATGTCATTTAACATAGGTATATAAATCCAGCAGTTATGTCGATTAAGTTAAAGGTAGCTGGAAAGTAATCCAAACTCAATGGAACTTTATCGGGTAGTTCGGGGGTGTCCACGAAGACTCTCATAAGTTTTCGACCTCGAGGACCTTGTGGAATTTGGAGGGGGGGCAAAAACCTATTTTTTTTTCATTTTTTTTTTCGCTTCTATCTCATAAATTAAGCACTTTTTGTGTACACCTTGTATAGCAAAGTTAAAGAGTAATAAATTTACTGAAAGTTAATTATCATACCAGATTTTCAGGCCAAGTATTAACGAAGATACAGTCGAAAAAAGGTTATTAAAATTATTAAAGTAGTTTATCTGGTATTTATCATGCTATGTTAATTATGTTGATCAATCACCAATATTAACGTCTTTGAAAGCCTATAACATCGGAACTTTGTGGATATATTATTTTCCGTTATGCTGTCAAGTGTCATCATACATTAATAGCAATTAATGCTGATATGCTGTGGATATTAAGTAAAAGTAAAGTTAAATCCTCTTTATTGCACACCTCAGAATAAGAAAACAGCACACCAAACCTATTTACATATGAAGAGAGGCAAACAACAGGCGGCCTTATTGCTAATACGTGATCTCTTTGGATGTATTATTTTTCGTTAAGCTGTCAAGTGTTATGACACTTGAAAAGTCATAACTTTTCAGAATTGCTACAAAAATTATGCTTCCGCCGCCATATTGGAATCTCAACAATAAATTGACTGTATCTTCGTTAATATTTGGTCTGATATTCTGATAAGACAGCTAACTTTGAGGAAATATGTTGCTCTTTAACTTTGCCATACAAGGTGTACACAAAAAGTGCTTAGTTTATGAGATATAAGCGAAAAACTGAAAAAAAAAATAGGTTTTTGCCCCCCTCCAAATTTCACAATCTCCTCGAGGTCGAAAACTTATCAGAGTCTTCGTGGCATACCGAACTACCCGATAAAGTTCCATTGAGTTTGGATTACTTTCCAGGTAAATGTACATAACTGCTGGACTATAATTAATTATAAATAAAAAAACAAGGAACGTCACAAATTGATTCCACGTTACATTAAGCAACTGTAAAAGACGGAAGTCGTATAATTGTATTATTGAAGTGCTAAAACATAGTTTTGTTGCATTTGCCGCGGTGCCGTGATGGCCGGCTCGCGTGTCGCGCCCCGATAACGAACCCGAAGCGCAGCGACGCTATTCCAATCTCATGACGAAAACCGGCAATCCCTATTGTGGTTTCTTATAGATGTGCTATTTCCATCTCTTTCCTAGAAATGTCAAGTGGAAGAGTCACATTAGAAAAAGCAACCGAGAGTGAACCGAGTTCAAGCCACTGATAAAAAAGTGTAATTAGAAAGTCTATTCTAAGTGCATTTGAAATAATGTTGGTATTGTGCATCCGTGGTCAATTATCGATTGGAGTTACGCTCAAGGATTGTTAGTTAACCATACGTGTATATACGAGGCTGTTAGAGCTGTAACGCCGCGAACTCAATGAGCGCCTTTTTAGACCCGTACCGATAAATTATGAAGTTTCGATAATATTAAAGATGCTTATTTTTCACATACAGAGTTCAGGCCATCCAACTTAGCTAATAATAATAATTTGTGTCATCCTAGGTTGTTGCTTAGGTAGAAACTTAGACATTTCTTTTTTTAACATTATTCGGTAAATAGAAAATTAGAGATCAAAATTGTTTTTTCACTGTAACAGCAAAGTTGTTACTGACGCACGCACGCGTTTTGTGTCACTTTCGTCAACGGGAAGACTGACATTCAATCAGCACATATATGTAGACTTTTATAAGCCTATATAAAATTAGAGTTGATCAATTAGGTACTGTGCTTTCTAAAATATTTTCTATAATTTGTGCCATATTACCCAATGATATTTATTTATTTAAATTTTTTTTCTTGTATGACCCTATTAACAGTACAATAAAATATTAAAGTTATTAAAGTTTGCGTCAATATTTTTATAAAAGCATATCGAAACAATGTTTGAAATTTGTGTCGTTATAATCAATGGATTATTTTTATTTTTCAAAACAAAAACTTATTTTGCGTAAAGGGCATGCGCGGGGAAGGGTAAGGCGCGGGTGCATGTGCCGGCCAGGGTGCCTAGCAGCTTGTTTGTTTTCTATACATTATTACTCTATACATACATATATGTAGTAGTAAGTGCGATTAAGACAAACAGCGACTTTTTAGTCGCTCTTCTTTATTGTTCATAGTAAAGAAAGCAGTAATATAAAACTTAAGTAAGTAAAGGATAATTAATGGTGATATAACGTATGACTACACCGTAGTCCGTAAGGCACTGCAACGGCGGATCGGTATATCGGTAAATATAAATAGTATTTTACAAACTGTCACAGATAATTTTTTACTAATAAATATGTTATTTATGCATCAAGGCGGTTTGTTTACAGAGTGCCAATCGTGAAACGCGAAAATCGAAATTTCGTTATCTGCCTCACGGTTGGACCATGAAGTTAAATACAATCTGGAGGTCATACTTCGACCACAAAGTGAGGCCGAAAGAGAGGGTAATGTGGGGGGCTGCATCTCATTCTAAGTAGAGTGACCATATGTACTATGATGTATGTGGGATTGGGATAGTATGAAGATAAATATAAAATAACACATGCTTGTCGTCTAGTAAGTATTGTTCAGAAAGAGAAGTCTCATAGTTCATATGGGAACTTATACATTCTACTGACTTAAGGAGCTGGCCACTTCAGATACGTTGGCACAGTATTGAGAGCAGAGAACGTCACCTCTAATTAGTTTACTATTTTAAACTTATTGCTAGATCCGGGCATCTGGCAGCTATTTATCGGAGGACGTCAGAGTGACAGACCAGCAAAATATTTCAGTTAATAGGTAAAAACTGTCGAAGCCTATCGCTAATATAATAACAAAAAAAACCGGCCAAGAGCGTGTCGGGCCACGCTCAGTGTAGGGTTCAGTAGTTTTCCGTCCGTCACGGTAACTGTCCCCACTTAAGAGTTAAAATACCACCGCCATGTAGGATATGATATGAGTGTTCCACGTACAGCGACATCTATCGGCAAATTAAGCAAACTATTGCGCGCCAGCTTAAAGTATGGAAGATGATTTTTATGGGATAATTCTTTATTGCGTGAACCGATTTTCACCGTTTTTACTTTATTTGAAAGCACGTCATTTCATTGTGATTTTGTAGAAATTACAGGTACAATAAACAGGTTAAATTACAAACTTAGTTCAGAAATTATTTTGTAATTTTTTTTCAAAAACTATTCAACCTATCAAGTTCAAAACAATTTTCCTGAAAACTTTTGAGATTTTTTTCATATTTTTAAAACTTACGGTTAAAAGTTAGAGGGGGGCACATGTTTTTTTTACTTCTGGAGCGATTATTTCCGAAAATATTTACATTATCAAAAAATGATTTCACTAAATCCCTATTCATTTTAAATGCCTATCCAACAATTTATCACACGTTAGGGTTGTAATGAAAAAGAAAATCACTCCCCACTTTACGTATAGGGGAGGTACCCTAATAAAACATTTTTTCCACTTTTGTCGTGATTGATATACATATTAGTACCAAATTTCAGCTTTCTAGTGCTAACGGTCACTGAGATTATCCGCGGACGGACGGACGGACGGACAGACATGGCGAAACTATAAGGGTTCCTAGTTGACTACGGAACCCTACAAAGTAAAAACATTGCGTATCGCTACGGAAAAAAAAACAGTAGGTAGGCGACATACAATATATTAACTTAACGTCAATTTGCACTATTTGCCCCCAACAGAAACTCCTGAACATGATATAATCTTATTAATTACATGATACTGCACTGCATCAAACCTAGAACTGTAAGATATTTATTTCTTACAACTCGTTTGCATAACACCGATAAACAATTGCCAGATGTCCGGGTCTTAAAATAGGGGATAGTTAGTGTAGCAAACTAAAACTAAGTAAGTACAGGGGGTTCGTGGCTCTCACTATTGCGTCATGTCTGATGTGGACACTTCTCCGACTTTAATATACTTAAAGGTAAATAAAGATAAACATCAATAAATCAAACTGCTCAATGGTTGACTGGAAGAGATCTCTTCCATGTACAAATATTTTTACTCTTCCTGTTGTATTTTTCTTTGTTGTACAAATGTTGTACAATAATATTTATTTATTATACTGCCACTACTACAATTTTTTTATGGCCTTGTGCCATTTTAGGACCCTTTCGAAAGGGCCTAAAAAGACCCGTGGGCCACTCCTGTCCTGTGTAAGTAATACTTAGGAACAGACCATGTACTTGTGTACATTTCTGTAAAAACAACAAAACCGACCCGCAGCTTGCCGACATCATAGTCACCCTATTGTTTGACAATCTTAACTTGTTGTTAAATCGTAAAATTGAATGATTGTGGATTACTGGTGAAAGGAAAGTCTACTTTATTGTAAAGTCTCACCCCTGCACCCTGTTACGCAACATATCTTGACCATTCTTACTTAAAAATGTTGTTACGAAATGTTGTTGAGCTGAGCGGCGTCATTTGAAATAATATCAGTGACATATTATGTCAGTGATGGGACTGATGGGATGGGGATACCGAACGTATTTTAAATATTACAAAACTTACTACTGTTTGCAATATTAATTGCAATTCTTTAATTTAATGAATGAATAATATTTACGTCGTAAAAAAATTCAAAGCAGCTAAAAGGGAACAAAGTATTAATTCAAATCTTGCAATAAATTATTATAAGTAGGAAGTAACTTCTAGTGTGTTACTAAAATAAATGTATATAAATAAAACCACATTGGTAAGTTTCATAAGTTGGCAGCATTGTGCGAGTGAGACACCGCCCCCTACATTATGCTCTCTATCGGACCGTTTTTATTACTTTTTACTAGTAACCTATGAACGACTGTTTTGCTCGGTAAAATAAGGTTCAACTGTGGTTAGGGAAATATAGTAAAAGTACTATCCGGATTGTCTTCTGATCCGTGGGTTGGACTAGCAAAGGTCCGGGCTGGACTTAATAAATTTTTCATCAGTGTGATGTCATAATAAGGCTATTTTTTTATTAGTGATGCGCCGAATATAGACTTTACCGAATACGAATATTCGGCCGAACATTCGGTTCAGATCTTACCGAACCGAATATTCGGCCGAATTATTCGGTAAACTAAACAGGTTTATGCAGGTCCGCGCGGCTCGCTGAGCGCGAATTCGACCCCTCCCGCTCGCCCTTATTTCTAGTGAAATAATATGTGTATGCGACCTTAGCATTGTCAATGTCAACATTTGCAATTGTTATTGATGGTGAATTGATATCTGACGTTGATATGGTTATGAACTGAATAATTAAGCTTACTAAAATCAAGTTTTCCTGTTTTATTATATGCCTAATAAAATAAGTAATAACAATAAATATATAACTTAACTTTTAAGAGCGATAAATAGTATGAATAATTTATTTATTATTAGATAAATATCATATGTTTATTAGGTAAATATTCGGCAGTTTTACCGAATAATTCGGCCGAATACCGAACATTGAAAAACATACCGAATAATTACCGAATATTCGGCGCATCTCTAGTTTTTATTAACTTATCGTATAAAACACATAAAAATAGGCAACTTTTCTTTAACACATTTTTTAACTCAATAGTTTTGAAGTTATGGGGCCCTCAAGGTTGAGTACAGTTTGGACTATTTTGGTTGAAATGGTGTCATTATCACACATTTTTTTTGTCTTATTGTGAAGAATGTGTTAAAATAAGCAAGTTTTATTAGAAACATTTCTTTTTACTCAAAACTTTGAAGTTACCGGACTTTGAAGATTGACTACATGGAGTAAAATTTGGACTTAGAAAGTAAAATGGCGACGGGGTATCATTATAACGTGTACTTTTTATGATTTTTCCGTCTAGAATACGCTAAAATAAGCGTGTTTTATTTGGAAAGCAGTTCTCTCAAATCAAAATAACCGAAATAATAGACTTTGAACTTGTATGTAATTTGGATTTCGAAAAAAAAACCATCGACAGGACTTCATTATAGCATGTACTTTTTATGATTTTTCCGTATAGAATATGCTAAAATGAGCGTCTTTTATTTGAAAAACTTTTCTCTAAAATCAAAAATGGCCGAGATAATGGACTTGGAACTTGTATATAATTTGGACTTAGAAAAAAAACCAGCGATGGGGTATACTTTTAATGGCTTTACCGTATAGAATACGCTAAAATAAGCGTGTTTTATTTGAAAAACTTTTCTCTAAAATCAAAAATGGCCGATTGGACATGGAAGTTTTATATCATTTGGACTTCGAAAAAAACCATCGACGGGACGTCAATATAACGTGTACATTTTATGATTTTTCGTATAGAATACGCTAAAATAAGTGTGTTTTATTCAAGAAACATTTCTCTAAAATTAAAAGTGGCCGAGATAATGGACTCTGAACTTGTATATAATATGGACTTCGGAAAAAAAAAACCAGCAATGGGGTATACTTTTAATTTTTTTATCATATAGAATGCGCTAAAATAAGCGTGTTTTATTTACAAAACTTTTCTCTAAAATCAAAAATGGCCGATTGGACATGGAACTTGTATATCATTTGGACTTCGAAAAAAAACCATCGACGGGACGTCAATATAACGTATTATATTTATGATTTTTCGTTTGGAATACGCTAAAATAAGTGTTTCATTCGAGAAATTTTTCTCTAAAATCAAAAGTAGCCGAGATAATGGACTTTGAACTTGTACATAATTTAGACTTCGAAAAAAAATCATGGACGGGACGTCATTATAATGTGTACTTTATATGATTTTTCCGTATTGAATACGCTAAAATAAGCGTGTTTTATTTGAAACTCTTTTCTCTAAAATCAAAAATGGCCGAGATAATGGACTTTGAACTTGTATATATAATTATTTTACATGTTTTTTTAAAGTGGGGCATTCCACTCATACAATAGTATGTTAGTCAATCAAATACAAATACTGAAAACATTGAAAAAATAATCAACCCAGCAGGATCCTGCTGCAGACAGGGTATACGTACATACTTAATTAAAATGTTGAGTTAAAAAAACTTGATAAGTAGCGCATTAAGCATTTCTTCTTTACAGAACCACGCTTTTATAGTGGGGTTGTTTAGCGACATAAAAACGTCGAACCTCAAATTTAGATGCACAAGTATAAAATTTGGCAGTTGTTTCTTGTCCCTGGACAAGCTGATTAAGATCGGTACCCCTAGGTACCACCCCTTCTGGCGCCGGGGAGGGGGGGTTAAAATACCACTCCACCCGGCTTCATTCAAAAAATTCTAACTGTTCACGTTTAACTAATAGGTCAAGTTTGGTATCAATTTCGGATAAAACGACCATTTACAATTCATTTCTGGTATTAAAAAATGCAATTTACTCAGTAATATTTTAAAAAATATATGAAAATCGAAAATCTCAACAATTTTTTTTATATTCCAGTCATCATAAATATTAATTTGCTTGTTTTTCTCATACACTAAAAATACAATATTAAAGCATATTTCATGTAGATTCAAAAAAATATAACATTTAATAACCATTACTAACAGTAAATGGCATTTAAAAAAAATTGCGTCGTGCGTCGTGAAATTATTTTTACCGCCGTCGGCATCCGCGGTCAAAATATCTAAATAACGCACTGTAGATAGGTACCATGTAAACTTGTTATTTATTGAAATCGATTATATATATAACAAACTTAAAAACCGTACCTGAAGGAATGTGGCATTCCGTCAGAAAAGGGACCTTGATTATAGGATTTGAGTGCGCAACCTCTTTTTCTTGTGCTAAGCCAATGTATAATAAGAATAAAAACCGTTACTTATTTAAATTTAAGAAATGTAGACTTCTGTTAAAAAGGTAACGTGGTGCTTATATTTGTATAATAGTATTGCTTAGCGTCAGTCATTATATAGCTTCAATAAGTCGCTTACCTGTCATACAAAATCATCACATATTTTTGGAGAATGCAATTGGCTTCTGCTATTGCTCCATCTTGAAGTAGTTTAAATTCTTGTGTGGCCGGGTTAAAGGCGTTCCGAGCTTCAAAGGCACTTTTCTTACCTCTTCCAATTCTTCCATTAAGTAAGGATACTATGTCGCATCCAGTGAAGGCATGGAACACGAGCAAGACTGACGCTTTGTCAGGGCCTCATAAAAACAAAATAGAGTTTAGTTTGCGGAATGTATAGACTATAAAATAATGTATGGCTATTATAACAAAATACTCTTACCTAAAAGAGTGGCATGCGATAAAATTGTGGTTTTTCCCTGTGCCAATATGAACCTACAATTCCTGTAGTTGAAGTAAGCGACCTATTGAAGAGTTCAAGCTACGACTACATATTGAAATTTAAACGTTTTTAATTTACTCATATTATTGCAGGCCGAGTCTCTGCTCAACACTAAATGAATGCCGGAAGTGCTTCTTCTTCTTCTATCTAGCGTTATCCCGGCTACTGCCGGGGTCCGCTTTCCTGCTCGCTTTCCTCCACTTTGCGCGGTCCTGGGCATCTTCTTTTACGAGCCCGTTTTCACACATCTCGGCCTCCACGACATTCAGCCAGCGCTTCTTTGGTCTTCCGCGGCCGCGTCGAGGGCCGTCCAGGGCTAGATCAAGGCATATGATCCCTTTGTAGTCTGGTGGCCTGCGAGAGATGTGACCGAACCAACGAAGGCGAAATTCTTGGAGCTTCTCCGCTACGTCACGAACTGCGAGCCTGCCGCGTATGTACTCATTACGAATGCGATCAGCACGTGTAACGTCGCACATCCACCGCAGCATCTTCATTTCTGTAACGCAAAGCTCCTGAATATGCCTTCCAAGAACCGGCCACGTCTCGCTTCCATATATTAAGACCGGTCGGATGATGCACTTGTACACTAGCCTCTTGTACACTCCACTTGTACACTCCACTTTGCGCGGTCCTGGGCATCTTCTTTTACGAGCCCGTTTTCACACATCTCGGCCTCCACGACATTCAGCCAGCGCTTCTTTGGTCTTCCGCGGCCGCGTCGAGGGCCGTCCAGGGCTAGATCAAGGCATATGATCCCTATGTAGTCTGGTGGCCTGCGAGAGATGTGACCGAACCAACGAAGGCGAAATTCTTGGAGCTTCTCCGCTACGTCACGAACTGCGAGCCTGCCGCGTATGTACTCATTACGAATGCGATCAGCACGTGTAACGTCACACATCCACCGCAGCATCTTCATTTCTGTAACGCAAAGCTCCTGAATATGCCTTCCAAGAACCGGCCACGTCTCGCTTCCGTATATTAAGACCGGTCGGATGATGCACTTGTACACTAGCCCCTCAGTCTTAGCGGAATTCTGCGATTGCAGATAACCTCCTCCCCCTGTGACCTCTCGCTATTTAGACCAAGCTGCGCTGATTCGGGCTCGGATGTCGTAGTCAATGGACCCGGACTTATGCAGTACGGATCCCAGGTACTAAAACTTGTCCGTTTTCACGGCAAGTTCGTTCCCTATTTTGATAGAAACGGGATCAGTACTTCCGCAGGCCATGTATGTGGTCTTCGAAATATTTAGCTTTAGACCACCGTTCTCTAGCGATCCCTTCTATAGGTTCACCTTTCGCTCTAGTTCCTGTTTGTCCTCATCCGTCAGTGCAATGTCATCTGCATACATGAGCAGCCTCGGCGGCAGGTCCCGGATTTCCGCCGTAACAGCATCAAGCACAACACTATACAGAAAAGGACTAAGGGCCGAGCCTTGGTGCATGCTAACTGTGATCGGGAAGGGTTTAGTGTCGCCAACAGCGGCCCTCACTAGAGAAACCGAGTTACGGTACATATCCCGGATAATGTCAACATAGACTTGTGGCACGTTCTTCACCTTTAGTGACCACCAGATCATCTGACGAGGGATGCAATCGAAAGCCTTTTGCAGGTCAAGAAATGCCATGTAAAGTGGCCTAATGCCGGAAATATTTATTTACGAAAAAAGATCGTCAGTATGTCTTTGTGGAGGGCACTATGATGAAACACAAAATGTATAATTTAAATAATTAAATTGTAGTTAACTCTCTTATTATTTTTATGCTTTATTTTGCGTTTCTTGTTGAAGTGTGACTGTCCACAATCTGTGAACGACGCTTCCGAAGTTACTTTGGCCATATAATGAGAAGCGAGGACGAAAGTTTGGTAGGTCACGGGGCCGTTCACCAGCACGATGGACTGACCAACTCAAAGGTGAGAAACCCTCTTAGAAGTTCTACGATGTGGTAAGGAAAGCGATGGACCGAAATCGATGGCGAGAGTGTGTTCATGCCAATCGTGCCCTAACAAAACCCACCAAACACGATCATCTGTCATGATGGATGCGACCAAGAAGAAGAATGCGTTTCTTGAGAATACGCGGAAAATATATAATGACTGACGCTAGGCAATACTATTATACAAATATAAGCACCAATCTTTCTACGTTACCTTTTTAACGGAAGTACACATTTCTTAAACTTAAATAAGTAACGGTTTTTTATTCTTATTATAAATTGTCTTATTTTAGCACAAGGAAAAAAGGTTGCGCACTCAAATCTTATACTAAAAATCCCTTTTCTGACGGAATGCCACATTCGTTCAGGTACGGTTTTTATCTTTGTTATATAAATAATCGATTTCAATAAATAACAAGGTTACATGGTACCTATCCACAGTGCGTTATTTGGATATTTTGACCGCGGATGCCGACGGCGGTAAAAATAATTTCACGACGCGCGACGCAATTTTTTTTAAATGCCATTTACTGTTAGTAAAGGTTCTCAAATGTTATACTTTTTTGTATCTACATAAAATATGCTTCAATATTGTATTTTTTGTGTATGAAAATAACTAGCAAATTAATATATATGATGACTGGAATATGAAAATATTAGTTGAGATTTTCGTTTCTCGTATGTTTTTTTTTTCAATATTACACGGTAAATTGCATTTTTTAATACCAGAAACGAAATCTACGTGGTCGTTTTATCTGATATCGCTACCAAACTTGACCTATTAGCTAAACGTGAACAGTTAGAATTTTTTGAATGAAGCCGGGTGGAGTGGTATTTTAACCCCCCCTCCCCGGTGCCAGAAGGGGGGTACCTTGGGGTACCGATCTTAATTAGCTTGTCTGGGGACAAGAAACAACTGTGCTAAATTGTATACTTGTGCATCAAAATTTGAGGTTGTGCACTTAACACCCCTACTATCCCGGGCAGGCGTATGGCAGTGGGCTGCCGCTCGGCTCGCACGATAGTCGTGTCACGTGGCGTTCGCGCAAAATTGAAAATACATAATGGCTTCGAAAATCTTGATCTAATCCGTATAAAAGATGTCTTTACGGATGTCTGAATAAACGGAAGAACAAGGAAGCAGAAATAACGTTTTTAAATTCCGGACGATATTGAAGGTCCCGCAGTTCCCGCACTTACTTAGTAATAGTTAAAATTAACATCCTTAATTTATTGAAAATTGTTGCCCAAAAACAATATTAGGAACTGACCGACATATTTTCAAAGGAATACGGCTGTGGCATACCTACTTCCGTGAGAATCAGACATAATCTCTTTAAAAAAATTCTATCTCCGGATAAAAAATTATGTTTACAGAAATAACGTTTGTAATTCCTACATATTTATCTTAAAAATAATAAATCAGTAGGTATAGGTACAAAAACTTGTCAAGTGACAGCCCCGTGCCGACACTGCCGACGCTCACAGCTCGGTCATAAAACTGCGGCGTACAAAGAAGATTCACGCGGTTGGTTATAAGTTTCAATTTTGCTTGCAGGCGGCGAGTATAGGTATAATTTTATACCTAAATCTGAGTTTTGTGAAGGAGTGAATTTTCTGTACGGTAGTACTATTAGTTATCCTGTGGTAATAGTTATCACGCACTTTGTTATAGGTTAACAAATATATACAAAAAAAATTCGATTTGAGTGTTTTTCTTTGATACACGCGAGCAACGCTAAGGTTCACAATTAATACGCAATTCACGACCTTCACGTACCTGCAATAGACAGCGACAAAAAAATATGCTCTACCTAACGAAATCAGACCGAAGTAGGTACTTATAAATCTCAAGGTAAGGGAAATCAAGGGATACCCGTTCCAAAAGCTAAGCAAGTCTTGTCGGCTATCCGATATACAACTAAGCCGTTCCCAGAGCTTATTTCTAGAAAGGGAAACCCCTTCCTACAGTTACGTAGCCGCGTAAGGGAAACCCCTTCCTACAGCTCAGCAAAATGAATGGGAAAGCAATTCAAACGGTGAGCAAGTCGTTTGGGCTATTCAACGAAAGGGGAAAGCCGTTGAAAGGCTTTTGTCTGGGAAGGGGTTGACCGGTCCCTGGTAACATGAGAAAACCGAATAATTTTAACAGCGTATTTCTGATCATAATTGGAGACTAAAATGTCGTATAAACTTTTCTGGAATTCGCCTAGTTTCAGAGTTACTACAACTTAAATAAAAAAACATTTTTTAATGTGACTCAGTGTAAAACGCTTTTTCGATGGCGATTTCACCCTTTATGGGGTCTAGTCTAGACATTCTTATTGACAAATATCAAAGTGCCAAGGAATACTTTACGTAAGATATTTTTTACGGAAGAAAATGTACTAATTTATTTTAATCGACAGTTTTACTAATAATATTTTTGTTTTTATGTTCAAAAGCATTCAAAAAATCGAAAAAAGAGCAAAAAAAATTTTTTTTTTTTGGCGAAATCTAGAAAAGTTTATACGACATTTTAGTCTCCAATTATCATCAGGAATACGCTGTTAAAATTATTCGGTTTCCTCATGTTACACCGTGTATATATTAAACCAGAGAGGAGTGAGGAGACAATCATAATAAAAACACAGAAAAGGAACACATACAGAATAATACAATAGCAACATATCAATCAGAGTCAGGTAACCATAACTTCTTTAGCTTCTCCTTGAACGACGCAACCGACTGTGACTGTCTGAGAAAAACAGGTAACCAGTTCCAGAGTTTGACTAAGCCCACAACAAACGACTTGCTGTAGCCACGATTTTTGTAAGGCGGGATGGCGGGATTATATACGTATTAATACTAAAATTATGTACGATTCCTTCACTTTAAGCAATGAAGTTTAAAAACACTACTTCTTTTTCCTTGCCTGGTCTCCTTGCTTGGGTCGGACCTCCTCGTTCGTAGGTGCCAGGACATCCTATCCTGGGTTGTCTGTGTGTTCAGCTGTGCCTGTTCCATTCCTTTGTTAACGGTTGTCCACCACGTGGCAGGCGGTTTTCACCTGCCGCTTTTCTCGTCTAGTATAGCCAGTGCTTTATTCACAGGCTTATTCCTCATCTAGCCTCATCACATGCCCGAACCATCTCAATCTGATTTAGGCTAGTTTCTCAACAACAGGAGCTACTTTGAACGAGCCTTTGATGTATTCATTGCTTATTCTGTCGAGTCTGGTCACGCCAGCTGACCATCGCAGCATCTTCATCTCGTTTGTGCCCATCTTTTGCTCGTGTATTTTCTTGACGGACCAGCACTCAGAACCAACATGGCGGGTCTAATTGCCGTTTTGTACAAGTTTACGACTATAAAGAAATAATCACCACCAGCCCAACCAGGTGTTATTTTGGGATAGAAATATTCAACAAAAAAGTTGCACCGTTGCGCTTAACAAGCAGCAGTCGCCGTAAAGGTCCCGCACGATGACTGCTCCTTGTTGATATTCACCGACGCCCCTACGCCACAGATTAAAAAATACAACAACAGATACGCCACTTCAATAAAACCTGCTAAACAGAAGGCACAATTTGGGTCTCTCTGTTGATATTTACCAATTAACGCCCTATAACTACAGCACATGCGCCATTTGAACAAAACTCGCCCAACAGCAGTCACCATCAGGATCTTGCCCGATGCTCCTTGCTGGTATTCGTCACCCCTATTCGCTTACACCGACGTTTTGCCACTATAAACACACCACGATAAAACATAGATACCGCACTGAAATAAAACGGACATTTCCGTGATAACAATCGATGTTCTTATTTATCATCATTGATGATCAGGTTTAAGAGTCTGGTAAAGTTTTTTTTCGATTTCGCTCAACTTTTCGGTACTATTTTACAGTAACTAATAAGACTTCTTATTAGTTTGTATACACTTTTTTCATTTTGTGGTCCATTTATAAATAGTTCACCTTAATCTGACAGCTGTTTCGCGATTTTTGCTTGGAGAGGTGAAAAAGTAAGATTTTTATTGATTAAAGTGATATTAAACTAGTATGTAGTGTGTTGGAAAATGAGTCGTTTAATGAATAAGTAGAACAGTTTTTTTTTTTTCATTTTCATACACATTTTTTAAGCAAGACTATGTTTACCTAAAGAAAAAATACCGAAGTTTAGGTGGTATTTTTTTGAATATCATAAAAATTTTAATCTATCAATTAACTTAGCTCTATGCTTTAATCAGATAATATAAACCATATTGGAGGGCATCCGAAATAATAAGGAAAAATCAAGCGACAAGTTTGCACGAATCAAATGTGTACCAAACGTATTTTATTGCAATAACAAGACTTCAAACTCTCAAATAACATATCTTTGAAATATGTTTCACTAAATCTTGTTCTGATAAATATCTTAAGGAAACCTGCATAACAATATCAACATACAGAAAACCTGCAAAGAAAGACAAAGGTGTATTTGGAGTTGTCTAATCGGACCAGCCATTGCTGTGGCTATTATTTAAGTTAACTTTTAATCTATTTTTATTTGTTTCAATTAGTTTTTGTATGTACTGTATATTTATTTGTCAGGTTAGTCAGAATTTGAGAAAATAGTTTAAGAAAATGGCGTATCTGTTGGAATCTGCGCCGCCACGCCACGGCACTCGGTTCGTGCGACGTTGGCTGAATTGCTTTATTGCCGCCATCCACACCTAAATATTAAAGTGCCAGGTCTGTGACTCGCCTTGGTTTGTTTATGTAAATGCTACACTTTCGGTGGTGCATTTTATGAATGGAGTAAGCCATGTGAAAAAATCTTTTTAATGGAAAGAATTTATTTATGTTATTTTATTATTATTTGAAGTCACACACCAAGCTGTACTGCTACCAAGGCAATGCGCGAACTAAAAGATACAATACGTACAAAAGAAACAATAAAGTTTTTTTTTTCGAGTCTACTTAAAAGAGGAAAAGGATAAGGAAAAGTTAATCATGTTTTCCAAACCAACAAATAAATGACACAAGAAATAAATACAATCTAGACTGATTTTATTAAAAAAATACACAATCAGATTAAGTGACATACAATTTACTTTTATAGATGATTACTGTGTGATAATTATAAATGTACTTATTTTAATATTTATATTCTGTAATTTGTAGTTGTTAGTATTTTCGTGTAACCTAGTTTAAGTATGTACTTTGACGATGCAAAAATGATTGTAAAATCCTACTTGAATAAATGACTTTTGACTTTGACTTTGACTTGACATACTTAACATCAGAGATACGTACCTATACTACCCCACTAGCTTCCTATAGACAAAATGTAATCACACACACTTCGCCGTATTTGCATGAATACGGTCATACCTCTTACTTGTTTTTCTACAATAGCCGTGCAGTAGTCAATTTGTAATGCGACAAAAATAAAATCTATCCTATAGTATTATATCTATAAAAATATAATACAAATATATCCGGATCAGATTGGATTAGATCGATGAAATTAGTCGATATTTTAAAAAATACCTTAAAAAACTTATGGTATAACAATGTCGATAGCAACACAATTTCCCAAAAGGAAAATAGCTCAAAATTTTCGTCACCCCAGTTAACAAACAAAGCGAGTTCCTCGCTGACTGGTGGCAGCCGATTTCGTTTAGGGCCCCAGATCGGACCAAATTACTTTCCACACTGATCACTTACTACCAGATGGATCATCGAGTCGCGCGCGACACAGAATAAATAAAAGACCTACTACGCACAGAAGGTTCATGCTTATATGCCAACCGTGCTTAAACGTAACTGCCTTCCACTATAGTATTATACAGGTTGGATTTTCTAAATTGGTCTGTGAGAGCAGTTCCTAGATCCCATGATGCTTCGCGAAAAAAGTTTTAGCAAATATATCCAAACTTTTGAATTACCGACAGTTTACCGATTTTTGTAAAAAAAATACACAGTCATTTAGCACGTATTATTTAGAAATAGGTACACAAAACTGTTAGTTTCTCATTAAGAAATATAAGGCATTTTTATTTTCTTTAAAGATGATCCGATTGAGCATATAATGAGCTTTCGCTGAGATTGATTGCTCCTGTTTCAAAAGAGCGTATTATTCTGCAAGTACTAACTAAAGTGCCTTACGAGTGACCTGGACCTGGTGACCGTAGTCTCCGTGAAAGTTTCATAATGCGAATTCTACGGGGAGCAGTCCATGGTCTCTTAACTCAACTTCGTCAAGTTATGATAGACAAGAAAATGTAAACAGGGCATAAAGAAGCCACTAAGCAAAATTGCAAATAAACGGGAATGTCGTGCTATAATAAGTTCAGTGTTCCACTTGTGGTTTTAATAAACAAGCGGGAAATGGAAAAAGTTTTCGTTTGTGGTTGTATTGTCATGTATAAAATGATGACGAAATTATATCGACTAGGGACTGAAAATAAGAGGAGTTTTGCATGTTTATTTATTAAATAGATCTAGTGTGTATCTATTTAATAAATAAACATGCAAAACTCCTTGGTGTTGGTAATCAATTACTCGTAATGGTAACTGGTGACATCGTTATCATTATTCCTGATACCTTTGCCGTATTTGTGAAACGTAGGATTTGATTTGTATTTATTTTTAGTTAATGTTAGGTAAGGTATTCGCTATGTGCGAAGTGCACGGTGGGGGTAACGTGAACGATCGCAGTGATGTGACAAGAAATGAAACTGCAAAGAGACATCACCTAGGTCAATGTCACCTCAACACGGTCAACTGTCAAAATAGTAAATCAGCCAGAGACATTTCATATAAGCAACAAAGCAAAATAAGCCATTCATAAAAAAGAAAATTATTTTGCGCCATTATGATGCACACCGCGAATAATCATTAAAAATGTTGAAATAATTGTTTATTGCTAATTCTGTGACACAAAATACCATTTAGTTACGTTGTTTAATAGATATATTTAAACATGTGACTTTATAAAATACCCATAAAGGTGCCCTTTTTTTATTGTCCTTGACCGAAATTAAGTCGCTTCCGATCTCTATTCATAATACCTGTCTTTATTTACACATATAAGCATCGACATATAATATAAAGACGGGTCAATTCAAGCAAAGCTCAAGTGAAAAACACGAGGCGATCCATTTTCACGTTTACAAAACTAAAATGTCTTAAGTCTTGTTAACCAATCAAGTACCCATTTTTTGAGCATAATTATTTTTTTATGTTAACCTTAACCGCGGAAAGATTTCATACCATTTCACCAATAAAAAAAGTTGCCGGGTTGTGTTGTGAGTGATCAAAATGAGGGTCAAAATCTATTTGACGTAGATACTCAAATGAAAAAAACTGAAATGTAAAGTTAACGTATAATAAATACGTCTAATTTTGACAACTTCGTAATAATGAGCATTTATACTATGGATGGTACAAGGAGGATGGGTCTCTCTTATAGGAAAACGGTCGAAAAAGTGTCCAGCGGTAAGCAGTAAACAATAGTTCCAAATATCTCCGGGTGGCGCTAGGTATAGTTGAGCATTTGAAATGAAGTACCGATATTTAATACTCTTAAGAGATTCTCAATAAAATTAATATTCAGAGTGTTTTTCTTCTCCGCAAATAATTATTTTGTAAGTATGTATGAATATATTTTTTTAATATCAAAATTAATTTAATCAAATTTAATATCATTGTGGCGCCATCAGTTTATCGCCTTCTGACCGACACTTTTGTAACATACAGATTTCCATAATTTATACGTATTTTAATTATCGCTTATAAGAAATATTAATATTTTTGGCGCCTGAGTGGTTCCTGCACCAATACACGGCAAGTCTGCATTATAATAGAGATATATAATAATTCTCAAAACGTTTAATAATAATAATAATAATAATAATAACCATTTATTTCAGGCCAGGCCCATATCATTGTTAGTGATTTACATTAAGGTACACAATAGGGCACCACGGTGATTAGCTCCACCCCCTTTGGCACCACAGTTATGGTGCAGGTTTTTAGCAGTGATTACGCTTCCTTACTTATTATCCTTCCAAGTCTATAAGTAGTTATACATGTTGGCCTAAAAAACTTGACGCTGCTCACATTAGGCAGTATTTTTCCGAGCTACCCATTTCGATTTGTAGGTTTCAGAAGTTGAATAGCGATGATTGCCAGTTTGCGTGCGCCACTCTGATAGTTTTGTGCTCCACGGTAAAATCCACAGATATATCTACGACTTCCTATATTAACTACGTAACTTGGCTTGTCAGTAACTGTAAAAGCAAGCTAATGGTGCACGGTATAAAGTTTAATTTAAAACGAAACTTTGGAAGTCTAATGCGAGGTTGTGAAAGTAATCAGTCAAAATCTACTTCTTCGGAGGAATGAACGATCACTAAACATAAATATTAAATAATACACTGATGCGAAGCTCACAATATTAATACTTTTCGTGACTGGTAACACTGTTTCCTTGCTTGCTCATTATTCTTGTACGATATATGTTTTGTTTCGAAATAATATGGTCACGATGTAAGGAGTTGCGTTCTAACCTAAATTGCAATCAACTACATTTCCGTTTTCTGCAGTTCAATCAATCATTTGTTAGTATTTGAGAACCAAAAACTAAAGTTAATAAATACAAAATATTGGGTATTTTCTCGTAGAGAAAATGAGCATTATATTTTTTTACCATTAAATAAAATTACCTAATATAAAATTCGTGAGTAAAGTACGTTAGTTGGAAGCATAGTCGTCATACTTCCTAAATTCGTTTACAAATATCCAAGTATCCCCGTCTAAGTCTGTGAAGAGTATGAAAAAGCATCTAAAAAGGTTCGTACTTGTAACGTGTTATTTTTATATATTTTAACAACTTAGGTAGTAATATTTAAAATATAAAACAAGAAAAATAACTTTGCTACAATTTTAAAAATGTGTAGGTATCAACCGTGAGAGACTTCCGTAGGAACGCGAAAATACAATAAAAACACTTAAGTTCTTAGCAAAGTTTAATTAAATCCGACCAAGACGATATCTCCCTTGTGCCGAAAAACATTTTTTGCGCCCGATACCGTCGCTAATTGTGCAAAAAGTCCGTTCCGGTCTATCGATTACGAATTTGCAAAAGCGCTGTTTTTGCAAGACATTGAATCAAAGTTAATTTTATTATGACAGTTGAATGACGCGTGATGTTTGACGCTAACGAATGAGCTGACAACGAATCACTGTACCTCTACCACGAGTCATGCAAATAAGCCCAATTCGAGATTCGTTCACGAATTCGTAAATTATTTGTATGGAGAATTTGTGCAGAGCCTCTAGCGGTCACTTATAGAACTAAAAATTACTGCCATACCATAAGTTAAATTATCGTTTATGCAATTCGCTCACGACAGTTCGATTGCTTGTTTCGTGTCGTAGATTTCAATACTGTAGAAAGTGACGTGACGTGACAAACGTCACATCCTTCACACCAACCGAAACAGATTGTAGGTAAGCCAAAAAGGTTTTACTTCCTAAGTACATTTTATCTGAAGGTTTAGAAATAGTTTAGAACTGTAGACAATTATATCAGCAGTGAACAATAATAAGCATAGACACCGTACTAGCTCTGAAAAATTACCATACTTTTTGTGGGTGTTTAATATGCTTGCTAGGCCGTAAACCAGGAATAATTTCCGTTGGTCATCGTGTCCCAAGCGGTAAATTTTAAGTGGTTAAGGGCGGTAAATAATCAAGCTTCGTGATGGTCAGCTGCCGTTCCTTGAGTGGGTTGAGGAACAGCAGCCATTTTCTCATATAAAATATATATAAAATAAAATGACCATCACGTCCCAGTTGAAACAGGAAATTTACTCGTATATGCTATCACAAATAAAATAAAAATCATCAGACGGCTGTATAGCACTGAAAAAACCGTAAACTAGTTACATGAATATATGGTATTTACGGTTTTTCTACCTCAAATCAGCCGGCTGACGATTTTCCTGATAATAAGAGCACCAAAACAGCTGACCTACGCGAGTCATCATTATACTTCGTCCTTAACCACTTTGTTTCTGGCTTACGGTTCATGCCAGCGGAGCCGGGAAATACAAGCTATGACAGTAAGCCTTTTTTTACCTGATTTAAGAGGCCTTATTCCCAAAACGCGCGAATTTCTTAAAATACTTCATTTTCTTCGAAGGCTATGGCTACAGTACTTAGTTTTTTTAAATCAACTATTGATGCATATAATAGTTCATTTCTTTATCTAGACGGCAATCGGAGCAAATATTACATTTTAACGAGTAAAACATGAAAAAAATTGGTCGTCTTGGAAGGCCTTTCCGGATTTTCCAGTTAGATGTACCGTTCATTTCCAAATAACGCAAAAAAGGGTAACAATTTTTATTCAACTTGAATAAAATTCAATTGAGTATATCATGTCTGAGACGGCCATGGAAATAAATATCGAAGATTCATCTTGGATAATAGACAAAATACCTCCTAATTATATGCCAGTTTTTTGTGGAAACACGTTTACATTTAATTTTTTCCACGAAAAGTCTATAAATATTTTGCCCTAAAAAGATTACCAGAGGAAAGTTAAACTATATTTCTATCACGATAAAAAATATCATTACTATAGTGGTACGTTTAAATTAAGTATGAATTTTTAAAAATGACCTATAAATCACACTTCACAGGACACTTTCTGTAAAAATCGTATTTTTGGGTTCTTAATAATAATAAGTATGGTTCAAAAGTATTTTTCAACCGACTTCAAGATTTCGAAGGAGGAGATTATCAATTCGTCGGGATCTTTGTTTTTGCATTTTTTTTTATGTATGTTCACCGATTATTCGAAGATGGCTGGACCGATTTGGAAAATTCTTTTTTTGTTTGAAAGCGTATACTTCACAGTTGGTCCCATTGTAACCATGTCAGGATCTCATGATGGGATCCTGGAGAAATCGAGGGAACTCTTCAACTATTATAGGCACACCTATGGTGATTTGAGTATTTTTTACAGCAGATCGAGCATTTGGTGTTGGAAAGGTGGATGCTTAGTGAAGTCGGTTCTTTTTTGTTTAAAATTATTTGTATTACTAATACTTCAAACTATCTTATAGATAGCATTTTATGCGGCTTTTTTCATTAATATAGTTTTTCGACCTTTTAGGGAATAAGGAGCCTTAAACGCGCGTGACCTTTAACGCATAAAATGTTATCAACCGACTTCAAGATTTCGAAGGAGGAGGTTCTCAATTCGTCAGGATCTTTATTTTTACTATTTTTTCATAATCATCACCGATTGCAACTTTTTTTTAAACAGGGAAATTACGTTTTTCGTCATACATATTCAAAGCTAGGAAAAGGGGTGAAAACTGTCAGTACTTCATCCATCCATCCATATATTTATTTAGTCGTAGGATATAGGATTACATAAGAAAACCAAATTGATGAAATGTCAAATGTACAAATAACACTACTAGTTTAAAACGTCCTAGAACTACGACCATATGTAGTGTTAGGCGATTCTTAATTTATTTGGTTATTTTGTCAACATGACAGTTCGACTTTTAGAGATCATAGTGGATCATAGGTTTATTTCTTATTATTTAGGTCTATTGTATAATCAGAAAAGGATAAGTACCCTTTCAGGATATTGTTGATTCTCTAAAACACATCCCACCTCCGTCGACGCCGACACGTTGGCGAAGTCCTTTATTTACCAGCAAACAAGCCGGAGCGGCGCCCGACATCCGAAATCACTACAAGACTATTAAATATAGTTGTCGTTCGTCTAACTATTGTTGGTGTCGAGGCAATCGATCCCTGAAGCAAGGGGCACATGGGCAGCCTCACGACCTAACAAACGCACAAGGGAAGCTAACGATGCTGCAGCAAGCCGCCGGTTTTCATACATAACACAACGCAGGATTGCGGCTTTGCCGCTTCTTGCATAATTATGGTTTTATTTATAAGTTACATGTACGAGTAATTGTTAGTAGTACTTATGAGTTTCTAGTATGTGACAATGTTACTTTAAAAGGATATTTCGCAATAAATAAATCTTTAATATAATTATGTACATTATTATTTCAAAGTGCCCTGTATAAATCTGGATGTTTTTTAAGTTAGCACTATTTTATAGAACTTGGATGCAAAGATTCGTAGACTCCGGCTTGTAACGCAGTTGTTACTTCTGAATATAAAATAATACACCTTCCTGGGATAAATAGTTTGCCTTGCCAGTGATAAGTTATCGGCTACAGCCATGTGTAGCAAACAATCATAAATGAATGATGCACAAAAACCTGTAAAAGATGTTTCAATATTAATTGTTATTTTTCACAGTTTCATTGTAATTATTATGATTGAAAATTAAAGTGGTTATAACACTTACAACTATCATATCAAATTTCAACTACTTACCATTCATTTTAGGTTAGAGTTGGTATTTTTGTGTCGAATTAAAAACAGATTAATTGAATATACATAAATCTCACAAACATTCAGCAGTTCTTGGGCCTAGATTTATTTTTTAAAATTATTCTTATTGAAGTGTTGATGTGGATCTTTCTATTTCTCATATCGGCTTGAAATTTACCATTTCGTTTTCCAGTTCCAGTCATCATACTATGCAGTCTTATTAACAAATTATGCTTAATATAAGGCTTTGTCGATATTATTTCGTCAACTAATAATATATAAATATAACACAATAAATACGAATGGTTTTCACTTTCACCATGTTTTGACATCTCACCTTATAATTTGATAGTGAAAGAGTTTTCTACAGTCGATACGGTATTTTTCGGTGACGTATGTCAAGTTAGTGTCTTATGGTAGCGTTTTAATAAAACCTATCGATAACAATCTGTACTGACTACATCCGTCTCGTTCTACCTATGAGACGGATGTATGTCAGCATAGAGATTTCGAATTTCTTGCTGTCGATACCGAAGGAAAACGATTCGAAGCCCGATTATTCGTTAACGCCTATAGAAAAATATTCAGAATTTTCTACATGACTCGTGGTAGAGGTACTGATGGCATGGTCCGACCGGTGAAAGGCAAACGCTATCAGCCCTAGTTTGTATCGCCTAATTACCTATAGACATTCAAATGTCTTCGCATTTGAATGTTGTTTGTAGTTTTTAGTGAAAAGAGAAGAACAATTTGTTTGGATATGATTTTGATACAACTTCAATGTATTGGAATTAGATCATGTCTTGAACGTATTTTAAAATAAGAATACATTGAAAAAAAAAACCGGACAAGTGCGTCTCGAACCCAACTAATACCAAAAGGTCTTATCTGATGCTAGAAGGAATGCAAGAAGTCTTTTGAAGATAAACTCAAAAATGGCTGAATCGATAATGCGGACGGGCGGACGGACGGACAAACGGACATGATGAATTGTTGCATGTGTTCCTCCCGATTCACCAGCAGTTCGACAGCTCTTCGTATCCTTACGGATTATGACGATCCCGTCTCAATTTATATTTAATATAATAAAGTTTGTTAGGACCAACTTGACTTATTTTCCCTTAAGACCGGGCAACCTACGAAACCTAAGAGATAGGAAACGAGGAATACTAGCAACGACTAGTTGCAGACTAACCAAGTCTACCAAAATAACTTATGTAATCGGACCAAAATTGTATAATGCCATCCCAAAGTATATACAAACCCTAGAAAATAATAACTCATTTTTTAAGGAATTAAAAAAATGGTTAATTGAAAATGCTTTCTTTGACCTTAGAGAATTATGTGACATAAAATTATCTTAATTATAAATGTGTAGCTCTATTGTAATCAGAATTGACATCGTTTGACTTTTGTTATAAATTGCGAATTAGTATTATATAATAGCTCACTAGTATTAATTTTAGTATAATTTTTAGTTTTATTTTTTCTTTTGACGTGTATTGTATCTGTGCATTTACGAAATAAATGAATATGAATATGAATATGAACCTAAAAAAAGGGTTCCATCCTAAAAAGGGAATATTTTTACACTTGTGCACTTGTCCCGGCTAACTATATCTTAAGTTTCGTTAGTATAGCTTCGTAACATCATCACTTTATACAGTACCTCTACCACGAGTCATTACAGATAATTGTGAAACCTTTCTGCAGTCGTTAACGAATCAACGGGCTTCGAATAGTTTTCCTTCGGTATCGACAGCAAGAAATTCGAAATCTCTATGCTGACATACATCCATCTCATAGGTAGAACGAGACGGATGTAGTCAGTACAGTTTGTTATCGATAGGTGTTATTAAAACGTTACCATAAGACACTAATTTGACTTACGTCACCGAAAAATACCGTATCGACTGTAGAAAACTCTTTCACTATCAAATTATAAGGTGAGATGTCAAAACATGGTGAAAGTGAAAACCATTCGTATTTATTGTGTTATATTTATATATTATTAGTTGACGAAATAATATCGACAAAGCCTTATATTAAGCATAATTTGTTAATAAGACTGCATAGTATGATAACTGGAACTGGAAAACGAAACGGTAAATTTCAAGCCGGTATGAGAAATAGAAATATCCACATCAACACTTCAATAAGAATAATTTTAAAAATGAAATCTAGACCCAAGAACTGCTGAATATTTGTGAGATTTATGTATTAATAGTCAATTAATCTGATTTTAAATCGACACAAAAATACCAACTCTAACCTAAAATGAATGGTAAGTAGTTGAATTTTGATATGATAGTTATAAACACTTTCATTTTCAATCATAATAATTACAATGAAAATGTGAAAAATAACAAATAATATTGAAACATCTTTTACAGGTTCTTGTGCATCATTCATTTCTGATTGATTGCTGTAGCAGCTAACTTATCACCAGCAAGGCAAACTATTTATCCCAGGAAGGTATATTATTTTATATTCAAGAAGTAACAACTGCGTTACAGACCGGGATCTTCGAATTATTGCATCCAAGTACTATAAAATAGTGTTTACTTAAAAGACATCCAGATTTATACGGGGCACTTTGAAATTATAATGTACATAATTATATTAAAGATTTATTTATTGCGAAATAGCCTTTTAAAGTATAATTGTCACAAACTAGAAACTTATAAGTACTACTAACAATTACTCGTACGTGTAACTTATAAATAGAAATAAAACCATCATTATGCAAGAAGCGGCAAAGCCGCAATCCTGCGTTGTGTTATGTATGAAAACCGGCGGCTTGCTGGAGCATCTTTAGCTTCCCTTGTGCGTTTGTTAGGTCGTGAGGCTCCGTGCCCCTTGCTCCACGGATCGATTGCCTCGACACCAACAATAGTTAGACGAACGACAACTATATTTAATAGTCTTCTAGTGATTTCGGATGTCGGGCGCCGCTCCGGCTTGTTCGCTGGTAAATAAATTAAAGGACTTGGCCAACGTGTCGGCGTCGACGCAGGTGGGATGTGTAACAGTAGCGCACTGCCTATACATTAAAGAATCAACAACATCCTGAAAGGGTACTTATCCTTTTGTGATTATACAATAGACCTAAATAATAAGAAATTAACCTATGATCCACTATGATCACTAAAAGTCGAACTGTCATGTTGACAAAATAACCAAATAAATTAAGAATCACCTAACACTTTACATATGGACGTAGTTCTAGGACGTTTTAAACTAGTAGTGTTATTTGTACATTTGAAATTTCATCAATTTGGTTTTCTTAGGTAATCCTATAACCTCCGACGAAATAAGTATATGGATGGATGGATGAAGTACTGACAGTTTTCACCCCTTTCCCTAGCTTTGAATATGTATGACGAAATACGTAATTTCCCTGTTTAAAAAAAAGTTGCAATCGGTGAACATTATGAAAAAATAGTAAAAATAAAGATCCTGACGAATTGAGAACCTCCTTCTTTGAAATCTTGAAGTCGGTTGATAACATTTTATGCGTTAAAAGTCACGCGCTTTTAAATAAGGTAAAAAAAAAGGCTTACTGTCATAACTTGTATTTCCCGGCTCCGATGGCATGAACCGTAAGCCAGGAACAAATTTCATGACCAATCGCAAGGCGTCCCAGGCGGTGATAATTTTTGAAGTGGTTAAGGACGAAGTATAATGATGACTCGCGTAGGTCAGCTGTCGCTCCGTTGGTGGGTTGCGGATCGTCAGTATTTGATGCTCTTATTATCAGGAAAATCGTCAGCCGGCTGTATTGAGGTAGAAAAACCGTCTGCTGATACCCTAAATACCATGTATTCATGTGACTAGTTTACGGTCTTTTCAGTGCTATACAGCCGGCTGATGATTTTTATTTTATTTGTAATAGCATATAAACTATCACCTGCTTCAACTGGGACGCGATGGTCATTTTATTTTATATATATTTTATGTGAGAAAATGGCTGCCGTTCCTCAACCCACTCAAGGAACGGCAGCTGACCATCACGAAGCTTGATTATTTACCGCCCAATTTACTGCTTGGGACACGATGACCAACGGAAATTATCCCTGGTTTACGGCCTAGCAAGCATATTAAACACCCACAAAAAGTAGGGTAATTTTTCAGAGCTAGTACGGTTTCTATGCTTATTATTGTTCACTGCTCATATAATTGTCTATTACAGTTCTAAACCTTCAGATAAAATGTACTTAGGAAGTAAAACCTTTTTGGCTTACCTACAATCTGTTTCGGTTAGTGTGAAGGATGTGACGTTTGTCACGTCACGTCACTTTGTAAAGTATTGGAATCTACACAAACGAAACAAGCAATCGAACTTTCGTGAGCGAATTGCATAAATGATAATTTAACTTATGGTATGGCAGTAATTTTTAGTTCTATAAGTGACCGCTAGAGGCTCTGCACAAATTCTCCATACAAATAATTTACGAATTCGTGAACGAATCTCGAATTGGGCTTATTTGCGTGACTCGTGGTAGAGGTACAGGTAACAGCTTTATTGATAAAAACGAGTCGAACTGATTCTTAGGCACCTGTGTCCCCTACACACCACCAAAGATTGAAAGTTTTAAAGAATTTTATTTGCGTAGAACACAGTAAATATACAGTTCTTATAATTAAAATATAGTTTAGTTCATTCAGCCTGCATGCAACCGTGCACATATTCATTAAAAGCATCAGTACCTAACTGCAGCATATGATCTCTCGCTAACCTGAAACTCGGGTGGGTTGCACCACGCATAAGTAACGAACCGATCAGCGTTAAATATGGCGACAGAGCTGTCATCCCATAGAAAACTGTCAAAATGTTCATTCAAGATTTTTTTTACGATGACGTTGACGTTAACAGACGGTTTGGTGCAACCGGCCCAGTGATTCGGAAAAGAGGTGCAATAACTTTTTTTTCTGCTTTTCCGAAAAAATAACTTTTACAAAAAACAACGCATATTTTTTGTACATTTATTGTAGCAGTCTTGAAGCTTAGTAAATTTTCTGTTATCCTGTGCATAAACTAAATCACAAAGTCATCATTATTCGATAAATAAAGGTCTTAAGTAATTCCAAGAATAGCTAACAGTATTTGATAATACATTTATTGTACAAATAACGGCTAAAACTGCAACATTTTAACAGCTTTAAAATGTATTAATCATGTAAATTACTTGAGAAAATTAAAAATTTTACAATAAAAGACGCAGGTCATTACGTACCTAAGTTGTAGGCATCAATTAAAACAAATTTTATTATCTCGGTAGCCAGTTACTTTTGACCCGCGGTTAATGTAAACTTATGTGTTGCATTATATTTGTACCTATCAGTAATGGTGGTAACTAATGATTGTTATGATTGCAGGATTCAACTTTGAAAATTGATTGTTTTCATGTTTCCTTTGAATATTCTTGGAATAGTTTCCACAGATTCAAACAGCCTTCACCTACAAAAACGTGACATCACATGTGGTGTCTTTTCTCTCGCTGAACGCTGACGAGATCTCCACTGAGATAATCCAATATTTGTACGTACCGTGATTGCTAATCTCGAGATCTCGTAAAACTGGTTTAGCAAAGAACTAGCGCGGGTGCGTTTAAGAATACACAGCATGTACGCGATCAGATAAGTGCGTCACAGTTGGCTACGGGTCCGACTTCCTTGCCAAATGTGTCACGACTGATAACGCCGGATTTACTACCCGGCTCTGCGACAGCACTTAGTTCTAGCGATTGAGAACCATTATACAATATTGTACAGCCATTACAAGAAATATCGTCACATATACGTGATATACGATATACAACAGCCGTGCTGAATCAATACCTACAGCACGAGCTGTGTGTCTTCATTTTTTGACGTCCACTCTTAACACTTAGCAGGGAGCCTGTATAACTTAACACATTCAGGGCCAAGAACCCGACTGTCGGGTTCTCTCTTCGTAGCTACTACGCGCTACATACGACGAATACGTGGCTACGGGCTACGAGCGTAGCGTGTAGCACTAGGCGACACTGAATGTGGTAATGTACACCTTTTTAATAATAAATCTATCTATCTATCTATCTATAAACGGCCTCGACACAAAATTCCTCGTAAACTAGCCAAATAAGCAGCCTATTATTGCACTATTTAATATTTAGTATTTTTACTGCACTAAGCGTACCTATCTTTTCCAGATTACGGTTTTAACATATCAGCGTGATTATTTGGATGTTCTCCTTTTGCGTTGTCATCTGCCTAGATACGCCTATATTATTACGAACGATTAGCAAGCACGGGTGAGGCCGGATTCAAAGTTTTCCAATAAAATTGCGCTCTTCATTATGCGTAACTAGTAAGCCTGTTGAGGTCTTATTAGACTGGTTCATAGCAATTTTGTGTTTGCCCATTTTGCTCGTAGTCTCGTAACTGATGGAATTCACAGCCAGCCCTTACGACGAGGCGGCATCGCAACATTTTCCTCACAAGTGGCCCGCACGGCCGAGCGGCCTCAAAAGCCGGCCTTAAGGCCCATCCTTTCCGTTCTCTTACTATTTATAATTTATATATAATATGAAGCACAGATAACGTAATCCATGTTTTGTACAAAACTCAGGCTTGTTTTATTGAAATATGTATATAGGTAATACTATGGGAATAATGAACAAAAAATATATTTAACTACATAGAAGGTGGATCTTCTCGTAAGGTCGAAGCTTTGTAGTTGGTTAAAAATTGAATATAGCGCTCAACTTACTTATTATTTGGTACATTAAGCGCGATTTACGGTACAGTCAGCAGTCGAAGTAACTAAGCGAGAGAGGAGGAGAAACGAGCATTGATAACTATAGTAAAGGTACCTTTAAACGGAAGTAAACCGTATGAACTTTACTATAATATTATTATGCTCTAGTCGTCTTAATAATAATGTCGTTAAGCGGTTAAGTTAATGATCAGCACAACATCTTAAGGACTTCTGTTGCTAACTGTATTATAGATAGACATAGCTAAAGTTAACCATTGTCGAACGAGCAGAGCGTAAGCGAAGCAAGTTCTTACAAACAACTTCTGGCTACTGGGATGTCTCGGCATTTCGATGGCTTTTTGAATTTAAGAGTTTGTTTCGCTAAAACTTTTTGACGCTTTTCTGATCTTCATGAAATTTGTTGGGGTTGTAGCAGAATTCGACTTCGTATGAGCAGGATCGACCAAGGGGTCATGGAGCTAAAAGGCGCGAAAAAATCATCATAAGGGTCTTATTATATTGGTCATCTCGTTTGTAAGCAAATCGCGAGTTATGAGTTCGAGGCAAACTACTAGTATTTATTTTTAACGTGAGTTGTGTGGCTCTCGATAATTTAAATTCAAGGAGCATATAAAATTTCTAGTTATGGACGAGCCTTAAACAATCTTCTACTCTTACAAGTCGGACCGCTGCAAAATTCACGCATCGCTTCATTATTTTGCGTCGACTTCCTTCATTCCAATCCAAATAAATGCTATTAAAAATGCAAGAGTAATATTTTTAAAACGTTGAGTGTAAACGTTTCGTTGAGCTACGGCACGAGCAATTAGGACTTGCACGTGTGTTTCGAGTAATTAAATACGTTTGCTTTGAAAGCAGTTTTTAATCTCGGCAGTTTTAGATTTTTAAACACTCTCCGTGCACTTTTATACAAAATGGGCTTGCCTTTTACTCTAATACCATCCTCATCTAACGGTGAGTGATTTGAAGAATAAACCGTTATAACACGCTTGGGATATGAATTTCAATTATTTTCAATACGATATAAGACGTAATCCCTATTAAGATACTAGACGGAGAGCTAACCACGTCAGATATGTGTATATCTGACGTGGTTAGCTCTAATAATGAGAGCAACGAAACCCCTCTAGTCAGTTTGCTATACTTATTTCTAGATCTGGACATCTGGCAGCTGTAAAGTGGTGGAGGTCAAATAATGCAAACCAACTCAAAATAAATAATCGAAATATATCTAAATATATAAAAGAAGAAACTGACTGACTGACTGACTGACTGACTGACTGACTGACTGACTGACATATCAACGCACAGCCCAAACCGCTGGCTCTAGAGATTCCAAATTTGGCATGTAGGTTCCTTATAAGGTCTAGGGGTGCACTAAGAAAGGATTTTTCAAAATTCACCCCCTAAGGGGGTAAAATGGGGGTCCACAGTTTGTATGGCGAATCAAGATTTGTTAGACTATTTTATTCGAAACTTCACAGGAGTATTCCTAATAATAAATGAGTAAACACGTGTTTCAGGTTTTTTGAAAATTCAACCCCTAAAAGGGGCAAATGTGGTCACAAAGTCTGAAAATCAACATAGGTATTGTATCCTTTTTGAGTACTTATAGTACGCGGGCGAAGCCGCGGGAAAAGGCTAGTTAGATTATAAATATCATGGCCAAAAGTTTCTTTTGGGGGAAAGTACCAAACGACATATAACGTAACTTCTTCATACTCTGTCGCCTACATGTTTGTTTGCGTCATAATACGCAATGCTTTTTGTTCTAATGTTAAAATATAGGCCCTGTCCTTTATAACTGACACAATTTCGGCAGTTTTTACCTATTTTGGTATTACTATTTTTCAATTACAAAATTCTGCCAGCCTGTCACTCTGACCTCCACCCATTAAAAGCTGCCAGATGCCCGGATCTAGCAATAGGGATAGTATAGCAATCTAACAAGTCGGGTTTTGTTGCTCTCATTATTGTGTCATATCTGACGTGGCCAGCTCTTAGTGCATACAGGTGATCTGTGACTACTTACCTAAGGGCTTATTGTAAGGACTTCGCGTGATGAGTGGCGACCATAGGTGAGAGCGAGATAGATACCTTTTGTTGTCACTTAGGACCGCTGCTCGTCGTTTTCGCCGCCGAGCAAAATTCTGTCCAGCTCGTAACTGTCTGAGGCTTCACGCTGTATGGACGACGTTACACAGTGTGGAATTTTACATAAAAATCGGACATGGGTTAAATAATGGCGTAATATAAAGCTCAATTAATACTAAATATAAATATGCGATCCCCACTAGTTAATTCCTTATAGTTTTCAAGAAATCACATTTTTAAGATTGCTTTCAGAAACTCCAAAAAAATCATAGAAGTGGTAATATCATGAATACGTGCCTTTATAAACTTTCGTGTAATATTAAACGTTATATCTCTTCCGACTAATAAATTTAAGACCAAAAATATCCTTAAAAAATTATTCTGATCTGGGAAATTGGCAATTTAGTAGTAAACTATTTAATTACTAGCTGTGCCCGCGGCTCCGCCCGCGTGGAATTCGGTCTGTGTCAGTAAGCGGCTAATTCACCCCTAATTTCTCTCCCGTACCCTGGAGGCGGAACTTGAAGTTAAGTTGACAGATGGATTTATCCTATCAATTTTTATTGGCATGATTTAAACGACATACAATAGAAGGTGTATATCGGACGATACAGGACCACTTTTCTATTTATACGTTCATGTCCACGGCAAATATCATCCAAATCGATCCTCCCGTTAAATCAGTCTACGCATGAAAGGTAAGAACAGGCGCGGTTGAAATGGGGGGGTGGGGGGGTGTCACAAATGCAGAAATGTTTTTTTTTTCTATTTGAGGAATAAGTAATCCTTAAAGGGTGATTTCCGGGATAACAATGCAAAAAAAACCGGCCAAGAGCATGTCGGGCGATGCTCAGTGTAGTTTCGTAAATGCCGCCCTGTTACGAAACATCCGTTCAAACGGTCGTTTATTAAGGGATATTTGGCGGCGCTTACGTCAGTTTACTATCCGGCACATCCTTTCACTATGCGATTTTGACTGATAATTCAAAAACGGCTGAACCGATTTTATTCAATATAGTTTTTATTGAAAGTTCTTATCAGGCCTCACCAAATTTCAGCTTTCTAGTGCGAACAGTAACTGAGCTAGACCGTGGACAGACGGACGGACATGGCGAAACTATAAGGGTTCCTAGTTGACTACGGAACCCTAAAAAGAGATAAATAGTAGTTTATGTAACTGTTACGTAATAAGGCCTAATTATGTACAGAAGCATACACTGACCTACACACATATTAAAAATCCACTGAAACCATGCATGCCGGCGGTCGGGGGGGAGGAGAGGCGGATTTGGATTACTGGTTGCAATAATTGTGGTAATTACATACTTCAAGGTAAGCACATTACAATGCACTAATGAACGTCAGAGAAAAATAAAATTTTTGAAAATTTTGAATTTTTGGAAATTTTTGAAATTTTTGAAATTTTTGAAATTTTGAAATTTTTGAAATTTTTGAAATTTTTGAAATTTTTGAAAATCTTGAAATTTTTGAAACTTGAAATTTTTGAAATTTTTACAATTTTTGAAATTCTTGAAATTTTTAAAATTTTAAAAATTTTTGAAACTTGAAATTTTTGAAATTTATGATTTTTTTGAAATTTTGTCATTTTTGACATTTTTGACATTTTTTACTTTTAGGAACTCTAATTTTTTCACTTTTATCACTTTGTCACTTCTCACTTTCACTACACTTCACTTCACTTTATTCTATTTTATATTTCATTCCATTTTACATGTTTCTCAATCGTATGAGTGTCGCGTTTTCGTGACGTGACGCTTTTTCGTGACGCTCACGTGACTTTTTTTCACCTAGCCCCCCATCCGCGAACCGTCCAATAAGGAACTTCGTTCCAAAACTACCACCGGTTCTAACTCTACACCTCTGGCCCAAGAAGTATTATGACCGAAAAGATACTCGACGGGACTTATTTTTTTCAAAACAGTAATACATTATTAGATCTTAAAGATACAAAATAATTAAAGACATATCAACAGCTTGAGAGACAGATAATGTACCTATTGTTTAATTATAAAGAAAAATAAATCCTAATCTGACTGCTTCACAAAACGTTTGATATGTTTTCCTACCTAAACGGTGTCCTATAAATGTTGTAGTAGTTTTTTGGTTTGGGCCATGCATCTTTGTCCGTCATATATAAATTATATAATACTCGAACCTGCAATAACCCTATGTCATGAATGTCAATTCATGACATTTTCAAATATTTCTTAAGAGCGGGTAAATGTAAATTTAAAGCATCGGCGGGTAACATGTTATAATTATGAACACTGACCAAAAAATTACAAATTATCTAAATACCAAATTTCATCTAAATACGGACAGCGGTTATTGGTTGTTTCTTCCCCATGTAAACGTTCACCCCTTTTGTATCCGTTTAAAGGATAATTTCCGAGATAAAACTATTTTATTTCCTTTTTTAATTAATTATCTCCATACCAAATTTTATGTAAATCGATTCTGCGGTTAATAATTCCCTATACAAATTTATAACTATCTTTTCACCCCTTTAGGGTTGATTTTCGGAGTGAAAACTATCATTTGTCCTTTCATGAGACCCATACTATACCAAATTTCATCTTTATCAGTTCAGCGGTTAAAAAATCGTCATACCAACTTCCAACCCCCTTTTCGGGGTGAAAGGGTTTATTTTCGGGATGAAAACTATTCTGTCGTTCCTCGGGACTCAAATTATCTGCATACTAATTTCTATTAAAAAATTTCCATACAAACTTTCAACCCCCTTTTCACCCCCTCCAGGGTTGATTTTCGGGATGAAAACTTTTCTTTGTCCTTTCCCGGGTCTCAAACTATCTCTACACAAAATTTCATCAAAATGCGTTCAGCCGTTTTCACGTGATAGATGTATAGATAGATAGTTTTTATTGAAAGTACCTTTCAGGCTTCGCTTCCATTATTTTTTTCAAATTTTTTGGACCTACGGTTCTAAAGTAAGGTGGGGGGGGGGGGGTTCAAGATGAAACTATCCTTTGTCCTTTCTCGAGACCCATACTATCTCTATACCAATTTTCATCTAAATCTGTTCAGCGGTAAAAAAATCCTCATACCAACTTCCAACCCCCGTTTCACCCCCACAAGGGTTTGAAAACTATCCTATGACGTTTCTCGAGACTCAAATTATCTCCATACTCATTTTTATCTAAATCGTTTCAGCGGTTAAAAATTCTCCATACAAACTTTCAACCCCATTTTCACCCCCACCAGGGTTGATTTTCGGGATTAAAACTATATATTATCTTTTCCCGGGACTCAGACTATCTCTATACAAAATTTCATCAAAATCCGTTCAGCTGTTTTCACGTGATGCGCGGTCAAATAAACAGACAAACAGATAAACAGATAAACAGATAAACAGATAAACAGATAAACAGACAAACAGATAAACAGACAAAAATTCTAAAAATTGTTGGAACGTGTTCTGTTATCGATTCTAAGTATCCCCAGCCAACTTTTTTTCGATTATCTTCCATGTACAGACTTTCGACCCTCTTCAGCTTTATTATATGTATAGATTTTAAATAAAAATCCAAAGGTATGCGGAATTGATTCTTAACTAGAGATCTTCTTTATACCATATTTAGTCGACATTATTAATTTGAGTAACGTTAATGAAAGGATTTATAATTTAAAGCAATTTAAATTATTTGTGTTAGGGCTGCTACTTGGTAAAGCGCCTGATACATCTAACATAGCAAAGTTACCACATAGCATTTTATTATTACGAAAAGGGTACATAATTAAAAAAACGTGTATTGGAGTCTATTGGAATCAGAGGACTGAGATTGAGAAATTGTGTACCTACCTACAAAACCTACTTAATTTAAATTAGAGAAAAGTGACATGGGCGTGATGGACGAAGTACTTCAAATCCTAGAAAACTTTCATACAGGTATCAGGGTCATTCAGGTATCAGAAGAGATCTTATTCTCACTTTCTCACTCACTTTTTTCCTTTAAAAACAGTTTGGGAAAATGTCGCTTTATTCACACATGTGCAAAATAATTTAGTAAAAGTTTTGACTTGTTTCTTCACTTCTTAATATGAGTGAATTCAAACAACTGTCGCTAGTCACGCTCCGGCAAGCGAGAGATGCGGACGTGTCAATGAGCTCCGGTCATCCGCGTGGGAAAGAGAAAAACTGTAAATTTCTAACAATGAGAGTGACAAAGATGTAATGATTGTTAAAATAGATAAACATAAAAGAATCGTTGTTAGTGTTTTTGTTAAAGTATTTTTTGTGCTCATTTTGTTAGAGTTTAACCCATCCATAGTAAATATCATTGATAAAAACCAGTTGGATGACCGGAGCATAGTTAGGTAATTTTACAGTAATTACTGTTATTCGATTTCTGTTTTATTAAACTAAATGTCGTGTGACAACCCTAAAGATCAGAATTATCAGAAAAACATAGAACTTAAATAACTTCCAAATCCAAAAACGATAATTAATGAATTTTTGATATGATTTTTAAGTAAGTAAAATAATATTTTTTTCTTGAAACTAACTTCGCTTACAGTATCAAAAGGTAATAAGACAGATATTTAGTTTTTTTATACAAAGTACAATATCTTTCTTATTTAAGGATTAGGAACATTGCTATTTGAAACTTAAATACTGTGTAACAATATACTGACGATAAGCAGTAAAGTTCAAGCCAATAATTAAAGCATTTGGAGAAAATTAAGAATTTCACTTTTAGAAAAAAAATTAAGTCGGCACATTAATATGAATATCTGAAAAATTTTCATTAATTTGCATAGACATACCTTGCTATTTCGTCGAACACCTCTAAAACTATCTATTAATGCCATAAACTGCCTCCAGTTAATGGCATGTCCGATTTTGATGTAAAATTTCACACTGTGCGTTAGTCAAACAACAGCTTCGATGAATATAATTATGATTTATTCGGATCAAAGTTAGGCAAGATACACGTTTATATAGGCAGTGCTCTCGTACTAATTACATACACCGCAGCGGGACGGCAGCATTGGCCAGCAGCGGCTGCTTTGGTCAGCGGCATCCATAGGTTAGAACGAGATCCGGGCTTCGATCTTTCGAGATATAGGCACTGGTCCCACCGCGGGCGAGTAACTATGAGCTATCGGCTATTTTCTAGCCCAAGAAACGAACAAAAGATAATCGTTCCCGTGTAAATAAAAGAGAGAGATGTATATTTATAGTTCATCGCAGTGTGAACAGCCAGCGATGAACTATAAATATATATCTCTCTCTTTTATTTACACGGAAACGTTTATTTTTTTTTATTTCTTGGGCTAGAAAATACCCGATAGCGCTTACTCGCTCGCGGTGGGACTAGTAGGGTTGTTTAGCGACATAAAAACGTCGAACCTCAAATTTTGATGCACAAGTATAAAATTTGGCACAGTTGTTTCTTGTCCCTAGACAAGCTGATTCAGATCGGTACCCCGATGTACCCCCCCTTCTGGCGCCGGGGTGGGGGGGTTAAAATACTACTCCACCCGGCTTCATTTAAAAAATTCTAACTGTACACGTTTAGCTAATAGGTCAAGTTTGGTATAAATTTCGGATAAAACGACCATGTAGAATTCGTTCCTGGTATTAAAAAATGTAATTTACTCAGTAATATTTAAAAAAATATATGAAAATCGAAAATCTTACCTAAATTTTTTTAATTCCAGTCATCATAAATATTAATTTGCTAGTTTTTCACATACACTAAAAATACAATATTAAAGCATATTTTATGTAGATCAAAGAAAATATAACATTTAATAACCATTACTAACAGCAAATGGCATTAAAAAAAAATTGCGTCGTGCGTCGTGAAATTATTTTTACCGCCGTCGGCATCCGCGGTCAAAATATCTAAATAACGCACTGTAGATAGGTACCATGTAAACTTGTTATTTATTGAAATCGATTATATATATACAAAGATAAAAACCGTACCTGAAGGAATGTAGCATTCCGTCAGAAAAAGGACTTTTAGTATAGGATTTGAGTGCGCAACCTCTTTTCCTTGTGCTAATATGAGCCAATTTGTAATAAGAATAAAAAACCGTTACTTATTTAAATTTAAGAAATGTGGACTTCTGTTAAAAAGGTAACGTAGAAAGATTGGTGCTTATATTTGTATAATAGTATTGCTTAGCGTCAGTCATTATATATCTTCAATAAGTCGCTTACCTGTCATACAAAATTATCACATATTTTTGGAGAATGCTATTGGCTTCTGCTATTGCTCCATCTTGAAGTAGTTTAAATACTTGTGTGGCCGGGTTACAGGCGTTACGAGCTTCAAAGGCACTTTTATTAACTCTTCCATTAAATAAGGATACTGTGTCGCATCCAGTGAAGGCATGGAACACGGGCAAGACTGACACTTTGTCAGGGCCTCACAGAAACAAAATAGAGTTAAGTTTGCTGAATGTATAAACTATAAAATAATGTATGGCTATTATAACAAAATACTCTTACCTAATAGAGTGGCATGCGATAAAATTGTAGTTTTTCCCTGTGCCAATATGAACCTACAATTCCTGTAGTTGAAGTAGGCGACCTATTGAAGAGTTCAGGTTTCAACATGTAGTTGAAATTTAAATGTTTTAATTTTCCTCATATTATTGCAGGCCGAGTCTCTGCTCAACACTAAATGAATGCCGGAAGTACTTCTTCTTCTTCTTCTTCTACCTAGCGTTATCCCGGCTATTGCCAGGGTCCACTTTCCTGCTCGATTTCCTCCACTTTGCACGGTCCTGGGCATCTTCTTTTACGAGCCCGTTTTCACTCATGTCGGCCTCCACGACATTCAACCAGCGCTTCTTTGGTCTTCCGCGACCGCGTCCCGGGCTGTCCAGGGCTAGATCAAGGCATATGATCCGTATGTAGTCTGGTGGCCTGTGAAAGATGTGACCGAACCAACAAAGGCGATATTCTTAGAGCTTTTCCGCTACGTCACGAACTGCGAGGCTGCCGCGTATGTACTCATTACGCATGCGATCAGCACGTGTAACGTCGCACATCCACCGCAGCATCTTCATTTCTGTAACGCAAAGCTCCTGAACATGCCTTCCACGAACCGGTCACGTCTCGCTTCCGTATATTAAGACCGGTCGGATGATGCACTTGTACACTAGCCCCTTCAGTCTTAGCGGAATTCTGCGATCGCAGCTAACTCCTGTGACCTCTCGCTATTTAGACCAAGCTGCGCTGATTCAGGCTCGGATGTCGTGGTCAATGGACCAGGACTCCTGCAGTACGGATCCCAGGTACTTAATTAAACTTGTCTATTTTCACGGCAAGTTCGTTCCCTATTTTGATAGGAACGGGATCAGTACTTCCGCAGGCCATGTATTCGGTCTTCGAGACATTTAGCTTTAGACCACCGTTCTCTAGCGATCCCCTCCATAGGTTCACCTTTCGCTCTAGTTCCTGTTTGTCGTCGTCCGTCAGTGCAATGTCATCTGCATACATGAGCAGCCAGGGCGGTGGGTCCTGGATTTCCGCCGTAACAGCATCAAGCACAACACTAAACAGAAAAGGACTAAGGGCCGAGCCTTGGTGCACGCCAACTGTGATCGGGAAGGGTTTAGTGTCGCCAACAGCGGTCCTCACTAGAGAAACCGAGTTACGGTACATATTCCGGATAATGTCAACATAGACTTGTGGCACGTTCTTCACCTTTAGTGCCCACCAGATCATCTGATGAGGGATGCAATCGAAAGCATTTTGCAGGTCAAGAAATGCCATGTAAAGTGGCCTAATGCCGGAAATACTTTTTTACGAAAAAAGATCGTCAGCTGGAGAATATACCACCAACAGAAACAGCCCTATATCATCATTTACTACGCGTAGTGTACATTTAAATAAATGTACCCAGCTACTCGTATGTCTTTGTGGAGGGCACTATGATGAAATTGATGAAACTCAAAATGTATAATTAAATAATTAAATTGTAGTTAACTCTCTCATTATTTTTATGCTTTATTTTGCGTTTCTTGTTAAAGTGTGGCTGTCCACAATCTGTGAACGACGCTTTCGAATTCACTTTGGCCATATAATGAGAAACGAGGACGAAAGTTTGGAAAGATTAATCGTTGTTGGCAATACTGAAGGCGGTCACGGGGCCATTCACCAGCACGATGGACTGACCAACTCAAAGATGAGGAACCCTCTCAGAAGTTCTACGATGTGGTAAGGAAAGCGATGGACCGAAATCGATGGCCAGAGTGTGTTCGTGCCAATCGTGCCCGAACAAAACCCACAAAACACGATCATCTGTCATGATGGATGCGACCAAGAAGAAGAATGCGTTTCTTGAGAATACGCGGAAAATATATAATGACTGACGCTAAACAATACTATTATACAAATATAAGCACCAATCTTTCTACGTTACCTTTTTAACGGAAGTCCACATTTCTTAAACTTAAATAAGTAACGGTTTTTTTATTATTATTATAAATTGTCTTCTTTTAGCACAAGGAAAAAATCTTGCGCACTCAAATCCTATACTAAAAGTCCCCTTTCTGACGGAATACCACATTCCTTTAGGTACGGTTTTTATCTTTGTTATATAAATAATCGATTTCAATAAATAACAAGTTTACATGGTACCTATCTACAGTGCGTTATTTGGATATTTTGACCGCGGATGCCGACGGCGGTAAAAATAATTTCACGACGCGCGACGCAATTTTTTTTTAATGCCATTTACTGTTAGTAAAGGTTCTCAAATGTTATATTTTTTTGAATCTACATTAAATATGCTTTAATATTGTATTTTTTGTGTATGTAAAAAACTAGCAAATTATATATAATGATGACTGGAATATGAAAAAATTAGTTGAGATTATCGATTTTCGTATGTTTTTTTAAATGTCACTGAGTCAATTGCATTTTTTAATACCAGAAACGAATTCTACATGGTCGTTTTATCCGAAATTGATACCAAACTTGACCTATTAGCTAAACGTGAATAGTTAGAATTTTTTGAATGAAGCCGGGTGGAGTGGTATTTTAACCCCCCCTCCCCGGCGCCAGAAGGGGGGGTACCTTGGGGTACCGATCTTAATCAGCTTGTCTGGGGTCAAGAAACAACTGTGCCAAATTTTATACTTGTGCATCAAAATTTGAGGTTGTGCACTTAAGACCCATACTAGACCAGTGCCATAGACTATATAGCCGCCGCCACCGCCCCGTGAGATTGTGGGAAAGCCGTAATAACATTAGGCGTGTAAATCATAAGTTCCGAGATACTCAGTGATACAAGCCAGGGTTTGAACTCGCGACCTTCAGTTTGACAGTCACATCACATCACACTTTACCGCTAGGCTGCCGATGACTTGCGATTATGTATTTACTTAGTATGCGAGAATCCCTCGGCATGCCAGCATCAACGACCTCATCCGTCGGGCCCTTGTTTCCGCTAAAGTGCCGGCAGTTCTTGAGCCAAATGGTTTGACCAGGGACGACGGCAAGAGGCCCGACAGCATGACTTTGGTGCCGTGGAGTATGGGTCGGCACCTTGTCTGGGATGCTACCTGTGTAGACACCCTGGCGCCGTCCCATATTCCGGACACCAAAGTTGATGCTGGCGCGGCTGCATACTCAGCCGAGCACCTCAAGCGTCGCAAGTATGCTGCCCTTGGCAGTAGTTACATGTTTGCGGCGTTTGGGGTCGAAACCCTGGCGCTATGGGGACCAAATGCGCGTCGCCTCTACAAACAGATTTCGGCGCGTCTTATTGAGGCATCTGGTGACCAGAGGGCTGGCCACTATTTTGGTCAACGGATCAGCATAGCTATCCAGCGTGGAAATGCGGCCAGCCTTCTGGGCAGGGCAGGCTTTTTATTTGTAAGTTATTAGTAAAATATATTATGTTTTATAAATATTCTAGTTTTGTTTAATAAATAAAACTTTAAAATAAACCTTAGTAAACTCTTAAAATAAGTTATTGAGTTAAAGAGAAAGCTTGCAAAATACACAAGTTTCTAACTTGTAAAAACTACAAGATTTCACTCAAACTTTTGCAAAGTTATGATTTGTTCGTTTTGTTAGGTACTCTCAAGACTCAAGGTGGTAATGAGTAAAACTTGCATAAGTAACCTAAGGAGTTGCACAAGCGAAATTAGTAACGACACATTCTTAATAAATTATTTATTAAGAGGACTCACTTACCGACATACTTGTAATGGTTTATTTTTATAAGAATAAAGTTTGTTATTATAACTTTATTTTACTTTTCTTTTTGTTCAATTAGGTAGTCTCTAAATAACTAATTGAATTTCTTAAGATGTTTTTTTTTTTATGTAAAATAGCTATGGATACATTATGCACAGCCCTTAAAATAACATATGTCAAGGAGAGGGAGAAATATATATATGATTACTGTGTTGGGGTATATAACCTATCTATAGTAAAGAGTCTTTGATACTATATTAGTTTTAAGTATATTCTAACGATAAAACTGATAGCAGGTGCCGTATTCTAATTTTAAATATATTAAAAACATAATCTATCTCAAACATAACTTCAACTCACTACAAAGAATCAACAAAAATATTGAAGTTGTATTGGAATTACATCAGAATAATGTTCAAGCAAATTCTAATAGTTCTGATTCAGACATTTAGGATAGCTGTATTGCGAAGTTAATGAATTGGAGTTGTATTGAAGATGGATCGTGTCATAACGTGTTTTAAGGTTAGAATACGACCCATGATAAATTTACGCACGCTACGCACATTTACATGAGCAAATGTGCTACGATCGCTACGTCGTCGTAGCAATGACAAGTCAGCAGGCAAACACCTCTCCCTTCTAATATTTTGCTGAGGTTTTTTTAGTCTGCTTCAACCCAAAGGATAACATTTTGATCAACATAAATCAATAATGTAGGCAGACGTAAGTTACGCAAAAAATATTACCGGCCTTGATATGCTAGTCGGTAGTGATTCTGCCTACGAAGCTGGAGGTCCTCGGTTCGAATATCTGTTAAAGTATAATTATGTGTTTATTCCAAATACTTGTTTCTGATTTATATATTTTTTCCATGTACCTAAGTGATATTTATCTATATAAGTATACCACAAACTGGGGTTCTACTTCAAAACAACTCCAACGCATTAAATACGCAATACAGCGGGCGCCTAAACGTCTGAATCAGAAATATCAGAATTTGCTTGTAAATTATTCCGATGCAACATCAATACACCTTCAATATTGGTTAATTATTTATTGTGTGGTACGAGTTATGTTTGAAAAAGATTGTGTTATTAATGTATTGTTTATGTATTTTAAAATACGGCACCTGGAAACAGATGTCTCGCAGTTCATATTTTCATTTGTAATAGAAACATCCGTTTCCAATTTATGGTATGTTCCACTATAAAAAAACATTATTATGCTTAATTTAATATAATAATATAACCTGTATCAGTACCTATAGCCCTAAATTAGTACCAGCTTTGCTTGTTTTGGTCTAGGTCGACCCAATTTATTGAATTATCACCCAATTTTATTATGGCGAAATATGCGGATTATTAATTTATTAGTGTAACCTATATTTAAAAAAAAACCTATAAGAATGATCCCGTCTGGTTACATAATACTAAGGGGTATAAATAAATGAAATAAAATACAGTCTCCACTTGGTAATTATTTATTACTTCTTTCAGTCTGCTAATACACCCTAAAATATACTAACAACTAGCTCAGCTATTATGCGGAGAGCTATTGGTTCGTTAATGTCTAGTTTTACATTATAGGATAAACCACCATCATTATTAAATTAAATTAAGTTTATTTGTAGATATTAAATAATATGTATTAGAACCTGTGCATTAAATATGTCAAACAAAACTATCCATCAGACCTCATCCCTTATTATAATATTCAAATCACTTTAAAAAGCAATGGTAACGTTAAAAGGATACCTACAGGTCCAAGACTACTGCAAACTTAAGGGCCAACACGTACCTTGTCACTGAAGACAAAACATAAATTTCAACTGCATTTCCCCCAGTCTTTTGAGGCGAATGACCTGAAAACAATAGAATATAATGATCATCTAGCTTTTGTACAACAGCTTATGATAATCTTAAACACCATAAGCTGACCCGCAGTAATACTTACGGGAAAATCAGTAGAAACATACACTATAGTGGAGTCAAAACCAACGTGCCGGCCGGGCAATAAAACGAGCTGTCAGCAAGGATGCGGCTAAAGTCGATATTTCTTATCGATGAATCACGCTTGTTCTATGAAAAGTACTATGCATGTGCATGGTAGTTATAAGTAAAATCGATTCCATTATCTATAAATAAATATATTTACCTCGTTAGGTTTTAGTGATATCTAAATGGTTAATTATAAATAGCAGTCATTAATATCATGGCATTTTGTTACTGTTGCAATATAATTAGTGTACCTATTAGGGTAATTACGAGTATTATAATGACATGACCTAACAATGTGACAGTAGTTATAGATTATTATAGCGGTCGTTATTAAGTCCTAAACGTTAATTAGTAATATGTTATCGTGCTATTTTCTCATTGGTTCTTAAAATCAATATAATTAGTGTCCACATATATAAATATTGTAAAATGTCTCACGGATATCATAAGTGCCAACCAGTAATCTGGGCTCAAATAAAAGGAGAGGTCGCAGCAAAGAATAATACATTCCGTTTAGCAGATGTAGAAGTTTTATTTCACCAAGCCGTCGACAATGTTTCTCAAGAAGACTGGGCCAAGTGTGTTCGACACGCAGAAGATCTACAATTAGCTGATCTACAAAAATATATTGTCAGAGACCAGAATCGTGTGGTAATAAATCTACAAGACGACAGTGATACCGACACCGACAGCTCTGACAGTGAAACTTGGAGCTTTTTATTGAGTATAACTTATTATAATATTTAAATTTAAATTATTCAATGTGTTTTTATATATTTTATAATTTATTTTGTCTACCTAAATATAAAAATAAACCTTTGTTACGAAATTTTCTTCTATATTCATATTACACTTAAATACAACCTTATTATTATAAATAAATCCATCGATAATGTGCGAAGGTTGCGGCACGCATCCCTACAAGCAGGTAGAAAAGGGCACGTGGCCGGCCCGGAGATTTATGGCCCCGCCGGCACGATGGTTTTGACTCCACTATAAGCATTTGGAACTCGTAGCGAAGACCTTCCAGGCCTCGAATCTCCGTTAGAGAAGTCATCCAAAAAAACCTTGCCCCGCTCGGGGACCGATTCTTCCTTTTACAAAGACTTCCCGCAAAGGAAAACCATTTTCTTAACTGGCTTGACAAATCAGCCGAAACAAACAGCAGCGATGTGCAACACAAGCTTAATAGCTTAAGTACATCGTTAAAGATCCAAAATATATTTATTTTCTAATATATTTGATAGAATCCAGTTTACGTTTTTCTCTAATCCATCTTCTTTTCTTTTTCCCTTTTTTTTTAGTCATTTGAATTTCGAATATTTTCGCTCCAATCCGTTGTTACCACTTAGCTTCAAACTAAACATGTAGGTTTTATTACACAATAAAACGGAACGAGATTTTGTATTATATAATAATAATATAACTATTTTATTTTACATACTATCGAAATAAAATGTTCTTTAATAGTTACAAATTAATACTATCATCAATTAAAATAATTAATCACATAGTTCCACCGGCTCTTACTAGACGGCGCTACGTGACAATTCAAGACAACAAGACCTTCCAACAAGAAGGTTCACTGATATTAATCAACATATATTAGTGAACTTGCCTGTCCTCAGGCACGATCAATCTTAAAACTAACGATAAGTCAACCTAATTCCTACCAATGTATACGCGGATGACTAATTTGAAAAAAATCGAAACCTGCAATGACAAAATCAAGCAAAACCGTCACCCAATATAGTCAACAACATTCAATTAAGAAAACCCGTCGTAATAAAAAAAAATTGCTGGGCACACTCCATCGTCGACGTACCAATTAAATAAACAACTTAATTTACAATACAACTTGACAGTAGTTAAAAATAACCAAAAACTAAATCTACTATCAACTACCAAGTGGAATCTTTTACAAACTTAGACCTAAGTGCAACCAAAGGTTGACGACAACCAAATCTCTGTATCGCTTTACTTAAAAGTAAGACAAACTATTTACCCATAAGTAATTTATATTGTAAAACAGGGAAGTTTTAACTATTCTTTAATGAGAACAAAATATCTAACCAACAACCTAAATTTAAAAAAAAAATTGGTTAGATTAATCCCAGGCCAAACTGTTTCAACACAACTTTTTTATAAATTCTGCCAATGTATACATCCTTTTATACTACACTTATTACATACAATCATCTTTCTTACTAACAGTAATATTTCCTTTTAAATATTACTGCAACAACTTTCACTTTTGTGGTTAAATATTTATACTATGCAAACGCAAGGAGAAAATTAAATTGTTTGTTGACAGTTCAAGCCTTAAAATATTTGACATGCCATGAGCCAAGCGGATGACCATCTAATGCCTCCAGCTCATAAATCAAAGGTGATAAAACTTTGGTGATTCTACACTGCACACACTTTGGAGCTAACTTCGTCATTTTAAACTTTTGTGCGTTACTCTGTGTATAATTCGCTTTCCAGACGATATCACCCACCTTAAAACTAGCATGTCTACGCCTCAAGTTATAATGTAAAGCATTTTTTGCATGAGCATTTAATAAATGCTTTCTAACCTCCTCAAACACATCTTTTAAACACCCAAATTCACCAGCATACTCCTCTCTTGGTATGTCAAGAGAATAATTTGCTTGAGTATCCTTGTAAAAATTCCCGTTAATGACAGGTTCTCTTGCATGGACCAGAAAAAATGGTGAAAATCCAGTTGACTCATTCACCGCACTGTTTATGGCAAATTGTATTTCAAACAAGTGCTTATCCCAAGAACGATGATTGTCTTGAACATAAGACGCCACTGCTGTCATTATCGTTTTGTTGTATCTCTCAACAAGATTAACTTGTGGTGTGTATCTAGGAGTATAATGATGTTTTGGAATATTGTAACGTTCTAGAAGATTCCGGAACTCAGATCCCGTAAATTGTGTTCCATTATCCACAATTAAGTTTCTGGGACTCCATGTGCCAATATAACGTGATTCTCAAAGTTCCTGGCGACAATTGCACTCGTAGCACGTCTCAAAGGAAACAAGAGTGTGAACTTTGAAAAGCAACATGTCACTACCAATAGAAACGTATATCCAGATTGAGATCTTGGTAAAGGTCCAACCAAATCAACCGAAACTACCTGAAAAGGTCTACCACAAACTTTTGGTTTCCCCATTAACCCTATAGTCCGTTTAGTGGAGTGCTTATAAGCCGAGCAAGTAGTACAGTCCTTGATATATTCTTGAATTTCGTTAAACATTCTTGGCCAATAAAACCGTAAGCATATCCTTCTATGGGTTTTAAATACACCTAGGTGTCCTGCGGTTGGCATAGAATGAAATTCTTCGATTATTTTCCGTCTGTGTTCTTTTCTTACCACTTCTTTCCAATCGAACTCTGATGTTAGGCTATATTTACTTTTGCTGTATCGGTACAATGTTTGCTGTCTGATTTGAAAATTTGGTACATTCGCCGGATGTTCTTGACCTGTTTTAAATATTTTGTCATACCACTCATCCTCCACTGTCTCCTGTGGAATCGTGTTAATAACATCAACCGGCAAGAATCTTGACAATGCATCGGGGACTACATTGTCAGTGCCCTTCCTATGTTCTATTTCAAAGTTAAATTGAGACAATCTACATCCCCACCGTGCTAATCTGCCTGACGGATTTTCTAATTTCAGAAACCACTTTAAAGATGCATGATCCGTGATCACCTTAAATATTCTTGTGGCTAAATATGCCTGAAATTTCTCTACAGCAAAAATCACTGCTAACGCTTCTCTTTCTGTCGCGCTATAGTTTCTCTTAGCTTTATTTAATGACCTGCTGACATAAACTATAGGGTGATCTTTACCCTCGATTTCTTGCGACAACATTCCACCAAGGCCATAAGCTGATGCATCACAATGCACTTCAAATTGTTTTTCAAAGTCCGACACGGCTAATATTGGAGCCGATACAAGTGCATCCTTCAAAAAATTGAACGATTGCTCCGCTTCTTCCGACCAACTCAATTTAGGCTCATGTTTTTCCTCTTTAACCGTTAATCTGTTCAATGGGGCAGCAATTGTCGAAAATTTTCGGATAAACCGTCTGTACCACGAGCAAGTGCCGAGAAAGACTTTAACATCATGAGCTGAAGTCGGAGTACGAAAGTTCAAGATAGGTGCCACCTTATCAGGATCGGTCCGCAACCCATGTTCGTCGATCACGTAACCTAAATATCTCAATGAGCTTCGGAAAAAATTACATTTCTTACTATTTATAGTTAAATTAGCAGACTTCAATTTTTCAAGAACTGTATTTAAAAGTAACAAATGAGTGTTAAAATCTGATGAACAAATTATGATATCATCAATATAACAAAATACCATGCCATTTTCTACGTCTGAACAGAAATTTTGATGAAACAGCATATCCATTAATCGTTGGTGCCTAGCAGTCGCTCCGCAATTTCCAAAAGGCAATGACCTTAAATTTGAAGGCTCCCCTCCCAATAACATTAAAAGTAGTTTTGTCTTGAGAATCCTTATTCAACGGTATCTGCCAAAAACTTGCTGATAAATCTAAAGATGTGAAGCATCTTGCTTCCTTAAGGCTATCTAAAATTTGTGGTATATACGGAATAGCATATGAATCAGCCTTAGTAACCGAGTTTAATTTCCGAGAATCCAAACAAAATCTCCAATCACCGTTTGATTTCTTAACTAAAATTACCGGATTATTCCAAGGACTTTCACTAGGAGTTACAACATCAAGCTCAAGCATACGATCCAATTCTTTATTTAATGCTACTTTCTTTTCCGGTGAAAGAGGATACTGCTTGACCTTAATTGGTAACGCATCGCCTGTGTCTATCACGTGTTCAATTAAAGTTATCCTACCTAAATCCTTTCGATCTGTGGAAATGTCCTCAAACCTGTCAATTACTGACAATGCTAATTCCCTTTCAAATGGCATTAAATTATCAAATGATGTTAATGTATGAATTTGTTTTTCATTAATTTGAAAACTGTAAAATGTGTCAGGGGCATTCCTGTAATCAATGTTATTAAAAATTTCAGGCGCTAGCCTAAACGCTTTCCAAAAGTCACAACCTAAAATTACATCCGACACTATTGATGGTACAACATGAAACTTAATTATGTGACTTATATTATTAAAGGTGACCGGTAAATACATCACTCCTAATAAATCTAGCTTAAATCCATCTGCAACTGTGCAAGAAACTTGATTTTCTGTAACCCAGGTAAATCCGAGGTTTTCAAAGTGAGTGTGAGAAGAATTTCCAAGCACAGAAATTCAACCTCCGGAATCTAATAATCCTATTATTTTAAGTTTCCCCACACCAACTTGAAGATAAGGCCTAATATCTTCCCCATTTGTAGCAAATAAGACTGTGGCAATTGATCTATAGATATGATATTTTTTAATCGCGTCCAAAACCTGCTTGTTTTGGGTAGTTTTGTCACAGTCGTTCGTTTTTTGGTCCTTGATCTTTATTTCAGGACAATCCGCTTTAAAATGGTCATCCTTTCCGCACTTGAAACAATCACTTTGAATACATTTCTTAAAATTATGATTGGATTTTCCACACTTATAACAAACTTTCTTTATTTTGGAACGTACCTCACCTCCGCTAGACGTCATTGTTTGTGGTTCATTCAAATTTTATTTGACGTTTGTTTTTGTACAAATTCCTTTTTATTAGATTCATTATTACTATTTGATGAACCTGGATGATTAAAAGAAGTAACTACCGAAGCTACAGGCTGAGATTTCTTTCGTGGCTTATACAAGAATTCAGGTGACATTACCGAATAATTGTTCTTGTTGGGCTCCTTAAAATTTAAGCAGCGTTGTCGAGAGACTTCAACAACTCTGCACTTCTCTTGCAATCCCTCGATAGATTTTATATCCACCATAGCCAACTGTTGTGTATAAAACGGACGTATATTTCTTTGTAATATATCTAATTTTTCTTTTTCAGATAAAGGACTACTTAACCTATTAACATTGCCGTCATTATAGCAAAATAAAGATGAATAGGCTCATCTTCTCCTTGGGTACGGACACGAATCTCATTTGACAACTTATAATGATACTCTGGATCCTGAAAATCACCGTCACCGTCACCATCACCGTCACCGTCATGTGACACCACCAGCCAGCAGTTCTGCTGCAAGGACGCAGAGGCGCTGGTCATACAAGGGAGGGAGGGACGAGTAGGTTTGCCGATATAGCTCAAATACACGTGCTAGTACGGTTCAGGCCGTCGGTCAAAGGTGTAGAGTACGGCGGGTTAACGACCTCTGTCCGGACGTACCCACTCCGAGATAGGGCGTGTATCTGGGCTTCCTCGCGTGCTCTTCCCGTCGTCTGCCGCCCTAGTATGCTCAGCTGGCCCTCCTGCCCGAGAAACCGGTGGGCCAATAAATACAGGATGGGACTGTCGGGTTTGTGCAGTCAAGGATAATAGGAATGACAGGAGGTAGAGCCAGACCGAATACTTGCATCGTGCCCAGCGTGAGGGAGATGGATAAATACTGTGTGTAAATATATACGAAGGGATGGTGACTGCGTATAATTAAGTTGCGTTCATTGCCTTATGATCTGTAGTCTAGCAGTTGGACTAGGTTTGCCGTAGTTATTTTCTGGTTGTGGTCAAGTTATTCTCTGGTTCGAGTAGCCAATCCATGAGTAAAAAATAGGTCTCACTCTTTCACTTGCTCTTCATGTGGGGTTGTGGACTATAGCTTAGCGCAGCAAGTGCGTATAGGTCTTCAGTCAATGAGTCTATAGCATAGTTTGTGCACTTGTACCTAATCCGTTAACGTCTTGTCTTCCAGCATCTCATGTAATTTTTGAGACGGTTCATTAGATACGTTGCGTCTATCATTTTGTTTAGAATATAGTATGTCGTTCGTATTTCCTTAGCTGTGATCTCTTGGTGCTTGTGAGAACCCTGGATTTAAGACCGTAGGCCATAGAAAGTGCGAGTAACTATTTTATTCATTAATATTTACGTCGTTGTACGCTACTCGATTGTATATTTTTGACTAAACTAAGTGCGGATTTTAGCGTTTGGAGTGGCCTTGTCGCATCTTGTCTTAATTGCTGCTTGTCGAATGCTTGCCGGAGCAAATTCAGCTGACTGTTTCTTTGTAGCCTGTAGAAATGGTAGTCAATTTTTCTGCGATTGGACAAATCGAAGGGAGTAGAGTTCTATAAGTAAGACGTTGCTTCATTTATTAGTGTCTGTATGCGTGGTTAGGTTGGTTGGTAGTGTGGTGTTAATGTAGTCGCATAGTGTGGCGCAAGTCTGTAGTGAGCCACATGTGAATCACTCCAAATACATATTGTACTGTTTAACATTAAACAGTAAACACACAATAGTACAACTTCGATGTAATACACAAGACACACACACAAAATATATAACTTCATTATAAAACACGAATCACACTCACTTGATATTATATGACTATAAAAATTTGAACAAGTAAACATCGCTTGAAAGAATCGCCGCTAATTTAATCTAAATCTTTTAGCACGAATATAATTATTTTTCATTGTCACACTAGGCCAGGGACCGGAACAGGTAACCATTAAAGGGGTATTAGATTGGGTATTTGATAGAGTTGTTTTTAAAAACCCTATCAATTCGGTAAGCGTATCGTTTGACTTACCCGAACGAAAGGCTAACCATGTCAATACAGTTAATTCGGGTAAGTGGTTACAACCCAGCATATGGTTTCCCTATCAGATAGGGTTTTTCAAATGCGATTAAGCTATTTTAAACTCTGTGACTAATACATTTGGCTTATTTATTATTCGAGCACCCTACGAGCTAAGCGCTGCCGGGCGGCACGAGCGAGCCTACAGACAAACAAGAATCTTTTTGTGTATGTTTTCGTACTTACGCCTTTGATCTAGACGCTATTATTGCTTGTTAGTGCGCTAAAAGATCGTTGTGTGGTGCCGGTGTTTTTGTTCTTGCCATTCGAGCGTGACGGCTCGTGTCGATTGAATCTTAGACCCAGGCTTATAGGAATCAAAATCAAATGCATATTGTGAAGTGTTAAAATATATAATTTTGTGTTATTCTAGTTATAGGTAGTACTTTGTTTCAATGGCTCCAGCAAAATGTGACGCCGTTCACCGATACTTCTAGTATAATGAAACGATCAATATCAGTCATTGTTGGACACTCAAGAATAAAATGATTATATGAAAAAAATATCGTGAGAATAAACTTATGTTGATTGTATTCCCGTTAAAATGATTCAAAATAATTTCGTCGGGACTAATTCATATACGAGAAAATGTAATAAAAATAATTGATTCTTAACAGAATTATTTAATCATGCTTTTTATTTTAAATAATGTTCCGCGTATAAGAATGTATTCTGGGGTTTTCGGTGTAAGAAAACATCGTGTGGAAACTGGACCTAATCCCAATAAGGCGTAGTTTCCCTTATGCCCAGCAAAAATTATATCTGTTTTAAAATCCACGGTAGGCAGATACGAGTATACTCTTTTCACTTCTCATGCTCGTAAAGTTCGACTTTAAATCGTGCGTGGACGATATAAAATCGCATTTTAAGCTCTAGGGCATAAAGTAAAATTTTCTTCTAAGACCAAGAATGTGGCTCAACAGCCAAACAGAGTCAAAATATATTGCACAATTTAATTGAACAGTAAAATTTCGTAAAATACTGAAACTTGTTCTTTTATTATATTCTTGTACTCAGATAGAATAAGCTTTCTGGCTCAGACAATTCCTATTGGATGGGTTTTTTTTTGTATAGATCAAAGTGTCAGGAATTGATACCAATAAAATTTGTAAATATTGGGCGCTAAGATGCCAAAAAAATGGTAAAAATGGTAAAAATCAGTTTTTCGATTCTAGAGGAAAAACTACGGCTCCGACAAAAAATAGTTAAATGTAACAAATGTGCGCTATAAAAAAACATAGAGAATGAGCCCCAGTAGAGCAAAATCTGTTTAGAGGATCGTCCGCAATAAGAAAAAAATTAACCAGTGTAAGTTGACCTTTGTATGAGAATAATTACTAGGGCAGAAGAGGTCAGCTAAACATGGTAATTTAATTTTAAGAGAAATTAAGCATTATTGCAAATGGCACCTAAAATATAAGAATAGCAGAATTAAAATACTTAAGTATAGTTTAAGTTAATTATTAATTTTTTAGGTGCCATTTGTAATAATGCTTCATTTCTCTGAAAATTAAACAACCAAGTTTAGCTGACCTCTTCTGCCCTAGTAATTATTCTTATACATACGCTAGCACATTTAACATAATAGTGAATTGTTTAAGGGAATATACAACACGTTATGTAGAAGAGGAGTCCGATTTTTCCATAATGGCGAAAGTAAGTTTTAAATGTAAATAAAAAAAAAACGGAAACTTCATGTATATACATTCTTTCAGATGGAAATCATAAAATCAAAAATATTTGGGCTCAACTTGCCACGGTTAATAGCGAAGCAACTGTTTTTACAGTCTTTACCAGTATTGAGATATCGCTCTCTGACGAAAATGTTATGTTAAAAGGATATTGCGATGACTGCAGGATAACATTGTCCTATACCTGGGACGACGAATATTACGATAGTCATTATCTAAGTGACTTATATTGTGATATCTGCTCTAATGAGTTATTTAATTCGTTATGTTAATACGTGTACTATAATGAAACCAATTAATTTTGTTTACGTCACACCTGGCCATAACGTAAGTTTTGCCGCACGCTACGCGTACGGTAAAACTCGCATTATGGCCAGATGGAGACGTAAAATTGTGTACTCACCACGGGCAGTAAAAAAGAAAGCCCTCTATCGCATATTTACAACCCTCGCCTGCGGCTCGGGTCACAAATACCTGCGATTTCGGGCTTTCTTTCTTTTACAGTCCTTGGTAAGTAATGTACTATTATAAAATAATAAACACAGCAAAATAGCACATCCGTCGTTTCGTTGATTTAGTAGTTAGTAAAATTAGTTACAAATGCTAACACACCAGTAGTTCAGTGACCTTTTTTGACAGTCATACGTCAAATTAAAAACAATACACCCTTTGTTGCTAGGCAACAAACATAAAACTTAAAAACGAACTTTCAGTTCAGAAGCCTACTCTTGATACTTGAATACTTTCGTTAGTTTTTTTTTTTTACAGTATGTTGCACCAAATATAATCAATAGATTTTTTGTATGCTAGTAGCTAATACTATAAGCAATTTACGTGATTTTTTTCATAATTGTACTTTCAAAAAAACGTGTTGGAAAGAGCTGTCAAAAAATAAATTGACATTTATTTCGTTTATTTTTCACGTATAAAATATTAATAAAATTATAGGGTATACTCCCACTCAAACTACGTAGCTGTGATTTTGTTTCAACGCTTTAGCTGCTATGGATTAGGAGATATACGAGTTTGAAAAAATTGTTAAAAAAATACATTTTTGACATTATCTCTGAGACAGTTCAAGATAGAGGGCTGAAAGTTGGAGTGATTACTAGTTATGAGGCGACAAACAATTGACATTTACTAATTCAACTTTTCCTCACAGGGGCCACACGTCCTTCCTTAGCCTGCTAAACCCTTTGGAAATTTGTAGTTCAACTCCTCCTTAATGCATAGAAACCGAAGTTATAACGTTTTTCGAAACAACATTTTTACAACATTTTCATTTGAACATTTAACTGTAGTTAGAGGACCACAAAACTGACATCATATTCAAATTTCAGCTCTCCAGCACTTCCGGAACGCGAGTTATTGAATTTACAATATTTGCAAAAAAAAATGTGTTTTTATGCGAATTGCGGACGATCCTCTGGACCGATTTTGCTCTACCGGGGCTCATTCTCTTTGTTTTATAATTGCGCACATTTAAACATTTAACTATTTTTGGTCCGACCCGTAGTTTTTCCTCTAGAAGCGAAAAACTGGTTTTTACCATTTGTTTGGCACCTTAGCGCCCAATATTGATCACTTATAAATTTTATTGATATCAATTCCTGACACTTTGATCTATACAAACAATTTTTTTCCCGTCCAATAGGAATTGACTGTACTTTTTATGATTTTTCCGCTAATTCTATCTAATTCTATCTGAGTATTGCTATAATTATTTGAATTGCGTGTTTTCTATAATGAAATAAATGAAATCAAATAAAATAGGAGTTGATAATAGTTTAGAAATGCCCCGAAATGTTTTGATGACTTGGCAGAAAATTTCTAAATTCACATGTTAAAAATTCAAAAAAAATATTAAAAAATTAATTGGTTAGAACCAACCATATTTGTTTTCATTGTAATATTTTTGTTAGAACTTGAAATTGTTTTACGATTACCGATAAATAATTTCCTCGCAAATGAAGTGAAAATTTGAGTGTAACCCTCGTCCATAAAACCCATTTTACACTCGACTTTTAAACGCCTCGCGTAAAATCGTACGTTTTATGCGCTTGTTACTACTATAATAAAAATAAAATAAAATAAAAATGAAATAAAAATGGAAATAAAATGAAAACAAAATGAAAATAAAATGAAAATATAATGAAAATATAATGAAAATAAAATGAAAATAAAATGAAAATAAAATGAAAATAAAATGAAAATAAAATGAAAATAAAATGAAAATAAAATGAAAATAAAAGGAAAATAAAATGAAAATAAAATGAAAATAAAATGAAAATAAAATGAAAATAAAATGAAAATAAAATGAAAATAAAATGAAAATAAAATGAAAATAAAATGAAAATAAAATGAAAATAAAATGAAAATAAAATGAAAATAAAATGAAAATAAAATGAAAATAAAATGAAAATAAAATGAAAATAAAATGAAAATAAAATGAAAATAAAATGAAAATAAAATGAAAATAAAATGAAAATAAAATGAAAATAAAATGAAAATAAAATGAAAATAAAATGAAAATAAAATGAAAATAAAATGAAAATAAAATGAAAATAAAATGAAAATAAAATGAAAATAAAATGAAAATAAAATGAAAATAAAATGAAAATAAAATGAAAATAAAAACAAAAATAAAAACGAAAATAAAAACGAAAAAAAACGAAAAAAAAAAACGAAACGAAACGAAAACGAAACGAAAACGAAAACGAAAACGAAACGAAAACGAAGCGAAAACGAAACGAAAACGAAACGAAAACGAAACGAAAACGAAACGAAAACGAAACGAAAACGAAACGAAAACGAAACGAAAACGAAACGGAAACGAAACGGAAACGAAACGGAAACGAATCGGAAACGAAACGGAAACGAAACGGAAACGAAACGAAAACGAAACGAAAACGAAACGAAAACGAAACGAAAACGAAACGAAAACGAAACGAAAACGAAACGAAAACGAAACGAAAACGAAACGAAAACGAAACGAAAACGAAACGAAAACGAAACGAAAACGAAACGAAAACGAAACGAAAACGAAACGAAAACGAAACGAAAACGAAACGAAAACGAAACGAAAACGAAACGAAAACGAAACGAAAACGAAACGAAAACGAAACGAAAACGAAACGAAAACGAAACGAAAACGAAACGAAAACGAAACGAAAACGAAACGAAAACGAAACGAAAACGAAACGAAAACGAAACGAAAACGAAACGAAAACGAAACGAAAACGAAACGAAAACGAAACGAAAACGAAACGAAAACGAAACGAAAACGAAACGAAAACGAAACGAAAACGAAACGAAAACGAAACGAAAACGAAACGTAAACGAAACGTAAACGAAACGAAAACGAAACGAAAACGAAACGAAAACGAAACGAAAACGAAACGAAAACGAAACGAAAACGAAACGAAAACGAAACGAAAACGAAACGAAAACGAAACGAAAACGAAACGAAAACGAAACGAAAACGAAACGAAAACGAAACGAAAACGAAACGAAAACGAAACGAAAACGAAACGAAAACGAAACGAAAACGAAACGAAAACGAAACGAAAACGAAACGAAAACGAAACGAAAACGAAACGAAAACGAAACGAAAACGAAACGAAAACGAAACGAAAACGAAACGAAAACGAAACGAAAACGAAACGAAAACGAAACGAAAACGAAACGAAAACGAAACGAAAACGAAACGAAAACGAAACGAAAACGAAACGAAAACGAAACGAAAACGAAACGAAAACGAAACGAAAACGAAACGAAAACGAAACGAAAACGAAACGAAAACGAAACGAAAACGAAACGAAAACGAAACGAAAACGAAACGAAAACGAAACGAAAACGAAACGAAAACGAAACGAAAACGAAACGAAAACGAAACGAAAACGAAACGAAAACGAAACGAAAACGTAACGAAAACGAAACGAAAACGAAACGAAAACGAAACGAAAACGAAACGTAAACGAAACGTAAACGAAACGAAAACGAAACGAAAACGAAACGAAAACGAAACGAAAACGAAACGAAAACGAAACGAAAACGAAACGAAAACGAAACGAAAACGAAACGAAAACGAAACGAAAACGAAACGAAAACGAAACGAAAACGAAACGAAAACGAAACGAAAACGAAACGAAAACGAAACGAAAACGAAACGAAAACGAAACGAAAACGAAACGAAAACGAAACGAAAACGAAACGAAAACGAAACGAAAACGAAACGAAAACGAAACGAAAACGAAACGAAAACGAAACGAAAACGAAACGAAAACGAAACGAAAACGAAACGAAAACGAAACGAAAACGAAACGAAAACGAAACGAAAACGAAACGAAAACGAAACGAAAACGAAACGAAAACGAAACGAAAACGAAACGAAAACGAAACGAAAACGAAACGAAAACGAAACGAAAACGAAACGAAAACGAAACGAAAACGAAACGAAAACGAAACGAAAACGAAACGAAAACGAAACGAAAACGAAACGAAAACGAAACGAAAACGAAACGAAAACGAAACGAAAACGAAACGAAAACGAAACGAAAACGAAACGAAAACGAAACGAAAACGAAACGAAAACGAAACGAAAACGAAACGAAAACGAAACGAAAACGAAACGAAAACGAAACGAAAACGAAACGAAAACGAAACGAAAACGAAACGAAAACGAAACGAAAACGAAACGAAAACGAAACGAAAACGAAACGAAAACGAAACGAAAACGAAACGAAAACGAAACGAAAACGAAACGAAAACGAAACGAAAACGAAACGAAAACGAAACGAAAACGAAACGAAAACGAAACGAAAACGAAACGAAAACGAAACGAAAACGAAACGAAAACGAAACGAAAACGAAACGAAAACGAAACGAAAACGAAACGAAAACGAAACGAAAACGAAACGAAAACGAAACGAAAACGAAACGAAAACGAAACGAAAACGAAACGAAAACGAAACGAAAACGAAACGAAAACGAAACGAAAACGAAACGAAAACGAAACGAAAACGTAACGAAACCGAACCGAAAACGAAACGTAAACGAAACGAAAACGAAACGAAAACGAAACGAAAACGAAAGGAAAACGAAACGAAAATAAAACGGAAAAAAAAATGAAAATAAAACGAAAATAAAATGAAAAAAAAAGAAAAAAAAAAAGAAAAAAAAAAAAAAAGAATTAACAAAAATATTATACACTGATTTTTTTTATATAAAATGAAAAAAAAAATTATATACACGGTGAATCTGAGTATCCCGACAGATTTTAACCATAAATTCCTGATAATTGACTGATAAATAACTGACTGAGACTAAAATGTCGTATAAACTTTTCTGGAATTAGCCTAGTTTCAGAGTTCTTCTTTGTCGTTACACTCTTTACAGAGTGGTCGTGGCCAAAATGTACTAATTTATTTTAATTGACTGTTTTACCAATAACATTTATGTTTTTATGTTCAAAAGCATTTTAAAAATCGGAAAAATTAAAAAAAATTTTTTTTTTGCGAAATCGAACTAAATTCGTAAAACATTTATTACTCCTTATGACCTCAGGAATTTATGGTTGAAATCTTTCGGGTTACTCAGATTCACCGTGTATAATAATAATAATAAAAAAACCAGTCTATCTTGAATTTTAAAACAGATATAATTTATACACCCCGAATAATTAACCGAAAATAACTACCATGACTATTTTTCAGTAAAAAGTATATAACCGCCATCTTGGATTATAAAACAGAAATAATTTTCGAAATTACATCCCCTAATTATAAATATTAATTATTTGTAACGGGGTATTTACCTCGTACCCGAAATATCGGGTGCCCAATAGGCAATACGAGAACGCTAATATACATGGTAAATACCCCGTTTCAAATAATATTTATAATGTGAATGACCATGTGAGCTTAAAAAATCGTATATCCCATAATTAGCTGAAAACGACTACCAATCCCTACGCCAATTCATGGGATTAGGTTGCCAAGCGGACCACAGGCTCAACTAAGCCGTGGCAAAAGCCGGGACAAAGAGGACAAAAGGAGGATGAATATTGGTTTGTGTCAAATCGATTTGAATATGAATAAAAATTGTGTTTTTATTCTTATTCAAAATAATTATTGCCCATCTCATCAGTACGTGCGAACTATGCAAAAATAAACTGAACGTAAGACACATTTCTTTAACAGAAATTCTTTAATGGAAAGTTGTGTACGTGAGCAGAGGACTGGACTGTGAGTGTGACTTTTCCAGAATGAATAAACGACAGCAAATCTTATATTTACTCAATTTGTTCCGCCGCCACCTCTCCTGTTCCATTTCAAATGAGAAAGATAGAACCGCCTGCCTGCGTGGAAAAGAGACAGGAAAAGGGTAGCCCTATGATAGGGTAAGCGGTAAATACTAAAGCTATCTTTACCCCATTCGACTCGGAAACCACATTGAAAAGGGTTAAGCCTATTAAAAATGATTTCCATGTCGATAGGGTAACCCAATGATAGGGTAACCCTATCATTAGGGTAAGACTTTAATAGGGTTACCCTATCGAAACGATTAATCAAATGAAGGGGTTTTCCGGTCCCTGCACTAGGCACTGATTACTCGCACAAAAAACGCCAATAACACTGCACTGATATCCAATATGGATTTTTGTGTATAAGTACATTCACAATGCTGCACATTTAATGGTTGCACTTTAAGTCATGGAAACATAAAAAACCATAACTTAAAACTTAAAACTCGGACACCGGAGGGTTTGGTCACTTTTTCTGAAGTATATGACATCTATTTTCATAACTTAAAACTTAAATATTATAAATAATAAACTTTTTTATATACGCAAAAGGTATTTTACACATTTTATCATGCATCGCGTATTTCTGTTGGCTGTGTAGTGCGTTGTTCAATTTCATATCGTTAGTTTGTGGAATAGGAATGTTAGCTTGCTCGAATATTTCACATCGCTCAGGTTAAGTTTTTTTTTCGGTCTGGTCATAGGATCTCTGTCATTTAAAAACCGAATTTATGATCACTATTGTCTTTCCAGGCGGCTAGCAACCGCACGTGATTGGAGATCTCGGATGCGCGTCCGTCGAACATGACAAAAAACGTTTTTTTTTCTGTCCCTCTTTCCTGGAGAAAGTCTCGATGGTTGTGTTAATTGCACATTATATTTCTCTTTAAGTTTGCAGCTTTTGTCAGTATTTTTATTTTGTTAGTCATTATATTGTTCTGTAGGTATGGATCCCTGCCTTCGGCGGCTCGTTTTAGAATTTGTGCATGTGGCGATTGTAACCCTTTGGACGGCAGCTTATTGTTTTCTGCGAACTGCGAAGGAGTTGCCATAACAATGCTTGCGTGGAAATGCTCTCATCTAATGTCTCCAGACCCTTCAACTAGCCAATAGTTTATGTTTATTTTAGTTAGTTAAATTATGGGGTGGTTTTAGATATGATATTTGTACTTCAACTTGCGCACGTTTATTTTTTGATAACACAATTTCGTTGCTCTAAGATAAGTTTTGGGCGTTGGTATGACCGTGCGCGCGTGTATATGTTATACACGTCCAGTCATCTACGGAGTTTCCCTTATTTCCCTTGTGGCCAAGCTAAATTCAGTTTACTAGAAATAGTACCTACATACCGATTAGGTATCATGGAAAAAAATTAGAAGCCTACTTAGTTGGATACCGAAGCTACTGGTTTTAGCCAAAGTCAGGCTCTGGCCCTTACAGAGCACTCTCTGGGCCTTTCTTAATCCCTTCCCCTTTAGTTACTTAAAATAGTACGCCGCAAAAAGGTCGGCTGGCGGCAACCTGAACCGTGCAGTCCACATGGCCTATGACCGCACATTATGGAAGCAAGCTACATGTAGTCGCGATCCTCAGCAGTGAGGGAACGAGAAAGAAGAAGAAGAAGATCTAGATGGGTCTGGCCCCAATAGCAAAGGCCCAGTATAAGCAGTAAACCATGGAAAGATCTCACCCGCGTCGATGTGGGGCATTGTATGATGTTATCTTTATCCTCTCAGGCCACTCCAGTCAAGCGTGGAAGAGTCGAGCGGAGCCTGTCGCGCACTCACTTAAATTCACTCGCGGGTGCACGTATAATAATGTAAGGGCGTGTCACAGTGCACTGCTTAATGGATCTGGATTATATTATTTTTCGCGAAATTAGGAAAACGAAAATACATAAACAGACCACGCATACTTAGAACCGACTTTCTCTAAAACTGCCTCGGCGCGGGCGGGCAGTTGCGTTGCGCTAACACGTGCTACGTGGTAAGAACCGTCTATTGTTTAACTTATGGGATTTTTTTGAATGCAATAGAGCACGAAGGGACGACCGCCCCGGTCGGTGTCCCAAACGAAACTCCTACTCTGGATCCTGAAAATCACTCAACAATAAAGCCGCAAGCTCCTGCCAAGATGACACCTTGTTCCTATTTGCACGGAACCATATTAAAGCCTGATCCGAGAACAACCTGGCTGCAGAGTTCAAAAGCTTGGAATCTAAAACATCGTCAGCCCGCTGAAAATCATCAACTTGTTCCAAAAATGTCTTCGGGTCTGTGTGTCCATTGAACTTGAGATTCCATTTAAACATACTTTTGTGACCGCAATCCGACTCTGACACAACCAGCCCCTCCACAAAATTACCAGAAGAACCTTCACCTGTTTTTAACAAAGAAGACGCCTTGCCTACATTATCAAGCTTTGTCAAGAAACCGTAAAGTGTTTGTTTACTTGCCGTTATTTGTGTTTGTATACCAGTATCATCTGGCCGAACCCTAGAAATTCTGTGAAATAAGTGATAAGCCAAAGCTTTTGCTTTAATAAAAGTGTAATTTTCTTTTGTTTGTTCAAATTTTTTCCATAATTTATCCAAATCTAATAATTTAGTGGCAATTATTTTAGATTCACTTGCCGGGTCAAGTTCTGTTTCTACTATAAAATCGGATGGACAGTCTTTTAACAAGCTTTTTTAATTGTTTTTTAAGCAAATAATAAACTGGCTGTGTTTTTCTTAAAATAATAAATAGTTTTAAAACTATGTTTAAATAGTAGTTAAATGTTTCTGAATAAAGTTTCTTCTATTCTATTCTATTCTATTCTAAATCCACTTTAACTTCCGGAGATTCGGACCTAATTTCAACTTCATAAATGAGTTCCTCCTTGGACAAAGTATTTACTGAAATTTCCCTCTTATCCATATTGAAAAGTTTACCTAAACTGTACACCACTAATTATGTATATTATTTAATGCTAGTAAAGCAATAATTTCAGTATTATTTTACTCAAGCTGATCTTACCAAGGACATAAGGAATAGGAAGGAACGGTTATATCATTCACTATTTGTAAAAATGGTGGTTTAAACTTCACAAAATATATTATTTGTATGTATGAATTATACTTTAATGCAATTTCAACATTCAATTTGTTGCATTTACAGATTTCAGTCAGATTTTATACTAAACACAGATGAGATCACAATATTTAAATGAAATTTGTGCAGCGGTGGCAGCGATGCACAAGCATAGCATATACCTACCAAGAAATTTTTATCTCACCAAAATACCTTTACAAAAAAAAATACTTTATCCTGTACATAGAATCATAAAGACATTCATTGACAACAATTGGTTTCTATATACACAAGTTTAGTTTTCTACGGTGTTGGCCCTGTCTACAAGTCACCTAGAAAAAGAGTCTTGTTTGCCAGTTTAATGCACAAAATTGATAGTTTATCCAATAAATGCACTTGTAAAACTAAGATTCCATTTGGGCGCCAATTTATTATGTAACCTCTATTTAAAAAAAACCTATAAGAATGATCCCGTCTAGTTACATAATACTAAGGGGTATAAATAAATGAAATAAAATACAGTCTCCACTTGGTAATTATTTATTACTTCTTTCAGTCTGCTAATACACCCTAAAATATACTAACAACTAGCTCAGCTGTTATCCGGAGAGCTATTGGTTCGTTAATGTCTAGTTTTAAATTATAGGATAAACCACCATCATTGTTAAATTAAATTAAGTTTATTTGTAGATATTAAATAATATGTTTTAGAACCTGTGCATTAAATATGTCAAACAAAACTGTCCATCAGACCTCATCCTTTATTATAATATTCAAATCACTTTAAAAAGCAATGGTAACGTTAAAAGGATACCTACAGGTCCTAGACTACTGCAAACTTAAGGGCCAACACGTACCTTGTCACTAAAGACAAAACATAAACTTCAGCTGCACATAAATTGCAATTTCATTTCCCCCAGTCTTTTGAGGCGAACAATAGAATATAATGATCATCTAGCTTTTGTACAACAGCTTATGATAATCTTAAACACCATAAGCTGACCCGCAGTAATACTTACGGGAAAATCAGTAGCAAGACACACTAAGCATTTGGAACTCGTAGCGAAGACCTTCCAGGCCTTGAATCTCCGTTAGAGAAGTCATTCAAAAAAACCTTGCCCCGCTCGGGGACCGATTCTTCCTTTTACAAAGACTTCCCGCAAAGGAAAACCATTTTTTTAACTGGCTTGATAAATCAGCCGAAACAAACAGCAGCGATGTGCAACACAAGCTTAATAGCTTAAGTACATCATTAAAGATCCAAAATGTATTTATTTTCTAATATATTTGATAGAGAGTTTACGTTTTTCTCTTGTCCATCTTCTTTTCTTTTTACCATTTTTTTTTAGTCGTTTGAATTTCGAATATTTTCGCTCCAATCCGTTGTTACCACTTAGCTTCAATGTTGTATTATATAATAATAATATAACTATTTTATTTTACATACTATCGAAATAAAATGTTCTTTAATAGAAACAAATTAATACTATCATCAAATAAAATAATTAATCACATAGTTCCACCGGCACTTACTAGACGGCGCTACGTGACATTAGTAAAAGTGTATACCTACATAATTTATGTATTTTATAGGTCAACTGAACATAATCTTGAAGCGTCCGCTTGGAACAAAAAGCAAGGCGGCGCTTCCGTTTACCGACAAAAGGAAATTCAATAAGAGCGAAATTCCCCTGATTTACGACCACTATTTCCTCGTTAAAACTTTGCTGAACCCTCGAGGTGTGTCCGCGAGACTTTTGTGAGGACGATTCAGTCAGCTCTGTAGGTAACGACAAAACAATGCATTTTATGTTGTCGTGGCGTTTTGAAGGATTGTTCCGGGAACTAGGTTAAATAAAAATGGAGTGTAAAAATCTTGTTTGCGATTAGCGGTTTTATTAATTCGCTTTATTTAATTTTTTACAATCCTTTTTATGGAGATCCATCTCTTAAAAGCAAAATAGGAACACTTATACTAGGATCACTTCCTATGTTCGTCCGCCTATCTATCTTTCAATATCTTCAAGAACTCGTGAAAGCTTGATGTGAAGGTTAGATGTCTGTTAAACCTGTTTCTAGGTTAACGCAATTAAGAAATACATCGGTTTATATCGTATATTTCATACAAAATTCAAAATATCTTTGCCACATCTTACAAAAACAAAACTCGATGCTGCTTTGAAAAATGATAAAGCTATTTGGCACCAAAACGAAAGATTCAAAAGTAAGCTCATACTTAAATTTGCAACCGACCGAATTGTATCCAGATACCCTTAAGACAAATTATAGCGCTTTCACAAACATTGTAAAAGTGTACGCAGCCGGAAACTTCACTGAGACCAAATAATGGCGGATAAGAACGTATGTGACGTAATTTATGTGTAAAATTTTCTTGTAAAAACTTTTGTACGGCCGCGTGTTTTCCGTAACATCGCCTTTTCTGGGTTCCGTGTTAGTGCGACTAGTATCTATAGTAGAACGACTACTTCTTTCATATTTTATGCAAATAAACACGATATTAACGCAATTTTTACAAAAATAAACTTTTATACTATAATATTAAGTATTTTAATTTATTTCAATACAATAATAACTCGTTTCTCTTATGTCACGCATATTATAATTCTCAAAATAATGTATCCTGTTAATAATTTGGCTCAATGCAAATAAAATTGACTTATCATTCATTTTCCAATATTGAACGAAGAGATGCAACACACACATCTATAATTAATCTAAATACAGTATATAGGCCTTCGAACATGTATAACGACTTATGTATACCTAAACTGTATCAATTTATAAAAGCAGATTGTGTTTCTATTTAAAACCTGTAAGCCGACGGAACCCACAATTTGTTTCCAAAGTATACTTATCAGACTGTTTTGAGTGGAGGCTTTGTCGTGCTGTCCCCGGTGTCATTTCGGGCCTGGATTTTAAAACGATCGACCTTATTTCTGTTTTGTTTACTGGGCATTTTGCTCCATACCCTCTGGGGAAATTGCTGACTTTGGAAGTTTCACTCGTTGCGTCTTAATAAGAGACGCTGGAGGGATACACAGAAGTTTGTTAATCTAAATGTAAAATTTTATCTTAACGTCCCCTAGTTAGGTGCAGCGTACTTTGATTCAAATCAGATTGTTAATTTAACTCATTAACGGTTAGGTTTTCACTGCTTTTTTAACTGAACCATTGTCTGCCTGACCTATTGAAATGACTGTAACTATAACCGATTAATAATAGTTTATAGTAATTAAATCTGAAACAGTTGATTACACAATTGATATGAGACAAATGCCATTAAAAGAATTGAACACCAGGGGCCGTATTCTAACTTTAAAACACGTATAGATACGATCCAACTTCAATACAACTACAATGCATTAACAACGCAGTACAGCTACGGCATAAACATCTGAATCAGAAATATCAGAATTTGCTTGAGAAATATACCAACGCAACTCCAATACAACTTCAATATTGGTTGATTGTTTGTTGTGTGTTGGAGTTATGTTTGAGATAGGTTGTGTTCTTATTGTATTGTTCTTCTTCTTCCTCGTTTCCTCATGGCTGAGGGTCGCGACCAGATGAAGTCGTTGTTCTCGTAATCAAGGCACTCCAAGCTGCACGATCTTCTACGGCTCGTATGATAGGCCCTTATATGGAACCTTGGCAGGCCTTCTTCACTATGTCGACCCAACGGGTCGGTGGATGTCCACTCCCCCGTCCTCCATCCACGCGGCCAACGACATTGCGTTTTTCAAAATTGTATTGTTAATGTATTTCAAAATTAGAATCCGGCATCAGGGGCCGTATTCTCACTTTAAAACACATATAGACACGTATCCAACTTCAATACAACTCCAATGCATAAACGTCTGAATCAGAAATATCAGACTTTGCATGGAAATTATTGCGATGCAACTCCAATAAAACTTCAATATTGGTTGATTATTTGTTGTGTGTTCGAGTTATGTTTGAGATAGATTGTGTTCGTAATGTGTCGTTTATGTATTTTAAAATTAGAATATCGCACCAATTTTCTTCCAAAAACTTACGTAGCAAATATCTGTATGGCCAACACTGCGAGCTTTCAACTGAGAAGGGCAGAAATACGCTTATACGTTGTAACTAAATACGTATTCGACGCTAACTATGTAATTCACACGAAATAACGTCGCAGCGTCCCACACAAACGAACAAAGGACTTCAATTCGTATCGCAGCATTCGGCGGAGAAATATACTGTCGGATTCTTAGAACCAATATTGTTCAGTTGAATACACTGTGCAAATAATTCGACGGCACTACATACAGTCGTATGCACCGTGTACTTGCACCTTATTGTAGTGACACTCTTGGCACGGTCTAGTTTCTCGTGGCAAGTGCAGACTTGTCGACTTAGATTGAAAGGACGAGGAAAGAAAAGGTCATTTAAATGTAGCTTGGGGCGTGTGGAAAAGGATTCTTGGCACTCCAGGCAGTATGGAGAAAACTTTGGTCTCTTTGTAACGGATATTATAACATTTATATTATAACACTTGTATTGAATTTGGAACCTGCATATTCGCATATCTTTGCAGCATGTCGATTCTTATTTCTTTAGTAGAAAAACTAAAAATATATAAGCACTTTATTTTTAAGCATTAACGATAGAAACAAACTCTTTATGTAAACTGTAATAGTGACATTCTATTACAGTTTACATGAAGAGTTTGTTTCTATAGAAATATTGACCTTTTTTTAATTTACCTATGTTTCTACTTAAAATTAACTAAACAACATATTTTATTAAATAATTTGGTTTAGGCTTTAAACTGTTTGTCTAACAAATTATAAATAGGCAGCTAAACGATGGCATAGCTCTGTAGCGTCTTGTGTCACTCTGGGCTAATAACATGATACCTGAATCTTTAATTTTAACATAAATACTACATATTTAAGCATTTAAATAATAAAATATCTGTAGAAGTATGTTTATCGGAATCTATATATTAACAAACTTATGAGCTTTCCCGATAAAATTATTTTTTTTACCTCATCCTTGTATTGTCCGTTTCAGTTTAGATGGACTGTTATTTATGTACCTTAATTGTAACTATATAGCATTACGGACAACGCATACATCTTGAAATACCTATGCTGTTAAGCCCCAGCTTATTGAATGTGAAAACATCTTAATGAGACGAAGGATTAAAAATATTATTCCAGCACAGCCGGGACTCATTAAAAGCGAATTATAACTAAAAACAAGAGAACGTACACGAGCGAGAAAGTCAGACCCTACGCAAATAAACCTCGTTTCATATAAAATAAACGCCACCCTTTGGCATTAAAGTTGTAGTAAAAGAGGAAATAAGTCAGTATATCGCAAAGTTGGGTTTGTGAGGGATTTCTGTACATTGTTTATCTTCGAGTCTCGAGGGACAGTTGAAAGGAAAAGAGGAAAATCTCGGCAGAATCCTTCCAGTACCTGTGGAACAGGGCCTTGTCCCAATTACACTTAACTGACAGCCCTTGCAGGTAAATGATCAATCCATAATCATTAGGTATTAGCCCTTATTAGCTGATCATAAATCGTACAAGTGGTTGAGCAGGGGCATATTTAGGTCGGTGATGGGCATCATTTTCGTACTACGAGATATTATGTAGGATTATGTCCTGTTATTCTTTATTGTCTGGGGTCACAGCCTCACAGCCATCTCATACCTACACATTATGTAGCGGAATAATATACGCATAATACGCATAACGTGCTCATTACGATGTAACGTTCAAAATCATTTCGTTCATGGTTAATTACAAAAGCTTAATGTTTAGCAATCATATAGATTTTTCCTCGTTCCTTAATCCTTCTCATCAGCGATTATGACATAACTGTCAACACGGTAGAAATGTGATTACATAGCTTTATTCCGCTTTAGGATTACCGTTAACAAAGGATAGATTTCAGATGTAGATCCAACGCTGCAAATTAATTTGGGCTCTGTACATCGAGACTCCCTGTAGCCACCGAATATTAACCCCGGGGGAGATCCAGACAGTCTTGCCACTAGTATAAATTACTCGCTCAATAAAACATAATATATTTAACATCGCTCGAAGAGTGTACTAAAAAACAATAAGCGACGCCGTCCACCATCATGAATTCAAAATCAGCGAACATCTATTTTTGTTCGCAGCGCGATAAATTTTATGCGATCCAGAATACAGTTTCATGAGAATGTTCGAATTGGGAAAGTAATAGAACTCAGCTGAGTAGTCGTCGATTCGACAAGTGTAGCACGAGGCGCTTTACTGCAAAACTTCCGCCGCCTCCCGCCATTCATGCAGTAAAAACTGTGGCTCTAGAATTATTAGCCAGACGTGGATAATTCGGTTATTTGGTTCATAGGGTATTTGAATCTATAAACGGGAATCAAGAGAGAAAAGTGGATTGAATGTTATGTTAAAATTAAATAATACATATTAAAATAATTTATAAAAACTATATTTAGTAATGTTACGAGAAAGGTATTAAAAATTAATGTGGACGGATGTAGGAGAAGAGGCAAACCTAGGAAAAGGTGGATGGACTGTGTGAGAGATGATATGAAAAGAAAGGGTGTGAGTGATGAGATAACGGGTGACAGAGATGTGTGGAAGAAAAAGACATGCTGCGCCGACCCCAAGTAAATTGGACAAGGGCACGAGGATGATGATGATAATTTATAAATACTAATCTAGGCATGGGGAATTGGGGATAGTGATAGTGAACATTTTATTCCAATCATCAGAACCTAAATTATACATGTCAACTAAATATATATACTGGTTATACATGCAGTATGAATATATTTCTTAAACCAAGAAATGTTAAATATATATACGCTACCCAAAAACAAGTACCTGTAGTTGTAGAAACGTTACCTAAATATCTCTAAAACAATATTGCGTGTGTGTCACTTGTAAAATCTATTTTAGAGCATCATAAATGCACAGTTACAAGTTGGTTTATATTGAAATTAACTAGTTTCGCGGTTCCGCTTGCAAGGGATTTTGTCTGTGTCATTTCCCGTCCCTCCCCCACGTAAAGGGATGGATTGACAAAAATAAATAATGTCACAGAGTCATTACTCGTACAGTACTTTGAAGGGTTAAATTAGTTATTGTTTTACACTACGGTTGTAACTACTTTGATCAATTAAATCTAAATTGTTTTAAAATCGATTCTAATAATTAACACACTACGAGGAGCTGGATATTAACTGTCAGCGCCAAGCCTTCAGTACTTAGCTAATGCAAAAACAAAGATATCCCGTAATCTTTAATCCACCGTCCAGGAATCCTCATAAAGCGGATTTCAATAAAAAATGGCTGACGATGATTGATGGGCAGCGATTCCCCGAGTCACCGGGGACGCCGTTTAGTTTACCGGATAAATTCAATGATAAAAACATTTTTAGGGACTCAAGGGTAGCCATGCAATTTCGTATCGATAATTTGTTTCATAAAATATTTACCTACTCTTTGATTCGGCTTTGCGGCTTAGAATCAGAGTAAATGCCAGATTTCACGTGCATTTTTCATCACTCCGTTAACGCCGTAACGTCCTCGGGGATTGTAAGCAGTTCTGGAGGAAACGGAGAACTATTTTCCAGACAAACTACTTACATAGAAATTCTTTGTTTACTTTTAATATTAATGTGTGTGTAGTGACAAGTTCGTTGGAGAATGTTGAAATTATTGATATAACAACCTATTGAATATTCGAATACTTTTTTGTCGTCTATTTTTGTCAGAAATATTAACTAATAATTGCCGTTTTCTAATTTTAAATACATTTAAATACATAAACAATACGTTAAAAACACAATGTATCTCAAACATAACTTCAAAATACAACAAATAATCAACTAATATTGATGTTGTATTGGAGTTGCATCGGAATAATTTTCAAGCTAATTCTGGGGCCGTATTCTAACTTTAAAACACGTATAGCCACGACCCAACTTCAATACAACATAAATGCATTAACAACGCAATACAGCTACGGCATAAATATTTGAATCAGAAATATCAAAATTTGCTTGAAAAATATTCCAACGCAACTCCAATACAACTTCAATATTGGTTGATTGTTTGTTGTATGTTGGAGTTATGTTTGAGATAGGTTGTGTTCTTAATGTATTACTAATGTATTTTAAAATTAGAATCCGACACCTGTTATTTCTGATTCAGATGTTTAGGCGCTAGCTATATTGTGTTGTTAATGCATTGGAGTTGTACTGAAGTTGGATCGTGTCTAAACGTGTTTTTAAGTTAGAATACGGCCCATGAACGCAGTGGTTACCGCTACGCTTAGGATGTATGTTGACAGCAATAAGAATGACTACTTTTATATTAGTATTAAAACACTTAAATACAAAATAAATTTCTCCAACCTGATGAAAAGTGACAAAAGATCTGGAAATGTAGCTAAAAACTACAGGATTCTTTTCATCACATTTTGCTTTGAAGTTACTTGTAATATATGTATTTGTTCGGAAAAACCTACAAAGAACGTCAGCAAATTCAAACAATGTAAAGGGCGTATAAAACAATGAACAAAGTTCTGCACAAAATCCAAAAAACCAGGAAACTATACGGGCAAAATGTGACAAATGTGAAAAGGAGTAATGCAAACGAATCCCTTTGGAACAGAGATTCCCGATAAAAAGCCGCTTTTGTCCTTCCGCCGGTATGATTAATGCAGTTTTCGCGTGTCGCCGACGCGGCCCCGCACGTAGGTTTCTAAGTGACACCCCCGATGTCCGCAATCTGACGTGTGAGGAGAACTTTCTAGCGGGAATTTCAAGCTTAAAGCACGTTTTTGTATAAAAGCTTTTGCTCGTTTATTACATTTGAAATTTTAATTTACTACGTAACTCTTAAAATTTTAAGATATTTAAAGCATTTCAGTATTTTAAACTTGAACATAGTTTTCAGGTGGAGTAAGCAAAGTTCAATAAAGAACCCCTACTAGCTTGGCTGCCTGTTACATCTCCAATATTAAACCGCTTCGTCGATTTATATAAAATTTGGCGTGGAGATAGTTATCACCCAAGGAAAGAGGATACTTTTTATAACGTGAATAATCTCTTAAGAGGGTGAAAATAAGGGACACAATTGTATGTACTTCACTTATTATGTTTGCTATCACATGTTATGTAGGCGCGTACGAAGTCGCGACCAAAAGCCAGTAATACAGGGTGGGCCATTGACAAATGCAATTTAAAAAATTACAACAATTAATAAACTTTCTTGTTTTCAAACAAAAGGAATATTTACAGTTTAAAATAAAAAAAGTAAATTTCACGTTTTAAAAATTAAATCTTCAAGATGTCGTCCTTAATTATACGTATATGGTTACAACAACAACACATGGTTTCAGCAGGATGGGGCCACTAGCCATACAAGTTACGTGACAACGGTTGTTTCCTCAAAAATTGATATCAAGGCAAGGTGACATTGCTTGGCCACCACAAATCCTTCTCCAGCAGACTTCTTTTTATCCTCTAATAACCCATCAAAATTGAACGTGAACATAAGTCGAGAAATCCAATCCTTCTCTCCGCAAATTATAACAGAAGTTTTCCAAAATTGACTAAATAGACTGAAAGAGTGCCGCAACTGAAACGGACGACATCTTGGTGATATAATTCTTAAAATGTACAATTTTTTTAATAATCACAAATTTAAATTTGAAATTCTTTTTATTTAAAAACACGAAAATTAATTGATTGTTTTAATTTTAAATTGTATTTATCTATTAGCCCACTCTGTATATACGAGACTTACCTAGTTGGTTACTAAGTTCTGTTACCAGATTTCTGACTGATAAAATATAAAATAAAGTTAGAAAATCAAAAATTAAAGTAATTATTTAATAGCCTAATTTCTAATGAACATAATATGGTATAATAATACACAAATCAGATGAGAAATTTATTGAAAATCCTTTTAAAGCACAAGATTGCCTGAAGACGCAAACACGCGGTAAATTTAAGAAAATTACACTTTATAAAAGTGCATCAAAAAATATTGCACTTTTGTTTAGAAGGTTCCATTGCTTGTTTGTAAGAAACCTGTTTATTAGAGGTAATTGCGTGACCACCATTTAATTTTCTTGCGATTCTATTCCACAGATATTCCCATTTGATATATTGCCTATTTCTAAGTTTTTCACAAAAGACATAGATTTAGACTGCTATGGAACAAGCAGACTTACAACGTATACTGCTATGGAACAAGCAGACTTACAACGTATAGTCTAGTATTTTATGGGATAGCCCCACGTGAACTATACATATACCAAATTGAAGCTAAATAATATAGCTACCGAATTGTGTAAGACTGATGCGTCTTAAAGGTGATTAAAAATAAATAGGATTTAAATCAACACGACCAAGGAGCGTAATTTTGACGTATATATTTCACGCCCTTTTCCGAGTGCTATAAAGAATTATGAAAAACTGCGACAATAATTTTCAATTCTATATATTGTAATCTATTGACTATTGAATAAGCTTTTAAATTATGTACGTTAATAATTAAAATGTTGCTACCTATTCCTATTTATTTAGTGAAAACTCTAGTAACAGAACTTAGTAACCGACTAGGTAAATGCCCGTACCTATGCGTAAAGCATACATGTATAAACTACAAGCTTAATACCTTTTACATTTAGATTTATTATAGTCTGGTAAAAAAAACGGGCATGGAAAAGAACACCACACTACAGCAGACCTCACAAACAATTACACACCTGAAAAAGAATCCCCAACATACGCCGTTTATGTAAGCACCCGTGAAATTAGAGGTATGTTGTCTAGACGGAGACCTAGCCACGTCAAATATGACACAATAATGAGAGTAAAAAAACCCATTTAGTCCGTTTGCTATACTACGCTTGTTTCTAGATCCGGACATCTGGCAGCTGTCAAGTGGTGGAGGTCAAAGAATGCAAATAACTTGAAGAAATCTAATCTAAGTTCTGGGTTTGATGAATATTATGGGAAATTATATAGTTAATTAGATTATATCATTGCCAGAATCTGTCTCTGTAAATGAATGTCTGAGAATGAATGAGAATGTCTCTGTTTGGGGTAAGTAGTGCCAAATGACGCATAATGCGATTTATTAAGGCAATTTTTACCTATTACGAGTATGGTATTACTTTTTATCTACACTCAAATTGTAAGTCCTGTAAAACGTGTTCAAAAACGGTAGGCAATGGCTAGCATTACCACAACCGATTTTACTAACTATGATAAGCTTTTTATGTGTGGCAGTAACGTAATTACGTGCTCAACTATTAATGTGTTATGAGTTTTGATAACATAATGTACACCTGCACGCTCCCGCGCGGCCGCCGACACGCGCCCGTGCGACCGCCGGCACAATCGAGTTGGCCATGGCGGTGCAATGGCGGCCATTCTAAGGTTTCGGAATACGGCATTTAGGATAAATAATATGAGTGTAGATAAAGCAGTGTATGCAACTGTACGTAATTAGGCCTTAAAACACTCGTGTGATCTTATTATGAAACTCACCTGCGGCTCGTTTCATAAAACCACACTCATGTTTTAAGGACCCTTATTACGTAACAGTTACATAAACTACTATTTCCAGCTGAAATTTTTGTTGGTCTGTCATTCTGACCACCACCCATTAAAAGCTGCCATATGCCCGGATCTATCAATAAGGATGGTAAAACAATCTTACTAGACAGGTTTCATTTCTCTCATTATTGTATCATATCTTACGTGGCCAGCTCTTAGTTCAGTCGGGCAACGTTTATATCGAGTGAATGGCGGGCGCGATTACGGCAAGGGTTGGCCCGAGTAAGCCGAGGCTAACAATTGCCGCTTTTGAACTCATTAAGAGCGGATTAGCGTTGACTTTGACCGATGGCATCCATTTGAGGACGCGACGATCTGAGCGGGGGCAATCAATTTGTCCGATTCTGGGTTTCTTCAACTGCTTATAATTGCTAATGGCGGGCCAATATTTTGCGAAAGCCTGTCTCTAAAATAACTTGGATTCGAATAGATCAATTCATGGACCTGTATGTTTTATTCAGCTGCAAAGGACAATGTAAGTCTCTCAGTTATGTACATATACATATATGTACTGACAAAAATGTAATAACTTACTCAACATTATATCTCTGACCATTTATTTGTTTATTTGTGTTAATACAGCTTTACAATTAAGTACATGTGTAAATGATTTAAGATTCGCTTACAGGTGTATACAAATTCAATAAATCGAACGATAGTTGTATTATTTCATAATTGAAACTCAACTAATACATATTAAACTATCGAATATTTATCATTAAGTGTATGTAAACGTAAAATGTTAATATTAGCAACTCCTAATAACTTTGAATATGATGAGAAATATCAATGAATATCGTGGCTGTCTCAATAAATTACTAATAGTGTGGGAAATCTACCGGATCGCTGTATGGAGACCTCGCATTAATTCCTCAGTCCATTATTCTTTTGCTAGGATGTAGTGTAGGTCATAACAAACACAAAACACTATTTTTCCAAAAAAAAAGTATGCCAGTTTTGGTATTTTTACAAAAATGTACAAAAAGCTTAATACTTTGTACTGGAATTTTTCTCAGGGTAAAATCACCTCCACTTCATTTTAGTTTTCTGATTTTGTTTTACCATATTGTCGGCGTGATTAAAACATATACAAAATTCAGTGTACTATCACTATAACGAGCAAAGCCTGATCGAGATTCTAATTACTATCTCGCTGAAATGCAAATTTTATATTAATTATCAACACAAGTAAATAAATAAATTACTACTAACGGTTAATACTATCTATCAAATATCTTTAAAAGACCGGCCAAGAGTGTATCGGACCACGCATAATGTAGGGTTCCATAGAAAGTAGTTTCTCGGAGATAACTCAAAAATGGCTCAACCGATAATGTTTTTTTTTTAATTTATTTCTAATAAAAGTATGATACAATTTACATAAATATCAGTGTCGCCAAACATTAAAGTTTATCGGCGATGGTAACACTCACTTCCAGTTTATGTACCAGGTTTTCTTATCCTATGACCTAAGTACCTAATCCTTATTTTAAATTAGTAAGTAAGTACAACTGACCCAAGATGGGTATTTATTTAACTTGTGTGAAATAGTTTACGTAGATGTACATAATGTCCATATTTGCAAAAAAAAATGTTTTGACATTTAGTTCGGCATATGTATGGATGGAGTGCCTCCCCTTGAAGTTTCTTTTCAGCAATTTAGCAAAAACTAAGTAGCGGCACAAGAAACACACCTATGGATAAAATTTCATCAATATATGTTTTACAATAAAATGGTTGTGACATACGGATGGACGGACATGTTTCAAGAAACTTTTAAGGGTTCCTTTTTGCCATTATGGCTACGGAACCCGAAGAAGTTTTTGCTCTGTGTTATATTTTAAAGATCAAAATTTAATGGTTTTACAGCTCTCGTGACAATTGTATGACGATTTCGTGGACAAATGCCGCTCCTTACATGTGTATTTTTAGTATTCGTAACATCATTAGTTTTGTAAATTTTTCATAATTATATAAGTGATTTTTACGGTTGATATTCAAAATCGCTACAAAAAAATAACCATCTATTAAACTCACTTGCACAGCACAAAAAAACGAAATTCACATGAAAACATCGCTTTGATGTGCATTCAGTTTTTTTTCTGCGCTAGTCAGTTTTTTTTTCTGATATGCAGAATATTTTTACCAATATTTCGCCGCTGACTGTACTTCAACAAAATCTAGGTTTTATTTTATTACATAAAAATCGACTAATTGAGATCGTTATTACTTATCTTATTTAATAGGTAAGTAGCGTTCCTAAAAATATCACCATTGCAGACTTAATCACACTGTTCAAATAAAAAAATATCCGCAAAAGGATTATAATTATTATAAAGCTGCCCGCGCGCCTCTGTGTAAAGTCATATTCTTTGAACATCGTTCCGGTGCAGTGTGGCGGATTTACGTACGATCGCAATGAGCGGGGTAAGCGGGTGGCGCGGGTACACAGCGCCCAAACGCTCAAGGACACTCTGGCGACAATCGTCTTAACTCGTATCATTATAATTTTAATAATTATTTTGATGGCGTATTATTAATTAAACAATTTAGTATTTAATTGAAGCATCAGAGTATCATTGCCTCACTAAATAGAACACCATCACCACTACTCGCCAACAGATGACGCTTGTAGTGTCTTAATGCACACAATGCAGCCGCATGCACCGATACAACTACGCTTCGACACTAGTCACGCCGCCTACCTTGGTGGTACATTGATCGAGTTATATCGATGCCGCTAACGTTTGTTCAACGCAGAAACATGACCCTCGGCGCATTGCCGAGGACTTTTTGAGAAACGCCCTACCGGTCTCAAGGTACGCATGCTATATGCCTCAACCAAGTTTGAGCATTTTAGTGTTGTGACACTAAGCCACTAGGCCAGTAATTTGTCCTACTGGCCTGGTACATATCTACCCAGCTGGGTAGTACTCGGCAAGTAATCACTAGAGAGAAGAGAGTACATGTAAATTTCTGAAGCAATAAATTGTATCCCATCAAAAACATTACATGTACAATAATGCCAGCCTCGCAACGCTGTACTCCTACTTCAAAAAGTAATGAGGTCTAATGAAAACCAAGCCGGTGTGCCGGAGTTTACTAACAACATGTCATTGTGATCTTTTGAATATTAGATGTTTATATTTTTATAATAAAAAGAAACAGAAAAAATAACTTTGTTTCTGCATATATTTATATGGGATTACAATGTTAACTGTGCGGGTTGTAAAACTAGAGAACCCGGGATATTGCGGTATGTTTTAATTTTCAGTGGCTTTATTGTCTAAGAGTTAACCCTAGAAGTTAGAAGTGTTCAAAATTTGGAGCTTGTGGGACTGCTACTCGTAGAAGTATTTTAGATATACGATGATCGTAATCAGTGAGTCAGTGACAAAATTAAGGAATTTTGACTTGCAATAGTTCTTAAAGTATATAGTGAAATTCAATGATATTGGGATCTTCCTTGTGTTATGGCCTCTTTGTCACAGAAATTTCAGCCTTCTAGCTTTATCGATAACAGAATTAGAGGGGGGTCGAAAATGGCCTGAATGGCTTCGGAAAAAGGATGGTTCGGCCGTGCCTTTGTTTTGCTCGACTTGGCAGGGGAACTGCCGTGCCCACAGATCTGGTACGCGCGACTTTTTGTCGTCGCCCCCCGCCATCCCACTAGAGCGATAACCATAGATTTCTTCATAACGGGTATATCAAGACATATGTGAAACAGCGCATTTGCCAGATGACTTAAACTTTTTATTTTACCCAAATTTAAACATAAGTTGTACTTATAAATGACGCTTAAATAAGATTTATGACTGTTGTGTAATTCACCTGTGACAACTGCATTTTTTCTCTGTGTATATTTGTGTTGATGTATATTTAATTATTTCTTTTGTTATAAGTCGAAATACGAGTAGATGTCATATGCTTTAGAATAAGTGACCAAGTCCTCCGGTATCCGAGGCGAGGCCAGCAGGCAGCATCTTTTTTTTGGCATCTACCTATGGTTGATATAACTATAAACATTATTAGACATTCAATGACATAACATGCAATAAAATCAACATTATTGTACGCCAAACACTGGCCATTGTCATGTGTTGTTTCGTAGGTATGTACAATAAATTATTTGTATCTGTATGGATCGAAGCGAATTCTTACTCCGAAGACCGGATAACCACTTATCCACATAGTCTCCGCTGGCAATCTACTGGCAGTAGGATGTCGGGTCGCCCCCCCCAAACCCGCAATACAAAGAGGCGATAAGTTGAGACAGATGTAGCCTAAGCCGGTCTCGGCTAGAAGTTGCCGTTTAAGATCGTGGCAAGTGCAAAACTTTTATGCGAGCCTTATGTTCCTAATGAGAGACAACAGGAACAAATTTTCATCACCACAGTTACATTAGTGACCGATTGAATAAATCTTTTTGTAAAAATCTGTTTCAACTTAAAGAAAATCACAATTTCCAAAAATTTCCAAAATAGTTTTATTTGTTCCATATGACTAGACCCCGTTTTCAGTGGTGAAATTTTAATGAAAATGCTAGGGTTGCCATAGCACATTATAATATTCTTAACATGACGTATATATATTTTGATGTAAGCTATATACTTATTTTATTTATACAGGGTGGAAAGATAAGTCGGTCCCTGGAGGGAAACTACCTTAAAACCTTGAGATAGCTCAATTCGCTCAAAGGAAACATTATTTTATTTTTCCTAAAAACTAAAACTGCACTCACAGTTTTTTTCTTAATTTTCACTTTATTCCATACTAATTGTATGAAAAATATTATTATTATTATTGATGTGTTCTCTTGTGCCCTAAACTTGGTTGGTATTTAGAAGTTTTTATCCTAGTTGGAAACAGGATCGATTGGCATCAATTGTCATGAAAATTATTTATGGCAAAAATTTCAAAAAAAATACTTTTTTTGAAAACTGTACTCTTTTCCAAAAATTTGTAAATGCAGTTATGTCCCTTTAAAGAAATTAAAGAATGTTTCCTTTCAGTGAATTGAGCTATCGCAACATTTTAAGGTAGTTTTCCTCCAGGGCCCGATTTATCTTTCCACACAGTATATTAAGGCAAAGGACTTTAGCGAAGTTTAATTTGGTATATAAACTCCATAATAGTAACTTAATTGTATTTTTTTCGGCAATTATGATTGATGTCATATTAATCACTTAATTGTTTATTCAGTAAAAGTATGGATTTCCTGAATATTCTTGCTAAATTTTCTCAGTTTCTCAGTCTCAGCGACGCAGAAATGGTTACTAAATATAGTATAACTGTGCAATAGATACCAATTTTTTCGAATAGGTAAGCCTGGTAAGCGTCCCTATTAGATTATAGTTTTCTAATAAATAAATAAATTTGTTTTTTTTTTTCAGTAACATGATACAATTGTGCAAATGCATATACATTTTAAAGTAAGATGACTAAGATTCGTGTTAAAACGTGTTAAATCGTATATATATGACGGTTCCTAGGATGAAATGGTCACAGTATTCAAAACAATTACGACAAGTGGAAAAAGATGGCCAAAAAATGAATTGTATTGCACAAGCGATAACCAGACATCAGAGTTACGGAAAATGTTACCTAATGAAAATACCACCTCAACGAATGTAACCTTTTTGTCATGGAGCGGTGATATAATTGATTTTTTTTTATATGTCACATGTTGTACTCGAAATAAAATATTGTGTGACAACCCTATGATTCGATATCATTAAATTTTCACCACTGATAACGGAGTCTGCATATGACACATCTACACAACACGCATGCATTTTAAAAATAAATAAATAAATAAATAAATAAATATTTGGGGACAATCTTACACAAATCAACCTAGTCCCAAACTAAGCAAAGCTTGTACTATGGGTACTAGGCGACGATATACATACTTATATAGATAAATATATACTTAGATACATAGGAAACACCCATAACTCAGGAACAAATATTCGTGATAAACACACAAATAAATGCCCTTACCAGGATTTGAACCCGGGACCTCCTGCTTCATAGGCAGGGTCACTACCGACTGGGCTAGGAGGCCGTTGTGTCAAATATATTATAACTGGCGTACTCTTTATTTACACTGTGACTAGGCGTTTAGCACCACTACAAATTATATCAATTAAGATAAAATTACTAACAGTATGGGGGTATTAATGTAGTGTTAATGTATATTTTAGTAACGTGCAAAACCATAAAAGTAAACTTTTACTTTGAGTTTATTAAAGAAGATAACGAGAACGCTGCGCATGGCCCCTCGCATCCCCGCTCCCGCGTCCCGCGTCCTGCACGTGCGCATTCCACTAACGAGTGAAATATTAGGTATATTTATTTGTGACATGATAAAACTTTTTAATACGCAGGATATTTTTTTGGATTTTTGTACAGTCGCAAGAAAACTCTTAAAGGAAATATAATTTAAAAAAAATATTGACGGAGGAATATTCTACTGCGAATAATAAGCAAATTTTTATACTGAAAAAGTTTGATGATGAAATTTTTGGATTTTTTTTGTCATACGTAGAATACATACATTTAATGTCACTTCAGTAAAAAAAAAGACGGAGCAAATTTCCGATGTGAGTTATACGAAAAAACTATTTTTTATAAAAAAATAGGTTCAGTTAAAGATTTTTTTTTTATATTTTTAACATTGGTTACATACATCAAGTCAATATTTTTAGTGCAATAAAATTAGACTGAGCATTTTTCCAAACGTTTCCAAAAAAACCTAAGAAGGACAAGTGTTTTTTTTTTGAAAAATATATATATACCATCTACTCCTGACACTTTATCATGCTGTAAAGTTTTTTGGACTGAGGAATTAATGCGAGGTCAACCCCTCTATTGCCTGGCCTATAAATTACAAAAGGCGTTATTTTGATTTAGAGGAAATACGTCTGCACTTGAGTCTATTTAAACATATTAGGTATATTATTTATGGAATAGTGATGATTAGATCGCATACGTATCTTTTATTATAGCCTTTTACATTACATTGTATTATGGGGTAGACCGAGGTGAATTCAAAGACTGAAAACAGGGCCAAACGGATCAAATCTAGCATTTTTGTGAAATTCATTAGGTCGCGCCACCTTGGCATCGGTCATTGTGGCACTCTTTGAGGGAGGCCTATGTTCAGCAGTGGACGTCTTTCGGCTGATATCATATCAGCCGAAAGACGTCCACTGCTGAACACCAGATGATGATGATATACATGCTTGTTTCCTCTTGCCTACTGGGCCTAACCGGTTATATATATATATAACTGGAAAGGCCCAGTAGGCAAGAGGAAACAAGGAAGACCAAAAGAGGGGTGGGCAGACGAAATAGAAATAGAAAACATTTATTCGCGATAACAAATAAATATTGGATACAACAAGAAATATTGGAAGTGGCCGGTAAAAACTGGATGGTGATAGCTAAAGACAGAAGTTGCTGGATAAAATTGGAGGAGACCTTTACCCGAAAGCCACCTTAAATAAAATTAAGTAAACAAAACTTTTATTCTCTTCAATAAAAATTTTAACAGTTTTATGAAATTAAAAAAAAAAACACGTAACAGTAGATTATTTACTTAAGGAATAAAGAAGGCTTATAGTAATGTAATAATATATATGTACAAAATATCATATATTGAAATTTTAGAAAAATTGGCAATAATAAAGTAGACTTATTCGAACATGTTTGCTAAAAAACTTGCTCTTAACTTTCACTTTCTTTGAATAGAAGTCACTGTTTTATTTAAAACCAGAAACGAGATACCTTCTGAAAAACAAGTATTTTATCTATTTTCGTACTTTGCGAGTTAGACCAAATTCTTAAGTTAGTACTTGAATTATTCTATGTTAAACACCCCTCTAACTGCAGCATCGGTTTCTCAACATTCCCTGAAAACCGAATAAGAAATTCGAATCGAAATGCTACGACTACAAGTTTCGTATGGTTTCAACTTAGCCGGTATCTTCGGCATCCTGGAGCACGAGGGAATAGGCTACGTACCAATGTCAATATTGAATCAGCGCGACTCGTGTTTGTGAGAGGAATAAATTGCGGAGAGCCGACGGAAACTGTTGCTGTGTTCCCATTGGTTGCCACTGTAGACGTGACAGTTCTAAAAAGAACCACTAGGTTGTGACTGTGACATCCATGTAAAAGTGGGGTCTAACCGGCAGTTTGACCAAAACAGTGGGTGGGTAGTTTTTTTTCCAAAGATATACTTAAAAATAATAAATAATTCTTTGCACCGTCAACTGCTACAACTTTGGGCATCGTAGGCAAATTTGTAGCAGTTGACGGTACATAATGTTTATTAAGTCTGTATTAAGCAGACTTCGTCTCCCATTGACGCCGGACGCTACTTAGAGGGTAACGTAATAACGTTACACAGAAACGATTATGTAAGGCGACGCTACAGCGTAAAAGCGCGCGGTATTATGAACTGGTAATCAAAGTCGTCATCATCATCAATTTAGTCTGTTTAAGCTTACGACTCTCCCGTGCTTTGTTAGCCATTGGAATGACATCCCTGTTGGCGTCAGACGAATAATTTTCTTATCTGTCTTTTTTTCTGGCCGAATTAATGCTGGATGCTTTTAATTTCAGTAGCCGTAATTAATTTCTGTTTGCTGTTACTTATATGGATAGAGGCACAGATCAAATAATACTGGGGATACACAAACAGCCCAAAAAAATGGCCCTATAATAGAACGACTCTGGCTGTACTTTCTTTGACAGTCTTATTACGGTATAGGCTGGCCGGTTTCAAATTTCCAGGAGCCATATTTTCAGTCAATCTTGTTTCAAACTGTACCTCCTTTACACTGTTGCTCGAATTTACCTCCTCTAGGTAAATGTCTTACGCCAATATTCACAAAAATATTCATCGTGATCGTTGTGTGGGCAGAAAAGTCGTTGAGGAGTGCTGAGTCGGTTCTTTTCCACCATTCTCTCAGGACTGCATGGCAAGTGTTTTCTCTATTTGTATATTGCAGAGATCTAACACTCAGCTATTTACCGTTAACTTACATATAAGATGGCAGTGATAAGTGCCTCCTCAGGGAACAGTTTTAAAAACAGCTAGATAAACATTTGAAATCAAAAAATAGAACTACGCTTATAGACAAGTGCAGTGATATACACGCATCAGCTCATAGCTGCTTAAACAATTTTTAATTAAACAATTTTTAATACAATATATAATAATATAATATTTATATGAACGACATAAAATAACTATACAAAAATACTCGTACGTACATAATAAAATAAGGTAAGGATACCTTTATGGGAGATCTACGGCTATCTAAATATTTATGGCACTGATTATAAAAGCCTTGAATATTCCGTGCATGCTTAACAAGGTTCTACATCAACAAATAGTGTACAAATCTTTTCTGATTTAGTGTTTGGTTTTGCTTTTTCTCTCGGTGTCACTGTCCGCATGAAAAGCATATCTAATTTGTTTTTCCATTGGGATTGCATTTACTGGGATAAAAAGCAGTCTACGTCATTCTCCGTTATTTTGGGATAGACTATTTGAATTTTGGTTTGTGTTTTTTTGTTATTTTTAATTGCTTTAAAGTACCTAACTAGTTAGTACGGCGATCTTGCCTTTAAAGTTAAAAGATTTTATTGAAGCAAATGAATGCGTTTAATGGTTTAAATTAATTATGAACTTTCATGGGTCGTTAATGCAGATAATATAATTATTTGTAAGTTTATTTTAGTTTTATATTTAAGTTTATTGTAAGTTTATTTTAGTTTTATATTTAAGTTTATTGTAAGTTTATTTTACATTTACATTTAAGTTTATTGTAAGTTTATTTAGTTTTATACCTAAGTTTCTTTATTTTTGGTACTTAAATAAATAATTTATTCACTTGAAAAAGATAATATAACGTATTTGAAAGGTCAAATTATTCATACTAAAATATTTTCAAACTTCGAAGTATATTTATATATTTTTTAAGTATATTTGGATACGTAGTATCGGTTAGACACTTAAATCAATATTAAATAGAAGCTCCGTTGAAAAACGCTTATTCTAATCATGAACAACGTTTAATACACATACAAGTGAAGGATACATTTTGTACACAATTCGCCGTACAATCGGTAGAGGCAGTAAAGCGTTGAACGCTCGTGGGTATCACTTCCAGGGCATTTGGCCCGCTATAGCCTCGTAAATGGGATGCGCGGGCTTTGGCATCTCCATCACTAGCCTTCTACTCACCGTAACCAGTTTAACTGTGTCCTCAAGATTCTATAGTGCCGAGCGTAATCGTAGTTCATGATAATGTCTTTGGACTGAGAGATAGCATTTAACCCAGATAACCCTGAAACTATTTAATACTATAGATTTTTATAAAATTTTAGTATATCGTTATTTACGGCCTGTTAGGAACGAAAAAAATAATAAGAAAAATCTTAGTCACCTGGGAAAGCCGGAAAATGTGTGGTGTTATAACACCTAGTAGGAGGATGTACTACTATACCAAGTACTGGAGACAATGATAAGGGATGGTAGACAGAAAAAGAAAATATTTGTGATGAAATGTTTATATTTAATATATTTAGCCGTTATACAATGATGTGAACTCATGCCGCAGTATGAAACGCCAAAAAACAAATTTTGGGATGTAAATGAACAACACACTTCTTACACATAAAGTTCGTTTTCTTTTTGCAGACTTTGCATGTCAATTGAACTTCTTTATAATAGACGATATGGTCCAATCTGTCAAATCGAGACGTTTCCCTGTGAGTCGCGGGAGTGGGACAAGGTCCACGTCTTTCAGTTTTTTTATAGGTTTCTAATAAAGCCCTTGCAACAACTCTTCTGAAAGTCAGGTGATCGTATTCCCCTCCATTATGCCTGTATAGTTGCCAGGCATTATGTGTAGCCATATCTAAAGAGTGACAAATTAGTGGAAAGTACCACTTCTTTCCACGAATAGATGTTCGGTAAAGCCCTATGTTTTGGTCTGATCTATCCACACCTCCCATATTCTCATTATATTTTTTTATGATGTTAGGCTGGTCAATAAATATATATTTCTTTTGCTGCTGAGAAAAACGTTTCGCTTTATGCAGTGGCTCGACGCTATCTACATTGGACACAGCAGTGACTACGTTATTATCGTTCCACTTGCAAACCAAGATATCCTCAGGATGACTAGATTTGAATTGAATAGTTCCTCTCTCGGTCTTTTTGAACACATTATTTGATGGCAGGGGGCATTTCGATGTTCTATTTTCCCGAATTGTACCTGTTGATTTTAGGTATCTGTTACTTAATTCATGCATTAGAGGTACAGAGGAAAAAAAGGTTTCAAAATACAAGTGAAAACTAAGATTTGGCTGAAGGGATTGTAAAACGTCGGCAAACTTCAAAATTACGCTCCCACCTAGACCAAACTGTTTATAAGCTGCTGGTAACGTGGTAGATTTGCCCTGATATGGATCAAACCATAATACGTATCCTAGTCTGGTGGCACCAACCCAAAACTTATACCCCCATCTTATCGGCTTGCCCCGTATAAATTGTTTGCAGCCGTGACCTCCATAGTATGGCACCATCGCCTCATCAATACTGTACACTTCCTCTAATGGTGCCATTGATGAAAAAATATTATTTAGTAAATCAAACAAGGGTCTTACTTTCGCAAACTTGTCGTTTTGAACTTGTACTAATGTATTATCACAGCAATGGATATGTGTCATTATAAAAATGAAACGGTCTCGAGACATAGCATTATATACTAATGGAAAATCAGTGTCTGAAAACTTTTCCTAATACATTATCTTACGTGCCACGATCACATAGCCACTAAACAATAATATTCCAAGAAAACATTTCATCTCTGCATGAGTTATATTACCAGTCTTATTTTTTTGTTGTGCATATATATTTGTGTAGTGCACGAGCAAATCAATGGCCTCATTAGTCATCAAAGCTTCATAATAATACAGAGGTGATTGCAAATTCTTAGGGGCTTGATCATTTTGCCACTGAGGATATAATTTCGGACTATGCTGGTTTCGCCAAGTATACTTTTGACTTTTTGGCACTGTTGATGTTCCAGCTATTGGAGAATCAGTGACGTTACTTTCTTGTGTGACACATGTACGTTTAGCAAAACGAGACAATGGAATATTATCATCATCATCTGACGAAGACTCACTGTAAACAAGTTCAGCTTCCGCTCGCAGCTGCGAACCTGGCAGGTTGTGCATATTCACGTAGTTTTCATCGCCGGAATCCTAGTCTGTTATATCCGCGTTTGCATTATCCGGGGGCAAAATAGTGACAAAACTTGGTAAAAGTGTGTCATCATCCGCTTTCTCCAATTCTTCTATTATTTCAGTAAGCTTCAATGGTTTTCTTGGGCGCAACCTAAAATTTCGTACAAAAATATCTTAGACGTTTATATTACTACCAGGTGTTATAACACCTGTACTATGAAAATAACAAATAAAAACTTCAAGATGTCTTTACCAACGTTAATTAACTGCTATTCAAGTAACGAATAGTCGTAACATATATAATATATACCAAAAAGACAATAATATACAAATATATCTTTTAAATAGCTTACCTTTTACCAGACATATCGACACGAAATTAAACTGCTGCTGTAAAACACAATTTACGCTTAAAATTATCAATATTTGCTTCTTACAACTGCACACAAATTAACCTTAAACACCATTGAATGAGACAACCTAAGAAATACATTCCAAATATCGTGTTTTTTATTCAATATTTGAGGGTACATTTAAAACAATTCGATCGGTGTTATAACACCTGGTCGGGTTAATTGGGTTAAGCCAGTAGAAGTATAAGTTCCCATATGAACTATGAGACTTCTCTTTCTGGACAATACTTACTAGACGACAAGCATATTTTATATTTATCTTCATACTATCCCAATCCCACATACATCATAGTACATATGGTCACCCTACTTAGAATGAGACGCAGCCCCCCACATTACCCTCTCTTTCGGCCTCACTTTGTGGTCGAAGTATGATCTCCAGATTGTATTTAACTTCATGGTAAGTACTAAGTACACATAAAATGGAATCATTATCAAAGCGCCATCTTACTGTAAAAGACCGCGATTGCTTGACTATTTAAACATGTCAACATTGAATTGTCATAGTTCATCTCAAGTATACTAGATGGCAGAAGCGGAAGCTGCGATTATAAAAACGCAAAATGCAGTCGTCAACCGCGATACCCGTCACCTTTAATTAAACAATTTTTAATACAATATATAATAATATAATATTTATATGAACGACATAAAATAACTATACAAAAATACTCGTACGTACATAATAAAATAAGGTAAGGATACCTTTATGGGAGATCTACGGCTATCTTAATATTTATGGAACTGATTATAAAAGCCTTGAATATTCCGTGCATGCTTAACAAGGTTCTACATCAACAAATAGTGTACAAATCTTTTCTGATTTAGTGTTTGGTTTTGCTTTTTCTCTCGGTGTCACTGTCCGCATGAAAAGCATATCTAATTTGTTTTTCCATTGGGATTGCATATACTGGGATAAAAAGCAGTCTACGTCATTCTCCGTTATTTTGGGATAGACTATTTGAATTTTGGTTTGTGTTTTTTTGTTATTTTTAATTGCTTTAAAGTACCTAACTAGTACGGCGATCTTGCCTTTAAAGTTAAAAGATTTTATTGAAGCAAATGAATGCGTTTAATGGTTTAAATTAATTATGAACTTTCATGGGTCGTTAATGCAGATAATATAATTATTTGTAAGTTTATTTTAGTTTTATATTTAAGTTTATTGTAAGTTTATTTTAGTTTTATATTTAAGTTTATTGTAAGTTTATTTTACATTTACATTTAAGTTTATTGTAAGTTTATTTAGTTTTATACCTAAGTTTCTTTATTTTTGGTACTTAAATAAATAATTTATTCACTTGAAAAAGATAATATAACGTATTTGAAAGGTCAAATTATTCATACTAAAATATTTTCAAACTTCGAAGTATATTTATATATTTTTTAAGTATATTTGGATACGTAGTATCGGTTAGACACTTAAATCAATATTAAATAGAAGCTCCGTTGAAAAACGCTTATTCTAATCATGAACAACGTTTAATACACATACAAGTGAAGGATACATTTTGTACACAATTCGCCGTACAATCGGTAGAGGCAGTAAAGCGTTGAACGCTCGTGGGTATCACTTCCAGGGCATTTGGCCCGCTATAGCCTCGTAAATGGGATGCGCGGGCTTTGGCATCTCCATCACTAGCCTTCTACTCACCGTAACCAGTTTAACTGTGTCCTCAAGATTCTATAGTGCCGAGCGTAATCGTAGTTCATGATAATGTCTTTGGACTGAGAGATAGCATTTAATTGGCAGTGGGACATAACGGAACCGTTCCGGTGGAATCGCTATGCCCATACCATCCTACGATCAATCAGATATACAAGATGGTTTGAAAATGGAACCGTTAATTTTTAAATGTGGATTTAACTTTAGTATTATTTATTTTAAATAGTTGCTTAAAAGTGACATCGCCATACACTTAAGTGGATATTTGACTACGCTGTTTTATCGGGCCCTATTTTTCGTGTACTTTGCCAGACCCTTCGTAAGTGCCTGAACTCTTATTACATTGTCTATCACGTGAAGTAGGGTTCGAGAATAGTCTCACATAGACATTCATTATTATGACGTCACTAGTTTAAGTGCCATAATTATTGACAAAGTCCACACATTAGGACTCAGTGGGAATTAGGAACATGCATGATTTTTTCGGAAGACGTCATTCGATTCTACTTCCCCGTAGATTCAAATGTCTCTAATAAACCTACTATCTGTGATAGCCCTGAAACGTCAAAAATGTGAAAATACGTTAGGTGTCTGCGCCGCGCGTCAAAACACCCCATACAAAAAGTGTGAGGTTTGCGACGTCACCGACCTCAAAGTTGCAGAAAACTGTTAGGAAGGAACAAATTTTTGGAAGATTTTTGTAATTTTAGGCACAAAAAAATGCGTTCAGCTATATAGTTGTCATACATTTTTTTTCTTGTTAGAACATAAGTAATCGAACTGAGGTTTCTAAAATACATTTGAGGGATAAAAAATGCCTAAAATTTTACGTTTTTAAACCGCAATATCTTTAAATAACTGTTAAAAATTATTACGGATTTCCACTTATTTATATTAATTTGGTGTTGTTGAACGTGTTTATTTAACAAATTCAATTAAATATTTTTCACGCATGTTCTCCATTGTCTCATCTCAGGGGATTGAATGAATGAATGAATTGAATGAATGAATGAATTTTATTTGCGGAATACGGGTTACATAGAGTTGGTATAAATATAGTAATTACAAGTTCTCCATATTCTACTTAGACAAGCATGCAAAAAATTATCTGTATTTTTGGTGGATTGTTAATGAATTAATGATCCAACAAGATACAGAGACTTAGCCTATTTACAAGTCTTATCCAACAACATGCATACTATCAACTATGTATATTTATCATTAAAAAACTTATCTAAGGAATAAACATTTAGGTCACATAACCAGGCATATAAGCTCGTTTTGAAGTGATTAAAAGGTAGATTTTTTATATTTCTTGGAACCTTATTATATATTTTAACACACATAAAATATGGACTGTTTGTCGTTTGTTTCAAGCGAGCTTTATGTACATATAATAGGTCTCTTTGGTTATCCGGCCGTTGTAGCTGTTGACTTCATAGTTTTTGTTAAAATAATGTTGATTGCTATGCACAAATACAGCTGTTTCGTATATATATAACGAAGGCAACGACAAAAGTTTGTGAAGTTTAAATATGGGTTTACATGAGTCTAGTGGCTTAAGTGAAAATATGGCTCTAATACATTTTTTTTTATTTAACAAAAGCTTTTTGTATATCGGGGGAATTTCCCCATATAATAAGACCATAGCGGAGTATAGACATAACGTAGCCGTGGTATGCTACTAGGGCTGCCTCACGTGATACAGATTCTCGTAACTTTCGGAGTGGAAAAATAAATTTGTTCAATCTGCTACATACATTTTCAACATGGACATTAAAGTTACAATGCTCATCCAAATGTATGCCTAGAAACTTTGTGCTGTGATCTTTATCAACTTGTTCTCCGTTATATGTGATATCAAGTTCTTTAGGTTTGCTCTTTCTAGTAAGGAATTGTACATGTTTAGTTTTAATAATGTTTATGGACAGGTTGTTATTTCCTAGCCATTGTATAGTCTTTTGTAAGGTTTGCTTTATCTCTTGTTTATACGTCAGATCATTGATGCATGGTATAATAATCGATGTGTCGTCAGCGAATAGAACTGATGGATATCCTATAATTTTCGGAAGATCATTTATATAGAATGAAAAGAGCAACGGCCCAAGACGCTACCTTGAGGTACCACGAATTCATTTGGTTTGTAACATGATTTATAGTTCACTATATTATTTCCTTCTTCTTTAATTATTTCTGTACACAGAGCTCTTTCATTTAGGTAAGATGTAATCCAGCAATGGATATTACCTCTCACGCCGTACAAATCTAATTTATCCAGCAGCTTTTTGTGACAAACCAGGTCAAATGCTTTTGACATATCTAAGAAAAGAACGCTTACAGCTTGACCTTGGTCTACATGAGATATTACTTGTTTTAGCAAAGAAAAAGCAGCAGTTGAGGTTGATTTGTGCTTTCTAAAACCATGTTGACAGTCAGTAAAAAGAGTGTACTTATTAGTAAACATCGGTATCAACGTTCAAATTTCGTGGCACTTGGTAAGGGTCGCAAAAAAAGAAATACATAGGTATCATTGTTTTATTTATTAGTAATAAATAACATTTAATTTATTTTTATTCTTAATCGTACTTTGGTAAACTGTACATATATTTAAAGAGGTTTATATTCTTAATACGTCATAGAACCTCAATACTCATTTCATTATCCATTTGTAAAAAAAATTCTAAATGCCAAATAGGCAACAAATGTCAATTTAATTGTCATGCAAAATAATATGTGGTAAAATCTTCAACGATAATAGTTCTTAAAAACACTTACAACTACAATTTAGCATTGATAAATCTTTACCCAACTCCCTATCAGACTTGAGAAAATGGATTTGACGCAGTATACTGATTTTATATTCACTAACGAAGGTGCTTGCTGTACTATTTGCGAAATGAATATAAAAAAGAAAAGGTACAATATAGAGAAACATTTGAAATCAAAATCTCATCAAGATAAATTATCTGATTCACGCTGCCATTTACAGGATATAATACGAGATAATGCTGATTTCGAAATTAAAGACGATATCGTATATTGCAAATTGTGTAATTCGAAATTATTTCCCTCTAAATCTAGTATCGACCGCCATTTAAAAACAGATTTACACAACAAAATTCATAAAAATAATGCACAAGAAAAATTTAATAAAGATTTAACAGAGTTTATGATTTGTTCGAATATACCGTGGTCAAAATTAGACAATCCTAAATTTAGAAATTTTGTAGAAAACCTTTTAAATCATAAATATGGAAACGATATTACTGTGCCGAGTGAAACAAAAATACGAGTAAAATGCTTACCTGAATTGTATGAAAAGAAAAAAAATGAATTGAAAGAGAAATTACAAAATAAAATGATTTACCTCAGTGTTGATGAAACATCAGATTCCGTGGGAAAAAAAGTGGCAAATATTTTGATCGGAGCTCTAGATGGAACTAGTACCCAGCCACATTTATTTGCTTCTAAGGTATTGGAGGCGACTAACCATTCGACAATAACCAAACTCGTTGAGGAAACCCTTGAAGATCTTTGGGGCGATGAATACAAAAAAAACATGGATAAATTATTATTTTTTATAACGGATGCCGGTTCCTACATGGTAAAAGCAGCTAAAAACCTTGTTCAGAAATATAAAAATATGACTCATGTAACATGCATAGCACATGGATGTAATCGAGTCGCAGAGATAATTAGAAGTCTTTACCCGACCATAAACAGTTTGATTGACTGTATCAAAAAAATATTTCGTAACGCTCCTTCAAGGACAAATTTATTTCATCAAATGTGTGTAAATATTCCTCTACCACCCCGACCCGTGATAACAAGATGGGGAACATGGTTAAATGCTGCCTCATATTATCACATGCATTATGATAAAATCAAATCTGTCATCGATGCCTTAAATCCGCGTGAAGCGAGTGCAATTTCTAAAGCAAAAAAAATTTTCCGTAACCGGAATTTAAAAACTGAGTTACTATTCGTCGATACACACTTTAGTATAATTGCTAAGTCAATAAAATTATTGGAGGATCCAAAACTGAGTCTAGCAGAATCATTAAACATTGTTCATGGTTTGCAAAAAAAAATATCAACGTTAAGGTTACATCAAAATGCCAGAAAAGTTTATTTTAAATTAAAAAGTGTATTAAAGAAAAATCCTGGTTATAAGACTGTACAAATAATTAACCAACTATCTAAAAACAACGAGGCTGAAATACCAGAAAGTGTAAATAAAAACTGTGTGCAAAATTTTCAATGCTTGACATACCTTCCTATTACCTTAGTCAGCGTGGAAAGATCTTTTAGTCATTTAAAATGGATATATTCTTACAGACGTCAAAGATTGACAGCAAAATCTATGGAACAAATTTTAGTGATCTATTCTAACTCGTAAAATATTGTATGCCACACCTGGACATAAAGTGGCTTTTTCCGCACGCTACGCGTACGGATAGAGCCGCTTTCTGGCCAAATGTGCACATATTTTTCCAACACGGGAGGTAATAAAGAAAGCCCTCGATCGCATAATTACGTCCCTCGCTTGCAGCTTGGGCCGCAACAATTGCGATTGCGCGGCCTTTCTTTGTTTTACCACCCTAATTAGGAAATGTACTATTTAGGGGCTTTTTTATTTACATATACAAAATAAAGGTTAAAAATACTAAGTGATTTGTTTGTATTTATTTTTCTGCCAACCGTACATTGCCACGAAATTTGAACGTTGATACCGATGTTTACTTATTAGCAAAATTGGTAAGCCTTTCAAATATTACTTTTTCAAAGATATTTGAAAGGACAGGTATAAGAGCAATGGGTCTGTAGTTACATACTTCAGTTTTCTTTCCTTTTTTGTATAGAGGTTTAATAACTGACTTTTTAAGTCCATCGGGGAACAAACCTTGTACTATTGAAAGATTTATGATATATAACAAGGGGTTACATATTGATTGAGAGCAAGATTTCAGTATTTTCGAGTTAATTTCGTCGTAACCCGCGGAAGTAGTATTTTTAAGCTTCATAATAATTTTATGTATTTCTACGGGAGTAGTGGGATTACAGAACATAGTGTAGTCATAGCGGCTAAAGCCCTGAAATGATGAACTATAGTTTGAATGTAATTTATTTGATACATCTATGAAATAGTCATTAAATATAGTTGCTATGTCATTTGGGTTAGTAATTGTTTGACTATTATTTAATATATTTTTAATCTGATTGGATTGCCGGAAATTACCGACCTTTTTAGGGTTCCGTAGTCAACTAGGAACCCTTATAGTTTCGCCATGTCTGCCCGTCCGTCCGTCCGTCCGTCCGCGGATAATCTCAGTGACCATTAGCACTAGAAAGCTGAAATTTGGTACTAATATGTATATCAATCACGCCGACAAAGTGGTAAAATAAAAAGTGGAAAATTTGTTTTTATTAGGGTACCTCCCCTATACGTAAAGTGGGGAGTGATTTTTTTTTTCATTTCAACCCTAACGTGTGATATATTGTTGGATAGGTATTTAAAAATGAATAGGGGTTTACTAAAATCATTTTTCGATAATGTAAATATTTTCGGAAATAATCGCTCCAGAAGTAAAAAAATATGCGTCCCCCCCCCCCTCTAACTTTTGAACCATAAGTTTTAAAAATATGAAAAAAATCTCAAAAGTAGAACTTTATAAAAACTTTCTAGGAAAATTATTTTGAACTTGATAGAATGAATAGTTTTTGAAAAAAAATTACATAATAATTTCTGAATTAAGTTTGTAATTTAACCGTATAAGCAGGTGTTTATTGTACCTGTAATTTCTACAAAATTACAATGAAATGACGTGCTTTCAAATAAAGTAAAAACGTTGAAAATCGGTTCACGCAATAAAGAATTATTCCATAAAAATCATCTTCCATACTTTAAGCTCGCGCGCAATAGTTTACTTAATTTGCCGATAGATGTCGCTGTACGTGGAACTCTCATATCATATCCTACATGGCGGTGTTATTAACTCTTAAGTGGGGACACTTACTGTGACGGACGGAAAACTACGGAACCCTACACTGAGCGTGGCCCGACACGCTCTTGGCCGGTTTTATTTATAATATCCCATGTGGCTCGACACGCATTTTTAGATTTATAGATATACCGGTGGTTACTAAGTTTTTTGGCAGAATTAATGCACCGTCGTAATATTTTCGCGTAACGCTTATATTTTAAATTATTATCCGTGCTGGGAAATAACCGTGTTTGAAGGTATAATTGCCGTTTGCGCTTAGTGCACATTTTGAGGCTTTTCGATATCCATTTAGCTCTTTGAGGTTTAATAGAGACTGCAACTTTTATCTTAGGAAAACAAAGTGAGTGAAACATAGTTATAAGTTCAAAAAAGGCATTAAAGGCACTATTGGTATCAGTTTTGCTACATATATCTTCCATGTAGTCATTAAATTTTAATAGATTTTCCTCGCTGTAGTCTCTTTTAAATACGTATATTTCTTTATAGGTATCTGATTTATTAAGTTGTACATGTACCGTCTGAGCGCTATGGTCTGACAGACCTAAATCATGAATCTGCCCTTTTACTCCAGACATATTTGAGATTGTTATGTGGTGAGTTAAATTATAATTGGTTAGTATCTGGTTATAAGAATTTGAAATTGGAGTAGTTTTAAGAATGTTTAAATTTAAGTGTCCACAAATAATGATATTTTTATTTCTAAACTTTTGTATAATAAATGCTAGGAAATTATCTAGGTTCTCCAAAAGAAGTGGTTCATTGCATTTTGGGACACGATATAGACATACTATAACACAGTTTTTGGATTTAATTTCAATCCCGCAGCATTCAAACTCGTTTTCAAGGGCAAATCTCTTTAAGGTAAGCTCTTCGAAATCAATCCAGGGGCGAATTAGTATGCAAACACCACCCCTTTTAGAATTTATTCGAGAAAAATGACTAGACAGCTTAAAGTTCAACAATTGTAGGGATGTAGGCTGGATTCATTATGTCTAAGATCTTACTTTTATTTATATTATCTACATACAGGATGTAACAAAACTACTAGTGATCCGTTTAAGGGCTTATATCGTATTGTAAGAAGTAGGAGATAATATTTTTGAACGCGAAAATTTTTTTTTGTACGGGACACGTGGTCCTAGCCGGTCACCCCTACATACAGAACCAAATTTATTTTTCGCGCGAAGTTTTTTTCTTAGTTTTTCATAATTAGTATACGATACCAATTATGCCTTTAATAGGATCACCAGCATTTTTGTTACACCTTGTATGTCTGTTACCCGATAAAGCAAATAAAATTACGGTGACAGCAAAGTATGACCTTTTTCCTGTATCTTATTATGATTTCATTAATTGAAGGGTACACGGAAAGAACATGTCTAGTCACATTGACAACATTTTGAGTTATAGCGCTTTTAAAATTTGGAACGATTCAATTAACCATACTATTTTCGTAACTAGATGGTTTTTACGAGTTAAGAAGTGGATATACGTTAAAATGTACATCTGTAACAGAAGTTGTTACTAATAGTTCATTGCAAGCTCTACATTTTGATATAAAAATCTCATTTTACAAAAAAAGTGACTAGACATGTTCTTTCCGTGTACCCTTCAATTTATCATTTCTTCTATTTTCCTCTGTCTTTTGACGTGCTGTCGACGAAAGATTTCGGTATATTTTATACCACTGAGGTATTTTCGTTGTCATTTCTTCCTCACATTTTTATTAGTAAAAACAAGGAATGAACAACTGTTGCCCGTTTAACAAAACATTCAACGAACAGCAAAACACGTACTAAACGTGAAGTACCAACGTACTAATAAATGTGAATTGTGTAGAAATTTGCATTATCATCAGCAGTTTGTTCTGCAGACGCCATACCATTATGTATGTACGGTATCTGCGAGGCGTCACTTTATGGGCAGTAAGAGACAAAGCGACGGTTTTAATACTGGGACGTGAAGCCGGCTCCCGCACAAATATTGTCTATTAGACATAATAATAACCCAAAGGTAAAAATTAAATTTTTTGCATGCGGCAAAGCAGTAACGTAGTGAGGCCGAGAACCCGAGGTTACTTCGGGTTTATAAATAATGCAGGTACTAATCCATTGGATCTGATTTTTTCTTTTAATTAAAAGATTATAGCGCCATCAATTTATTACGTAAGTCAATTTTTTACAGTTTTTGATCCTCTCCCCTTCCGTTTATAAGACAAAATGAGAATTAGCTTAACCCCTTCCCCCTATTTAAATTTATTACGTACAAAAGTTTTTAAAAGGAACAATTTGATACACGTTTGTTTATAATTATATTTTAGGGTTTTATAAGAAAATTGTTAAGAATTTTTTTAGATACTGGTTGAATTTGTTTCATTTTGTGATGTTGCGTTGGATATTGCATATATAAATCGAGTATTTTTAACCGTAAAAACCACCAATACTCCCCCCACCCCCATATAAGAAAAGTAAGATACTGCCGAACCTCCTCCCCCTCTTAATCGTCTTACGTAGTAAATTAATAAGCTATGATATAACTTACTATACTATACTTTATACTTGTATTTGACAATTGTTTCATGAAGAAATTTTTTCTATACGTAAAGCTATCATTATCAGTTATAACACAATGACAAAATCGCTCAAGAAAACAATTAAGTAATAGATGCTTGCATGGGTTAGGTGCTATCAGCCGCTCAAATTATTTTTGTGTGGCAACCGGAGTTCGAATACGCTAAGCGTCGCCTTGCGACGATAATGAGGATCTTTTACAAGTTTAGATTAAATTTATTTTAGAAGTGTATGTTAATACTTAGTTACTTATGTAGTTAAATACATGGAATAAACCGTAAAGATAAGACTAGAAATGGAGATTGAGCAGCGTAACAATGCACTACGAGTATATAGGTATTAGATATTTAGATTATTAGTAAATAGAATTAGATTTTTCATAAGTCACTTCAAAAGTTATGAGAAGATATATTATCTCTAGGAATTGTACATATAAACTCACCCATTTTCATAGGTTTAGAGTGTAACTCAGACTTACTTAATTAACTAAGTACTATCGGGTTCAGAATTGCATGGCCAATTTATGAATGAATTCATTGATAAATTGACCATGCAATTTTGAACCTGATGGTACATAAGTGTTTACGACAGACATTAATTAGGTTATTTCACAATAGTTATATGTCTACGTTATGTGGTTTTTAAGGTAAATTTCAAATTATAATTAGATAATAACTAAACAACATGTTTCGAGTTATATGTATTTCAAACTTGTGTCATCATTGAATAAACTTGGACGGTTTTAGGTAATTATGTGATAATTATTTTGTTTCAAAATAAAATACCTACTTGCAAAATTCATTGAACAATATACAGGGTGACATCTGAGAGGTGATCAGTTATATGTTTTTCTAACTCCATAAACAACTAGCAGTTGAATAGCCCAGACTTTTACTAAAATTGAACATAATTTTTTTCTTTTTTTACATATTTTTGTAATTTATTTTTCATTTGACGGGGTTTTCGGGATATTGAAACTACTTATTAGAATATTTAAATAAGTAAATTGAATTACCTCTTTGAAATGGAACCGTCGTTAATAACAATTTTGTCATTTATTCCGGATAAAATGTAATTTAATATTTTTTTTACGCTAAATATCTTATAAAACTGTTTTACACTAATATTATCACTTTTGAAAGAAATGAAATGACAAAAAATAAAGACTAAAATAATTAAAAAAATGCCTGATTTTAGTAAGACTCAGGGCAATCAATAGGTAGTTGTTTATTGAGTTAGAAAAACATATAACTGATAACGTCTCAGATGTCACCCTGTATTAGTCAGTTTCATCTTTAATATAGCTGCGAGTATATTGAATAATATCAACAACTTCATATTCACTACTACACTTACGATTTCGTTTTGCACACCTTAATAAAAATAAATACAGACCACAAAGTGAAGAATGTAAAGTCTGCGGACTTTTCGCCAAAAATCGATCTATTGTGAATAAAATAACATCGAAAAGAAAGATATCCTTGAGAGTAAAAGATTAATGCAACTACCTGCCTACATTTTAATTATAAAGTTACCTAAAAATATGTTTATAATGAAATTGATGTAATAATATCAAAATATAAGTGAACATTGTCTGTTCATCTGTTGTGAAACAAAGCTGCGCTCCTTGCCCGGGAACTTTTAATTAAATAGAACGCTTTTACTTGCACTTGGGAATTTGTAAAACACTCTCAAGATAACATTGTCCAATTCCAGACTACGTGCAAACAAACTATTGCGATGAATGAAGTCAGCCCCAGAAGCAGCTAAACAGTCGATATGTCCTGAATGATCTTCAATTAAACATGCATTACATTTAAAACATATATAGATAAATTAGAATCACTACAGATTAGGTTTTTAATATTCTTAGTTCCCAAAAAAATTAAAAATACATACAAAGATGACTACCGAAAACTACTTAAAATTTGTAAAATTCTTCCTATATCATTAAAACATAAGTACCTTTTACCCATTAACAACCATGGGAATCAGGAGCATGACCTGTATAGAGCTAGCTACACACAAGTATGGTACAAGATCGATGTCCTCAGGTAAATTTGAGGTACCTAGGATTCAGAACTATTATGGCGACAGAACTTTAAAAAAACGAGTACCATACACACTGAATAGTTTGCCTGAAGACATCCGAGTAGAACATAATAAACGTATATTTAAGAGAAAATTAAAGAAATATTTGTTAGATTCACTGCCATAGAATAAGCTTTTAATTTTAAAGTATTAATTGTAATATGTTAAAGTAAATTTTTTAGAAATTATGTATTTCATTTTTCCTGCAGATAAACTGTCAAGCAGTTTTGCGGGACTTCTGTTTAAAATTTAATCTTTGTTGTTTGATTAATAATAATAAATCATAATAATAATAATGCAATGAAATATTGTCGTACGTTCCTTATAGGCTCGGAAGTATCCTGTTTCGGGCGCAGCAACGCGAGAGGACTGTAATGGGATTCCACACAACTTTTCAGACAATACCTCAAAAATGGCGGCAGGTTTTACAAATAACTGACTTTGGTTTTTTTTTCTCGTGACAGGATAGTTATGGTATCTAAAGTGAGAATAGTAAAAGAAGTTTAGGAGTAGACTAATGCCTTTTCTCTATAACTACTTGGCCGGTAATCGCTGTTTTCCCGGTCTCTGCTGTATTGTACTGTTACACGTGCTCGTTCTATCAATAATTAAGTCGTACTAAGATAATTTTTAACATAGCCTTTGGCCTATGTTAAAAATTATCTTAGTATCGTAGTATAGTTACATGCGCGTTGCCGACCCTTTACAAAAAGGAGGATTCACTGTGTTGATGGCTAAAGGAACAAGATGGTCCCTCATCGTCAACACACTGGGTCCTCTTTGAGCTCTTTACCTTTTCAGCTTTTTCTGATGCCGAATGCAGCTATTTATAATGGTGTTGCCATACTACAGTTATTTATAACGTTTTATAATATAGTGTAACAAGGATACCGCTATTAATATTTTAACGATGTCCTTGTCACACTATATTGTATCACGTTATATAATTATCAGTGAGCACCATACGAGTAAGTGATTTTAATTGATGCAAAGTACTTTTTATTTTATTTTACTGTAGGTAACAGATATCACTCAGTTTTTAACTTGTTAAAATACCGGATTTGTTACAAGTACTACTGCTTGTATCTAGTATTTAGGTACAATATTTACCAGTACTTCTAAGTATTTCTCGTCTAATGAAGGCACTATTCAAAACACAGAAAATATAACAAACCCTTAAAGAATCTAAGTCAGTCCTTCAAATACCTTGATAAAACTTTAACCTACTTAATTCAAGAGACATGAGAATGAGAAGTCTTAAATTTCTTTCAAAGGCAAATAAAAGTTTCGAGACGCATAATTTACCAAGATTTTTATTCAAACTAAGATTTGCAATGAAGCAAACGAATGTGAGTTTGAATTGTTTCTGCTGTTCGCGGATCCCATCCATGAAAATCTAGCTGTAACTTTATATGCCCCCAATGCATATAAAGTTTATATGCCCCCAATGCATATCAGTCGAGAAGGTCAGAAGAGCTACTTTGTTGAAATTGTCAAAACAAAGAGTTGATAATCAAAAATTTTGTACAATTAAATTTCGTCGATGCTTTATAAATAAATTAACATTTTACTTATGGGGTAGTACATATGATTAGACGTCGTCAGGACCGCTGGACTTCATGGCAACAAATTTCCCAAGAGAGAGAAGTGGAACCGTTCGGAGGAGGCCTATAACCAAACTTGCAACAAAATAATAAAAATACTAGTTATAGAAACATTTAGATCTAAGAAGAATGTCCCTGTGTCCCATCCGTCACCTTCTCCAGCTACGTCGCATCATACTCCTGTTCCTCTTTCCACCATCCTAAGTAATCGTAGGAGAGCTTTCCCGATCGTCAAACGAATTCCTAGAGGGGCAAGACTTACTGTCGCGACCAGTCTTTCGAAGGCCATTGATGACTGTGTCGTTGAAAACTCGCGTTGTAGTTGGGGAGGCCTCTTATCATTCGCTTTCAATGCGCTACACGTGACTAAGAAGGATCCTCGCCGTTCGCTTACTTCCAAAATAAAACTAAACTGTACGCGTTTGGGTAATATTGACGCGTCGCAGGGCATTAGCGGTCACGATGGATATACTTCGCGAGATGTATTGAAGGTAATTGGGGCAAAGGTCAATGATGGTGACCTCAAAGGTGCGGCGCAAATTGTTTTCTCCAGTGACACGTCTGCACCGGAGACACCAGAGACACTTGCATCTCTGGAAGCTAAGCATCCGCCAGCCCCTTTAGCATCGGTTTACCCCGATTCCCCTTGCTCTGCCCTACCTTGTCTGCAAGCGAGCGACGATGCAGTCATGGCCGCAATAATGTCTTTCAAGAGTGGATCTGCTGGTGGCCTAGATGGTTTAAGGCCCCAGCACCTTAAAGACCTCATTTTCGGTGGTCCTGGTGGTAGGAATGACGATTTACTCGCGAGCATCACCCACCTTATCAATCTCATGCTTGCCGGAAAGGTCAACGCAGAAGTTGTCCCGACGCTTTACGGTGCTAGTCTTTGCGCTTTGCGTAAGAAGGACGGTGGCATTCGGCACATCGCCATTGGCTCAACGTTCCGAAGGCTTGCATCCAAGATCGGTTGCAAGAACATCGCCCAGGACCTGGAGCCGATGTTCCAGCCAACTCAGTTAGGTTTTGGCTCCAAAGGGGGGTGTGAAGCTGCTGTTCATGCCTGTCGAACTTTTTTGCACCATTGCGAGGAGCAAGTACTGTTGAAAGTCGATATAAAAAATGCTTTCAACTCCATAGATCGTGATGCCATGTTAGCGGAGGTGCAGAAAAATATCCCCGGCTTGTACCGTACCTCTGGCAATGCTACAGGTACCCCTCAAACCTGTTGTACGGGCCTCACAGTATTCTCTCTGCGGTCGGTTGTCAGCAGGGGGATCCGCTCGGACCAGCTATCTTCAGCCTGGCAATTCACCCGATAATTTCGGCGCTCAACTCTAAATTTAATAGCTGGTACCTGGATGACGGTACTTTGGGTGGTGAGGCAAACTCAGTCCTTGAGGATTTGCGCTCTCTGACCGTGAAGCTTGGTGAAGTTGGTCTGGAGCTGAATACGAGTAAGTGTGAACTCTACATAAATTGTGACCATCCCAACAAATCGCAAATTTTGCACCAGTTTGAGGTTGATTGTCCAGGGATAAAGCTGATGTCCAAAAGTTCGCTTCATATTCTTGGGGCCCCGGTTTTCGATGAATCAATCCCGGATTTTATTGATGGCCAAGTTCGTCGTTTCTCCGAGCACTCTGACCGTCTACTCAAGATTAACGCCCACATGGCCTTTTTTATTATTCGGTTTTGCTTGTTCGTCCCTAAACTTACATATGCAATGCGGTGCAGTCCATTTTTTATGTATCCTCAATTGTGTCAAAGTATAGACAACTTAATACATGTTGAAATGCAGAAATTATTTAACATCAGGTTTGATAATAGGCAGTTTCTTCAAGCGACTTTACCGATCCGTTTTGGAGGACTGGGTATAAGGAAAATTTCTAGCGTTGCTTTACCTGCGTTCCTGTCGTCCGTTCATGGTACGTTATCCCTCGTAGGAAAGATACTCCGTCAATACCTGACTTCGAGGTGACGTACCTGTCGGATGCAGTAAATAACTGGCGTTTGGCCTGCCCAGGCGTAGACGTACCTTCCAAGATGCATATTCAGAGGATGTGGGATGAACCGCTATGTCGTCAAGTTCAATTTTCGCTCCTTGATTCTGCATCTTCAAGAGTAGAGAAGGCCCGTCTTCTGGCTTCCTCTGAGGCGGAGTCAGGGTATTGGCTTCATGCGTATCCTTCCAGTAACTGCGCTACGCTTCTGAACAACAACTCCCTGAGACTGGCTGTCGGCCTCCGTGTAGGTGCTGACGTAGTTGTCCCTCACCGCTGTCCCTGTGGAACGGAAGTTGATGGTCGTGGCTACCACGGCCTCTGCTGCTGCAAGAGTGCTGGTCGGCTGTCCCGCCACGCCAGTCTCAACGACGTCATCCGCCGGGCCCTGGTCAGCGTGGGTGTGCCAGCCGTTGCCACCCAGAGCCACCTGGTCTTGTGCGCGATGACGGAAAGAGGCCTGACGGTATGACCCTTATCCCCTGGCGAATGGGGCGACCGCTCATCTGGGATGCCACTTGTGTGGATACTCTGGCGCCGTCACATTTAGCCTCTACTTCTCTGAGGGCTGGCGGAGCGGCGGCAGCGGCTGAAACTCTGAAGCGTCGCAAATATGCGGGTCTATCAGGCAACCATATGTTTGCGGCGTTTGCGGTGGAGACTCTGGGACCGTGGTGTCAGGATGCCCATAGTTTATTTAAGGATCTCAAAAAGAAGCTCCTCGACTCCACTAGGGACCCTAGAGCTGGCTCATTTCTTGCGCAGAGAATCGGCATCGCGATTCAGCGAGGAAATGTAGCCGGCATTATGGGCACCCTTCCACAGGGGACTGATCTGGGGGACCTTTTTTGTTAGTTGTAAGTTAATTTGTAGTGTAGTTTTAATATAAGTATTTAATAAGTGTAATTTTAAGGTATCAATGTAATTCTTTCTTGTTTTATAAATAAAGTATATAACATTTAGAAGAATAGTACTTATTAACTTTACTTTAATTTTAAAACTAACATTAATATTCAAACAAGACAAAAAAAGTACTAATAACATTAGATAATACTTAAATTGTACTATTTATATTAAGCAAGAAATAAAGGCTTCTTTATTTTATTTTATTTTACATATTACTAAAAGCTTAAAGCTTAAGCTTTAAGCTTTGCTTATGACATATCTATTTATTAGAAATACTATTTAAATTTAATAAATTCACAAATATCTCAACCACTCGAGAATCCTAAACGAATAAAAGCGTTGGTGGACTAATCTGCCCCTTACTGTATAGTCTATTAGCATTCAAAATACTTTCATGTACAATGTAGAAAGTTTATCCAGCAAATTGACTGTAGTTTTACGGACTAATTGTGCAGTCTTATTCACTTTTATCTCATTCATTACGAGTAATTGAATAGGTCATTCGCCTTTGTTAACCTATTATTTCTTGTATTAGAACCTTCTCTGAAGCTATGTATCTTATTTGTAGTTAGTCGTCATGTATTTAACGATTCCTTCCATACACATTAAGAAGAAACAAGAACTCGAGGGATCGATGCTCCGGCAAATCTTAATTTCCCGCTAGTTCTGAAGGAGATACGAACAGCTTCTGAAAATTGATTTCCCCGTAGATTTCTTCTGCTATATAGACATAACCGTTAACATAAGGTAAGCAGAAACTTGTTGGTTCTTGTTTAAAATACATATCGAATCCAGGGGCCGTATTCTAACTTTCAAACAAGTATAAACACGATCCAACTTCAATACAACTCCAATGCATTAACAACGCAATACAGCTACGGCATAAACATCTGAATCAGAATTTGGTTGAGAAATATTCCAACGCATCTCCAATACAACTTCAATATTGGTTGATTGTTTGTTGTGTGTTGGAGTTATGTTTGAGATAGGTTGTGTTGTTATTGTATTGTTAATGTATTTTAAAATTAGAATCCGGCACCAGGTTTCTGCAAAATCCTTCATCAAATTTCGTATGTCATATGATAAAATACTTTTACGGACAGTACGAGTAAGTCTAACCAATGGACGCTAAGGAACTAAGAGCTGGCCACGTCAGATATGACACTATAATGAGAGCAACAAAACCCGTCTGATTCGATTGTTATACTATCCTTAGCAGCTTTTAATGGGTGGAGGTCAGAGTAACAGATTAGCAAATTTTTTGAATTGTAAAATACATAGTAATACCAAAATAGGTTCAAACTGCCGAAGTTGTCTCAGATATAAAAGATAGGGCCTATATTTTAATAACAAAACATTGCGTTTTATTTAGGTAACAGATTATATTTTGGAAATTATGAATTGCATTATACGTCGTTTTGGACTACTTTCCCCGGTCATAAAGTTTTGGCAATAATATTATCTAATTATTTTTATTATTTCTCATAATACTGCATTAAAACCAGAACTCTACGATTTGTTTTCTTCAAGTTATTTGCATTCATTGACCTCCACCACTTTACAGCTGCCAGATGTCCGGATCTAGAAATAAGCATTATAGTATAGCAAACTAACGAGAGGGGTTTCGTCGCCCTCATTATTGTGTCAAATCTGACGTGGCTAGCTCTCCGTCTATAATAAAGCCTAGTAGACCAAGAGTAGGCCGTAGGCAGCCCTACCTCATCGAGTAGAAGAGTTAGGCTTATGTAGGGAAATGCACGGTAAAATGTTATGTATTTTAGTACTTGGTAGCCTGAGCCAAACTTGGACCATTTTGTACAGTCACCGGCAATAGTATCTTCTTACACGAAGGCCGCAAAAATATTTGACACACTTTTATGGCCCCACAAATAAGAGTGTGTCACATATTTTTGCGGTCTTCGTATAGGAAGATACTATTGCCGGTGACTGTACACTCAGCAAAACATGACATATTATCATAAACTACTTCATCGACTAGCAAATGGGCACGTGGCCCATTCGATAGTGCTCAGGATTTTTTTTTTCTTTAAAAATTGTGAGTTCTTTCGAATGGCACTAGTTTTGGGTAATGCAGCCTCTTATTTATTGGCACTTTTTGATAAGCAGTGTCTTATGTAGCGCAAAAAACTGCATTTAAGCCACCCCGGAATTCATTTGCACGTCGTACTTGCTTTAGTCGATTTTATAAAACATAAAATTTGGCTAAATATCAAAAGCTCCAGTCGGCTAGGGACCACTTTTTGTTCTTATCAGGTTGATTAGTAATGGAATGTTCAATTGGCTACTCTATGAGGTAGATTTTATAATAGAATTTTAGCTGACTGTACAAAATGCTCTAAGTTTAGCTCAGGCTACCAAGTACTAAAATACATAACTTCTCACGATGCATTGCCCTATATAAGCCGAATTCTGCTACACGATGAGGTAGGGTTACCTACAGTATTCTTGATAGATAGGATGCCATATAATATTAATAGATCATACCTTTAAATGCTACCTTTTAATTATTCTTTACGAACGGAGTCGATGTTGGTGACTTATGTTTGTGCATACGAACGACTGCCCCCATTCAGCCTTAAAATGGCTTGTCCAATTTTGATGCCATTTTCGTCAAAAAGCGTTGATATCAGTTTGAAAAGGATTTTAAACATTTGTGTTAGTAACACAACAAATTAACTACAAATAAATTCAAATAAATAGCAACAAATTAATGTAATATCGCAAGATTTGTAATATGGATATCAAGTATTAAAAACACCTGAAACTGGGTCCCCCGTTAAGTAAACATGATGGCACGATGCCATTTTTTCGATTTAATTGGCACTATGCATCATTGATGAGCTGCGAGTGAAGTGTTCTTCACCGCCGACCCGGTTACACGTATAATGTTTTTAAGTTTATAAGCATGAATTGGATTTTTAAGAAAAATTCTAAGTGTACACTTTTTTTAATTACATGCATATGTCTGGGTATATTTGGGTGCGAATTAAAAAAATCCTCTCACTTCTCTGTAATAAATCTTAATTTAAAAGTAGTTGAAAACTGTAATATTTTAACACTATGCCTAAACTGATTATTGATCCATTGAAATGGTACATTCTGCCTTACATCAAATCAGGTATGGCTTATTTTTTTATTTGTTATAATGGTGAAGAAATACTTATGTTAGGCAAGTGTTTCCGACCGACACAATGTTTATTTTATTTTTGGTTGCTATCATTTTTTCTCACAAACGACGTATGTTACGGCAAAAGTTCCTATGAGAACACTTTATAGTAGACTATATTTGCAATATAATGAGCCTAATTAGGTTTATAGACACCTCGTAGTTCTCGAGAAACAACTATTCAAAATAGCACGTGTTTTTCATTATGTATGTTCAATAGGTTGTATATGAGATTATATTATATCCGTTGAACATACAGTTAACAGCACTGACTTTTAGTATATTCTTAGTTATAGCAATCGGTCCCCAAAACTGCCTGCAAATAGTCTTGAAGAGGACAATCTGTCTAGTAATGACGTTATCAAAATTATTTCCCCCATATTAGGAACAGTCCAAATTGGATCCAAATTGTGCATTGCACATACACATGTTGGGTATCAAATAAAAGCCCATTAACTTTGCTAAAAAAAATATGGACAATATACGCCTGAGCTCTGCGGAATTCTTAGAGTAGCGAAGCCAAATTGTGCGTTTTTGAGTTTAATTTGTTTTTAATCCTGTCCTTTATGTGTACGAAAGATTTAACTAGTCCTATAACATTGCGAAATTACAATATTGCTACAGTTCAGATACAGGCTACTATGTATAAAATACCTAAATGCTCATTTAAACAATACCCAAGTCTATCAGATACTAAAACTGAATTTGCATAATTATCTACGCCCCTTGACGAGACACGTCTCCCTCGAATTAACTTGAAATTTATCTCCCGCATATGATATATTCACAATGAAAATACCTACCTTACCTTACCTACTTTAGAATAAGAAAAAACTATTATTATTTATGACAATAATAAAACCAAAAAACTGGGCACGATATAAACCAAAAACAAATTGTTAAATATGTCTAATAATAATAATCTGTTGGGCAATGGGGTTCAGGCTCAGCATATGAGTGCTAGCGCTGCTTTTGAGACTGGACCCTTAGAGATCGGTCGGTCGCAGGTTTATAAAATACCGTGCTTAAACTTTAATGTTAACGTATTATTAATTAAATTTGTCCCAAAATTACACGATCTGTCTAAGAATCACACCACAATATTAATTTTTAACATTAGGTACTCAATTCAACGGAAATTAGAATGAAGTTAACTTGAATACAACAAAAAAGTTGAAAGTTCGTTTGAAGACAATCTGATTGTATTTTTACTCAAAAACAAGAAAACTAATAAAAACTGCTTAACTGACATAGCTATTTTCCTATTTTTTAATAGCTACGGATTATCTAAATAAATAATCCGTAGCTAAATAAACTAGGATTAATACTTTACATTAACATTTTATTGGTTTAGTAAAAAACATGTCCGGTGTAGTTATATTATTTTTGTTAACATTCCTTCAAATACTTTACCTCCTATTAAATCTGCAAGTATTATTATTTATTAACACATCGCACACACACACATACACATTACATTACACGAATTAAATTATTTCCCAATAAAATATCAAGCAGAGGTATTTTCACTGCTACTGATTGAACAAAGGTTCATATTTTTAGCCTTTTACCACAGCGTTTCCCGGCCAATTCTCCGTTTTAAAATATGATCATATCGCCTTTTAACTTTACGGTAGTTTAAAATATATGAACGAAACTCTTTTAAATGCAGAAGCGCTCCAGCATGCATAAATTCTCGTTTTATCACTAACCTAACTCGGAAAATCCACATCCCGGCTTGTGAAAGTAGTGAACAATCCATTAATTTTGTTTTCAGAATTGTATGTAAGAAATTTTGGTCTAATTGTGCTACTTTTTTTTTGTGTGTAGTAAAAATTTGCCAAATAGTGCAGTAAAAATAGCATATTTTGGAGGCAAAATATGAACACCAATGAACTAAGGACTCGGCAGATCCTCATTCCTACCAAGATAAAGTTTCATTGATGTATGTACATATTTTTCCATTAATAAGAAGCTGTGAACGAAGTAGCTTAAAAAAACTTGGAATTGAAGATGTTAATACTAGATGTAAGTATGTTATTCAAGTTAAAGGAACGCATGACCACTCTTTTATACTCATATTAAAATGTCCTCTGTCCTCTTATAAACTTTTCTACCCCCTAACTAACCTTTTCAACCTTCTCCTCTGTCCCTACATTTACCCTATGGAGCTTTTCACCTTTTACCCTATTTTAGTTTTTAATTTTGCAACTCTCTATTCTAATTTGTATCATGTATATAAGGATAATAAATACGCGTTTATTGGTATTTTATAGGCAACTTGATATAACTAGTACGAAACTGACAAAACTGCCTCAGGACAAGCGGGGTGTTAGTTTTGAAAGTTAATTTTCTAGTTTGCTGAGTTCGTGTACTTCGTCAATCAATAACTGCCATTAGAACTACGGTCGTTTGAACTAATTACACCTATGGCGCTCAGCAATCATGTGTATTACCATAATTATTACTACAAGTAGTTTAAAGAAAGAAAAAAAGATACATGTAGGGGAAAATAGGGTAAATCGTACCGCTCGTTAAATCAAACCACCTCAAGATTTCGTTTAAACAAACCTATTTTATTTCCATTTGAGGCACCAAACAATCCAGTTGTATTAATATCGATTATCAGGACAAGAAATGGAATACGGTTCGACAAAGGTTAGACACAAACATGATAGAGAAAAATGTATACATCGATTTCTGATGGGACTTTGAAACATTACCTTGTGATCTAGGGAAATAAAAATATGGAAAAAGTAAAACTACAAATATAAGTGGGGTTACTAAGTAAGTGGTATTTAGAAATGGTCTAAGTTTTATGCTTATAGTTTTATCATCGGTATTTATTAAATATGTCTGGTGTTTTAAATCGTACTACTCCATAGCTTAACGTGCTTAGGTACGGTCCGTACGATTTAACCTACCAAATTTTTTTGAAATGTATTAGTACGATATAAATTTCTGGCAATAAATATGGAGTGTTTAAACCATCTGTAATAAAGAACGAGATACAAAATCAGCCCGGAAAAATGGCCCCACAATAGTGCTGTGAGAACGATTCGTACAGCAGATTCTCTGACAGTCTTATTACGGTATAACACTGGCCGGTTACAAATTTTCACGAGCCATATTTTCGGTATATCTTTTGTGAGACTGTACCTCTACTATATGTCCTAACTCAATGATTCAAAGCTAAAATAAACAATTTAAATGGAGAATGCTTTGTTATGCTTTCTTGATACACTTAGCCCCACTTGCACAGCCCGCACAAACCCGGTATTAACCGGTTAAACCTGGAGTTAATGGTAACTCCAAATCCAACCACCAAATCAATCCACTCCAATTATACTGCTTACCAGTACAATTTGACACTGGGTCAGTGATGTACGTATATGCAGCGGGACCCCATGTAATTATGGTTTAGGTCCTAAATAATCGAGTTGGTATATATTTCTACCTGTCGATTTATGTACTTTAAAATTTCTACCTTTGCAAATTAATGAAAAAAAAATGATTCTGTGCCAGCGGGGCCCTTTGTTAATTGTAAGTTTACAGACTAACAGCCATATTCATAAAAAGTTAGGAGCTCACTGATCGGTCGATCAGAGGTAGGTACCAAAAATTCTTCATGCATAAACGCGTATTAACGTTAATATGTCTATGACCGCCCTCCTATAAAAGCCAAAAGTTACGAGCCCCTGGACCCTCCTTTATCCGCATATTAAGTCACAAGATGGCCGACACCACGTTGAACAGCTGATTTTGATAGCAGCTACACAGTACAGAAATCGAGAAGATTTCTAACAGATGGAGACTTTTGTTTATAAGTTTGTGTTTCGATTTGATTGTTTTAAGTAAATAATTGTAATATCAATAAATAGTACAGCGATATCGGAAATGGGTAGAAAACAAATATCTAGATTTTCGACGAGTAAACATCGTAATTCGAATGCAAGTAATGTCAGTAATTCAGGCTATCAAATAAGTGACTCGCCGGCGTCTGAAGTTTCAAGTTTCAGTGCGTGTGTCTTAAAATAATCTGCCCTATCCTATGAGGACCTCGTCACTTGCAGAAATCAAGTAGAAGAAGCGCTGCAATAAAAGAAGTAAGTACCTACCAATAAGCATATTGGTTAGCTACTTATCGTTCGAGGCGGTACCTATCTTAGGTTACCTACGTATTTTTTTTACCTACTTGTGTTAATAAACTACATTAAATAGTCGAATATTGCTCGACATGTTTCGCTAAATAACGAGAGCTTATTCATCAGCCATTCGCGTTGGCTAAACGAAGAAGACTGCGGGCCGTAGCCCTCCGCGACCGAGCCCTCGGCGCGGCGGCCGGGGACGCGAGAAACACACTCGTTTTCAGCATCATTGTCAAATATAGTTGGTGTAATGGCTCATGAATAAGATCCTCGTTATGGAGCGAAACATGTCGAGCAATATTCGACTTAAAAAAACCTGTGTTACCCGTTATTTAATATATCTGAGTCTCACGAAATTTTCGTGTTTAAAATTATTTAAATAGTATATTTGGTCAGACGAGGGAAGTAGATATAGGTGACCTACTATTATCGAAATGAAAATTTTGCATAATATTGCAATCAATTAAACAACTCTAGGTACTTAATTCCAAGTAAAAGGCTGTAGTAAATTTTGACATGTCATATGTTTAGATTTGAAAAAGAACCAAATAAAATAATTGTAGCATGGTGATTTTTTGGGAATTAGCTTGATTTTCATATTGAACCAGATTCTGAATAGAAGATGATCATAATTACTTTTTACAATCCGTCTCAGGTCCTCAGTGGTAGATCTCTACACCTACAGTATCTATGTAGGTATATGTACTTACTAACTTTCAATCCTTAAAGCTCAACATATGTTTCTTTATTCTAAAATAATTATGTGGTCCATCTGGGTCAGTCATAGACCCCTTGATAGGAAAAAAAAACCCAGTACAACGAGTAATTAGATCTTTTCCCCGAAATCGTTAATTCCGCGTAGCAAACTTTCCATTCGCGTTTTTCCCCACTTTTTTATTTTCCTATGCCATTATGTTACCATTAGGTATTTTCTTCGGACGCATTATTTGCTACTCTTTTTTGTTGCTAGGCGTATTTTTCTCTGTGCATGTCACATGTCTGTATGATGTGACAGAGCGAATCGGTTCTGGCGCTCGCCGGCCGCTACCGCGGCACGCTCGTTTCGCTCGCTCGGCTTCGCGCACTGTTAGTTCGCAGTTCACCTAACACACTCCTCCTCGCTTCGCTCGTCGTCGCACCTATCTTGACTCTGTCAAATGACAGTCTTCCGGGATTATAAGTATATTATCAATCATCAATTTATTTTTTTAATAATTCTGCGGACTAAACCCGGAAAAATACGTCTAGCAACAAAAAAGAGTAGAAAATAATGCGTCTGAAGAAAAAACCTAATGGTAACATAATCGCATAGGAAAATAAAAAAGTGGGGAAAAACGCGAATGGAAAGTTTGCTACGCGGAATTAACGATTTCGGGGAAAAGATCTAACCCCCCGTCAACAGGGCAGTAAACGATGCACATCTTCAAGGTTTTATCCAACGCCACTCACAAGGAAACTTAGAGCATACCTCACTCAAAGTGTCAAAGGAAGATTGCCTGGCTTGCCCACCTATGGTGAAAAATGTAATATTAACAATATATTTTTAAACTTTGTCACAGCATTTGTATACATTTTTCATGTCATACAAAAAGGTATACATATAAGAAATGTCAACACTTTCACTGCTATTTCATTGTAATCGGTTAAATTCAAACCTAAAGGCTTGGCCAAACAGCCGGCGTGGCGCAGCGCCGCGTACCGCGAGCGACCCACCGCGCGCGCATGCTGTATCGGGCGCGAGTCACGCCCGCATCGCGCGCGCCCGCGCATTGTTCGCGCGCGCGATGAGGGCGTGTTGAGAGCGCGAGGCCGGCGCGATCCGCGCGCGCCCTGTTTGAACAGTCATCGCATCGGCGTCACGCGGCGCGGACGCGGCGCTGCGCCACGCCGGCTGTTTGGCCAAGCCTTAACACCTTACCGGCTTAGTTAATTATTCTGCTGACTGTACACATCTTTAACACCAACGTTTCAGTCATGATCTCTGAGCAGTCATAACATGTTCTGATTTCCGATTTACAATATATGGCAATGATCACAAACAGCTGCTGAAGTTTCCAGTAAAAGGAGAATAAAACATCAATACAACATTTTTATTGAAATGAAATAAGTTATTTTATTTTGTAAAATCAAATGTCCCGTTTAATAGGAAAACACAAAGCCGGAGCATTTTGGATTTCTCTGCCTCATTTTCTTTTGTTTCAGTGTGATTGCTGAGGTGATCAGGCTGGCTGCGACATGCTAGCCCATAGTGACAGTTCCTTGAAGTGCTTGTCCATGAGTAACTTGGTCTTTCAGAATCTGGAAATAAAATAACAATTTTGATTAAAGATATTTTTAAATATATTATGTATTTTAATTTTAGTGTACTGCGGTTACCATATAAGTTATTATAATTTTGTTTATTGTCTTTTTACCTACCTTTGCAGATAGAGAGTATTAACCGACACTAATATTCATAAGGCTGTACAAATTGAATAAGAGCTTTCTCAAAACCACATTTAAATCTGGTTGTATATAAATGCTGGTAGACAGAGCTCAAGACCCAACTATGGTTATTCTGACAGGCAGATGTAGGCCTTTAACAAAATAATAATGTATATTTTGCACTTATAAAACTATGGTTTTGGCACTAAGTATTAAAATGTTTCTTCGACAGGTAACCAATGTATAGGTACGTTGTGATAGGCATCAATTTCAAATACTACCTACCTTCACTAGTATTATGTGCAGTCCTGTTATTTGTCTATATGAAACTCTGTGCCAACCAAGTAAATCCACAACTTGTGGCAGCAGCTGGCAGGCTTCAATTGATCAGTGACCATTCTTATTTCTTCTTGTTTCTGTTTCTTGAGCTATATAACCATTCTCTGAACGCCGTTATGCATGATATCGACACTGTAAGCAGTAAGAAATGGGTAAGCACGCTAAGCAATATTCAGTTCTTCATCTGTTCTCAATTAATATTTGTTTATAAGTTTTATACTGAGAAATATGTCTGACATGGGCAGATACTTTTGTAAATGGTCCGAACCTAGTTATAAGTCAATTAATTAATTGATTTTCTTACCTTATTTTGATTACTAGTCCAGTGATTCATCGTAGGTAACAACACATTCCTACTATTACATTTCAATTGTTTACTGTCTCTCTTCTTCACTATAGGTAGGTACATTAATTTTATTCATGTTTCTTCGACACATTACACAGTCATTAATCTAAAATTAGTTACTAAAGTATTTATCCGAACCGTAGTAACATGCAAAATACGTAATAAAATTTAACGTATTTCCCGCTATTACCGCTGTCATGTGTCATGTTCTGTCAAACTTTTTTTTTAATTGCGATGAAACCGGGTTTTTGTCTATGATTTTGCCAAAAGTGCCAACATAACGCGTCTAATCTTTCAATAAGCGGTGGATCAGATATGAGCAGGATAATATGTGTTTATAAATCAAGCATTTTTAAAAACCTCAATTAAGGCTAATCGGCGTATCAACGGGTTCGACGATCAGACGCCGATTAAGGTTTTTTTTATGAATATGGCTGTAAATTAATTACTATTCATGGAGCCTCTTATTTCTACCTTCCAAATAACTTTTCACTACACCGTAGATATAAATAGTTTTTGAGAAATACGCGAAATACGCGTTCGAAATTTTGTTGAGAAATAACCTTTTTATAGGAGTATATTTTTTTTCTTGAAAACCTGTCACTAGCAAGTTGGTAATAATTGATTCAGTAAGTAGTAAATTACCTGGGGTCATGTAAGTCACTAAATACCAAAGGCCCTGCTAGAAAGACAAAATCTTCGAACGCGCATTTCTCAAAAACTATTTATATCTAGGGTGTAGTGAAAAGTTATTTGGAAGGTAGAAATAAGAGGCTCCATGAATAGTAATTAATTTAGTCTGTAAACTTACAATTAACAAAGGGCCCCGCTGGCACAGAATCGTTTTTTTTTTCATTAATTTGCAAAGGTAGAAATTTTAAAGTACATAAATCGACAGGTAAAAATATATACCAACTCGATTATTTAGGACTTAAACCATAATTACATGGGGTCCCGCTGCATATACGTACTCGTATATGGGTCAGTGCGGCCGTGCAAGTGGGGTTTAAGATGGCAGTGGTACGATTCAACCAACTCGTCGGCTAAATCGTACCGATGGCAGTAGGTACTTTCGAAAAACATCATTTTGAGGATTTTAACTGTAAGTGCTTTCTTGAATAAAATATTATGTTAATCTTAATTTTTTTTATTTGTAGGCAGGCAGTTGTACAACTGATTTTGCCTGTATCCAGTGACCACAACGAAATATCATTGACGAGTAATGTATAAGTGCTTGTCTAATTTGTTTTTTAATTGGTTGACAATTTGAGGTGATACCACGTCCTCTGGGAGTTTGGTTCTAGCTGGGTTGCTGTGGGACCTATGGCTCTCTATTTCAAGTGATGACCTCTCAGACGGGTGTTACTAACTATATAGATACTCGAGTTATTAACTGTTATTGTGTTTAATCATTTAAAAAATGTGTATGATATATCTCTGACATTTCAATAAGCCTCCAATGTTGCTAATTCCAGCCTCATGTAAAATTACCTCAATGTTCAACGTAACCTTCATAAACTGGACAATGCATCTAGACTTAAGATAGTAACTAACTTCACCACGGTTATTCGAAAGTGATATAATAGTGAATTGAATGGCGACACGGGTGGTGACGAGCTCCGACCTTAAGTGCATTTATCCATTTCGGGCCGTAATGGAACCTTTCATCGTTCAAACTGTAGAGATAAATATTACGTACCTGTGCAATTTGCTTTTGAAGTTAGCCTGTGTTTACGGACACGGTATTGCACTAAAGCACTCGCCTCGGCAATAATTTAACCATTTATATCGTGTCTATCAATTATGCTTAAAATAACTTAGTAGCACCGCTGCGCTGCCATATTTTATGTCTAGCTATTCCATGGTTACGCTTGGATGTCACAAGCAAGTGTTCGTATTTACCAAAGCGATGTTAATTTGTATATGGTGAAGTGTCTGCAAACTAGTGAACTAGCCTCTACGGGTACGGCTAGCTACGTCAAACTTATATTATAGTTTTAGTATACTTGATTGCACAAAATTAAGGATATTCCTATGGAGAAAGATTTTTTTATCTTCATTTATCTGCTTTAAAAAGAAGAATGGGAATAATGGAATTGCCGCTTCTGTTTACAAATTGATTATCTGTAAAATTGATGTGGATTTTATTCGCTTGAATCCTGCTGCTGTTTTACTTCAAGCAGGTAAAGGAAATTTTAATTAAGGACTGATAAAATACCAACAAGTTTTCGGTTTTACTCATCATTTTCTCATTGAGGGATAGCATAAAGAATATAGGATTAACTTTGTTGAATATTAAGGGAAACTTAACACTCAGCGGACTAGTTCAGACTTTATCCTCGTTTACATGACGGTCACGTGCACATTAAGCTGCTCAAGTAGTGTTATTTATTTATAAAATATATTGTATGAAATATTTAATTGTTTTAATAAGTAATGAGAATTGCAGTTCACTGCTTTATATCTGTTCAGGTTATTGAATGTTTGAACCGTCAAGGTGCCGTATTCTAATTTAAAATACATAATCAATATATTAAAAACACAATCTATATTAAAGATAACTCCAACACTTTTGTTGTATTGTAGTTGCATCGGAATAATTTTTAAGCAAATCTGACATTTCTGATTCAGACGTATATGTATAAGTAGGTGCTAGCTGTTTTGCATAGTTAATGCATTGGAGTTTTATTGAAGTTGGATCGTGTCTTAACGTGTTTTAAAGTTAGAATACGGCTCAATGTGATTTAAAATTATTTTATTGAATAAGAAATTATAGATTACGCTATTGAATAAAAAATACTAGGTTCTTTAGATGTTTGTTACCCCGGGTTAATTTGAACATAATCTATTTAATTTTTCAAGTATCTCTCCAGGGTTTCAACATAACAATGCTTACGGTATTAACTAACGTAAATAAAATCGAGCTTCGTTATTTGGCAATAAATATATATTATTGGTACGTTATAGGTACAACTGTGTTGGGATTGTGGTCGTAAATAAAAGTTCACACACGAGGTTAAATAGTCTATATTAAATCTACACAACTTTAATTAACTTATCTAAACGAACACTTATAAATTAACACGTAAGTCAGGAGAGATACTATCATGAAACTCGACTGAAACTTAACGCGGAGTCAGTAATTATTACAAGTTACTCGGAGTTTCGGTACTACACGAGCTGGACCAGTGAGTCGGTCCAGGACGACTTGTCGGTTCGACAGTTGGGTACTAACTAACTAATGTCTTGCGATCCCTCTGGCTCGTTACCTGGCGAGCTCAGGGGGCATCGAAGTACAGGGCCTATAATGGCCAGCCAGATGGCGAGATTTTCTCACGCTACAAGCAAATATTTTTATTATCCTAAATTAGACAATACTAGTAGACAATAAAACAAAATAGAAGTACCGACAAAGAAACAAAGTGAAATTGCTAAATCCTAGAGTAATAAACCAGATAATTATCTTACAAGAATTTATCTATAGTTTTGTCTGAGCGTACCGACAAAACAATAACACGCAATACAAAATAATAGTGTGCCGGCATGTTCAATGCAACAGATGTATCCTAAGGTGATACCTAGAAAAGACCATACAGCTTTTACGTTGATTGCTAAAATCGTGCACATGTTGCACGTGCATATTTAAAATACATAATTGTAAAGCACCTTGGTTTGGGCGAATGTAGGACACAGTCGCTACAGTTAAAACTTTTTTTTACATCATTATTAAATAGCTATACATAATTTTTATCTTATCTCTGGTAAGCTTTGTGAATGTTTTAAAGTCTTGACGCTTCATAACGCTATGCTACTATTTACTAAGCATGATACACACAGGCAAGAGGGTAGTGTTTACTTAATGACGTGATAATAACATTGTTTGTTTAACATATTAATGGGCTACCCATCGCTACACTCGCGATCAAAAAAATCGACTCAAACTAATTTTTAATTTCATCGTTTAATATCTCAGGAACCAATCATGAGATCAAAAAAGCAACGGTACCATTTTAGAGCTAACAGTGTCAGCTTTCAATACGAGCATGTTTTTCAGGCGAAAAATTTCAGTTCATGAAAAACAAGCTAGCATACCAAGGAGGTGTAAAATTTGGGTGCAAAAATGACCTTAACAACGAAAGAAAAAACATTTTCATGAACGAATAACAATTTATTTTTATCTTTAATACCTGGTGTTACCACCAAAAACCTTTTTCACACATGCCATGCGTCTCTTCATTGACCTTATCAGCTTCCTGATGGTATCCTGGGGGCATGCTTCCCACTCTTCGACCAAAGCTTCTTTCAGGGCCAAAATTGTCTCCGGAGCAGGATTGCGAGCTCGAACCTTGCGTTTCAGGTAATCCCATAAGTGCTCGATAGGATTTAAATCAGGACTCAGAGGTGGCCACTTCAGAGTCGGGATGCCAACTGCGTCAAGGTACTCCTTTGTGACGCGGGCGGTATGACAAGGGGCGTTGTCTTGCATGAAATGGAACCCCTCGTCAAAGAACCCGGCGTAGGGGACGACATGGTCTTGCAGGATGTCGGTGATGTACCTGTCTGCATTCAAACCACCGCCTCGACCCCCGCCATCAACAAAAACCAGCTCGGTCCGCCCCTCCATGGAAATCCCCGCCCACATCATGACGGAACCTCCACCGTAGGCGACTGTTTCAGCGAAGCAACACTGGGCGAACCTCTCTCCAGGTCTTCGGTACACCCGTCCTCTTCTGTCGCTGCCATGGAGACACACTCTGCACTCGTCGCTGAAGAGTACGCGGCTCCATTGGTCGTAGGTCCAATTTTCGTAGGTCGCCACGAATTCCTTCCGAGCGTCCCGATGCCTCTGAGTCAGTTTGGGCCCAGTAGCAGGTCTTCTTGGGGTAAGGTTGGCTTCCTTGAGTCTCCGCCGAACTGTTGAGGTGCTAACAGGCACAACCCGGTTCCGCATCAGGTCTCGCTGGATGGCAACAGCGGTACGGTGGCGATTACGAAGACTGGAGGTGGCGATGAAGCGGTCATCCCTCTCCGATGTGCACCGCTGATGGCCAGATCCTTGTTTCCGTTTCAAGGTTCCAAACCGACAAAACCGACGATAAACTCTGGAGACAGCAGACTGGCTTAAATTCAGCTGCTCAGCAACAGAACGCTGCGAGAATCCTCGATTCACCAAGGTGACGACTTCGGTGGCTTCAGCTTCGGTGGTATCCATTTTTCGAAGGTGATTCCGGTGTAAGATTGCGAGGAGATGTGCACTGGTCAACTTCTGATAAGCGAATGATAAGAAATAACCGGTTACACCGGTTTTTATTGGTCTCCAGAGGGCACAACTCGTGCATATCATAACCATGTAAAATGCCATTTTGTACAAAAACTGCGATAACCTAAAAACTACGCAACTGAGATCGATGTCTTTTACTGTTTTTTGTAGCTGAATAAATTCGTAATAAAATTGCATTCAAAGTTTTATTAAAATATTTCCCGCTTTCCGGAAATACGACCAAAAGTAAAAAATGTTGCTTGAGTCGATTTTTTTGATCGCGAGTGTATTAATTGTTGGGGGCTATCTATACATATAACAAAGCTGAAGAGGGTCGAAAGTCTGTACATAGAAGATAATAGAAAAAAAGTTGGCTGGGGATACTTAGAATTGATAACAGAACACGTTCCAACAATTTTTAGAATTTTTGTCTGTTTATCTGTTTGTCTGTTTATCTGTTTGTCTGTTTATTTGACCGCGCATCACGTGAAAACGGCTGAACGGATTTTGATGAAATTTTGTATAGTGATACGAGTCCCGAGTGATTTGAGTCCCGGGAAAGGATAATATATAGTTTTAATCCCGAAAATCCACCCTGGTGGGGGTGAAAATTGGGTTAAAAGTTTGTATGGAGAATTTTTAACCGCTGAAACGATTTAAATAGAAATGAGTATGGAGATAATTTGAGTCTCGAGAAACGTCATAGGATAGTTTTCAAACCCTTGTGGGGGTGAAAAGGGGGTTGGAAGTTGGTATGAGGAATTTTTTACCGCTGAACTGATTTAGATGAAAATTGGTATAGAGATTCACACACCACACACCTTTTCCATGCAATGAATCGACACCTTTGGACTGCAATGTGTCAAGTATATAATTTTCTATTAAAACTTGCCAAGTTACATCATTAAAAAGTACTGAAAATAATAAATGTTATCAGGAAACTGCTAAAAAAACCGGTGTGCGTTTCTCTGACTATTATAATTTTAGGCATTTCTATGTAACGTGATACTTATTCAAAATGTACCTTAAAAACTGCTGGAAATCAAGTGTGCATTCCTATAACTATTTATGATTTGAGGTATTTTTATGGAACTTGGTACTTATTCAGATCTCACTTCTTTTATAGGCGAAGCATTCCCATAGTATCGACCTTGGCAGCCTTTCACATTTATGTTTTTGATGGGATTTCATTTATTTTTGTTAGGTGTAGGTTCTTTATTATTTTTTTATCACTTTTGCTTTAGGAAATGTCTCGCGTATGACGCGCGGCTGCCGAACGCTTTGGTTCGTCGACTCCCCGCCTCCCGCGCGTACGCATCCCCCCGGCGGCATGAGCGGGCAAACGGATGGCATGAGCTGGCGGACGGCGCGAGCGCGGCGGACGAGTGTAGGCAGCGACGGAGGGTGCGCGAGGCGGGGAACGGAATTTTTATCTAGTATCACTATACATACATATATCGGGATTTCGGGATCGATCGGGCAGCGCGAGTACCTATAATCTATGATAAATCCTATTTTACTATTTATTTATAGGTGATTTTTACAAATAAACTGGCTCCCTACACCTATAAAATGTACCTACTTACATATAATTACATACATCAATAACGTACTTTATTCTGTTTGTAAGTACGCTACCTACATAGATAATTAATAACTTGGTAATACCTACCTACCAGTAGATATTATAATTGGTGGCCTATTATGTAGCCCTAGAAGTGCACCATCCCATCTCATCCCGTGGCGTATCGGAGGGTGAGATGGGCAGTAGTATATATAATTCCATCTTAGAGTATATATGATTTCCATGTTCTTGAATCTGCGATTTTATTAGTTGTAAAATTAGAAATTATTTAGACTATGCGAGAAAAAATAGTCTTTTCATTTTTGTTTGACTGATTTAGCGCACCTAGTGTACCTAGTGACCTGCTTTGCACTTCGTAAATCGTGGGTTCGGTTCCCGCAACAGACACACACAGAGTGGTGAACAATTTTATTGTTCTTGTCTTTAAGACAAACATGTATTGTCTTAAATTGGTATGTATCTAAATTTAAATAAGTCTTATCTCATTTCCACTCCATACCTACTTATAGTAGAACAAAATTACACATTCGTTGTTTTCGCAACTGACTCACACTTGGCCGTTTTCAGATTTTTACTTTATTTCGACCTAAAGACAAACCTTCGAGCCAAATTTCAGGTCGGTACGACCATTGGAAGATAGACCCATTTAGTTCATTATGACTTCATAGTAGAACAAAGTTACACCTTCGCTATTTTTAAAACTGACTCACACTTGGCCGTTTTCAGATTTTTCCCTTTACTTTGACCTTAAGACCTATCTCCATGCCAAATTTCAAGTCAGTACGACCATTGGAAGTGGTCTAGGTTTTTGATGAGTCAGTGAGTCAGTGAGTATATAGTAAAAATAGCGATTTTCTGACGTCAATATCTCAAGAACTGCTATAGGTAGAATAATGAAATTTTGTATTCTAGACAATTAAGGGGATGTCAACAGACACTCGAAATTTCAAATGCGTAGATAAAATATGTTTTGAGTTATAGGGTGGTCGAAATTGGCCCGAAATGGTTCGTGTAATATAACCCACGGCCGGTGTGTCGCTTTTTTTTGCTCGAACTTGGCGGACACACTGCCGTGTGTCTAGATATTGAATAAAATCGGTTCAGCCGTTTTTGAATTATCAGTAGGGCCCGGAATTTTGCGTACGGTTTGTGAAACGTTATAGGGAGAGAACACCAATGTTTATCGATATGTCGATAAATCGGGAGCTTTTTCATAAGTGTCTTTAAAAATTATTTTTTAAAGACACTTATGAAATTTTGTTTGAGGTATTATTACCTCAAACTTTCAAATGATACATATTATTTTTAACGGTCATTCACGAAAAAAGCTTAATATATAAAATAAATAATAAAAAAATATAAAGGATGATGTACGGTAAACGTACGAGTGCTCGACACTATCCCAATGGATACCACCTTTATTCTTAAGTCGCTTTCAAAAGAGGTGACAGAAGGGTGTCATCTATTGGGCATTAGCGTGTCGAGCACTGGTACTCTTACTTTATGTATCATTTGAAAGTTTGAGGTATTATTTTTTAAAGACACTAATAAAAAAACTCCCGATTTATCGATATATCGGTAAACATCGGTGTTCTCTCCCTATGACGTTTCACAAACCGCACGCAAAATTCCGGGCCCTAATTATCAGTCAAAAACGCGTAGTGAAAGGAAGTGCCGAATAGTAAAATGACGTAAGTACCGCCAAATATCCCTTAATAAACGACCTTTTGAACAGATGTTTAGAGTAGTATAGATTCACCGTTTCTACCACATGGATTTCCCACCACCAAAACAATGGTTTTTCGGGATTATGGTGGTTTTTCGGGGCTATGAAACCGAAAAAAAAAAAAAAAAAGTTTGGTATGTTTTAGTACGTTTAGCCCCCCATTTAGATCGATTGCACTAGGTCTCAACAGTGCCCGGAGCTTCCTTCAGCACTTAGGCACTCCGCTAATTAAACAATACACGCTCTTCGACACCACAATAGAACCCTTGCTCACCTTTTTCTATTGTCTCTATTGTTAGCTCGACTCGGCGACATCGCATTGTTACCGAGCTCGGTAGAGGCATACTCCTACGTTGTAGTTTGTTCTTTACGTATTTGCAATAGGTTTTATAATTGCTTAATTGGTTACTCCTTATGAAAGACTAGGTATACTACCTAAATTTTCCAAAGTTTAGGTATAGTTTTGGTGGTGGGAAATCAATGGGGTAGAAACGGTCATATAACTTAACGAGATTTTTAATGATCTAACAAGCCCCGCGAACTGACACAATTACATTACCCTTTATTAGTGTGGACTGGAGTAGGTATCAATTTTATACCTAAAGTAATTAATTCACATTTCGCGAATATATATGCAAATTTCAACGTATCTATAAAGTTTCCATAGTTTAGGTATAGTTTTGGTGGTGGGAAAACGATGGGGTAGAAACGGTCATATAACTTAACGAGATTTTTAATGATCTAACAAGCCCCGCGAACTGACACAATTACATTACCCTTTATTAGTCTGGACTGGAGTAGGTATCAAATTTATACCTAAAGTAATTAATTCACATTTCGCGAATATATATGCAAATTTCAACGTATCTATATGTGTTACAGCACAATATGAAACTTCTGGTATATGTTTCAACCCCATCAATTTTAATTATTTAGTATCTATTCGTTTTCAGTTTTTGCCTAAAATTTATTATTTTATGCAAATCCAATTTTTGAAATATTATTTTATTGATTCTAGATTTGTGTTTATATATTTGTGTTGTCTTAATTTTTTTGGGTAAATTATTTTATGCAAATCCAATTTTTGAAATATTATTTTATTCATTCTAGATTATTTCTAGTCTAGATATTTGTGTTGTTTTATTTTTTTTTGAACTCGTAAATAACTTTGGTATATGTGACAACCGACTGCTATTTATTGGTGGACAATAAACATGACTGTGTTTTGAACAAGTTTCAACCTGTAAGTATGCTGTACGTTTCCGTAAAGGAAGTTCCCATTATTTATTATAATATATAGATCTTTTGTTAATGTAGGATTCGGTGTGTGATTTATTGCATTCTTGTTTATACCAGTTAGGTGGGGCGGTGCGATGTTTAAAGACTCCTTTGGTGCTCTAATTTAAAGTCGCAATTTCTATTATTAGGTTTTTCTTGATGCTGTCGGCTTGAGAACTTTACCTTTTTTACTAGATGTCCTTTGAAGAAGGTAATAATTTACTTTGTATTCGTTTCTGAGAAATATATAAATCAATCATCGGGTTTGAAGTCACACGCGATTTTAATAGTAAGTAAATGCACAAAAGATCTGTCGTTTAAATTCTTTAGAATTCTTTTGATAATTTAATCTTTTGTTAGAAAACATTCCGCTGCAAACAAAAATTTACCTGTCCCCGAAATCCTGTTTAAACTCGTCGCTACCTACCTAGGTGGTCCTCTGTCCCCACCAGCCGTGACCTTTTTTTCAACACAAATTCATATAAAAAGGCTGAGGCTGGGGGCTAAATTTTAGAAACGAAGTGAGCTGCAAATCACGTGTTCAATTACGATTAAGTGAATAAATTTCTTAATTTTAACTAATCAGAGATAGAATTTGAAGGAACACTTTAAATTTCAAAGTATAAAAAACTTATAGTATCCTGATTTTTAATCTATATATATATATAACATGCAAATTGGAAATGATAATTGTGATGTTGAACTTCTTCAATTATGTGAAGACGCGGAGAAGGAATATTTTGAAGACCAAGAAATATATAATTTGTGTGAATCTCTAAGTCAACAAAAATATGAAATGTAAGTTAATCAATTTGTTTAAATATTTAATTCACTGTACATTTTTTTTTCTACCTTGCATCTTGTTGGGGTGGGTGATCTAAGTTAAAACCTGTTGTTACATGTTTCCTTACCTGACTTACGGATACGGAGGGGATAGTGGTATAAAAGTGGGTCCCCAGTTTTAAAATTATCTATAGCAAATTGAAGTTTCAGTGTTTTGTACCTGTGGTGTTGTGTGATTCAGTTTTGTAACATGGCATTTTATCTTGAGCCTAAATTAGAACGTAGCGAGATAGCAAGTTTTAGCAAAAAGTTAATAATCCAGAAATTTCATAGACACATCCGATTGTGGTTTATTGATGGCTTATTACCTGATTCAATTTTCGAAGATCAAGATATTAAACCATATTATACCCCATGTGAGGGTCATAGGAATCAAACACAGGATATTCATATATCAGCTACTGATGTAGTAGACGGAGTCCTACCAATGCAAGCGTATTGTTTGCATTGTAAAAAATATACAAGTTAGTATTTTGTAGTTATTATTAATCTTTGTTTCTGGTAATCATATTATAAGTAATGATGTAATTATATTATTTGTGATATTTTATTTTATTTCTTTAGATCCCAACAAGTTGGAGGCGGAATAGAAATGGCAACTACGGATCCTGTGTCTAAGGCATCAACAAAGAAGAGTCAACATTCAACTAGCAGTGATTCAGCATCAACTTCTACAACACAAGTTTGCTGTATTGACGTAAGCACAAAAAATAATGACAAAATTGAATGTTCTGTGTGTCATGTGTATGTGGTAAAAAGATATTTAGCAAACCATTTGAAAAGCAATAACCACAAAAACAATGTTCTTAGTTCAGACAGCGAATTAATCAACGTTCAGCTAATTGAAAATGCATTCCGAAACAGGGTTGCTACGTACAGAATATCAAGTAATAAAAATGATTACCAACCCTTTGAAACCCCCGAATCGTTTTTAGAAAAAAATAAAGATACAATTTTCACTTTATTAAATCGATCAGTTGCAGATCATTGTGCTTTAAAAGTTAATTTTATTTTAAATGCAAATTTTTGTCAGGATACCAAACAGCTAAGAAATACATTTGATTTTCAATTAAACAATCAACTTTTTAATGTGAGCAGTGATAAAGATTTATTTTTCATATCTCTCGTAAATGAAATAACAGAGAGATTAACAAACTTTGAAAGAAAAGATAGTGGATGGAGTTTGGTAAACATAAACCACTTAGACGTTAATGTTAATAAATATAAACCATTGCGTGGTTCTTCATATATTGAATTACCACGTGATATAACAAACAAAAGAGCAGTAATAAACATCAAAAACAATGATCATGAATGTTTCCGTTGGGCATTGCTTTCGGGTTTATATCCACTTAAGAAAAACAATCACGCTAATATGGTAAACTGTTATGTCAAATACAAGGAGAAATTGAAGTTTGGTGACATTCCTTTTCCTATCAAGTTTACTGATATTCAGAAATTTGAAAAGTTAAATGATTTAAGTATTAACGTGTTTGGTTTGGAGTATAATTCACAAAATAAAAGTCATGATATTGTTGGTCCTTTACACATTACAAAATGTAAAAAAACAAAACATTTTAATTTGTTATATATAACAAAGGGGAATAGAGGACACTATTGTCTAATCAACAATTTATCTCGATTAGTATCCGCTCAAATAAATAAATCACAACATGCTGTTAATAAACATACATCGTTATTGCGGGAGCAAATACAAATGTGTTGACGAATATGTATAACAGAATGTCCGTTTAACATAAACAGAATATTATGCCTACACGTCTTAGCCTCTAAGAAGTTCTTCATATCTAGCACAATGCTTTTGCTAGAAATGATTAATCAAACTCTACTTGCTCCTTTTCTACGTACGTTAAAGTGCGTCTTTTTGAGTAGAAATTTCGTTTAACAGAAGATTAATTTTATGAAAATTACGAGTACCTAACGTTGATTTTTGAGAAAAAAATACTCTTCGTGTGTCTAAAATAATCGTTTATTTACAAGTCTAGACAAATCGAACATGAATGATAAATGTTTCGAATAACAGGTGACTGAAGAGGTTGTCGTTAGGATTGCGTGGCTAATCTTTTTAGTATGTACTAAAATCAAGTCGATTACGAAGTTTAGATATTAGAAAAAACATCGATAAATTTTGAACTTGTAGTTACAAACGTTTTAATACTACTGTCACTTCTGTTATTTCTTATTTGTCATAATCTTTGACTACTGTCAAATCGTTTTTGCTCCCGCGATAACGACGTATGTTAATAAATGTGATGGTTGTTTGTCAAATTTTTCATCTAATCAGAATTTAGTAGAGCATCAAAAGAACGATTGTTTTCATATATGTACCAATTTACCCTCTGAAGAGGATAAAAGGAAAGATTGGTTTGACAAAATGACTTCTTCAAGTCAACTTAATTTCAATAATTACGAGCGTAAATTACGAGTTCCTTTTGTTGTGTATGCAGATTTTGAGGCATTTTTAAGTCCTATTCAGTCAGAACAATCTAATGAACAAACCACTAAAGATAATAGTCACTCTCCAACACCTGACAGTGATAAAGATTATGGAGATGATGATGATTATGTGGATGATAAAATCAAACGTAAACGCAGACGTATAGACAAGCGTTCCTCAACCATTAACATTCAGAAACATCAAGTTTATAGTTTTGGATACTATATTAAATGTGCATATGATGACAAGTTATCAATTTATAGAACATACAAAGGGGAGAACTGTGGTCAAACGTTTATGAAATGTATTAAACATGATTTGGAGAGTATTTGTAAAAAGAATACATTTTCCAAGCCCCCTTTACCCTTAACAACTTTAAATAAAGAACAAATTGCAAACAGCAAAGTCTGTTTCATTTGTAGTACATGTTTAAACGAGGATTCCTGCGTTTCCTATAACTGGCATACCGGTGTTTACGAAGGCGTTGCACATTCACTTTGCAATGAAAAGTACAGGCCCCAAAACTTTGTACCTGTGTTTTTTCATAACTTAAGCAACTATGACAGTCACTTTATAGTACATGGGCTTAATTTTGAAGATGGTGATATAGAACTAATCCCACAGAACAAAGAAAAATATATTTCCTTTTCCAAAATGTTAAAAGTGAATAACCGTACAGTGAAATTAAGATTCGTTGATTCCCTTAAATTCATGTCTAGTAGTCTTGAAAAATTAGCTAAAAACTTAACAACAAACCAATTCAATGAACTAAAATTAAATTTTCCAAGTGAAGAAGACTATAAGCGCTTGATACGTAAGGGTGTGTACCCATATGAATACATGACATCATTTGATAGTTTAAACCTTACCGCCCTTCCTCGTAAGGATTTATTTTATAGTTCTCTGACTAATAGCCACATTTCAGATGAAGATTATGAACATGCTGTGGGTGTGTGGAATCACTTTAATTGTCAAAATATGGGGGACTATTCAGATTTATATCTGAAAACAGATGTTTTGCTACTAACTGATGTATTTGAAAATTTTAGAAATGTATGTGTTAAGACCTACGGTTTGGATCCAGCTCATTATTACACTGCCCCAGGATTGAGTTGGGATGCTATGTTAAAAGTTACAAAAATAAAACTTGAACTTTTGACGGATATTGATAAAACTGCTTTCATAGCAAAAAATATTCGAGGAGGTATATCCCAATGCAGTCACAGACATGCAAAAGCTAACAATAAATATATGTCAAACTATGAATCAAACCAACCGTCTTCTTTTCTTGTATATTTAGATGCAAATAACTTGTATGGATGGGCTATGTCTCAACCTCTTCCTACAGGTAAATTTGAATGGGTGAATGTAGAGACGAATTTTAATATTGCAGATGATGCTGATCATGGCTTTATCTTAGAAGTAGACATTGAATACCCTAAAGAATTACATGATTATCATTCGGATCTACCATTCTGTCCCGAAAATGTATGTTTAGGTAATTCTAAAGCAAAAAAATTAATACCAAATCTAAACAAGAAAACAAACTATGTCATTAATTACAGAAATCTTAAACAAAGTTTACAAAACGGATTAAAATTGCTTAAAATCCATAGAATATTAAAATTTGAGCAATCCCCATGGTTAAAAAGTGACATAGATTTAAATACCTACATGCGATCCCAAGCATCTTCTGAATTCGAAAAAGATTTTTTCAAACTCATGAACAATTCAGTGTTTGGTAAAACTATGGAGAATGTAATGAAACGAGTAAACATCAAATTATTAAATCACTGGGAAAATCGTGGGAAATCTCAAGGAGTTCAATCTTTAATTGCGAAACCTGAATTTCATAGTTTATCTGTTTTTTCACATGATTTAGTTTCAATTGAAAAAAACTAAAGTTTTATACAACAAACCAATTTACCTAGGTTATTGCATTTTAGATCTTTCTAAAACTTTAATGTATCAATTTCATTACGACTATTTGAAAACCAAATATCAAAATAATTTGAAATTGCTTTACACAGATACTGATAGTTTACTATATCAAATATTCACAGAGGACTTTTATGATGACATAAAATCAGATCTGAATTTATATTTTGATACTTCTGAATACCCAGAGGACAACGTGTATGGTTTCCCTCTGGTAAATAAAAAGCAACTTGGAGTTTTCAAAGATGAAAACAATGGGGAAATATTTAAGGAATTTATTGGTTTGCGTTCAAAAATGTACGCCATAGATGTACAAAATAAAGAAATTAAAGCTAAAGCTAAAGGTGTCAATAAATGCATAACGGAAACGTATGATCTTGATAGTTTTAAAAAATGTTATTTAAGAAAAAAATTAAATATGATACAATGTTACGTTTCAAATCAATAAAACACATTTTATTTACACAGAAAATTACCAAAATAACGCTTTCCCGTAATGACACGAAACGATATTTGTTAGGAAATTCTATTGATACTCTTGCGTGGGGTCATTATAAAATTCCTCATGGTGTACTTTAAAATTTATTTAATTTACACAGAATATTCAATGAAATGTATTTATTTTTTGTGCAATGTGTATAATTTTTGTAAATTGTATGATTTAGTTTAGAAGTTAAAATTATCTTGTGTCAATTTTTTTTTTGTTATGTGTTATTTTTAATAAATGTTCTTGATAAAAGGAGAAACTTTAAAAAAAATTGTCATTTGAAATTAATTCCTTTTCATAACAACACACTCCTCACGTTAATTCAAAATGATTTATTTTTACCATCCCTTCACCACTATTGTAGCTGGTCCGAGTGGTTGTGGAAAAACTAAATTTGTTACGTTTTCTTGAACATTCGAAAGAATTATGTAATGTTGAGTTTGATGAAGTGATTTGGTGTTATGATGAAATGCAACCCCTATATAATCTAGAAAATGTGATTTATAGTCAAGGAATACCTGATATGTCCATGTTTGATGGACTGAAGCCCAAATTACTTATAATAGATGATTTAATGCGGGAATCAAATGGGCGACTAGTTGATATTTTTACAAAAGGTAGTCACCACAGAAATTTAAGCCTGTTTTATATTACTCAAAATATATTTCATCAGGGTAAAGGTCAACGTGATATGTCTTTGAATACAAGTTATTTAGTGTTTTTTAAGAATCCTAGAGATAAAACACAAATACCCAGAAATGCCCAGAAAACTCAAAGTCGTTGACGAAGCTTACAAGGATGCTACTAAAAACGCTCACGGCTATCTTATGATTGATCTAAAACAAAACACAGATGACATGTGTCGTTTTAAAACTAAAATATTTCCATTTGATGGCCATTGCACAGTGTATATCCCAAAGAAAGGATTTAAATATAACAAGGATCATCAAGTTTCAGTCAGTTCTAAATGATGCATTCTCGAGTAAGCACCTATAAACATTTACTGGAAGCCCTGCATTTACTTAAACCAAAATATCGCACTGCTTTGCTTAAATCGTGCGATGAAGATGAGATCAACATCATTTGTGAATGTATCTATAACGTTCTAAAGGGTAAAAATCCTTTAGATAACAAAGAAAAATCTAAATTAAAAAAATATAAGATTACGATATTTAAAATATAATATAACATTACGAAAACTAGTTTCAAAAGGCAAAAATAAGCTTAGAAAAACCGTTATTATTCATAAAGGGGGTGCATTTTTACCAATAATTTTAGGTGCAGTTTTAAGTGCATTGGTAAACTCCTTATCTTAGATACAATGGAGAATACAAAGAAAATGTTGTTAGTAGAACCTGAATTTATTGAAAGACTTAAAAAAAGTGAAAATCAGGTGGAAAATTTATCATCCCGTCTGGATGGAGAAATGCAAAAAATTCTTAGAAGAAAAATAAATGATCGTGAAAAGTGGGCATTATATTGTCAAGCACTACAACGATTTTTACATTTTGCTGAGGCAGATCGAAGACCATTTAAATTACCAATAGTGATGGATGAAGTGAACTACCTTACTAACGATAACTACAACGTTGCTTCGAAAGTTAACAAAAAGGAGGAAAATGTAAAAAAAGAGGAAAGTATCCGAAAGGAGGAATCATTTACTCAGAACTTAAGCGGAGACGCAAATTCACCTGTGCCGGAAGAAGATGTTTATGCCACACCTCCTGGTGTATCAAAGGTTCAATTACCTAAACGATATTCTCCATCCTATATTATAGATGTTATACCTAAATCGTACAGGACAAAAAGTCAGACGCTACTGCAAAACATTGTTCTGAATAGACCTAAAATTTGGTGGAAGGAGAACGGTGAAGTAGTTATAAACAGTCAGACAATACCAAATAGCAATATTCTCGATTTGGTAGGCGATGTGCTTAGACCGCTTAAACGCTCAAAACCAGTGGGATGGGAGGATTTCGCTCGTCTTTTAAATGATATAAAAGTTCCATCGTCATGTATTGGTAACCCCGAGACTTTAGAATTTATTAATAAAATTCAATCTAAACCTGAAGCTAACACTTCACAGGCTTCTATTAGCGAGCACAACCTATCAATTAAAGAAAAAAACGCATCTACTCCTCTATCTACTAAGCCAAAAACGAGGTCTCAAAAGAAAGTTGATTGGGAAAGATGGACTCCTTATTAGACATAAATAGAATATATTACGATATATCAAACCCGGCTGGATATAGTAGTTTAAATAATGTTATGAAGGAAATGAAAGGTCAAATGAATAGAGAGGAAGTGAAAAAATGGTTGCAGTCCCAAGAAGCGTACACTCTACATAAACCTGTTCATAAACGTTTCTCGCGTAACAAATACATCCTGTCAAACTACAATGAACTATGGCAAGCTGATCTAAGTGATATGCGTACCTATAGTCAATACAACGATGGGTATAAATACATTCTTTGTGTTATTGATGTATTTAGCAAATATGCATTTGCGAGACTTATGAAAAAGAAGGATGCTGAAACGGTTAAAACGTGTTTTGAAAGCATATTCACGGAAGCAAATGCAACCCCTAGACATATTCAATCTGATAAGGGTACATAATTTGTTTCAAAGATGGTGAGAGATTATTTTAAAAATAAGAACATAAATTATTATACAACTAACAACCCAGACATTAAAGCTAGCATAGTTGAAAGGTTTCAAAGAACTCTCAAAACTAAAATGTGGCGTTATTTCACTCATAAGAATACTTACAATTACACTAATATATTACAAGATCTGCTTTATTCATATAACCATAGCTATCATTCCAGCATAAAAATGCGTCCAGTTGATGTTAACTCTAGTAATATAAGGACTGTTTGGTGTAACTTATATGAAAGAAAAAATGATAAACAACCTTCTTTAGAAAATGCAAGGCTAAATGTAGGTGACCATGTTAGGATAACTAAATATAAACATATATTCCAAAAGGGTTATGAAACCAATTGGAGTGATGAAATATTTGTGATTGAATCAGTTATCAATAGGTCTCCGTGGGTTGTTTATACTTTAAAAGATTTGGAAGGTGAACCAATAATTGGTACATTTTATTCTAAAGAATTACAAAAAGTAACTCACCACCCCTCCATCAAATATAAAATTGATAAAATAATACGCTCGCGCCGTATTGGTGGCAGAAAGGAAGTGTTCGTGAAGTGGCGAGGTTATCCTAATAAATTTAATTCCTGGATACCGTCATCAAGTTTAGAAACAATATGAGTGAAAACAGTTTTTACTTAACTTTGTTGAGCAATAGCTCATCGGAATATTACAATGATAATACAACTGCGCACTTTTTAACAAAATTACCTAAAACCATTAAATTGGAAGGAGAATGGGTCGTGGGTTTAGTAGAATTTCAATACCCATGCTCCATGTACAATGTTCAAGAACATGAAAATACCATTTATATTAAAAAGAAAGTTCGAGGACCTGCAGACAAGACGGATAAAATCGTTGATTCAAAAACTCACATACCAGCTACTTCGTATGATAGTCTTGATCATTTTCTTGATGCATTAAATGAAAACCCACAGCTAAAAAGCAAAGTTAAGTTTAGATATGATAAAATTACAAAAATGGTGGGGATATCAACAGATAAAGAAATAGTCTCAGTCACAACAACACCCATATTAAGTCTACAATTAGGATTTCGACCAAGATCAAATTTAAAAGAAATGTCAATTGGAAAACATCCTGCAAATTTATACTTAGGTTTACCCTCACAAATATTTGTTTATACTGATATCATTCATCCACAAGTGGTGGGAGATGTAATTACATCATTACTGAGAATAATACCGTTAGACCCAACTAAATTTATCTATGGTGCTTACAAAACACATATTTTCTCACCTGCTCACTATGTACCCGTATTACGAAGAGAATTCGATACTATAGAAATAGATATAAGGACAACTACTGGAGCTAGAATACCATTCCAGTTTGGATCTTCTTGCGTGAAGCTACACTTTCAACGGGTAAAATGAATTATAAAAGATCATCTACGTCTTGCCCATATGAACATTACTATTCACACCAAGCTGGTACGGGTATAGGAATAGTTTATAAAGGGGTACCATATCAACGAGGACATGGGATCGGGAGTTTCTTGGGTGGTCTTTTTAGGTCTGTGCTACCATTATTATCTAGTGGTCTTAAAACAGTGGGAAAAGAAACTTTAGATGCAGGAATCGGTATTTTATCCGATATGGTAAATTCACGACCAATGGATAGTTCTATTAGATCTCGGTTCAATGAAGCAAGCGCCAACTTAAAAAGAAAAGCAGATGAAAAAATTGATTCTTTGATGTCGGGGTCTGGGTATAAAACGTCCATAAAAAGACGTGGACCATTCATTAACTTAAAAGCATCGCACCGAAGAGGAGGTAAAAAATATAGGAAAAACAATATTGAAGATATATTTTCAAACTAAAAAATGTCATTCTTACATAGTCATTCTTGTGAGTGTGCCAAATCTGAGTTAGACTTATTTGCTTTACCATCAACTCAAACAAGCATTGAAAGTGGCAAGTGGATTAATTACAAACCAATTTCATCTCTAAGTGACGATGGTCCTATTGAGTTTCAAGTTCCTGGGTCAGGTGATGACTACATTGATCTATCACACACTTTGTTGCATATAAATGCCAAAATATTGAATCAAGATGGTACAAAAATAAAACCTGATGCAAATGTTGCACCGGTAAACAATTGCTTACATTCCCTGTTTAGCCAACTAGACATTTATTTAAATCAGAAGCTTATATCACCTCCAAACAACACTTATGCTTACCGAGCCTACATAGAAAATCTGCTTAATTATGGTTCAGCAGCCAAAAAATCTCATCTGACTTGTGGATTGTGGTATGAAGATACTCCCAACTATATGGACGCCATTGACTCGACTAATAAAGGGTTTCACGAAAGAATGGACTTTGTTAAGGAAAGCAAGGAAGTTGAAATGATTGGTAATTTACATGGTGATATGTTTAACCAGGAGAAATTTCTAATTAATGGTGTAGAAATGAGAGTTAAATTAGTCCGTTCGAAAGAAACATTTAATTTAATTTGTCATAAGGATGGTAAATTTAAAGTACAAATAACAGATGCCAGTCTCATTATCAGAAGAGCAAGAATAAATCCTAGTGTATTGTTAGCTCATCAAAAAGTATTAGCATCAACAACTGCGAAATATCCGATAACAAGGGCAGAAGTTAAGGTTCTGACATTACCCGCAGGTATACAAGGTAAAACGTTGGATAATATATTTCTCGGGCAAGTCCCTAAAAGATTGAGATGGGAACTTCCTTTACGGAAACGTACAGCATACTTACAGGTTGAAACTTGTTCAAAACACAGTCATGTTTATTGTCCACCAATAAATAGCAGTCGGTTGTCACATATACCAAAGTTATTTACGAGTTCAAAAAAAAAATAAGACAACACAAATATCTAGACTAGAAATAATCTAGAATGAATAAAATAATATTTCAAAAATTGGATTTGCATAAAATAATTTACCCAAAAAAATTAAGACAACACAAATATATAAACACAAATCTAGAATCAATAAAATAATATTTCAAAAATTGGATTTGCATAAAATAATAAATTTTAGGCAAAAACTGAAAACGAATAGATACTAAATAATTAAAATTGATGGGGTTGAAACATATACCAGAAGTTTCATATTCTGCTGTAACACATATAGATACGTTGAAATTTGCATATATATTATCTTACAGTCTCTTAACATATCGGCTGCAGCGATTGACTGGTTCCGTAGCTATTTGGTTGGTCGTCGGCAAAGAATTAAACTAGATTCTTCGTGTTCTTCCTGGTGCAGCACATCAGCTGGTGTTCCACAGGGTGGTGTGCTGTCTCCTCTTTTATTTTCTATCTTCATTAATTCCATAACTCTTGATCTCTCCTCTTCGTATCACCTTTATGCCGACGACCTTCAAATATATTCGCAGGGTATGCATAGCGATCTCAATTCAGTTATAGAAGCCACGAATCTTGATCTGCTCCGCATATCAAATTGGAGTCAAAATTACGGTTTAAAAGTAAACCCCCTAAAGTCACAGGTAATTGTGATGGGTAGCGCTAAACAAATCTCCAAAATTGACTTTCTCAGGCTCCCTCCGATAGTCTTCGATGGTATCCAAATTCCTTTTTCCAACCAAGTGAAAAATCTTGGCGTAATCATGGATCGTTGTCTATCATGGGTGCCTCAGGTGAGTGAAGTGAGCAGGAAGATGTTTGCTGCCATAGGGTCTCTCAGACGGCTCCGGAATTTCCTGCCAAATGCTACTAAAATTGCGCTTGCTCAGTCGTTACTTCTCCCCATTCTTGATTATGCAGATATCTCCTATTTAGACCTAACCGAGGAGCAACTTAATAAGCTTGAGCGTATTCAAAATGCCTGCGTTCGGTTCATTTTCGGATTATGCAAATTCGACCATGTTTCTAGTTTTCGTTCTCAACTCAAATGGCTCCCTATCCGTCACCGCCGTAACTCTCACATACTTTCTTTACTCTTTTCTATACTTTTTAACCCTGCAACTCCCCGCTACCTCAAAGAGCGTTTCTCTTATCTTAATTCTATTAGATCCTCTCAAAAATTGCTCCTAAAAGTGCCATCTTCATCTTCCAAATTTTATAATTGCTCATTTACGTTCCAGGCCGTTCATTTGTGGAATTCTCTCCCTCTCAACATTAAACGCGCGCAATCTATTGGTAGCTTTAAATCGCAACTTAAGGAATACTATTTATCTCTTCCTTAGGTTTTTAAGTTGACACTGTTGTTTCTTATTGTGTGTATTATATATGTATATATGTACGTATATGTATGTTTATTTTGTATTTATTTAAGTATGTATATTCATATGAATGTGCTGTGTTATCTATTTCGTCTCTTTTGTTTCTATGCACCACCTACTGCTTATTGTTTTTCTCTAGTCTCCACTACCCAAAGGTTGTCTGGAAGAAATCGCTCATTAGCGATAAGACCGCCTGTTGTTAACTCTACCTAAATTTATCTAATTGTAAAATTCGTGCTTGTAACTGTATGGGGTGTGCAATAAAGAGTATTTATTATTATTATTATTCTCTTTATTATTCTTTTTTCTTAGGCTAGGTCATTTTATAATATTTTTACAAAAGTAAAATATAAAAATACATCTAAAACATACAAAAACAATAAAAACATTATAAAAAACCTAACCTAGGGTGCCGCCGGCAACGGAGCAAGGCCCAGGCTGCCGGTGGTCAGGGCCGCAGAGAGAGGAACCTTCGGACTATGCGCGCCGTGTCCAGGATAACCGCCTTCTGAATCTGACCCTTGATCCAACCACAACCCCGTAGCGAAAGTCTCTCTAGATGTTGGTCTAGACTCTTCGCTATGAGACCGTTCGCAGAAACAACTATCGGTACAATGATCGCCGAATCAACCTCCCACATGGCGGTTACCTCGTGAGCCAAGTCTAGGTACTTGCTGGACTTGTCCTTCTCGGCCTTCACGAGGTTCTCGTCACATGGGACGGTGATGTCGACGAGCATGGCCCGGCGTTGCGGTCGATCTATTACCACGATATCAGGCTTATTGGCTACAATAGTCCTGTCCGTGATAATAGATCGATCCCAATAGAGCGTGGCACGACCATTTTCGAGAACTGGTGTAGGTGTGTACTTGTAGTACGGCACTTCGTGGTCCACAAGACCATATAGGAGAGCAAGCTGTTGGTGTATAATCCTGGCTACGAGGTTATGTCTGTGCAAGTACTCGCCGTTAGCAAGATGAGAACAACCGGAGATGATATGCCTGAGTGACTCTCCGGGACGGCGGCATGCCCGACAATTATTATTATTATTATTTTTATTATTATTATTATTATAATTACTTTAGGTATAAATTTGATACCTACTCCAGTCCACACTAATAAAGGGTAATGTAATTGTGTCAGTTCGCGGGGCTTGTTAGATCATTAAAAATCTCGTTAAGTTATATGACCGTTTCTACCCCATCGTTTTCCCACCACCAAAACTATACCTAAACTATGGAAACTTTATAGATACGTTGAAATTTGCATATATATTCGCGAAATGTGAATTAATTACTTTATGTATAAAATTGATACCTACTCCAGTCCAGACTAATAAAGGGTAATGTAATTGTGTCAGTTCGCGGGGCTTGTTAGATCATTAAAAATCTCGTTAAGTTATATGACCGTTTCTACCCCATTGATTTCCCACCACCAAAAGTATACCTAAACTTTGGAAAATTTAGGTAGTATACCTAGTCTTTCATAAGGAGTAACCAATTAAGCAATTATAAAACCTATTGCAAATACGTAAAGAACAAACTACAACGTAGGAGTATGCCTCTACCGAGCTCGGTAACAATGCGATGTCGCCGAGTCGAGCTAACAATAGTCGAGACAATAGAAAAAGGTGAGCAAGGGTTCTATTGTGGTGTCGAAGAGCGTGTATTGTTTAATTAGCGGAGTGCCTAAGTGCTGAAGGAGGCTCCGGGCACTGTTGAGACCTAGTGCAATCGATCTAAATGGGGGGCTAAACGTACTAAAACATACCAAACTTTTTTTTTTTTTTTAGGTTTCATAGCCCCGAAAAACCACCATAATCCCGAAAAACCATTGTTTTGGTGGTGGGAAATCCATGTGGTAGAAACGGTGAATCTATACTACTGTTTAGTAACAGGGCGGCATCTACGAAACTCTACACTGAGCATCGCCCGACATGCTCTTGGCCGGAATTCACTCCTTAAGGATTACTAATTCCAATTCAAGAAAATCCCCAGCCAGGTTATACGTAGTATATAAAAATTCAACGTCTAAAAGGCGGGGGTAGCCACTACACTTGTTTGAGTTTAATTTGCATGGGTCATGGACCCCCCCCCCCCCCCCCTCCAAGTGCACCTCAAATAGAAATAAAATCATTTCTGCATTTGTGACCCCCCCCCACCCAATTTAAACCGCGCCTGTTCTTACCTTTCATGCTTAGACTGATTTGACGGGAGGATCGATTTGAATGATATTTGCCTTGGACATGAACGTATAAATACAAAAGTGGTCCTGTATCGTCCGATATACACCTCTATGTCGTTTAAATCATGCAAAAAAAATATGATACAAAAAGTATTAATTTTTGAGTGTAGTTTCATTTAGTGGTAATTGTAAAATATTTTATTAGGACTACTTGTCCTCTAGCGTATCCATCTGTCAACTTTACTTTAAGTTCCGCCTCCAGGGTAGCGGGAGAGAAATTAGGGGTGAATTAGCCGCTTACTGACACAGACCGAATTCCACGCGGGCGGAGCCGCGGGCACAGCTAGTAAATGCATATGGTATGTATATAAATTCATTAGTAAAATTGAAAACAACACAATTGCGTAGGTATTTGATATGCCGGGTTAAAATTTGAGTACAAGTTTAATTTTGTAAAATTTGAGCAATAGAACTACAATTGTTGGTACTTAGTCGGTATTAGTTAAAATATTTATAACACAAGTTAGTTAAGAATAAGTCTGATTGACTTAGGTACACAGAGAATTAATAGTTACCTACAACTTACAAGTCACAAAACTAGCATAGTTGGTTGATTTGATAGGTTGTTACATATTTGTATTTATTTATTAGTTTAAGAATAAAGATAAAGCATAAAAAATATAGTAATAGTAGTTTATGTAACTGTTACGTAATAAGGGTCCTTAAAACATAAGTGTGGTTTTAATAAGATCATACGAGTGTTTTAAGGCCTAATTACGTACAGTTGCATACACTGCTTTATCTACACTCATATTATTTATTCTAAATGCCGAATTCCGAAACCATAGAATGGCCGCCATTGCACCGCCATGGCCAACTCGATTGTGCCGGCGGTCGGGGAGGCGCGCGTCGGCGGCCGCGCGGGCGCGTGCAGGTGTACATTATGTTATCAAAACTCATAACACATCAATAGTTGAGCATGTAAAGTTCAAATTACGTTACTGCCACAGATAAAAAGCTTATCATAGTAAAATCGGTCGTGGTAATGCTAGCCATTGCCTACCGTTTTCGAACACGTTTTAGAGAACTTACAATATGAGTGTAGATAAAATAAAATTAAATGATACGTGCTGCTTAAATACAAATAGTACCTTCAAATCACAATTTTCAATATTGTGTTACAACCATCGCACTGCCAAATATTGCGAGAAATCCATTCTAAGTGAACAGAAAAGCATCGCTAAACTCAGGAAACGGTGTAAAACATTTCAATATTTAAACCAGCCTTGCTACCAACTTCCTTATATTTGTATTAGTGAACAACTGCAGGCACCCGTTAATTAAGGCGTTCGTATCCGTACCGTTTTTATCGCATGCCCTACACATCGCTGCTTAAAATACGGCGACGTTACGGAATCGCAGTGACTCATCGTATCCGTACCGTTTTTATCGCATGCCCTCCACACCACTGCTCAAAATACGGTTTGGAAGGTTCGCGTCAAAAATGTTTCGTATGACGCACGTCACGGCGTACACGTTGCGTCTGCGTATTTTGAGCAGCGGTGTGGAGAGCATGCGGTAAAGTCGTGACGTTTACGGCACGTCATTGCGATTTCGTACCGTCAGCGTATTTTGAGTAGCGGTGTGGTCGCACCTTTAAATGATACGTGCTGCTTAAATACGAGTAGTACCTTCAAATCACAATTTGCAATATTGTGTTACAACAATCGTACGGCCAAATATTGCGAGAAATCCATTCTAAGTGAACAGAAAAGCATCGCTAAACACAGGAAACGGTGTAAAACATTTTAATATTTAAACCAGCCTTGCTACCAACTTCCTTATATTTGAATTGGTGAACAACTGCAGGCACCCGTTAATTACGGCGTTCAAAAAGAGTTCGAACGATTCAAATGTTTGTTTTTATGTGTGTTCGCTGCTAAAATTTGCTTTGAATTCGAATTTCGTGAACGCTCGTTTTGAAAACATGGCGCGGAGGCTTATTCGCATATATTTACATTTTACATACATACTTAATATACTCGTAGATACGTACTTGTCTTAAACATTTATTCTCGCTTATGTAGAAGGATAATTTCAATGCTGCTTGTACTACCCTATGACATAATTACTAGTAGGGCACTCTGGCCACTACTTAAGATAATGTTTTTACGATATTGAACTCCTACTTCTCAGCAAATTATTATTAAAAAAATACCAAACTTAATTCTACTAATTGATATATAACACTGTTGACAAATTATACACACGTAGCCGTTATCGGCACATTTTCACTCCGAACCATCAGTGTGGAGCAGTATAAAATTTTAAAAAGTTTACGTATATCATTTGGAAAGTCTATTTTAAAGCCCGTTTCAGGAACTTTTGTGAAATGTGAACAGGAGCGATATACTTTTTATTCCTTTAAATTTTTAATTGGGCGCATTTATATTATGTAACATGTTACACAAGCGCTTAATCAAATAAAGTCGCGTGGGTGTCATTAGTTTTTTTATAGCTAGCCAGAGTTTTACCTTCATTAAATTGGACTTCGACATGTACGTAATCATGTTGCGTTGCTCAGTGAACTCTGACGTAACGCTGGCGCAGCCTCAAGGCGTAGGTCGTTCGGGAAATAAATTTCAAATCGCGTTAGGAGCGCGACAGGAATGATGTTAGTTAAACGGAAAATATTTTCCGTATCGCCTTTGGGCGTGAAGCGGCGCTGCTCATGCGATTTTCTTGCGCTTTACCTGCTACAGTGGATCCTATTCCTCTTCTGAGTAGGAAATACATATTGAATTTGTTTATTTCTTAAAGAAGATTATCAGTTATTTTTAGCTGTCGTGGTTAAGTAATTGTTTCAGTCGAGCATTTTTTATAAAATTGAACTTTATTTGACTAATTTTAACTTAATTTAATCAGCTGTGGGACACTAATACAGGCTAATAAAAAATAAAAATAAAAGTCGTTTTGAAGTACGATACGGGGTTTGTGTTATTTCAGTATATATTACGAATTCTTTGAAACTCAATTTTCTTTTATTTTGTAACAATTAATAACAAACAGTATCTTAAAATTACCCTAAGCTGTGTGATACCGTTCCAACCGTATTAATAACACGAGTAATACCGGAGCGTAGTATTCGGTTAATAAACATTCTCATGCCCAATAACTTCACAGTACAGAAATTAATCACAAGTGTATCAGCAAAATACATAATGACATCATAATTTGTATCCCTAATTTCACGCTACGTTTCAGATTTTATTGTTTTTAAGTTAGTTGGTTGAGTTCTCTGAATTGATTGCCCTAATTTGTATTCACTGTTTACTTTTAGTATGGAAATTACCTAAATCATTAGATTTTTTTATGAGGTTCTCGTTTACATCGGCAAATTATTTAAATGCGTCCAGCGGCAAACTTCAAAAGCATAATTTTAACATAATTTTTTGTCTAGAAGCGAATCGTTTTATTTTATTGAATATTTAGCTTTTTTTTCTTATTTCTATAGGTTGAATGTCTAAAAGGTTTTTTACTTATAATACAGTCAAAATACGACAAAACTTGAAATCCGTCGGACAGTTTTGAAATTTTGTGTGTATGTTGATTAGAGGTCCCGTTTTATTGTCCACACCATTTGACATTTTAGGACCTCGACGAACCGCCAGCACCTCGGAAAATGTCCTCCATCCTGAAGAAATTCACTTTTCCTTCCGAATCTACGCACTCTATGAAAATGCGATCTAAGACAATATTAAAGCTCATTAAATTCTACCTCGAAACATGCGTACGCTTTTGCTGAAAACCGCACTTTCTTAGAGATAGCACTTGAGGAAGTGAAGTGTATCGTCAATGCCTTTCCAGGGGATATTCTCATGATATGAAACTTGAAATAATACGAAGTTAACATTTATTTATAGTTTTGTATGTCAGCTACTTCAATATCAACATTTTAACCGACTGCGACAAAAGCAGTTAGTAGGGTAATGGTTTCAAAACTGAAAACTGAATACATACTGTAGCCTAGGATGCTAAGCGGCTTTCTACAAGTGACATATCCACACTTATGTATCTAAAAAAAACGGCGGTCGCAAGAGGTGTGGAACAATAAAACGGAACCTCTAATCAACATACACACCAAATTTCAAAACTGTCCGACGGATTTCGAGTTTTGTCGTGTTTTGATTGTATTATTAGAAACACTTGCTACACAAAGACACATGTTGATATTAAAGTTACAAAAGCCAGTTCGCAGAAACACAATTGTACAGCGAACATCTTAACACGGTAATTTCGTATATCCTTTAAGAGGATGCCAAGATTTTGCTACATACCGAGTAATGCAAGCACAGCGAAACCATTCAAAGGTTTATAGCAACGCACACGCTAATACCGTCTTCATTGAGGCAAGACAAGCTTTTGAAAGGCATCAAACGAGTACCCCGATATTCTGAGGCACCTAGTTTATTTTCGCGACGCGAGCGACTCGAGATTGCACTCGTAGTATCAGTGTGATGCAGGTCGCCACACAAAACATCCGATAGAGCGGCAGTGTAATTTCACTCGAGTGCCCCACTCACTACGGCCCCAGACGTAGCAATCAAGGGGCAAGTGTACCCCATCGTGCCCCATCTCCCCCTCTCTGCCTTTAAAATAACATTAGGGAATGCATCACACATAACATACATCATATCTATCTTAAGCTATGTGTAAATGAAAATACGTTGGGGTTGAAAGCTTTTAAAGAATAATAAGTACTTGGAGGTTGGCTGTAATGGAACCCAATGTTATTGTGGAAGTATGCGGAGTTTCATAGAAAAATGTCAGGCGGTTAAAAATATAACTTAGCAAAATGTAGTGTACTTTTGCACACGAGGGTATGTTAAAATAAAACGTTAAGTACGAGTGGAGTAATAAAGATAAGCCATGTGGGTAGAGAAGAGACCAGTTAGCGTAATAGCTTTGTCGGTAGGAAATTACTGCTAGCAATTCTAAGTGAAATATGTTAAATTTCCGCTGATGAAAGGATAATTTCATACGAATTTAATTGCTACCGGGAATCTGACGCAAACTACAAGGTGTAGGTATCTAAATGAAATCCTTCAATTTCATGTGGCTTTGTTACAAAGTTGGTTTTATTTTGATTATATTACTTTGTTGTTATTTGGGAAATTAGAGCAGAATATACCTGACATTTTTTCTACTAAATATCTAAGTGGAAATATTTCAGAGAATACATAGGTATAACGACTGAAATTCAGAGTACACCCTACCTGTGACCTGTGCTAAACTAGTGATTATAAATGAAAAATGCAAGAGTGTAGTCCTGGGACTTCTTCTTCTTTCTCGTTCCCTCACTGCTGAGGATCGCGACCACATGTAGCTTGCTTCCATAATGTGCGGTCATAGGCCATGTGGACTGCACGGTTCAGGCTGCCGCCAGCCGACCTTTTTGCGGCGTTCGACCATCTCATCCGTGCCCCACCGCGAGCACGTTTGCCATTCATACGGCCGGCCCAGAACAATGTGTTTCTCAACCTCATGTGTACTTGACCGCATATTATGGCCGAAGAACCTAAGGGCACGCTCCTGGCATATTTTGGAAAGTCGTGTGGGAATGTTGAGCTCTCTTAAGATGGAGATGTTAGTTCTTGTAGCTGTCCAGGGTATATGCAGCAGTCTTCGCCAACACCACATCTCAAAAGCGTCAATTTTAGCCTTCTCGCAGCTTTTCAGACTCCACGTTTCGGCACCGTACAGAAATATCGAGAAGGCTAGAGCTTTTACCAAGCGTACCTTAGTTGAGCGACGAATACCTCTGTTCCTCCAAATCCTGTCCAGATTAGAATCAGAATCAGTCGTTTTATTCGTGACATACGTTTATCGTTAGATTAGACATTGCACTCTTAGCCATGCTAGCTCTGCGGCGTTCTGCATAGTCCTGGGACTATGCAGGACGCACAGTGCATGACTGTACTTTATATATTTTTGTAATTTGTTTTTTTTTGGTTTTAGGATTACCAACAGATAATACATCCTACATGCTCTTAAATCTATGTTACAATTGAGGTTGATGCTTATCTAACTATAGGTAACCACAACTTAAGCCAATATCTTTTACGTACGAACATGCAGATCTTAAAATTTAAGTTTAGTTACAATTAAAATTATAAACATTTCATTATAAACTTACGCGAGTACCAAAATGGGAAGACAATGGTTTTTTACACTTCAAATTTACGTTAACATGTCCAGCGAAGCGAAATATGTCATTAACGTCCTATACAACAATATTTTACCGTTAATATATTTAAATCAAAGGTATTAACAGTAAAATATTTTATAGTATTATAGTTGCGTTTCCACACAACATAAAAAGGTCAAATACGGCTTTTCGTCAACCGACGATTTCCTTTAGCATGATTATTCCTTAGGACACAAGGATGGGTTTGAGAAGTGGAGCCACCAAGATTATTGGTGTAAATTTTAAGGGGGGGAGGGGGAGGCACACAACTTTGTCTTGACATCTACATCTTTGAAGCTACCAAGTTTGGTATCGTTTTCGTGTCTCGGATGCCTAATTCATTTATGGTATCATTTTGTCACCGTTCTGAAACAAAAATATGTAAAATAAAAAATTACTTATTTTGCAATTCCGTATTTTACAAGGAAAAAATCCATAACTAATGCACAATTATTAATCTAGCAAAAATAAAAGGTGCTTTAGAGAGCCCTATTATTCGTTCATTGGAAAAAAATTTAATGTCACACTGTACTAAAAAAATCGGTTGCCGGTGCTAAAAATTTAAATGAAAAAAAAACTACTTAAAATGTTTGTATAGCGAACGTGTCAAAATAAATATTAAATAAAAATAAATAATAAATAAATATTATAGGACAACCGTACACAAATCAACCTAGGCCCACGGTAAGCTCAATAAGGTTTGTGTTATGGGTGCTAGACGACGATATATATTATAGATAAAATACTTAAATACATAGAAAACATAAGTCATAACTCAAGAACAAATATCTGTGATAAACACACAAATAAATGCCCTGACCAGGATTCGAACCCGGGACCTCCTAAAAATGACAGCAGAAATGAATTCAGCAACCCCGATTTATAAGAAAACGATACCAAACTTATGGCCTGTTTGACCTGTTTCACAATCTCCAGTTAAAGCATATCTGTCAGATAAATGTTTGCTGTCCTTTTCTTTTATATGACTGGAGAAAAGGATAGCAATAATTTTAACTGGCAGATAACTTTGTCTGGAGATTGTGAAACAGGCCCTTAGCCTAGTAGCTTAACGAATGTAGATATCAAGATAACTTTATCCCTAAGGAATAATCATGCCAAAGGAAATCTTCGGTTCACGAAAAGCTGTATTTCATCTACTACAACCTTCTGGTCTATGGCTACAACGGTTCCTATAAGGGATAATTTCCAATCATAAATGACAAAAACTAAAATGGCATTTAGCAGTAGTTCCGTTCAACCAACATTTTAATTATCAAAATTTAAGTTTATGACTTAGAAATATTTTGCATATAGATATTATAAAACCAAGAAGAAGGCGCAAAATCTATACCTATTGTAATCTATTAACTTGTCTCTTTCTCTATTTAGCATGTTGCAGGCAGCTTTAATCAACTAAAATCAGGTTTTATTTAAAAAGCTTTTAGGAAATTTTCAAATATTACGCAAATACACCATAATAAGAGGTTGCGCGCTCTAGTTACTCAAAACTAACATAAAAGCGGCGTTGGCATAAAAGGAAATCAAAGAGACAAGAAAAGTAGATTTTCCCGCTAAACAAGCTGAATTGCCGGAAGCGACAGGCACTACTGCTTCCGATTTAGAAAACAATATAAAGCTGACGATGGCCTTCCAATATTTTCCCGATAATGATGTTTATATAACTTTGTACTAGGGTTGGTAAAGACTCAAATGTTCACAGTCACCTTATGACTCGAGTTGGACTTGACTAGACTTTTTGTTAAGTCTAGTTATTGAGTCGAAGGTGTTAAACTTGTTAAGGAATAAACGCCTAATTTCGTTTTTTTCGAATTACAAGTAGGTAGGTATCTATTTCCATAAATGATTCGTGTTCAAATATTTAGAATACGTTGTTGATATCTAATTATAATTTTATTTTACTATCATATAAATATACTAGCTGTGCCCGCGGCTCCGCCCGCGTGGAATTCGGTCTGTGTCAGTAAGCGGCTAATTCACCCCTAATTTCTCTCACGCTACCCTGGAAGCGGAACTTGAAGTAAAGTAGACAGATGGATACGCTAGAGGACAGTAGTCCTAATAAAATATTTTACAATTACCACTAAAAGAAACTACACTCAAAAATAAATACTTTTTTTATCCTATTAATTTTTTTTGGCATGATTTAAACGACATAGAGCAGTAGGTGTATATCGGACGATACAGGACCACTTTTGTATTTATACGTCCATGTGCACGGCAAATATCATCCAAATCGCAACGCACACAGAAATCGTTTTTTTTTTGCTTTTGGTTTCATATGTTTAACTATTTTTATAGCTTCTTTCTTTTAAGGATGTAATTTATGTACCTACCTAACTGTGTATATATTGTGGCAAGCAAATAAAGAATATATCTATATATATCTACCTAAATCGATCCTCCCGTCAAATCAGTCTAAGCATGAAAGGTAAGAACAGGCGCGGTTGAAATTGGGGGGGCGGGGTCACAAATGTAGAAATGATTTTTTTCTATTTGAGGTGCACTTGGAGGGGGGAGGGGGCTCCATAACCCATGCAAATTTAACTCAATCGAGTGTAGTGGCTACCCCCTTTTAGCCGTTGAATTTTTATAGGCTACGTATAACCTGGCTGGGGATTTTCTTGAATTGGAATTAGTAATCCTTAAGGGGTGATTTCCGGGATAACAATGCAAAAAAAAACCAGCCAAGAGCATGTCGGGCGATGCTCAGTGTAGAGTTTTGTAGATGCCGCCCCGTTCGAAAACATTCGTTCAAAAGGTCGTTTATTAAGGGATATTTGGCGGTGCTGACGTCATTTTACTATCCGGCACTTCCTTTCACTATGCGTTTTTGACTGATAATTCAAAAACGGCTGAACCGATTTTATTCAATATAGTTTTTATTGCAAGTTCTTATCAGGCCTCACCAAATTTCAGCTTTCTAGTGCGAAGGGCAACTGAGCTAGACCGCGGACAGACCGGGGGCCAGAGATAGTGGGGGGATTTTCATTACGTTACCGTAGGTAATGAATTTTCATACGTTTTTACCACACTGTCACAGATAATACGCTGATGTTACGTTACTGGTTGCAATAATGGTGGTAATTTCATACGGTTCCGAACTATACTAAAAATGATATTGGTGTAGATCAAGATGTTTATTCTTCAATAAAAGCACATTACAATGCACTAATGAACGTCAGAGAAAAATAAAATACGTGAGTGTCGTGGAACTTAAGTGAAAAGTTTTGACTTTTTCGTAAATTTTGAGATTAAAATTTTTTGTTTTTTTTTTTTAATTTTTGAAATTTTTGTAATTTTTGAAATTTTTAAAATTTTTGAAATTTTTAAAATTTTTGAAATTTTTAAAATTTTTGAAATTTTAGAATTATATGAAATTTTTGAAATTTTTGAAATTTTAGACATATTTTACTTTTAGGGTCTCGACCAAAAAATGACAAATTATTTCCATACAAATTTCATCTAAATACGTACAGCGGTTATTGGTTGTTTCTTCCCCATGTAAACTTCCACCCCTTTTGCATCCGCTTAAGTGATAATTTCCGAGATAATAGTACATTACATTAGAGGCCGGGAAAACAAGGATTTCCGGCCAAGTAGGCATAGACGGCCGAGCGTAGCGAGGCCGGATAAAGATACGAGGCCGTGAATCCGTTTTCACGCCTAGGCATGTATAGTGCTTTTCTCAAACATGTAATGAAATAAAATAAAATAAAAAACCAAAAGGAAAATGTTTCATTCGATCTAAAAAGCGACCATGAAGTAAAAATTAAAAAGTCAAAATAAGCTGTTCATAAAACCTCCCGCCATCTTTGACGCTGTCTGGATGACGTTGGACGTTGAAACAAAAAAAAATTACTTTGCAGGCCTAGGCCTGAAAAGTTGTATGAAATCCCATTTCAGGCCGCTTCGAGATGCTGCGCCCGAAAAAGGATACTTCCGAGTCTATTATAAGGAACGTTAAGAGTATATTTCATTGCATGTTTGAGAAATAGTACATTGTTGCCGAGGGATAGAAAGAAAGGCATTTCCTGACGAAGTACCTAGATGCCAGGCCGAGGCTTGCCGAGGCCTGGCAAAGGTCCTAGTCGGAAAATGCCTGTTTCCATTGAGGTATACATAGTGCTTTTCTCAAATAATGTGAGGAAATCAAACAAATTAAATTTCAACTATAAGTAATAAGTTTTTTCTCAAACATGCAATGAAATATTCTCTTAAAGTTCCTTATAATAGACTCGGAAGTATCCGTTTTCGGGCGCAGCATCTCGAGGCGGCCTGAAATGGGATTTCATACAACTTTTCAGGCCTAGGCCTGCAAAGTAACTTTTTTTGTTTCAACGTCCAACGTCATCCAGACAGCGTCAAAGATGGCGGGAGGTTTTATGAACAGCTGATTTTAACGTCTGAATTTTTACTTCATGGTCGCTTTTTAGATTGAATAAAACATTGTCCTTTTGGTTTTTTATTTTATTTTATTTCATTGCATGTTTGAGAAAAGCACTATACATGCCTCGGAGTGAAAACGGATTCACGGCCTCGTATCTTTATCCGGCCTCGCTACGCTCGGCCGTCTATGCCTACTTGGCCGGAAATCCTTGTTTTCCCGGCCTCTGATGTAATGTACTATTAATAAGGGTTAAGTGACATAGTACAATACAAAAACCGGCCAAGAGCGTGTCGGGCCACGCTCAGTGTAGGGTTCCGTAGTTTTTCGTCCGTCACAGTAAGTGTCCCCACTTAAGAGTTAAAATAACACCGCCATGTAGGATATGATATGAGCGTTCTACGTACAGCGACATCTATCGGCAAATTAAGTAAACTATTGCGCGCGAGCTTAAAGTATGGAAGATGATTTTTATGGGATAATTCTTTATTGCGTGAACCGATTTTCACCGTTTTTACTTTAATTGAAAGCAAGTCTTTTCATTGTAATTTTGTAGAAATTACAGGTACAATACACACCTGCTTATACGGTTAAATTACAAACTTAGTTCAGAAATAATTTTGTATTTTTTTTTTCAAAAACTATTCAACCTATCAAGTTCAAAATAATTTTCCTAGAAAGTTTTTATAAAGGTTTACTTTTCAGATTTTTTTCATATTTTTAAAACTTATGTTTCAAAAGTTAGAGGGGGGGGACACATTTTTTTTTACTTCTAGAGCGATTATTTCCGAAAATATTTACATTATCAAAAATGATTTTAGTAAACCCCTATTCATTTTTAAATGCCTATCCAAAAATATATCACACGTTAGGGTTGAAATGAAAAAAAAAATCACTCCCCACTTTACGTATAGGGGAGGTACCCTAATAAAACATTTTTTTAGACTTTTTATTTTACCACTTTGTCGGCGTGATTGATATACATATTAGTACCAAATTTCAGCTTTCTAGTGCTAACGGTCACTGAGATTATCCGCGGACGGACGGACGGACGGACGGACGGGCAGACATGGCGAAACTATAAGGGTTCCTAGTTGACTACGGAACCCTAAAAATAAGGCATGTTATTAGTTAATGTTAAATGTTATATCAGACATTCCAGGGCAATTTGTGAACGAAAAGGTATTTCTAGCATTTTGGCTGTCCTCCCACAGCATGAACGTACCATGTCGTAATTCCTGTTATATTTGTCCCGCGACTTAGCAGGAAGCAAGTTGTTCGTTATTAAGCTTGCTTCTTCTTTCAAATGACACGGTGTGCCGTCTATTTCCATCTCACTGTCGTCATTTGAGCTCATACTGTTTTTTTGCTATTTTAATTAATTTTAAAGAAAACGATAACTTATTTCACAACGAATTGCCGCCTTTTATTTTGCATATTTTTTTCAAATCTATTACCACAGACAAATAATCGTCCGATACGCGCATGCGCCAATGCGCGCGCATCTCCAATCGCGACAACGTGTTTGCGATTATTTTGACATTTGTCTGGTTGAACGAAGGTTTCACTTGGCTGAATGCAACATTTCCTTAGTCATTTATTTGCAATCGTAGATTTTAAAAAGTTAACGCAGCGGATAAAAATGGATTTTCATACAGTCATTTTACTCCTAGGAGTAAAATGATTCTATGGAAACTCATTTTTTTCCGCTGCGTTTTTACTTTTTTATTTTGAAAAGAATAAAATTGAGCACTTTGCGTCTTCAATTTACGAACAAAATGCGACCATTTCCGAGCATGTTTGAGAAAAACTATTTTATTTCCATTTCCAGAGCTCAAAACATCTCCATACCAAATTTTATCTAAATCGATTGTGCGGTTAATAATTCCCTATACAAATTTCTAACTCCCTTTTTACCCCTTTAGGGTTGATTTTCGGGGTGAAAACTATCCTTTGTCCTTTCTTGAGACCCATACCTAATCCCAAATTTCATCTTTATCAGTTCAGCGGAAATAAAATCCTCATACCAACTTCCAACGCCCTTTTCACCCCCACAAGGGTTTTAAAACTATCCTATGACGTTTCTCGAGACTCAAATTATCTCCATACTCATTTCTATCTAAATCGTTTCAGCGGCTAAAAATTCTCCATACAAACTTTCAACCCCATTTTCACCCCCACCAGGGTTGGTTTTCGGGACTAAAACTATATATTATCTTTTCCTGGGACTCAAACTATCTCTATACAAAATTTCATCAAAATCCGTTCAGCCGTTTTTACGTGATGCGCGGTCAAATAAACAGACAAACAGACAGATAAACAGACAAACAGATAAACAGAAAAAAATTCTAAAAATTGTTGGAACGTGTTCTGTTATCGATTCTAAGTATCCCCAGCCAACTTTTTTTCGATTATCTTCCATGTACAGACTTTCGACCCTCTTCAGCTTTATTATATGTATAGATGTATAGATTGAGCGTTCATAATAGTCGGTCTTTATTATTTGAGGCTATGCTGTTTTATTTTTTATCATATTACTCAGACTCGGAAAGAAAATCGACTCCTTCTATAAATATTTTAAGTGTAGACTCGTAGACCTGAGTCAAATGCAAACTTAGACTCGAGTTCGTAACAAGTAACCGAGTCGTCAGGATACAAAGTAGGGTTGTGCTTTGTATCCTGACGACTCGGTTACTTGTTCAACCCCCTTTGAAAGAAATAATATCCTATATTGTAGCTTCCGTAGGTTGCGGCCCCCGCATTTGACAAGTGCCTTCCTTATTTGTGTGTTGTCACAACCCATCCTGTACAAGAAACTGTACTTTCGATTGTTTATTTAATGTGGGGTGGTTAACCATTGACGTGCCTACATATATGCCTGTGTTTTATTTATTTATGCTTTTTAGGGTTCCGTACCAAAATGGTAAAAAATATGGCGCGACTTTGTGTGTCTGTCACAAAGCCAATTTCTTTCCTTTCTTATGTTCCATAGACATTTTAGTCATTCAACCGTTTAAGCGCCAAGGTTAAAAAACTGACTTTTGGCACCTTTAAACCAAGATGGCGGCCAACGCTCCTCCCCCCCCCCCCCCCTCAAGGCTTAAATCTAGTATATTAATAACCACCCTATAGGTTACCAATAACCATTAAAACATTTTCTACACCACCTTTTGTAAGGCAATGTATGGAGATGATTCCCATTAGGGTTGTTGGTATTGGAGGGGATTGGATTAGTATAGATTACAGGAAACATAATAAGAGTCTGCAGTCAAGCGTGAGTCGGACTTAAGAATTTTTTTTTTAAATCGGGGCACGAGTCCGACTCGCACTCGGCTACCCTATAAATTCTTATGAAATCATACTGAATAGTAGATTGTACAACGAGTGCATAAAACGCACGATTTTACGCGAGGCGTTTATCCATCCGAGCGAGCTTGCGAGCGAGGATTGATATAAAGTCGAGTGTAAAATGGGTTTCATGGACGAGGGTTACACTCTAATTTTCACTTCAATTGCGAGGAAATTATTTATGGTTAATCATGGAACTATTTCAAGTTGTAAAAAAAATATTACAATTAAAATAAATACGAGTATGGTTCACGCCAATCAATTTTTTAAGGTTTTTTTTTTCATTATGTGAATTTAGACATAATAATAATAATAATATTTTATTTTCAGACTTGCATCCATAGTTACAATAAAATAAAACAAAAATAAAAATTGTACACAACAAATTACGAAATAAAATTAATTAAAACAATAAAATTAAAACTTAACTACTAACTTATCACTAGGACAGTGCAAATCCAGCCACCTTCTCATCAGCGGACTGTTCCACCTGTCAACAAACACGTCCAGGATGCTGTTTGTGGTCGTACGCAGGCGGGTAAGCAGGGAAGCACTGGAAGTCGTCGATGCGCGCCGCGGCGAACATGCCTGATGCGCTGCAGCTCCATGGTAACCGAAACAGCACCCTGAACGCGTTGTTGTATTGTACGCGCAGTGCGCTGTACGCACGCTTCGTATAGCTGACCCATAGGCTGCACGTGTAGAAAGACTGACAGTAGGCTCGAAACAGTGTCAACTTAACCTTGTCGCTACAACGTGCAAACCTACGAGCCAACATATTGCAACGCACACACATAGTAGATACTTGTTTTCTGCCAAGTCATAAAAACATTTCGGGGCTTTTTTATTAACCATTATCAACTCCTATTTTATCTGATTTCATTAATTTAATTATAGAAAAAACGGAATTAAAATAATTATAGCATAAAAGAACAAGTTTCAGTATTCTACGAAATTTTACTGCTCAATTAAATTGTGCAATATATTTTGACTGTTTGGCTGTTGAGACTCATTCTTAGTCTTAGTCAAAAAATTGTTTTCTTTATGGTGCGGGAAGTTCGATTTCTCGCACTAGCGCTTTTACTTTTCCAGCCAATCACAGCTCAGGATTCATGATCACCACGCCGCGCTGCACCGCGCGAGAGCGTTCGGATGTATAGTACTAAGGTAACCTCAAAGTAACTAATTGTCCTTTTTGTAATTTTTTCGCAACTGTATTAAAAAACGTCGTTCAATACACGGACGGAATGTCATTCTTCACTCGCCCCGAGTTTTGCCACTCGCCTACGGCTTGTGGAAAAATGTCTCGAAACTCGAGGAATAATGACATCCTTTCCGACCTAGTATCCAAATGTACTATTTTTTAACTATTAATAAAAGTATCGTAAATGGGTTGACGTGATAAATAATTAACCCCAAAATACCAACATTCGTACAAAGGTTAGATAGCAAAAATTAGTAATATGCACACAAATTTTAATATAATGTTGTAAAGCGTATTTTAATAATGGGTATTGTAATGCAGTCATTACAATATACCCTAATAATATTACAAAAGAATTGTTTACGTAATTGAATGAATCAGTTAATATAATTTATGTTTAGGATAGCTTCCAACTTTCGAAAAGAACCTGGATAATCTACAGATACAAAACGAAGGATCTCCGCTAGATATTTACGATCATGTGCCAATTTAATATCAGAGCAAGCTATACTTGTACTAATTGATAGGATTATTTTAATTAATAAAGTTTTCTTTCAGTTTATATTTTGTTTGAAATTTTCCTTCCCAGTAAAGAGCGCCTTTGTTTGGGTTTCAGTCTTAGCTTTTATTGCAGGGTTTTAACTTTGGTAGAGTAGGTTAAATAGGGAATTCATTACAATCTTCACTATCACACTTGATCTTATCTTTGATAATTTTTCTAGGTCTTCGTAGTTTTCATTTCCTTTTATTAAGTTTGTAAAACTTCTGTGTAGTTTGTCATAGACAATGGCTACGTATTTAAATTTCTCTCTTGGAGTATGTTTCATTTTCTTGATTTCTAAGCAAATCTATTTATGATCAAATAATGGTGATTCAACTATCGTTACTTCGAATCGTTCTTTTTTTAAACTTGTTGCGACATGATCCAGTAACGTATTCGTCGTAGTCATCGTCCTTGTACCGAACTCTGGGTCAATTTTGGTAAGTACTGTTAGTCCATTCTCTTCTATTATGTTTAGGTATTCTATTGCAACGTGGTTTTTATCCAGCAAATCATGATTTAAATCTCAAAATGTCTCTGGCGTTGCTCTAATTTCTGATTCTTTTCCTGCATAAATGTCTCTATGTTTGAATAGCCAGGTATGTATATGCCTCCGACTTGAAGAGTAAATGTTTCTAGGTAAATCTATAAATAATTAACGTCGTTGCTATACAAGTTTTTTGTTAGTGCTTAAGGCTCGTATGGACATAGATTAAAACTTCACCTCCTATTCTTTCTGGTCTGAAATTGTAGCAGTGTTGGGGACTCATCGTTGGGGATGTTTAGAAGCATTGCATCGTGATCTGATTTTATCCATGTTCCTGGAATGATTATAATATGTATGTGACTCATAAGATACACTTAAGTTCGTCCAGTTTTACTCGCGACAAAAGACTTCGAGCTTTTGCATTTGTGACGTGCTGCTCATCGGTATGTTGTCATATTTGTCAGATAATTTGTGTATATATTATATCATTATTATAGGAGTAAAAATGTCTTTGCTTCCTAGTTTTTTTACTTGTCATCGACGATTTGTGGAGTGCTTTTTATGTGTTTGATGATAAGGTTCTGCTCATCATTTTGTTGGCGGAACAACGCCAACAAAATGATGAGCAGAACATTTGTTGTTTTTTTAAGTTGTTTAAGGTAATCCTGTTGATGTGTGGAGTTTTATGCCCTTAGATTTTATTATGATCAGTGCCTATGTTACCTCTGTTCCGCAATATTTTCTTTACATCGCTTTCGTTATTTAAGCTCACTTTAACAGGTCTATTTTTGTTTTTATTGTATTTTCCCACACGTATTATTTGTTCAGGTTGAGAACAATCCTTATGGACTTGTCTAATTATTTCTTTAACTTTGTGGTTATCGTCGATCATTCGTTCCTTTGCAACCGTGCTCAAAGGTTCTTCGATGTCGACAATGATTATATTTTTATCCCGTAAACTTTGTTATTTTGCCTCTTGTAGTATATTCTCATGTGAGAGATTTGTAGTCACCTCTCCAATTTGGGGTTGGTTTTTAAGCGATGTAAGGTCTTTTTCTGGAGTGTCGACTTTTTCCAGGGTGTCCTAATTTGTTTGTTTAATCTGTTGAATTTCTTCTTTTAATACCGCTTGTTCTGTACGATAGTTGTGTTGATGATTTTAATGTCTGCTAACTGCTTTTTTATTTCTCGATAATCTATACATAAATTGTTTAACATTTAATTCTGCTGTTTAGCACAGTGCCTTAACTTGCTTTGTAAAATCGCTAAAGTCCGGACTATTTGATACTTTTCGCTTACGCGTATTCAATAAATCCGCTCTGAGTCTTGCCGGGTCAGCCAGGTCCGATTGTGATCCCCCTGATATAGATGTAGGGCTTCTTTGCGTACCGAACATATTGCCACTTCACTTTAGTCAGCGCGGGATGTAGTAGTGATAAGAAGCGGTAAGTATTATCAAGCGCACATACGCCTTCTCGGGTTGAGCGTACAGGCAGGCGTGTGCGGAAAGGGGATAAAAAATACCAAGCGTCTCTTTTCTCCAAGGAGGTGAAGACCTCGGTGTCCGCGGCGACCGCTGTGTTCGCGCCAGTAAGTTTTAAACCGATTTTATGCACTTGTCTACTTTGCGAATTTCAACTCAATCACTGCACTACGCTTACGCTTAGTCTTTTACCCCTTTTGCACGTTTTACTAATATATTAACATTTTTAGCGCAACGGAATGCACGTCTGTTTGGACACATCGCGTATTAGTAGCTTATTATGTAATTTACCACCAAATTGTACGTAAGAAGCAATAAATAACTGATAGTTCATGAAGTTTGGAGAATATAAATAGGTAAGTTTTCGCCATATACGATTTACGAGCAACGTAAGAAAGGATAAATAAAGTACAGAAATAAACTTATTTTTTTGAGGAAGTCTTCCAGCTAACCTTGAAGAATAAAGTAGTTTAGATTCGAAATCATTGAAACTATATTCGAATCTAAACTACTTTTACACACTCTTACATGAATTTACTTATAATATATGTACATACATTTATTTATTTAAACTTTATTGCACACTAAAAAAAGAGTACAAAAGGCGAACTTAAGGGAAATTATCACATCCATGGGAAATTTTAAACTGAATATTACTAATCATAATTAATTGTGCGTTGTCTTTTAGGTACTCCCATGTAACACGATTTTTTTATATATAGGTATCCTATTTATATGAGTAAAATTTTCAAATACTAAACTTTTGAGAGAATCAGATATATCAAACATATTGAAACGGATAGGTATAATTTAACTCTCTGAACAGGTAAAATTTATCTCAGTAAGAGTAATGTTGTTGTTGTTGTTTAAAACATTCAAGAACTAAAAGTCTAAATTTCATCCACTTGTCTACGCTAATCAACTTGCTGTATATAAGAAGCAGTACATTAAAGGCCAGTAAAGGGATGCTGGAGATATTTTCCGATTAACTAGACAACGTTTACATTACACGAGATAGTAGCACTATTTGAAATTTATCGCTCCGTTATGGTGGCGAGTGCATCCCAGCTAACTCGGGGTATTCTCGTGAAGGTCACTGTATTATTATTATTAACGGACAAAAGGCGGATTATTCATATTTCTTGAAAAATAGCCCCTTACAAATCTGTGTAATATGGTAAGATATATGCTTTGCCCATAGCATTTACAATACTCACGGTAGGTATTTTACTTATGTTAATTAATTGTGTTAATAATTAGATGAGTATTTAAAAACAAGTAAGTAACAAAGTGTTAAAAGTAGCACAGTAGATTTTAATTAGGTAACGGTAAACTTTGCAACTAAATATTTTTTGTCTAAAACATACCTTTCTAATTCAAGTAGTGCCAATATTTTTGGATCGAATTATTGAATCGCCCCTCGTTTTGATGTTTCCAAATAAATTGAGTAATAATATGAAAAATTATTTAATAATGCGATCCAAAAATATTGGCACTACTTGAATGAGAAATGTATGTTTAAGACAAAAAATTATTCAATCATTAGTCGTTGAGTCATAAAATCTAGACGACTCCAGTGCCCGCTGCTCAATAATGCCGCCACCTATTCGCATGCTAGTCCTTTATTATAACTTAAGTGCCCACATGGGCACGAGCGGAGGCTTATAAGAGGAGTCTCATGATGAGAGATTGCTGAAGTCTCCAAAGCTGTCCCGAAGCGGATTAGATATTCTTATACTCCTTCGATATTCTTTGCGAATGTATGTAGGTTCCATCACGTTTCTCCAATCAGTCTTATTATATAAAATATGATACCTACTTAATTCTCCAGCTATTGGTTTTCAAAATTCCAGGACCTATTGGTCCGAATGTCCTGTGCGTACCTCAAGTCGCCTGTCGAGCGGCGGCTGACGCGGAATTGATTCAGTGCGCGACGTGCGCCGCCTTCACAACAGCGCGATTCAAATGCTCCGCCGTCGCCCAAACGGAGCTTTATGCTGACGGCTAACTAATTTAATTAGACACTCTACTTTAATGCCCTTCTGCTTACGTGCTCTGGCTAGCGCTCTAATTGTTGTTCTTATTTGCTTGGTTTGCCGCTTTTGTACTAGTGTTTTATCCAGCGCGTTACTCGTTAGGGCATGGGTTTTTATTTTTTTACCATCATCATCATGAAATAGTATATGTATTTTTTTAAATATTACGGGCATCAAAAAAACTACTTATACCTTTAATCTTAAAGTCATAAAATTAACTGATAAATTATTAATCGTATCTATATTGCCAATGCCTGGTATTACAATTAATTAGCGTAATTTGTTTGTTAGTAATGTAATTACATTATCCAGCAAGAAATAATATAACAGAAAGGCTACTAACAAAAACCATTTGTAATAATATTTGCCCCTTCGTATACCAACTAATTATGATAGTAGACCAATATAAATTACATTATAGTTATTAATGCATTGCATACCTATGTAATGTACGCTTTGTAATTAAAATGCAACATTAAGCACTCTAACTCAATTATAATAATGTAATGACGTAGTTAGTTTGTATATAACTTGCTATAGTTCGTTTTAAATAAAAAATAGCTTATGAAATTCATAGCATAAGTATTTCGATCGCACAAAGGGTGCATGCGTACTTACATCTAAACAATGTACGCCATTGCCTCGCCGCGCCGCTCAAGTGTTAATAGAACTAAAATGACGCTTTTAGGCGACTGTCACATTTATGCGAAAAATGTGAATCCATAATTTTATTCCATATGCCCTATCATATCAGAGACAGCACTTTGCACGTAAACAGCGTGAGTTAAGAGTGTAACCAGGTGATTATTCAGATATCAGAATACTTTAAAGTGATATCGAAAGTACGTTACCCAATGAGTAAAATCACATGAATATCTTTTTTAAATATAAGTAGTAATATTAAAAGTATTAAGTTTAAACACTCCCATACATTTAGTACGACGTTCTTTGAGGCGAAATTACGCCTCCTAAACTACGCCTAAATAAACCGTTTAAGATTTATAATTTACACGAATAAACTGAAATGAAAATTGATTGATATAGATATTGAGTGGATAAAATTGTATTCATGAATCATATGATAATGGTAAAATGACTAATAGGCCTTTTCAGCCTTTTAAATTAAAGCCTCTCAACGAACGGCGTACTAAATGTATGGAAGGGTTCGAAGTTAATATTTGGGATATTTATGGTTTCAATAAAAAAGTTATTGATCTGATTTTACCAATTGGGCCAACGTACTTTCTCTATCAGTTATTTACGGAATAATCGCCTGGCTACACTTAACGATTCCATCCTGTATATCGATATTTGTTGTATTCCAATCAGTCCTTGCCTCGATCGCGCGCTGACCGCGCAGTATAGCGATGCCGCGGATAAAGGGAAATTGTTACTGTGAAAAATCCAATGGGAATACACCAATTATTTCTTGTAATTTTACCTAAAGTAAAACCGACAATAATTTGCCATGCCGGCAGCTAAAAATATTTCAATTGAGAAGGTACGACGTCTTGGCGGCCGTTTGGTTACGGACGACATATGTTTCCTTTTTTTTACATTTAAACGATCCTCTACCCCATGGCTCATCACGGGGACGCAGTTATGCGCTAAATGGAGCAAACTGACCTAATGATGGCCCATGGTGGAGAAGAGCTTTGACGCCTATGATGCAGTTAGGTATATCAAAGTGCCATTTTAGTGTCACTAACGCACTGGTGATGGCGCCCCCGGTGCATGCAGCTCACGCCGAGTAGCCCACTTAAGCAAAATTAGCTTCTTCTGTAAGCGTAAAGAACACTATCGGATGTTTTGTGCCGGCTCTAATACGTCCCCCGTTTGACGTTTCTAGATTAAAAGGCAAGGGGGCGCGCAGACGCTGAAGATTTCATAGTCCTAGGACAATAATAGCTCATGAGCTAGGATCGCATTAGTCCTTTTGGTCTTTGTGTCTGTAAGGGTGCGATTTGTCAATAACTGTCTGACTGGGGGAATTTATCGAGATCGCGCAGTGAATGCATCCTTAGTGCGCATGTTACGGAATCCTTTGGCTACGGATATGGCTTTGTGGTTAATTAATGCATTCCCTTATTTGGAGCCCCTTGTTCTGATTATCTATTTGTTTGTTTGAAAATGTAAGCCAATTAGGAAACCTTTTGTATTTCAAGTTTCATGATAAACTTTACATTGGTCTCGTGCGATTAGAGAAAATAAATCATACGAGTAGGTAACAGTGGCGTTTTATAATGCCAAGCATATGCATTATAACATTTATAACTTATGTCCACAACCTGACCGCGTCCTCTGGCATGCCAAGTAGAAAGAGTATTGACTTTTTATCTTGTTCTATTTTCCTTAGCTCGTAGATATTTTTGGGTTTATATCAGTGATAATCAGTGTTCGTAAAATAATATTACGTGACTTGGCTCTGAAGTCAGTAGGCTAACCTAATCCTTTTAAATTTATTACACTTACCGTGATGATATATTCTTATTAGATTTTTTTTATTTTATTTGTACGTAAATCAGTCCCACAACGGAGACAATTCCAACAACTCGTCAAAGTCTATTGAATGATATAAGCTACATGTCTATACCAGAACTATAATAATGCCAAGAGATTAATAAGTCTTTAGTACTTAATGCAAATACTAAATCGCTTTGCGGTTACATCTACAAAGTACAATAGAAAAAGGGTTGCTCTGAGCTGTGCTTACAGCAAAGAAAACTCTTAATCACATTACCGCCAAAAAATACAGATTTAGCCTTTAATACTTTGTAGACCGCTTTGTTTGTTGTAGTTGCGGCAAATCCGCGTTTACTGCAAACGCCTGCTATTCAATTACGAGCAAAGTGCGCCGCCGGTGCGTGCTGCATCGTAAACTGTCGTCCGTAAGGCGCTATGACGCCGTGGCCGGCCGTAAAATGTTACGTTGAATGTACGAGTAACTAATTTTACAGCAACAAATGATTTACTTTTACCAACTTTGCAGGAGAAATCTAGTAGGTACGAGAAACGTTTATATTCCTTTGCCTAGTTGTTCGGTGAGCTATGGACGACACGAGTCTGGCAGTATATCTTCTTTCTTTGTGTTCTTGTTATCACAGCGAACTTAAATTAAATTTGTCCTAAGCGCCATGGTCTACAATGGCGCTTAGATACTTAGTGCCACTTCAACCTTTTTTTTTAAATAATTCGACACAAGAAACTTCTTATTCATTTAACATTTTTTTTCACGATCACATCAAAATTTCACGAGAAAAGCTTTAGAAATGCAATAATGTAGAAGAGAACAGTCGGACATCCGGACATATGTACTAAAGCATTTTTGTCGAAGCTGAAACGTAGACACCTTGCTTGCTTAACTCGCACGGTCGATAAATTTCACTAGGAAATAGGGTTTACCTATTAGATTTTGAAAATATTTTAAATAACATATTTATTTACATATTTATACATTATTTATTTATTTACTTTGGCAGCGAAACAGATTATTTCCAGCGTAAATATATCTCCATTATAAACTTGTTACACAATGAACTTAACCTTCACAGCCGACTCCGTTCCCAAATGTAGGGCCCGCTTCAGTCAAACTTCCCCGATTCAGACTTGGCACAAAGTGAATCGTTTATATTTCGATCTGTGCGCTCGAGTGCTCCCCGAAGACCAACGCAATAAACTTCCTTCTATTGTAATTTTGTTTTGTTACAAACTTCGCGCCTTTAGGTCGGACCGAGTCCGAAGTTTCGGCGTTTACAAAACTACAGCGATTCATATAAATTATAAACCCCAAAATGAAATTTAATTCTAGCCGCCTTGTCGCTAAAACCGTAATGCTTTCGGAAAAGTTTAGACGACACAGATGATTTAGTAGTTCCACGAAATGTTTTAAAGTTTGGCTCTTCATATGAAATAGTGGTTTTTTTTTTCATTTTACTTTAAACTAATGACGGTGTAGCTTCTCCTGGTAGATTTCTAACTAATATTATTTTCAAACTAAACAGAGCTCAAGCACACAGAAAACGTAGTTTAAGCTTTGTGTCAGGCTAATTTTACCGATTTTTTTATCGAATGTCTACTCGGTCACTCTGTTCTCCAGATTTGCGTTCATTAAATTAATTGTTATGTTTGTACATGCATCAATCCTGGTACATAGTTATAAAATAGCAAATCCGGACTATTAAAAAAAGTTATCGAGCATATTTGGCACGAAATACCCAATGGAAGTGGTGTATACTGGTATACCGCGAATTGGTATACACTCACTTGCCAGAATTTCATTTGCCATAATAGTCAACAGCCATTATATTGTTTGCCATAATTACATATGCAATACTTATTGTTTACTATATTAATCACGTGCCAAAAACTTGGTTTCCCATAAAATCAATTTCAATAATATCATTTGTCATGATCATTGTAAGCCATAATATCATTTGCCATCCAAATTGCTTCCCAGAAAGTAGGTCAGGTTAGGTTAGAACTGTGACCTCCTACAAAATAAAATGCTACCAGAAAGTAGGTTAGGTTAGGTTAGAACTGTGACCTCCTACAAAATAAAACGGCTACCAGAAAGTAGGTTAGGTTAGAACTGTGATCCCCCAAAAAGCGAACGGCTACCAGAATGTAGGTTAGGTTAGGTTAGAGCTGTGATCTCCTTCAAAATAAAACGGCTACCAGAAAGTAGGTGAGGTTAGGTTAGAACTATGATCCCCTAAAAAGCGAACGGCTACCAGAAAGTAGGTTAGGTTAGGTTAGAACTGTGATCTCCTACAAAATAAAACGGCTACCAGAAAGTAGGTTAGGTTAGAACTGTGATCCCCCAAAAAGCGAACGGTCACCAGAAAGTAGGTTAGGTTAGGTTAGAACTGTGATCTCCTACAAAATAAAACGGCCCCTATATAATAATATGACTAAGTAAATATTTTTAGAGCGCCTACAGGAATATAGTGAGCAAATGCATTGTTTGTATGCATGGATTCGGAAAACCATTATTTAGTATGGCGTTTAAATATTCTATTAAATAGTATTATTACAATTAATAATATGGACAACAATACGTATGGCACTCGTACGTTCTGAAATCTAATAATCGGGTAAACAAAGAGTATGTCACATAATTTTTATGGTAAACAAACCATTCGGGCAAATGAAATTCGGGCAAATAAAATTCGGGCATATGAGTATTATTTTATATAATTTTCGGGCAAACAATAGACAACCCCGCGAATTATATAGGGAGGCAGCAGTGGAGGAGATAAATTATAACAAGATGACGAATGAAAGAGAGATTTAATTAAAATATAAAAACTACATCTAGATCTTAACCTAAGGTGTCCTAAGACCCGATGTTAGGTGTCAAAAGGCACAGAGTGGATGCGCACTCTGGTTTTAGAAATACGACGGGACCGATTGCCCAATATCGATGATGCGCGGCGCGGGCGGCTGCAACGTAACGTGGTGATGTAGACGCATACGCAGGCGTGATGCAGTGCTGATGACGTATACCGGTGACGTAGCCATGCTGTGGTGCAGTGTGCGAGGTGCGTATATAACACCTCCCCTCTAAATAGAGCAACTATTTGCTAGGTTTAGCGCAAATGTTGCGGCTTTCTGTAGTTCTATGTTTTCCGGTTTACTTATGTTGAGTTTTTTGGTAGCCTGATATCTTCAATATAGTATAAAGGCTGTTGCGCTTGCTCCGAATAGTATGATAAAGTATTGTAGTGTGATAGAAACTTGAGGACAAGGCTTCTTGAATTTCAATAGGTTTTTCCATATATAGCTGCTGTTCGACAGTCTCGAGCTTTTTCAGGTTGACGTCATTCATTTTCACTATAGCGGTGGAATCTTCGTTTTTTCTCTCCAGCGGTATTGACGTTATTTTCAGTGGTTGGCCGAGAATCTTGTTGTTAATATTTATTATAGTGAATTGTGGGGTTTTGATAAAACAATGTTGTGGAATGGTCGCGATGTAATTTCCTTTTAACATAATGTGTTGTTCCTGTTGGCAGCTTGACTTGATTTTGGCGGGAAGCGGAAAAGTTATGGCGTAATGTTGATCGTCCAGCTCAAGTAGAGCCTCCTTTGACAGAGAGATAGGCGTGGTTTTGCACGTTCCATCTATCTCCTGCGAGTGATTGAGTTTCTGAATGCAATCTTGCTCAGTGCGTATTTGGTGGCTGAGTTTTTGTTCGCAGATGTACCAGTCGCCAGATTTGGGGCATTCTGCCTCCATGTACACATATTCTAAAGAGTTGGTTGCTATGAAAGGATATGGAGGGACAAGGATGCGCCCGTTTTGATTTGGTAAAGGACAAAGCTTATACAAATCGAAGGAGCCCTGATAAATAATTGGTACTTTTAGGACAACTACTAAATTATCTTTTGAAAAATAGGAACCTATGTTAATAAGATTGTAATATTCCCTTACATCTAAAATTTTATCTCTTTTATAAATCTGGTTCGATACCTACGTATACCTACTAAAAAAAAACCAAACTCTCTGCCATGGGATTCCCAATGTCCTGTCAACATATCTAAAATGGTGGCCATAGCCATAGACAAAACGCTCTAGCGAGACCTGCTGGCAGCTTGACAGTTAGGTGTATCACTCTATCACCTAGCGAGACAAGTGTGAGAGCAACGTTTCGCAGTTTAGCATCTCGAATCGAGGCCCAGATGTCGTGAGTGTTGTGTGTAGGCAAAGTGACAACCCTAGCGTGAATGTGCATAATCGAGGCCAACTGCGGGTAGTTCGAAAAACCCGCGCAGCTAGGAGATGCTGATACAATTCCTCGCCAGTCTGCCTGCGACCACGAGCGTTACGGCACGCTCGAAACGTCAGGGAAATAATAAAAGTAAGTGTACGCGATTAAGTCCCGTTTTTATCAAAATAATGAGTGAAAATCGTGTAAGTTTAAATCAGTACATTTAAAATGAAGCTATCCAGATTTTGTTGAAATATTCTACTACTTAGTATCTAGATATCATAGTTTTAAACCTTGTATGGCATTAATTGTTACTTGAAAAGCCGAAACTAACCTTGCTGATCAAAAGTTAGAAGCTTTGTTAGACAAGAGTTTCGTCGTTATTTTGTATGATGGCTCGCAGAAATTTTGTAAATAACGAGTGAAAATCGTGTGAGTTTTATATCAATAGCTTGTTCAGTAGTTTTTTAATTTGGTACTAATTTACATAAATAAATAATATCGAACTGTTCTGTAATAACGATTTCTGAATGAAAGATTGATAAATTGTATGCCTTCAATTGTACACACCAAGGAATCATGTTGATTGTTGATGTTGACAAATACAATAAACATTGAGAGAAATAAGATAGGTATCAGTGATTGATATCATATCAGAAATAAAATAGGTACGCTTATGTGGGTACTCGTACTTCCATTAAAACACAGGGTAGATGGTACCGTGATCATGGGTCTAAAGTATAATTATCAGCGATAATTGCCATGATAATTTTGCGCGGTAACTATCGTGATTTTTATACTCTGATAATTATCGATTTGATAATAACCATAAGTTGCAAGCGTCCATGGGCTACGGTAATTGCTTACCATCAGGCCGTATGCTTGTTTGCCACCGTCGTGGTATAAAAAAAACCTAAAATTTTGTAAATTTGGAATGCGCAAAATAATTTCGCGTGAATTCGAACGTTATTAAAAGAAAATAAAAAGTACAATCCTTACATGGAATGATTATCATATCATATAGTTAACGTATATTTATGTGATAATTATCACACTATAATTATCCTGATCATTTCGAACCCTGCCGTACATACGAGTATATAAGTCTGTAAACAAGCTGACAGCATTGCAGCTTTTATATCTTATGTTACCTTTTATCTTAAAACACAAAACTCCCCAGAGATTGCAACACAGCGTCGGACTGCTACAAATAGAGAAATTCCAACCGCTTTAATGATCTGTCCTCGACTCGGGACAAATTGGCTGAGACTGGTCAGTGGAAGTTTTAAATTCAATAGTGTTATCTGTGTGTGGAGCAGCAATTCGTCAACGTCTCGGTGTAATTCCCCCTCAATGAGTTGAGCCCGAGGGTTGTCGCGCCATCCATCAAGGCGAGTGCCCGATCGCCGGCGACGGTTTTGCTAACTCATCCGCTCAAACTATCTAAGTTCTTGAGGCCTTATTCATTTAATTTAGAGCTTGATGAATATTTTATGGGAAAGTTATGTTAGTTAGCATAAATAGTGACTTGTGCCGTCAGTCTTATTACTTTACATTGTCAAATGTACCTATATAGCTTTATATTTATCAAATGGCAAGTTTTATCGTTTTTCCCTAAATACCTATAAAATATAATAGTATAAAATTTCAATATGTTTAAAGGAGTTCAATACACTAAATGTAATGAAGCTAAATGATTGATAATCGCAAAATACCTGATTGCCAACTTGCCAGGTAAGTAGGTATTTTATCTATCCTTCAGATTCATTTTTTTCAAGTACTTACCAAAGGCTACACCGTCATAGTTAAGTAAAGTAAAACCTCAAGTATTTTTTATTTTTTATTCGTTTTTCAGATTTAAGCACCTTATAATTTATTCATAACCTCTTATTAATTTTCACGAATGAGTATTATAATCATAAGAAAGCTGAAAACCAAACAAGTTGGTACATTATTAGTATGGTCAAAAGAAACTTAGTGTCGCTCTGAACTAGATAATTGTGCACCAATTTAACAGCGGGCCTGACACCTAATATGTACGTCATATTAAAAAAACTACTTTGTCGCTTACAAAGTTCGTGCAGAGTTGACGTGGTCAAACTCCAACAGGAAGCAAAGTAAACAAGATTATTGATGTTTTTCCACGTGTAGAAACACGAGCAAATCTTTTCCTCGCATTGCGTACTGAAAATAATAATGTACAGAAAAGTGTTAGTGAAATATTTGGTCGTGTCGTGAGAGCCGTGCACATCTGGTACCAAATCAATTTATCGTACGGACGTGATGTTCGAGACCAACGTGCTGAGTGCGGCTTACATGCCTCTGTATTAAGACGTCTTGGATACAAGCATACAAGGACACAAGCACTGGAAGACGGGGACGTTCTCGAATTAGGTGAAGGGCAATTACAAAACTGTGTAGTCTATGAATGTGTAACCAAATGGAATTTTGGAAATGGAAAACTACGTCACAGTGAATATACCTATAACACTCGTTCAAGAGGGTTTCTTTACAACGTATCAATTGGACGTGATTGTTAAATAACGTTTTAACTCAATGTAATGAATTCGGTGTACTGGTAATTATCCAATATTATCGGTATTTATTAGAAACACGCAAATATTAAAAAGCAATAGTCACCTGCAGTGCTGCTGCCTACTCCTGTTAATCGAAGTACAATTCAACATCCATTTTGTTGACACTATCAAAAATGTGAGTTTGACAATTCGTGACATTGCAAATCTAGCTATATGCACGCATAATCTGCTTATATTATGCATGTTAAGAAATTTAGTCACAAGCGGACGTTGCATTTATAAACGGCAGATTTTTACTATTCACCTGTGTCATCAACATTTTTCACAAATATGATCGGCCGTCCACAGTTGTCGTTAAAATAACTCAGCTTGACTCTAGCACCTAAAATAAAATTTCAAATTATACTGACTTTTATTACGAGATCGTCAACGGAAAACCGGCTGACCCCAGAATTTTCCGTGAATAAAGTTATTTAACAATGGCTTAAACTGTCCTGGGTATAACCTCAGTATAACATACCTCTATTATACCGTCTGTCATTCACGGAAAATTGCGGACCGAGGCATCTATTCTCTCCTTGGCCTTTATCCTGAGACTATGTTATATTTCACGATGTAGTTATTTATAAAACAATATTATTTTTATGTATGTGTTTGGTAACATACCTTAACATTACCAACACATTTTTTGCAATAACTTCGTTCAATTGATTTTCCTAGTGAACTAATACAATGTTGTGATAATGTTTGTAACAATGCTGATCATAGGATAATTATAATATAAGTAATATGTATAAACCTATTATAGGGATACTCAAAGATGCTTCAATTGCCAGTTACCATGAAAGACAGCACAGAGGCTATATTGCGGGCTGGAATAAACACGTCAGGGGGGCTCATCAGAGAGCGAGGTTATGTTTTCAGGAATGGTGCATGTACGGTAAGCCTAAGTCAGGCCGACTGTATGAGGAGATGTGCCGTTCTAGAAAAGATTTCAAAGCTAAACTTAAATATTGTCAAAATAACAAAGACCCAAATTAAGATGGATATTATTGCCTCCCACCATAAATCTAAGAACTTTGTACAATTTTGGAAATCAACAAACAAGATGAATCCCAAAGTGAGCCTTCCAGTAAGTGTTGACAGTGTAAGTGAGCCGAGTGATATCGCCAACCTCTTCATGAATCAGTTCAAAGTGGAACCTCTGGAGGTGGATGGGCGACTGCCGGTGTTCGATGCTCGGACTCGTGGGGATGGCACCTCAATCAGAATTACACCAGCAGAAATATCCAAGGTTGTACGACAAATGACGAGAGGTAAGTCACCCGGACACGATGGTCTCAGCATCGAGCATCTGCAACATGCGGGTGCTCATCTCGCCAGGGTTCTTGCGATGTGCTATACACTTTGTATTCGCCATAATTACTTGCCTGAATACCTCAAGAAGATCATTGTAGTACCAATTATGAAGGGTAAGACGGGTGATGCCTCCGACGGGTCCAACTATACGAGTAGACCAATCTCAAGTAGGCATTTGACCGGGTATCTTACAAGTTGTTATGGAACAAGTTACGCAATGGGACTAGTATACCAGTTGAAGTTATCAATATGTTTCAGTACTGGTATGAAAATCAAGTAAATATTGTGAGATGGGCTGGGGGATACTCAGATCCTTATAAAATGGAGTGTGGAGTGAGACAGGGGGGGTTAACGTCTCCCACACTTTTTAATATTTATGTTAATGGGTTGATTAAGGAGCTCAGCAGCGCTGGTGTTGATTGTTCGGTGGACGGTTGTTTCGTTAATAACATCAGCTGTGCCGACGACATGGTGCTTCTGGGCCCCTCAATAAATGCATTAAGAATTATGCTAGCTGTGAGAGATTTGCTGTGGCCCACGGGCTCAAATATAATGTCAAAAAGAGTCAAATTTTAGTCTTTAAGCCTGGTAATAAAACGTATCCCATACCACCCACTAGTCTAAACGGTTCTCCTCTTCAGGCTGTGACTAAATTCAAATATTTGGGCCATTGGGTCACAGACACCCTCAAAGACGATGTTTATTTAGAAAGGGAACGCAGAGCACTGTCGGTTAGGGGTAATATGTTGTCACGCAGGTTTGCGTGCAGTTCCAGAGAGGTGAAGATCACATTATTTAAAACCTACTGTCAAAGCTTGTACACGTGCAACCTGTGGAGCAATTATACCAAAAAAACTTTTAGTGCTTTGCGTGTCCAGTATAACAACGCCTTCAGGGGACTGTTGGGGCTGCTCTGGCGCTGCAGCGCATCAGGAATGTTCACCGAGTGGAGCACAGACGGCTTCCAGGCGGTGCTGCGAAAGAGGGTGGCGTCTCTGTGGGAGCGTGTACGGGGCAGCACCAACACTCTCCTGAGGGTGATTGCAGAGAGGGTCGATAGCCCTCTTATCACTCATTGGATGTCCATGCACGTTCGATCCAATGAGCATTATAAATTTTTCTAACACATTATTGTTTTTTTTATATTTTTTATTATTATTGTTATTTTATATTATTGTGTTACTAACATAGTTCTGTTGACAAAATATGGATACCTACTTGTGTCTGAAATAAATATTTTCATTCATTCATTCATTCAAAGCAAAAATGCGTGCAGTGTAACAAATGCTTCCTTTGAATTTGAGACAGCTAGCTTAGATAGCGTTGTACGGCACCATACATTATGCCATAACTCACGTTTTTAAGAGTTAAAGTTTGACAATTCAGTTACCACAAAAAAAAGGCGCCGATGTTAGGTGTATCTATTACAAATATTACAATAATCAATTAGGTTTAGTAATAACTAATGAAATTATATGACAAACCGGCGGGTGTGTTGCTATAATTTATATTATTTTCGATCCCGCAAACATTATTAAAAATTTTATAACAAGCTTACGGGTAAAGTCACGTAGGTATACAATATACCCACTACACTAAAGGAGATCGTAAATTTTTGTTAGGTGATCTGGCCCAGATTATTTAGGACCGTTTAGGAATGGTTCTTACCTTTGAAGAATCGTCATAATTTCTAGATCAGGGTGGTGGTAAAAATATTGCGAAATCTAATGGGAAAATTGAAAAATCATGCATTTAAAACTTGAATCTGACAAGGCCAAAATTTGAAAACGTGCTTGCCTATGATTTATATATTAATGTAAAAAAAAAGTACCGATTTTTAAAGATAATGTACAAAAGCGGACTTGAAAACAAAACGGGAATCATGATGAAATAATAAAAAGTCATATTTTGATCGTATTTATAGTTCCTGTATTTCGGTAAACAAAGACGGCTGTCAAACCATCGTTGATACTATTAACTGAACATTCCTAACACCTATTGCGAAGGGATAAGGTTTACCACCGTTAAGTGCGATAGCACTATTATCTGACATTGCAAAATTGAAAAAAAGATGCGTTTCGTTATCGAAGGAACATGACATTATGCCATTATGAAACCCACTTTTAATATTTAAACTCCGATCAAAAATGCAAAAATACGCATTTTCAATCTTTAGGCGTTTTAATACAGTCGATTTCTAATTTAAACTTCCGTATTCGTAGGCTTAGATACTATTTTAATATTACAATGTTCTAACTTACCGAACATTATCAAAACGCAGATTATGACGTTAACGACTTGTCTTGCTGTATTTTAAGCGCGGAAAAATCAACATAATGTTTATTTATTTAGTATTTCTAATTCCCGTTTCATTTTTTTGCAATATTTTGTCTACTTTAGTAATAAAATGAGTATTTATTTTAGATTGCAGTACAAACTGTATACGGTTTATATCAGGTGGCCCAGAATTGACTATCTCCTTTTATTTGATATTTAAAAAAAAACGTGGTAAATATTACTTAGTGTTATTGCTGTCTGTAGTCCCGGTTTAAACAAATACTAAATAAAGTTCGAAAGATAGATATTTAAACATAAAGAGTATCGAAAAGACTTGACCTGGCTATTTTAATATATATTACTGCTACTTCCTAATTAACCTAATTTGCTCTCCAAAAGTTTGGAAAGAAAAAAATTAAAGACAATACGAATTTCAAACTTTTCACTGCGGAAGTTCGAAGGTTCATTAGCCTATATTTATACCTACTAATTTGATAATTCGAGGTAACAGATTGATCCGTTGTTAACCCCACCTCCACAGCATAAATGACTTTATTTCATTTTCTAAAGCAGTTAACGACTCCACCTTTATTCACCTGCTTCCGGTTTCATTATTTTATGTAAATCGTAGCCCGTTGAAAAGCATAGGTCGTGTCGGTAGACTCTTTGTTGCAAAACACTGCGTCATAATGATACTCTGCTTACAGTAGTTTGCTTTATTAGCCTACTGGCTTGATTCCCAACTAACTCATTTTTATTAATGGTCTAAGATGAAACATGGGAAGTGTAGGTACAATATTCACGTCTGTCATTAAATTTTGAACGGAACTCGACGGTGGCTGTAAACTGGCCCGATGAAGGAGTCGAAGGGCTATCAAATGAAATCTGCGATAAAGATAATGCAAACCGAGTTAAACTTATTATATATTTGTATAGTAATTCATGGGTTTTATTCGTATGGATACGATTAAGGTAAATAATAAATAATTATGATTGGAGGTAAAATTAATGAAAATAATGTAAACACAATTCTAACAATTATCAGAGGTGTAGGGTTAGGACCGGTGAAGTTTGATATTTTTTTTTATCTCTTTTACTTTGACGTGTAAAAGTGCCCTTGTGGCCTACTTACTGAATAAATGTTTGAGTTTGAGTTTGAGTTTACCTAATGGAATGGATTGTTAGAACTACCTATCCCGATGAGTAGAAAGATAATAAACAGAAGTTCATCCTTTAATAAATTGTTAGCTATTCGATACCTTTGAGTTCAATTGGCGTAAAAGCCATTTTGGCCAAAATGAGATATATATATTTTTTTTCAGAATTTTGAGCTCTATCGATCTGTATATAAGATTCATCGAAATTCACCATTTTGGGGTGTATACGACCAAGTTTTTTACAAAAAATATCATCATAAATGACAACCTTCTGATGTAACCATCAAACAGATTTAATATTTTAATTTAAGTCAGCCGTAATTACCTTTATGTTTCCGTTAAATGACGTTAAAGCCATTGATTGCGATTGAGGGTTTATACGTCACAGTATTTAGAAGTGTATTACTGTTATTGCGTATAGGCGGCACGGCGTAACTACAGTACTTATTAGTCAAAACGATTAGCGTATTAACCAATAGCTTTAGTTTCGTGGCTTTTACGCCAATTAATTATGAGGGTAGTCCACTAAAGATATTGATGTAAAATGGTTCAAAAACAGGGTTATTCAAGTGTTTCCTTTTGCCTTAACAATAAAAGTTAAAATTGCCTATGATTTTTTTTACTTTAGTCTGTTTGAAGATCGTTCGCCAGACCCTAAAATATATTTATCTCTTTTTTTCCTTAAGATTTAATACAAAAAATATCTAAATAGAATGTTTTCAAGGGTTCTTTACTCTTCTGACATTTATCATTGTTTTAAACCGGTACCGGCAAGCACTTGTTGTTATACCACAACGTGGGAAGTGTGTTTTGCTAGATAAGTTTTTTTAAAGTGCATATTATAATCTTAAGTGAAGTGATTATGGATTTCTGAGATTAGTTGATGATTCTATTCGTGAAAAATGGAAGAGAACAACAAAAAAAGTGCTTTAGTTGCTTTATTTAAACGTAGGGAGATGCTTAATGCGTTATTTCAACGAAGCCAGGCGGCTAGTTTGAAAAGGTGAGTACTTACCTTTTAAGCAATATACAGACTTACTTATAAATTGTTTTACTATATTTGCATACATACGAAAAGTTTATATTGCTAACATGGACTTATAATTTAACCCATACTAAATTAGTTCGCTTAGAGAAAACTTGAAGGCATCAACTGGTAGATTTTTAAATATTTTAAATATGGTTAGACATAATTTTTTTTGGTTTATTCTTTGCATACCGTCCTACTGTAACTTACGCGGCGTATTTGCTAGTAGTTTAGCATTGTAGCCCATAGCAGTCTTGTGAAGCAAAGAACATAACTTGCATTCCCTTGAATGCAATGAAATAATATTATTGATTAAAAGTCTTATCCCCATCCGTTTTCTATAAAAAAATAATTGCCAATTTCTGAGGTGAAATATAAAGATTTAAAACGTCTCTGCATAAATGGTACTATTCCGAAAATGTACCATAAGGGGTACTTGGATTTGCCTCGCGACGGAAATATCGTCAACGCCCTTACAATGACCGACGAAGAAGACGAAGTTGGAAGTGATCCAGAAAATTAGTTGTAATACCCACAGTAATTAGGTACTCAAACAGTTTAATTGTCATTAAAGTTACAAAGAGGATTTTATTTTGTTAGTTTTCGTTTCCTTTATATTACCTATTGTATAAAAGAGTCAACTTAGAAGTCGTAGTTGACAACTGCTACGATTCATTTCAAAATATTTCAATAAATAAGACTTGAATAATAGAAAAACAAACAAATGTTTAATCGCTGATTATAAATACTACCATGTAAATTAAAATTGTTTCCTTATTTTGATTAGAATCTTATTACACAAAATGTTGCCAAAATTTCCTCGTATTATTTCTCTCATTAGAATAAAAATTATAATTATATATTTTTATGGATAAATTAAAAGATTATGAATACAAATAAACTGGTTATACAAATATATTTGGTTGATATAACATACACCTCCTAATTTACCGTGCTTTACGACAAGAACTAGGATCTCACGTTTAATTAAAGTGGAGATACACCGCAAAATATTCTTTAACGACAAAATTTTATTGACGTAACTACCATAATGAGCAAATGTCTTAGGCGTAAATCCAATCGATTTCCTAAACCGAATGTAGCCGATGTATGCTGATAATTTATTATTTTTCATGCTGAAATTTTAAGCATATTTCCCATACAACAATTTATTGTACAGTTTAAAGTCAAAAAGCTAAACGACATTAACGATTTCAAAAATGATTATTTCGCTCTCCTGCAAAGTCGCGTTTTGGCTTTTACGCCAATTGAACCAAAAGGTATCGATATTATAGACCCGTACAATTAGATATTCAATTTACAATGCATGTAGCGCAATAATTGGAGCATTTGCCTTACAAACGGTGGAGTAGAAAATGTTTTAATGGTTATTGGTAAGCTATAGGGTGGTTATTAAAATACTAGATTTGAGACCTTGAGGGGCGGGGGGGATGCGTTGGCCGCCATCTTGGTTTAAACGTGCCATAAGTCCGTTTTTGAACCTTGGCGCTTAAACGGTTATCAGTATGCCTAAAATGTCTATGCAACGTATGAAGAACATAAAATTGTCTACAATCTTTCCATACACAATACATCTGTAAGTCTTACAGATGTAAAAATACAGGGGGTGAAAAAGTGTATATTTTCTTATATCATAAGAATTTTATTTATTAGCTTCAAAGTTTTTCGAGATAAGGAAATGAAGTCTCTACCACAGTTTTGTCATCTTCATATGATTCTTTTAAAATATATTCAAAAGTTGAATTCACCCCTAGAGCGCTTATAGAGGGGGGGGTGAAAGTAGTAAGTCTCACACACAAAATCAGTGTTCTATTACTCATCATAAAAAACTACTAGGCGTTGTCAGGTATAGCTATGGATCAATTAGGGTATAATTAATTTAGATTTGACAAAAAAACATATATACTTTCATACAAAAAAAAATATTTTTTTAAGAAAGTGCTTGAAAATATTTTTATTTTTTTAAACTTCATATAACTGTCAAGTTATTATTAAAATATCGTATAGGCTTTAGCATTTTTTACATAATGTTTGAACAGTTGACTTTATGACAAAAATGTCTACGAGAAGTATCTTTTAAGACGTACAGAATACATACAAATACAAAAAAACCGGCCAAGTGCGAGTCGGACTCGCGCACCGAGGGTTCCGTACAAACCTTTACAACTTAAAGGTATTATAGACCCGAGTATTTGATATGAATTTCAATTTAATACCTCTACGCGTGTACGAGGAAAAAGATAGTAAGTTTAAAATTTAAAAAATATCTTTTGTATGATTTTACTAAAAATGTCTAGTTTTCGTAATTTTTCCTTTGTCTGTGCTATATGTAGTTTCTTCGTGCCAAGTTTCAATTTTCTGAGTTTACGGGAAGTACCCTTTAGGTTTTGAGTTTCTTGCGAGTACTCAGTTTCAAAATATGCGACTTAAATTGCTATTTCTTTTGATTGCGTTGACATAAAAGTTTGGTTTTGCTACATCTGAAAGGTCCTATAGCCCTAAGTATTTGACATGAATTTCAATTTAATACCTCCACGCGTTGACGAGGAAAAACGTAGTAAGTTTAAAATTTAAAAACATATTTTTTTGTATGATTTTACTAAAAATGTCTACTTTTTGTAATTTTTCCATTGTCTATGCTATATGACGTTGCTTCGTGCCAAATTTCAAGTTTCTAAGTTCACGGGAAGTACCCCGTAGGTTTTGCGAGTGCCGAGACTCTAAAATTTACAGCATAAACGACTGTATCTTTTGATTGCGTTGGGTTTTAAGTTTGATTTTTTCACAGCTCCAAGGGACAATAGACTTGAGTATTTGATATAAATTTCAGCTTGATACCTCCACGCGTTCCTGAGAAAAATGGTCTTGACAGACAGACAGACAGACAGACAGACAGACAGACAGACAGACAGACAGACAGACAGACGGACAACAAAGTGATCCTATAAGGGTTCCGTTTTTTCCTTTCGAGGTACGGAACCCTAAAAATAGAGTCTTTATAATTTTCATAGACATTGTTGTCATAAAGAGAGCTGTTCAGGCATTATGTAAAAAATGCTAAAGCCTATACGATATTTTAATAATAAGTTGACAGTTATATGACGTTTAAAAAAATTAAAAAAAATTCAAGCACTTTCTTAAAAAAAAAAAATTCTATGCAAGCGTATATGTTTTTTGTCAAATCTAAATTCATTATACCCGAATTGATCGATTGCTATACCTGACAACGCCTAGTAGTATTTTATGATGAGTAATAGAACATTGATTTTGTGTGTGAGACTTACTACTTTCACCCCCTCTATAAGCGCTCCAGGGGTGAATTCAACTTTTGAATATCTTTTAAAAGAATCATTAGAATATGACAAAACTGTGGTAGAGACTTCATTTCCTTATCTCGAAGCACAAAACTTTGAAGCTAGTAAATAAAATTCTTATGATATAAGGAAATATACACTTTTTCACCCCCTGTATCTTTATATCTGTAAGACTTACAGATGTATTGTGTATGGAAATATTGTAGACAATTTTATCTTCTTCATACGTTGCATAGAAATTTTAGGCATACTAATAACCGTTTAAGCGCCAAGGTTCAAAAATGGACTTTTGGCACCTTTAAACCAAGATGGCGGCCACCCCCCCCCCCCCCCCTCAAGGTCTCAAATCTAGTATTTTAATTACCACCCTATAGCCTACCAATAACCATTAAAATATTTTCTACTCCACCTTTTGTAAGGCAATGTATGGAGATGATTCCCCAATGATTGGATTAATGATGTAGTTGAGATTTTTTTGTATTTGTTAGGGACAGTTAGGGCAGTATTTCATGATATTAGCTACAAGAAGTGTCTTGAGCTAGCCGAGAAATTTGTGAAAAACTGTCTACTTTGTGATATTTCCTGTATAAACACAAAAACTGTTCATTTATTGATAAAGGTTGCTATTGAAGTTTAAAAGAGTATTTAATTATCCATCATTTAAGTTCACGATTCTCAATGGGGAAGGCCCAAATAGCAGTGTTCCCTCTCAGTACAAAAGTGAAATAAATTGTGCGTATCGAGAAAAAGTTGTGAATTTTTGACCATGGATAGAGTGCCCCACGATGAATATTTTTTAGTATTGGAGGTCCATAAAATTTTTGGACCTTCACGTCAAAATCAGGGGTCCCGTGCAATATTTTTTTACTCTCTGGTTAAGGCTGCTAGGGGTTGTATGGCATCGTTTCCTTATAAAACAGACATGCAGAATTCATTTTTGATATTAAAAAATAAAAATCCGGATCATACGGATTTATATGGATATAGATTGTTATTAAATCAAATACAAACATTGGAAACATTGAAAAAATATATATATATATTTATATGGATATATTCATCGTGGGGCACTGTATCCATGGTCGAAAATTCACAACTTCTTCTGGATGAGCACAATTTTTTTACTTTTGTACTGAGAGGAAGCCCTACTATTTGGGCCTTCCCCATTAAAAATATTCTCCTTTTGAAAGCATAAAGTCGGTTAAAAATATAAGGCATAGTTACAACAATTTTTACAGTCACTAAAACAGACCTTCTGTAGGTATTTGTGTAGTTTACAACAACACTGTCTACCTCGCAAAATTTAAATCATGTTACCATTAATTAGGGTTCCGTCGGGAATGAAAACTGCTTGGATAAGCATTTTCGTTCGCCTGTTGCCGTTACTCAGAATAATCAGAACCACGATAATATTTGGCATAAAGTGTGTTTGTTTAGGTGGATGGTTACGTTTTTGATTGCTATTTGTATGTAAAGCAATTTGAGGATCTACAGTCTACAAGTTAACGCATTCGAAATCAAAATACATTTGTAAACACTATGAATAAATATTAAAAAAATATTAAACGGAGTATTATTTTTACATGCATGTTGCATAATAATCACACAGTTTTCTAGCTAAGCAAGCGTTATACACCGTGGCCTGGAATAACCCGACAGATCTTAACCACGAATTTCTAAGCCCAAAAGAAGGAAAAAATATTATGTGATTTTAGGTCAATTTCGCCAAAAAAAATTTTTTTTTTCGTTTTCTTTTTTCATTTTTTGAATGTTAATTGCACATGAAAAGCAAATGTCATCAATAAAATTTTCGCCTAATCAAATTGGTACTTTTTTTATTTTATTTAGTTACTGCAAAGTTTTCCTTGTCACTAAGGTCACAGATTAAAAAGTTATTACACATTTCACTTGTCCTTATAATTGTCAATACACTCTTTATGTCACTCTCCATCCCTTCAACTATCTCCACTTAAAAAATCACGTCAATTCGTCGTCCCGTTTTGCCGTGAAAGACGGACAAACAAACAAACAAACACACACATACACTTTCCCATTTATAATATTAGTATGGATATGGATAGTATGGATTTCTTGATTATAATTTTTTCATACAAACTAAATCATATTTTCAATGTACGCTTTTCAATGAATTGACATCGTCTGTCTCGCTTCAAAAACTGATGATTTTGCAGTACATTGCTTGCTAAAATAAGTTTTGGACTGTAAAAATTTTGACAAATCTGGTTATTTTCAAAAGTTGTAGTCCAATTTTATGAGCAAGATCGATCCTTACATTTAAAGCCCCCTTGGTCAATGGCACGCTGAATATTAGGCACTGTTAATACACATTAGTAGTGCCTAATATATACCAATACTAAGACAATACTCAATATACCAATATCGTATTTTTATACAAGAAAACCGACATGGACGAGGGATGCAAGTGACCTGAAGGTTATTTTTATTTATTTATTGAAATTATATTTGCAACTTACAGCTAACACCATAGCGTCACAAACTCATTATATATACTAATTAAATAACACATTCATTTCTCTCAAATTTATATTAATCATCATTTGACAGGCATACCTATTTAGGTATGCCTGTCATATAATAGAAAGATAATGTTACGTTGTAACGTATACATTAATTCCAAAGTTTTGCAGATTTCAGACATTCAGCGCACTTTAAGCCAGACAGATTAAGCCGCAAGCGTGTAGCTGGAAACATACAGCTCATACAAGTATGATCAGTAAGGTAAATAAACACAACCGTACTACAGAGATAAGGCCTTATTTCGAATACAAGATAATAGTGGCCGGTGTAGCAGAAAAAAATATTTCTTAGGAACTAGGCAAAGATGGATTTGAGAAGTGGAGCCAAGATTTTTGATGTAATTTTTTAGGGGCCTCCCCCCCTAAAACATCTCAACTTTATCTTGATATCTACATCAGTTACGCTACTAGGCCAAGTTTGGCATCCTTTTTGGTATAAATTGGGGATGCCGAATGAATTTATGGTATAATTTTGACACCGTTCCAAAGCGAAAACATGTAAAGAAAAAAAATATCTTATTTCAAAAATTCCTTATTTCGCAAGAAGAATATCCATAACTTATAAACAATTATGAATCTTGAAATAATAAAAGGTGCTTTAGAGAGCCCTATTGCTAAGTAGTGATTTCGTTGGCATAGAACACTTAAAAATTTCACCTGTCATTTTATCCCCGCCGCTTGGCACTAAACTTTTCAACACAATTTGTGTGAAAAAAGTCATTTGTCTGCACCTAATCTAACTATGACTGCGCTTGTGATCTACAGATTACATGCAATATTCAAATTATATCTTTAAATAATGTAATGTACAGACATCTCAAGAAACATCGCGCAATATTTCTATGCTTGTTAGAATAGAGGCCGTGGAACAAACAACCTGCCGGGCCGGATGCTCCGCTTCGTCGGTTCCTCCGGAAATCTGCCACGGCATTAACCTTTTCTATATACTTAATGTAGAAAGGAAGAAACGGACAACTTAAACATATCATATGAAGACTCTTAACCTAGTTAAATGGAGGACGGTGTGACCTTAGAAATTGTCCAGCCTGGATTTTATAATGATAAGTAAGTCTGAGCTGGTACGAATAAAATAATCTGTTCACGGTTTTGTTTCACACGGTTGTCCCCCCGCAATAACGTTTGTCGTTTAACGTTAATCGCTTCTTATCACTTGTACATATTGAAATGTGACCAGACCTGAAATTTTCAACTTTCTAGCTTCACTTTCTAGTTTCGGCTCTGCTTGGATCAGTCAGTCAGCCAGGACAAAGGCATTTATATATATAGAAGATTAGGGCAATAAAAATACATCGATGCAATGTTAGGGCAACTGTAATTTGGACAAATGAGCATTAGGGCAAATAATCATTATGACAAATAGCATTAGGGAAATAGGATAGAGAATTCAGATATAGATCCGTTTTACAGATACAGATTCTAAAACATATCAGTTATCTGAATTCTAAAATGGCTGCCATTATTTACTCATCTATATAGCTTTCGAGGGAAAGAGAACAAAAATAATAACTATAATAAGTAACAAGTTCCCATTTTTTAGGCTGCGTAATCCGAGACGCACTTGCTTTTTTCTTCTCCATAATTTACCGGGTCTTTGATTATAGTATTAAATGAACGTCTACCTTAACATCCTCACCATGAATAAAGAGAAGGACAGAAAAAGAAATGACCAACTTAAACATGTCGTACGAGGACTCTTGACCTAGTTCAATGCGAGCGTCACATGAAAGTGTGCTCTTAAAGGTAAAAAGGCTGTGATTTATGGGCTTAACTTAAATGTATCTCCGTTGTATTCAAATATTTGTGTATAGTTTGTTGGATTTTGTTAAATGCCGCAACCTTTTTTTGTAGACTTGTGATTATTAGCGCTTATCTTAACCTATGTGTTATTTGTTCATAAATGTAAACAATTTTAACCAAAAAAAATAAAGAAACAATAAAGAAATACTAATAATGATGCATATAATACAAGCAACCCATTTTTGCATTTTTGGACCCGGGGTATGTCCTTAAACTACGTCCGGACTTGGGTATGTCCTTAAACTATGCCAAAAAGAGAGGTATGGGCACTGCGAATGGCATCTCGCTTAGTGTGGTAGGGCACGTTCAGTGAATGTCATCTCGCTCAAATCTGGAGCAGAGCCCGACTGGGGAAGTACCTCCACCTTACAGAAAACCACAGCCAAATAGCACTAGACCCTACTCATAGTGTTGTGTTCCTGCTGGTGAGTAAGGTTGCCAAAGAGCTCAAAGAGGACCCAGTGTGTTGACGATGAGGGACCCTATTGTTCCTTTAGCTGTCAACACAGTGAATCCTCCTTTTTGTAAAGGGTCGGCAACGCGCATGTGACTCCTGTGGAGTTACAGGCGTCCATAGGTTACGGTAGCTGCTTACCATCAGGCAGGCCGTATGCTTGTTTGCCACCGTCGTAGTATAAAAAAAAAAAAAAAGCAAAAATTTTACATCAAAAGTTGACATTTCATAGACCAAACTCTAACCACAAGCTTGAGGAATATTGCATCCCCCATCTGCATTTTACGGCAAGTGACAACAGTTACAATTCATATTTAAAAATAAAATTTCAATGAAAATAGTCCTCCCGAGTCTGAAACCTCATTAGGTATGTTCCTCAACAAATATCCTAATATATCTAAATTAAATACCTACCTATTAAATATAAAATATTATGTGGATAAAGGTATACATATTCTGAAATTGCACTAATCCAAAGAATCCTTGTAACATTCATAAGATGTTTTCGCGCTCAGTCACGGGCCCTCAATGTGATCACAAGTAAAGCGGTTTAATAAGCATCATAATTTCCAATAAAACTGTATGTAGCATATGGGGGCGCACAGTGGGCCGTATATTCCCTATCACATTTTCATACAGACGGCCGACTCACGCGTTGGCGTGGATTGGCTGTTACCATAGAAATATAATAAGTATGGAAGAGTAACTAACACTTATCAGGTTATCATTTTCACACTGATGCAGAATTGTAGATCCGGAGAACGTACCGGTGTGTGTGTAAGTAAGATAACGCTATGCACGTATATAGTAGAGCATCACTTGGCTCGCACACCGAAAATCGCCTTAAAACTTATAATATATAGGTACAAAAATAAGTAAGAGTCAATGGGCTAAGAACAATCAGGTGCAAATGTGCTCTCCCATTTTTTCATTACTCATGCCTTATAGTGCCAATCCATGACGATGACGTCATTTGCCGCTACTTTCTATGGACTATTTTACGGGACGGGGGGGGGGGGGGGTTTATTTTTTCAATGTTTGTATTTGATTTAATAATTATCTATTGTATGAGTGGAATGCCCCACTTTAAAAACATGCAAAAATAATTATGAGTTGATAGCAGCGCCCTCTATATTTCCGTTGTGACACTTGCGATAGTGTCGGCGGAAAGGGTATCTAACTGTAGTAGTTAGTACCTAGATGTCGCTTACGGCTGCTGTAAAGCTGAAGTAGATCAAAATAAATGCAAAAAGATGATTGAAGGCATTAAAAATTTCGTCAACTTAGTAACTTGACCCATAGCTTAATTGGTAAAGCGATCGAGCCCCGGCAAGGCGTATCGATACAGGTTCAAGTCCTGTTGGGTTGATTATTTTTTCAATGTTTGTATTTGATTTAATAACAATCTATTTTACGGGAGCTCTAGCAACGTAATACACAACTATGACTCAGTTTATAACTTTTGTATTGCTCAAATGCAGTACGTTCCATAAAAACATTTGATCCGCGTAAGAAGTTGGGTAGCTTAACAATATAAAAAAATCTAGTAATCATCAGTAATGTTATGAAACGTTTCACTGGTGCACCTAAGAACTCATCTAAATGCAAAGTCAAGTTTAAAAGAAAGCCTACTCTATTACCTTTCGTATTTTAAATACGATATAGTGTTACAAAATGACATTCTTATAACATAACCATTTTACCACGCATTGGCATGAATGGCATGATTATGCATAATAACATCGTTTTATGATGATTGGATATTCTACATGAAAGCTAATAGCTAGATCGTGTCGGATAATAACTACATTACCAGCTCCAAACGTTAGAAATGATTCAGTTATTTTTATATTAGTACGTATTTTATTTTAACTCTAAAGTCCCATTTACACATTGATTAGTAACTGCGAATCCATACATTTTCTACTTGTGTTTAGTAACAAATATATAAAATCGCACTTAACACGAATCATAATCAATGTGTAAATGTTAGTCAGGTTGTGATCTCATAGCGACCACATGGTAAATGTTTTTTTTGACGATCAGACATAATACAATGACCACTAAATGTCAGTATCGTAGTCTATAAAGTGAACGATTACCGAACGCAAAAAAATAGATGTGTCAAAATAAAGGAGATCGTCAATTCTGGGCCACCTGATATAAACCGTATACAGTTTGTACTCCAATTTATTATTAAAGTAGACAAAATATTACAGAAAAATGAAACGGGAATTAGAAATACTAAATAAATAAATATTATGGTGATCTTTCCGCCATTAAAATACAGCAAGACAAGTCGTTAACGTCCTTATGGCATTGACATAAAGTTTAACTTCACCTGGACTGAAACGGGTTTGTTTTTTGGTTTGACACTGTCAATGTCTACCGTTACATAATCTGCGTTTTGATACTGTTCGGTAAGTTAGAACATTGTAATATTAAAATAATATCTAATCCTACGTATACGGAAGTTTAAATTAGAAATCGACTGTATTAAAACGCCTAAAGATTGAATTTGCATTTTTGATCGGAGTTTGAATATTAAAAGTGGGTTTCATAATGGCATGAAATCATGCTCCTTCGATAACGAAACGCATCTTTTTTTCAATTTTGCAATGTCAGATACTAGTGGTATCGCACTTAACGGTGGTAAACCGTATCCCTTCGCAATAGGTGTTAGGAATGTTCAGTATCAACGATGGTTTGACAGCCGTCTTTGTTTACCGAAATACAGGAACTATAAATACGATCAAAATATGACTTTTTATTATTTCATCATGATTCCCGTTTTGTTTTTAAGTCCGTTTTTGTACATTTTCTTTAAAAAACCGGTACTTTTTTACATTAATATATAAATCATAGGCATGTACGCTTTCAAATATTGTCCTTGTCAGATTCAAGCTTTAAATGCATGATTTTTCAATTTTCCCATTAGATTTCGCAATTTTTTTACCACCGTCCTGATCTAGAAATTATGACGATTTTTTAAAGGTAAGAATCATTCCTAAACGGTGCTAAATAATCTGGGCCAGTCACCTAACAAAAATTGACGATCTCCTTTTATTGGCGTTTTAGTTGTCAAATTCAAATTGACTGAAAATGGTCGTTTTTGTGCGTTTCTTCCGTTAACAATTGACGTTTTGTCGAAAATAAATGCGGTAAGTGTTATATGTTGTACTTTTTGGTAGCATATAAGGTAATGTATGTATAGTATGTCACGAAATGTCAGACTTATTGTTTTTTGGTAAAATATTCGCTCTAAAAAAATGTTTTTTTATACCGGGTGTTTCCTCAAAAAAAAAAAAAAAATCAAAATAGTTTATTGATGCATGGAGACTTATAAAATAAAACATGATTAAGCTAAATAAACAAATTAGATCTCAAACACTGCTGTATGTTAGTACATGAATATATTGCCCGTGTCACCTGCACTAGGCTATGCCTGTCTCGCAGGATGGCACATTTACAGATTGCCAGATTTACGTTCGGCGCTAAAGAAATTAATTACTACAAAACTATAAACTATAAGCTATACGCTATAAAGCTACTTACATAATTATACACTAGGCTAAATACATTAAAGTAAGATAATCCAAGTTAAGAATAATCGAGGTACCTACCGATCGATATTAGTGAATTTGCGTAGTAGAAAGAATGTATGTGTGAGTCTGTCTGTGTGTGTGTGTGTGTGTGTGTGTGTGTGTGTGTGGTGTGTGTGTGTGTGTGGTGTGGTGTATGTATATTATTGTGTTAATATTTTCTCTGTCTCTCTATAATCCAAGGTGCTTAGCCATATTTTGATTTTATATTTAGCCTCTGTAACGGAACAAGTCTTAATATCGCAGCTATTGTTTACTATTCTATAAACTGATAAATAATTAAATAAACCGAATCTTTTAGCAAAATGAGTCTGAAGAGCTGGTAAAGGAATTATAAAGCAGCGTTTCCTCAATAGATGTTCATAATTTGGCATATTGCGAACGTGTTGGTGAGCTATAATAGAGCTCCGCAAGATAAACAGTTGGCGAACAGTAAGAACCTCGCTTTCTTTATATAGGCTTCGAGTAGGGAACCTTCAACTTATAATTTCCTGTAACTTATAATTTGATTTTTATTTCACTTTAAAGTTTATTCGAACACGCAATGTCTGTTGGGTGACAAGAGTGACAAGCAATGTCAATTAGACGAATTTTAACGTACATTGTAAATACTATTTAGTATGTATGAAAAAGAGACAATATAAAAACTTCATTTTTTTTAAATTGTTGAACAAACGTTTAATTGTTTGAGGAGTAGAATCTACGTTTTAATTTATTGCTCTTATTACAGGAAACGGGTAGAGGTCATATACAGGGTTATGACCTCTACCCGTTTGGGATCAGTACAAGTGGTCTGTATGTGCCCACTGCCCTGCAGGGTATGTACCTACATAATATTTAAGGGTTAGATTATTACTATAAATTAACATTTATGCGATATAGTACAATAAATCCTAAATTTAAATGAAGGTTTTATAATACATTTGGTTGCCATAAACAGCTGTATACTGTAGTTTTAGTATGTCAATGATTACACATGTAAAGCTGTGACTAACCTTTAAAACCTTTGTGTATGTCTAGCAGGGTAGTGGCTAAATACGTGCCACATGGTTCCACCGGTAATGGGCGGTGGACATATAACATATATCTTTTCATGCTTTTAGCTAACGCAATCAGTATTCAAAAGTAAAAATATTGCCAGGCCTGGCTAAGGATTAAGAGATCGGATTGGCAAAAAGTCTAATTTATTTATTTTTGATAGTTTGGTTGATTTTCTCAAATACTCTATACATATGCCCGTAATCACACACATTATAAACTTTTCTATTCTTACTGGCGTTTTCCCTTCTTGCTGGCGTGAGGCATACGTCATTCCCCTTCCCAAAATCTCGAAACCGAGTTCTGTAAGTCACTTTCGACCTATATCTATTTTGCCGTTTCTCTCCAAAATCCTAGGATTTTGGCGAGGACTAGGCAGCAGTTTACGAGCAAATCTCAAAATTTGTGAATCTTAACTGTCTCCTGTCTCCGTATCAATCTGGATTCCGCCCAGGGCATTATTGAAAGTTACTGAGGACAGAAGGCAAGGCATCGTATATTAAATAATGGCATACGCTTTATTTTCGGCTTGCGTAAATTCGATCACGTCCCATATTATCGTCACCAACTCCAATGGCTGCCTGTACGTCAACGCAGGACTCGTAGAATTCTCTGTACTCTCTTCTCTATTTTGTTTCATGCCGCTGCTCCAGACTACCTTAAGTCTAAATTTAGTTTTGTTAACCCCCGTCCGGGGTGTGAACTTCGCTCCTCCCGGTCTCTTAAGCTAATAGTACATCCTCTCCATAGCGGTTATCCCTCTTCTTCTTTTACGGTCCAGGCTATGCGTCTCTGGAATGCACTTCCCCTGACAATAAGACAAGCCCCAAGCAAGTTCGTCTTCAAACGCTTGCCTCACAAGCACCTGCTGGATCATAACCAGCGTGAATAAGTTTTTCCCCTTTGCGCATATGCATTATAATATATATATGTGTAGATTTAATAGTATGTCTATATATTGGTATTTGTGTAGTAGTATGTATCGAAGTATATTTAAATACAAATTAGTTTTAGGATAAATCAGCAAGTTTTCTCATACAGCACCCACTTTAGCAAATCTCTGTTTGGCCCTATGGTTGACTGGTAGAGAATGCCTCGAGGCATTAAGTCCGCATTATGGCGGGCACTTACGTTGAAACCGTTGTACAGATTTTATATTATATTCAAGCAATAAAGACGTAAGCACCGGCCGTCATAAGTGGCCTTTTGATTTCGATTATCACATAAATGCAGAAACAAAAAAAGTAGAGCCAAAATGTAGTCTGATGGCTTTATTTTGACCACTCGTAGAAAAAATATTGTAAGTAATTTACTTTATACAATAGTGACGTACTTACAATTAGGCTTTTGAATCCCGTATATTTCTTCGAAATGCTTTTCAGTACGTAGGTATATCACGATTGTTAAATATACTATTGTTTTTTAGACGATTAAAAGGTAAGGAGTAAAATTTTGTACCGCTTTTTTACCCAGATTTTATTATTCTTTGTGACAGACACAGGTAAAGTTTCCCTAAGTGCATGTAAACCAAGCAACAATACTTAGGTATCTAGGTTCCACACAAGGGACCTAACATTGTCGCGGCCGTAAAGCTCCTGCGGTTTAATGACTTTTTATGGGCTATAGCAAACCTCGGCCATTTTATGCGCCGCTTGGCAGGCTTTTATCGTCTTTCGAATAATCACTCCATAGAAGGGAGGCTTTTAAAGTGAATAAGTACTTACATATGATAGTACTCGTAACTGGATGACTCATTTTAATCGTAACTAGAAATGTATAGGTACTATCGGGTTCAGAATTACATGGCCAATTTATGAATGAATTCATTGATAAATTGACCATGCAATTTTGAACCCGATGGTACATAAATTTGGATACCTACTTTGTTGTACAAGAAATGCACTTGAGACAGGTATCAAAGATTTCATTTACATTTTACCTTCGCCGACCGTGGAGCATAACCATCCATTTACCTTGTTTTTATATTCGGGCGTTCGTTCTCTCGAGTTTTTTGCACATGTGGAAAATGTAAAAAAAATATATAGTTTCGAGTCAGTGGTATTTTCTATATTACTAACATCTATACCTACCTAAGTGGACCAATAGCATCATCAGTCATATTCATTTGTAACTCGGATGCGTAGAAACACAAAGAGGAATTAGATGACCGTACGCCGGACAACGGATGCGTACCCCAATATGATGTTCGTGTGTATATGAGGTCACGTAAATCGATTACCAACGAGTCCATACGACGTCGTCGACTACAATGCAATGTAATTAGTAGTAAGCCTCGATGAAAGCGCCTCCGGCCTCTGTCGCTGCTAATAGGTAATTAAACGCCTCAGGGCACACCAGAAGGCCTACCGCGAACTTCTAAAATCGAAATTTCGTTATCTGCGTCTCTTGTCTGCGTAGCAAGTGCAATAGGGAGGGTGATAACGAAATTTCGATTTTCGACGTTCGAGGTAGGCCCGCAGGTCACTACGTCACAGAGGAGTGAATTTGCAGAGCAACAGCTTCACACGGCTGTCGGTACGGTTTCTTAGCTTTAAACATAGACCGACAAAATACATGAAACCCAGTGCCTTTGTACACGCATATGAGCTGTAATAGTAGGGTAGCCCAAGAGGGGATTTTTGTAGTCACTCGAGCGTGTCAGATTAAGATATGGGGGATACCTTGCGCCCTGTTAAGTACCTCCACCAAATAGCTCTCTATATAGGGCCGCGCCTTTAGGGCAGCCGATCAGATTAGTAAACAAACAAGTAGTGTCATTCAATCAAACGGGTCAAATAAGAAACAAATAAAAACATGGGGAGAGGGGTCATAAAATCATGAAATTGGTGTGACGTAATTTGTGGATGAACCCTTATACTTATGTTACTTAATGTCATACTGTCATTCAAACAAATGGGTCAAACAATAAACAAAAAAAAACCTGGGTCAAAAAAATCATTCACAAATTGGTGTCACGTAATTTGTGGATGAATCCTTATATGCTACTTAATCTGTGTAAAATTTGTGATGGGGTTGTTTATTATTTTACTTAAATTATTTCTTAATTATAATTGTAAACAATAAAAACACTGGAATAATATATATTAGTTAAAATCGACACATTATGAAAATCCTTTCGAATAATCGTCAGATTTTGAGTTAAGAGGACAAGGGCATTAAGCTGAAACTTCTGTATAATAGTTAATCTGACACACTCGAGTATTTCAATATGACGATTTTTTTTTTGCATTCTTAATAAGTCGCTACGAGCTTGCGTCACTTTCAAATCGTCAGTCTATTGAATAGGAGAATTTTTAGGGTTCATTTAACATCCTTTTTGGAAATCTGACACGCTCGAATTTTTTTTTTCTATCCTTCCGTATGGTCACCCCCACCATGCAAACAGGCAGATTAACACTCCTTTGTTATCAGAACATGTTACGCGACTAAACCTATCAATATAACTGACACGCTCGAGTGATGATTTTTTTTTTCATTTTTGAAAATCTGTAGATTCTTCCCCGACCACTAAAAAGGAAACATTATATAACCTTTTATTCTTCCTATCATGTAATCTTTCAATTCCAATAGCTCCCCACGCCGTTTGAGTAACTGCAAATTTAGCATCGTGGGCTCCCCTACTATCTATACGAGTATAATAGCAGTCGAAAAACAAAATCAATTGTTTATAGTATTTTCGCATAATACATTTCAAATTCAGACGGGGTTTACATTAGTATACCCACGAGCACTGTAACTCTTATTAATACAATCAAAATACGACAAAACTCGAAATCCGTCGGACAGTTTTGAAATTTGGTGTGTATGTTGATTAGAGGTCCCGTTTTATTGTGCACTCCATTTGACATTTGAGGACCTCGAGGAATCGACAGCACCTTGGAAAATGTCCTCCATCCTAAAGAAATTCGCTTTTCCCTCCGAATCTCGAATTTTTAAACGGATTTCGAGTTTTGTCGTATTTTGATTGTATTATATAAGTGAGTCAATAATTCGAGTTATTTCCTCTCTTCCTATCCATTTTTAGGTTTCCGTACCTCGAAAGGAAAAAACGGAACCCTTATAGGATCACTTTGTTGTCCGTCCGTCCGTCTGTCAAGACCCTTTTTCTCAGGAACGCGTGGAGGTATCAAGCTGAAATTTAAATCAAATACTCAGGCCTGCTGTCCCTTGGAGCTGTGAAAAAATCAAATATCTAAGCCAACGCAATCAAAAGATACAGCCGTTTATGCCGCAAATTTTCGAAACTCGCAAGGGATTCAAAACGTACAGGGTACTCAGAATCTTGAAATTTGGTACGAAGCAACGTCTTATAGCACAGATACAGGAAAAATTGCGAAAACCGTAAATTTCTACTCACATCTAATAATAAAAATATTTTTAATAATTTTAAAGTTCTTACCCAACTCGCACTTGGCCGGTTTTTTTTTCTGCACTGATATGCATTTTTTCATGTAATTTACCTAGACGGCCCTATTCTAATTTTAAATCACGTTTAGATACGACCCAATTTCAATACAACTCCAAAGCATTAACTAAACAATACAGCTAGCGCCTAAACATCTGAATCAGAAATATCAGAAATTAATTGAACATAATTGCGATGCAAGTCTAATACAACTTCAATATTGGTTGATTATTTGTTATGGAGTTATGTTTGAGATAGATTGTATTTTTAATCTAAATTGAATTAGTAGTATCTGAAATTATTGTTAGAAAATCATTATAGTGTATCGCCTTTATATAAATGTGGAACACCGAAGTAACTAAACGTACAGGCAAAACATAGATTACGTGCTTAGACCTCAAACCAACGTCTTCGGATTGATCCGATTGATACCAAGAAAATATATTGAAACATTCTGTGCGGTAACCGTTCACTATGCTATGTTTAGTAAATATGTATATTAAAATAAGTTTGAATTTATACCAGTACGCCGAACACCGCGCTTATACGTCACCGAATAAATTCTATCCTCTTTCAAAGCAATCCCGCCCTTATGAAGCGGATCCAAGCAAATTACAATAAATGACAGGCCGTATTGGCAGCTAACAAATCCCGTTTCCGCCAAATATGTTTCCTGTAACGCGGTTTGTGATTGATTTCCGACGGCGCATACATTTGCGTCATAGTACACAGATTCGATGTACAAACGTCGCACTGTACTTACTGCGTTAAAAATATATAGTAGTACCTACCTAGAAATACCTACCTTTTTTATTTACTTTTATCTTGTTTCCGACATTTCGACACGCGTTGCACTGGTTATTTTTTGTTGACAACTGGCGTCTTAGCAAATTTCAACACAGACAGACTATATAAAATCTAACCTACCCACCCACCACACTTATAAACTCGAGGTAAATAAATGTAATCTGGGATAGGCCCCGTTAATATGTTACTTTTACGAAAAATTACTTAAGTCACTGTTTGTCAAATTACTTAACTAACTTAAAAACTGAATATTTCCCATGACATAAATGAAGATAAATTACTACACTTGTAAACAGGAAGAAGGTGGTATTGTAAGATGGAGAGTTTATCGCAAAATCACTTAAGGAGTTTCAAAGCACTGCAGGTAAGAGCGCTCGATTTAATTAAAAGTAGTTCCGAGAATACTGGTTCTATTGCATTCAAACTTATTTTACCAACGTTGTATCTTACCTCGTCATACGATAGGAAAAGGAATCTTTTGTCTCGCTTTTAAATGTCTTAATCTAAAACCTCGTTAAATAAAGATATGGATTTTTAAAGATACCTCGCTGATTTTCAGTCGGCAAAACGGTCCACGCCGCGCATTTTTATAACATTTACTTACCAACCGGAATGAAATCTCGGCGGAGATAGAAAGTTAGCACATAATCCGCTGCAAAGTGTAAAACTGCATTTATTTTATTGTGCTTTTAAAGAGATTTGAGTGCACAAACGTTTTCTACTTAGTATACTAACTACAGGCATGGTATATTGAAACGAAATATAGTTTTAAGATCGATCAGAACCCTGTAGTTAAGTATCGTTCATGCTTGCTTTAAATAGTTAAAAAAATCCTTTTCAGCACTAGAGTCTCAAATACGAAGAACATGATATCTAATTATGTATTCGAGACGTTAACTTTTATTGTTTGACGACCATTAGCGGCGCAGATCAAATATTTTCCTAGGCGTGCCTGTAAGATATAAGAAAACTGCTCAATTTTATGTAAATCGGGTAAGCTGCCGGACGACCCGCCTATGTTGACCACAGGCAGGAACACTTCTAAGAACACGTATTGAAGCCTTAATAATTAGGAAATAGGCGCGGACGCAGTGTAGTAAGTATCTATGTATCTACCCCAACCACGCACGACTAACTGCGCAAATGTTGCGATAGAATACCGTAAAGTCTAGTTCATGTCGCTAAAAAACAAAGCGCGGTTGTAAAAACGGTCGCGCGACATTGTCGTCGGACGACGGTAACCGCAAAAACTTTAATGGCTTCTTTTATCGACCATTTGCGCGTAATGCTCGCTTTTGTTCTTATGCGGGGCCTAATCTTTTAAGCGCTTTCGTTAACTTCATAGTTGCGTTGTGCATTCTGTGGAATGGGGCTAAAGCTGTAATTAATTAACACACCTGTTGTTATAATAGTTATAATACTTTTGGTGAAATGAGGTTTGTGTTAATAGATAATTGAATAATTATAAAGTAATTCGAGTGTAAGTTAGCGATTAGAAATTCTGAATAATCCTCAATAGGAACTTTCGATTTCGGACCTTGGGTCAGGCTTTAAACATATTCGAATTCCCTAGGAGAGGCTGAATTTATTTTTACTTTTCTTGGTCTCTTTTAATAACATAAAATTAAAGTCAGGCAAGGACAGCGCGAGATCAAAATTCTAGCAACTGATAGACTATACACTTTTCTTTATGGAGGTACCTTGTAAGCCGTACAATTTGTTGTGCACCCGAAAGTGTTAATGTTTCTGATTTCAAGCGCGCGAAACTGAAAAATCGGCGCCCAAAAAGAAACAGCGGTACATGTCCGTGTGCTACGCACCTCATTCATTCATTTGCCACTGACCAGCAGTTTGGTTTACGAGCTCGCTTATGAATACAGAGTAGCAGCCAGTTATCTGTATCCACAACAAGCTTTCATGCATCTTAATAAACTCAGTACGTAATGTAAGCATACTAGTGTCGGCGGCCAGGCCAATTTATCGTTTTGCCTGAATATGTAACGCTTCTGTTTGTAGTCAAGGCTTTGGCTGGTATTCATATCGCTTACCTGAGTCAAAAAAGTGGCAGGGGCAACTATAATATTGGGGAGTGAGCGGTTAAACCCGATAACTCGAGATAATTTTTCATCTATATAAGAACTCCGTTAGACGTGCGTGGTTCTAATATCAAAAAACTAATTTTAGACTTCTCGGGTTTGACCGCTCACCCCTCGATAAAGTGCGATCTACGATTTCACAAGGCTGCCACTGACTATAGTCGATCTTGTGCTGGTTCAATTGAAGTGATACGCTAAACCGCTAAGTGTTTTCGGTACGACTACGACTCTCTCCATGGGCGAGCTGATGATGTGGTGGTCGAGGCGAAGGTTTTGATCACACAAATTCCATTATTTTGGGTGTTTTTGGTTAGCACGACGAATTAGCTTACGGTTTCTCATAAACACTTATTCCATGCACGAAAGAAACCAAGCATATTACTAGACTAAAAAAAATGGTTGTATTTTTGTTATTTTTTGTATCCCGATTTTAGCTAGCTAATAGTTAAAATTAGTTGTAAAGTTACTCTTTGATGCCATAGCCATAATCTTTAAGTGTTATGTTTATTAATTAGTTATTTCGATGTGACGTGTATAGCCCACCTTAACTGTCTAATTGCGGTAGTGTCTTAGGTTACCTAGCAATTTAACATTTCGGCTGAATATCTAACGTAACGCGCCTTACTGCAATGACTGCCTCGAATATGCAAAATCGAATAGCCTCGTACTGTTCAGTATAAATTTAATCTGCAATGGCGAATAATTGGTTAAGACCTCAAAGAAACGTTTATACTGGTTCTTTTAATGAAGCAAATGAGAATAACATTCTTGGAATATGCAAAGGTTAATCCCGTGAATGCATGTCGGCTGTAAGGCACTGTAACGTCATTGCTGGTGTTTGTAACTCACCTAACTTACTCCGTATATTAACTTGGAACTTATTCACATGCAGCCGGGGGCTTTGCTTAATACACATTATCTTGACAGGGGTTTTGTTGCAAGCCTATTAGTTTGGAGCTATATCGGATCTATCGATAACAAGGGGCCGTAGTCTAACTTTAAAATACATTTAGACACGATGCAACTTCAATTCAATTCCAATGCAGTAACTACGCAATACAGCTAGCGCCTAAACAAAATTATTCGGATGCAACTCCAATACAACTACAATATTGGTTGATTATTTGTTATGTGTTGGAGTTATATTTGAGATAGATTGTGTTTTTAATGTATTGTTTATGTATTTTAAAATTAGAATACGACACAAGGTAACAGTACTCGTTGCACTAGGGTTATGCAACGTGCATGTTGTGCATGCAGTTTGTATTCTTATGTAACTAGGTACTTATTTATCAACTATTGTCAAAATATTATTGTAGGTTTTATACTAACGTTTTGTTCTGTTGTTCCATATTTATGCGTTTAGTGGTCAGAGCAGATTACCAGAGTTCCCAGTGAAAAAGTACAATAATGAACTGCAGTGTTTTAAACAAGTACCTGTACTCTATCTTAAGATGGTCCGTGGTGTGCTTAATTACCTAAGTAAGTAGGTATTTTAATAATTTATTTATAATTGTGCCACAGTAGTAACACTTTATAACAGCTGTAATATCAGGTGTGTCTCAGTAGCTCAGTTGGTCAGAGCGATGGGCATGTATCCCAGAGTCGCGAGTTCGAGTCTCGCCTGAGGCAGTGGATTTTTCTACTTTTCCATTTTTTCTAAGCATTGTGGTATCGTTAGCAGACGTTCTGCTTAATACAAAATTAATTGTAGTATGGGGTAGCGCATTGTTATCGGTGAATTCTCAATACAACTTGGGACTCCGATGGCCGGTTAAGAAGTGTAAGACTTCTTCGGCAGATGTCGCTAGGCGTCCCCTAAGACGCATATGGGATATAGTGGAGAAATTCGCAGCCATCAGGTGCGTCTCAGTAGCTCAGTAGGTGCGGACTGCGAGATTTTTGGTGAAGGAAAGTGCCTCCCCCCCCCCCCCCCCCCCAGCCCTCTAAACGAAATCCTGGACCCGCGCCTGCAGCAAGCTCACTGTACCTTCGCCACTGGAAGTTCGTCACTGGCTGTCATCAGTTTGTTCATACCTTCACTTTCATTTAGGTACCCGTAAAGGCTTGTTCTCCTACTCCCCTAGTAAAAACAAGTTCAACAACTTTTTAGACTTTTTCACGTCAAAAAACGTTCACGTAGCCTTATCCGGGACGAAATATCGGTAGTTTCACGAGCTACGCATCGTTATAAAGCCGCTACACGCCATTTGAGCTCAGCGCACGGTAACAAATATGGCCGAGTGTCTGTTATTTTTATACGGAGCCATGAGCGGACAACAAATCAAGATAACAAGCAGAGGCTGAGGCCAGCGCGATATTTACAGATAGGACTCATATCCTATGGCAAACTTATGCGTATAAGGTATCAGATGGTTTAAATCATAATGCCAACTTTGGATAACAGGTTTTTATTTAATCGACTAAATTGGCAAGGAATTCTTATATTAATAAATTGTTTTTCTTACAATCACAACTTATTTGTTAACTTATAAGAGTAGTGAACAGCTTGACAATCCAAAGCAAATAGAGCCCGATTATCAGTTATTCGATTCTTTTATACCTGGCAAAATGGCGCCACCATGATCGGACGTGACGTCACGATCAGTCGATGTAACGAACCACGTGTTCTCGTATTTTGTTAATCAATACATTTACTATTTACGAGAACAAGTGTTACTTTGCGACTAATATTATAAAATAATTATTTCTAACATTCGGCCTTTCCTGACACTAAGTTTGTCCCAAACTTACTCAACTGACAATCAAGATCTTTTAACTTTAAAACATATACATATTTATAATGTGATTTATTTATTTGTACACATGGACTTTTCCATTAAATCGATACTTATATTCCACCAAACAAGTGAACCACAAAATATTACACACATTACGACAGCAATAAACGACTTATTATGATTCTTATGACTCTTAATTTCACAATATCAACCTTTTTTTTTTTTTTTTTTATAACTGCATCGACAACATCATCCACATTATTCATTATAATCACTCCATACTAACCTTACTAACCATACTACCTTACTACTTTACTATCCTTACTAACTATACTATACTAATCATCAGATTAATTTCACTATTTTTAAGCTTTACTAACTGATTTATTGTTTGAACGCAACTTGATAGCCATTTTACTTTAATGAAGATCGCTTGCAACTATTATCTCTCCTGGTTTAGCCATTGCTAATCACTCACATCAACAACTTTATTTACAACATCTAATTACTCGAAACATATTTTACCTAACCGAACACACATATATCGATTTAAAAAAAAAATATCATTACTCATTATATCCATACTTATTAAATCGTGCACAAAAAAAATTCCTTAATTTTCATTTTTACCACTTTTAGATTCGGAACCACTCGTACTTTCATCACTGTCATCATTATTTTGTGTGGTTATCCAGGGCTTTATACGATCAGCCGCCCATACGTTACAATATTTTCTTTGCGTGATATTAGACCCCAAGATACTAGAAATTTCATACCTATCATTCTCGAGAACTTTTGTAACTCTAAATGGACCTGTAAATTTGGGGAGTAGTTTTTTACTTTGGCCGTCATTACTTGGAGTTGGTTTTAGTATCTTTACAAGATCTCCTATCTTATAGATTCTAGCTTTCATTTTATTACTGTCATATCTTATCTTTTGAGCCGCTTGATCTTTTTCAATGTGTGAACTTATCTCTGCTCTAATGTCATCTACAGTACCAACTTGACGTGTTTCAGATAAAATTTCTGCAAACGCATTTTCGCTTTTACTAACCATTCTAACTCCGAACATTGCTTCTGAAGGTGTTTTGCCTATCCCCTTATTAATGGTATTATTTAAGCCCCATTGCACCTTTCCTAACACAGTGTCCCAAAAACGCTCTCCTAACTTGTTTGAATACGCCGTTAATGAATCAAGTATCGTCCGATTATATCGTTCTACTTGTCCATTAGCACGAGGAGTACATACGGAATTGAGTATATGTTTAAATTTCGATTGCTCACAAAATTTCTTAAATTCTTTTGAAGTAAACGACGTCCCTCGATCCGAAATCAATCTATCAGGATAACCGAATGTCGTAAAGACATCCTCTAAGGCACGAATCGTTAAGTTAGACTTAAGATTGCGAAGTGGTTTCAGCAAACAAAATTTCGTAAATGCGTCTACACATACGAGTAAATACGACTGACTCCTTGCACTTTTTACAAAAGGCCCTAAATGATCAATATGTACAGTGTCAAAGGGTCTGTCGATCTTATGGATCGGATGTAATAACCCCTCCTTAGGACCCGTTGGCTCTTTACTGTATGCGCATTCAATACATGCCCGGACATACTTGGTTATAAAACGTCTCATCTTAGGAAACCAAAAGTCTTGTTTTATTTTTTCTAAAGTTTTCTCAACGCTAAAATGACCAATGTCATCATGATTTAACTTACAAAGCTGAAATCTTGCACTTTTCGGAACAACCCATTTTAACTCACTTCCTACTTTCCTAAATAATTTATTGTCTTTAACCAAATAGTTTTCTTTTATATCCGAATATTCTTTATCTTCAAGGATTTTACGTATACGCTGGATTTCACTATCATTTAATTGTAGACTGAGAAGCCAATCTTCTTGTGTGATTCTTAAGACTGAAGGTATTAGGTCTTGAATTGGTTCCGGTCCACTAGGCTGAGGGTTCCTACTGAGTGCATCAACATGAGACATAGTATGTCCTGGCCTATATTGAATCTCAAAATCGAATTCCTGCATTGCGATCCACCATCGTGCTACTCGAGGTATGAGATCTCTTTTAGCAAAAGTTGCTCTTAACGCGCTACAATCGGTAACAAGTGTGAACTTTATACCTACTAAATACACTCTAAACCTTTGTAACGCACAGATAGCCGCTAATGTTTCAAGTTCATACGCATGGTAATTTTGTTCTTCTAGGCTAGTTTTGCGGCTGAAATAAGCGACAGGTCGTAAACTGCCCGTTTTATAGTCTCTTTGCATTAAGATTCCACCTAATCCGTACTTACTAGCATCCGTATGGACCTGAGTCTCGCTTTGTGGGTCATAAATACCTAACAAGGGTCGTTGTGTAAGTGATTCTTTCAGCTGAAGAAAAGCTTGCTCGTGTTCCGTTGTCCAACACCAAAAACAGTCCTTTCTGGTCAAATCGGTTAGTGGTCTGGCAATAAGTGCAAATCCCTTAATAAATTTTCTAAAGTAGCTCGCTAAACCGACAAACTGTCTCACTTCATGCACGTTTTGTGGTGTTGGAAAACGTGCAACGGCAGCAATCTTATCTTTTCCCGGTTTAATTCCCTTCTCGCTTATTTCATAACCCAAGTATTCTAATTCTTCTTGAAGAAAATTGCATTTCTGTAGATTTAAAGTCAATCCTGCATCTAGCAGCATTTTAAATGTATTTTCTAATCTTACTATTTGTTCATTAAAGTCTTTTCCCGGTATAAGTATATCATCCATGTAAGCGAGTGTGGAATTAAATCGTGAGTTGCCTAATATCTTATTAATGGTCCGCTGAAATACAGCTGGTGAGTTAGCAAGACCAAAGGGCATTTTTTTAAATTGATATAATCCATCAGGAGTAATAAACGAAGTAAATGGTCTACAATCTTTACGAATAGGGATTTGGTAATAACCACTAGCAAGATCTAAGCTTGAATAGTACTTATTTCCATTCAACATGTCTAATTGGTCCTCAATTCTAGGCATCGGGTAATGATCTTTGACAGTTTTTTGATTTAACGCCCTAAAGTCTACACAGAGTCTTTGCCCACCGTTCTTCTTCGCAACTAATAAAATAGGACTCGCGTATGGAGAGTTTGATTCTTCAGCAATGTCATTATCAATAAGTTCCTTCACCATATCTCTAACTGTCTGTCTTTCTGAATAACTCAATCTATATGGTCGGTAAACAACAGGCGTTTGATCTTTAAGCTCAATTACCATTTCTGATGCATGCGTACATCCTAACTCGGATAAATTTTGGGCAAAACACGGCCTATACTCAGTAATCAAATCAACTAGGATCTTTGATTGTGCGTCCGAAAGGTTTGGATTCATTTTAATATCATCTTTATCGATTGGTGTGAGAGTAGACTGATCGGTTATTCTATTGCATGAAACTAATTTCGATTCATCAATAGACTCCACTACCGAGACCGTATCAGCTCGTACAAACAAAGATCCAGCCTTCAACGATATTGGTTCCGTAGACTGATTTAATACCGCAACTTTGCAATCTCCGTTATGTAAACTATAAACTCCCCCCACGACACAATAGTCTTTGTTATCCTGAGATCGCAAACTATCTTGCACCAAAATATCGCAATCGCTTGGCTCGTTACTTTTGCAGTCCACAAAATCAAACGCGTCTACCTTAGTATCAGTAACAATCCTAAGAACTACTTTGTCTCCAGTAGGTTCAGCGTTATTAGGTAAGGTTGCCCAATCAACGTTAGTTGTGTCACATTTTAGTATATCAAGACGGTTATATGTTTTGAGTGCTACAAGTTCAGGTAGTTCCGTAAAGTCCTGTCCAATTAAAATTTCTTCGGACACTACAGTAGAATCGACTATATAAGCGTTTACGTCGGCTGTAACTTCCCCTAATGTTAAGCTGAACTTCGAACGTCCTAAGGGTGTATATACATTGGATCCAAATCTTATATTTGATGAGTCATGATCAGATTTTGGTAAAGAATACCTATCAACAACTTCTTGTTTGATCAAAGTACAATCGCTTCCAAAATCAACGAAACTCTGTAGTTCAATATTTTTATTTATAACTACGCGCTTATAATATTTCGAATCTGGTGTACCGCTTTGTGTAAACATTGTCTTTTTATCCGTATTTTTAGCATTCAATTTATTTCGAAAGCAATCACTTGATTTATGACCCATCAAGTTACAGTTATCACACTTAACAATCGGTTTTGGACATTTAGTAGAAATGTGCCCTTTATCTTTGCAATTAAAGCATTTAACTTCAGTTCTGTTAGGATTTTGACAATTATTCGCACGATGCCCGGCTTTGTTACATTTAAAACAGACTATTTCATTGGAAGCGTTTGTATTTGGTCGTTTCGACGTTCGCTGACTATTTTCCTTACAAAAATCCTTCAAGAATTTTAACAAATCTTCCGGATCCGTAAGTCTAGCTGCCATAGCACTTGAACGCAAGATTCTGTCATCTATCGAATAAACTAAACAATCGACGGCCTGTTTATCCTTGATACCGCATGCGTTAAGCAAAATCATTTTGTCATAATAATATTCGTCAACCGACTCACCGTGTTTTAAGGACCTATCTAACATTTCCATTAATAAAGCGGCGTAATTTGTTTCTGAAGGAAACGCTTTAATCAATCGCTCCTGCCATTCTGTCCATGTCATAAGAATTGACTGCAGCCCTTCGTACCACTTCTTAGCATAGCCAGATAATTTAGGTAACGCGAAATGCGAAGTTTGTTCATCTGTCCAGTTATAAATTTTAGCACACTCATTTACCTTGGCTATCCAATTTTCTATTTTTTGGTTCTTTTGTGCAGGATCAAAGTTTGGAATAATGTTTTTATCGTATGTCATTTTATGTGTGTTCGATTTTAACAAATTTTGAAAAAACAAAGCAAAATCATTCAAACTAAGGGGTAGCTGATCTTTCGGTACCTCGATACAATCTCGCGAAGCCGCTGGGGTAGCTTCCTGTCTCTCCGACGACTGCGACGCCGGCTGCTCTACTACATCTTCATCTTGTCGATGTGTAGGGGCCGCACCTGACCTATGCCTCAACCCAGCACTTCTTAACCTCTTCCTCTGTTCCGTGGTAGACTCTTGCTGAAATTCACAACATAGTGCCTTACTACTTTGTCTTAACAAATATATCATTAGAACACAACAATTGCCAAGTATACTCGAATTATTAATTATATGTGCTTGTTTCGTCACTTAACATTGTGAATGTTAATGTCAATCAAGACCTTTCGAACAAGACAGCCTTTATGCAGTAACAATAGTTTAAAAAAATATATAAAAACTTTTTGTTGAAAGCAATTAATAATTTCGTTCGCAAATGAAACCTTTAATCGAAAATAATAATAAATAAAAAAAACATGAACTTTTATGGCACTACTTTCTCTTTTCACTTCCCTTAATCTAGCAACAGCGTTAATTAAATCTTAAACAGTTGTAACACAGTAATTATTAATCGGAAACCATGTTAATCTCCTTAAAATCTTAATTCCATTATGTTAGGCAGGTATAATTCAACAACAAAAAAAACTAAACATAAAAAAAATCGAAAAATGTATTGCTATAATTATAGTCACTCGCCTGTATGATTCCTCTCGCTGGTGTGTAACTCTGCCGGTCACGAATGGAAGCATGCGGGGACCGATCTCGTACTGAACTTTCACGATGTAACCGCCTTCGCTTCGACGGTGACCTGCGCTGCGTAGAACGTGACCTCCGTTTTGGACTGTGGTAACTTGGCGTCCTAGACCTTGTAGCTCGGTCTCTGCTACTATGATGTCTTCGTTTGCGTCGGCTCGTCTTTTGTCGGGATGTACCGTGCGCTGCATCCTCGCGGCGTGAACGTCGGTCTCTCGAACGGGATGTGCGACCCGTCATGTTTACACTTGTCACTTTATGCCCACTTCTGATATAAGGTATCAGATGGTTTAAATCATAATGCCAACTTTGGATAACAGGTTTTTATTTAATCGACTAAATTGGCAAGGAATTCTTATATTAATAAATTGTTTTTCTTACAATCACAACTTATTTGTTAACTTATAAGAGTAGTGAACAGCTTGACAATCCAAAGCAAATAGAGCCCGATTATCAGTTATTCGATTCTTTTATACCTGGCAAAATGGCGCCACCATGATCGGACGTGACGTCACGATCAGTCGATGTAACGAACCACGTGTTCTCGTATTTTGTTAATCAATACATTTACTATTTACGAGAACAAGTGTTACTTTGCGACTAATATTATAAAATAATTATTTCTAACATTCGCTTCTTCCGTGTCTCTGGTACGCAACTTTTATATAATAGAGCATTGTTTTTATGGTGTTTCTTTTAATCAAACATCCCTTTGTCCACTGTACATATTTTGTACTAAAAGCAATCATATTAAATCTTAATTTGGATGACTTTTGGTAGTTGATAAGTTTGTTCTTAAATATATATTTACCTAACATAAAAATCTTAGATTTTTTTTATTAATTCTTTATTTTCTTTTCATTATTTACCTCGTGGCAAGGCAGTTTTTCGTTGTAATTTTTCGCTCGGGACATGTTTTAATACGGGTAATGTCTGTTTGTTCAATAAACAACGATAAAGTTGCCGTCTATTTATCAAGGACTAATAAAAATAACATCAGCAAGTTTGTCAGAAGAGGCGCGATTTGGATCGTGGCGCATCGAAGGAAAATTAATCGACGCAACTCCGGTCATTCTTCAAACGAGGCCTCGCCTTCCCTCTGGTGATTAACTTCGGAATAAGGCAATTCATCGAAAGAACAAGTTTATTACTTTCAAGTTTCCCGTGAATGTACGAAGGGCCCGGAATTCAGTCTCACAATGGCACCAATTACCGAAATCGTGAAATTAGTACGCCAGAATTTCCCATCGTTCGAGGCATAATCTGAGCTTATCTCAATTTCAAGAGGCAGGTCAGTCCCAATTGAAGAGTAATTGGTAATTAGGCTTCCACTTCGGGAGACTTTCCTTATTAAAGATTTTTCCAATTGCGTGTTTGGCAATTCATTCACATATCAATGCTCTTTTATAAAATGAGTAAAGGTATAATAATGCGCTCGTAGCGCTACGCCGGAGCCAGTTAAAGTTCATATTTAGCGAATTCGTGAGAACGTATATTATCGACGACATGTGCTTGTATCACGTAATTAGTCGAAGATATTTTATTTTTCAACATAGGCACATACACTTATCAAGACACAAGTTTCCATTTTACACGTCTTAACTTAGCAACAATCAAAAGATTTTACGTCATTGATTATGATTAAGCGCACGTCAATCTTATCAATTTGCCGTTTAATTTTATACGAATGTACTTCTTGTCTTATATATTAAACCCAATAGCAACATTCGAGTTATGAGAGTTGGAACTTGATTTGACATTACCCATTTCATCATTCTTGATTTTTTTAATCATTCATCAGTGCATCATTTTCGTGTACGCCCAAAAATGTGTGATCGATGTCTAATTAAGTTGCCAGTTCAGGTGGTGTGTGTTTTTTTGCGTAATTTGACACAATGATTAGCAATTTCGACAATGAAATCACTGTAAAACATTATTTTATTCTTCCTTTTTTGTTATAAATGAATAATAGTCATAGTCAACGTGGGAAGGAGTCGGCATTATACCGTCCTCGTTAAGTTGACGATTGTTTTAAGCGAGTGATTTGTTCACAGATGACATACTTAATTTAATAGATGAAGCATATAAGACAACTTGCAGTCACCAGGCAAGGCGCCCTCATAGTAGACTTGTTGGATTTAGATTTTGTTGTACAACTAGTACGAGTCCATATTTACGATTGTAAGGTTCTATTTTTTTTTTAATAAATAAAAAATTATGCTAGAGGTGCCTGTGGTGTTAAATGGTACGCTTGTATGGTAATCGCGAGTTTCCGATAACGCTGCATAATTCAGATTCATATTCATATTTATTTATTTCTTGCTTTGTGTGTACATTTGGTCTTATGAATTACGTGTCTCAACACAACCCTGTGAGGACACTGCAAAAGATCCTAAACTAACTACATCTATTTACAATAAAGTCCTCGAAATAATAGTAATTATTAATAAGAGAAGTCCTGCTAGCCGTAGTGATGTCATTTACACTGTTATCGACATATTGTTCACAGCTTCCATACATCGCAACATCTCTCGTTCAACCTATTTTTTTGATAGCCAGATTTATGCAACTACACTTAAGGACATCGCAACATCTCTCGTTCAACCGATTTTTTTGATAGCTAGAAATGATGCAACTACACTTAAGGACAATGAGCTAGGTATGGAAATTTATATACAACGTGACCCGTTTCTATTGTCAGAGAGGTACTAGGTTTTTCGCGTTATTCTAAAGCGAAGTCTACATGAAATAGTCGACGGAATCGCTTGAGCTTTGTTTTACGAGAGCTGCGCTCGCCATTTGTCAAAAGATTTAACTAAACGCTTGTACATTATCTTTACATAAAATGATATTCTGCGTAACGAGAGCCGTTAACTGAATAAGGCTGTCAGTGAAAGTTTACTTTTGAATTTTGAGCTGGCCACGAGTAGTTAACGAATTTACATAGTACCTATGTAACAAGTCTTGTTAAACGGCAAAATGCTTTTATGTAGTAAAATTTTGCCGTCAAATCTAAATGGCAGTTAAGTACTTACATTATTTGCTGCTGACCATCAGCATGGTTCCTTTTCTGTTATTTTATGAATGTAAATGTGTTTTACGTATCCCAAAAATCTAATAAATTCAATGGAAATTTATGTTTACACTTTTACTAGCTTGCCTAAAATTTGCATCTTCATACAGATACATACGGCGTGTCTCTGATCATGGGGTTTTAACTATAAGGATCGATTTTGCTCATAAAACTGAGCTTAGTTTTATTCTACCACTATATTAGAATAAAGGTTATATAATGATTATACATTTTTTCATAAAACACTAATTTTCAATGTACGTCATCCAATGAAGCAATTGACATCGTCTGTCACACTTCAAAAACTGATTATATTGCAGTACATGGCTTGCTCAATTCAATTTCAATTGTAGTTTACTTTTATGAGCAAAATCTATCCATTAATACATGCATTTAACGCCCTATGGTCAAAGGCACGCTTTATAGGTATACCAACTATCTAGTTAGTCTAGTTGCAATAGTGTTTACAGTCTTGCTTGTACGACAGCACCCTGTTTCTCAACGCAATATGTGACATAACAGAATAATTTCGCATGTTTTTCATTGTCAAAGTCAGCCAATCTTTACCGAAGTTTATATTTCTCTAACAAGCATATTTATAAAAAATGTAACATAAAGGGATAAACTACTTACTAACAGCAGCACTTTAAGTTTGACTGATAACTTTAAAGTGCCGTTGTTTATCTTTATATATATTTTTTAAATGTCCTTGTTAGAAAAACATAAACCTTTACGAATCTCTTAATGGTCATTATTTATAGATTTGCAAACAATATGTCATAATAATGTGCTCATATATTTCACAGCTTTTTGACATAGCAGAGACATAGCAAACAAACATTAGCGTGTATTATCTTTCCCAAGAACTGTTATCTGGCCCTTCGTCTGATTTACCGCCCGCCTAAAATAATAGAGTAGCGAGATCCGTGAGCCACGACTAATGTCTTGGCCAAATCTAGTGCTATGTTATTTCAAGATTTTGCGAATATTTTGGTGTTGACCTTTTAAAAGGTCTATGGGCAGAAAACAAGTGAAATTTCATGAATCAAAATACACTGTATAAACTTAAAACGGCTGTGCTCACTTGTATTTAGTCACTTGTTCGACATGTTTCGGAGAGCTCACATCACATGTCTCCGAAACATGTCGCACGTAGTTACTAAATACAAGTGAGTACAGCCGTCTGAAGTTTACAGTGTATAATTTTGGAAATTTCTATTGTTTTCTGCCTATATACAAGTGAGTACAGCCGTCTGAAGTTTATACAGTGTTAGTATGTCTCAAGAAAAAAAAAAGAAGAGCCATCCGTTTTCTGTATAACTTAAAGGCAGGTGCATCAGTTAGAGAACTATTTAAAGAAATTAATATTTCAACTGTTGCTTCCCAATATATCTATGACAATATGATTTATGTTGTAAAGAATAAACATACATTCAAAAAAAATTCTGACATCCACAGCTATAACACTAGAAATAAAAACAAGCTTGCTATCAGAAGTAGTCGTATCCGCAAGGCATATAATAAGTCATTTTTTGGTCAAGGTATTCACATTTATAACAAGTTACCCGTCGATGCTTTAAATTTATCATTTCCCGCTCTTAAGAAATATTTGAAAAAAAGTTTAATGTCAAAGGGTTATTACAGGGTCGAGGACTATATGACGGACAAACATGCATGGCCCAAACCAGAAACTACTACAAAATCATCTAAGATTTAGAGGACACAGTTCAGATAGGAAAGCATATCAAACGTTTTGTGAAGCAATCAGATTTGGATTTTATTATTATTATTTTATTTTAATTAAACAATACGTACATTGTATATCTCTCAAGCTGTTTTGATATGTCTTCTTATAGAACTACGCATTATTGTGTATCTTTAAGATATAATATTACTGTATTACTGTTTTGAAAAAATAAGTCCCGCCGAGTTTCTTGCCGGTCATAAATAATACTTCTCGGGTCAGAGGTGTAGGGTTAGAACCGGTGGTAGTTTTTCTTTTTCTCTCTGACGTTCATAAATGCATTGTAATGTGCCTAAATTGAAGAATAAATATCTTTTATATTTTTTTAAATTCAATAATCAAAATTATATTAACTTAAACAGCTAATATTTTGGAACAATTTCTATTTTAATTTTAAAACACGTTAAGACGCGGTTCCAAGTAAAAGAAACACAACATTACACAATGAACATTCTTTATTGTATCGAATAACCTACAACTGTACAGGGAGGATAACTCTAAACTTAACCCAATGTATTCCTTCACGAATGATAATGATATAAATGATCGGTAAGCAAACTTAGCTTCAAATATTATCTATACATTACGATTACTACAAATATTACTAATCCTTAACACTATAAAGCAATAAGCGTGATAACCCAACTAAGCTAACCTACTAGACAATCAACAAGTACTTAGTCTGATACTTTATTCTAAAGCCTTCCGAACTCCTCGACGGCTGCTTGGCAAAAGAGGTCCAGTTGACAGCGCCAGGGTATTTATTAGCGATGGTGTGACGTCACCGGAAACTCGTACTGGCGCCATTTTCGTGTTGCCAGCGCACCAATCGGCTGCGTTGCTGCTTGAATAAAGCTTGGCGACTACATCCGGCTATCCTGCCTACGGGATCGTCTCGACTCCCGTCACGGGCTGATGGTGCAGCTGCGAACATGATAATAAAAATATTAGAACTCATTATCGCACACATTAGGGTTTTGACTTGTAAATATGACAATATGACAATAATGCATAAATACAACCTTTGACATTATAATATAATTACTTTTAAGGGTGTTTATTCATTTGAAATATTTATACTTTATGAGAGCATAAGATACATGACCAGGGATAAATAAAATATAATAAAGTGTACAGTTACCTGATAATTGTTTTAATCGACTACATCCGGTATTACCTCATTGGTCTCCTAGACGTATCCACGGCTTCATATTTTCGACGCAAGCGACACCCTCGTAGCGCTTGGAGCCCTTTCGGCGCCCCGTAGGTCTGTTACTTTATACCGGTCGTGACCTAATATATCTGTTATTTGAAATGGCCCCTTATATAGTGGCAGTAACTTAGTGCTGTTGCCGTCATTTGAATGACTCGGAATTTTGAGAACCACTAAGTCATCAACCTTATATTGCGGGGCCTCTTTTCTTTTGGCATCAAAAGAAGCTTTCTGTCGCACAGCATCTTTCTTTATATTGGCATCGACCATGTGCCTCAAGGAGGTAACGTCAACCGGGTGATCCGTGTTATCATCGTCAGTGATTATGTCATTATCCATGCGAATTCTATACCCAAAAAAGACTTCACTCGGTACTGCGGCTGTGGTTTTATTTATTGTGCTATTTATACCCTGCTGAATTCTTGTTACATGTTGATCCCATTTGTTATTGTCTGTATCTGCTCCCAAACTACGTAAGGCTTCTAAAATTGTCAAATTATATCTTTCAACCTGTCCATTTGATCTAGGTACTGCTGTCGCAATAACATGTCGTCTAATATTCCTATCATTGCAAAATTGTGTAAAAAAGCTTTGAAGTAAATGCACTCCCAGCATCACAAATTATACGTTTAGGGTTTCCGAATTGTTTGAATAATTTTAATAGTTCGTTGATCACTACCTGGCTTTTCGTATTTTTCACCGCTGCTATAAACACAAATTTCGTAAACGAGTCAACAAATAGCAATATTTTTGTGTCGTTTTTATGAAGGGTCCGAGATGATCTACGTGTAATGTATGAAATGGCCTTGTGTATTTTGGAATGGGATACAGTTTTCCTGGCTTTTTGCCGTGAATTTTTTTGTAATATATACAATTCAAACAGTTCTTGATATATTTTGACACGGTTTTCTTTAAACGTGGGAACCAAAACTTTGACCGGATTCTTTCTATTGTTTTGTCGACGGCAAAATGACCCACCTCATCATGATTACCATGTATCACATTCCAAATACAGCGTTTAGGTACAAGCCAACGTCTACCGTACTCAGTCCGTCTGTATACCTTATTCCCGAACAATTCATAATCCTGAAATATACGTTTGTTCGCATCGGCCTCGTCTGACAACAAAATTTCACGAATGCTGCATATACTAGGGTCCTGTAGCTGAACCGATAGCAACCAATCACCTTCCGTTATGGACATCACAGATTCTACATTAGCACTACTGTCACAAATCGGATTTCTACTAAGGGCGTCTACGTGCTGCATTTGACTACCTGCTCTGTGTACTACCTCATAAGTGAACTCCTGTGCGTACAACACCCATCGGCTTATTCGAGGGACTATTTCCTGCTTGCTTAAAGCATGCTTGACTGCGTTACAATCCGTCGTAATTTTGAAAGACGTTCCTATCAAATAATGCCTAAACTTTTGTAATCCTGTGATTATCGCAAGGAGTTCTAACTCAAATGAGTGATATTTTTTTTCTTCGTTCATAGTCTGGCGACTGTAAAAATGTATAGGTTTCTCGCCTTTCTCGGTTAATTGTGTCAAAATACACCCTATCCCGTCTCTACTGGCGTCTGTGTAAAGATTTATCGGTAACTTGGGATTGAAAATATTAAGTACCGCGTTATTCATTAAGGCTCGTTTTAACGTTGCTACAGATTGCTCATGATCGTCATTCCATTCCCAGGTACTACCTTTTTTTAATAAATTGGTTAACGGCTTGCATAATAGTGCACAATTATGGATAAACTTCCGAAAGTAATTAATCAATCCTAAAAATTGTCGCACTTGGTGCACAGTTTTTGGGATTGGGTATTCTGCTACCGCTTTGAGCTTCTTGGAACTGGGACTTATCCCGTATTCAGAGATCTCGTACCCCAAAAAAGTGACTTCGTTTTTGAAAAATGAGCATTTGTCCAAGTTTACCGTTAACCCATTTTTTGACAAAAGGCCTAACACAGTGTCTAAACAAGCTATATTTTCCTCTAAAGTTTCAGTTGCGATAAGCAAATCGTCCATGTAACAAATTACTTTCCCGAAACGTAGATTCCCCAAAACGGTATTCATTAGCCTCTGGAAGACGGACGGGCCATTACAGATCCCGAACGGGACACGTACGTACTTGAAATGGCCGTCAGCGGTTACGAATCCGTTTTGTGAATATCCTCAGCCTTCACACATATTTGGTGGTATCCACTTTCTAAGTCAAGTGATGTATAGTATTTGCAACCTTGTAATCGATCAATTAGGTCCTCAATAGTCCGCATTGGATACTTTTCTTTGACAGTGATCTTATTTAGCTGTCGATAATTAATACACAGACGCTTAGATCCTAATGCTTTATCAACGAGAAGGGCGGGACTCGCATACGCTGAAGAGCTGTGGCGTATAATACCATTATTTAATAATTCATCGGTTAATTCGCGTGTGATAGATTTTTCGGACTCCGCCATTCTATAAGGTCGTGAACAAACCGGTTTACTGGAGGTCAATTCGATCCCTAATTCAACGCAAGAGGTTTTACCGAGGCTACCCAAATCCTGAAAAAAGCATCGTGGGTATTTCTCTAAAATACTTTTTAATAACAACTGATGTTCATTAGATACTTCACTAATCACGCCTGTATCAATTTGGTTGATTTGCAATACTTCGACATGTTTAAAAGTTAACGTATCACCTACCCGGTAGTACATTATACTTCTATCCTCACTAAAATTCCGACCTATGAGTATGTCACACCCAGACAACTCATCTACCACGTAAATAGTTATGAACTCAACGGTGTCAACTTTTAGAGTGGTTGCTACAGCTTCAGTCACTTGAAGTGAAGTATCAGGTTAAATCCTATCGAATTAATGGGGCTGTTCAACCGAAACGTTGGTAATTGAATCTGCTCTACAAGCTTGCGTGTTATTAAGGAGCATGCAGCGCCCATGCCAAAAAACGCTTCACTACTAAAGTTTTTAACAACAACCGGTTTTACAAACTTTTCTTTTGAGTCACGTTCCATTATTATTTTTACTTCAGATTCCCTTTCAACTTTCGATTTAGGTTTTGATTTACAAACGGCTTCCAAATGACCTGACTTGTTACATGAAGTGCAACGGACATTGTCTTTGAACGCGCATTGGTTCCTTTTGTGACCTACTTCGCCACACCGAAAACAAGTTAAATTGGGATTGTGTGTATTTGGCAGCGTTTCTGTTTTCACACTACTTTCCGCCCTATCATTATTCGAATGACTTGCGTGAGATTGTCGAATATTTGTTTTGTTACCTACAAAATTTCTTTGAGGAGTCTGTTTTTCACTAACCGTATTCACTTTACTATGCAAAAAGGATGCTTACTCGTCACAATACCTAAAGCTTCCCGCATCTGCCGCGGTAGTTATATTTGGGTCCCCGATCGTCCCAACAATGATCGAGATGACGTCTTTACTTCTAAACCCTAGCTGAAGTTTATCTATTCTACCCTTTTGTTCGAAGAAGAATTCGTATAACGATTGATTCGGTCCCGGCCTTGCCTCAATTAACTGTTTCATTAACACATACATATTCCGACTAATTTGGAAGGTATCTGATAACGTATCACGCCATTGCTTCCACTCCCACGTGGTCCAACTAGTATCGTTTTTTTGTAAGGAATCCAACCACGTTTTGGCAGTATTGCGCAACTTTTGCAAAGTCTGATACTTAATCATATCGTCAGCCCACCCGAAAGCACGAGCATTTGCATCAACCACATTAAGCCACATATCGATGTTGTCAACAAGGGGGTCAAATTCAGGAATCACTGACGATAATAAGACACTTTGACTCACGGTTTTCGGTTGTTTACGTTTACTCTTCTTCCTCCTTCTTCTATGGTCACTGCTGCTTGTGGATGATGACGAGTACGACGATGCCGTGGTATCTGCAGATGAACTGGAGGTCGTAGACGGCTCCCTTGTTCGTCGTCTCGGTCTCTTGCTTTTGCGGCCACGTGGCATGTTGATGTGAGCGTATTTTCGAGCACTTCTGATAAAAGAAACACAACATTACACAATGAACATTCTTTATTGTATCGAATAACCTACAACTGTACAGGGAGGATAACTTTAAACTTAACCCAATGTATTCCTTCACGAATGATAATGATATAAATGATCGGTAAGCAAACTTAGCTTCAAATATTATCTACACATTACGATTACTACAAATATTACTAATCATTAACACTATAAAGCAATAAGCGTGATAACCCAACTAAGCTAACCTACTAGACAATCAACAAGTACTTAGTCTGATACTTTATTCTAAAACCTTCCGAACTCCTCGACGGCTGCTTGGCAAAAGAGGTCCAGTTGACAGCGCCAGGGTATTTATTAGCGATGGTGTGACGTCACCGGAAACTCGTACTGGCGCCATTTTCGTGTTGCCAGCGCACCAATCGGCGGCGTTGCTGCTTGAATAAAGCTTGGCGACTACACAAGTCCAATGCCATTAACTATGCAATACAGCTAAGGCCTAAACGAATCAACCGGAGTCGCCATTGACAGGCGTTCCCCTCTGCCGAAAACATATGACCAGTGGTCATACACATGTATGGACTGACGTTTATCTGACGTAGCTATTTGTACGTTACGTACGAATAGCCATACATTTGACGTTCCCCTCCCCCGCAAAAATCGGCAGACTTTTTTTGTTTAGGAAATGACAGACATGGCCACTCCATCTGGGTTGAATTCTCTAAGCCTAAACTTCTGAATCAGAATTTACTTGAAAATCATTCCGATACAACTCTAATATTGGCATATTATTTGTTGTTGAGTTGTGTTGGAGATAGCTTGTGTTTTTATGTATTTTAAAGTTATAATACGGCATTTGGCCAAATCTAGTGCTATGTTATTTAAAATCTTTTCGTGGCAGATATTTTTGACGTTGACCTTTTAAGGGTTAGTTATTTTAAATTCTACACTCAAAGAGAAAATTAATTAAAACCTTTTGACAGTCGCGTTAATTATATGGAGATTACGCATCAACTAAACCGTTAAGGTGAGACCCTTAAAAATTGGAGGGGGGCAATCTTGACTGCAAAAAAAACTCAATTAAATTGTAATTATTGAATTTGAATTTTGAAAAAATTGTAAAGCTCTATTTATATTATATGAAAGTCATAATATTATAGACAATATTATGACTTTCATTTACAATGTAAATAAGGTGATAGAAAATAAAAATATTTTAAGGGAATTTAACTAACACCAAAACAATTAACTTTAAATAGAAATTACCAAAAAAAATGTGTTTTTTTTTGTTTTAATTTTCCGAACAAAATAAATAAATTAAAATTCTGTCCAAACATAATCAAGTGGTATTTGTCATAGATTTTAAAAAAGATTTCTTCTTAGATAGTCAGGCGTTATTGACGCCCCATCAAAATATGGTTGTTTTTTCAACAAATGGCATTTATTATAAGAGCGAGAAGCAAGATTTGTACACATGAAACGCAATAAAGAATATGAATATGAATATGAAGAAGTGATAGCCCGTGACTTATGGCGTCAAAGAGACTTAACACGCGAGATCTACGCATGTTTAGTCTGAGACAACATCAAATAGTATGACATTGATATTTATTGATATAATTTCAAGTGATAGAGTTAAGAGATAATCAAGGAGATCTTATTACTGAATAATCAGTAATCTCATCAACAGGATGTTTATTCGTAGCAAATTTGTTTTCATAAAAACATTATACATCCTATAATGTTTCATAACCAGACACAGAAGTGTTTGTGGGAAAAATGACAATAACTTGGAAGTTTCTTCCAATATCAAATTTATCGATAACTTTCAGGGTGACATTTCATAATAAATATTAAGTTTAATGGGTAAAGTAAAAATTAACATGTATGCTGATAGCTACCTATCGATGTTATATGATAGTAATACGTATTTTAGCACTTACTGGATTTTGTTATTTCAACAAAATTGTTTTTACTACTAAATCAAAACGGATGAATACCCTTGTCGTAATCTATTTATAATAAATTCATGCTGTATGCTGTATATTGTATAATAATATATGCAACTTACAAATTCATATTATATGTACATCCTAACTGTCATAAGGATATCGATAAATTTATAATGTTGGGAGACTTCCCAACATTATAAATTTATCGATATCCTATGACATTTTCATTCCTGCCACAAAAACTTCTATGTCTCTTCAAAACTAAATATACTCCAAAAGCCGAGTACTATCAGCTGTAAAAATATTTGTACTTAATTTGTTAGCACTTTATATATATATATATATTGCCACCATAAAATTTGTATTTATTTAGTATAATTAGTATATAAACTAAAAAACAAAAATTCACCCTATTTTTGGTTTTTAGTTTATATACTAGGTAGAAATATTTGGTACCTGACAATGTAAGCAAGCGTGGATTGAACACTTCCGTTCCTCATTTTGTTCCGGGAAAAACGTATTTATAATGTATAATACAAACCACGATTTTCCCGGTCTTCCACAAACGTTCAGATAAATAGCCTTCCTGTTTGAAATAAAAAATGTAACCATTCAAACCATGGAAACGGTGTCACTCAGCCGGCACTTGACCGTCGTTCCAGCTAACTAATTCCAGCGTAGCCCCCCTAAGCCCCTGTTACCCACGCGGTGCAAAGCTAAAGGAAAAACTGCTCGTATATGCAAAAAGTCTTTATGCATTTTAAGGGCGGCGCTCTCAACCCTATGCTTATAGAACCGCAGAACGCGATGGAGGAATTGAAAATAGAGCCCTTGTTATTTCGAGTACATGTGGAGAGGAATACAAAGGGGAACATTGTCTCTGCAGGCTCGTTATGCAGCGCTTCAGACATTCTGATAACAAACCGCGGTTAAGCGCACTCCCGGAATAAATGTATTTCCCTATCCCCGTAGGGTACGCGAAATTAACCACGTCAATTTTTAACTATGGCATTACCTTCTTGTTAGGTTTGGGCTTTGGGTAAAGGTTACTTTGGAAAACAAGTTGGATCACTAAAGCACCTAAGTTCAAGAAGATCGATAAATCTATAGCGTTGAGAAATTGGGTTAGGCACGGAAAAAATATTGTATTTATTTACAAGTATCTACTTTCTAGTAGTAGGTAACTATCTACTTTCTAGAGACTACAGTGCAAAGCCTCTGTTATACAAAGTTTATTTTTTAAGATACCAGTGTGGTCGAAAAACTTTTTCAGTTTCAGTTCACTTGGGACATTTAAAAAACTTACCAATCATTGACTTAACGTTCCAACTTGCATTGATTTTTATTTTTATTCATCAAATTTTCACCGACCTCTATGCTCGAATTTACATGATACGCATAAATGATAGCTGTACATGAATGAATGAATGAATGAATGTTTGCACACCACAAAAATTACAACAAAAAAATACATGATGAACATAAAAAAGAGGCAAACAACAGGCGATACGCATAAATGATGTAAATTAAATATGGCTGTTGTCACTCAACTTAAATTTATACCTCAAAAGCCGTGCCGTGTCGCTTGTCACTTTCCCACCTTTTAATTTTATATTTTCAGTCGTTACTTATTTAGTGTCAGTCACCTGTAATAATTTATTTTCGTATTTCTCTCATACGTGAATTTAATAAGTAATGACTCAGTTCATTCAGTCCAACTGCCTATTAAATACCAATTTAGTAGCGCCGGGCAAAAAGAACCGATTATCACACAAAAGCTCGACTTGAAATGGATCGACAGCGCTTTGACCAATGACCTTATTCAATAAAGGGACAGGACAAAAAGTTCGTATTAAAAATGGCATCTCCAGGCGATGGAATTACTAGGAATCAATTTATAACGTGAATTCGGCAGTTGTGTCCATCGAGCCGTGCGACCGAAGCTCAAGTAGGGAGCAATTCGTCAATGTCTGAAGTAAAGCCTCTTAAACGCGTTTCTAAAACACGACGAGGCCGCACCGCGCCGCTGTCCACTCCGGTGCTTCCTACAATCGATAAGACACTCCCATTACTTATATGGATATCTATCACTCTTGCCTCTGTACTTTAGTAAATTCCACTCCTTTTTCTCTTGGAAAGCGCTACAATTGTATTAAAGAGTTCGCATTTTAAAACACATTTGTTAAGTATATCTGCGGAAAAATACAGTCGGTATAACAAAAGCAGGTAGTATGTGCAAGAAATGAGCAAATAAATCAATTACACACCGCCACAGCGCGCCACGGGAAATAATTGGATTTGTACTCAAGCGCCCTGGGGGGCGATCGCTAGTTTATTGTCTAACATTCTTCACGTTACAAGGAAAAGCTTGTAAACCTTGAGAAAGAAAACTTATTTTAGGAATAACAGCTTTGACAAAACAAAAAGGACCGCTCCAGTTTCTTCTACTTCTTCCTCGTTAAAAAGAATCAGTGTTTACAGTTCGTGGACATGTACGAGGACTTTGGATACATGATAGGAAACACTGATAACGTAAATAGCTCAAGAGTAATCTATCTTCATCCCAATAATAAAAATTGTGCTACGAGATAAAGTAGCATCATTTTGACTTCATATATAGGCATATATAACCTAAATTTTGTTAAAATTCATGGACTACGAATTCCAATTATTAATTCCCATCGACAGCATAAGATAGACCTTTCTGGAGCAGAGATCGTTTGTAAAGCACTCCCGGTTCAAATAATCGAATGCGTAGGTACTTCGCTCATAGGTACCAATTATTTCCAGCCGTCACAGTTGTCACTTGCATTATTTCCAAAACCAAATTGTTTCATCAGTAATCAAGAGAGTCATTTAATTAAAACTTGAACAAGTAACTCATAAAACTAAGCCCGAAATCTTTGTCGTCGCCCGCCCGCTGAAATTACTCTGAAACTTGCTTCGAACTTATACCTACTCTCGTTAACTAAGAAGAGTAGAAGTTTTAACTACACTTTACGCGATTATACGCTGCCTGCTCCGTTATACACCGATTTACAATGGATCTACACGAACACCCTAAACACGTTGGTTACTTCGAAGAGCGCTCGAGACGAGAGAGCTACCAAATTTTCAGGTACGATGGAAGTTTCATGTACGCTTAGAGAGCCACACAAAAAGGGACAAAGACAAATATAGATAAATATTATAACAGGTATTTAACTTTCATATTCATACTTTTAAACACATATTAGTCGAAACGTTGCGGCTAAGTTTATTTCATGAATTATTTAGTTCCTAAAAACTAGTGGTTCTGTGAGATGTAGACATCGCAGCCTTATTAAAAATACAATGGTTTTAAGCGCCATTGACATCTATGATTATTTATGCCTATTTGGGAAAAAATCTGAAAATGTAATCAACAAAACAGTGATTTTTTTACGATAACCGATTGAGAAATGCGACCTAGAGGGGAACCAGCCGGCGGACACACGAAGGAAACTTGGCCAAGCTGACGCTTCTAGATCAAGAGTAGGCCGTAGGCAACCCTACCTTATCGAGTAGCAGAATTTGGTTTATATAGGGCAATTCACGGTAAAAAGTTATGTATTTTAGTACCTGGTAGCCTGAGACAAATATTTTGTACAGTCAGCAAAAAATTACCCTATTTTTTGTCAAAAACTGCTTCAACGACTAGCAAGTGGGCACGTGGCCCATTCGATAGTGCCAAAAAATGGGTGGTAGCCATACGCAGTCCTGAAATTTTTGTATTTTTAGGGTTCCGTACCTCGAAAGGAAAAAATGGGACCCTTATAGGATCACTTTGTTGTCCGTCTGTCTGTCTGTCTGTCTGTCTGTCAAGACCATTTTTCTCAGGAACGCGTAGAGGTATCAAGCTGAAATTTATATCAAATACTCAGGTCTATTGTCCCTTGGAGCTGTGAAAAAATCAAACTTAAAAGCCAAAGCAATCAAAAGATACAGTCGTTTATGCTGCAAATTTTAGAGTTTTTCGGCACTCGCAAAACCTACGGGGTACATCCCGTGAACTCAGAAACTTCAAATTTGGCAGGAAGCAACGTCATATAGGACAGACAAAGGACAAATGGCGAAAACCGTAAATTTTTAGTTACATCATATAATAAAAATATTTTTAATAATTTTAAAGTTACTACCCCTTTCCTCATTATGACTCGATTGTCGTGATGGGTGAACTTTTACTTATATACCTACAGGTTTGTACGGAACCCTCGGTGCGCGAGTCGGACTCGCACTTGGCCGGTTTTTTTTCTTTAACAGTTGATGAGTTCTTTGAATGGCACAAGTTTTATCTTCTATTAGGTTAATTATTTTAATTAAGGTAGAATTATAATGTTACAAGTTTTGGGTAATGCAACCTCTTATTTTTTGGCATTTGTGGATAAATAGTATTTTATGTAAAGGATGGCTTACGCTGTAGCGTTCCACGTCCTACACGCCACTTCCAACTAGAGCTCGGCAATGGTGAGCCATTTGACTTATAATATGACGTAAGACATGTCAAATTGTAAGGTACATAGCTCACCCTTGCCGAGCTCTGCTTCCGACACTTCTTTTTGTATAGAGAATAGCACGAGGATTTTCATTTTAAAACATAAATTTTGGCTGAATAACAAAAGGTCCAGGTTTAAGGACATCTACCATTTTTTGTTATTACGGTTGATTAGTACTTTCGAAAGTCAAAGTCAAAGTCAAATCAAAGTCAAATAGTTTATTTGTACAACGTGGGTATATAGTACAAACAGAGGTACAGGTCTTACAGAAATAGAGTAGCATCACCATGTCGGGCCACAGGGCATACAAATTTTAGTGTTTTTTCTGTAAATCTGTAACTACATGTTAATATTAATTGCAGTCGGACAAAAAAACCCTTAACAGTATAATATGTACTATCCACTAAAAAATCAAATAATTTTCTTTTGAAACTTATAATATTTTCTATACTTCTTATTTGTTTCGGAACTTTATTATAGATTTTTGGAGCCATACCAAGTATACTTTTCTTTAAAAATGCTGTGTCGGAAGACATTGAAGCTATTTTATTTCTTAAACGAATACTCTTAAATCTTTTAAATAAGTGCAGGTTGCTTTTAACAAAAATAACTAATTCATAAATATACAAACAAGGCAGAGTCAATATACGTAGCTTTTTAAAGTGTGGTACGCACGAAGCTGGTAGCTGAATTCCACATAAAGATCTAACGCATCTCTTTTGCGCTTTAAATGCAGTTTCTCTATCAACTGAGTTTGCCTAGAACATGATACCATACCTTAGTGTCGATGTTACATAAGCGTGATAGGCCGTTAAAATAACCGGTTCATCAACATTTTTCCTTAGATTATGTAGGAGGTATGAAAATTGATTCAGTTTCTTACATATATTGTCAATTTGATTATTCCATGTTAACTTATGATCTATGCTTATTCCTAAAAATTTTGTCACATCTGTTTCCTCAATTTTTTTACCCTTATATGATATATTTAAATTACGGGTATCATTTCGTCTATGTTTAAATGTCATGATTTTAGTTTTTTCCATATTAATTTTTAAATTGTTGTTTGCTAACCAGTTAATTACTGTTTCTAATGTTTTGCATATATCATTTTCATATGTTTCTGGGTCTTTACAAGGAAACATTATAGTGCTATCATCAGCAAAAAGAACCATGGGATACTCGATAGCTCGTGGTAAATCGTTGATATAAATAATAAATAATAGAGGGCCTAAAACGCTTCCCTGAGGTACACCGTAATGAACTTGTTGAACTTCCGATGAATAAGTGACTTCGGTTTTTTTTCTAACGCATAGTCTATTTATCTGAGTGAACTGTAGTCGATTTCCTAAGTATGACTTAATCAAACTATGTACATTACCTCTAACTCCATATTTGTATAATTTGTCTAGCAATATTTTATGATCTACAAAATCGAAGGCTTTCGACATATCCATGTAGAGTGCTGATATCGGAACTCCTTTGTCCATATTTGTTATTACTACACGCATTAGGTCAAAAATAGCCATATTAATAGACTTACCCTTTCGAAATCCCATCTGTTCTTGTGTAAATAAATTATTTTTTTCGAAGTATGAGTAAATAGAATTGTGAATTACTTTTTCTATGACTTTTGAAAAAATGGGTAGCAGTGCCACAGGTCTATAGCTAGCCAAGTCTTCCTTATCCCCTCTTTTAAATAGTGGTTTCACAATACCAATTTTTAATTTTTCTGGAAATTCACCCTTCTCTATGCATAAATTAGTTATGTGGCTAATCAATGGTGAAATGATACTGGATACAGATTTTACCACTTTTGTACTAATACCGTCATAGCCTGTACTATGGCTATTTTTTAATGAGTTAATTATAATTTCAATATCTTTCGAATTAACAGGATTCATAAACATAGAATTAGGTAAATTGGATGCCATTGTATTCGTCTGGTCATGTTTATGATTATTGTTATTTGTAACATTATTTATAAAATACTGATTAAAAGCTTGCGCGATTTTTCGAGGAGATTTTATACGTTCACCGTTAGATACTATCTGCTGAATATTGTCTATGGGTTGTTTAGATCTACATTTATTTATAACATTCCATGATGCCTTTGTTTTATTACTAGATTGTTTTATATAATAATTATTTTGTGTTTTCTGGGTAAGCTTAATAATTTTCTTCAATCGCTTTAAATAACTTTGAAAATTTGTTTTATCCCTAACTTTATCATCAGAAAATCTATATTTCCAAAGTAATTGACGTTTTCGCTTGCAACAGGCCTTTAACCCTTTGGTAATCCATTTTGGGTTTGTAGCTGAAGTAACTTTAATTTTTCTAATAGGGAAGCACAAATTATAAAGTAATTCGAATTGTTCAGCAAAACAGTTGTATGCTTCATTAGGATTGTTTGCCATATAAACTTCACTGAATTGTAACTCTAATAAACGATCCCTAAACTTATTAATATTTTCTAGACTGTAATGTATCTTTTCCTTATACCAGTAAGCAAGAACACATGCTTTTTTAACGGGGCATTTTATAAATTGGGCAGTGTGATCTGAGAGGGCAAAGTCAATCACTTCAGCTTTACTGCCTCGCACATTGTGAAGAATATTGTCAATACATGTGTTGCTAGATAATCTAGTTGGCTCAGATATTGCCATTCTTAAATTATAGGACCACGATAAGTTTTTGAATTCTACGGACTGTGGCGTTCTCTTGAGCAGATCGATATTAAAATCACCACATATTACTACTTTCTTCCCACTAAAACATAATTTATTTAATGTAAGATCCAATTTATGAAAAAATATATCAAAACTATGTCTATTGTTCCTCGGTACTCTATAGATACTAATTATAATTAATTTGTGGTCAGTTAATTCTACACCAGCGCATTCCATTACATTTGGTATTGATATACTATTTAATTCGTTCAACATGCTATATTTATGAATACCCCTGACTAGAATACAAGATCCACCATTTCGGTTTTTCCTCGAGTAAAACGCGGCTAATTTAAAATTAGGAATAGACAAATATATTTCATCACCTAACTGCATATTGTGCTCTGTAACACAAATAACATCAATTTGAGTTTCCTTATCCACAAGCTCGTGTATGTGTATACTTAACAAATCAGATTTATTTATAAGACCATTGATGTTCTGATGTAATATATTAATATGACTGTATACCATAAGATCATTATTTACCGATTTACTAATTGATTGTCTATTGTACCTAAAAAATTTAACTGATTATAAAATGCTTTGTTAACATTGATCAGAACATTATTCAAGCTGCGAGCTAGTTTATATTTCCCTCTAAAGTTTAGTTGGTAGCCTTTGGTATCGTAGTCTCGCACACCAAAATAGACACTATTGGGTGTTTCCAGCCATACATGGGAAAATTTCACCAACTTTCTATGCAACATAACATTAAAGCTATTAACATAATCATTATAATCTTCATCATACTTATTTAAGCTATGGAGGATATCACAGATAACTACGTTTGTATGAGTACAATTTTTGACTGTATATTCTAAAGTACTTATAATTTTATTTAACGGGGTAATATTATAATCACTCCCACCACACACAATTACTACGCAATCGCTTTTATTGAAGTCTTTAATTTTTTCTTCTATGTTTTGCAGTACAGGCTGGGTTGTTCCATATTGAATGATATCGGCCGTACAGTCATAATCGTTCTTGCGAATTTTCGATAAAGGTAGTAAAAGATCAGCTCCATGAAAATCTGATATAAGCAACAACCTTGGTTTGTTATTAGTTTTGTGCTTTATCGGTTTCTTAACTGGCGTCGCTTGTATTGAATGAGATTCCCGAGGTAAAAAAGGTCTTCCCGACAAGTCTAAACTACTTTTCTCAGCTATAGTATTGTTTATGTGTTGCTCTAGTTTTTTTACAGTGTTCTGCAGTGCTTTGGTAGAGTGTTGGATCCGTGAGAGAGTCACTTCCCTGTTTACTGATGCTTCTAACTTTCGTTTGCAAACATTATTTGACGTAAGAGCCTTACTTAGCTTTATTTGGAGTGTCTTTATTTTATTATTTAGTGTAGATATTTCATCCTCAAATTTTTTAATTTTATTTTCATAAATTTGAATGTTCTCCTCTGTGTGTATATTTTTTGTGATTGGGCTATGGTTTTTTGGTGTTGTACTTCTTATAGGTTCTTTGTTTAACAGTAATAACATACTAATTTTTTTATTTAGCTTATCTATTTGTTGTTGTTGTTCGCAATCCTCTATATTTAACCTTGAAACTTCTTCATGAGCGCACGATAACTCAGTGTTTAGTTCCTCTACTTGCACTTTTAATGCTACAACTAATGAATTGTCCATAGTAGACATATTAGGGAGACTACTGGGACTATGAAACGTGCTATCTTTCAGTGTAGAGTTTATATTATCCCCATCCATCCAATCATCCATCCATCAGAAAGGCATAAGGTTCAATTTGCTACTCGATGAGGTAGATTTTATTATGATGTTTTTGCATGAAATGCTCTAAGTTTAGCTCAGGCTACCAAGTACTAAAATACATAACTTTTCACCGTACATAGCCCGACATAAGCCGAATTCTGCTACTCGATGAGATAGTGTTGCCTACGGCCTACTCTTGATCTATTCGCTCATTTCACACGCTCCGTCAATAAGCATTTTCCGGATTTAGACACAATATTTCTCCGCTGACCAAAACATGGTAGAACTGGAAACGAAAGTTATAAACTGTTTTTTTTTATAAATCCAGCTGCGAACTGTTAGTCGGTACATTAACACAGCTACGTTACGCAGCCAGCTCGCGGGTTACTAAAAATTGTGGACGCAGGCGGTTAGACTGACTGTGAAAATAATGGCCCCTAACTAATGTTGCTTCTTAAATTGACTGCTACTTAGCGCCCAAAGCAAGAAATATTATGTTTTAAGGATTTGTGTTTGCCGCTGAATGACTTCAACGGAAACTTTATTTTTTGCATTTTATTTTACTTTATTGAGAGCCATCTATTGTAGGTATATTATTTAACTTTTATGACAACGGCAAATATATGGAGCATTCGGAATCTACGAACCTATTTTAGTCGAGAAAGTAGCAAAGCAAAAGGTGTGGTGATTCTGATGGCAAAACACACACATTTCTTAATCCGCCCGACACAACTGTCATGTCGATTTTTAGGCGAATCCATTACTACAGTAGGATTATCTTAAGATCACACATTTGACACATGACAATTGACAGCACGCATCATTTTTATTTTTTTTAAAGTCTAAGCAATGATATTGGGTTTTTTTTCGAGTCCCTATAAACTACTGCCACTTTTTTAATCGATTAAATTAAGCTTATGTTTCATTTTTTCTACGTCCGATTTGTTTTACGTTCTATGGCTTAGAGAATTCAACCTACCGGCCATTGACAGGTGTTCCCCTCTGCCGAAAACATATGACCAGTGGGCATATTTATTGTATGGACTGACGTTTATCTGACGTCGCTATTTGACGTTCACCTCCCTCGCAAAAATGGGCAGACTTTTTTTGTATAGAAAATGCCAGACATGGCAGACGCTCCGGATGGTTGAATTCTCTAAGTTTTATGGAGCCGTCGTGTGTCAAATATGTGATCTTAGGATAATTAATCAAAATATAGTCAAACCATGAAGTTAAATACAATCTTAATAATTCTTCAATTTAGACGAATATGATGATAATAATTTTAAACAAAAAAGAACCGACTTCACTTAGCACCTTTCCAAAAGCAAATGCCTCGAGCAAGAAAAACTCAAATTACTATAGGTGTGCCTATAATAGTTGAAGAGTTCCCTCGATTTCTCCAGGATCCCATCATCAAATCCTGACCACAATACAATGAGACCAACTGTGAATACTCTTTCAAACAAAAAAAGAATTTTCCAAAACGGTCCAGCCGTCTTCGAATAATAAGAATAAGAATAAGAATAAGAAATCGTTTATTGTTTACCGTGTCAAGCATAGATGTTACAAAATAAAAAGTAGCAACGGTTAACCCTTTCGGGTATACAATATTACATTTAAATATATCTAACAAGTTACAACTAAGTATTTATTAAACTAGACTTATTTATTTACTAATACTAATTATTACACAATATGTTTATGAGATCAGTTAAGTAAAGCTAAATTAGCACAAACGATAAATACAAGTTAAATGTATTATACTTTAAATGGTTTTAAATAAAAAGTATTCATTTAAATCATAAAAACCATGCTCGATTAGCCACTGTTTTAATTGGCGTTTAAATGAGAGTCCAGTCAACATTTTTATATTAGCGGGTAGATGGTTAAAGACTTTGATAGCCATGACGAATGTGCTTCTGGCATACATTTCATTGTTAATAATCGGGAGCAGTATATTGTACCTATATTGATGACGCAAATTATCACGTTGTGCAGACCAGAAATTGAAGTTATATTTATTGACTGACACAAATGAACACAGCTCCAGGATATAAAGCCCAGTTAAGGTAAGGAATTTCTTCTCCTTAAAAATATGTCTGACGGATGCGTTATAATAGAGGCGGTAAATACTACGAATACAATCTTTTTGTTGTATAAAAACTCTTTTCACATCGACAGAATTACCCCAGTAAATTACACCATAATTGAGCAAAGGGTAAACATTTCCATAATAGGCACTTTTTACTATGTCCTCTGAGCAAGTACTAGCTAAAACGGAGAGGGCATAACACTGGCTGGATATTCTTTTACATAAGTTGTCAATATGAGATTTCCAATTAAGATGTGAGTCTACAGATACCCCTAAGAAACTAGCACTATTTATGTTTTGTATTACAGTACCCTCATGTTCTACATTGAAGGCCATTGGGTCTGTTTTATAATTCCTAAAATGCATGGTTTTAGTTTTGTCTATATTAACTTTTAAGTTTATGGAATTAAGCCAGTCTATAACTGTTTTAAAGGTATTTTCCATTTTCGTTTCAAAGTTAGGATCTAAATGTTTATCTGAGAATAATATAGTTGCGTCATCAGCAAACATGACACATACTTCATTGATGATTTTTGGTAGCTCATTTACATACAGTAGAAATAATAGAGGCCCAAGAATACTCCCCTGAGGAACTCCAACCTTAATGGGTTTAAATTCGGACTTTGTTGTTTCGATTGTCTTAGTTTTCTTATTATAGTTTTGAATTACCGTAGCTTGCTGTCTATTTTTTAAATAACTTTCAAATAATCTTAGTACATTACCTCTAATACCAACACGATCGAGTTGAGATAATAGTATATCTGGAACTACACAATCGAACGCCTGGGACATGTCTAAGAATAAAGCAACACACGGGTTTTTATTATTTACTTTATCCCAAATGTGGTTAAAGAGTTTGAATATGGCAAGAGACGTTGATTTACCCTTTTGAAAACCAAATTGGTTGGGGTCAATGATGTGATTTGTGTTGAAAAATCTAACGATTCGGTTATATATACACCTCTCAATTATTTTGGAGAAACTCGGCAGTAATGCAATGGGTCGGTAATTGGATATGTCATCTCACTCATCTCTTGCACCTTTTTTTTTGTATAGGGGAATAATGAGAGCTTTCTTTAAATCATTTGGGAATATTCCTGTTTGAAAAATAAGATTAGTTACGTGAGCAAGTGGGCATGCTATGTATTCTATGGACGCTTTAATTATCTTTATTGGTATATTATCATGTCCAGAGCTTTTTGTGTTCTTCAGGGCTCTCGTTACAGCCTTTATTTCAAATGCATCAACAGGTTCTAGAAACATACTTTTGCAAATAGATGGTGAAATTGGTTTGAAGTTATGAGTTGTTGTATTATTATTATTACGTGATATGTAATAGTTGTTAAATGTTTCAGCTATTTTTGGAGGTTCTGTAATAACATCATCGTGCAGTTTAATATTTTCGACTGTAGTTAATATAGAATTGGTTGAGGAGGTGTGCTGGTTAATGACACTCCAAGTAACTTTTGATTTATTAGCGCTGCGATTGATAAACTTGTCGTTGCTTATTATTTTTGATGAACGAATAATCTTTTTCAGTAATTTACAGTAGTTTTTGAAGTCTGATATTTGGTCTGTATTATTATTTTGTTTCAATTGCAAGTACTTCAGTCGTTTTATTTTACAGCATTTTATAATGCCTTTACTTTTCCAATGCGGCTTCTTTCTATATGTTACTCGGATGCTTTCCAATGGGATGCAAATATCAAAAATTAATAGGAAAAGCTCTTTAAAAATAGTATAAGCTAAGCATGGATCAGATTGTAGGTAGACGTCGGAAAAGTTTATCTGAGATATATATTTTACAAAAATTTCCAAATTAGCATCCACATTTCGTTTATTAATATACCATGAATATTCATTGAAACTCAGATTTGTTGGTAGTTTTAATAGTTGGCCAGTGTGGTCGGAAATCCCTAAATTTAATACCTCTACATTATTTACCCTGGCATTTGTTATAATATTATCTATACATGTTTCCGATTGAGCTGTTATTCTAGTTGGTATATTAATAGTTAGTCTTAAATTATATTTACGTAACATTTCTTTGAATGCTTTAGACATATTATCTTCTTTAAGCGTATTTATATTAAAGTCGCCTGCAATGACAATTTTTTTACGCAGTCTTCGGTTTTTTAAAACTAGCTTGTTTAACAGAAGTTGTAACTTATCCATGAAAAAATCAAAGTTACTCTTTGGCGATCTATAAATGCATACAAAAATAGTGTTTATCTCTGGAATAACAATACCACAAGCTTCAAAATGTATATCAATTGACATAGTAGATATCCAATCAAGAGTTACATAGTTAATAGAATTCTTTACATATATGCCTACACCACCTCTTGATTTGATTTTTCGGGAGAAGTGAGCTGCCATCTGAAACGTGTCTAGTTTAAGTATAGTTACCTCGTTATACTTTAGGAACGTTTCAGTAAAACAGAAAATTTGAATATTTTCAGAGTCGGCTAAAATATCTATGTGATCTAATTTTGATCTTAAACCTTGCACATTTTGGTGATACACGTTTAAAGTGTTAGACTCGAAAAAAAAGATTTTCAGGTTTTGTGTTTTCTATATAGTCCTGAACATCTTTTATAAAGAGCAGGACATTTTCACATATGTTTCGTAACCCCTGGCTGTTTAGTTTACCAGACCATGAAGAGAACATGTCTAAAGTTACCTTTAAGGTTAGAGTCCATGAAATATGCATACTGATTCGACAGGATGTCTTGATTGAGCAAACTATTAAATAATTCGACCCGACAATTAAACACTTTAGCTCCACATGTATAGGTTGGTGTGCAAATTACTATATTAGTGTGTGTGATTTTTTCAGTGGCTGTTCTAATATAGTGTACCAGTTGAATGTAGTCCTTAGTGAATTTGAAGTCAAGTTCGCCTATTAGGATGACACAAAAATCTTCCATTGTTAAATGTTGTACTTTGTGTTGTAGATTGCTGAACAGTTGTTCGATTCCTCCTCCTTTATGGTTGTAGTGAATATAATTAAAATCCTCGAAATGTTTTTTATAATATTCAACATGTTGTTGTTCTCACCACTACTTATTATATTCAGTTTATGTTTATTTTTTATGATCTGGTTCGTTTCCTTCTTATTTACACTCGCTGTCACATTACTGTTGGTTTCAGCTTTACTTCTTACAGTTGAAGAATCTTGTTGATTGTCAGGCGTGCTGTTGAATGGGTTTGTAGCTGGCGGTGCTGTTGATTTTGCATTAGGACAGTCAGATGAAATTGTATTGTTTGATGGTATAATTTGTTTCTGTTTTTTGGCAGCCTGTTTTGATGTTATATTTGCAGAAGTTTGCGGAATGCCGCGTAGAAGGTTCTCGCATTGTACACATTTTTTGCGTGTTACAGATAGAGTGCTTATTAAATCATTATTTTCGTTGCGTAGTTTTTTCATTTCACTGTCCGCTTCTTCTAACTGTCTTTTTAAGCTTTGCACTTGTTCTATCAGGCCTACTACGACGGAGTTTTGCGTGTCGATCTGTGACGAACCATTTCTGTTTCGTAGAAAAATTTTTGAGGTATCATTGAGTGTGAGAGCATGTTCCAATGATCCGGAAATTTCTCGTCGGCGGGATTAGTGCAGTTATGAGGTATCATTTCATCATCATCACTTAAGGAGTGAAATGAATTGTACACAGGTACATTGTATACTCTTCTGAGTGTGACATTTTCAGTATCGGAAACTGGTGAATGTAACTGTTCTGTCTCTGATGATGAAGCAGGAGTGGAGGTGGGAGCTAAATTATCCATAGTTTTCTTTTCAATCGTAATTGTTTGAGATCTCGTTAATCGTGCAGTTGAAGTAGGTAACGGTGTACGTCGCTCATTCCCTTTTCGAGTATTTGGCGTGTTAGTCTTTTTGGGCTGAACTTTATTTTGTAAGCATTTAGTACAGACCCACGACTCCTTGCTATCTTTATTCATTAAAGTAAACATTTTTTCTCTGTTAGTGCATGGTAAATCATAAGTGTGCGCGCATTGGGAGCATCTAAGATATTGTTTACCATAAATAACTTTTCCACATCTTATGCACGTCAATTTTGATTTAGATGCCATTTTTTAAAGATTCCAATAAATGCACAGAAACAAAAAATGTCGAATAGAGTTAAAATTTGAGAAATCACAATTAATCTATGTTTTGGCTATTTGCAACTTTCTTCACTATTTTGGGGATACTAACACTACAGTTTATAGTAGACATCACCTATTTAATAAAGTTTAGGTTAATGTATTAGTGAAATCTGTGCTTAACTTATTTTTAACACTTATGTTGACAAGTTTAAGTCACTTCCGGCGGCAAAATAGTTTCAAAATCGGAAATTTGTACCACTGCGTTTCACTGGGTCATCTAATTACACCGCTTTAACACTATCGCGAAGGAAAGTCAGCAGGCACAAATTTATATACGGCACTATTAGGTGAAATAGATGGAGTTCAACAAAGTTCACGGACGCAGCACGGCCGATTCCAGGAAATCACTCGCAGTCCCTAAGCCAAAAGCACTGAGCGCCGCCAACACAAAGAGGCTTAAGTGCGGTTGTTTTTGAATCCGCTTACGCCTTTCTCTGGGACGAGCCGTTGCACTCGCGAGTTACTCAGTGTTTTGTCTGTTTGTGCTTTAATATAACTTATATTTTGAATGTTGTTTACTTCTATTGAACCACTATATTGTAACGAAACTTTTAGTATAAATTTCAAGTAGAAAATCAAACTTTAAACCAGTTAAACTAATTATTTTTACGGAGCGTTTAAACATTGCTGTTTACGCGCGCGGGAGGCGAACATAAAGTTGAGCTGAGTTGAGCGAACATAAAGAAGAGCTGGCAGCTATCGGTGAACATACATTAAAAAAAATAGCAACCTCCTCCTTAGAAATCTTGAAGTCGGTTGAAAAATTATTTTAAACAAATAAGAACCGACTTCACATAGCATCCACCTTTCCAAAAGGAAATGCTCGAGCTGCTGTAAAAAAAACTCAAATCTCTATAGGTGTGTCTATAATAGTTGAAGAGTTCCCTCAATTTCTCCAGGATCTCACCATGAAATCCTGACCTGGTTACAACGGGACCAACTGTGAAGCATATACTCTTTCAAACAAAAAAAAGGATTTTCCAAATTGGTCCAGCCGTCTTCGAATAATCGGTGAACATACATAAAAAAAACCGGCCAAGAGCGTGTCGGGCCACGCTCAGTGTAGGGTTCCGCAGTTTTCCGTCCGTCACAGTAAGTGTCCCCACTTAAGAGTTAAAATAACACCGCCATGTAGGATATGATATGAGCGTTCCACGTACAGCGACATCTATCGGCAAATTAAGTAAACTATTGCGCGCGAGCTTAAAGTATGGAAGATGATTTTTATGGGATAATTATTTATTGCGTGAACCGATTTTCACCGTTTTTACTTTATTTGAAAGCACGTCATTTCATAGTGATTTTGTAGAAATTACAGGTACAATAAACACCTGCTTATACGGTTAAATTACAAACTTAGTTCAGAAATTATTTTGTAATTTTTTTTCAAAAACTATTCAACCTATCAAGTTCAAACTAATTTTCCTAGAAAGTTTTTATAAAGTTCTACTTTTAAATTTTTTTCATATTTTTAAAACATATGGTTCAAAAGTTAGAGGGGGGGGGGACACAATTTTTTTACTTCTGGAGCGATTATTTCCGAAAATATTAACATTATCAAAAAATGATTTTAGTAAACCCCTATTCATTTTTAAATACCTATCCAACAATATATCACACGTTAGGGTTGAAATGAAAAAAAAAATCACTCCCCACTTTACGTATAGGGGTGGTACCCTAATAAAACATTTTTTTCTACTTTTTATTTTACCACTTTGTCGACGTGATTGATATACATATTAGTACCAAATTTCAGCTTTCTACTGCTAATGGTCACTGAGATTATCCGCGGACGGACGGACGGACGGGCAGACATGGCGAAACTATAAGGATTCCTAGTTGACTACGGAACCCTAAAAAGCAAAAACAAAGATCCCGATGAATTGATAATCTCCTCCTTCGAAATCTTGAAGTCGGTTGATCAAAGTTATTACTTTAAAAAGTCAAAATTATACAAGTAGGTACCTACATTTTCTGTACTGAAATATAAATTGTTATGACAATCGTAAATATAAAACAAGTTGAGGACCATTTTTATACAACTAATAAAATAAACACGGAACAATTTAGCCTACACGCCATCCTGCGCTTCACATGCACCTAATTTCATTCTATTTCCTGATACTCTCATATTCAGGTTGTAACGTAAGCAAAATATATGACGGTGGGCTCATTCAACCAACTACTTCCTCGTCGAAAATGCTCCGGAAATTAAAACCAGAGAAAAGTCGCACTGGACACTTAACTTTCGGTGTGGGTTTCATTTAAATTAAATACGTTCCTACTTTATTTACAATCTGGTGAATACTCGCTCCACACTACAGTTACCTATACAATTTGAGGACATTAAAATTATATGTCACTAACAAATATACATTATAATTATGTTCATATTACATTTATTCTTCAGTATGGTGATATATATTGACCGAACAAGATTTTAATCCTTGATTTTTAGGGTTCCGTAGTTAACTAGGAACCCGTATAGTTTAGCCATGTCTGCCCGTCCGTCCGTCCGTCCGCGGATAATCTCAATGACCGTTAGCACTAGAAAGCTGAAATTTGGTACTAATATGTATATCAATCACGCCAACAAAGTGGTAAAATAAAAAGTGGAAAAAAATGTTTTATTAGGGTACCTCCCCTATACGTAAAGTGGGGAGTCATTTTTTTTTCATTTCAACCCTAACGAGTGATATATTGTTGGATAGGTATTGAAAAATGAATAGGGGTTTACTAAAATCATTTTTTAATAATGTAAATATTTTCGGAAATAATCGCTTCAGAAGTAAAAAAAAATGTGCCCCCCCCCCCTCTAACTTTTGAACCATAAGTTTTAAAAATATGAAAAAAATCAATCTCAAAAGTAGAACTTTATAAAAACTTTCTAGGAAAATTATTTTGAACTTGATAGGTTGAATAGTTTTTGAAAAAAGTTACAAAATAATTTCTGAACTAAGTTTGTAATTTAACCGTATAAGCATCTGTTTATTGTACCTGTAATTTCTACAAAATCACAATAAAATGACGTGCTTTCAAATAAAGTAAAAACGGTGAAAATCGGTTCACGCAATAAAGAATTATCCCATAAAAATCATCTTCCATACTTCAAGCTCGCGCGCAATAGTTTACTTAATTTGCCGATAGATGTCGCTGTACGTGGAACGCTCATATCATATCCTACATGTCGGTGTTATTTTAACTCTTAAGTGGGGACACTTACTGTGACGGACGGAAAACTACGGAACCCTACACTGAGCGTGGCCCGACACGCTCTTGGCCGGTTTTTACATTAACCTTGATGTTTTGAAATAAAGGAAAAGTAGAAAAACCGGCCAAGAGCGTGTCGGGCCACGCTCAGTGTAGGGTTCCGTAGTTTTCCGTCCGTCACAGTAAGTGTCCCCACTTAAGAGTTAAAATAACACCGCCATGTAGGATGTGATATGAGCGGTCCACGTACAGCGACATCTATCGGCAAATTAAGTAAACTATTGCGCGCGAGCTTAAAGTATGGAAGATGATTTTTATGGGATAATTCTTTATTGCGTGAACCGATTTTCACCGTTTTTACTTTATTTGAAAGCACGTCACTTCATTGTGATTTTTTAGAAATTACAGGTACAATAAACACCTGCTTATACCGTTAAATTACAAACTTAGTTCAGAAATTATTTTGTAATTTTTTTTCAAAAACTATTCAACCTATCAAGTTCAAAATAATTTTCCTAGAAAGTTTTTATAAAGTTCTACTTTTGAGATTTTTTTCATATGTTTAAAACTTACGGTTCAAAAGTTAGAGGGGGAGGGACACATTTTTTTTACTTCTGAAGCGATTATTTCCGAAAATATTTACATTATCAAAAAATGATATTCGTAAACCCCTATTCATTTTTAAATACCTATCCAACAATATGTCACACATTAGGGTTAAAATGAAAAAAAAAATCACTCCCCTCTTTACGTATAAGGGAGGTACCCTAATAAACATTTTTTTCCACTTTTTATTTTACCACTTTGTTGGCGTGGTTGATCTACATTTTAGTACCAAATTTCAGCTTTTTAGTGCTAACGGTCACTGAGATTATCCGCGGACGGACGGACAGACGGGCAGACATGGCGAAACTATAAGGGTTCCTAGTTGACTACGGAACCCTAAAAACCCGCTGCCTCAGGCGAGACACGTACTCGCTACTCTGGGAGATATGCCCATCGGTCTGACTAACTTAGCTACTGAGACTTACCTTGATGTTTTGAAATAAAGGAAAAGTAGAAAAACCGGCCAAGAGCGTGTCGGGTCACGCTCAGTGTAGGGTTCCGTAGTTTTCCGTCCGTCACAGTAAGTGTCCCCACTTAAGAGTTAAAATAACACCGCCATGTAGGATATGATATGAGCGGTCCACGTACAGCGACATCTATCGGCAAATTAAGTAAACTATTGCGCGCGAGCTTAAAGTATGGAAGATGATTTTTATGGGATAATTCTTTATTGCGTGAACCGATTTTCACCGTTTTTACTTTATTTGAAAGCACGTCACTTCATTGTGATTTTTTAGAAATTACAGGTACAATAAACACCTGCTTATACCGTTAAATTACAAACTTAGTTCAGAAATTATTTTGTAATTTTTTTTCAAAAACTATTCAACCTATCAAGTTCAAAATAATTTTCCTAGAAAGTTTTTATAAAGTTCTACTTTTGAGATTTTATTCATATGTTTGAAACTTACGGTTCAAAAGTTAGAGGGGGAGGGACACATTTTTTTTACTTCTGAAGCGATTATTTCCGAAAATATTTACATTATCAAAAAATGATATTCGTAAACCCCTATTCATTTTTAAATACCTATCCAACAATATGTCACACATTAGGGTTAAAATGAAAAAAAAAATCACTCCCCTCTTTACGTATAAGGGAGGTACCCTAATAAAACATTTTTTTCCACTTTTTATTTTACCACTTTGTTGGCGTGGTTGATCTACATTTTAGTACCAAATTTCAGCTTTCTAGTGCTAACGGTCACTGAGATTATCCGCGGACGGACGGACAGACGGGCAGACATGGCGAAACTATAAGGGTTCCTAGTTGACTACGGAACCCTAAAAACCCGCTGCCTCAGGCGAGACACGTACTCGCTACTCTGGGAGATATGCCCATCGGTCTGACTAACTTAGCTACTGAGACTTACCTGATGGCTGCGCATGTCTCCACTATTTTTTTGATTTGGATTTGGAGTGAGGTTCGACGTCAGACGTTCTGCTTAATACAAAATTAATTAACCTTGATGGCTAACAAGATTTAATCTGGCTGTTGCAATATCTGTACTTATGTATTTATCTTTATTTGCTATTATTCTGATTGATGTAGCCACAAATAAAAACTACAAAAAGGAACTGCAAAACTCGTTACTAACTAACATTCTTCGTGATGTTTTTAATGAGCTTATTATTTAATGTTATTTTTTTGTTGTTTTATGCTTACCGTTATTAACACGCACCGATTACAATCCCTTATTAGTTCATTATAGTAGCAATGACGTTCAATTATGATATTGTTACAATTCAAATTAATAAAAGAGTTATTCGAAAGAAGAAACTCTATACCAATGAAATTGTATATCCAAAAAGAAAATCACGCCACGGTAAATACATTCTGTTATTGGCCCCCATGTTATTGTAGCTAGATGCCCGTATTTGCTCTTTTTCGTACAAAAATATGTGTACAATATATTTCCTCCATACAGGAATTAAATCTGTCACAAGTGTGCTAGCCGGATATGCCCACAATAAATGAAGGCATACGATCGCTTTCGAAATATTATTGAAGTTGAACATCTGAAATTTATGAGATACTATATCAGAAACTTTAAAGCTGAATCGTTTATATGGTTCCTATTTAATAGTAAAATGACATTGTTTTAATAATCTTTTTGCTTTATTAAAATAAGAAAACCATATTATTATTTCAAAATATTATTAAAAAAAAACATTTTCTAAGACTACTACTAGGTCATTATACCCATTATGTTATGAGTGGGGAGTGTAAGTGGCGTTCGAAACAGCGAAATTATTGTATGTTAAATACCTACTCTCTACTATAATTACCGTTATTAGTTTAATGAAAAGGTGTCTAAAAACTAAAATTATTTACCCTAGTCACGACGTGGTGGTTATTAAAACACCCAGTGTCAATCTCTTGACAACAATTTGCTATTATAGAGATACCTTATTAACAAAGTGAAAGCATATTAATTAGTTGCTTAACGAGCACCAACCAACCTAATTACCATTAGACGACAAGTCCGGGTTAACTGGCTGACTCTCAGCTTCTTATCACCCGGTAACAGTTAAATAAAAACAAGACGAGCTAACATTGACGTAGAAGATTATTAGAACAATAGACTCAAAACAAAGTGTCACCGAAAATATGGTATAACAGTTCCGGTTATATTCACATAACCTATGGATTCTATCGCGAGTAAGTGACTTGTATAACTTGACCTCAATGTTCGTATCATTCATCGCTCGATCGTTCGTTTGTGAATAGCACCGTCCTGGGAACGACCGGGGGCCGTATTCTAACTTTAAAACACGATGTGACACCATCCAACTTCAGTACAACTCCAATGCATTAAATAATACAGCTATCGCCTAAACGTCTGAATCAGAAATGTCAGAATTTGCTTGAAAATGATTCCGATGCAACTCCAATACAACTTCAATATTGGTTGATTATTTGTTGTGTGTTAGAGTTATGTTTGAGATAGATTGTGTTATTAATATATTGTTTATGTATTTAAGAATTAGAAAATGGCACCGGCTCTCTTCGGCAAAAGGCATCGCATAGGTAGCCTTTTACCCTGGCACTTTTTGTATGCTGGTTGTGATTCTCGATATTTTATGAGCTCAATGCGAACTAACAAGCTAATCACGTTATCAAGCGGGCACAGTGACGTCATTAAGACTCAACTTTGTACTTCACTCAGTTGGTATCAAAGAAGCAGACATCACAGAACTGTGCGGAGTAATGCTCTCGGACTTGGGAAACAAGTGACGTTTAGTGCTGCGAGCAAATAACGAACAGTGAGTTGAAGTTTACATACTGTTTTATTTTTGTGTCGTTATGTTTTCGGATTAATAAAGCTCTATGTTTTAAATTCTTTGTTAGTATGTTTGTTTATGTGGGCTCCGATGTCTCTGGTTATGTGTTTATGTTTTAAGAGTAATTACTCAATATCTTGGTAAGTATGTCAATTTTGCTTTCTAATGTTAATACCAAGTGAATAGATGTAGTTATTTGCTTGGTATTATCTATTAGTTGTATTTTAATTATTACTAGCGACATACATACATACATTTTAGTGATAATTTCCTCAAGTTGTTTATGTAATGTACAGCACATATATGTATTGCGCCGTGTAACTATATATATTGACTCTTCGTCTTAGTGATATTTAATCCTGGGAACTGTATCAATCGCCAAACAATGGCTAGTATCAATTATTTGTTCGTTACACGCTTCCTAGCAGGAGAGCCAGGAGATGACAGGCTCCTTCAGAGAGACATTCACCCGATGACCTTCAAATTGACTTTACTCAAACAGTTTTTAGATATAACTACTTGTTTTGAGAAAGTAAAAAAATATATGTATTCGTTATTCGTTCGATATTCGTTATATTTGGAAGAACTTCGTTAATTCCGATACACGATTGGACGAAATCGGCTCGATAGAAAATAATTCCAAAGTTACATCTTAAAATTAGCTTTAAACAGTTGCATGTCTTTAATTTCTTGACTTATACGTCTGTAACTAAGGATAAAATTCCGCCACACTAATACTAAAAACTTCGTTGTTTTATATTTCTCAAATAATGCGTAGTTTTTTTTTTATTCATCATTTTGCATAATTTGCAATGAGCTCCCATACTAATCGTAACACAGTGTTTCTCTTTCACTCGCGCTGAAAAATATAGGGAGGAAATTTAGCTGTTGTCAGCCCCTTAATGCATAACTTTCATAACCTCATTGTCACCCAATTTTGAAACTTAGTTTTATGTTAAACTTAATAAAATTGTTTTTGCAATCACATTGTTTAACAAAAGCTTGGTAAAGGAAATTACAAGGCATATGTACCTTCCTCCATTTGCGCGCTCGATTCCCAGCGGAGGTTCTGTCGTCTTCCCTGCCTATTCTACGGGGAAGGCATCGACAGTCACTCTGGGAATTGAATCAATTTGTCGAAGAAACTCCACGCTTTTCGATCTCCGTCACGCGTTGCAGACTGCAGTAGGTACCTAAGTAGGTATATCTTTTTTTAAGTCGGCTGTGCCTGCTTAAAAGCACAATTACAACGTTAACTTCTATATAATTTTTTTTTTTTTTTTAAACCGACTTCAATTTGGGAGGCGGGTAAAAGATTATTGTAGATGTTGCACTCTTAGATTCCATACAATGACATAACTTGCTTAACAAACACAACGATGAACTACGTTTTGATAAAAACGGGACCACTCTGTATGTATATACTTACAATCAAAAGGAGAATTTTCAATTCAATTTTCGGTTCAGACATGACGGAGTTATGGAGTAATAAAAATTAAAAGGAAAAAAAATACATACAATCTTGAAGTCGGTTAAAAAGTAACTCTTATCCTCCTTATTGACTTTTCCTGTATCGCGATATATACTTAGGGATCTGTAAGTCTGTATCTGTACCTCCGTTATTCAAGTTTGTACTACTGCCGAACATTAATCGGAAAGCGGAATCGTTTTGCCTAGACAGATTTAAAAAATATATAACCTACTATTCGCTATAAGAGCAGGTTCATCTTAGATCATTTTAAATAACATAACATAAAGTGTTCGCAATATTTAAATATTAAGATAAGTACCTACGTTAATTTTTTCGTTCGTTTACTCTTCCGCGTAGTTTTACTAAAACCACGTGTTATGTTTTTAGATTTGATAACTGACGGTCACTGAACTTTTCGTACTGTTCGTACATTTCAGTTTATTCTGAGATATCTGTGGAAATATCTAACTACTTATCACCTAAAACTATATTCCAATCCTTATTTATGTAAGACTTTAAATATAATTAAAATACGAAATAAACAGCTTAGTATAATAGTAAAATACTGCAAGTCATTACGGAATCTTACTCGTCCAAACACCCCAAGTGTTTCATAATGTTGCAGCGCGTTTATCAACATTCATATTCGTATGACCCTGTTATCAATGACCTCGTTGCTCGTGCCATAATTTATAGATATTCATTGGAATATATAAGTGCATACAAAAAAACATAAAAGCTGTTAAGTACTCGTAAACCGCGATCCAGCTTCATGGAATTGTAGCAAATGGCACAAATATGGGGCTGGCACGCCGCTCGCGCCCTGGGCGAGCGAGGTTCTCTTGCCAAATGTGCCATCCGATAACGCCAGAACATTGTAGCAAATTTACAACCACCCTATTAGCACTAAATCTAAACATTAACCCGATTCCGGTAACCAAACTTCACGGTTACTTGCCCGAAATATCGGTCACAGAAAACAGATATTTTAAGTCAACACTTCGCCGCTCTTGGCGAGCGTTCTTGGGTTATAAACATCTAAATGCAAGATAAAATGCGGTACTTACGTACTCCTTTGAATCGTACTGATTTTATTTTTCTAAATTGTAACCACTGCCTGCTAGTATACGCTCTGTCTTGTTTTTATTTTTTTCATTTACTTTGCTAGAATATACTTCGTTAGTATGCATTTAGAAAGTATGTAATGTTAATACCTAGCTCTTTTTTAGGGTTCCGTAGTCAACTAGGAACCCTTATAGTTTCGCCATGTCTGCCCGTCCGTCCGTCCGTCCGTCCGCGGATAATCTCAGTGACCGTTAGCACTAGAAAGCTGAAATTTGGTACTAATATGTATATCAATCACGCCGACAAAGTGGTAAAATAAAAAGTGGAATTTTATTTGTTTATTAGGGTACCTCCCCTATACGTAAAGTGGGGAGTGATTTTTTTTTTCATTTCAACCCTAACGTGTGATATATTGTTGGATAGGTATTTAAAAATGAATAGGGGTTTGCTAAAATCATTTTTCTATAATGTAAATATTTTCGGAAATAATCGCTCCAGAAGTAAAAAAATATGCGTCCCCCCCCCCTCTAACTTTTGAACCATAAGTTTTAAAAATATGAAAAAAATCTCAAAAGTAGAACTTTATAAAAACTTTCTAGGAAAATTATTTTGAACTTGATAGGATGAATAGTTTTTGAAAAAAAATTACAAAATAATTTCTGAACTAAGTTTGTAATTTAACCGTATAAGCAGGTGTTTATTGTACCTGTAATTTCTACAAAATTACAATGAAATGACGTGCTTTCAAATAAAGTAAAAACGGTGAAAATCGGTTCACGCAATAAAGAATTATTCCATAAAAATCATCTTCCATACTTTAAGCTCGCGCGCAATAGTTTACTTAATTTGCCGATAGATGTCGCTGTACGTGGAACTCTCATATCATATCCTACATGGCGGTGTTATTAACTCTTAAGTGGGGACGCTTACTGTGACGGACGGAAAACTACGGAACCCTACACTGAGCGTGGCCCGACACGCTCTTGGCCGGTTTTTATTTGCTAACCACGCAAACGCTTGACATATTTTGAAATATATAGGTAATACAATACTTTTGACTCGAAAACTGTTTGCTTTAATGTCCATCTCTGATTAAATAACAATAACACAATTTTTCAGAAATGTCATGCCATACGCTAGCAGTATCTGAACCGGTAATCAGAGACCGGCAGTTCACCAAACCACTGATGTGTGGTCCAGGACCCTGTGATGTTTGGCCTTCCGTATCCGAAGCCTTGACCAGGCCCGTCATATCGCCGATATGCGACGAATACTTTAATGTAAGTAAAATTCATGATATACAGGTAAATTTTATTTACAGTAGTTTTCATTTTTAGGGTTCCGTACCTCGAAAGAAAAAAACGGAACCCTTATAGGATCACTTTGTTGTCCGTCTGTCTGTCTGTCTGTCAAGACCATTTTTCTCAGGAACGCGTGGAGGTCTCAAGCTGAAATTTATATCAAATACTCAGGTCTACTGTCCCTTGGTGTTGTGAAAAAATCAAACGTCTGTGCCAACGTAATCAAGAGATACAGCCGTTTATGCCGCAGAATTCACCAAATTTTCGAAACTCGCATGGGAATCAAAACCTACAGGGTACTTCTCGTGAACTCAGGATCTTGAAATTTGGTACGAAGCAACGTCTTATAGCACAGATACAGGAAAAATTGCGAAAATCATACATTTTTAGTTACATCATATAATTAAACTATTTTTAATAATTTTAACGTTACTACCTCTATATATGTACCTATAGATTTGTACGGAACCCTCGGTGCGCGAGTTCGACTCGCACTTGGCCGGTTTTTTTTACCCTAAGAAGCTACCAAAGCGTACTAAAATTTCGTTTTTGATCTAGACACACGGCAGTGTGTCCGCCAAATTCGAGCAAAAAAAGCGACATACCGGCCGTGGGTTATATTACACGAACCATTTCGGGCCAATTTCGACCCCCCTATAACTCAAAACATATTTTATCTACGCATATGAAATTTCGAGTGTCTGTTGACATCCCCTTAATTGTCTAGAATACAAAATTTCATTATTCTACCTATAGCAGTTCTTGAGATATTGACGTCAAAAAATCGCTATTTTTACTATACACTCACTCACTGACTCACTCACTCATCAAAAACCTAGACCACTTCGAATGGTCGTACTGACTTGAAATTTGGCATGGAGATAGGTCTTAAGGTCAAAGTAAAGGGAAAAATCTGAAAACGGCCAAGTGTGAGTCAGTTTTAAAAATAGCGAAGGTGTAACTTTGTTCTACTGTGAAGTCATAATGAACTAAATGGGTATATCTTCCAATGGTCGTACCGAACTGAAATTTGGCTCGAAGGTTTGTCTTTAGGTCGAAATAAAGTAAAAATCTGAAAACGGCCAAGTGTGAGTCAGTTTCGAAAACAACGAATGTGTAATTTTGTTCTACTATAAGTAGGTATGGAGTGGAAATGAGATAAGACTTATTTAAATTTAGATACATACCAATTTAAGATAATACATGTTTGTCTTAAAGACAAGAACAATAAAATTGTTCACCACTCTGTCTGTGTCTGTTGCGGGAACCGAACCCACGATTTACGAAGTGCAAAGCAGGTCACTAGGTACCAGTGTTGGCCGATAATTTCAATTAGAATTGAAAATTGATCAATAAGATTGAAGATTAATTCCGTAACTAATCAATTACACTAACATCAATTTTTACTAACGTTAGTTCGCATTGATTTTGTGACGTCGTTAATTACACTAACCGTCAATTAGAATTAACCTATTAGTTACACTAACGTCTCGAAAATTTAATAAGAATTACAGTTAATTAGATTAACGTTAGTGTAACTAAATTAATCCTGTCTTACACTAATAATTAATTTTAAAACTGCATCTCGGGTTCGGAAGTCGGGACCAATATCACAAGATGGAGCTCATGCTGGACCCTAGGGCTACCTACTGGATCTCTGGTTTGGCGCATCATAGGCTCATGCTGTTTGGGCTCATTCGACTTGTACTGATGAGCAGATGGTACCGGTATCAAAATCTGGAGCTCATGCTGGACCCTGGGGATCCCTACTGGATCTCGGGTTTGGCGCATCATAGACTCATGCTGTTTGGGCTCATTCGACTTGTACTGATGAGCAGATGGTACCGGTATCAAAATCTGGAGCTCATGCTGGACCCTGGGGATCCCTACTGGATCTCGGGTTTGGCGCATCATAGACTCTTGCTGTTTGGGCTCATTCGACTTGTACAGATGAGCAATTGGTACCGGTATCAAAATCTGGAGCTCATGCTGGACCCTGGGGATCCCTACTGGATCTCGGGTTTGGCGCATCATAGACTCATGCTGTTTGGGCTCATTCGACTTGTACTGATGAGCAGATGGTACCGGTATCAAAATCTGGAGCTTCTTTTTACTTTTACTTTCTTTGTGTGAAAGTCAAAGTCAAAGTCAAATTCAAAGTCAAAGTCAAAGTGAAAGTCAAAGTCAAAGTGAAAGTCAAAGTGAAAGTTAAAGTTAAAGTCAAAGTGAAAGTGAAGGTGAAAGTCAAAGTGAAAGTCAAAGTGAAAGTCAAGGTGAAAGTGAAAGTCAAAGTGAAAGTCAATGTGAAAGTCAAAGGTAAAAGTCAAAGTGAAAGTTAAAGTGAAAGTCAAAGTGAAAGTCAAAGTGAAAGTCAAAGTGAAAGTCAAAGTGAAAGTGAAAGTGAAAGTCAAAGTCAAAGTCAAAGTGAAAGTCAAAGTGAAAGTCAAAGTGAAAGCAAAGTGACAGTCAAAGTGAATGTCAAGGTGAAAGTGAAAGTCAAAGTGGAAGTGAAAGTCAAATTGAAAGTGAAAGTCAAAGTAAAAGTGAAAGTGAAAGTGAAAGTATAAGTGAAAGTTAAAGAAAGTGAAAGTAAAAGTGAAAGTCAAGGTCAAGGTCAAGGTAAAAGTAAAAGTAATCAAAACATCTTAGCTTAACCTAAATTCGCGTTTAGTTAGGTAAATTATTAATGTCAATTACCAATTCAATCTACACTAAAAATTAAATTAATGTTTAAATTTTTGAGAAAGACTAAAAATTAAATATCTTCAATTATTAGTTATTCGCAAAGGATTAACACGTTAGTTACAATTAATTTCAATTCTAATTGAAATCAATTTGCACTAAACTATTAGTGTTCAATTTTAACTAACGTGTTTCAATCTTCAATTTTTAATTTTCAATCACACTAACGTTCGGCCAACACTGCTAGGTACACTAGGTGCGCTAAATCAGTCAAACAAAAATGAAAAGACTATTTTTTCTCGCATAGTCTAAATAATTTCTATTTTTACAACTAATAAAATCGCAGATTCAAGAACATGGAAATCATATATACTCTAAGATGGAATTATATATACTACTGCCCATCTCACCCTCCGATACGCCACGGGATGAGATGGGATGGTGCACTTCTAGGGCTACATAATAGGCCACCAATTATAATACCTACTGGTAGGTAGGTATTACCAAGTTATTAATTATCTATGTAGGTAGCGTACTTACAAACAGTATAAAGTACGTTATTGATGTAATTATATGTAAGTAGGTACATTTTATAGGTGTAGGGAGCCAGTTTATTTGTAAAAATCACCTATAAATAAATAGTAAAATAGGATTTATCATAGATTATAGGTACTCGCGATGCCCGATCGATCCCGAAATCCCGATATATGTATGTATAGTGATACTAGATAAAAATTCCGTTCCCCGCCTCGCGCACCCTCCGTCGCTGCCTACACTCGTCCGCCGCGCTCGCGCCGTCCGTGATAAAAAAATAATAAAGAACCTACACCTAACAAAAATAAATGAAATCCCATCAAAAACATAAATGTGAAAGGCTGCCAAGTTCGATACTATGGGAATGCTTCGCCTATAAAAGAAGTGAGATCTGAATAAGTACCAAGTTCCATAAAAATACCTCAAATCATAAATAGTTATAGGAATGCACACTTGATTTCCAGCAGTTTTTAAGGTACATTTTGAATAAGTATCACGTTACATAGAAATACCTAAAATTATAATAGTCAGAGAAACGCACCCCGGTTTTTTTAGCAGTTTCCTTATAACATTTATTATTTTTAGTACTTTTTAATGATGTAACTTGGCAAGTTTTAATAGAAAATTATATACTTGACACATTGCAGTCCAAAGGTGTCGATTCATTGCATTGAAAAGGTGTGTGGTGTGTGAAAACTTGCCAAGTAACATCATTAAAAAGTACTGAAAATAATAAATGTTATCAGGAAACTGCTAAAAAAACCGGTGTGCGTTTCTCTGACTATTATAATTTTAGGTATTTCTATGTAACGTGATACTTATTCAAAATGTACCTTAAAAACTGCTGGAAATCAAGTGTGCATTCCTATAACTATTTATGATTTGAGGTATTTTTATGGAACTTGGTACTTATTCAGATCTCACTTCTTTTATAGGCGAAGCATTCCCATAGTATCGAACTTGGCAGCCTTTCACATTTATGTTTTTGATGGGATATACTTTTACTATAAGTAGACTCACGAGCTCCGTGAATTTTCGAACTGACAAAATAAGAGTGAGCGGTGCACTAAGTTCCATAGTGTAAGAAGCAAGCGAGTCTTCCCTTTGATTCCTCTGTGCCCGATTGCTGAGTGAATTATGTGTTTATTTCCAGGTAATGGACGATATTCGCGCTGGCATCCAATATATATTCCAAACGCGAAGCCCGTTGGTACTAGCCATTAGCGGTTCAGGCCACACCGGCATGGAGACCATCATCAGCAACCTCCTCGCCCCTGGCGAACTGCTACTCATTCCGTTTAGAAGTATATGGGATGAACGGGCTACTAAAATGGCCTCTAGATATGGTAAGTCTAATACCCCCTCGTTACCCCAATATTAATGCGAGGTTAATGCGATTTGAACAAAGTTTAACAATCGGTAGAGGAATATCATTCATAAATACTTAGATCATTAAAGTTTTCCACTCAATGGTGGCAATATCACAAAATTTTATATCGGTACCTTGTACCTCTTCGCGCAATTTGACTACAAAGTTACCAACGTAGTGGTACCGCCTTTCCACAAAATTAATCGAATATTAAAAGTCGAATACCATTTTTGGTTAGCTTTATTTTTATACCGTTTTTGCGAGTAGTATTATATAAAGAATCCCGATCAAACTACACTGTAACAGATGAAAAACGAAACGGTCGACCAGCGATTTTAAATATTTTTTAAATTCGATAAAGCCGCGTATGCACTCGCGTCACTTGTCCCGTGCAACGCCACAGAATATTTAACAGTGCTTCATGCGGCCCCATTGCTCGGATCAGTCGACACTGCAACGCATGAACGCCCACCAAAAATGAAGACCGCTGCATAACTAAATCGTTTTAGTACTTATTCAGGGTGATTCAGGAGATGTGAGCAGGATCAATCCTATGGATTCGGTAAATTATAATTTATAAGCTATTAGGACCTATACCAATGTATTAGTGAGTATTAGTATGTATTAGGAGAGGGGTGGCATTTAGGCATGTCGTTTGCCACATCATACAAAATTCAAAAAACAAATGCCATCCGATTTAGTTGATTGTAAGTGCATTTTTCCTAAGTTCTCCTCCACCGATCGAAAAATTCACCTTTCGTCCGGCTTCCAACTCTGTTGGTCCGATAACTGCCCGGCCTAGGCGGTGTTTTTGTTTCTGGTGTCTGTATGTGATGAAGAACAAGCATGCAAATTTTCAAGCGGTTGCCCGGTAATGTTTTTTAAATATTTTTCTTCGCTCATGTACAGGGAACCAGTCCAACCAGGAGGGATGGCATTAACATTTTGTTATATAACCAGGGTACCTACATTCTTTCAGGCAACCGCTGTTACAATCGGTTGCCTAGCGATAAAAATAAAAATTTTGCAGCCCCCTCTATTTCCGCTCCAGTCCAAGTTGGGTCAGTTCGGGTTGCACAGGGCGCTTCCTCATCACTTCATGAGCTTAAATACCGCGAGCCATCCGGTTTCCTCGCGGTCACTGAAACTACGCGTCATTGCTTTAACTATATTAATTATGGTCTCTATCGGACCGTTTTTATTAGTCGCATATGAGCAACTGTTTTGCTCGGTCATAAGGTTCAATTATGGTTAGGGACATAGAGTAAAGTTCTGTCCGGATTCTCTACTGCTCTATCTAAATATTATTCGTATACTTGCCCTTTTATTCATAAACGTATTACAAGCCTCTTTTAACTATTAATCATTTGTCCTTATATATGTTATAAACAGAACAGACAAAACATAAATTACTAAATGAGTCTTGTATGTAGGTATACGTTTATGAATGGGGGTTAGTTCTTAGCACGTACTTATATTTACTTACTATTTCTAAAAAAATACAATACTTAGTACTGAAATAATACCTACATATATGTACTTATAGTGTTGTCTCTATTTTCATTTTTAGGTATTAAAGTGGAGACGATTCAGTCTTCGGTGCCGTTTTCAAATTTTTCATTGCAAGAAATAGAGTCAGCATTGAAGAAATATCGTCCAGCTGGGTTATTCGTCACACATGGTGACTCTTCAACGGGCACTATACAAAGTTTGGATGGACTTGGAGAACTCTGCCATAAGTAAGGATATTTAGATTACGGTGTTATAACACTTATTTGTTGGTGATCTCATCAATATGCTCTCAAACTTACTGTGATCATTCCCTGTAGGATATAGCTAGTCAAAGTCGAGAATTATAGAACATTTTAAGGCAAATAATAATTCGAAATTATATGCTAGATTACTTAGATTATGTCTAAAATATAAGTTCAGATTAATCCCATTCCTAAACTCAATTGAATGTGGTTGGCAAACAACATGAAAACTCCACGCATGTCTCTTTCCTGTGATCTTATTTCGGCAGGTCGAAGTTATAAACTATACCGACCAAAGGTTGAAGTATTTGTTTCATGATGTATTTGATTCAACGTACCAACTCGTAGGTTTTATACGTCTACGGGACCAACATTGAAATATATTTATGTATTTGGAATTTATTTGGGTATAAGTTACAGCGTGAACTATAAACGAATTATAAACTAAAAGCCTGAAAATAAAACTAAATAAATAAAAAACTAACAAACTATTACTGAATAAGTCTAAGGTATATTAAAAAAATTGGTCCCCCGCGGCATTGTGCCGAGAATGCTGGCAGCATTTCCCCGCTATATCGCAATACTTATGCGTTGACCGAGGACGCTGCCAGTTCTCCGGTCACCTAGAGAAGAAAGAGCTCAAAGAGGACCCACTGTGTTGACGATGAGGGACCGTCATGTTCCTTTAGCCGTCAACATAGTGAATCCTCCTTTTCGTAAAGGGTCAGCAACGCGTATGTGACACCTCTGAAATTGCAGGCGTCCATGAGCTACGGTAGCTGCTTACCATCAGGCGGGCCGTATGCTTGTTTGCCACTATCGTGGTGTATAAAACAAACCCTGCAGTTGAGTCGCCGAGCCTTTTTTGAGCTCTTTAAAAAGTTGCTGGGCACTGGGTCCCCACGGGCCAAGGGTCTCGACATTGAAATTGATATTAGGGTTTGTCTGTTACTCTTTTCTTTTATCATTTCATTATTTTTAAAATGTCGTGTTGATGAAAATTATTTCACAAATATGAATCTGGCGTTCTTAACCTGCCAGACTTAAAATCTTGTCTACGAGTATCTCGTTATAGGCCAAGAAAATTAGATTTTTTTGAAGAATTAATTCCCAGAAGGCTGGAAATCGCTTTAATACCTTCATGTGGTCCTAAATGCATGTAATCCGCGAGTTTGCCCAATCCCAAGAGGTGTGCATAACTTTTTAGCGAAATTTTTGCTGTTGTCAGGTTTTTGCTTGTAGCTCGAAAACAGTACGTCCGACGGAAAATGTCATGTATATCAATATTAAAGAGGGTTAAATTCTGCGTCGAGTGAATTACTTCACTTCTAATTCGGTTCAGCGGTACAGCCGAAATCAAAAGTTATAAACCGGGAAAATGTCTCATTTAATTGAAAAACTCGTATTTTGACTTCCATACCACATATCTTTGAAACAGATGACTCCTGTTGAAAAAGAATAAAAGAATATAAGAAGAATAAAAGTTGTAGAGAATACAATTTCACGTTATATCCACATCTCAATTTTCAAGTAGAGTCATTATGAAAGACTAAATTTGGCATGAATTCAAAATCAGTTTTTTTCTAAATCCTTCTGAGTTGCATATTTTCCATAAAATATGAGGTGTGAGGCGTACATTTAATGCATCGTTACAACTAAAAACATTTAATTGCAAATTTCTAAAACGTTCCCAATCAGAAAACTATTTATACACCGTGTTTTATTTTATTTCCGGTAATTTCAAGGGTATATTCCTGAGCTTAACTTAGGTTTATTTCTTAAAGACGCCAGTGTCCTACTTAGCTCCAGTTCTGAGGTAATCGATATTTTATTAATGCCTTCTAATTGTGTAAATATACATTTAACTATTTTTTTACTCTGAGAACCCACTACAAAATGATGCACCTGTGTGTTAAGTCAAATAGGTTCAGTATTTAGTGATTGATTCCCCAATCTGTATAGTTATTAACTCAACCAAACAATTGAACATTATGACGTCAATGAAATTTCGAACATTAACAATCCGACACAAAGGAAACAATTTGTATTGAAAGTTTTATAATTGAAAGAAAAATTGCAAAATTCACCGCGACGAGCAAGATTCGAACTTGCGACCTTTCGGAACACTGGTCCGAATCTTTCCATTTTTATTTCAATTATAAAATTAAAATTACGATTGCAGACGTTTCTGCTTAGTACAAAATTAATATTGTATTGACTTAACACACAGTTACATGACTTTATAGCGGGTCCTCAGACTAAACGAAAAATATACACAATCAGAAAGACGAAAAAGAACTATCGATTACCTCAGAACTGGAGCAAATTGGGACACTAGCGTCTTTAAGAAATATACTTAAGTTAAACTCATTAATGTACCCTTGGAATTACCGGAAATGAAAATAAAACACGGTGTATAAATAGTTTTCTGATTAGATACGTTTTAGAAATATGCAATTAAATGTTTTCAGTTGTAACGATGCATTAAATGTACGCCTCACACCTCATATTTTATGGAAAATATGCAACTCAGAAGGATTTAGAAAAAACTGATTTTGACTTCATGCCAAATTTAGTCTTTCAAAATGACTCTACTTGAAAATTGAGATATCGATATAACTTGAAATTGTATTCTCTACAACTTTTATTCTATAGGTTTTTCAACAGGAGTCATCTGTCTCAAAGATACGTGGTATGGAAGTCAAAATACGAGTTTTTCAATTAAATGAGACATTTTCCCGGTTTATAACTTTTGGTTTCGGCTGTACCGCTGAACCGAATTAGAAGTGAAGTTACTCACTCGACGCAGAATTTAACCCTCTTTAATATTGATATACATGACATTTTCCGTCGGACGTACTGTTTTCGAGCTACAAGCAAAAACCTGACAAAGAGCAAAAATTTCGCTAAAAAGTTATGCACACCTCTTGGGATTTGGCAAACTCGGATTACATGCATTTACTCGTAGGACCACATGAAGGTATTAAAGCGATTTACAGCCTGCTGGGAATTAATTCTTCAAAACACTTTTTATAGATCTTATTTGCTTGGCCTATTAGAATACCTAAGAAAGTGGCCGAACTTAAAGTTTGATTAGACTTTCTGCCACGACCTGAAAAGGTCTGAGCAAATACCTATACTTAGGAAATAAAACTCTCGCCGACTCCCAGGAACACTGTAACTATTTTAGTCGGGCTTCTTCTTAGAGAATTCAACCAACCGGAGCGGACATGTCTGTCATTTTCTATACATTAGAATTTCCAGTCAATGTTATGCACTATCGGTTTTGTCGGGCGCTTGCTCTGAAAACGTCGTTAAAAGTACTTATTATGGAAAGGTGGTGCCTCTGCTGACCTACGGAATCATTTTTTGGGGAAATTCTGTCGATGTACCAAGTACGTTTATTCTTCAAAAGGATTGTATACGCTCTATATACCGTATGAGTAGAGACCAATCAGTACGACATGTATTTAAGAATAAACGTATACTCACTCTTACGGGAATTTATATCCTTGAACTTTGTCTTATTCAGAAAAATTATTCTGACTATTTTGCTAAAAGGTCATCATTAAGAGACAATTTAAGAGAGCAATATAGGTATAACTTAATACGTCCAAGATCACATAATAATATGTACTTCAAGAGTGCCTTTTTTACCTCTATACGTGTATTTAATGCTCTTCCTAATGAAATTAAAATGTTAAACGGAAATAAATTTAAGATTAGGCTTAAGGAACTACTCATTCAAAATGTATTTTATAATCTAAATGAGTTCTTCGAGATGATGGCAAGACTCAAGGATATATATTAGGTAGGTGTTACATGTAAATAGTGTTATTTATTTTTAAGGCCAAAAATTGTACGCTTGAAAAGAGCAACTGTTGATGCTAAATTTATATATTACAACTTCTGTACACAGTTTACAATAAATGAATTACTTACTTACTTACAAAAAAAGTCTGCCGATTTTTGCGGGGGAGGGGAACGTCAAATGTATGGCTATTCGTACGTAACGTCCAAATACGCCTGTCAATGGCCGCTCCGGTTGGTTGAATTCTCTAAGGGCTTCTTTTACTGCCAAACTAAAAAGAAAACGAACTTTTAGGAGAAAAACTCTTCGATTGCCCTCTGAGAATAGGGACACAAGAGGCCGAACAATTTAATTATATTCGCTCTCTCTTTTCTCCGTGACTTGACTTTTTGCGCGTCTCAGGTCTCCGGATACTGGGTGAGATGAAAACTCTTTTAATTGTATCCTGAGAACGACTGCAATTAGCATGCAAAGCAAAATGGAAAGTACACGGAAGGTACAAACTGTCTGCAACCGCATTCTGGAACTTTCCTTTAAATGAAGGCTTCTGCCTCCCATTTTAATTTTATTACGTTATAGTGGCAGCTTAAAGCTAGCTTGATTAAAAGTAACTAAGTTTATAATTTACAGCAATTTTGTAACCTTTCAAGTAGCATTGCAATCTTCTTTGCTTCCGTTGTATTTAACTATTTACCCACGACGAAGCTTGCAACGGACTGAATCGATATTGAACTTTTTTAAAGACAGCTTATTTATTATGGACCTAGCTGGACCACGTCAGATATGACACAATAATGAGAGCAACAAAACCCGTCTGGTTAGATTGCTATACTATCCTTATTGTTAGAGTAGGGCATCTGGCAGCTTTTAATGGGTGGAGGTCAGAGTGACAGATTAGCAAAATTTTAGAATTGGAAAATAGTAATACCAAAATAGGTAAAAACTGCCGAAGTTGTCTCAGTTGTAAAGGACAGGGCCTATATTTTAAGATTAGAACAAAAAACATAGCGTTTTATTACGGAAACAAAAACTGTATGCGACAAACTATGAATTACTTTCTCTCTCAATTGCTCAAAGGTTAACTGGAAGAAATCCCTTAAAGGGATAAGTTCGCTTTTGTACGTATATGTTGTGTTATATCTCTTTCGTTGTGTTTTCTTGTACAGTAAAGTGTTTTACTACTACTACTACTACTAATTCCATTATACGTCATTTGTCACTACTTTCCCCGAACATAAACTGTTGGCAATGATATAATCTAATTATGTATATAATTTATTTGAGTGTTAAGTGATTTGCATTCTTTGACCTCCACCACTTTACAGCTCCCAGATGTCGAGATCTAGAAATAAGCATAGTATAGCAAACTGACTATATAGAGGGATTTCGTTGCCCTCATTATTGTGTCATATTACGTGGCTAGCTCTCCGTCTATATATGTATGTGTTTTCAATAACTACTAGCCGCTACTAGCCATATTATGAGAGATGATTAGGTAAGTCAAACGAACAACTTTTTATATGGGGTCAACCCCGAAATCCAAAAAAAAAATTGTCCTCAAAAAGCAGCCAAAAAGAAATTGTTGGTGTCGGTGCGCACGTAGGGTTCCGTACCATTATCCATAAAAACGGCTAAAAGATCATTTCTGTTGTATAGGAGCCTTAAATATTTATTTTATTCTGTTTTTTAGTGTTTGTTTTTATAGTGGCAACAGAAATACATCATCTGTGAAAATTTGAACTGTCTAACTATCACTGTTCATGAGATACAGCCTGGTGACAGACGGACGGAAGGACGGACAGTGGTATCTTAGAAATATTTATACGGTAAAACGGGTAAAACTTTTACCCTTTGGCATGCCCTACAGGCCCTACAGCCTACTTTGTTTAACGGACGACATGTGAGTAGTCATTGGATTCGTCTCGATTGTAGAAGTGACATAGAGTAAATATATACAATGGCGTCAAAAAGTAAATGGCTTCCGAAGAAGGCTTGTAAAGTGGTGATGTCTCACTACCTAGTTTCGTAGGCTCGAGGGTTATTCCAATAACTTCTATGTTTGTGTGTGTAACGCCTTGTCATGTGTCACACATGTGTAGTCAAACATAGGTACACATAAGTATTTTGTAACTGTTTCGAATTTCGATTAATTTTGGTGAATCTTCTTATGTTTGACTTGAAAAAAATAAACATGTCTCAAATAGTCTCAATAAAATGAATACGAGATAATATTTTTACAGATATGGAACCCTGTTGCTAGTTGACACCGTGGTGTCTCTCGCTGCAGTGCCATTCTACATGGACGCGTGGGGCGTCGATGGCGTGTACACTTCTGGCCAAAAAGCGTTAAGCGGACCTGCTGGCATATCACCTGTGGCTTTCAGTGCCCGAGCAGAGTAAGTTACTAACCTGTTTTTTGGTCGTCATGATCCAGCCAGAAACTCTCGCTATGATTGTGAACGAATTTCTTTCAGTAAATTTTTTCGTTCTCTAATTGATATTCACTCTAGTCAGCTACCACCTTTAAAACTGTTTCTTCTGGTGTTAAACATACCTGCAGTATGTGTATTCGCGATTGGCCTACCCGTGATTATATTGGTTAGAATGAAATAAGCTTCAAAATCACGAAAGAAGCAGTTTCTGTCCTATATCATACTGACCCAGTGCAGACCCTACGCCGCATTTCGGCTTTCAGTCCATCAGATCCTCAAAGCTCTTTGCCTCGCCGGTGCACCCGTGTGATATTTGACCATAAGTGCACGCACCTCGCCGTGGCAAAAAGTGCTATTTCATACAAAATTTCTAGATCTGATCAGCATACTTATTTTTGCTAGTCACTCGTTCATTATGAACCGTTTAATTCAGGTTTAAAAAAACCACGAGATCGTCAGATTCCATTAAAAACTAGGGCTTCCAACTCTAAAATGCGACATCAATCAGCAGACTAATCGTGCGCACAAATTAATACGGTGATTTTTTCAGCAGACACCAAACGGTACATTATACTGTTTTATGTAAATCTCCTAAAATCCCCTTGTACATTTTCCGTGCACGTAAATGTCACTATCAATCACCCTATCCCGCGTTGTTGAGCCAGAATGTTCTGCTTGATAACCCTATCGAGCACTAAAATTGGGGCCTATTGGATAATAAAAAAACTTTTATGAACACTTATTTTATACGCAATAAAAGTATTCCACATTTATACAACACCCTCCTGAAGCACGCGAGCCTTTTGACGCCGATAAGATAACCGAGGGCAAATACTATAAGTGAAATGATTGAAATAAGTAAACTAATAAAACTCCCGAGTAAACTAATACACGACACTTTACTACGACGTTATTGTAAATGGATTTACGAAAGCTGGTGTAAACTGAATAAATTACAGTCCAATACAAATAGGAAGTAATTCTTAACCCGATGTTTTAGTACATTTTATAACCTAAAAGGTGTTTTATTCGATCTACTTAATATTATTTAAGTGTATAAGAAACGCATAAAAATTATGATCATAATATCGAAGAATTTGCTTGTAGCTCAGACCCAGAAGTTTCAATAAAAAATATTAAGATACAGACATGGTTTGATTCCAGAGCAAAAATAAACAACAGGAAGCACGAGCCGCCGTTCTACTTCGACATGAAGTTATTGGCTCAGCAATGGAACTGTTATGACAAGATCCGTGTGTAAGTATTTATATAACCCATTTTGCTTCCCGGTAGATGATATTGCAATAACGGTACCTTGGAATAAATTCAAAGTTTTATTAGAAAAGAGATGCTTGCAGACTAATTTACGTATATATCGGTACATACATATTTTTAGCATCTTGAGCTCATCAGTAAATGTAGGTACCTAACTTAGGTAAAGGTATAAGGATGAGAAGAATGGAGGAGGGGGAAAGTTAAGTAAGAACATGACAGAAAATTATTCTATTACATAGGTATGTTGCCTAATCGCATTTTGGTTAAGACCTGCTGAAACCAAAAATAATAATAACAGTTTTGAATATGTAAATTTTCTTCATAAATAAAAGAGAATTCAAATATCTGACTAGGTAGGTACTCACTTGATCTGTCGGACGGCTGTTTTTAGAGTTAACATGGGACAACCGTATTATACTCACAAGAAACAGTTAGATTCAGTCTTATATCTAGTTGTTTACTTACCATCATTTTCTACACTTACAGCTACCATCACACACTAAGCCCACCACTCGTTTGGGCGCTCCGACGTTGCTTGGAAGAAGTCATCAGCGAAACCCTTCCTAAATCTTGGGCTCGACATGCAGCAGTCACCGCGCGCTTCCACAAACGTCTCCAAGACTACGGCTTTCAGTTCCTCATCAAGAAACCAGAGGATCGGTTAGTCACGGTCACCACCATTGAACTGCCGAGGGGATACGATTACAAGCAGTTTGTGGATCATATGAGGGCCAAGTGAGTACACCTACATTTTGATTTTTTGCCTACAAAATACTTAAAGCAGCAAGTGTGAGACGTATCCATACGAGTATTTATAAGCATAAGTCTCATGCATCGTAACTTAATTTTATAAATTCACTTATTTAAGTAAGTTGAGCCGGTATCATTGTTTGAAGCGCTTTGACTCATTCTAGGAAGTAAAATATAAATATTGTATTTTCTAGACCATTTACTTTTCCTGTATAGAGATATTTATTATGTACATTTTATACACATCGTAATATTTGAAACCATTAGATATTTAATAGTCGCTTTTCGGTGAAGGAAAATATCGTGAGGAAACCGAACCTAATCCGACCAAGGGTCTAGTTTCCGCTCTTATTAGGAAGACGCTGTTTTCATGAAAACTAGCTCCTTCGCCAATTCTTGGGATTATGGCACCGAGCGGACACCAGTGGCCTATTTAATAAAGCTACAAACTTGGAAGAATAATAAGTAAGCGTACCTAACCTAATTACCTTACCGCTGGAAACCTGCACCAAAACCGTGTGCGTGGTGCCAAAGGGGGTGGCGCATCATCGTGGTGTCCTAATGTCACGTAAATATAAGTTTTGAATTTGTCATGTTGTGAAAATATCAGTTTTATCTAGGTATGATATTTCTAAAATATATCGCTATTTTAATGCTGGCTTGCACTCAGGCACCAAAAATGATAATAATTCCTATGATCGGTAAGAAATAACGTAAAAATATGAATATGTTACGAACATATCATATATGGATGGTACAAGGAGGATCGGTCTCTTTTATACTAAAACGGTCGAAATAGTGTCCAGCGGTAAGCACTAAACAATAGTTTCAAATATCTCCGGGTGGCGCTAGGTATAGTTGAGCATTTGAAATGAATTACCGATATTTAATACTTATATGACATACTAAATAAAATTAATATTGAGTGTTTTTCTTCTCCGCAAATGATTATTTTGTAAATATGTATAAATTGATTTTTTTAATATGAAAATTAATTTAATCAAATTTAATATCATTGTGGCGCCATCAGTTTATCGCCTTCTAACGGACACTTTTGTAATATACAGATTTTTATCCTCCTTGTACCATTCATAATATCAAATTTGGGCGTAGGTATTTATTATACGTTAACTCGACATTTCAGGTATTTTCATTTGAGTACCTACTATCCAATAATACTTTATTGTTAAATTTATTTTGTCCAATCACAACACGGCAACTTTACTTATTGGTGAAAAGGCATGAAACCTTTGCAGAATTAAGGTTAAACAAGAAAATATGCTTAAAGAATGGGTACTTGATTGGTTAACAAGACATACGATATTTTAGTTTTGTGCACGTGAAAATGGGTCGTGTTTTCACATGAGCTTTACTTGAATTTACCCGTTTTTATATTATATGTCGATGGCTACAAGTGACAATTTACAAGCAGTAGATTTTTACTGAGACAGGATACGGCCACAGGCTCCATTGAGCCGTGCGTGGCAGAAAGCCGGTACTAACGTTCGGAATATGACGACCAAAATTTAAACTTATTTCATGTTTATTAAATTGTTATATGTTCAATCTCATTTATTAGGCACAACATCATGATCATGGCTGGCCTGGGACCTACCGTCGGCAAAGCCTTGAGGATCGGTATCATGGGGGTCAACTCTACGATGGAAGTAGCAGACCGAGTCGCGGTTGCGATGGCAGAAACCATGCGAGCTTTGACTAAATCGTCACTTTGATTTGATGATTGGCCTGGATACGTTCATTTCAGATGTTAGTTATTTTAATTTTTATCCCGCTTATTCATAAACGTGTTTCAAACCTCATTTATTTAAATTATGTTTTGTCAGCACCGATCAAATAATACTAGAGATACACAAGTAGCCTAAAAAATGGCCACACCCCCCACAGGACCGCAAGAAAGACTATTTCTTTGACAGTCTTACTACGGTATTAGACTGGCCGGTGACAAATTTTCACGAGCCATATTTTCAGTAAATCTTGTTTGAGTATGTACCTCCTTTACATTGTTTCTCGAAGTTTGTCTATTAACAAACACAACTGTTAAACTGATAAATAAGGACAAACGATGTTTGAAACACGGTTGAATAAGTCTGTATTTAAGTGTGAAAATTTAAAATAATCATGCTTCAAGCCGTGATGTAAACGTGAACACGTCGATGTTATTTATTCTGTCAACGTACTTTTTCAAACATTTCATTCTTGTTTATTAAAGCCATAAAGAAGTTCTTATTGACATCTATCGCAAGATAGTATACATATCTGTAAGTGTACCTACTATTGACCCTAAAGCTTATTTTTATAATGATCTCTACAACTAGTAGTTCGCTATGATATATAATAATGACAGATGGGTTATGCACGCTCCAAAAGTGAAGCACTTAATATGAGTGAATTCAAACAACTATCGCTAGTCGCGCACCGGCCAGCGTGAGATGCGGACGTGCGAATGAGCTCCCGTCACCCGCGTGAGAAAGAGACAAACTGTAATTTTCTAACAATGAGAGTGACAAAGATGTAATGATTGTCAAAATAGATAAACATAACAGAATCGTTGCTAGATTATGAAATAACTCTGGAAGTATTTTTTCTGCTCATTTTGTTAGAGTATAGCCCATCCATAGTAAATATCATTGGTAGTTCGCTTCAAATTCTCACGATTTTAATATACCTACCTAGTCGGTTACTAAGTTCTGTTACTAGAGTTTTCACTAAATAGGAATAGGTGGCAACATTTTAATTATTCACGTACATAATTTAAAAGCTTATTTAATAGTCAATGGATTACAATATATTTAATTGAAAATTATTGTCGCAGTTTTTCAGAATTCTTTATAACACTCGGAAAAAGGCGTGAAAAATATACGTCAAAATTACGCTCCTTGATCATGTCGTCTTAAAGGTGATTAAAAATAAATAAGATTTAAAATCAACATGATCCAAGAATATAGCTACCGAATTGTGTAAGACTCTTACACAATTCGGTAGCTATATTCTTCAATTTGGTATATGTATAGTTCACGTGGGGCTATACGATAAAATACACGGCCATATTCATAAAAAGTTAGGAGCTCACTGATCGTTCGATCAGAGGTGGGTACCAAAATTCTTGAGGCATAAACGCATATTAACGTTAATCTGTCTACGATCGACCTCCTATAAAAGCCAAAAGTTACGAGCCCGTGGACCCTCCTTTATCCGCATATTAAGTCATAAGATGGCCGACACAACATTGAACAGCTGATTTTGAATTTTGATAGGAGCTACACAGTACAGAAATCGAGAAGATTTCTAACAGATGGAGACTTCTGTTTACTTATAAGTTTCTGTGTTTCGATTTAATTGTTAAGTAAATAATTGTAATATCAATAAATCAGCGACATCGGAAATGGGTAGGAAATAAATATCTAGATTTTCGATGAGTAAATATCGTAATTAAATGCAAGTAATGTCAGTAATTCAGGCTATCAAACAAGTAAATCGCCGGCGTCTAAAGTTTCAAGTTTCAGTGCGCGTGTCTTAAAATAATCTGCCCTATCCTATGAGGACCTCGTCACTTACAGAAATCCAGTAGAAGAAGCGCTGCAATAAAAGTAGTAAGTACCTACCTATAAGCATATTGGTTAGCTACTTATCGTTCGAGGCGGTACCTACCTTAGGTTACCTACGTATTTTTTTTACCTACTTGTGTTAATAAACTACATTCAATAGTCTAATATTGCTCGACATGTTTCGCTCCATAACGAGAGCTTATTCATGTGTCATGAGCCATTAGCGTGGCCCTCCGCGGCCGAGCACTCCGCGCGGCGGCCGAGGAGGCGAGAAATACACTAATTTTCAGCATCATTGACAAATGTAGTTGGTGTAATGGCTCATGAATAAGCTTCTCGTTATGGAGCAAAACATGTCGAGCAATATTCGACTTAAAAAACCTGTGTTACCCGTTATTTAATATATCTGAGTCTAAAGAAAGTTTCGTGTTTAATATTATATTAAATAGTATATTTGGCCAGACGAGGGAAGTAGATATAGGTGACCTACTCCTACTATTATCGAAATGAAAGTTTTGCATAATATTGCAATGAATTAAACAACTTTAGGTACTTGATTCCAAGTAAAAGACTGTAGTAAAATTTGACAAGTCATATGTTTAGATTGCAATAAGAATCAAATCAAATAATTGTAGCACGGTGATTTTTTGGGAATTAGCTCATATTGAACCAGTCTGAATAGAAGATAATGATCATAATTATTTTTTACACACCGTCTTAAGGCCTCAGTGGTAGATCTCTACACCTGCAGTATCTATGTACCTATATGTACTTACTAACTTTCAATCCTTAAAACTTAACATAAGTTTCTTTATTCTAAAATAATAATGTGGCCTATCTGGGTCAGACATAGACCCCTTGATAGCAAAACACCCAGTACAACACTATACTACGAGTATTATATCCAGATGCTGAAAAGATTATGCAGTAGTGACGGATGAAGAAGTGGTTGCAGCATTAGTCAACAGGGCAGTAAACAATCCACATCTTCAAGGTTTTATCCAACGCCACTCACAAGGAAGGTAACTATTTCCACTAACTGCTCAACTCAAACCTACAACATACCTCACTATTTATTTATTTATTCGTATGGCATTTTAACAGAGTCGCTTAATCAATTTTACAATCTAAAGTACTACATCTAAATTCTTCACCCACTGGGTTGCGTCTGCATCAGGTGAGTGAAGATCTATGGCATTCCCTGGATATTTACGCCTCGGGCAGTCGTGAATAATATGGTGTATAGTTTGTACCGGTGCCCCGCAGTCGCACGCCGGCGAGTCTCGCCAGCCACACTTAAACAGATAGTCCGCACAGCGTCCATGTTCCGTGCGGAGTCTGTTAAGCTGACACCATTCCTTCCTTGACGCCAAGAAGCCAAATGGTTTTCGTGTAGGGTCGTATGTGTTTAGGGTGGTATTAGGCAGATTGAATTGCCACTCCTCTTTCCAAGCTTCCTTTATGTCAAAGCCACGATGTAATAAGTTTTGAGCGGTCTGGTAGGGCGGGTGTCTTGACTTCAAACGGTGATACGGCGGGTTCAGGAATTCCTGGTAAATCGGTAGACTTGGTTCTTCACGGATCTTGTTCGCTTCCTTTACCAGCGCCTGTTGCCGTCGAAGGTGAGGTGGTGGGATGTGACTTAGAGCTGGGAGCCACTGTAAGGGTGTGGATTTAACCGTGCCCGATATGCATCGCATGGTGGCACGCAATTGCACATCCACTTTCTCGGTATGAGCACTGTTGAGCCAGACTGGTGCGCAGTATTCGCAGTATTATTACCTCACTCAAAGTGTCAAACGAAGATTGCCTGGCTTGCACCTATGCAGCTATGGTGAAAAATGTAATAGTAACAATGTATGATATTGAACTTTGTCACAGCATTTGTATACATTTTTCATGTCTTACAAAAAGGTATAGGTACTATCGGGTTCATAATTGCATACCCAAATAATGAATGAATTCATTGATAAATTGGGTATCCAATTGTGAACTAGATGGTACATATAAGATATGTCAACACTTTCACGGCTATTTCATTGTCATCAGTTAAATTCAAACCTAACACCTTACCGGCTTAGTTAATTATTCTGCTGACTGTACACATCTTTAACACCAACGTTAAAGTCATGATCTCTGAGTAGTCATAACATGTTCTGATTTCTGATATACAATGTATGTCAATGATCACAAACAGCTGCTGAAGTTTCCAGTAAAAAGAGAATAAAACATCAATACAAAAATTTTATTGAGATAAAATAAGATAATTTATTCAGTAAAATCAAATGTCCCGTTTAATTTTGGGTTTCTCTGTCTCATTTTCTTTTGTTTCAGTGTGATTGCTGAGGTGGTCAGGCTGGGTGGAGCAAGCTGGCCCATAGTGACAGTTCCTTGAAATGTGTAGGTGGTGGTTGTCCATAAGTAACTTGGCCTTTCAGAATCTGGAAATAAAATAACAATTTTGATTAAAGATATTTTCAAATATTTTATGTAATTTAATTTTAGTGTACTGCGGTAACCATATAAGTTATTATAATTTTGTTCATTGTCTTTTTACCTACCTTTGCAAATAGAGAGTATTAACTGACACCAATATTCAAGGCTGTACAACTTGAAAAAGAGCAGATCTGAAAACCACATTTAAATCTGGTTGTATCTAAATGCTGGTAGACAGAGCTAACCCCAACTATGGTTATTCTGACAGGCAGTTGTAGGCCTTTCATAAAATAATAATGTATATTTTGCACTTATAAAACTATGGTTTTGGCACTATTAAAATATTTACATAATGTATAGGTAACGAATGTACAGGTATGTTGTAATAGGCATCAATTTCAAATACTACCTACCTTCACTAGTATCATGTGCAGTGCAGTTCTGTTATTTGTGTCTATATGAAACTCTGCGCCAACCAAGTAAATCCACAACTTGTGGCAGCAGCTGTCAGGCTTCAATTGACCATTCTTATTTCTTCTTGTTTCTGTTTCTTGAGCCATACAACCATTCTCTAAACGCCGGTATGCATGACATCGACACTGTAAGCAGTAAGAAATGGGTAAGCACGCTAAGCAATATTCAGTTCTTCAAGTTGTTCTCAATTAATACTTGTTTATAAGTTTTATACTGAGAAATATGTCTGACATGGGCAGATACTTTTGTAAATGGTCCGAACCTAGTTATAAGTCAATTAATTAATTGATTTTCTTACCTTATTTTGATTACTAGTCCAGTGATTCATCGCAGGTAACAACACATTCCTACTATTACATTTCAATTGTTTACTGTCTCTCTTCTTCACTATAGGTAGGTACATTAATTTTATTCATGTTACTCGACACATTACACAGTCATTAATCTAAAATTAGTTACAAAAGTATTTATCCAAACCGTAGTAACATGCAAAATACGTAATAAAATTTAACGCATTTCCCGCTACTACCGCTGTCATGTGTCATGTTCTGTCAAACTTTTTTTTTAATTGCGATGAAACCGGGGTTTTGTCTATGATTTTGCCAAAAGTGCCAACATAACGCGTCTAATCTTTCAATAAGCGGTGGATCAGATATGAGCAGGATAATATGTGTTTATAAATCAAGCATTTTTAAAAACCTCAATTAGGGCTAATCGGCGTATCAACGGGTTCGAGGATCAGACGCCGATTAAAGTTTTTTTTTTAATATGGCTGCTAGACTATACGTTGCAAATCTGCTTGTTCCATAGCAGTATAAATCTATGTTTTTTGTGAAAAACTTAAAAATAGGCAATATTTCAAATGGGAATATGTGTGGGATAAAATCGCAAGAAAATTAAATGGTGGTCACGCAATAACCTCTAATAAACAGGTTTCTTACAAACAAGCAATGGAACCTTTTAAACAAAAGTGCAATATTTATTTGATGAACTTTTGTAAAGTGTAATTTTCTTAAATTTACCGCGTGTTTGCGTCTTCAGGCAATCTTGTGCTATACAAGGATTTTCAATAAATTTCTTATCTGATTTGTGTATTATTATACCATATTATGTTCATTAGAAATGAGGCTATTAAATAATTACTTTAATTTTTGATTTTCAAACTTTATTTTATATTTTATCAGTCAGGAATCTGGTAACAGAACTTAGAAACCAGTGTTATAAAATCCACTTTCTAATGTTTTTCTATCAAGGAAGGTTTTTATTAAAAACTTTGTAGCATTTTTATTTAGTATGTAAGACGGGGTATTAGACTTAGGTAATTAAAACCGAGTTGACTGTTGTGTTGACAGATAATTTTATTTCTTTAACTGTACTGTTTACAAACTATTGATCGAGCATATACAACTCACGATATGCAAATTTAGGAAGACAATAAAATAAAACATGTAAAGTTATAAACGAAAAGGTTGTTCTAAATTTGGTTCAGTGTCTAAAGTTCTCTCTGTACAAAGAGTTGCCATCAGCTAAATTGGAGCAGCCAAGGTGTAAAAACTGCTAAACGCGGTCTATATTGTTAATTTTCAGTTGCCATCTGGGTGTAAGAGTACATTTATGGATATGTTTGAGTGTTTGAACGCTCCGATTTAACTGAAGACAATATACAACAGAGATATAAGGGCAACACCACACTTGATTGACCGTGTGGTTATTCCGTCATTTGCCATGTAATAGATGGCATAATAGATAATTATAATAATTGTTAAATAATAAAACATTGCAATACAAGCGAATTCATAGTATAATTTATGGCTATTAGTTTAATGTTATTCGCAAGCCATAGTGCTACTTTCCTATTGTTAGATTAAACAAAAATTAAACCAAGAGAATTCCTTGTGCCTTTGTTATCGAGTGATATCTTTATGACATCCACAATTAGCCGTATGTAATATAAAATGTAATCACAAAATCAAATACATATTTTGATGGACTAGAACCCACAATAACGTGAATTTTGTTCTTTATGGCTAAAAAATTTAAAAACCTTAAGTTAAACGTATTACTTAAGTAACTTATAATGAATTGTAAAATGATCTCTTAAAATGGTTCCTGGCTGCCTGGCATCCTCCTTCGAACATTTGGACTAGCTTCCTTAATTACATAACTACTCGTTAACCTAGGTAATTAATTAAACTAGTCGCTATAATTGAGCTAACTTCAAATGATTTTATTCACTCTACCGGTCTACCGAAAAATTCGTTTGAAATTACCTCAACTATGCCTACTTATTGAACCATAGCAATACAATCGTATGTAATCAGTATAAAATAATATACAATGCAAAACGTTAATTACTATGTAGCAATTACACATTAACGTAAAGTGATACCTAAATTATTTACACATTCATGCGACGAGATGTCAGTCGCCGCAACTTATCTGCACCTATTTATAACCTACGTAACGTTATTACCTATAATGAATGAATAACAATATCTGTCGCTTGAGGAGTCCGTGTGTGACTCGATTTCACGCACTGGTATACGTACACTCAATGAAAATTGATCTGTAGGCCACTGTACAAACTCATCATAACGCCAATAAACGTTAAAACGACATGGTGCTACTCCACCGCCGACGCAAGGCTGTTTCTTAAATAATCGGCAATAAAACTTATAACTATTTTGTAGTCGATCATATAAATCTCGCCGCGCTTCGCCGATTTAATAGCACCTTCAAACAAGTTTCCACAGAGGACTACAAATTAAATTAGTTAACTGTAGGTACTGACATAAAACTAAAAGCAAATGCACAAATCAGGCGACCAATCCAATGATAGGTTGTGATGGTTTAAACACGACTACCTAAGCGTGCGTGTCGCATATACACGTACACGTTACAATCGTAAATAAATATGCACATGAGTAAAGTAAAAAATAATAATTTATATTTACATTAAGAGAATATGGCACATCTTCAACGATATCAACCGCTCGCCTTCTCTCACTCCCGGGCGCGAGCACTAATACTCTAAACGTGTTTATTGTCGGGTTAGCGTGTAATGCGCCTATAAAATTTCGTGACATCATAATACCAATTAAAATACCGGTGGGTAAGTAAATATTCTTCGCCGAATAATACACAGTAAAGCTAAAATTCGTCCGTCGATCGGAATCCCGGGCCGACGCGGCCGCGGCGCGACCGCCGACTACAACTAGACATTCGAATCGCACAAGTACATAAAAATATATCAGTCTATAGAGCGAAGCGTTCACTCACTTAGCCTACGAGCCGTCCGGGGACGGGGCCCGGGGCACCCGTGTCATGTCAACACCCGTCGGGCGGCCCGCCGTGTCGGAGCTGCGTCGGTCCCGCTAGCCGCAGATGTTCACATAGCAGGGTGGTCGGTCTCTCGGCTGGCGCCCGGCCGCTCAGCTGGGCGGCGGCGGCGGCGGCGGGCGCGCCAGGCGCGGCGCGCGCTGGCGACGGTGGCGCGGACACACGCAGCACGCGTCGCCGCGCCGCCGCCGCGAGCACGCGCCGCGCCCGCACCGCTTCTTTACGCACGTCACCTCGCCGTCCTGAAACATCATATAAAAGGTTTATTGCCTACCCAAGCTTAATATTCCAAGATCCACCTATGTCCTCATTTACTCGAACGCATTAGAGCTAGAACTACACTGATTTGTATGAAATCGAGACAAAAAACGGAAGTAAACAGCATCTTACCTTGCAGCGACAAGTGACGCATCGCTGCTCGCCATGCGAGTGTATGTTGGGGTGCACTTCCTTGCCGTTGGGCAGTGGTCCGTAGGGGAACTTGCATCCTCCCTCCGCCAGGATTTCTTCCGCGGTCTTCGGCGCGCCTTCGTCTTTGATGAGCGTTTCATCTTCAGGTTTTTTCGCTTTCACCTAAAAATAAAACAGGTGTTACTCGTAACTAACTCACTTGATATTTTTCAGTGTACTTCCATAGAGTCCATCCTGGCCTAGGAAATAAGTAAATAATAAGGGTGACGAGGTGTAGATATTCCTAGACACCAGTGGATTGTTATACGATTTGCCTTACAGCTCCATCCGTTTCATATACTTTTTAAAGCCCACCATTTAAATTTTTAGCTCTACCTTTAACTTTAACTTATACGACGTTACCACTTGTGTCTAATCGAAGTGATTTGGATTTAAACCATACTCGTAAATATCAGAGCTAAGTAACTGAAGAGACATGCAGTAGCATTTACACCACAATAGACATTCAAGCACCTGGAAGAAGGTGTATACCTACTTCTTGACTAAAATCTCCGGACGTTGTTCAATCATAACACAAGATCACTATTCCGAGCAACTGTGTCTAAAATAAAAATGTCTCTTCTTCTTAGTCGCGCACTCTTGGCAGAGTGGTCTTGGTCATGTCTAGGTTGGGTCTTTCCACCACTTCCCTGGTGATGCGACGCCATGCAGCTCTATGTTTGGAGGAGTGAGAATTCTCGTTTATGCAGCAGTGTGTGACAGACTTGATGAGGTCTGTCCATCACGTTGGAGAGCACCCACGAGATCTTTTCTCCTCGTCTTTCCCTTGCACCACCAGGCTTCATTGCGGGAGATGTGCCCGAGGAACTTGAGGATTCGTATTTGCACTGTCGACGATAATCTCTCTTTAATATTAAGTTCTTTCAGGATCGAAAAGTTAGTTCGGTACGCAGTCCATGGGGTTCTGAGCATGCGTCTCCAGCACCACATTTCCAATGCGTCGATTTTGTGACGGTCTCACATTTTCAGGGTCCACGTCTGAGCTCCGTATAGAAAGATTGGAAAGACCCTTCGTGTTTCTGGTTATTCGGCTGCCCTTCAAAATATTGGTTAATTTTTCCACTGAGGATCTAGTCACGGCGCAACGTCTTCGAATTTCGTCCTCGCAGCCGCCGGCATTAGTGATTGTGGAACCCAGATAAACGTAGCTATTGACTACCTCGCATCCCGCTAGAACTTTGACGTCCGGTTGGTTGTTGTTAACGCGGTCTACAATCATCATCTTTGCTTGTTCACGATTGATTGCAAGTCCAAAATTCAATTCCGTGTTCTCCAGGCAGCCAAGGAGAGTTTCGATTTCGTCTTGACTCAACGCCAGCAGGGTAGTATCGTCCGCATATCTTAGGTTAGGTGCATAAAAATAGCCCTGATGATAGCCGTTCTCCAGTACGAGATTGCACCCCAAGAAAAAAGACATTGAAAAAGTGACGTAACTGACCTCTGGACACACCCGGCAGCACGCCTTCTTGTCCGGCCTGTACGCCTCTTTCTCCGAGCACTTGAGCGGCGGGCAGCTCACGCGCGGGCACTTGACCTGCCGCGTGGGGAACTCGCACGTGCACACCGCGCACGTGTCGTAGCCGCCGGGCACGAGGTACGGGTGCCACGACGAGCCGGGCGCGTGGTACTGCCCGGCTAGGTGGCAGCCGTGGGACTCATTCCATACAGCTGTTGTTGAATCTGGAAAACCGAACATGCACCATGTTAAGTCTGAGTTCGTCGAGATAAATCTTCACTATTAGGAAATAAAGTGATAATAGTTTGCCTATTTCTATCCCGGCTCGTAGATATACTAGTGAATGTACGAAATATAATATGATATTTACCAGTCGCCGGTGAAGGCAAACATCGTGAGGTAACCGGACCTAATTCATAATAAGGCCTAGTTTTCCCTCTGGGTTGGAAGTTCAGATAGCAGTTGTTTCTAGATCTAGCTAAATACCTTACACTACGCTTTGAACTGTTTAAATATGTACTTTTTTTAATTTAACAAATAGATAGGTAATATATACAATCATGATACAATCCAATACCAAAAGACGGATGAGTTTCCACAAGAGATGAGCGAGGATGCGATGGAGAATTTAAAAACAAATCCTAGAGCTCTACTTTGCGAGAATAGGTATATAGTGATTCTATTGGTGGTAGTAGGTATATAAAACGGCAGACTTACTAGTGCAAATCGGGCAGCATTGTCCTGGAGGCTGAATGGTCGGCACAGCGCAGTTAACGGGTGGGCACCTGACTGGATCGCAGCGAAGGACTCCATGCTCGCAGCCGCACATGTGACATGACTGGAAAGGAAGTACAAATTCATTATTATTTTGGTCACTTTACTATGATGGAAAAAGGGTTAAAACATGATTCGCATGGTAGATTCCATACTTAGAAATGAATACTCGTATAGTCGTCAGCGAATTTCTAAACGCTTCAAAAGATCAACTTGTTACAGAAAAGCCTGTAGGTACTAGCAAAAAATAGCAATTTTTAGCTTTCGGGAAATATCTGAAGCGTCCTTTTATAGTTTTTATACTTGCTCATTGAAAGTCATAGACAAAATCACGTAATCCAAGTACTACAACTTAATACAAGTTAAACAGTCTAGTTTTTTTATTATTTTTCGGAACCCAACATACCTCAACCGACATCCATTGGGCACCGTCTTCGTAAAACCGTCCATTGTAATAGCACGAGGCGGTATTCGGGAGGGAGTTGTCTGGCGGCGGCGAGTTCGACTGCTCCGGCGGATAGTTGACACTCAGCCCGTTGTCCGTCGGCCATGATAACGTTGGCAGGCACGACTCGGGCACGCTTATCTAAAAACAGCAAAATTTTTGGACCTAATTATTAAGAACTTTTCTATGTTTCTTTTTTTGGAAGGTATCTGGCCTCGGACACCGGAGGGTTTGGTCACTTTTTCTGAAGTATATGACATCTATTTTCAGGTATATTAAGTTTAGGTATTTATTTTCATTGAGTAAAGTAGCTGATAAGAGTAATAAGCATAGCGCCACCTAATGAAGTATAAAGTCTTACCTGTTCTTTCTGGTCATCTACGCAGCATGAAAACATTGAGTGTTTAATTCAATAGCATGGATGGACAACAAAATCATGAAATAAGCTTCGAATGAACTAGTGCCGTATTCTAACTTTAAAACACCTGTTGACACGACACAACTTCAATCGACTCCAATGCATTTACTACACAACTAGCGCCTAAACATCTGAATCAGAAATATCAGAATTTGCTAGAAAAAAATTCCGATACAAGTCTAATACAACTTCAATATTGGTTGATTATTTGTTGCGTGTTGGAGTTTGTTTGAGATAGATTGTTTGTGTATTTTAAAATTAGAATACGGCACCAAGTATCGATCACGAATGGGGCTGAAATAAATGTTAAGAAAGTTTTCAGATTAACCGAATCCACATTTTGTTTGTCCGAAGAAAAAAATTCCGGCGTCCTATAGGTATCTACTAGGTTTTAGATGAATTACACGTGTATTTGTGTTGATTTCATATCATGCGCCAGCAAATTCAGCGTCGTTTATGCGTGAATGGCTATGCGATGCCCAATGTTAGGTTACTTAAACATTTTTAGCACAAGTACCTGTGGTAATCGCGTGCGTAATAAAGCAGTGTCGTTATCCGGCGCTCTCAGGTCCAGGTAGGCAGCTCCTGCATACAAGGCTGCCAGCTCGGCGGGGTGCGGCTCCAGCACGCAGCCCTCCACGCCGGCCAGCATGCGGGAGTTGGCTCCCGTCGCCGCGTGGGTTTCGAGGAACGCCGACCAAACGCCTGGGTTGCTGGTCACAACCACCTGCAAGATGAGGGTGAGCTTAGATAATGTAGCAGTTTTGTATACGTAGTTGTAAAAGTCTCTTGTATAAATTTTCATATCAAAATGGCTATGGCCATTTTAGTTTATAGTTATAAAATCCCCATATATATCCCTGATAACTTGATGATAAAAAAACATTTAGGTACGTGTTAGATTAGATTCTTTAGAATAAGCCTGCGAGAAAAAAATAGCAACGTATTTCCTGTTAGAAACATCGGATACATTATTGAATAGCATGCGCTTTAATACTTTTACGTCACACCTGGCCATAATGTGAGTTTTACCGCTCGCTACGCTTACGGTAAAACTCGCATTATGGCCAGGTGGGGACGTAAAATTGTGTACTCACCACGGGCAGTAAAAAAGAAAGCCCTCTATCGCATATTTACAACCCTCGCCTGCGGCTCGGGTCCCAAATACCTGCGATTTCGGGCTTTCTTTTTTTTACAGCCCTAGGTAAGTAATGTACTATTATCTACACCAATATCATTACTGCCTGTAGCACTTGGCGTGGAAATTCGGACTGTCCTGAGTTAGTTGCACAGCTCGTACGGCTGTTCGTTCCTTCTATAGCTCGAGCCAGATTCAATTTTCGACCTAGAGATCTGAATTTAATCGCTATGCCTGACACACGCACTGTTTCCCATAGCCAATCTCCACTGGTTCGCGCTCTACAATACCTTAGCGCGCTCCTCGCATCAGCACCGGAATGTGATATTTTTGCGAGTAGTTGGATGTTTTTGCGTGAAGCGTGTATGAGGTTCTGTGAGGCGATGGATAAACGTGAATCTTCTGTATTCTAGGTTTGTTATTATTGATATTTTTTATCTTGTTATTGTTGTTGTACTAGTCAGTACACCTTTAATAGTTTAATGTTGTATAAGCATATTGTAAGGTATATAGTTATATACATTTGTCTTAAATTTCACAGTGCATTAGTACTAACTGTCATGCTGTGTAAATGTTTTTTTTTTTTTTACAATAAATCATAAATCGTCTATTCCGCGTTCGGAAACCGTATGTAACTACCACCATTATTGCAACCAGTAACGTAACATCTCTGACAGTGTGGTAAAAACGTATGAACATCCATAACCCACGGTAACGTTATGAAGATCCGCGCTCTCCCCGACCGCCGGCACGCGCCCGCGCGACCGCCGACACAATCGAGTTGGTCATGGCGGTGCAATGGCGGTCATTCTACTGGTTTCCGAACACATCATTTAGGATTTATAATATGTGTGTAGATAAAGCAGTGTATGCAACTGTACGTAATTAGGCCTTATTACGTAACAGTTACATAAATTACTATTATGCGTATTTAAAATAAAATGTAACAATTTTTTTCCAGGTACCTAATTTAATTTTAATAAATAAAAACGTTTGCAAAACCACTTATCGCCTGTCTCCAAGCGGTTTAGACGTCATTGGGGTAGAATATTCCCAAGTAAAGTGACCAGTGACCAATAGCTACCTCATAATGTATTCCACATAGAGAATCCACCGATAGCCAAGCGAGACCAGCGACTGGGGTAGCAGACACGGGTGCGCGTGCGTCGGTGCGGCGCAGAAGTGCGGGACCCTCTCCGGCGGCATCCGGCAGCGGGCGGGAAATCAGGCGACCACGGAGGACAGGAGGACCTGGAATGTATGACGTCTATATAATATGTGACACAAATTTCCTACCATCCTACCTAAAAAATCCTACCATATTTGCAAAATGCATTTTTAATATGAATCCATTTACCCTCAGTAGGTATCGTTAACTTATATGAGGGGTCCATTTAATGTAGCTTGAATCTTTACGGGACACATTTTCTTGAAACCCTTTACCTATACGAAAGCATTGTTCAATCAATAATTGGTACAATTATGCATTCACTATTCACTAAACCGTGGAGGTATAAACATGGAAGTTCTAAAAACATTCTATTATCGGAACAGTCAATTTAGACATAGGTGCTTCAAGCAATAAATATAATCATATGGCAAAGATAGTTGTGACTGGAGCTCTAAGATCATGTAAGTTAACATACTTATTATAACATAACTAAGTACTGTTAATTTAGGTTTGCAGCTAAATTCCAATTCATTGCTTCAATAACCAAACCAAATGGATTTAAGAATGCTTGGAAACTACTTAAGATGAAAACGGCAATGAGTTGTCCTTCACGGGCAATTATAATTTATTATTTTATTATCAAGTATCTCTCATTATACGTTGCAGTAGATGTTTTCCCTTTCCCTTGAGTGGTTTCTTAGAAGCTGCCGGTACAGTGTTGATATACTCATGGATATACATTAGTCTGATAAAGAATGAGTCATATTCTTCCTTGGTCAACCGTATGGCTAGTTTTCGACTTCTTATCCTTATCAGGCTGTTCATTGACGCAGTGTTCTTCTTTCCTATGTTTTTTAGGTGTTTCGTCTCAAGGTTAAAAATTAGATACAATTTCGTTACGGGCTGACTTGGAATTTGGTCTTCAAACTTGATCTTACAACAAACTATGCATAATTGTAATGAAATCTGATGACATCATTATGGTATGCAATACCACTACTAGTTTTGCTGTAATTCGTAAAGAACTTACCAACATCAGCTCCAATATGGACAGCTAACTGATCTTCGTATAATGGTGGGAAAATGCGAGCACTGGGCCGAGCCAGAACTCCCACCCTCGTATCCAGAATTTCTACTTGAGAGTGTCGTTTTCCTTGCTCTTCAACTAGAGTGATCTTAGGATCTGTGATTCCCAAGTTTTCAACCTGGAAAATATTGTTGGATTATTGAATTGGATTGAATTGAATGCACATGGTACAATTTCATAAGAACACCTCTGTCATCTATTTGTATCTTTAAATTCTTTTTCTACTCGTCGACTATAATGCTTGCATTGAGACTTTGTAGACCGAACTACTAACGCATACTTTTCGATGGAACTTTTATGGTCGCAAATTTTAGTATCGTCGCGGATGCTGAAATGGATTTTCATACTATTTATTATACAATGATGAGGAGGACTGTCCTCCTCCCCGACCGCCGGTACGATCCAGCGGGAGATCGAAGTTACTAAATTGTATAGAGTGAACAGGTTGTATTTAAAAAATACTATTTCTAATTTAACGATGAAAATAATTCTTATTACCTACATATTTACGTATTATAATACACACCTGTATATCATACACTAGAGATCCCTCCTTATCAATGTACAGCACAGCCATGCCTTCAGGAGCAAGCGAGGCGGGCGCCCTTTCTGCCAGTAATGGAGAATGGAACACCTCGCAGGCAGCTCTTTGCCTGACGCCACCTGAAATGCGGCGCTCTGGGGCTCCTTCTGCTTCCACAGTCAGAAGCAGACGGCCCCGTGCAAGAGAGCGTAGCTCTGCTGCTGATACCGGAGTTGATACTTCGAGGACATTTATCTCGTAACTTGGTTTAGGTACAGTTTGGATCTGTGGAATGTACACACATATACATTTCAAGAATTGGCTAATAAGATTTTGGCTTTTCATTGAAGTTATAACAACCCTTACCTCGTCTATAATCGTTTGATTTTTATCCGGCAGTGTAAGCATCACCCGGACGGCATGATCTTTGCCGGTCGGTGGGAAGATGCCATTGTAAATGAGAGCCAAGTGCAAGCTGGGCGCTGCTCCCGCGGCCCCGGTCACCACGGCGGTTCCTCCCCACCACCCCGCTTCTTGGCCAGGCATGCGGATGTCGTCACAAGCACCGTTTTCGAAGACTGCAGGCGGCTGTTCGGGCTCCAGGAGTGACGTGAACATTTCCGTGGATAATGCCGGGTACCTGATAAAAAAAAGTTGTCAGTAAGTACCTAATATAGTTTTTTCGGGTTCACAAAATATTATAATAGATGCACTACGATAAATTTTATAGTCACCAATTCTCCGATGGTTTTAACCCATGTGATTATCAACTTAGACATGAACATAAAAAAGTGGTAAATTTCTAATGAAAAAGACGTCTAATCGTAAGATGCTTGTAATGTCATTTAAGATGATAACGATGAGGTAACAAGGAACAATAGCAATATCAATTAAATCCAATGCTCAGATATTCTATATGCACTACAATAAAATATGAAGTCGTAATAACTAAATAAACCCATAATTAAAAGTAACGAATCAGGCATACTAGTAGTAGAGCCGCAGGCGAATTTCATAATAAGATCACACGAGTGTTTTAAGGCCTAATTACGTACAGTTGCATACACTGCTTTATCTACACTCATATTATTTATTCTAAATGCCTTATTCGGAAACCATAGAATGGCCGCCATCGCACCGCCACCATGGCCAACTCTCGTGTGCCGGCGGTCGCGCGGGCGCGTGTCGGGCTGTCGGCGGATCCCCGGGAGGGTGCAGGTGTACATTATGTTATCAAAAGTCATAGCAAATCAATAATTGAGCATGAAAAGTTAAAATTACGTTACTGCTACGGATAAAAAGCTTATCATAGTAAAATCGGTCGTGGTAATGCTAGCCATTGCCTACCGTTTTCGAACACGTTTTAGAGAACTTACAATATGAGTGTAGATAAACATATTAAATTATAAAGGCAATTTTTAGGGTTCCGTAGTCAACTAGGAACCCTTATAGTTTCGCCATGTCCGCCCGTCCGTCCGTCCGCGGATAATCTCAGTGACCATTAGCACTAGAAAGCTGAAATTTGCTACTAATATGTATATCAATCACGCCAACAAAGTGGTAAAATAAAAAGTGGAAAAAAATGTTTTATTAGGGTACCTCCCCTATACGTAAAGTGGGGAGTGATTTTTTTTTTCATTTCAACCCTAACGTGTGATATATTTTTGGATAGGTATTTAAAATACTAAAATAATTTTTTGATAATGTAAATATTTTCAGAAATAATCGCTCCAGAAGTAAAAAAAAATGTGTCCCCCCCCCCTCTAACTTTTGAACCATAAGTTTTAAAAATATGAAAAAAATCTGAAAAGTAAACCTTTATAAAACTTTCTAGGAAAATTATTTTGAACTTGATGGGTTGAATAGTTTTTGAAAAAAAAATACACAATTATTTCTGAACTAAGTTTGTAATTTAACCGTATAAGCAGGTGTGTATTGTACCTGTAATTTCTACAAAATTAAAATAAAGTAAAAACGGTGAAAATCGGTTCACGCAATGATGAATTATCCCATAAAAATCATCTTCCATACTTTAAGCTCGCGCGCAATAGTTTACTTAATTTGCCGATAGATGTCGCTGTACATAGAACGCTCATATCATATCCTACATGGCGGTGTTATTTTAACTCTTAAGTGTGGACACTTACTGTGACGGACGAATAACTACGGAACCCTACACTGAGCGTGGCCCGACACGCTCTTGGCCGGTTTTTTATTTTATTGAATCATTAAATCGGTACCGTAACGTCGGGGTACTTTGGCCCTGAAGGGTAACTTTGGCCTGTGGGATTTACTTGGTTCAGGTTTTATAAATGAATTGAATTAATGACACATTGCTATGTGGATGATTAAAACTAACCGTATAAGTTTTATCTTTTTTAATAGACCCTTCTATATGTGATTTTTATATGGGCCAAAGTAACCTAAATTTGGTCAAAGTACCCCGACCTTACGGTACACAATACAAGAAAATAATATTCAAGTTACGCTTTTAAACTGATTTAAAATTAATCTACAAGCGAATACCATAAACTAAAAAGTTTTAATAATACGGAAAGGTGCGTCCTAACCTAAGGCGGTCGTCACACTGCTCCGCATCTCGCAGCGGCGTCCGTTGATGCGTTTTTTTAATTTGTATGTAGAATCTTGATTTTGTATAGAAAAGTCGCATGGTACGACACACTGGCTCCGCCTCGACGCGCGGAGGAGCGAGACGCACGACGACTCGCGCGCTCGGACGGAGACGCGGTGCGTGCCGCAGGGTATGTCAAACCGAGCTCCGCAGTGCCGTATGGATTTTAGTGCAAGAAAGGACGTTGGCGCAATGGATATCGACGTGTATAAGTTTATTTTTGAAATTGAAAGTCGTTCGTTTAATCATAATCTAGGAATTCTTATAAAAGTATAATTGAAGATTGAAGTAGTAGATTATTACTTACTTGAAAGCCAAGGCTTTTCTTCCGCTGTAATAGAACGTCGAAAATTTGTGTCCGCGCCAGTAATAATCACTCCAGTTTTGCTTAGCAAATAATCACATGACGCGGTTGACATACGGGTGCAATTAAAAAACTCTTGGTAATCTCTAGCAAAAGACCCATTTATAGGTCTGGTTTGTAAATAGGGATGTACCCAGTGTCTTCTACGTTTTATGACTCGATTGTACAAAAACCAAACTGAAAGTATCACCGCAGCGTTCTGAATAAGTTCCGTGTCCATTTTATCGACAAATAGGAACTATTTTCACCTTAACGTTCGAATGTGAAATGAACGCGAGACGGAAGTAACGCGGGACGTCGCGCATCGCAGCTCCGGACGGAGATGCGGAGAAAACTCGGACGTTGGTGCGTTGTCTCCGCATGCGAGTCCGTTGCTCCGCGTCTCGCAACGAGACGCGGCGGCAGTGTGACAACCGCCTAATAGCGGGAGGAAAACTAGAGCATCACATCTAGTAAACAAACGTGACATAACTGGCGACGCGTATATTTGAGAAGATGAATGCGTGTTTTAACTTTTAACACTTTCGTCTGGACGTCTTGCTGGGCGAGTATTTATTTATATGCCACTAAAACGACAATGTGCATAAATAAACCTCATTAAGACAACTATTTCAATCCTTACGTTCTTTTCTATGCTTTCCAAACCACATCGAAATTTTAGTTCACAGGACACGTTTGAATTTAAGATTCTTGTCACGATGATATGCCAAATTAACGACCATCATTTGAATTTAAGTCTTGGAAATTAAGAACCGTTCAGCTACTTGCGAGAAACTGAGCACAGTTTTACGCGGTATTTTTCCTATCTCGATACCAGTAAAGGCGGTACTTTCCGCAATTCATCACACGGTTAGTTAATTTACAATACACAACGTGCTATATGGCCGTCGGCTTACAATTCTCAGAATGATTGTTTCAAGGGCACTTTATCATTGAGATCTATTTTAGCGAAGCTTTGATCCCAGTGGGTAAAATAAGTATTTAACATGTAGCTAGTTTAGCCATAAATATAGTTAAGTAAAAACAAAGCAGACACTTATTTCTAATTGTAATTTCATACTTTTACCTGTTAATTCGGCCACTCAAAGTACTATCCATGGAGCTGTTCTTCTCATCACCCCATATCAAAGCCACGTATAAGGACCCCTCACGAAGCAACCGCTTATACTCGCGAGGAACCCGGCGCCATACGCCGCACAACTGTAAAGAACAGATTAGCGTTTAAGATGAATATTCAGGAACGTAACGGAATTACCAAGGATTCCAAAGCACATTTATGTACGCACCTTCTCAGTTTTTTCTTCATATGTTGCATGGACTCCTTTAGCTCTCTTCAAAGGATGTTCAAGCAGTAACCTCTCTCCTCTATCCAAAAATGACAGAGCTCTTGGAGGTGTCATCGAAGGCCCCAAAATCACCGACCAATACAAGTGGCGACGTCGGAATGTAAACCGGGCCGTGGCGACTCCTGGAGCAACAGGCACTCCGGACATGTCATCGCGACGGATGCACAACGGAGACCGACCCGTCAAAAGTGCGCCGAAATCTGGAAATTATTGATAACAGCTACATGACAGATTACAAATAGGGACTTACTTAGATGACCAAAGACACCAAAGTTAGGTCAATATATTTAAATTTGTTGTATTATAGTAAAGCATCCTTACGTTTCATACTTAGTTCGTCTTCTTCGGGACCCATGACAACCATTGGACCGTCTGCTGGAGTAACCTCAGGTGCTGAAACAATGACATTTTTTTTAAATGATCTGCTCAGTGGCATTCGTTTGCTTGTACCAAAAAAGGTAATCAAATATATCCATAAATGTTTGTTCACAACTTTCGTTTCTGTACTTCGTTGTTTAATATATGTAGGTGCCTATATATAGCTACCCTACCAGGTTTTTAGACTAAATATCTATATTGTAACATTATAAATTATAGGTGTACCTATAAGCGCTTTCACCATTCCGTCACTATTCCTTTCTATAGTCGATCTAAAGTTTAACAGGTAGGTAATCACACTAGTTATTTACTTATTTTATTATATCGATGCTAGGTTGATTTGCCAGGCCGTGGTAATGTTAATGTAAAATTTTACAAGATAAGAGGAAGTACCTAATGGTAGCAAAGTTATTTGCAAGTCGGTTGCGTGGGCATTATTATTCGCCAATGAAGGCCCTGCAGCCGGTTCGCAAGACCCTGTCGACCTCTCCATTCGGGTTGATTGGATCAAATGTTATTCAATCGTAGCAGGCCGTCTAGACGGCGACAGCAGAATTTGTGTTTTGCATAGCTTTCTTGTTGGGTCTTGCTGGACGGAAATAGAGAGAGCACTGACATTTCGCGCGACAGTTTGATGGCACCCGATTTGTCGATATGCACTCGTTCTGGCATTGTAACTGCCATACTTTAGCTGAGATCATTTTATGATTTTATATTTAATACGTGGTCGTAGTCACGTATTTATTTACAGCATAAAGTTGATTAGTTAAACTGTGATTTTTATGCAATGTATTAATGTATTGATGTATAATTTTATGTATCATAAACTACAGTACAGATCATCATCCGGGAAAAAAAATGCTTCCAGATATCTGATTACCACTACAAAACTAAACTGATATTTATCATGATTTCCGTGCGAAATATGTAACTAGGTGCATAAAATAGTTATAAAATCAATTAAAATCTCTGCAACACATGACTTACAAATACACTGTAAACATTCATACAAGTGAAATATGAGGACAGGACTTGTTTACGTATTCAGTTATGCCCGAAGACAGATCGTAATCCATAATAATTCATTATAGGCCGGAGACGGACCGAATTTATTGAGTCGCCTCCGTGGCGCCGTGCGGCGTCGATGCTCTAGGATATTTGCAAGTGCACTAAGACCAGTCAACATGTATATTTTGTATAAATCCTCCAATAACTGGCATTGCAATATAATAAAGTATTTCGAAATTTCAAATATTTTTCTGAAGAATTGATATCATTTATTTTCGCAAAACAATTTACAAAGAAAATAAAAACATTAAAAAAAAACTTATAATGAATATATAAAACTTATAAATAAAAAATTTGGCCGAGGTCCGCACCGCTGTCTCTGGGTAGGGTGCCCAGAAGGCTGGCCGCATTGCCCCGCTGGATAGCAATGCTTATCCGCTGGGCGAAATAGTGACCAGCCCTCTGGTCACCAGACGCCTCTATAAGTCGGGTCGATATTTCCTTATAGAGGCGTCGTGCATTTGGACCCCACGGTCCAAGGGTTTCTACCCCAAACGCCGCAAATAAGTAACTCCCTCCTAGGGCAGCATATTTGCGACGTTTGAGGATTTCAGCCTCGGACGCAGCTGCACCAGCAGCAACTTTGGTGCCCGGGATATGGGTCGGCGCCAAGGTATCTACACACGTAGCGTCCCATACAAGCGGCCTACCCATACTCCAGGGCACCAGCGTCATCCCGTCGGGCCGCTTGCTATCCTCTATCATCAGTCCGTTTGGCTCAAGGATCGCAGGCACCTTGGCGCTGACAAGGGCCCGACGGATGACGTCGTTAATGCTGGCATGTCGTGGGATCCTGCCTGCGCTTCGCTGACATGACAGGCCGTGGTGACCAAGATTGTTCACCATTACCCCGCATATACAGCGGTGCGGTAAGTTAGTCGATGCCCCTATCCTTAGACATGTGGCCAGACGGAAAGTGTTGTTGTCCAGCAATGTTCCAATCGTTGTAGATGGAAGTGCCTGCAGCCACAGACCAGCCTCCCATTCAGCTGACGCAATGAGACGAGCCCGGTCTATCGGACTGGTTGCTAATTCCAGGAGCTGGTTCCTTGTCAGTCTGCAGAGGGGCTCGTCCCATTGCCTCTGCGAACCGAGGTTATCCGGAAAGTCTGTGGTAGGGCATGTGAGTGACCATACGTTCTTGGCCTCGGCACAGTGCGCAGCCTCTAGGACCCCAATGGATGGGGCTAAAATTTTCCCAATGAGGATCTGAGCGCCATGAACCGAGGCCAAGAAAGCAGGAAGAGCTATACTCGAAATTTTGCGGATACCCAGGCCGCCAAACCTAATGGGTAGGGTGGCCTGGGTCCATGTTAACTCGCCAAAAGATATGTTAAATACGGAAGTGAGGGTGTCCAAAATTATAGAATCCAAATTTAAAAGCAATATAGGGTGTTTCCAAAGGTGGGACCCGCGAAGAATATAGGTAAATTTTGGAACGAAGAGACAGTGTTTCATGATCGCGTAAGCCGAATGCATGTTAATTTTGTTTAAACGATGTGAGGTTGCTTTAAAATTTTGAATTTTAACATTAATAAAATTTTCAAAGGATTGATCAAAAATAGGGCAGCCTAGGAGGTGAAGCGACTCTTTATCTACGATCTTAATGCCGGGAGCTAATTGTTTAAATAATTCTGTTGTTCGGTCTTTATCTAAACATGAATCTGTGACGTAGAGTTCACATTTTGAATAGTTGAGTGAGAGACCAATACTACCAAAACTGGCGATTAAAGTTTCGAGATCATTTAAAACTGTAGTCGCATCACCACCCAGGGTGCCATCGTCCAAGTACCAAATGTTTAATTTTGAATTTAGATCTTTAATAGAGGGATGAATCGCGAGACTGAAAATTGCTGGACCTAAAGGGTCGCCTTGTTGACAGCCTACAGAAGAATCGAGAACATTTGTTTTGTACAACAGTTTGGATGGTGAACTGTAGCATTGCCACAAAAATTGGTATGTTGTGGGGATTTTTTCTTTAATATGTGACAACAAGGCGCCCCTGTCTACGGAATTGAAGGCGTTCGATACATCCACCTTCAAAACAACTTCTCCCGACTGATGCTCGAGGTATGTACGCACGGTGTGGACGGCGGCTTCGCAGCCACTCTTAGACCCGAATCCTAGCTGCACAGGTTGTAATTCCGCACTTAGGTCTCCGAGTATAGAGCGGCAAGCAATTTTGGCGGCGAGACGGCGAAATGTAGTGCCCACTGCGATGGGGCGAATGCCACCGTCTTTCTTACAGGATATCTGTGATTGCTTCAGGTACTTTGCCAGCCAGCATTATATTAATTAAGGCGGTCAGGCTTTTTAAGACAAGTTCTTTTGTGTCGCCACATCCGCAATAGAGAAGATCTTTCAGATGCTGCGGTGCCAGTCCATCGAGCCCGCCTGCGGAACCATTAGGAAAAGACATAATGGCTGCGAAGATGGCCTCGGTAGTGGTGGTGAGGGTAGGATCGTCAGGTTGTGGGGGTTCGGGAAGGCGAAGATTCACGTCCGAAGGTGGATGTTTAGCCAGAAGTGCTGTTAGAGTTTCTGAATTTGCGGGGGCAACCGCATCATCGGAAAAAAGTAGGCGGGCGGCCCCTTTAATGTCGCCGTCGGAAACTTTGGTTTCTACTTTTTTAAACAAATTATTACTCAATGGTCTAGGTCTGTATTCAGCTTCGGGAAGCGAAGAATAAGAAAGGCAATTGTCCTTGACTAAATTGGTTAAAGATTTAGAATTTTGATCCGGTAAAATGTGCAGCACGTGATAAGAAAAGGTTAATAATTTTTCCCAGTTAGCAGGTGAATTGTCTGATTTAATTGCGGTTATTAAATTACATAGAAATTTAGCGACAGAAATGCGGGCACCCCGTGGGATCCGTTTTAAAACTGGCCGTGTATTTTTTAAATCGCTGAGGGTTTTCCAAAACGGTATGTCTGGGTTAGGTACCTGCGATTGGGCGGGCGCTGAGGAACCGAGCCGTGGCGCCGCACAGGGTGTCGGTTGACTGAGATTCTGGCGATGTTTTCTGGTAATGTGAATTTTGAGGCCTCTGGCGCCTTTGAAAAACCGCGGTTCCAGACATTCGGGGCAGCGGACATAGTTTTCCGATGACGCAGTAACTGGAGTAGGGCAGGAAAGGGACATCAACGAGAGGTAAAATATATGTACAATATAAAAACTTAGACTAACTTTTAAAACTAATTAAAATTAGGATAAAAAGGTAAAGATTATAAAAAAAACACATAAAAAAAAAGTATTATGTAACACTATATATATTGTCTTTGCGGTGTCCAGTCTTCGAACGAAGGGGTACCGGGGGTAAAGGGCCTTTATGCCGGAGTATCAGCCGTAATATGCTGATGAGATGGTGCTTTTGGATGGACTCCGTAAAAAAAGATGGGGAATTTGTCTCTCACGTTATTACGGGATAACGATATATTTTAATGCACTTACTTTAGGTACGTAATATGGACGGCACTAGTAAACACTACAAACGTTTGTTGTTACTACTCGATTTGTTGAATAAAACTCTTATTTACAAACATTTCACTGATTGACAACTAATCGTCAAGTCAACCAGAAAGCGTAGAGGTCCCTTGTGAGCGCTCGGGCTACGGTCCTGTGCTGAGGTTTAGATTTTATTAGTCTATAGCTTTAATAAATAAGCTAGGATCGGCTTGGGTAGCAGTAAGCTACGTACAAATATTTTAATAAGAAAAAACTTTCTCCGGATCTTGTTTGACCGTTGCTAGGAAGTTTTTTTTTTTTTTTTGATCTGAAGAATTCAAATCTGTGCTCAAATATCGGATAATGTTTTTGTGATATTTAGTGTGAATTGAGAATCTAATTTTAGCAGTAAACATTTACACAATATAAAGGACCTACTAGATATTACGTGCCCTGTTACTCGGGGTAACGGGTCAGGTTGAGATGCAGAGGCTGCGCACGCGAACGGCGCCGTAGCACCTTTGACTCGGCGGGGATCGGCGCCCGGGCGCCTGTGTGTAGTGTAATGAATATTTATGCGCGCACATACTCGTATGCCCAGGCCTCTCGGCGCCTTACGTTACGACCAAACTTATTAATGGCATTTAGCGAAAATTTAAACTTTTCATCAGCTACGACGTGACGAGACTGAGGTGTGACAGTTTGATTCGCATTTCGCATACTTCTTCGGGTATATTCGGCGAGGTGCCAAGCGCGGTTATCACTCAGAGCGCGTGCTGAGCGAACCATTATTGCTTACAAACTTGACAAACTAATAAAGCCGAAAGAAATTGTACATACAAGGGAGGAACACTATTTTTCATAACCTTCAGATGTCAAGCATTTCTTTTGTTAGATAAAGGAAAATCTGTACAAAACGAATATTTACCTTGAGACTTAGGATCGCTGCGAGTTTTTCAATCGCATGATGTAACCTGGCGCCAGGCTAGCGACGCCGGCGCCATTCAAAGCCGAGCATACAGAGCGACGATCAATAATTCATTGTAGAAAAATAGTGTCAAAAAATCCCTTAGTTTAAATTTAAATGACAGTCTATTTATCAAAAGACATTGAAATTAAAATAAGATGATTTCCATAGTTTTCGGCATCTCGCCATCTCTAGGATATATGTTTGTAAAGTTGATTTTAAAAACACGAATTAGAAGGAAACGTGTGTAGCCTTATCATTTAGGTCTGGGATGCTGCAACAGCTTTATTTAACATGCTTAACTTGGTTAGTTAATAAATAAATACATAAAAAATCCAAGGACAATCTTACACAAATCGACCTCGTTCCACAATAAGGTATACCACTACACGATGATATACATGTATAATATGTAGATAATAAATACCTACTTAAACACGTTGAAAACATCAATTAACAAAAAATAATAACAAACGCACAAACAATTTTCCTCCCAGCCAACTCAGCCCAGGACCTCCAGCTTCGAAAGCAGAGTTCACTATCGACTAGGCCACGGAGGTTAGCTGAGACACGTACGCGTAGGTAACCTACTAAAATTATATTGATGCGCATCCATATTTACACTCACAATTTCGATTAAATTGGGTTTGGTCCAGACATTGTTACACGTATGTTGGTGTATTACTGATGTAGAAAAACTCCTTAATTCAATTTGGGATTTGAATTTTTTATCAATTGTTAACTGATTTAATATCTGTCAGTTAACGTCTGAATACTCTGTATGTCAATATCTTGTTAACCCTAATTGAAAACACAATGACGTGCTACTTAATGTACAGAACCGTAACAGACTTGTGAAAACCTCTTCAAACTAGGAATAACGTATCTACACAACAAACACTATATCCACTCATACCCTAACGTCTTGGGAGTCAGGGTTTGTATCAAATGCCGATTTACTTTAAGTTTCTGTCTGTATGTAAGTATAGGTTTCTATAATAGGTTTCCTTTACGGTTTAAAAGTATTAACATTTAACTTTTAGTACTTTTTGAGTCCTAGTAACATAATATTTTTAAATTACGAGTTCATTATTTAGTTGGCAGTAGCTCCTTATACTACATCCATTCACATTAGATCTACTCCTAAGACAGTGTGTGAAAGTAATTGAACTGGTCGTATTTAAAAGTTTATTGGAAACCATTTTATACATGTAAAGATAGACTTAAAGCCATATTGCTACTCCCACTTAGCTGCAACAAGAACGTAAGTACATATACCTACGGTTTTCAAGGAAAACAATTTTGTGCTTTGAACTTGAAAGTGTTTACCGATTATTAGAAGATGGCTGGACCGATTTGGAAAATTCTTTTTTCGTTTAAAATATATACTTCACAGTTGGGCCAATTGCCGTCAGGTTAGGATCTGATGATGGGATCCTAGAGAAATCGAGGGAACTCTTCAACTATTATAGACATAGTGATTTGAGTATTTTTTACAGTAGCTCGGACATTTGCTTTCGGAAAAGTGGAAGCTAAGTTAAGTCGGTTCTTTTTTTGTTTAAAATTATTGGAGTTCATAAGTACCTACCGGCCGTTAGGACTTAGGACTTGCTAAATCATCTGAAATATGAATCACTGTTCACATTGAGCTAAGTGATTAGGTAATCCATACTGAACAACTTTTACAAAGTCTTAAGTCCTAAATTAAGTAAATCCATGATAAAAACCAAAAACCAGACTAAAACAGTGTCTTCTCAAAATTATCTTGATTTATGTTATGAGCATGCTAGTTAGTATTTATTTTAAAGAAATTTATAAGATGAGTTTATTAGGTTAAATTGTTAAAGTATAAAACAGAGCGCCTCTCGCCATCAAACGTTTGGCGAGAATATACATGTACGAAATTTAAGTTGTTATTTGAATATATAAATAAATTTAAAAAAAAACTATGGGACGAAATCCGAAATCGCGAAAAAAAATTTGGCTTCCTCATAGCAAACGCCAACACCTAATCGGCCGAAATGTAAGAAACAACCAAAAAAAATTCGCGATTTCGGAGTTGGGCCCATTATCCCTTGGTAAAAGGTTCAGTAACGCCTACCTAATCACTTAGCTCATATGAACGGTGATTATTATTTCACACTGTATATATCGGTCGGTGGTGGTAGCCGGATCTTTGCCGGAAATTCTTAGCACCCCTGACCCCGCTAGTACCCTGGCCGCTACCATAACCAGGGCACCGGGGGTCGCCGGACACTCGGGGCCGTGGTTTTTGTGTTCTTTTCATGGGGGGTGAATGCCGTAATCGCCACGCTTGGCATGCGGGTTGGCGATCGCAGTATCTCCACCGCACTCCGAGGATGCTGCTGCCCATCCCCCGGTGGTCTTGGCCGTAGTTTTAGGGTCATACTCCGGGTCCGAGGTCCGGGTCCGGGTACATATCGTACTGAAACGTGGTCGCTTACAATGGGCCTCATAAGAAAGCTCAAAGTCACCCAAAGGGCAATGGAGAGGGCTATAGTTGGAGTCTCTCTTCGTGATCGCATCAGAAATGAGGCCATCCGCAGCAGAACCAAAGTAACCGATATAGCCCTCCGAATCGCTAAACTAAAGTGGCAGTGGGCGGGGCACATTGCTCGTAGAACCGATGGCCGTTGGGGCGGAAAGGTTCTCGAGTGGCGACCACGAACCGGAAGGCGCAGCGTAGGTAGACCCCCCGCAAGGTGGACTGATGACCTGGTGAAGGTCGCGGGAGTCCGCTGGATGCGGGTGGCGCAGGACCGGTCATTATTGCGCTCTTTGGGGGAGGCCTATGTCCAGCAGTGGACGTCTTTCGGCTGATATGATGAATATGATGACTGTATATATCTAAGAAACTCTAGGTATCTATTGGTAATTTGGGTATGACTAAAGGTAATTAAAATATGTCAAATCTAAAGTCTAGACACAAAGGACAATGAAGTAGATATGTAGATCTTTTTTTAAAGTGACCCATTTTTATTGTGTTTGAAATGATTATGCTTCAAACACATGTATTCGATCCTTTAAAGTGAAGTGATAAAGTATAGTCTATGTAGCTGTATGTTTGGTCATGTGATATAATGCCATAAGATCAGGAGATGTCTAGGTGTAAATAATATAGGAGTCTAATCTGGTAGACCACGTCAGTACAAGTGGATTTTTCTTTAATGCCATGCCCCTTGACGTCATTCAATGATATATGTTGTGTACCATGTACTTTCGTGAATACGTTTGTAAATATGATATATCGACGAACGAATGTGGTGTGTAAGAACGTTGTTATGATCATCTTGTTACCACGCGTAGCATAACGTTTTTGTAGGTTGTTACGTGTTCTGAAATCTACAGAGATTTTAGACCAATTTAAAGCTATAAGAACAACATCTGGGTCGATAGTTCTATTCATAAGAAATGACGAAATTTGATATCTTAAGTTTATAGTCCGGCAAAAAAATTTACTTAGTCAATAACAGTAGAATTAAAAAAATACACTCACCCCTTTTATTGGGCTCAGATATTCTCTATTCATGCTCCACCTTACTGAAACTCTTGCCAAACTATACCCACATAATGCCTAAGTTATTGGAATAACTACAGCCGTACAGTCACCGGCAATAGTATATCTTCCTTCACGAAGGCTGCAAAAATATGTCACGCTATTATTCGTAGGGCCATAGCAGCGTGTCACATACTTTTGCGGCCTTCATGTAGGAAGATATACGCTTGCCGGTGACTGTACAAGACAAGGCCTAAATCTCGATTAGTTTAGTTCGTGTTTTTTTTTTTTATATTTTCATAGTAATTTTTGAGAGTGTTTGTAATATGTATTACGATCATGCTGATGATCCTAACAGTAACGATGTCAAAAATAGACATTAAAAAACACTTTTCTGTGCGTATTTTACTTTGATAAAACGTAAATTAGTCGTAATTTCAAAGTAATCCTACAATTTCAACAACCTTCAACACAGTTATATCACATTCATCCTATAACACGTTTAAAATTAATCTAATTCGAAATCAAACCAATAATTATTTTGTATCTAAAATGTAAATTATCTTTTACAATTCTTTGCAATACCTTGACCTCGTCTCGGCTGAAAATCGCTTCAGTTTCAGAGAGCGAGTGACATCATGTCTGGTGACGTCACGGCCGACGAAAGCGACATGTCGCCAACCACGTATTCGTAAGTGCTCATTACACATTATAATTTAGCATTGGGTTCGTTGTAATTTTCATTAGATCGAAGTGAACTAAAAAAGTTAACAAAAAAACCGAGCGGTTTTATCATTTTATTTTTTTATTGTCCCTATTCATTTGCGATCACCTAATTAATTAACACTTTGATACATACTTACGCATTTTTATTCAGGTCTAGCTTGTACTGAGTTAGCTTTAGCTTGTTCTGTTCGAAGTAAGTAGTTATGAAGCTACTTATAAAGGCTTACACGGAATCGTGTTTAGTATGGATCCGACAAAAACCAATGATAAAGAATCTCAAGGACTACCGAATGAACAACCAAACTCCAGGGCTCGATTCGACATGCCAAACTGTGAGACGTGGATGTCACACTTGTATCGCTAGTGGATAGAGTGATATCCAACTCTGTCAGTAGGTCTCGTTAGAGCGTTTTGTCTATGGCTATGGCCACCATTTTAGATATCACTCTTGAGTGATTCCACCCCAAATTTCAACTGTCACGAAAGTGTGATATCATAGTTGTCTCGCAAGCGACTGTCAGTTATGCCATGTCGAATCGGGCCCAGTTTTGATCATAAAGTCACACGACAATGTATCAAAATCACAAGAGTCATACAAAAAACAAATGTGCAAATTATTTTGTAGGTACATGCTGTTGCCCACGGGTGCCTAAGTTTTTATACATTGTACAAATAGCTGTTATCCAAAAAATCTAAAAAATATTTTTAATCAGAGTTAAACTGGCGCAGTATTTTGGTACGCAATGTTTTTTTTATATCACGACGATGGCAAATAAGCATACGGCCCGTAGCCTACCGTAGCCTATGGACGCCTGCAACTCCAGAGGTGTCACATACGCGTTGCCGACCCTTTACAAAAAGGAGGACTCACTGTGTTGACGGCTAAAGGAACAAGAGGGTTAGGTATTTAAACAAGACACAATAATCGATCGTTAAAAGCGCCTAATACCTATATAACATTTCCTTACAAGGTACACGTCATTCTATTGTATACGTTGTCGTGATTCTATTGAAAGTTACAAAGATTAAATTTAATATTACCCACCTACTAAAATCACGCAAAAAGTGACGGCAATATCAATGTGAGGTGATAAGATAAATGGTTACATTTCGCGCCACAAATTTTGCTACTACCTACATGCATTTTTTATTTTGCATTTTTGCATAGTTTGTCTTGAACATTTAAATTTGTCATAAAGAATAGCGGTCTGTAGGTTATTTAAAATGCAAAAGAGATTCCGCATTTATAATTGTTAACAAATAGACAGAATAAACACCGGAAGTGGTTAATAGCCGTGCGAAAACGCAGTGAACACACAATAGACTAGATTAACTGCCTCATAATTTACTGTATACATTTCTATGCAGCCGGAATCACACTTGAACAGTTCTAAAATATAGGATGTACCTACCGTATTCACAATCTTTAGTCTATTTGGGTAATTAGTATAATTACTAAACATCGGTATCAACGTTCAAATTTCGTGGCACTTGGTAAGGGTCGCAAAAAAAAAAATACATAGGTATCATTGTTTTATTTATTAGTAATAAATAACATTTAATTTATTTTTATTCTTAATCGTACTTTGGTAAACTGTACATATATTTAAAGAGGTTTATATTCTTAATACGTCATAGAACCTCAATACTCATTTCATTATCCATTTGTAAAAAAAATTCTAAATGCCAAATAGGCAACAAATGTCAATTTAATTGTCATGCAAAATAATATGTGGTAAAATCTTCAACGATAATAGTTCTTAAAAACACTTACAACTACAATTTAGCATTGATAAATCTTTACCCAACTCCCTATCAGACTTGAGAAAATGGATTTGACGCAGTATACTGATTTTATATTCACTAACGAAGGTGCTTGCTGTACTATTTGCGAAATGAATATAAAAAAGAAAAGGTACAATATAGAGAAACATTTGAAATCAAAATCTCATCAAGATAAATTATCTGATTCACGCTGCCATTTACAGGATATAATACGAGATAATGCTGATTTCGAAATTAAAGACGATATCGTATATTGCAAATTGTGTAATTCGAAATTATTTCCCTCTAAATCTAGTATCGACCGCCATTTAAAAACAGATTTACACAACAAAATTCATAAAAATAATGCACAAGAAAAATTTAATAAAGATTTAACAGAGTTTATGATTTGTTCGAATATACCGTGGTCAAAATTAGACAATCCTAAATTTAGAAATTTTGTAGAAAACCTTTTAAATCATAAATATGGAAACGATATTACTGTGCCGAGTGAAACAAAAATACGAGTAAAATGCTTACCTGAATTGTATGAAAAGAAAAAAAATGAATTGAAAGAGAAATTACAAAATAAAATGATTTACCTCAGTGTTGATGAAACATCAGATTCCGTGGGAAAAAAAGTGGCAAATATTTTGATCGGAGCTCTAGATGGAACTAGTACCCAGCCACATTTATTTGCTTCTAAGGTATTGGAGGCGACTAACCATTCGACAATAACCAAACTCGTTGAGGAAACCCTTGAAGATCTTTGGGGCGATGAATACAAAAAAAACATGGATAAATTATTATTTTTTATAACGGATGCCGGTTCCTACATGGTAAAAGCAGCTAAAAACCTTGTTCAGAAATATAAAAATATGACTCATGTAACATGCATAGCACATGGATGTAATCGAGTCGCAGAGATAATTAGAAGTCTTTACCCGACCATAAACAGTTTGATTGACTGTATCAAAAAAATATTTCGTAACGCTCCTTCAAGGACAAATTTATTTCATCAAATGTGTGTAAATATTCCTCTACCACCCCGACCCGTGATAACAAGATGGGGAACATGGTTAAATGCTGCCTCATATTATCACATGCATTATGATAAAATCAAATCTGTCATCGATGCCTTAAATCCGCGTGAAGCGAGTGCAATTTCTAAAGCAAAAAAAATTTTCCGTAACCGGAATTTAAAAACTGAGTTACTATTCGTCGATACACACTTTAGTATAATTGCTAAGTCAATAAAATTATTGGAGGATCCAAAACTGAGTCTAGCAGAATCATTAAACATTGTTCATGGTTTGCAAAAAAAAATATCAACGTTAAGGTTACATCAAAATGCCAGAAAAGTTTATTTTAAATTAAAAAGTGTATTAAAGAAAAATCCTGGTTATAAGACTGTACAAATAATTAACCAACTATCTAAAAACAACGAGGGTGAAATACCAGAAAGTGTAAATAAAAACTGTGTGCAAAATTTTCAATGCTTGACATACCTTCCTATTACCTCAGTCAGCGTGGAAAGATCTTTTAGTCATTTAAAATGGATATATTCTTACAGACGTCAAAGATTGACAGCAAAATCTATGGAACAAATTTTAGTGATCTATTCTAACTCGTAAAATATTGTATGCCACACCTGGACATAAAGTGGCTTTTTCCGCACGCTACGCGTACGGATAGAGCCGCTTTCTGGCCAAATGTGCACATATTTTTCCAACACGGGAGGTAATAAAGAAAGCCCTCGATCGCATAATTACGTCCCTCGCTTGCAGCTTGGGCCGCAACAATTGCGATTGCGCGGCCTTTCTTTGTTTTACCACCCTAATTAGGAAATGTACTATTTAGGGGCTTTTTTATTTACATATACAAAATAAAGGTTAAAAATACTAAGTGATTTGTTTGTATTTATTTTTCTGCCAACCGTACATTGCCACGAAATTTGAACGTTGATACCGATGTTTAATAATTACTTAATAGATGAGATGATTAATTGTGAGATTTTTGAAAAGAAAAGCATTTACTTATGTCAATATACACGGCCACGTATTTCGACTAATTTCAACAGTATTCTTGTTCATGAGATACAACCTACTACCAGACGGACGGACGGACAGACAGAGTGGCAGCTTAGTAATAGGAATCCGTTTGTCAACCTTTGGGTAAGGAACTTTAAAAGGTATAGTTTATAAAACAGGAAAGATGCACTCTTCCTAAATCACATAACTCTTATTAAGTACCTACGAAATCGGAGGATAATGAATCCATCTAGCGTTTACTCTGCTTTATTCCATGGTCAAATGGAGCCTGGGGTCCGCTTAGCAACCTTTCCTATGAATTGGCTTCCAACCCTAGGATATATTGTATTCGTTATTTATTGAAATAACGAAGGTCCTAACCTCAAACGTTGTTACTCGTCATTGCACTCAAGGCAGATCTATTAATAACACTCGAGGGGAAAGAACACTATACGATAGATTACACAATTCAGTGCTCAACCTAATTAACTAGTAACCCATAACCAGGCTAAATAAACTTGTCCATTGTAGATAACAATAATTGTACCTATTGTTTTACGACAAGTGCTATCGAACTTATTTATTAAGTGAAAAAGTACTGGCTGTATAAAAAACAGTACAAATTTTTAAATATTGGTTTAAAATTATTATTTTTATATATTTGACTGATGATCTCCAAAAAAGAAAAAAAATGGGTTTCATTTTCAAAAAATATTTCTTAGTGGAGCTGTGTAGAAAAAAAACTCTTGAAAAAAAAAATTCTACTCAAACATTTCTTTATGCCAATTAAATTACTGATAGTGGTTTTAATGACTTGGGCACAAAAGTTAATTAGTTGACACAACAAATCTTAAACAAAATTGATTTATTTACTCTTGACACTTAAGAACTTAAAAAATATTTATTAATTAAGTTTTTACTACTGTCGTAGAAAAAGTTTCGTGTGCATAATTAGGTCTTAAAATTCTCGGGTCTGTTCGGCTTCGCCTCACTTTGACCCTCGAATCTTAAGAACCCTTATTATATACCTGTTGCACAAAATACTATTAAATTTCAAGGTTTACCTTTAAATAGTTTATACGTTAACTGTCGGTTTCGGTACCGAAGATACTGGCCGCATTTCCTTATTGAATTGCTACTGTTTTGTTGAGCGAAATAGGTAGTTGGCAGTTCTTCGGTCCCCATTTTTTTTCCCCCAGATTTCGTTATCTGAATCTCTTTCGCTCTTTTTTACCAATTGCGATAGAGAGCGAGATAACGAAAAGTTTAGTTTTTCGACATTCGCGGTTAGGCAGATACTAATAATCGAAATAAAGATAGATAAATTAAAGATAATAGAAAAACAGACACAACCAAAGTTTGTTTACAATTTAAAAGTTCACTTTGCCTACTTGTTGTATTCGCGGATTAAAAGCGTAAGCGACGGTTGTCAAATGGTACCCTTTTGATTTCGACTATCACAGTTATTGATACATAGTTTTGCTGTAAACTGTTTGAGTAAATACTAAAAGGTTCCTTAAAACTAGTGTTATAGAAATATGGAATACAGATTAAAGCCATATTTCGATGAAATAGGATTTTCAAATTGATTATGTACCTCATTATTAATTATTTATCAAGACTGTGATTTACTCTAGGTTAACACAAAGAACGCATAGATGGCGTCTAATTTAGCTTCAAACGATTCTGTTGCTGAATTGGGTATGCACTTTTAGATCACATCGTTTTTAATGTAAATTATATTTTGTAGATTGTATGATTACCTATCGTTATCAGTTTTATATTCGCGGGCCTTGAGCTAAATTATTAGACATACATAGTAACAATTTAGAACGATTCGACACAACAAGTTCTGGGTTAGAGCATCTCGAATTAATCTTAATTTCATAAATATTTCTTATACAAGACACACATTTGGACACACTTGTTGTATGTTGAAACTGTTACGTTGATAATTTATCTCTAATTCCTTACAGTTTCCACAATGGAAGAGATCCCTTATAGGGATAAGTTCACCTTTGTACACAATAAACTGCTGCTAATACTACTTCTGCTACTACTACTACTACTACTGCAAGTTGTAAGAAAAATATGTACTAATGATACTAAATATAGGTAGGTACAGTCGACGTCAAAGATATGCTTATAATTTTGCAACTTATTACAAAGGAATAAGTTTCAAAAGTGTAATCATATATTTGACTTCGACTACCACTACCACTTCCAAAATGAAAATAAATAGTACCATTAAAATTCATTGCATTTAAATAATAAATAAATAATGACAATTTCAAAAATTAATGCCAATGTTTGGCTTCCCCATAGAAAATGACAACATGTGATCGGCTGAAATATATGATACAGCCAAAACTTTTTTTCCTGCAGTACATTAGGGGCGCTACGTATTCCATCCCATCAGTCTCGGCGATGCGACGTGATGCAACTCGAAACGTGCTGTTCGCGTGTCTGTGCAAGCCTTCATTGCGAATTCTCCCGCCGAATGACTTGCCCAGTCGGCGTCGCACTAATTTATAGGTTATATTCGTAATGATTGCGGCAAAGAATGTTTATAGCACAAGGTGCGGTCTCATTGTTGTCTTGTCGATAGTCGAGGCCCTACTTGCCGCATAGCTGTCCAAAGAATGCAAGTACCCACTCGCATTCCATTCCCATAAAATTTAATTTTGAATCGATCCTAGATGGACGATATGAATATTTTAGTAAAGCTTATATAATGTACCTACGTAACCATTGGAAAGTAAACAACTGACGCCGTGAAACCGAATTCGCAGTATGCATAAACGTTTTTATTACCATACAAACCTACACAAAAAGCGTTTTACGGATTTGTACGACAAGCTGATTTTACCGAGCTAAGATAGGCGGCCGCTCAGATGTATTGAACAACGGGGAATCGCTGCATTAACGCCCTCGATCCCATGTAAGGTGGCGCCGAATGCGGCATTGTACCGACTCGGCATTTCAGCGGCGGCCTATACGCAGCCGTTTAAGGCGAACCGTTTACCCAAAAAAGTAGAACAACAAACCGCGTCTGCGCTGTTTACACGACGGCCAACACTTCGGCCGCATTTGTCCTGTGGTGAAACGCCTGCAATTTGCATTTTGCGCCTACTTAGCGCGCTGCGCTTGAGGCTGTTTCGTGTTTACATTTCTCTCATACCTATACATATCCTTATAAAACGCGCAGTTTAAGAACAATGAACTAATTCACGCCTTATCTCCCAGTTATACAAAAAGAACAGGGAATTCTTAACAATCAAACGCTTGTCACGTACCTACCAAATTTTGGGCGATATGTCAATTACTTCCTGTTTACTTACTCCTGACGCCTAATTGGCATTGGCCAATGTGCAAAGATAATTAAACATACAAAGGTATCTCGAACAGACACCTCTTTGCGTTTTCTCCGTCGCGCTTAAAGTACATAAAGATGTTTGCTCTTTTAACTAAATAAATAGTGTTGCGAGGTGAGCTGTGTAACTTGAGCTGTGTATCCTAAGAGCCCTTTCACATTATCTTACACGACACTGGGGCAAATAAAATGCATGAAATGAGTAGCTTAGCCTACGTTCCCCTCTTTGGTAGGTACTTTATGGTTATTGAAGCCAAAGGTAAGGCAACGTGCGCATTCTAGCAGTTCACAACTCAAGGCTCATGTATAAATACTAGTGTTATAGTATAGTGCCCTAAAAAGTTACATATATTCTTGTGAGGTATGAAGTTGGGATAGCGAATCTCGGAAGCATGAGAATCTATGTCATATCAGATTTATAATGTGTGATATCGACTTCCAATACTCAATTATATCGTCCAAGACAAGGATGATATAGACATGGATTGACAATATCCATACAAAATCGCCTTCCCTTATTTCAGGTTAAAGCACTAGCGTCATCTATCGGTCACCACAAACATTAAATTCTAGTTTCTAATATTTTGTTCGGCGTTAACGCTGACAGAATAACTCGACTCCAGACTCGACAGATGGCGCGGTGGCACTTAGTACCGAAAACAGACGTATAAGCTGAAGGTTCGAGGAACGCGATTTTGTATAGGCATTGTCAATCCAATAGTCTTAAACATCCTTGGTCCAAGATAATGAGAAAGGCCTCTTAGGAGACAAATTAGTTTTATTTAAGGGCTATTCTCGTTAACACATTAAGCGCTGACACCAAAAACGTCGTGTCGTATGAGCTGTAAAAGAGAAGGCAAATGACAGGCAGGCATGTAAATTGCTCCACCGACAAGAGCTTAGCTCTTAAATATATGATGATGTACTTCTACATACGTATATTATTGTTTAACAATGTAGGAAAATATTTAAGAACAATACGATGTTCATCCGACCAGTGAAGCAATATTACCAACTTTCTTAATTAACAACCTATTTTTGCACAGATTTTCAATTATAAAATAAGCACGTGTTCAATAGTTTATATAAAATAGGTTGTCTGCAATATCAATACAATATCAAGTACATGTGAGTGACATACGGCATAGTTGATGAAGTTTAATTAAGAATGGACATCAGCGCGCTTACGTTACCCAACCACATATAAACCTATGTTACATCGGGATACTCATTCAATTATAGACCATGTCCCCGTGCAGTAAAGTACACATTTGAACTATTTTAAATATCACACAGTGCCGTTTCTTGTGATGAGGCAGCGCGTGACGGCACACGCATTCCACTCTATACTCGCAAATTATAATTACAATTTACTGTGATTTTACCAGATTTATTGAAAATGTTTGATATTTTTCTAGTGTTTTGTGTTTCTATGTACACTTATTCCATTTTCAGTATGCTTAAAGATCAAAAGACACCTCGACAAATCTTTAAGTTTTAAGTGTCATTAAAATGCCCTTAAACTTAAGAATCATGGCTACCATTGTATTGCTTGGAAATTGGTCAAGAACATGAAACATATTTTGCCTCTTCGACAGTATAGGTTAGATCTTTTTCTCTAGAGATACTGAATTCTTAAGAGACAATGCGGAAAAACAAAGGCGAATTTACAATAAGTTTTATGGACATAAATCTACATAATTTTTTTATTGTAAATATGAAACGTACATTTAAAAAAATATATTATAGGACAATCTTACACAGACCGACCTAGTCCCACAGTAAGCCCAATAAGGCTTTTATTGTGGGTACTAGACGACGATATATATATATATATATAGATAAATACTTATGTACATAGAAAACATCTATAACTCAGGTACAAATATCTGTGATAACACACACAAATAAATGCCCTCACCAGGATTCGAACCCGGGACCTCCTGCTTCGTAGGCAGGGTCACTACCGACTAGGCTAGGAGGCCGTTAAAAATATAATATATAAGTTTTCATGATAAAAGCATGCTTGTGCTTATGCGCGTAATCAATTAAAATAGCGAATTTAATTGCTACAACTGTTAATTTCATGATTCGTTTAAACATTAAAACACACCTCATCAACCAGTGATAATCATAGTCATTTCGTGATTAGCTATACAATACAAATATTATTCCGTTTATCGATATATCGATTCCGGATATCGATAAACTGTTAAACAGGTGTCTAGTAAGTAAGTATAGCATGTGTACCTTATTGCAACATATTAACTAAAGTAATGTTTACAGATTTTTGGCAAATTAGGTATTGTCAAATTATACACCGTGGGCTCGAATAACCCGACAGACAGATCTTAACCACGAATTTCTGAGACCAAAAGAAGGAATAAAAGATTATGTGAGTTTAGGTAAATTTCGCCAAAAAAAAATTTTTTTTTTTATATTTTGAATGTTTATTGGATATGAAAAGTAAATGTTATTAATAAAATTATCGCCTTTAGGCCACCAAAAGTACCAATTTGTTTTAACAAATTGGTACTTTTTTACCAATTTGTTTTAACAAATTGGTACTTTTTTACCAATTTGTTTTAACAAATTGGTACTTTTTTTGTAAAAATTTTGTTTCTGCAAAGTTTTTCTTGTCACTTTGATATCTGTCAATAAGGACGTGTAAACTATGCCCAATAGTGGCAACAACGCCATCAGAAAGGCGTTTTGTGCTGAGTTTATTTTTTTAAAATTGGTATTAACTCTGAAACTAGGGGTATTCCAAAAAAGTTTATAGGACATTTTAGTATCTAAATATGAACAGGAATACACTGTTAAAATCTTTCTAGCTATAAGGGCCCACGTTGTATTTACATGATCTCATAATTTCCTGATCCAACGTTCCGTAGCTACCAAGCAAAAAAATAATAAAGAACTAAATGTACCTAGCTGTGTTGTTGTTTTGGTTAATTGATCAAAATATAACCACATCATTAGCAAAAATATTTAGGTATGGATTTCATTGACGTACCTAACAATCGAAGCTTTAAAATGAGTCAGCTACGGCACGCCTTGGTTTGTTGACATATATAAAGGATCGGTCCATAAATTTACTGAGAAGCTGATTACAATATAATATACCCACTAAGATTTAGTCTCGAATACAAAGAGTGATTTTTTTTAATCCATATAATTTTTTATTTGTAGACTATAATGTGCGCTTCTAAGCCGTTCTAAACTCATCCAGATTTAAAAGAAAAACAAGCTTGTGCCAACACTGTATGCAGATCGACATTGTTGTGTCGTGCATATCCCCTTAGTTAACCTTAGTGGAAAAGGTTAAATTACAGTTACACAATTCTCCTAGAAATTTCTAATTTAATGGCTGTCATTTGGCGATATCTTAATCTATTAACATTTACATACGATATGTGAAATGTCAGTAAACCTCATTTCGCATATTTAGAAGGACAGTTTTATGTTACGAGTGTGCGCAACAGTTTATGTCCAACTTTACTGCACTGCATAGAAAAGCTGTTTATCATAAGATTAGGTTCTGCTTCCTACAAGTTTATATTCGTATGTTTTCAGCTTCTAACACGAAATGGTATTAATCTCGCTTTTTATTGGGGTCCCATCTTGAAATAGTCCAGTGCTGTGTCGATCTGTCTGTCTGTCCTGCTGGTACTCAGTAAATCTTAATTAGCGACTGTTGCACGCCTCCCTATTCTAATTTAGTTTGTGAAAGCAACAGAATTAACTGTTAAGATTAGTTAAACTAAGACTGACTAGATAAGTCAGTACGTTAAATTGTAACTTAAGGGTTAAAATAAATCCATCGAGATTCGAGACCATGTGCCATTAAAAACACAACTATCTCAAACATAACTCCAACCAACACAACAAATAATCAACCAATATTGAAGTTGTATTGGACTTGCATCGGAATAATTTTGAAGCAAATTCTGATATATCTGATTCAGACGATTAGACGCTAGATGTATTGTGTTGTTAATGCACTGGAGTTGTGTTGAAGTTGGATCATGTCTGAACGTGTTTTAAAGTTAGAATACGGCCCTATGTTGCTTCATTTGGTAATACAAGCAACTCAATAAACTAAATTAAATTTGCAAACATTGTTAGTTAGTACTTATCTGCATTACCCGAAGGTTCACTAGTAGATAATGCTCTATAACATTAAGTTCGCCTGTAGTACAATTGTATTTTTCTTTTATTTAATAGTAGTCGGTAGGTTACTTAGAAGCTTAATACACTCATAGGAACATAAATAATATGAAGATGATGACCTAAATGGTATTCGGACGAGTCAATCAGCAGCAGCGGTCATAGTCTAAACAGTCCTAATCCAAATTGATGATATACATACAACCATGACTCACTGCTCACAGATACTTGACGGTGTTTAAAGAATTATCAGTGAATCATGCGCAAATATTTCGATCAGTCCAGCTAGACAAAGGTCAGGATCGAGATAAACTCAGAGGAAGTTTGTGGAAACTTGTGACAAAAGCAAATATTTGATGTGTCATATACGCCATTAAATATTAAGGCACACGCTAATTTTGAAATATGGACTAATGTTGTCATAATAACACTCAGCGGTTTTACCTGGGATTCTTTAGATGAAATACTATGACTAGTCCAATTTAAATAAATCATCTTAATTTATAGACATATTTATAAATTGCAATGTCCCGGCTAGAGATGGCTAGTGAGTAAAAACTCACGGGTAAACTCAGTATTTACTCAATATAACCGTACTTACTCGTTTATACCCAAATTGGTGGGTATAAACTATTTAGAGTGCTGAAAGGGTTATAGAAATTTGAAACCTATGTGTATTTTGTAAGCCGCTATTGGATTATGCAGTCAAAATTGTAAGAAAGATATTTTTAGGAGGGGCACTCCATAAATGTGACTAATTGTAACAAAAAAAACTAAGAAACCATCAATGTGTGGCACATTATTAAACGGGTCTTCAAAAATAACTTGAATGTTTCTAAACATTTTTTAAATATAAATTGCATACTTTTGGAAAAGACCGTCTCTAACGGCCTATATAATGTTTATCCCTCTAAAACTTTTGAACCAAACCACAAAAAAATATCGAGATATTAGAGCCTAGAAAACACTATTAAATAATGACTGATGATGATGCAACTCCAATACAACATCAATATTGGTTGATTATTGGTTTTGTGTTGAACTTATGTTTGAGATAGATTGTGTTTTTAATTTATTTTAAAATTAGAATACGGCACACGCAACACGGAAATGTTACCTACGATCTGAAAGGGCGAGTAACATTGTATTGCAATGATCTTGACATAAAGTGATATAGCACACGTTCCGGTGGCCCGGTGAGCCATCAATGGTAGCGTTGTGCGCCACATGGCCGCCGGCGCCGGCTCCGGCCGTGAAACGTGGGAGACCAAGGGTCAAAGTTCTTGATGCCTGACCTCCATAGCAATCCAGTTCCCTTGTTGCGATTTACTATTGCTCTACTGTCTAAGAGATTAGGATCATAGTTCGCATTTGGACTGTCTTTTTCTTACGCTACCCACTAAAAACGGGATGAGTATAGCTTATTACTTCTACTGTTACGGTGGTTTTTGATTTGTCAGACTATACCTACTTACTAATAGTAAAAAGAAGCTATTTCTAAAACGTTAACGACTTGCATGATCGCTTATTTATTGTTAATTTAGTGTCTGAATACAATGTAGGTCGATTGTACTCATATGACCTAAAAATGTTGCATTGCGAAAAACTAAACCATAATATTATGGACGTCCAGATACGTACTTGAAATCGAAGCCACTGGTGTTACATTTCGCACTAACGCCGTCTTAGGGCTAGCATTATCTCGTGTAAATAAATTAAATGGGTTGAATAAGCGCTCTACAAATAAAAGATTATGTAAAGCAAACTGCAAAAACAAATTTATCAATCCAAGGCGGAGCGGATCAGTGCTACTTTATCAGATGGGTTTACAAATATCTAATGTAAAACTAAGGCGACCTTATGTTTCATGATATCAGCCCGATTATGATATGCGGCGAGGTTTAGTTAATTTACCTATCTCGATACGAAGCAGAATGTTTATTTACTCCTAAATGTTTAGTGATAGTTTATTTCCTTTATTTTATTTTATCGTATGGCTACATGTCACTGGATTTAGGTAGGCATTTCTTCTCTGGGGTAGTAGTAGTGGAAAAGCATATGATAAAGAAAATCCAATGAGTGCTGCGAGGTTCAGATGGGACAGGGCAGCTGCCAAGTTTGTTACTCTTTTAGCACCTCCCAGGGATCACGTGTAGAGTTGTCTAAGGTGTTTCCTACGGACGTAGAGTAACATTGATTAGTGATAGTGCCTGATTAGGTTCAGGGGACATCTTTGTTTCTAATATGATAAAACATTTACTCATTACCTATCTACATATTTTGACATATTTATAGCATTTTGTTATGATTAAGCTGCACTGACAAAATCGCTTATTATCAAATTTTAATAATTAGCGATTTTGGTAAGTTTTGTTACGTTTTATATGTAGAGGACAAAATAAGCTAGTAAACTATAATACTAAATTACTATGACGATGTTTACTAAGTAAAACATACGTAAACTTCGATTATTAAGTAAATAATTACATAAGATCTTATAAACTGTGGTGATTAATGGACAAAATATTTATGGTCATTTTATTAGAATCTTAACGGCAATAAGATATACTTACTTGATTAATAGCCATTTCAATCAGGTATTTTATCAAAGGAACCCACAGATTAGTTTCGGCATTGACACACTGACTTTAGAAAAGTATCATTTACGAGTTATGGTGATAAAATGTTCAAATAACGTGCAATTCGTTTCGTCATTTATTTAGCACATAATTCGTCTCATCTCTTGTCGGTATTGTTTTAACAACTAAACAGGGTGTTTTTGCAATACTTGGTCTTTTGCAAGGCAAAGATATTCTGGGGGTTTTTTGACTATCTCAATAGCTACAAATAGCATGAGTAGTAAATAATATGGAAGGTATAAACTTTAGAAAAAGCCTGTGCCTGTAGCCAGAGCATCCAGATTCGGAAATCTTTGAAAAAAAAATTGGAACCGGAACCCGCGAATGGGAATCTTGAGTAGCTAAGTCTTTTAACCAAAGTCCTTCTGCTCGTGCAAACGCACCTATAAAAGTCATTGATTGCTGTGTTCATTCCTCGGAGCATAGGTCAAGACTGTAGCTGGCTACACAACTACAGAATCACTTGATTAGTATGGAAATTAATAATGCTTCGTGATTTCATTGCTTACAATAGGTACCTAGTGTACCTACGCATAGCACGAATTTATCACTTTAATTATAAATCTAACGAATGAAGACTAAAATATGTTTGACAGATAATAAATTGTTACCTAGCCCTTAATCTGCATATTAACTATGTTTGTTAAGTAGCGTAAAGGTGCCATTTTGAGAGCTAAATGTCAAACAAATCGAAGTATCTACTTAATAAATTTAATAAACCAAAGCAATGTGTTAGTGTGATAAAATGTGATAATTAAACCCAAATTTTCGACATCTATGAGGAGAGTCGGCGAAAATCTATATATGATCCTATGACGGTTCATCCACAGAACAAATGGAGAAGGAACATAAAATTATCTAAATTTTTTTACTGTAGGTACTTAACTTTTTTATACAAGACGTAACAAAAATTTTGATGATCCATTTAAGGACATAATTGGTATCGTATTCTAATTATGAAAAACTAAAAAAAAAAATGTCCCCATACAAAAAAAAATTACGTCACACCTGGCTATAATGCGAGTTTTGCCGAACGCTACGCGTACGGTTAAACTCTCATTCTGGTCAGGTGGAGACGTAAAATTGTGTACTGACCACGGGCAGTAAAAAAGAAAGCCCCTATCGCATATTTACAACCCTCGCCTGCGGCTGGGGTCACAAGTACCTGCGATTTCGGGCTTTCTTTCTTTTACAGTCCTTGGTAAGTAATGTACTTACTATTTTTTGTCATCCACAATTTTTATTTTAATATTTATTCCTAGTCGCAATACAATACCAATTATGCCCTTTAACGGATCACCACTATTGTTGTTACCAGGGATGTTACAGAGCTCCGGTTCCGGTTCCGTTAAGTCGGAACTTCCGATTGGTTTAAAACATCTGCTTCGGTTCCGGTTCTGTTACTTTCAAAACAGAAGTTATATAGGGGCGGCGATTCGAAAAATAAACACACACACTGGACAGACACAGCTTCGACCCAACTCAACCCAACTCAACTCAACGCTATAACGATATTGACATTTGCTATTCGAACAGATATTCATTCAACATTGGTCTCACATTGTTCACACATTGTTCACACATTGGTCTCACATTGGTACAACATTGGTACAATGTGTGACCAATGTGCGAACAATGTGAGACCAATGTTGAATGAAAATCTGTTCGAATAGCAAATGTCAATGTCGTTATAGCGTTGAGTTGAGTTGGGTTGAGTTGGGTTGGAGCTGTGTCTGTCCAGTGTGTGTGTTTATTTTTCGAATCGCGGCCCGGATGTCATAGCAACGCAGCGGGGGGAAATGAGCGGCGTACATCAAAAACAAACAGGTTTATACCTGTCAAAAGACTCGGCGTAGACCTACCCCTAACATCTCGTCCACCTATCACTCGGGCTCCGATTCTGGTTCCGTTATCGTTTTCGGTTCCGATTCCGTTTCTGGTTCCGATAAACTCAAGGAGACCTTTTTCATAAATCATTAACTCTAATTATTTATTTCAGCTTCTTAATATGCGCTACCTGGTAAAGAAAACCAACATGTATCGATTATTCAAGGTCCGAAAATACGACCCTACACACCCTTGCCAAATATTTTATCTTTATCGCCTTATTACGTTTATAGCGATATAATTTACGTGTTTTATTTTTGATACATCAAATGCACGTAAGTTGCATAAATCTGAAACCGAGCCAACATCTCGTCTATCATTAACCGTTATGTGTTATTTATATTCGGAAATTTTAATAAATATTTTCCATTTCTAGCTCACGAAAATAAATAGCAACACTAAGAAGACTAAATAAACTACAAGTCAATCGTTACTGCAGTATCGTAGCGTGTGTTAAGAATAAATCTGTCGACGATTGACCGCTATACTGCGGCCTTATTCCAATTATATACAGAGCAGACGCGACTAGAACTCTTAGCAAACCAGTTTAGGTGAGCTCTCAGACTATGCGTACTTTTTTAAAGATTTTAATATTATAGTAAGACTAGTCGCCTGGACGTTGAAATATCCAGCGCTTTGTACGCGACAGGAATATACACCAACGCAGATCATTCGCTGCACAATGTTTACATTCCTCTCATCGGCCTTTCGCACTAACATACTTCAATAAACACAAGCCAAGCTCTAGAATAAACTTCATAAACGACACGTTACGAATTCAAGTATAAAATTAGATCACATCAATTTGCAAAATTATTGTACCTATAATGCGCAAATATTCCAATAATATCAAACTTTTGTAGCACGTTGACGTCCATGTGTATTTCAGTATGACCCAATTCAAAAAAATGGCGCATGACTCAACAGCCAAAGATGCACTTACGCCGTAAAATCATTCGATTGAGCAACTGATGTTTATTGACTCGATGTTTCCGCTTGCAGAACGCGAGTAATTTCACAATAGAAATCATTAATTTCGCGTTAACGGTCGTGTAAAACATCAGTAGCCCATGATGGATTTGTCGTTATCAATAATGACATCATGACGCGTGGATAACGTGACAAGATGATTGAAATTATCATATGAATGACAAAAATGGTAGCAACAATCATTTTATACAAGCTTATGTCACGCTATCCTCACGATAACTACCAGGCGGTAATTAAGTATAGATGGAGAGTTAACCACGTCAGATATGACACAATAATGAGAGTGACGAAACCCCTCGCGTTAGTTTTCTATACTATGCTTATTTCTAGATCCGGACATCTGGCTGCTGTAAAGTGGTGGAGGTCAAATAATGCAAACCACTTTAAGAATCCTTGAGTTCTGGCTTTGATGCAGTATTATGAAAAATTATATGAATAATTAGATCATATCATTGCCAATATATGATCATCATTGTGAAAAGTAGGAAAGGAGCTGGGGGAAAGTAGTCCAAAACCACGTATAAATAATTCAGAGTTTGTCGCCTGCTGTTTCTGTTTCCAAAATATTAGGCAATATTTTTTGTTCTAATCGTAAAATATAGGCTCCGTCCCGTCGTCGTCGTCCGACACTAGTCCATCCTCTATAAATAAAATAACTTTGGCCGTTTTTACCTATTTTGGTATTACTATTTTCCAATTCAAAAACTTTGCTAGTCTGTCACTCTGACATCCACCCATTAAAAGCTGCCAGATGCCCGGATCTAGCAATAAGGATAGTATTGCAATCTTACTAGATGGGTTTCATTGCTCTCATTATTGTGTCATATCCGACGTGGCCAGCTCTTAGACCAGTAGGCAATGAAGGGAGGCAACTCGATAGTTGCAGCTCCATGATAATGACAAATTCATTAGCCTGCAGATTTTAGGAAACGTGTTAAACTGTCCATGGTGTCTCTAATAGGTATGATACGGAGATGAGGTGAAAATGGAACTAGTAAAATTTTAATGCATATACTTTCAATAGACTCCGCATTGTGAAGCGTTTATGAAATCTCCGCCTACGAGACAAGCCTATCCTACTATAGGGGCGACAGTCAAATCAAATATACTTAAAGCGCTTATTTACTCGTAAAAATTACTACTCCCAGAACAACTGGTAACTTGGTTGCAATCCACTCACATCCACCCTTTTAATGTAACTAAATAGTCTTAAACGGAAACGGATCTGACTCTAAATTAGATGGAGTCTGACTAGTCTAACTATGCAACGACTTACCACTCTTGGTAGTGAGAATATATGGTCGTGTCATACTTGACACTTGGTGAACGACTTGTGACACTTGGTGAGTGTGTTCGGGCTATGCTTGCTTCGTCTGAAAACAAAGTGATCCGTGTTTGCAAGCGACCGATCGTAAAATTGCATAGAATCGGTTTGCCGGCGCCACATTTCTATGAACAATGATCATGGAAATGGCGCCAAATGCTGGATCATAATCTGTTCACGCGCATACAGTAACCGCACGACTTAGATCACCTCCAACAGACTACGCGTCATGAAATGTCTACACAGTCGCGTTCACCTTAAATCTATTTAAGGCTTTTTACCTACTTGTAGAATACGCGGTCGCACACCAAAGCATTCCTTTTACACCTTACACCATTTTATAATACATAGCAGTTCATGTATAAACATGTTCAAATTATAATAATGTTTGGGCTATTTGGAGTCATAGCAAACATTAAAAGAAGCGATTGGTGTGTAGACCGGTGGTTCTAAGTTGTCTTACGTGTATCATCTCATCTACATCTAGTAGAAAAGTTTAAAACTAGGTGCGCCCAAGGGTAAGTTTCACTCTAATTAACCCATACAGTTTCGACCTCGAAACAAATTAAGTTGCGCATTATCATTGAAGTGAATTATCAGCAGAGAAAGACTCGACTCATTTTCATGATTTTCGGTTTTAAAATAGCACGTCTGAATGATTCAACTACCACTATTTATATCCTATTCTAAAAGTCTATTGACCCCATATTCAGTCGAACTTGCATTCACGAAGCAATCAATATTCGCATTCGAATTCGTATTTGGGAATGGTCACAAAGTTAAAACCCAACAAACCTGACCTGATCTAGTAATAGTAATCTGTGGTACACGTCGGCCATATTTGCAGTTTATGACGTCGCGGTATTGTCACGTCCTTGGGTAATGAGGAACGTCGCCGCCGCTCGTTATTCTTTCACCACAAAGCAGCTTTCATTGCCTTGACGTTCCTGAACGTTAAAGGGAAGACTCAGGCTTTCTTTAGCATATCGCCAAGGAATATTGACAATGTTGCCTGCTTTATTTGTGTTTTATAAGGAATTAAGCATACATATTCGTGCTAGGCATATACTTTTTATTTTAAATTACATGGAAAAAATCTAAACAAACTTGACACAAGGTGTTCTTTGAAATCTTCCATGACAATTTGACAGTAAAGGGATTTCGATACAAAAATTCATTTTAAATACGAGTGTAGGATGGAATGGACTCGACTCATATATACTTACTAACTGTAGATAGCTAAAAAAGTGGGGTTATATATTCTTTATTTTCAAACTAACTAGTCACAAAGTCCCGGCTAACTCGGCCTAATCAATCAAACGCCATAGGCTGCCAGTTCAGTCAGTTGTCAATTGTTATTGCACCTAAACAGCGAAAGATAAAAGTATAAAACTCGTATTCGCTAGTACTGTACATATGTCATCGAAGGCCATACAAGCTATGACAGAAATCCAAAATATACGAGTACACCTTGAAATATTAATGGTCAACCGCTTGTTTTTCATATTTTAGATTTTTGATAGGTTTTATCTCAACTGTCTGTGTTTCTTCTCAGTTGCCAACACTTGATATTTGTTTAAGAACCCAATTAGTGGTCAAAACTCAAAAACCGATGCGCATAACCTACGATAACGTATTATGATATCCTTATCATTTAAAATCTCACACACTGAAACTCTGTGTTTTTGGTTTAAACTAAAAAAACAAATAACCGTTCGAAGTGCTCGTCCCTACCATATATGTAATCTTAACACTTAATTCATTCGCAATAAAGGTGACAGTACGGTGTCAACTATTAGGCATTATCGTGTCAAGCACTAGAACGTTTACCTTACTAGAATACTAGCTACAAGTTTAAATGGTCGACGTGCGTAATGCTGGCGCCAGACCACTTTCCAAATAGCCTTTGCGTCTCGCCTGTGACCTTTTACGCACGGTATACGTACCGGCTCACGCCTAGACACATACTTGAGCTCAAAATTATATTCATAAGGCTAAACTGTTGTTTTAACTTTCGCGTTTTCTAACCAACTTGCTGGTTAGCAACAAACAATGGCCAAAATCCGGTAAAAACATTGAGTAACAGGAGATGACATCCCTAAGATTTTTTTGTCCCAAAAGTTGTAGTGGTAATCACTACAAGTCTAAACTACTGGTGGTGAAAAATTAACAAAACTAACGATTTACTTTTATCGTTATCGCCGATTTTATATTCTCACCATCTCGTAGGTAGACCTACTTTGTACTAAGTACAAAGTCTTCAGATAAACAATGTTTTGCTTTCAATAGTTCGTGTTACTATTTGATACTGTATCTATGTGAGTACCTAGTTCTAATCTAAACAAAAAATAGATATCAATGAACAGAAATGTCAATGACCTCGGGTTATTCTTATTTCACGTCTAATTCAAAAGTAAAGCTGTGTTGTACATGAAACTTTGGCACCAGAATATAGGTTATCCCTATCATTATGCCTACCTAGTTGTCACAAAATTATTGCAAACATTTCGGACCATTAAAATTCTTTACACATTTTATCTTTACTCACGCCATTTAACTGGAAACATAATAGCGCCAACAGACTCGGGCCTTATTTGGCAAAAAATCGTGCCCTATCTTTTTCTTTGCAATGAAATACCTAAGTAAGAGACGTATACGAATTACGATATTTAGAAAAAAACTTACTAAGTTAACTTACACTTTTCACGAAGCAATAAAAACTAATTTATATATGAGCTTTAAATAGGTACATGTGTGTTTCTCAAATGTAAAAAATAAGTATCTATGTATGTCTAGAATATTTGTAATCTATTGATACACTCAATAAACATTAAAAATAGAAGCAAGTAACAGTTTCATATAGCACTGTGATAAATGAAACTGCAAGCGCGCGTAATTTCAGATGCAGTGATAACGCAGAATAAAATCAGTGCCGTTTACATTGATGTTAATATAAAAGAGCTTATGTCTCTTTGAAAATCGATGGCACATTCGCCGTTTTTGCAAACGCGACCGTATACATTAACCCGTATATTCGTGGCGCCAGCGCAGAAGCGTGTTTACGACAACAAAAACATCTACTAAATTATAAGTAATGACGTAAGTCCAACATACAACTCGCATAGTAAGATTTGCATACATAATATATCATGAGAGGTGCACGAGATTAAATACGAAAATGTGCGGTGTTGTAGGCGGTTTACCTAGCGTCCTAGCCTATTCGAAAAATATGATGAGGATATAAACTTACAGATTATAAATGGTTCCATTTAGCGCCATTTTGGAAGCATTTACTCGAGGTCTAGAGACTGTGTGTTAGACACAGATATCCAAAACATAACCAACAAGACGTTTTGTTTTTTTTTTTTGCAATTGCGGCGCCAATTTGGCATAACTTTGAGCGTTTATCCTCATTTGATTAGGTTTGATTTTAATTTAATACTAAACAGAAGTGGACTGGACCTGTCGGAAATGTAGTTTGGGCTTATTCCGATCATCCTTTTCTTGTTATTAATTGGTTGTCGAAATCACAGTTAGGCTAGATGTCATTTTGATGATAAAGGAATATCATGTCGATAACAAATCCGTAACAAATAAGATTTTAGAATTTGAATACCGTTCCTAGTATCAAAGACGTACGACAGACTTAATTAAGTATATCGAGGGTTGCGAGGTGAAACCCGATAACTCGAGCTAATAGGTTTTTGAAAATAGAACAATAAGCTGACATACTTTAGGTGCTTATTTAAATCAATAATTATTTCTACTTATCGGGTTTCACCTCGCAACCCTCGATGTATGACTTTTTCAAAATAATACATAAGTATTAAGAAATATAATGTCTTGCAGGCACGTAAAGTGTAAAAACAACTAGTTAATGTAAAGGATTTGGTTAGTTTTACTAATAAAAGTAATAAATGAATACTACTAGTAAAAATATATCTATCAATATACTCGTACTCATGTAAGACTTACTCTGGTAATGACAGGAAAAAACCATAGAACATTAATACAGAGACATACAGGTTGAAATCGGGGTCATGTAGCAAGCGATCAAGGTATGATACAAAAGGCTATACTGAACAACCTTTACTATGACACCAACTCCGAAATCGCGAAAAAATTTTTCGCCTCTCCATAGAAAACAACAACATGTGATTGGCCGAAATGTATAAAACTGCCAAAAAAAATTCTTGATTTCGGAGTTGGTCACATAGTAAAGGTTGTTCAATATGGCCTCGTGTATCATGCCTTGATCGCTTGCTACATGACCCCGATTTCACCCTGTATATTACAACGGCCTCCTAGCCCAGTCGGTAGTGACCCTGCCTACGAAGCAGGAGGTCCCGGGTTCCTGTCTATCACGAATATTTGTTCCTGAGTTATGTATCTAAGTTATTAGTGTTTTCTATGTATCTAAGTATATATTTATCTATATAAGTATGTATATCGTCGCCTAGTACCCATAGTACAAACTTTGTTAGTTTGGGACTAGGTTGATTTGTGTAATATTTTCCCCAAATATTTATTTATTTATTATTTATTTATATGTATCACTATCTTTGTTGAACCGCACTAACTCTACATCAATTTTGAAACGGCATATGGTGGAACTGCACAATTAACGTATTTTTTCTATAAAGTTTACGTTATGCTTGCTTTTCAAATTGTTACTCGCCAAGTTACTGCTGAGTTAGCACTTTACAAAACAGTACCTATTGCATAATGATTTTACGCATAGGTATATAATTTATGGAGTTGATAAGCAATCAACACAAAACAGCCGAGTAATTTAATATGATCAAGTGTCTAGCTGCAGATATCTTTATTTGAGAGCGGAATTCATTAATATAGTTGATTAATAGATTTCAATTCATTGAAATCCCGCTTACTTCAATATCTAGTTTCAAAGGTAATCATCTGATCAAATACTTGGCTGGTTCTAAATTGCAGAGTTGAGTACACACCGTCGTGTACCTACGTTGAGATCTGTTGAAAGTTCAATTCAAATTTTGATTTGCATTGAACTTTCATCACGCGGCAATCAGGATTTTATCGAAAAAAAAAAAATTACAATAGGATACCGCCGATATGTAAGTAAAACCATCCAATGAGTCAGTTCCAAAAAACATACTACGAATAGCTAGGTAATAAATACTCCTTCAATATGATACAAAGTAGATGCCTATTTGGCAAAACATACGATTAATTTCATCCTATTCATTCATTCATTAATTACTATTCATTTTAAAATCAGGTTCAAAATCGGAATTTAAGTTGACACAAACTATGTATAGCAAGGAATTTATAAACAGTGAAGAATGGCGCGTTTGCCTAGTAAGTAGTAAAGAGCTGCGCATGTCCTCGAAGAGGTGCGCTGGCGCCGGCGCCGGCGCCGGCGGCGCGACGCCGCGTGTTTGTACATCACGTATGTTCTGTATTTACACAATTAATATCTCCCATTGTTTTACAATTCGCAAATCTTACGACGTCAATAAACTCACAAACATTCTTTTATTCGCCACCATCAGTACTAAATCATGGCGGGATATGCTTTAGTGACGCGTTGCGGTGTTCATAAATATGCCAAGCTTATAATGAGTCGATATTCGATTGTCACTTAAATACGTCGCACCGACCCGGTTTAATGAAAAGATTAATGTTTGAGGTAAATCAGAAAGGGCCGGGCGCCACCGCCGCTGCTGCGCCCGCGTCCAGCTGCCAGGCTGGTCACGCTCCGTTCGAACCACAAACCACGCCGCTATTACTCACAATAAACTTGCCCACTAACCACATTCACCTAACCCTGCTTCATTAGTCGACATTAAAATAATAACGATCACCGCACTTGCGGCCGACAAATACACCCATTCAGACCGTTTAAGATAACATCACCTCCACACTCCCACTCGGTATCTCGGCGCGCTCACTTCAATCTATCCGGAGCGCCGTATAATGATGATACATTGTTCTCATGAGGGACCGACGTTTTCGACGAACGACGTGAAAAAGTTGTACTGTAAAAAAGCAGGCCGACATCAAAGCGATTCTTTTCACAGTCGCGAAACGGTTGAAAAAGGCGCAAACAAAATATACAGCGAGGAATGCGATGCAACGGCAGAGACGCTGATCTCACGAAAATAAAACGGCGATTGTACGCGGCATCGGCGTGCACAAAACAAATTCCTCGGAGGCACTTGCAGTACACTGAATTAGATACACTCGTGATCGACTGGTCGGCGATGCGATGCCCAATGAACCGTGAACGGCGCTCTCTCGCCGCCGACATGACTCCCGAGCCTTTGTCTGATCTGCTACCCGCATTAACCACGAGCTTGTCGCGCTTTACGTTAACATGATAATCTTAACGCAACCATGTCAAGAAATCATCGACCAAAGGTGCATGGTGACACGAGAGCAGTTTAGTATTTTCGTTGTCTATATTACCTTACTAGTTTGAATGAACCGTCTAAGACCTCGTATTTATATAATACTATTTGCAAGCAAGAAATCCACTGCATTTTATAGCTACAACACCTGGCTAGGATTCAATTAAAAATTATCAATTAAACAGTCTTAAAACTGCCAGACCTGTATGTATTAAATAAAGGGCCGATAAACCGTGTTATTACAGCAAACGGGCCGCAGACGGCCAACTGTGCTTACAAAGGCAGCCGATGAATCAGATTTGATGCATTTTATAGTTACGAGCACCATATAGACTTAACGGCTGGTTAGAGCTAGCCGTATGAAGTCAATTTGCAGCTTTGCAATTCGATTCGAATCTGAGTTTGTCTGGTGTCAATTACTCAGGATTAATGAAATTCCATAAGACGAGATTTAAATGTGTATAACCATAAGATAGAGGAAAAAACGTAAGGTATCAAAATCATGTCAATTAGATTTAATCCGAATAAGGCCTGGTTTCCCCTCTGGGTTAGAAGGTCAGAGGGCAGTCGCTTTCGAAAAACTAGTTCGTTCCTACGCCAATTCCTGGGATTTCTGTATTGACGGCTAAAGGAACAAGAGGGTCCCTCAGCGTCAACACACTGGGTCCTCTTTGAGCTCTTTAGCAACCTTAATACCAGCAGGAACACAACACTATGAGTAGGGTCTAGTGCAAGACATAACATAACTTGGAAGTCGTAATTGTTAAGAGGTGTTGCCTCGCATCAAATCAGGCATGGTTGATTTGTATACATTAATAGCTTAGAGTATTTCTAATGATATAAGAGTCTTCGACCTCGAAAGCTCACTTGAAATACAAGTATTCTAAGTTAGACGACGGAACAGGGTAAAGGAAAGTTCGGAGTTAGTCCACAATTGGCTGAGAAATGACCTCATTAAAATTACTTACCCGTTTTCAAATAATCCAAATTGGACCCAAATTGTATATTGCACATAGACAAGTGGGATATCAATCAAAGGAGATCGTCAATTCTGGGCCACCTGATATAAACCGTATACAGTTTTTACTGCAATGTAAAATAAATACTCATTTTATTACTAAAGTAGACAGAATATTGTAAAAAAATGAAACGGGAATTAGAAATACTAAATAAATAAAAATTATGTTGATTTTTCCGCGATTAAAATACAGCAAGACAAGTTGTTAACGTCCTTATGGTATTGACATAAAGTTTAACTTCACCCTGGCCTGAAACGGGATTGTTTTTTGATTGCGTTTTGATACTGTTGGGTAAGTTAGAACATTGTAATATTAAAATTGTATCTAAGCCTACGAATACGGAAGTTTAAATTAGAAATCCACTGTATTAAAACGCCTAAAGATTGAAAATGCGTATTTTTGCATTTTTGATCGTAGTTTGAATATTAAAAGTGGGTTTCATAATGGCATAATATCATGCTCCTTCGATAACGAAACGCATCTTTTTTTCAGTTTTGGAATGTCAGACTAGTGCTATCGCACTGAACGGTGGTAAACCTTATCCCTTCGCAATAGGTGCTCGGAATGTTCAGTTAATAGTATCAACGATGGATTGACAGCAGTCTTTGTTTACCAAAATACAGGAACTATAAATACGATCAAAATATGACTTTTTATTATTTCATCATGATTCCCGTTTTGTTTTCAAGTTCGCTTTTGTACATTATCTTTAAAAAATCGGTACTTTTTTACATTAATATATAAATCATAGGCAAGCACGCTTTCAAATATTGTCCTTGTCAGATTCAAGTTTTAAATTCATGATTTTTCAATTTTCCCGTTAGATTTCGCAATTTTTTTACCACCATCCTGATCTAGAAATTATGACGATTCTTTAAAAGTAAGAACCATTCCTAAACGGTCCTAAATAATCTGGGCCAGATCACCTAACAAAAATTTACGATCTCCTTTGCTACAAATGTTTTATACCTGCAGTCTGCACCTGAGTTTCGAGGAGTTTTAGGGTAACGTAACAGTAAGCGTTTATTTTGGAGATTGTCTGCTTCAAGATTATATGCATACGTCGTTATCGCGGGAGCAAGAACGATTTGACAGTACTCAAAGATTATGACAAATGACAAATAACAGAAGTGACAGAAGTATCAAGACATTTGTACCTACGAGCTCAAAATTTATCGATGTTTTTTCTAATATCTAGCCTTCGTTCTCGACTTGATACATAAAGTAATACTTAAAAAGATTAGCCTTGCAATCCTAACGCCAACCTCTTCAGTCATCTGTTATTCAAAACATTTTCATTCGTGATCGATTTGTGTGAACTTGTAAATAAAGGACTATTTTAGGCACACGAACAGTCTTGATTTCAAAAATTAACGTTACTTGTTATTTTCATTTTAAAAAAAAACCTGCTGTGAAACGAAATTTCAACTCAAAAATATGCACTTTAACGAACGTAGAAAAGGAGCAAGATAAGTTTGATTCATTATTTCTAGCAAAAAAAATGTACTAGATATGATGAACTTCTTAGAGGCTAAGACGTGTAGGCATAATATTCTGTTTATGTTAAACGGACATTCTGTTATATATATTCTTCAACACATTTGTTTTTGCTCCCGCGATAATCATACATTCATATGTATCATACAAGCATATAATCATATATGCTGGCAGTTTTTGGGGCCCAGTACTATTAAACTAAAACCTGACACCTTACTAAATGTCAGTGCTGGTAACTGGATCTAAACTAGGTAAACCTAGTATCTAGTCTCATAAACAACCCGTCCAACATAGTTACCAAAAACACGTCTGACTTTGAATATTTATTTGTATCTCAAGAACTCCGAGGTCTATATAGACCTAATTAAGATCATTTTGTTGCAAAAAAGTCTACTCTACTTAAAGAGTATTTAGTAACTTTGGCCATGACACAAGTTTTCAGTAAGAAAAAGTGTCATAAACGAGATTCAATCATTATATCTAATAGGCTTGCATTCTGGTTGCCTTAATCTAATTCTAATCCAATTTAAAAAATTAGGAGTGTTCATCGTGTTCGCACATACTTGCCTTCATGGTATCGGTGGCAGACGCAGACGCACAATAACAAATATGATTGTAATCTTTTACCAATTAGTAAATTATTCATCTGAGAATTAAAATTTTTAGCCACAGCACTAACGACGTGCTAAGAATAAAGCATCTACATTTATATATACATATACTCGCACGTTCTCGGACGAAAACGTCACATAAGTAATGTAGTGAAGGAACACGTTCGTTGACATTATCGATATTAATTTGCAAAAATGCTTTGGTTGTGAAGTATCGTTCGCTAAAAAGGACCGCAGACGGCGTCGCGGCGTTCGGGTCGACGTCCGCGCCCGGAATAACCATCAGCACCAGCTATATTTGCAACGGAGGGGATCGGGGGGCAGCGCGTGCCATTTCTGCAACCGCCCGGTGCATCTGAGTAATGCCATTGTAATGCTCTCTATATAATCGCTGGACGAGGGCAGACGCGGTGTCGGCAGTAGTGGCCGCCGTCGCTGCCGTAGATTTCGACCCTACTTTGATGGCTATTAGGCCATTAAGAAATCAAAGAAACTAAATACCATTTGAATTGTATCTAGTTTTCCTTAACACCGTTATATTATCTCTAAATGAAGGTAAGATCCTCAGCAGCAACGTTAAGAATGAGAGGACCTTTACTGGCATGCTGCATATTTGTCTAATGTGCATGTGCAGTAACTCTAAAAATAGGTCGACTCATATTGTAAGTATCGAAAATAAGTCGGTTATTTTCGGCAAGCTTATGACCGATTCGACCAAACTAAAATTAGTACTAGTATAGACGTTACATACGTCTATATTTTAGGTTGGTATACCCTGTTCTTGGTTGATTAAATAGATTATTAGGTAGATCGGTAGGTAGATCGGTAGGTAGTTCCCTCCAATACCTAACGCAAAGGTAACGTTTTCTTCCAAGATTTTAAATCTGTGATTGATAGAACATAAGCATACGACGCGGCAGTGATGAGGAGCTCGTGGATTGCGCGGGAACGCATGACCCGACATCATTTGTCAACACTCAGGAGTGTCAACCACATACGCATACTTTCTTACGATCCGCAATTACCCTTTAAAGTCCGTAAATTCGCCGATCTCACAAAAAATATCTCTTTAATGGAATGATGAACGACATTGATGAATAATGTTACTGCTGTAATTTCTTGAGAATAGTTCGGCCGACGCTTACGCGACTCATCTTATTTTTAGCATTTTTCTACTTTTTATACCTAGCGGGAATCTCATCGCAATAAAATTAATAGCTTATTTGCGACTACTTGACTATTTATGTGCCGGAGTGTCTAATTTCACAAGGATCATGATCAACCGAAAATGGTAAATAAATGATGGTCATCAATGCTATTATAGCTACCTCCTTAAGTTTATAAACATGTAAATATATTATTATGTCGTTCACTTGATTTCCACATGTGTGGATAGTTTTCGCGACAGATGTGCCGTGAGTCACTCGCAAACCTGTTGGCGGCGGTATACGTTTCCAATGTAACCGATACTGCAATTCATTACGCTAATATTAATAAAAGTCTATAAGGTATCATAAACCGATCAGGCATCACAGAAGTTGAACGAACATTCGCTTGGTATTATTAATGAAATTGGTAGTAAATCGTTCCCGTTCGTGAAACACTCGCGGTATTAAATGACTAGCCGAAAAAATCATGACATCAGGCATTTAGCTCAAAACAAACGTGACATCATTTAATTTAGACTGATTTGGGCGTAGGTACCGTGTCGTCGACGGCAGGCACGGCAGCGCCGGACGCCGAACGCTAGCGAGCACGCGACCGCGGCGCCGCCATGGGAGCGGAGCTGCCGGCAGCGATCACCTCACTTATCTCTAATTTCATTATCGTGTTTACAATAAAATTATCGCAAAGTGCCTAGTGTAAGCAAAACGTTCCCGCGCTGCTGTCTCCGTCTAATTAAACGCAGAGCCGGTTGGCGCTTGTACATCATTAATTTTCTACAACTCACCATCTAGATTGGTTTACCGACTGCTATCTCGATGCTCTTTTGTTATTGTGTGCCCATAAATTATATTATTCTCCACCTAAAGGTCTGCGCATAAATCTTGAGAGAGGGCAATGAAAAGTGGACTTACTGTCATCCCCTGGACAAGTTTTGCAGCACTGACCGGGCAGCAGCACCGGGGTGTCACAAGACGGCTCTGGACATTCGTTCTTGATATTGCGACAGTGCACTTTTGCCATTACGCGACGCTTCTTTTGAACCTGTGAAAGTACATTTACCATCATTACCGCCGACGTCCGTCGTCATCATATTTACAACAAGGCTCAGTTTTGTGAAGTAACAAACACCAAGTATGGAAGATTTAGTTTAAGTTAAAAGTTTGGATCGGTTAACACAGATGAGCCCCTGATCTGTCTTACTTTTAAAATAACTGTTGTTAATACGTACCGAAACACACTCACATTTGATGCAGTACATAACCCCAAATGGCGGGCCGAGGTCCGCGTACCATGTCGAGCCGAGCTCCTTGGCTTGCTTGCCGAACTGGCATTCTGTAACAAACACAATTTATTGTAACACGGGAAACAATCGAACCTTTACGGCCATGTAACCTAAAATAGGGGCGACAACAGCGGCTTAAGGGCATCTTAGATCGGGTTTGGTCGTGCCATGGCAAGCTGTTAAGGAGTCGGCTTATAAACTAGCTCGAGCGGCCTATGTAACTAAGAATAATAACACCTATTTAATATCACCGACATGGCTTCATAATTTTCATAGTCGTAATTAGCTTCTCCTGGAGACAGCCCATTTTGTGTTCAATATTACTACTAGCTATTACCACAGACTTATGAATATCATCGTGGACTTATTTTTTAACGTCTATCTCCGTACTACATGAGTTTGAGTAAGCTTCATTAGAATATGCAATATATGCATTTGCTGTCGCTACATAATGTATGTATCACCAAAGACTTCTTAAGAAGTCTTTTCATCTTGATATCATAAATACACTGATAAGATCAGCAGCAGGGAAAGTACAATTAAATTACATGCAAGGTGCATTTTCAGTTTAAATGATAATAAGAATTCTTGCACAAAGCCTGCCAAAAGATCAGATTCTGGCAGCGTCAAAATTTTGTTTTAGTTCCATAAAAGGCAACGTGGCAGAACTTGGTATTCCAAAAACCTTTTTTAAGATTCGATGCGTTTATTTATTGCGCAGAACCTTAAGAGATTAACGATAGACGACCAGTTTAATTGAAATGGAGTTGTCAATAGAGGCGTCGACGCAAACGATTCGGTACCGTAGATAGTTCGCTATCAGATGGCTCAGGTCGATAAGGTGCCCCGTCCTCTATAAATAGGCGTCACTGTTATCTCTCTCGTAACTATTTAATTAACCTCACTCCACGAGTGCACTGATAACTAGACACGTTGCGTGAGAACATTATTGATCTTAATGTATTTCATGTTCTTATTGCGATACGTGTTCTATACACGGTGAGCCTAAGAAATCCTACAAATCCTACAATGACTACTTTCCTAATAAGTCACATCAGCTACTTTATGATGCGTGAAAACAATTCGTTCCTACGAAGTTTCTAGGGAACGCTGTTATGGGACTCATATTAAAAGTGTATTTTCTGAAACTTGGTTTCATTATAAATCATTTATTAAACAAAACTAGAATATCTATAACAACATAAACCTAACTAAAAACTTATAAATAAAAAATCTGCCCCAGGTCCATGTCATGAGGTAGAGTGCCCAGAAGGCTGGCCGCATTTCCGCGCTGGATAGCTATGCTGATCCGTTGCCCAAAATAGTGGCGAGCCCTCTGGTCACCAGAGGCCTCAATAAGGCGCGCCAAAATCTCTTTATAGAGGCGACGCGCATTTGGTCCCCATGGACCCAGGGTTTCGACCCCAAACGCCGCAAACATGTAACTACTGCCAAGGACAGCATACTTGCGACGCTTGAGGCTCTCGGCTGAGGATGCTGCCGCACCAGCATCAACTTTGGTGCCCGGAATATGGGACGGTGCCAGGGTGTCCACACATGTAGCATCCCATACAAGGGGCCGACCCATACTCCACGGCACCAAAGTCATGCCATCGGGCCTCTTGCCGTCGTTTCTAGGCAAACCATTTGGCTCAAGAACTGCCGGCACTTTGGCGGAAACAAGGGCCCGACGGATGACGTCGTTGATGCTGGCATGCCGAAGGATTCTCCCAGCACTACGACTGCATGAGAGGCCATGGTGACCAAGACCGTCCACCGTGACTCCGCATTGGCAGCGATGGGGTACATTAGTTGATGCCCCTATTCTAAGAGATGTGGCTAACCGAAAAGTGGTATTGTTCAGCAATGTGCCTACTGTGAAAGATAGAAGTGTCTGTAACCACAGACCCGACTCCCACTCCGCGGTGGCAATGAGACGAGCCCGATCAGCTGGATTAAGTGCCGTGTCTAAGAGGTTTTTTCTTGTAAGATCACATAGAGGCTCGTCCCATTGTCTTTGCGAACAAGGGTTGGAAGGCGGGTTCGTGTTAGGGCATGTTAAAGACCATACGTTCTTAGCTTCGGGACAGTGTGCAGCCTCCTGGACCCCAATTGAAGGGGCTAAAATTTTTCCAATGAGACTTTGAGCACAGTGTACCGAAGCCAAGAAAGTAGGTAGCGCCACGCTGGAAATTTTGCGGATGCCCAGGCCGCCAAACCTAATGGGTATGGGCCTGGGTCCATGTTCTTTCGCCAAAGGGTATATTAAGAATGGAGGTGAGAGTTTCTAAAACTAAAGTGTCCAAAGTTGAAATCAAAGTGGGGTGTTTCCAAAAGTGTGCACCGCGAAGAATATATGTGAATTTTGGCACAAATAGACAAGGTTTAATGATACAATAGGCCAAATGAATGTTTATTTTGGACAAGCGATGTGAAGATGCCTTGAAATTTAGAATTTTTGTGTTTAAGAAATTTTCGAAAGATTGGTCTAGAATAGGACAACCCAGGAGGTGGAGAGATTCTTTTTCAATAATTTTGATGCCTGGAGCTAACTGTTCAAACTGTGCTATTGTGTGTTCCTTGTTAGCACAGGACTCAGTAACAAAAAGCTCACATTTCGAAAAGTTGAGGTTAAGGCCGATTGACTTAAAATCTGATATTAGTTTTTCTAGGTCACTGAGAACTGAAGTCGCTTCTCCGCCCAGGGTACCGTCATCTTGGTACCATCCGTTTAATTTAGAATTTAGTTCTTTGATAATGGGTCGCCTTGTTGACAACCAACGGAAGAAGCCAAAACGTTGGATTTATATAATAAATTAGATGGAGAACTGTAACATTGCCAAAGAAATTTATAGGTTGTGGGAATGTTTTCTTTAATTTGCGTCAACAAGGCGATCCTCTCTAGAGAGTTGAAGGCATTGGAAACATCCACCTTCAGCAGAACCTCTCCTGCCTGATGCTCTATGTAGGTTCGGACGGCGTGAACAGCGGCTTCGCTCCCGCTCTTGGACCCAAAACCTAGTTGCACGGGCTGGAGGAAATTACTTACTTCCTTAAGAATGGAGCGGCAAGCAATTTTCGCTGTAAGACGACGTAGGGTAGAGCCAACTGCAATTGGGCGAATTCCACCATCTTTTTTGGTTAGGGCGCACAGATTAGCTCCGTAGAGGATGCCTGTAATTTCACCCGGAACTTCGCCTGCCAACATTATAATTACTAGCGTCGTTAAATCTTTTAGAAGCATTTCCTTAGTGTCTCCGCAGCCGCAGAACAACAGGTCCTTCAAATGCTGTGGTGAAAGACCGTCAAGTCCGGCTGCGGAGCCATTAGGGAATGACATTATTGCTCCGAAAACATCCTCAGGGGTAGCAATGAGGGTGGGGTCGTTAGGCCGTGGGGGGTTGGGGAAACTAAAGTTCGTGTCTGGAGGTGGGTGTTTAACTACATAGGAGGGCTGTAAGTGTGTTTGTATTGTCGGGGGCCACTGCATCGTCTGAAAAAAGAAGGCGGGCTGCACCTTTGATGTCGCCCTCTGAGACCTTACTTTCGACTTTTTTGAACACATTGTTATTTAGATTTCCAGATACAACTGCAATTGGAAAATGTGAAATATCGGCATTGCAGTTGTCTTTGACTATTTTTGTTAATGACTTAGAGTTTTGGTTTGGTACAATATGTAGAACTTTAAATGTAAAAGTTAGCAACTTTTCCCAGCTATCGCTTGAATTAGAAGAAACTAAAGTTTTAATGGTACCTGATAGGAATTTGGCAACGGAAACGCGGGCGCCACGCGGTATCCATTTTAGAACCGGGCGTGTATTTTTAAGGTCGCTTAGGGTTTGCCAAAATGGTACGCCTGGGTTAGGCGGTACTTGCGAAAGGGGAAGCGCTGAGGCGGTAGACTGAGGCTGCGGAGATTGTGTGGGTTGGCTAGAAAAAATCCGGTGTTTCTTAGCGATGTGAATTTTCAGTCCTCGGGAGCCTTTGAAAAAGAGCGGTTCTGGACATTGAGGACAGCGCACTCGATTTTCCGGCGATGCAAAAGCTGGGGTAGGGCAAGAAAGGGTTGAAAGGAGCATCAACAATGCCTTAAAATTATAAATTAAATATGTCTAAATTCAAATTAAACTAAATAAAAAACTACGAGTAACTAAAACTAAAGGCTTAGCTTACTAAAAAAAATTAAAAAAAATAGCAAATTGAAAAGAAAAAAGAAACGATTGTATAGGCGCAGTCCACAGGGCGCAGTCCTTTGGTAAACCGGCTGTTTGCTGCAGGAACCTGAAGACCCGGTCTGATACATATAACTAGTGCAGCGTTCGAGCGACAACACGGGGAGCCGCTATCGCTGTTTCGCAGAAGACGGCGGGATGTGATGTTGAGATGTGCGAAGCACTAGCACTAGCGGGAAATTATCACAATCGAGAATAGTGTTTTTCGCAATCCATTTTGTTTCTCGCAACAATATATATTTCTTGTTTACTTATTTAAGTTTGACATTAAACTGTCAAGCTAGTGAAAAGGGCTTCTGTGATCTTTTCACGGGCTTCCGCAGAGAATTTAGTTGCTTCACGTTGTCTTTTTACTCACGGTGGCCAAGGATATCAACCGTAAACGTTTAGGCTAGATAAAGCAGTGATAACTTTTCGAAATAAATTAAAATAAATTTCAGCTGTGCTTTTCCGTTGCTAGGTTGAAGTTTTTTTGCTAATATTTATTGCTTTGAACATGGAATATTGTCCAAAAGTAAAGTTTTCATTTTCAAAAGACATGTTTCATTATATATAACAATTAAATATATGTATATGTAAATAGCGAACCGTATTTACGCAAGTGGGAGGAATTTATATAAGCGTATTACAAAAAAACAATTTTGTGTATGTTTTGTTATTGAACAGAAAAAAATGGATGTAACATAATAAATATTCTAATCCTTAGTCAGCCCTTTTTCAAAATAGGTACATATTCGTAGCCTACCTATACTTTTGTTACGGTAAAGAACCAACACAATTAAAACCTGTCACCTCTAAATCACACGGTGTATAATTCTAACGTGTGGAATTGGTTTGTCATGTCGTCATTAAGAGAACAATGATCCTGTTCGATATCGGCGGCGCGGGCGCACGTAATAAGGAAGGAGGGTGCCGGCGCCGCGATATAGATCAGGATGCTACAATCACGATGTGTAAATCGCTTGTCTGCTGTACTCTATTTACATATTTTATTCTTGTTATTCCTCTGCCGGGAGCTAGGGATTGGTGCAATTTGTAAATAATATACGAGCAGTATTACAATGAACATACAAGGTGTACCTAACAAAAAGTAGAAAAAACATTTTTTGGGAGCGATATTTTTTTTTTTGCATGGGACACGTCATTCCAGCCGACCAACCTTCCATACAATTTTTTTTCACGTTAAATACTTTCTAATTAGAATACGATACCAATAATCCCCTAAATGGATCACCAGTATCTTTGTTACACCTTGTATAGGTACAATTTGTACCTCTACAAACTTTACTTTCGACATGTGCCTATAAAACTAATTTAAAAAATATATTTTTATTTTATCAATAAAAGTACCAAATACTTAAAAACTATCGCGTGTGTAGTACCTATAGGTTCCAATTTCTATGTATGTTAGTATTTTCCTATGTATGTTTTACGAAGTGCATATAGTAAATAGGTAAATTTCACAAGCGTTTCAAATATAGGTTCATTTGTGTTACGAAATTATGACATAATAGTTGCTCGTAATTCGTAACGTACGTACTCGTACGTTTATATTATAGGTAACATGCAAAATTTGGAATAAATTAGTGTATTTATTAATTATTATTTGAAAATTTTATAACACAATTGAACCGGAGATTGAAACGCTTGTGAAATTAACCCAATTTCATATATTTGAAACAACACGACCCGATTTAAATACGAGTTTGTCCTGAAAACAAGTCAGTACGAGTATCTGGATTTTATGCAGATAATATTGTTACGCAAAAGCGCATATTAAACAAGTAAGACAGTCGTTCAAGACACATCGTCTTACATGATCGTCTTATAATTTTACGCTTAAGTAATTAGTAATAGCGGTTTAAGCAGGGTGTCAACTAGGACGTAATCCTTACTTACCTCACTGTAATAAAATAGGTAGGTACAGTCACCGGCAATAGTATCTTCCTACACGAAGGCCGCAATAATATGTGACACGCTCTTATTTGTAGGGCCATAAGAGCGTGTCACATATTTTTGCAGCCTTCGTGTAGGAAGATACTATTGCCGGTGACTGTACTACTGAACAGTACGTAACTGTGATTCATGTAATAATTACTTCGGAAATCATAAACATCGCCTATCGTAAACTTCTCTTTGATTTGAAAACCGATTTCCGTGAAGTAATTGATGAAAGAAATAACTTGCGGTTGTTATGAAGAGGATAAATAATATTTTTCAATAACGAATATGAATGATCATATAGTGCCAAGAAATCAGTACGGCTCCACCCGTTTAATCAGAGCAATGGCGCTGGCATTCGCGCGGCTCGCCTGTAGCTAAAATACCTAGGTTGAGGTACCCCTTAAGGTCTAGGTGGGTCATTTCATTTTATTTAAAGATAATATTTGATTACATCTCAGAATCACGAGCTCTTTCGATCCCATTAGTACAAACCACCGTGATGCAAGTTTTTTTGCATTCATTTACCATTTGTCCCTAGGAAATATAATTAACGAAAAATACTTAACTGAAATATGGGACATTTTTTTTCTAATAGGATGGAATAAGCTCTAGATTCTGAGTATAATGACATATTTTTTTCCAAACAAAAAAAAGTGGTATAGACAACTTTTAATTAAATACCTTGGTCCTTTGGTCCTACCGCACCAAACGATCATATAATTCGACTCATAAATTTCACTCTAACCTCATGCGGTTTAAGGATGTATTAGTTTAACGACTTGGCACTTGGTAGTAAACCTATTCATGTATTACGTGTGTAAATAAAACGATAGCTTTAATAATTTTGGCATAAGGGAATATTACTATGTAAATAAGATGTGAAATATTTAGGCATATAAAGAGAGGCGAGACGTCGCGTAACCTTCTCCCAAGTTCTCGGAACTACTGGCTCAGTGCCAGTACTGCCAGTCTCGAGCGCTTCGCCGGGAAAATGAAGGATTGGCGACGCGCGCCGCACCGTATGCGCACATATCGGGAAGTTTCCGCGCGTATCGCAGATACCGATCTGATGACGATTAGCTGCATATTAAATGGACTCGTACTACGCGCGGCCACTTAGCGCTTAAAACCCGCGAAGCGTGGAGTCCACGGCCGCCTGGCTGCAGTGTGTCATAGATCACAATAAGCATGAGTTACATGTCAAACGGGCAGCATATGGTCGGCTCATTGAAGCGTGCCCGAGTCGCTTCAATAAATATTATTCGTAAAAGGGTAGAAAGAGGCGTGCGCCGTATTTCAGCGCGTGGGTTGCGCATAAATTGTTCGCGTTCGAATTAGCCTTAAGCAGGATATTTTGACAGTCGCTCGATGCGCTGACTAGTTTACATGCGGAACGAGTGGGCGAGACCCGCGCAAGGGCACTTCTCAACTTGACTTTTAATCTAATATTCAAATGGGATGGATGTCATTCGTTCAGATTCTACCACTGATAAAAAAATATAGGGATAGGTAAATAACGATAACGATCATTAAGGAAATAAACACTGCCTACGGTTATTTTTAGTCTTACTTGTTTTGGGGCACAGTTTTTTCCTGTAGTATTTTTATAAACTTTGCCGATTTAACAATGTATTAGATGAATGATGTGGTTTATTTCGTTTTTATAAATTTTAAGATCATAATTCCTAGCCTGAGACTCCTAAATCTGCATGGGGGCACAGTAGTGAATGAAGATAGACAGCAGTGATTTAAAAAATATTAGTTTTATCACAATATTGGAAATATACTTAATTTCTAACCATATGGGCCACACGGTCCAATTATCTTATTTACGGTAAGAAATTACGTCACAGCTTCATGTGACATGTAATAGATCAAAGAAATGGCCAAGGCATTCTATTTAAACCAAGGTGTACGAGTAGTAAAGTCAGGGCTTAGGGGCTGGGCTTTTCCTGAGATCTGATAAGTATTTTTACAGCCAAAGCGTTACGAGTTTGTAAGTCTTGGCCGCCAATTTTGCATCAAATGTTTTGGTGATATAATAATAATCACATTCCAAAATTACTTTCATCAGCCACGAAGCTGAGTTTTCCTAGTCGTGACCGATGCTGGCAGGTATTTGACGTCATACTGCAGTCCTAGGATTATGTAAACCAAAGAGTATCGAGTGTCACAGCAGGTGTAGCTGGAACAGGTGTTTATAGAGACTGTATATGTGAATCTACTTAAAAATAAATGTAATAATTATTCAAAAGATATTTAAAAGAATTTGGAGACAACTTAACACAAACAAAGCTAAGCCTAAAAATCTTGGAATACTCGTTGACAGTACGCATACTTTTATGAATCAATCATTCTCTCGTAATGCTAGGGGTAGTAACCGATCACGGAACGCCGTGACCGAAAGATTATATAAGTACAGCAATAAGTATCGGGTGTCACGGCGGGTGTATCTTTGACGCGGTAACGCTGACCTTACATGTGCGTGGCTACTTATAATTAAGTACCTATAGAAAATTATTAATAAATGTTTAAAGATAAGACCGCAGATTAGTTCCAAATTAAGCAAGCTATAGCCAAATAATCAACAGGATTTCAAACTTAGTCTATATTTTCTGGTATTCTATAGTAGTAATATGGAAGTTACGGTTAATTCTCGTCTAATTAAATATAAAATGCATTTTCTAAAATGTGACATTGCAAACAGTCTAACATATATTTTTTTAATTGTCGATCGAGTAATAAATTAACAAGATACTAAGGTCTACTAATTGTTTTAGCTTCGCTTCATAGGCACAAGAAATGTTAATTTATGCATAATTCTTCCATAAACGACATCCATAACATTGATGTACAGTTGCTCGAGTCATTAGTATTCTAAAGACGAACACTTTGTTTAATTTCTGCAGTACCTATAGGTACTGTGTCAGAAATACAATGAAGTTTTTTGTGGTAGGTATCATAGAATACAAAGGAATGTACCCACGTTCCACGTTAAGCGCCAGATCACACAGCATTGCAGATATGTGGTCGTCTGGTCGTCAATTATTTCATAACTATTTCTTCCAACATCTGATAAAGAAGATAATTATAATAGATGCAACTATATTGAGCTGCCCCTGCAAAAACTCCGTTAGCAATTTAGATTAGTAGTTTTCGTTATAATCTGACTGAATAAGAATATGATGAGCCAATATTTAAACTTAACTCAGTATTCCATATGGAAACAACAAATGTTTATTACATTAACAGACTTTAACTAATGATTTTTTTACCTACGTATCTAGATGTCTATATTTTTATTACAAGTATACAATTACAATACAAACATACAAATTAATAACAGATAAAGAATATACCTACCTAAAAAGACCTAAGATAAGTCCCACAGGTCTGTTCCCTACGGAAGTATGCCCATAAGGCTGGCTGCATTACCTCATTGAATGGCGATGCCTATTCTTTGCCCGAGGAATGAGCCAGCCTTAGGATCACGGGTGTAAAGCTTAGGTCACCAATGATTTATAAATTAAATGAGAAATATTCAAGTTCAGTGTGCAACATAGTTAGTATCAGCGCAACACTTTTGTAGTTTATTTACTCGTATACTGTTCAATGCATTATTTCGACTAATACCTTACCTATTGAGTGACAAAGAGCGGTCTGCGGTGTTTCATTAATTTTCATAAGACAACTCGCACCTGGACATAACGACGCCTCTCCGGTTTCAAACACACATAATTAACTACCATATAAATAAAATTATACATTATCATCAAGGCACAAATGGTAAAAGAAGTAGAAACACGCCACCTGTTTAAACTGTTTCTATTACATGCAGTAAATATTAAAACAAATCCGATTAACATAGTACCTACTTAATAATGAAAGTGATTTCATATCGCGCTCTTATCCAATAAGTATATTTTATGAGGCTGCTAGTAACAAAGTGTGTAATTTATGATACTCGTATTAAATTGGTCTACCATTTCGTAAATGTTGCCAAAACATAAAGTCGTCGTTATGTCTAATCTTCAGTGCGATTAATAACTACATCATGACCTGTTTTAAACCAGACTCTTAAAGATGACTCGATTATGTATTTGTTTTCTTTTGTTGATAGTTCATTAGATGTATTCCTGTTATTTCTTCGTAGTGTCTAAGAATTATTTAGAAAAACTACGCATCTAATTGCTACGGTAAATATTATGACAGGTAGTTGATTAATGGATTATTCAAAAAGTCGCATGCTCGAGCAAGTTTTTAATTTACTTATTTACGTAGGACTTGTCTAACATAATTGATTGCAAATCCGCAACGCTTGAAAGCTTTGTAGAGCAATGTAGGTGGTACTGTACTTATCATTGTTTAAGTTATTATTATTAATTATAGTTGTTAAATAATGAATACCTACCTAAATAATAATAGATCTAATAATCCCACGTACACCATATAAATGTGCGGGCTCGAAAGACCCGAGAGTTTTAAACGGGAGACAAAATTCCGAGTTAAGAATTTACTAATAATTTTCACAAATACGTGAATTGAAGCAAGACATTTTAAAAGACCAGATACGGATCGGACATGCTTTTTATACTACACAGAATTCTAAAATAAACATTTTATGCATAAACTGATAGTTATTATTAGAATCGGTCTCGCGAAATGTTTTCTGTAGAAGATAAATTGTGTCGTAGTGTTCTTCCGATCCGAGCTCGGCACTTAAAGAGACGATTTGAAAATGAAAATCGCTAATAATGAAATAACGCACATGAATTGCATTTGATAGGATAGTTCAAAGTCTTGTTATAGCAAAAAAAATCTTTTGGTACACATTTATTATTATTTAATACCCGAAAACTCAATTCTTGCAGAGCTTGTTTAGTGAGAACGTTAATTCGTGCAAACTTGTCACTTGATTTGTTATTATTTGTTACACCTTCCAATATGTTGTATATTATCTGATTGAAGCATAAAGCCAAGTTTATTTCTACATTACGTTTTTATGAAATACTAGCACTTTAAACTTCAGCACTTTTTCTTGAAATTGCTCTAGATAAACATACTCTTGCTTAAAAAATATGTATAAAAATGAAAAAAACTGTCCCACTTATTCCTTAAATGACTAATTTTCCAACATATTTATGTATTTTACATACTAGCTTAACATCACTTTAATCAATAAAAATATTACTTTTTTCACCTCTCCATCTCCATGCAAAAATAGCGAAACAGCTGTCAGATTAAGGTGAATTATTTATAAATGAAACATAAAATCTAAAAAGTGTTCAACTTATGCCGTTTATAAACCAAGTATCTTTCAATATATATATATATATATATATATATACAAACTAATAGCAGTCTTAGTAGTTACTGTAAAATAGTATCAAAAAGTTGAGCGAAATCGAAAAAAACTTTACTATTTAAACTACTTTACGTTAACAATGGTTACGACCTAGGGGTCAGCCTAGGTCAGGCGCGGATCCAGGATTTCGTACAGGGGGGGGGGGGGCACTTTCCTTCACAAAAAAACTCGCGGTCCCCACCTATGGGCCCTGTACTATATGAGGTTTGCGTTTCAGGTGGGGGGGGGGGGGGGCAATTGCCCCTGTTACTTCGAGTAGCGCTTGAAGTATGAACTCGCGCGGTACACGTCAAGATATGCTAAGCGTACTGTTGGTTTAAATAGTTTGTTTCCCGACCTATAAGGTATCGGTTATTAGTGTCCGCTACTGTTATCATTGAAGAGACAAGTGTGTAGCAGGGTAACCTCGCAGCGTGCGGCGGGCAAGGTTGTCGGCAGACACCTTCCTGCTCCTTTCTTGTGCATGTTGAATTGTTGATACCCAATATTGATTGGATATTGTGTTGTTAATCGAGTTAAGATAAATTTTATTAAAGTTATTGGTATGACGCATCTGAGTCATCTGAGATTATACATAATCTTGTAACGATAAAAAGTTAAAAATATGTACTGTTTTTTTGTATATTTATTTATTTTAAATCTCGTGAACTAACTTCGAACCACTTTCCAATGTGTGATTGAGCTATAATCTGTTTTTTTTTTCCAAATCCTGTAATTTCCCTGACTAACCTAAGTTACTGAGATAGTGTTTGGGACTCAACAAAAAACAACACTGAGCTTATGAGAAATATTTAATATGCAAAGGAAGGTTTAACCCGTTTTGACGCTGGTCCCTACGACATTTTCGTTTTTTAGGGTTCCGTACCTCGAAAGGATAAAACGGAACCCTTATAGGATCACTTTGTTGTCCGTCTGTCTGTCTGTCTGTCTGTCTGTCTGTCTGTCTGTCTGTCTGTCTGTCTGTCTGTCTGTTTGTCTGTCAAGACCATTTTTCTCAGGAACGCGTGGAGGTATCAAGCTGAAATTTATATCAAATACTCAAGTCTATTGTCCCTTGGAGCTGTAAAAAAATCAAACTTAAAAGCCAACGCAATCAAAAGATACAGTCGTTTATGCTGCAAATTTTAGAGTTTTTTGGCACTCGCAAAACCTACGGGGTACTTCCCGTGAACTCGGAAACTTGAAATTTGGCACGAAGCAACGTCATATAGCATAGACAATGGAAAAATTACAAAAAGTAGATATTTTTAGTAAATTCATACAAAAAAATAGTTTTTAGTTTTTAAACTTACTACCTTTTTCCTCGTAAACGCGTGGAGGTATTAAATTGAAATTCATGTCAAATACTCAGGGCAATAGGACTTTTCAGATGTAGCAAAACCAAACTTTTATGTCCACGCAATCACAAGAAATAGCAATTTAAGTCGCATATTTTGAAACTGAGTACTCGCAAGAAACTCAAAACCTAAAGGGTACTTCCCGTAAACTCAGAAACTTGAAACTTGGCACGAAGAAACTTCATATAGCACAGACAAAGGAAAAATTACGAAAAGTAGACATCTTTAGTAAAATCATACAAAAAATTTTTTTTTAGTTTTTAAACTTACTACCTTTTTCCTCGGAAACGCGTGGAGGTATTACATTGAAATTCATGTTAATTACTCAGGTTTATAGGACCTTTCAGATGTAGCAAAACCAAACTTTTATGTCAACGCAATCAAAAGAAATAGTAATTTAAGTCGCATATTTTGAAACTGAGTACTCGCAAGAAACTCAAAACCTAAAGGGTACTTCCCGTAAACTCAGAAACATGAAACTTGGCACGAAGAAACTTCATATAGCACAGACAAAGGAAAAATTACGAAAAGTAGACATCTTTAGTAAAATCATACAAAAAATATTTTTTTAGTTTTTAAATATACTACCTTTTTCCTTGTAAACGCGTGGAGGTATTAAATTGAAATTCATGTCAATTACTCAGGGCTATAGCACCTTTCAGATGTAGCAAAACCAAACTTTTATGTCAACGCAATCAAAAGAAATAGCAATTTAAGTCGCATATTTTGAAACTGAGTACTTGCAAGAAACTCAAAACCTAAAGGGTACTTCCCGTAAACACAGAAACTTGAAACTTGGCACGAAGAAACTTCATATAGCACAGACAAAGGAAAAATTACGAAAAGTAGACATCTTTGGTAAAATCATACAAAAAATATTTTTTTAAATTATTAAACTTACTACCTTTTTCCTCGTAAACGCGAAGAGGTATTAAATTGAAATTAGTAACAAGCATACTACAACTTTTGCTTGTTATAGGTTTGGACGGAACCCTCGGTGCGCGGGTCCGACTCGCACTTGGCCGGTTTTTTTTGTCAGTCTGCCAACTACAGTCATAAAAATTACGTAACTGGCCCAGTGTTGCGAGTTGCGACTATATCTCTAGGTAAAGCTAGTCAAGGATACCAAAACTTTCAAGGACTTTACGTAATATCCATACTAATATTATAAATGGGAAAGTGTGTGTGTTTGTTTGTTTGTCCGTCTTTCACGGCAAAACGGGGCGACGAATTGACGTGATTTTTTAAGTGGAGATAGTTGAAGGGATGGAGAGTGACATAGTCTACTTTTTGTCTCTTTCTAACCCCCCACTTCCCTAAAATGGGGGGTGAAAGTTTGTATGGAGCATTACGGGGGGCAAAGGGGAACCGTGTTACCCCGAATTTAACGCGAGCGAAGCCGCGGGCAAAAGCTAGTAATATATATAAGTAAGTACCTAAGGCGATTATCACACTGGCGCCGCAACCGAATGCGGCGACGGTGTGCAAGCGTAACAGCGCTATACACATGCAAAGAGCTATCTCGCTCGCGCATGCAGAAACTGCAGCAGTGTGAAAGCCGCCTAACGTCTTCGATGTTACAACACATGTTGAACACTTTAAGCTGTCATCGCAGTAAATCCTTATTAACATTAAAATCGTCATCATATCATACATGAGAAAAACACAACGACAACAAGTGACAACGTAATTGAAACCTTCGTAAACTATGACGGAGTTCAAAATTATAAGTTAAATTATTGGCTGAAAGGGATGAACGCGCGTTTGTTTGTTACCTACCTATCTTAGTATAAAGGAAAATGTTGCAACATTGGAAAAATTATAAATTCGACGAGGCTTAAGCTTTTATATCTAAGAATCCTTATTATATTTTTTATTACTATTCTGTACCTAAGTAATACCTACTTTGAGATTTAGGCAGAAGTAATCAAAATAATCTTAACACTTAAATAATTGTTAAAATAATAATACCGCGTAAAGCACATTAATAGTAATTTAACCAATCTCCGCTACCTTAAGGTTGTCTGGAAGAGATCGTTTCTTAGCGATAAGACCGCCTGTTGTTTACCTTAAATTTTTCTGTCTAAATTTCTTTTATTGAGGTGTACTATAAAGAGTATTTTTTTTAAAGCTAATTTTGAATAACGCACCCGCTTTGCTACTTCTGCTGCTGACTGTACACTTGTCAATAGTGATATTTAGTTAACTAGTCAAGTATTTTATAATCCATAACCTGGTCAGTTTCCTTTAGTTAGACAGCTTCATCAGAAACGATATTGTCAAACATTTAAGTACTTCAAACGAAACCTTATCGGTATAAAACGGTGCGCACTTGCCCCATGTTTATTATTTTATTATAGACTTCATTGAGCGGCCCGGCGCCTGCTTGTCGCAATTGTGACTGGTTCTTCTCGTTCTAAATGTCCATAATTCAACATATACATATGTTTATTTCCACCGTTTCTCGATTAAAATGCAAGAAGGCGACGCAAAGGCCATATACATTGTCGAACCAATTAGTAGAAGCTATAAAAATCATATAAATCATCCTCCTTCCTTATCGAGCTTTTTTGTTGGCCGCCGACGTGATCTTTATACTCTTATAATTTTTGGATGACTTATATTAAGACAGTTTTACGAGGTGTAGACGGTTTAAGTGGTACAAGATATCTGCTTTTAAGCCTCTTGCTCAAGCGCTTTATCGGAAAGGCTTTGGCACAATTAAATCAGAGTTTCCTTTACATAATACTTAAATTCGTAGAATTAAGTCTTATAATGAAAATATTTTCCTTGACATGAAAGCATCCAGGAGAAAATCATGGATGGGAGCCAACTTCCTAACAAAAATATCGCGTATAATTTATTATTCTATGAATGCCTCGGTAGTGAGCGTATCGTATGGTTGCACCTCATAAAAATATACTCAAAAAATATTCGCGAGCATGTCGTGTCGCGACGCGACGCCGCCCAGCCACCGATTTAGATGCTGTGCATACTTGCCACGACCAGATAAAATATAATTCTATCTGTCATGTTAGAATAGTTTTGAATGCTGATGAAACATTCTTATGAAAATAGATCGTGAATAACCACAAGACAAGGTCACTTCAATGATAATTTTGTTACAATTGTACTGATTCAAATGAGAATAGTTTAATGTGGACAACTCAATTCGCGAGCGCAACACGCACGCCACTGACCACGACCTACGACACAATATCGTCGCGGTAAAAACATCGTTACCGCTGGTTAACTACTGCGCTAAGCGATATTAAGTGGAGCCGACATATCCTCTTACATTTCTATCCATATGTCTTATAATGGCCTTTCAAGTAATCCAATTAAGATCTCAGACTTCAGGATTGAAGTGGAAGGGACGATGTGCCGACGGGATTACTATGTATATCTCGACAGTAACGCCCACTAATCTATTTTAAATTGTATCTACCAACAAACTTATCAATTAGACGGCAAGAATGCAAATTTAATTGCGACAGGGTCGGTGTCCTTAGGGTTACCGCACAGCGCCGGGCATTTTAAACTTTACTCAGATTAAAGTCATCGACCGGGACATGATTTTATGATTTAGAAGCTCTTTATACAAAGTTTGTATAGCGTGTATATGTTACATGTTTATGGTATTGTAAATTGATGCATGTAGCTTGCGACAACCCTCACCGAGCAACATTGTCGATGGCAATAATATTCGCACACAGGACGGTCTAACCACTTACATGCATTGCATTACGCGGGCTAGCCAATTATGTTATGACCGGCTTTTCTTCTATGCTAATGTCACATAAGATTTTGTCTTAAGGGATTTCACTAATCAACAAAAGTAAACACACCGACAAAAAAGATTTATCGCGTTTCCGGTTCAGGTACTTTGTCGCTTCGTTATTGCCATTCCAAAATTACTCTGAAACATTTTTGTATAAACGTAACGATGCCGCATCGTGACATGTTGTATACACAACGTATTTAGATAATCCCGAATTTCCAGACAAGACGATGAACTCTAAGGAAAACAATATTTGGGTGTGAAGATCGGGAGCACGCTTCGCTGAGACGCTATCTGCGCACGGTTATACACCACACCAGAAGTATACGTGAGTATATGTATGTAGATACGAGTAGGTATAGTATAGCAACCGTGTCAACCGAGCTGCCGCGACTGTTGACTTTTCAAGAGGTTTTTCAGCGTGGTTTGATAGGACGCGACGGAGCGCGATGAGACGAGCGTGGGCATGGCCCCGTTTCCTGGGCTAAATATAATTTCACTTGATCATTTAATTATGTGGAGATTAATGGGCGAGCTGAGATGCCAACTTCGCGTTAATAAACTGTACAATATGGCGTAAAGCATTTACTATGGAACAGACGAGACGTAGTGGTTCATTGTTTATGTTGTCAATTTGGCGCCAAAACTAATAACTACGTCCCAAAGAAGCTTCTAACCAGCACTAGAGGTGTATTCAGATCAGACCTTAGTTTGCGATAATGATTTTAGTTTTATCTCGTTGTGTCCCTCTAGCACGAATAAATGAGTGTAATCGAGAAGCAGTAAGATTTATTAAAATAAAAAAACAATATATATTTTTAATCTGCTTGCATTTATTAGACAGACACATTTTTAGAAAATACCGACTTGCATAAGAGTCTAATTACGAGTAAATATTGTCCACGTGTTAACCTATTATTAATGACCACGCTTACAGTCTCCCGATCCCGAAACTAAGCATTCAGATATAGCTAACTTTAAATTTGTTTATAAGTGCATTGTAATGTGCCTAGATTGAAGAATAAATATATTTTATCTTTGTAGGGTTCCGTAGCCAAATGGCAAAAAACGGAACCCTTATGGATTCATCATGTCTGTCTGTCTGTCTGTCTGTCTGTCCGTCCGTATGTCACAGGCATTTTATTTACTCGGAAACTATACGACGTATCTGAATAAAATTTACACATAAGGTGTATTTTGTATGCAGCTACTTAGTTATGTAGTTATTTTTGAAAAAAAAAATATTTTTAGGGGGGCGCTCCATACAGGTAACTAAATTTTTAAAAAAATTAACCAAATATCAACATGTGACACATCAATCGATAGGTCTTTCAAAATAACATTGAGGTTTCTTTGACTATTTTGTGATTAAGTGAATATTTTCTGAAATAATCGCTTCGAAAGTCAGAAAAGTTGTGTTGTGGGGTAACCCCCCCCCGTAACTGTTAAACCGTAAGTACAAAAAATATGAAAAAATTTGAAGAGATGCGCCTTATCATATACTTTCTACGAAAATTACTTTGAACATTCTCGGTTTAGCCATTTTTGAGTTATCTCCAAAAAACTTCTTCCATAGGCATCAGATACGACCTTTTGGTATTAGTTTGGTTCTTATTCCATTGAAGGTACGGAACCCTCCTATGCGTGATCCGACACGCACTTGGCCGGTTTTTTTATCTTTTACACACGCAGACAGATCATTTTCATGTTTGGTTTCCTGGCTTTTTGGCATCTCGGTGTAAAATGTATTATTAAGAAATATTTTTCTTTTGTTTTTGCTAGGTAAAATACCAAATCAATTTTACCTGGCAATTTTTTTTTTAAATGTAATAACGTAATAAGTACTATCTCGTAAAAGTTTAACTTTATAAAAAAGAAAAACCCTTTCAATTCACGAGACATAACGTATATGTATGTATTTTTATGTATTAGTCACTCATTGAAGACGCCTATAAAAAGCGTCTTAATACACTAATCCGTTTTGGGTTAAGCTTTAATCCTAATTTATATTAGAATGGCAGATATAACAGGCAGTCAGACCCCAACAGCTTAACACCCAGATCCGGTATACATTTAAAAAATCGATAACATAAAACCGATATAAACGTGCAGTTCATTTTCAACCGACTTCAAGACTTCGAAGGAGGAGGTTATACTTTGTCGGGATCTTTGGTTTTGCTATTTTTTTTTATGTATGTTCACCGATTATTCGAAGACGGCTGGACCGATTTGGAAAAATCTTTTTTTGTTCGAAAGAGTATACATCACAGTTGGTCCCATTGTAACCAAGTCAGGATCTGATGTTGGGATCCTGGAGAAATCGAGGGAACACTTCAAGTCCATAATGACGTTAAGTGCTATTATAAACAATATTGAATTGAATTATCTAGAAAATCGCAAACTGAAGCTAACATTTTCGTAACAACATCGTTAAAAAGCTTTTATTTAATAAGTACGAATCCAAATTTGTCGAAAAAGGCTGACATCCCATCAAAAACATTACAAAAATGCCAGTGTCGCAACGCAGTTCTCTTACTGCAAAAATTATTGAGAACTAAGTAAAGTTAAAACCAGCCGGTGTCCATAGAATTCAATCCGCACTGGATTTTAGTAACATGTCATTGTGACCCTTTGAATATTAGATGTCTATATGATATAATTACAAATTTGTTATAACTTAAAACATATATTTAGCTAACTGATAAACTCGATACAACTTCCAGAGAGGATAATCTTATTATATTATCAATAATTATTGCAAATATGTCTAATATGATTGTTTACAGTTTGATTTACACAAATTCAATAGAATTATTCAATTATTAAAGATCTCATCAGGCTTAGACTTGGAAAAATATATTCTTACTAAAGATAAGATTATCCTTACTTTCCTTTAGATATATACTAAATTTTCGTATAGCTGTCCTAGATTACCTTTTCGTTTAAAAAAACCACTACATATAGGTAGTATAAAACAAAGTCGCTTTCCGCTGTCTGTCCCTATGTATGCTGAGATCTTTAAAACTACGGAACGGATTTTGATGCGGTTTTTTTTAAATAGATAGAGTGATTCAAGAGAATGGTTTATATGTATAAGACATGCAAAATATAGTAGAGAAACTCTGACAATTTTAGAGGTTTCTAATGTAATGTCGTAAATAAATATATTTTTTTGCGCTTACATGGCAAACGCTGGCTCAACCCTACGAGATAGATCAAAATAATGTACTACAGTATTGTTCACCTTAAAAAGGTTTACAATTTTTTTTCCCGTGTGAAGCCGGGGCGGGTCGCTAGTTTATTATAAATTGTTATTATTACTAAGATAGTCGCATTAATTTTCCAAAGTCGTCCGAGACGCAGCGGCGCAGTCGCAACCGAAATGTTAAAAGCATTATTTATTCATGTTTAGTTGGTGACAGAACGCCTCTTCGCCTCTGGACGGCCGAATTAAAATTTAAAGGAGATCGTCAATTTTTGTTAGGCGATTTGCCCCAGATCATAAAGATGCGTATAATTATGAAATAGATATCAAAACATTCGCTTTAATTTCTAGATCAGGGTGGTCATAAAATAATCATGAAATGTAACGGGAAAATTGAGAAATCGGGATGTAAAAACAAGATTGTGATAAGGACAATATTTTTAAGCGTACATGTTTATGATTTAAAGTATAGAATAAAATAAATACCTGTTTTTTAAAGAATTTCTACAAAATCTGACATGATAATGAAACGGAAATCATATTAAAATAATAAAAAGTCATATATTGATCCTGCCGCAGATTTCTTGTATTTGGGTAAACAATGATAATGGCTGTCAAACCATCATTGCTACTATTAACTAAACAATCGTAGACCTTATTACAAAGAGATAAGGTTTATCACTGTTAGTGCGCTCCTACTAGCATCCATGAAGTTATAATTTTAAACCGGAGCACACTCTTGGGCCAAAAAGCAAGGCCAAAAGAGAGAGTAATTTAGGGAGCCGCGTTCCGCTTCGACTTAGGGAGTTATGACGTCATTAGACAATAATGCCAGCATGACAACAAGTCAAAATGTCAATGTATGTCAATTTTGTAACGAATTCGAGTGAAACACCGCCCCCCATATTATGCCCTCTATCGGACCGTTTTTTCTAGTCACCTATGAACGACTGTTTTACACGGTAATACGGTACGGTTTTAGATGAACATCAGATGAACCTTGTAAACTGTGGTTAGGGAAAAAGTGCAAGAATTACATCCACTTTTTAGAAATCCATGGTAGTATCAGACATTACTTAATAGAAAAATAGTCAAAACGAGACGCATCCCCCCCATACCACCAACTCCTTCGGCCCCACCTTGTGGCCGAAGAGCACACTCCAGTTTCAAATTATAACTTCATGCGGCAGACATAGATGACGGTGACGTCATACATTAATAGTGTCAAACTATAATCATAAACAAGATTAGCAAAATAAACGTAACTCCTTACTGAAAATGTCCGTTTCGTCTCGGCTCAGGAGAAGTTAACCTTATGTCAATGCTGTAAAGACGTTAACAATTTATTTAGCACTATTTGGATGGCGGAAGGATCAACGAAATTACTTTTTATTTTTCATTTCTAATTCCCGTTTTATTTTCATACAATATTTTGTCTAGTTTCGTAACAAAATGGGTATTTGCTTAAAATTGAAGACCAAACTTTATACGAGACCATATCGCAAGTGGGCCTGGAATTGACGATCTCCTTTGGAACTTTTAGGTAGCTTATCCGTGAAACATAGTCAGATATTGTATGCACCTCTTAGAAACCTTTTTAAATACCTGAACTTTATTGTTTATTTATCATTCCTTGATTATTAAAAATTCTTCATCTTCGCCAAATTTAATACTGAATTTTAGGAATCACCTAAGGCACCTCTTCATGACTTGTCTAGTCATTCATAATTTGTACATTTCTAACAGTGACCGATATTTACACATACCTAGTCCCATTACTACATACAAATTATTTTCCTTGAGGATTTATGTCCTTTTCCCTACCTATTTTATAGCTTTTTAGGGTTCCGTAGCCAAAATAACGGAACCATTATAGTTTCGTCATGTCCGTCTGTCCGTCCGTATGTTACAGCCATTTTCCTCGGAAACTATAAGCGTATCTTAATAAAATTCACACATAAGGTGTATTATGTTAACGGCCTCCTAGCCCAGTCGGTAGTGACCCTGTCTACGAAGTAGGAGGTCCCAGGTTCAAATCCTGGTATGGGCATTTATTTATGTGTTAATCACGAATATTTGTTCGTGAGTTATGGGTGTTTTCTATGTATCTAAGTATACATTTATCTATATAAGTATGTATATCGTCGCCTAGTACCCATAGTACAAGCTTTGCTTAGTTTGGGACTATGTTGATTTGTGTAAGATTTTCCCCAAATATTTATATTTATTTATGTATACCGCTATATAGTTATGTAGTCAAATTGTACAAAAAAATATTTTAAATACATGTAACCAAATTAAATATATATCAAATATCAGCATGTTGCACATCAATCGATAGGTCTTTAAAAATAACATTGAGGTTCCTTTGAATATTTTGTGATTAAGTTAACACTTTCAGAAATATTGCTTCGAAAGTCAGAAAAATTGAGGCTCCGTGTAACTTTTAAACCGTAATTCCCTAAAATTATAAAAAAAATATTAGGAAGATGTGCCTTATCACGTAGTTTCTACGAAAATTGTTTTGAACATTATCGGTTCAGCCATTTTTGAGTTATCTCCAAAAAACTTCTTCCATTGGCTTCAGATACGACCTTTTGGTATTAGTTTGGTTCTTAATCCATTAAAGGTACGGAACCCTCCATTATGCGTGGTCCGACACGCACTTTCCCGGTTTTTATTAAAACCGATGTATAGGTTTAGTACATATCTATTAATAAAGATGTTAAAAAAATGCTCGTGATCCGTTAAAGGGCATTGGTACAAGTATAGTTAGTATTCTAATTATGAAGAACTAAAAACTTTCTTGCACGTGAAAAAAAATGTATTTGTATGGAGGGTTGTCCGGCTGGGACGACGTGTCCCCTACAAAAATAATCTCTCTTTTTCTTAGTCGCAATAAGATACCAATTATGCCCTTAAGCGGATCACCAGTTTTTTGTTACACCCTGTATATACATAATACCTACGTCTAGACTGACTTTATGACATGAGACTAGCAAATAAGACGTAAAGCAACCGGACGACATGGTGTCGGTGACATGTGTTCGTAGGTCGGACAATGAGAAAATAATAGTGTCACTTCACAGTAGCCTCTTAAGGTCTAAACGATGGTCTAGGCTATTTTGTATCATGTTTCTTTATGATACCGCAAATAACTGGGTCTTCGTTGAACATTTACATTTCAACATACCATGGTCAGACCTTTACAATCTAACTATTTAATATTACTTAAATACCTACGTTACACGTAAATAAATGCAACATTTTATTAAAATTGTGGACAAAAGTTTTTTTTAAAGGGTTCCTTTTTACTTTTTTGCACCTTAGCATTTACAAAGATTGCATATACACGAAAAATTCGACTGGTGCCGCTGCGACCCGGTGCTAGTGGTTAGGGCTTCTGTCGCGAATGCAGAAGACGCTGGTTCGATCCCAGCCCTGGGCACCGGAGGCCTAGGTCACTTTTTTCCTTTGTATATGACATCTCTATAAGTTTATAATTTTTCTATTAACGTATTTAAAAATACCTCGAAAAAAAACGCCATTTTCATTCGGGCTAAATTAGCTTAATCTGATAGCCCATCAGCTGTTCTCTCAGCCCTTTGGCTTTAAGTCGACTTGACGTTGGTTTGAGGGACACTCTGTATACTCGTATATGTATATAATTCAGTATAGCATTTTTATCTTGTATTACATGCTTCGGTTCATTCATTTGATGAAGGGGTTTCAGAAAAAGATCCGTTAACTTCAGTACTAAGCAGAAACGTCTGCAAGCGTCAATTTTATAATTGAAAGAAAAATGGAATTTTGCTCGACGCGGTGAGTTTTTCCATTATTTTTTTCAATTATAAAATTAAAAAATCCGTTGTCAGTATTCACATATTATTAGTGAATAGTGATGGCAGACAGTATCGTGAACTCGTTGAACAGCAATAAAGATAGATTTTACTGGAAGACTTGTGTTTAAGACACACCCTTGATTGTTTGATGGTACAGTCACCGTCAATAGTATCTTCCTATACGAAGGCCACAAACTATGTGAAACGCTCTTATTTGTAGCATCATAGGAGCGTGTCACATATTTTTGCGGCCTTCGTATAGGAGGATTCTATTGACGGTGACTGTCGTGATACCAAATGTTTTGAGTATAGTAGGCTTCATTAATATCTCGTATTTACATTTGTTCCGTCTGATTGTTTACCTATACGTAAAGTTTGTCTATAAAATAAAATAAAATAAGATGATTACTGAAAAGTAATACATAATTCATATGGAGGAATTTATTAGTAAAAGTTTGGAATGGTTAGAACTTTTGTGAAATAAAATAAATGCTAACTTGATACAAGCCAAAACTACATTTTGGGTAGTTTAATGTACCCATGTTACAACCAGAGTGGACTATTTAATAAAGCTACAAGTTACGATATGTAAGTGGAAGTCCAGTAGGTACCTATTCTTCACTTTCGGAAGCACAAGAAAAGTGTGTCCCATTTAAATATTTCGGCGATATGGTCCCACTGATCTTCAAAGTGCGTTAACATACTCATGCATGTTAACATTAAGAGGTGAAGATGAAGAAGGGACGCTGCGCCGCCCAAGTTTGAGTAATGGTGGTGCATTGGTGTACGGTGACGCTCCGGGATTTGAATACAATGCCGCGATAGCTCAACTGCCTTACTGAGCGTATCTGCCGTATCGGCATTCGAAAATTTGTCTATTGTGTCACTTATTTACATGAGTGCAAGGTGTGCAATAGCATGATTTTCGAACGTATATATGGCGTTTATACTTGGTGCGGCAGTCAGGCCCGCCTGCGTGCACGCATGCATAATCCTTGCGTTCATTTCAAATCTGCCACATTCTCTGTATGACTGATCAGTGTGCTCCGTGATCAAACAGACACAGGTCCTGCCTACGCATACTATTAATGTGACAGCCCTTGATGGCTCTACGGCGGTTTTGTTTTAAAAATTGACATCATTCATATAAACGACATTCCGATGCAAACTTATGTTAATTTTCTGCGGGATTATTCTTTGAGAACAATGATAAGACAGATGATAATATGAAAAATGTTTTATGTCTGTTTTACCTACACCTACCTATTTATCAATAAATAAGAATACACTGTATCTGTGTTAAGAATTTAAAACATAATTTATACATTTTATGAAGACCCTGCTAAAGTTATACATGCATCAAAATAATTCCAATACCGGCACGATGATTCTCAATATGGTGCAACATATACTACAAAGTCTTACTTAAAACTACAGTTAGAACAACCACCTGTATTAACTAATAGCAATATCAAGTAGAAGAGGCGTCGAATAATTCAGCAGAAGATAAAGTTGCTTGTGAATAATTTGAAATGAATCAACGCCCTCGCCGGCGACGCTAGATTGCACCGCCCACGCTCTACCTACCCAGGATATTGTATCTTCATGTTCTTCATCCTTAAGCTTTGGTTAGCAAACCGATATAATAAATTATCCCAATAATTGTCCAAGATAAGTATGAAGCTACACAAAAAATACATCTCACTACATTCTTGTATACCAATATGCCACATTTCATAAATTGCAAATCATCAAGACCACAAATTATACTTGTAGCATAGATCACAGCGCGTTGGTTATATTGATTACTTACTGGTCGTCCTCGGCGGGGGAACAATATTATCGGGGGGCAAAAAACATGTAGACAATGGAAAAAGGCGAATGGGTCTGCAATGTCCTCGGCAGCTTCGTCGACTGATGCCTATTTGGGATGTAGCGCCGTATTTGGAAGGCTGCGGGTCGAGTCGCGATCGATATCGGTGCAAGCGCCGCTGCGGCGAAGCTGTCAGCGCTGCCGCGCAGTCATTCACTTCCCGACAGCCTTTTTTCATAGTTCATCAACGGCAGACCAATTTAACACCATTAATTTTATACACTCCAAGTATCTTGATCATCCTCCTCTTTAATTACTTCCTACGTTTAAGGAAGATTTAGAATCGACTTTTTACTGTTGCGTAAGCAAGCGAGCTTGTATTGCTACCGCGACCTGTATTGTAGTGATTCGCTTAATTGCTATGTCATATCGTCACTCCGTCTGTCGTACAGCTGTGCATATTTAACAATACTACAAAAACACACATAAATTACCGCAGGTCAGCAATATGTTAATGTGCAGTTGTTGTATTTCCATTCTTTTATAATACTTGAGACGTTGCCATATTATGTGCTCGTGGACTAAAACATGCTCAAAATAAAGGTATAAAATCGACAAAATCGTTCATAATTGGAAAATATATCGTTGCATCAGATTATTCAAATTTTATCATGTATTTAATGCATGCAATCATTTCTAATATACTAATCTAATTTTCCTACTTGCATCTTCTTTAAAACATTTTCGAGGCACCCGATTTTAACTCTTATTCAGTCGTGTTAAAGTTTACTTGACATTGTGGTGTTTAGCAGTAAGTTGTCACTATTTGGCATCGGTTGGCATCGCGAATCGCCTGGCACCGAAGCGCAACAACGAATTATTTAACCGTGTTCCGAAGTTTGCTCCGCTAGTTTTGTATGTTTCTATTTATCGCGTGCCTACCTGAAATTACATAAATTGGTTACTTTTAACGGCCTAAGGCTCGTAATCTTTTCAATCAAAATTTATTTTAAAAAAAACTTAACTATTGATTTGTTATTAATATAATTATTGTTTAAAATTTTTGAAAAATGAAAATTATCATGGTAGAATAAAATATTTAAATTAGGACGTTTTCAACATACATAAAAGTCGCTTCTGCTCCTAAACTACAAAAGATAATTTCACGATTCTTTATATTTAAATTTTTATTATTGTTTGCCTTTGTTTAATTTAATTTAAAGATTTGTATTAACAAAGAGGCACGCGTCTTAAACGTCAAAATATTCGCTAAAATGTACTACTGTATTACTATATATTCGGATAGAAATGAGAGATTTGATCTACATAAATCCTCCGTATACTCGTTAAAAAGCTACAGAATTAAAAAAATATTTACTTATACTTAAAATTAGTAAGTATAAAAATATGAATCTATCGGTGCAACGAATAGGTTTAGTCCTGATTTTAGTAACTCATCTCAACATACGGTCTATTAATGGTTGTAAATAATGCGTTGTATGTACCTCTTCAATAGACGATACGTATTAAGCGCTTCAGTAAATCCGATCAATTGTAAGTGACTAGTTTGGGTAGGTATTAAATTGAACGAGTTTTATATACCTACTAGCTTTTGCCCTCGGCTTCGCTCGCGTTAAATTCGGGGTAACACGGTTCCCCTTTTCTGATTGCCCCCCGGAATGCTCCATACAAACTTCCACCCCCCATTTTAGGGAAGTGGGGGGTTAGAAAGAGACAAAAAGTAGCCTATGTCACTCTCCATCCATTCAACTATCTCCACTTAAAAAATCACGTCAATTCGTCGCCCCGTTTTGCCGTGAAAGACGGACAAACAAACAAACACACACATACACTTTCCCATTTATAATATTAGTATGGATATGGATGTCATTTCAGCCTAGTTAACACTGAGCCTTCTGGATAGGCATTCTAGACATGGTTCTTACACAGCTCGGTATCATATTACACTGGTTATTCCAACACCTCGGCTCGCCTGAGCTCAAGAAACTAGCGCAGGCGCAGCGCGTGCGCGTGCCGTTAAAATGAGTGCTCGTTAAAAAGCAACCCGCCGTGTAATTAGCAGGCCACAACACAAAATGAAACAAACCCCGTCCTCTGTCCCACGGCCCCCTTCGACTCGTGAGGATCCATCACGATATTTTACTCACATTGCATCTTATTAAGTGTTATGAAAGCACTCGTAAGTGACAGAGCCTTTTAAGGTAGCTGAACGCCCTTTGCCGCCGCCGAAACCGGCGCTGGCGCGAACGCTTTGAAGTTGCCAAGTACGATAAGCGATCATCATTTACTTTGCACGACATTGTACAGTTGCTTGCAAAGTGTAGGTCAGTGCGACTCTGGCAAAGCATCATATTTTACGAATAAAGCAATAGGTATTTAGAATTCTTGTAAAAGAAGATATGAAAGCTAGTTGTTTTAAACTTATATAGATGTCATATACATAGAAAGGAAAAAGTGACCTCGAAAGAGGCCTCTGGTGCCCAAGGCTGCGATCGAACCAGCGTCTTCTGCATTCGCGGCAGACGCCCTAACCACTAGGCTACCCGGGTCGCAGCGGCACCGGTCGAATTTTTCCGTGTAAATGCAATCTTTGTGAAGTTGTTTTCTTAAATGTACCTACCTCTAAAAATAACTTATAATTCTCAATACAATATCTATACTGTATTAATTATATCCTTGATATTATTAATACATTATATGGAAATTTATATACGAATTAACACGTTTTCATCGTAAATCAATGAGTGTTTACATGTGCCAATATTATATGTCATTATGATGATAAAGATAAGATTTCGTGGGCAAAATCTTAAGATTAGATATTTCAGCTAGTTAAGATAAGATACTTGATCAACCACTTTACTACTTCAATGCAAATGTCTTATTATCAATAGCCCTAAAATTACAATTGCAAGGTTAGCCAATGTATTCTTTATTTTACACATGCCGCATAGTAAGCGCCATTGCAGAAAAATAATTCATATGATCGATCAGTATACAATTATCGTACAGGGCGGTACAAGGATACTTTTATCTTTAAAAATGCGGTATAATTATACATAAATGAACGCATCAGCCTCAATTGGAAGCGAAACATTATAAATAGGAGTGCTGGAGGGTGCTATTACCGCGTCGCGGAAAACAGACTTTACCTCTCAATTTAGTGATATCTCGTATGTGAAAACGAGTAGGGATACCATATAATCATATAACGCGATTGAAATGGGATCAGAGTTGACAGGTTTGCCATATGTGGTCAAAATAAATTTTAAAGCTAACACTTCAAAAGGACAAGGACGTTCCGTCTGGACATCAGACCCTTTAAAGTAGACTTTTTTTTATTCTTGTTGTTTCAGGCAGCCTAATAAATAATGCACTACTTAATTATAAGTATTATATTCCAGTCAAATTTACTAGTTTTACCTTTGTAGTGTATGGATAGCTACTACAAAGTGGTACCAGAGCTGAATTAATAAACAAAATAATCAAAAGTGTCCCGATCAAATTCCAATGAGCAGAGCAATGCGCAGAAGACGCTACAATGGTTTACAAAGATCTTCTTGGATATGTTAAATCCTTACACTCTATGATGAAAAATATCGAAACTTTTGTCGGATTCCAAAAAAAGACAGGTTTTTGACATTTATACACACGGCAGTGTGTCAGCCAAGTTCGCAGATCAAAGAGGCGACCAGCCGTGGGTATATACCCCCCAAATGGTTCGTGTAAATATTTACACGAACCATTTGGGGCCACTTTTGACGCCCCAATAACTTGAAACCCATTTGACCTTCACAATTCCAGTTTTGTGAGTCTTGTAAGACTATCAACAAATTACTGAATCCGGAATTTCAGCTAAAATCCGCTAACCGTTCACGAGATATTAACCTCTGAAAATCACAATTTTTACCACTGACTGACTGACTCACTCACTCATGAAAACATTTGATTACTTCCAGGTGACCTAGAAAGTTAAAATTTGGCATCTAGATAGGCAATCGTATGTAAATAATAGGAAAAATCTAAAAACAGTAAATTTTAATTTTTTTCATATTTTATATGAAATAGGAATATTCACTACTGTACTATTAATTAACAGCTGGCATCGTCTTTTGAACTTAGCCTTTTTTGCCTAATTGTAATGCGAAGTGAAAGGGTAAGTTGCGGAAAGCGTGAAATGGTTAAAAGGATATGTGTAAATATTTTTAATTTTAATCTTATAGAAGAAGTATTTCAGAACAATCAAGTAGAACTACTTACGAGTATTTTAAAAAGAAAAATCTTGCCAAGTCGCATCGAACTTGTGTTGTCACATTTATGTTTTTGATGGGATCATTTTAACCGGAAGAACTTAGATAATCCTGTCCTGACGTGTGGTAACCCTGATTTCATAAAGACAAGGAGGCGGCGCCGGGCGCGCGGGAGGTCTCGCGCAGCTGACCACTAATTGCGAACCGCTTGAGGACGCTGATCGACAACACGATAATGTCTTCAATGCTACGCACGAGACGCGCTTTCCTTTACTCTTGGGTCGTACGACAAATTGTTTTTGTAATAATTCGGAAGCGGAGAAAGATCAGTCAAGGTCTAAAATATGCCTTAATCGGATAATAATAAGGTTGGGTATCTACCTATATTTTTTTGTCTAATAAATTGCGTCAATATTTTAAACATTGACTGGACACGTTCGGTCAGCGTTTTCTGAAATAAGTTAATGTATGTTAAGCAACAGTTGTGATAATTACCTATTAACTTATTGGGACACAAAACATGACCCAATACGTTGAAAACATAGTAATGGAAAATACTAGGTACAAAATACTTGTGCATAAACCTATCGAATATATACAGGGTGGAAAGATAAGTCGGGCCCTGGAGGAAAACTACCTTAAAACGTTGAGATAGCTCAATTCACTGAAAGGAAACATTTTTTAATTTCTTTAAAGGGACATCACTGCATTTACAATTTTTTGGAAAAGAGTACAGTTTTCAAAAAAGTATTTATTTTGTAATTTTTGCCATAAATATTTTTTATGACAATTGATGCCAATCGATCCTGTTTCCAACGAGGATAAAAACTTCTAAATACTAACCAAGTTTAGGGCACAAGAGAACCCATAAATAATAATAATAATATTTTTCATACAATTAGTACGGAAAAAAGTGAAAATTAAGAAAAAAACTGTAAAAGCAGTTTTAGTTATTAGGAAAAATAAAAGAATGTTTCCTTTGAGCGAATTGAGCTATCTTAAGGGGCTGACAACAGCTAAATTCCCTCCCTATCTTATTCAGTGCGAGTGAAAGAGAAACACTGTGTTACGATTACTATGGGAGCTCATTGCAAATTTTACAAAATAATGAATTAAAAAAAAACGACGCATTAATTGACAAATATAAGGCAACGAAGTTTTTAGTATTAGTGTGGTGGAATTTTGTCCTTAGTTACAGACGTATAAGTCAAGAAACTAAAGACATACAACTGTTTAAAGCTAATTTTAAGATGTAACTTTGGAATTATTTTCTATCGAGCCGATTTCGTCCAATCGTGTATCGGACGCAACGAAGTTCTTCCAAATATAACGAATATTAACATACTTTTTTTTTACTTTCTCAAAACAAGTAGTTATAGCTGAAACACTGTTTGAGTAAAGTCAATTTGAAGGTCATCGGGTGTTGTCAGCCTCTTAAGGTTTTAAGGTAGTTTCCCTCCAGGGCCCGACTTATCTTTCCATCTTGTATATACAACATAATACATATATGACCGCTATAGGAAAACGTTGAAGGCTAATAATGACAATGACACAGTTCAGTTCTAAGTAGTATCTCTCGTATCGTCTTCCGTTCTTGGCAGTTCTCAAGCCAAGCATGTCCGCTATTTGGCAAATGCCGCCGGTCTATCTCACTGGCCGTCAACATACCGGCTTGGGTGGGACTCGCGGTTACAAACCGCCATCCATCGTTCCGTAACCGCCATAGTCTTGTAGTAGTAGTAGTAGAGGAAAACTTTATTGCACTAAAACGTATACTTACCTACTCGATATAATCATAAATATAAGTCGTATTAAAAATACAATTTGTACAAAGGTGAACTTATCCCTTGAAGGAGGCAATAACATTGAATTTGATCATGTCAAATCATTACTGTCTGAATTTGTGCCACTTTGGCATTAGCTGTTAGGGTACAAAGGTATTTTTTAACAATAATCACGGCAAGTGTTTTGTAATATCGAATTAAATAAAAAGGATGTATAGACACCAATTTACTCTTTATTATTAAAAGTGAATTGACTGACTGAAATAATAGTTGATTTTGTTATTTAAAAAATTATTACACCCAAAGGCTTTAAGTAAATAAAACTATCAATAATAGTACGTACCTATTTAATACGAACAAAGCGATAGAGTCCGATCACGATTACTCTGCAGTCTGCACCGGATTTCAAGAGCCGGAACAGTGGCTGTGCCACACTTTGTCGTTGCCAAATCCGTGCAGAGTTAACTTAAACTGCCACCATTGTATGAAGTAGTATCAAGTATCAACTCCGATAACTAGAAGAGATACTCTTAAACTACTGTTATAAATCTTGGCATTAAAATATTAATCAATCAAATTTTCGATAATTGCTCAGTTCATGCGTTGGCATGGAGGTAGGCACTAATTCAAAGAACCCCCCCTAATTAGTATGCAATGGGGCGTCCGTTTAAGATGAATGAGTTGATACGAGCCAAGCGAGATGCCGCGCTTGCACGCCCTTTTGTGCCGCGCTAACCCTCAATTTAAGGCAACCATGCACTTTATACGTGTACCAGATAACGAAACGGTGTTACTATATATCACATATTTTAAACCGTGTGAAACTTTAATTTCATTTGCATAATGGCCTTTATTAAAATTTCTTTACTGAGAGATTCTTTGAAATAACGGAAAAGGGTAATCAGTGGTGTAAGGATGCAGTTACGGATTTAATTCATCTTTATCTATGTCAATGAAATTATTGTAAAGAAAAGTAATGAGATAAATAACAGAGGGACAGTAAATTCAGCAGCAGAAGTAGTAGACCATGACAACAGTTAAATTCCATCCCTATCTTTTTCAGCGCGAGTGAAAGAAAAGCACTGTGTTACGTTTAGTATGGGAGCTCATTGCCAATTTAGCAAAATGATGAATTAAAAAAACTTACCCATTAATTGAGAAATATACAGTATTAAAGTGTTTAGTATTAGTGTGATGGAACTTTGTCCTTAATTACAGAGTAAGTAAGTAAGTCAAGAAACTAAAGACATACAACTGTTTAAAGCTAATTTTGAAATGTAACTTTGGAATTAAATATTTTCTATCGAGCCGCATTTCGTCCAATCGTGTATCGGAATTAACAAAGTTCTTCAAAATATAATGAAAGAAGTAGTTATAGCTAAAAAGCTGTTTAAGAAAAGTCAGTTTGAAGGTCATCGGGTGTTGTCAGCCACTTATTCCTACAATAAAGTCGTACTAAGATCATTTACACAAACAACACGACCGAGCAGCTAGCTACTAATTACACGGTGTACAAAAATGTTATAGAATTTCTCTTATCGGGAAAAAGTTTTCATAGGTTAGAGTGAACATTTGAGGATTTTATACAAAAAATATTGACATGCATTTGATCTTTTATCAAGAGTCATACGGGCAAGCAAATGACATGGTTAAAGGTGGATCAATTTCCTACTGATGAGTAGGTATACAGAGACAGTCCAGTCACTCATACATGACATAACGTAAATATAAATATTTGCTATGGAACATAAAGATCAGACAATAATGCATCATACGCTCAACAAAAATAACGTCTTGCTATGATAGGCCCGCCACCAATTGACGTGTAGAGGACGCTACAATAATAGCAACGAACTAATTCTGCTACTGCCAACCTACTGCAGCGCTAGAAGTTGATCATCAATGCATCGAAAACCACAAATTGTAGACAGTACCAATTCTATAAAACATGAATAAACCAATTAGAAGTTATCAAATATTTCAGATTCCACGCGATAATAATAAAGGTATCCATTCCGCAAAAATAACTGATCGATGGACGCAACATAACTCCATAAAGGTTTCCGCATTTCCTTTTTGAAGTAAAGACTCAAAAAGGAGTGAAGCTGCTTCGTACTCGATTATAAAGTTGCTCGCTGACCCTCTCCGCTGGCGAGGAGATCACAGGCAACCAGTTACATAACATGCATTATTTAAGCGCGACAACCTTTTACGAAAGTAATAATGTGATAGAGTCTACGCATGTCGCGTATGGTGAGTCAGGGGGCGTTGACCCGGCGCGGACGCAGCCGCGAACTATTCCTGGGGGTAGGCACAAGACACAATTTCTCCAACATGTACGCACTAACTGTATTTTATATGCGATAATTATATATAATCGGCAGTTTTGCGTTAAAGAGTCAATGAGGTGCAGAGGCGTAACGTTAACGCATTCACAGAATAAACTGAAGGAAGTTACAATAGGCAATTTTTTTGTTGTACTTACAACCACATTTTTTTCATGTGATTTATATTCAGAATCACGAGCCCGTTCAATAGAAGAATAACTTTAAAAAAATAGCCCATATACAACATCGTCACCCAACACTTATTTTAACAAAATGGTATATGACTTAGCATTAGCAAAATGATATATCATAAAAATTAAATTTTGTTAAAAAGTGTCGAACCTTTTGAAATAATTTCACTTCATAACGTCCAACTGTAAATAAAATGAAAACAAACGAAGAGCATTATCATAAAGCGGTCTACGAGCTGATGCAAAGGTACTTTTAAAAACTTTACTCCACCTCAATTTCCGTCAACTCCGTTCTTCTGGCAATTTGTCTCTCTCAATTCCTCTGCACCACACCGGTTTTATGTCAAACTCATTTTCTGTTCGCGCGGCGCGCCTGTGGAATACACTTCCCCGTAATATTTAGAATGCTCCCAGCAAGTTTGCTTTTAAAAAAGCCGTTACTGCCTTTTTCGCTAGTGGAATGAAAGATTAGTGTTTTCGGTTGATGATTTTCGTCTATATAATATATATATATATATATATATATGTATGTATATATAATAATATATGTATGTATGTATTTTTTTGTTATATATCGTATATTATGTATATATTGTATTGTATATTGTTTTATTCATTGTTTACTTGTAGTTAACTCTTCACCTTTTGTTCTCGTAAGCACCGCCCACAACTTCTCTGCTTTGCCTTAAGGTTGACTGGTAGAGAATGCCTACTGGCATTAAGTCCGCCTTTTGTACATCAAGTTTTTCTTTTGTGCAATAAAGTTTAAATAAATAAATAAATAAATTTCCCTAGTATGAATTGAATTCGCTCTATGCCTATGATGTGCCTCAATCTAAAAGCGTCACAAATCAAAACAATGACTGCGCAAAGACGAGCCGTATAAATCAACACGCAAGTAAATATTCTCTCGGTCATGAAAAACCTAATAAATAGGTTGGCGGTAGTTCTTATTTAAATAATATATGTTTACAAGCCAATATTTTATGTTGGTACGTTCCAGAATAAAGATGATGGCAAGCGAATGATATTTTGCAGCATTTTTGCCCGCTAATATTATGACTAATACTTTCATTTTTATACAGGACTAGCTTTTGCCCGCGGCTTCGCTCGCGTTAAATTCGGGGTAACACGGTTCCCATTTGCCCCCCAGAATGCTGCATACAAACTTCCACCCCCCATTTTAGGGAAGTGGGGGGTTAGAAAGAGACAAAAAGTAGCCTATGTCACTCTCCATCCCTTCAACTATCTCCACTTAAAAAATCACGTCAATTCGTCGCCCCGTTTTGCCGTGAAAGACGGACAAACAAACAAACACACACACTTTCCCATTTATAATATTAATATGGATGTAACAAAAATACTGCTGATCCATTTAAGGGCATAATGAAATTGGTATCATATTGCGATTAAGAAAAAGTAGGAGAAAAATTTTTTCGAATATTTTTTTTTGTATAGGAGACGTCCCAGGCGATAGCTGTCTATAACAATACTTATTTGGCGCAGCGACCCAAAATGAGTCCTGGCCTTCGACCCAAGAGCACGCCATTTTGTTCGGGCCTGCGCTATTTCACGCCAGCTTTCACCGGCGCCGACCTCCTGAAGATCCGCTCCTACTCTGTCTGCCCAGCGATACTTAATTATTTTTTTTAGTTTTTCGTAATTAGAATATGATACCAATCATGCCCTTAAACCGATCACCAGTTTTGTTACACCTTGTATAGTGGAGTACGGGAACGCCTTTTTAACCTATAAAAATGACATAAATCACAAGTCCGATTTTATTTTGTGACCTGTTAGAATACGTTATGTTATGTACTAATAATAATAAATATTTTCTAACAATTGTTAGCATTGCGCTAGGTATAATACATGTATTTGTTTGCTACACATAGAAAAGATTATGTAAGTTTTATTTTTCATCACCAGGCTATCGCTTTTTACTATTGCAACATAACTTCACATTTTATAACGGTTTTGTCAAGAGCATATGTCGTCTTAGCCATTTGTAATTCGTTAAGAATTCAAGGTCACTTATATTTTGACAAATTGTTTTCGATTATGCTCACACAATCTATTGACCAAACTGTTATAAAATGACAGATGATGTTGAAATAGTTGAATGCAATAAATAGTATGGTAAAGGAAAATATATCTTGTATAATCTTTTCTTGTTGTTATTAACAAATATCTATATAATATTTAGCGCGACGTCAAAAACTGTTAGAAAATATTTTTTACTATAAGTAATCATACCATATTCTCTAACTAAAAAAGAAAATCGCACTTGTGAGTTATCGAAGCTCAAAACTGTTCGCGTACTGTACTAGTAGGTACGAGTACTTACGTATGTATATCCAAAGTGTATCGTTAAACTTATCAATTAATACTTAATAAAACCATTACTTCCAACCCAAACATTTTCCCTCGTAGGGTAATTATGCTAGTTTCCAGCTTAGGTCCAGTTTACCATCCACATGATTAAACTGCTACAAATATATGGGAAAAACTTTTTAATATCAATAAATTTTCACCCTTAATTTTAATTCTATTCTTCAGTAGATTATTATTTATTTTATGTTTTAATTTTGGGAGAAAATAAAAATATATGGACGAAAAACTGACATATGTGGACGAAATACATAAATACATAGGTAGATTAGGTAGGTAGTACCACCACCACCACGATTTAAGCTGAAAACTTGAGTGAATTTTTTAGTTAATTTTTTTTTTTTAGTTAATAGGCCTAATTATAATAGGAAAAAATATTGTACTGAAGCTTCTTGGCTTCACAACTTGGCCTGAATTGATACTTTTTTCCTAACCTAACCTAACCTAACCACACTTTTGATATGTAAAGCTAAACCAAATCAAAATCAAGTATCTCTGTGTTCCTTTTCACTGAACCTTGTTCCGTGCAATCAACAGATACAAGTTCAGCCATAAATTCAAACTCGCACTTGACCAAGTCTTAATTGCTAGATGGAGCAACAGTCAGTACATGATTCAGTTGCAGTAAATTTGCATCGGTCCGTGCGGGCGTCGTCTGGATTTAAGAGGCCGTATGCTTTGTCAGATGTGGCAAAAGATGTCGTGCTGCCATATCGCATCGTCAGTTAAGATATCGTGGCCAATGATCATGATGGTCTAAGAGCTGGCCACGTCAGATAAGACACAATAATGAGAGCAATGAAACCTGTGTAGTAAGACTGCTTTACCATCCTTATTGCTAGATCCGGGCATCTGGCAGCTTATAATGGGTGGAGGTCAGAGTGCCAGGCCAACAAAGTTTTTAAGTTGAAAAAAAGTAATACTAAAAGAGGTAAAAACTGCCAATGTTGTGTCATTTATAGAGGACAGGGCCTATATTTTAACATTAGATTAAAAACAATTGTCTATTATTGCGGAAACAAAAACAGTAGGCGACTAACTAAAAATTGCAATATACATTATTTGACACTACTTTCCCCCAACAGAAACTTCTGGATATGATAAAATCTAATAAATTATATAATTTCCAACAATATCGCATCAAACCTAGACCTCTAACATTTGTTTTCTTCGAGTTATTTGCATTCTTTGACCTCCACCACTTTACAGCTGCCAGATGTCCGGATCTAGAAATAAGCATAGAATAGCAAACTGGCTAGAGGGGTTTCGTAGCTCTCATTATTGTGTCATTTCTGACGTGGCCAGCTCTCCGTCTAAGATGACGCTTTTACGTTTTCTCAGTAAGAAATATATTGTTTTATTAAAAATAAAAAAAATAAAAATTGTTTATTTCAGACATACGTCCATAAAAGTGTTAGTTGTATTATCTTTAGTAATATTTTTATCGATGGTGTCAGCTATGTAGTAACGTAGAACAATAAATCACAAAATACATAATTATGTAAAATAAATCTTTCCTTCAAGCTCAAATCATGAAATATTAAAAGAAAATATAACAATAAAACAAATATAATAACCATATATGCTACAAGAACCTACCCTAGACCCAAAATAAGGTCCGTATAAGCAATGTTTTGGAAACAAAGTAAAAATATTTATTGTTTTTTTTTGCAATAATGACTTTTGACATTCGAAATAGCACATGCATTTTTATTGTTAGCAGATTTCGTCATTAAATCTTAAACGGACTCTTAAGAAGCCAAAGCGATCTCATGTCGATACTGTCACATGACTAATGGAGTAGGCGCCGATCTCAGATATCGACAAATAAAAGTGTTTTCAATACACCAACAAGCTGAGGGTTCTGCTACAGCTTAAGTAGTAAGATTTTGCATATATTTAATGATGGCGTTATTAAGAAAGTTCTGTCAAATCTAACATGCCGATGATAAACGTTTCTGCCTACCGTCATTTTGACGTTTGCGCTTGTCAGAAAGAGACAAAATTTAACAGTAGTTTAATAAGTGTCATGACTCATGAGTAAGGGTTTAATCTTCATACCGTATCAAAAGACGTCTTTAGTTTCTCACCTTGAGGCCACCCTCGGTAAGTTTCACGTAATAAGTAGCTAACAAGCAGACGAGGCACTTTAGACCAGTTTTGAAGAGAAGGAACCCTGAAGTAACAGATAGAATTCGCTCACCGCCCGCATCGCGTCGGTTCCCACACACTGCACGTGAGTGTCAGCCGCATCTTGATCGTACGCAGGCGTTATATTGCCATCTACTCGTAACATAAGATCGAAAAACTGTTCACACATCATATAACCTACAGCAATTAGCTATGAAGCAAAGACAAATGTAGCAATGGGCCATAAAGCACAAAAACCTCCTACAAAGGTTGACCGACAATGTGGAAATAGAAAGTCGCTCATGGTGACGAAGGATCGGTTATTGCAGTGGTACCTTATTGGATGAGGCTTAATCCGGCAGTGGGCAACGTTCGATAATCCGACCATGATCTAAGAAAGTCATTAAATTTGTTTGTCACAGATCTGGGATCTATGGAAGTTGCAATAGTCGACACTACACCATGTTCCCTTAGTTAGTCGAAAATCTCGAATAAAATTGCCAAGAAATTGATAATTTTTATTTTTGACGGCAAAATATCAAGTCAGAAATGTGAAGCGATGTGTCCGGTCGACACTTAGAAAAATCGACTGTTTAGGGTAAGGTCGAACTAATCTACCCTCATATTTAGATATATTCACTTTACTTATATATTTTTTAAATCTCCAAAATATAGTGTGCGTCCGCAATGCATTGAAAATAGAGATTTGTTTTTTAAATTTCTAAGATGCAACATTGAAATATAATAAGTAGATTTGCTAAATTAAAATACACAACGAAATGCCTTAAATATAATCTAGCACTGCATAAACAGGATTGTTTCCCCATCGATCATAAGCGCACATAGTAGCGCTCACTCACTCCCGTCCTACCGTGTAAGGCGAGGCTAGGTCCAGTCCATTTATTAAAAAACCTACCTAGTCTTGACTGCAAGCTAGCCTAGTATATATTGATCCCGAGATACACAACCCTTAAGAGTAATCAGAGGCCAGACTTATTCTAATCCGGCTGGGACAATGTGGTTGGTAAGCGTCAGCCTAGGATCTAATCTACAAAGCCGTTGTGCAAGATAACAGGCGGGAAAGTACGAGTATGTTTCACACTTTACAGCGTTATAAAGTTATAATAGATGAAACTAACCTGACTAAACCACGCGTTTTCTATACTAATACCTACAGTGATAATATTAACGTTAGGTAACCACTTGACATAAATATGTAGGTAAAGAATAACTAGGAACAAATTAAATTATTATTTTGGGTCATTTTGATTTGTGTTGTTTCATTAGTAGTACTACGTATAAATAGACCTCCAGTGACCGAGGCCGGGAAAGAACAACATTGTACTATGTAAAACATTTACACGTAATATCAGCAATTATTTTGTACTTACAAACATAACTCAGTAATTCTATAGTATTTATCCTACACTAAATAAACGATTTAGATGACATAGATAAACTGTGACAATTAAAATACTATTCATTTATGAATTTTCAGCCGATAACTGTGATCAAGCGACATTAACAACAATACATTATTAAGATAACATTTTATAGCAGATTTAACCCAGATTCTAAGCGTAGACGACAATGTGGTTTATTGTGGTATATCGGCGTATAGTTATTCGTTGTACTGTGATTGTACTCTAGGAACTGGAACAAGACATCCTGTTAAGCAATGGGCAAAGCTGCTTAATATTATGTTGTTATGAGGTTATGATTATGACATTATCCCGGTCTGAATGTTTGCAAATTTCAAGATTTCCACGAGTGCCAACCATTGAACTCCTATAATATCGAGAAACAGAATAGTCAAACAAAAAATAGCTCAGTTCATTTCCTGACCTATACCACCGATCTTCCTAAGGAAATTGCTGTCACCTAGTACCGACCCAGCGCGTCGTTAAGAATAGACCAGCGTAAGCAAAACAACTGAATAAGCGTCAATGTTATGAATAAGGAGGTCAGGTTATACTAGTACTCCTCACGGTCGAAACAATGGGGTTTATGAGTTCATATAACCTATGTTAGTGAAGTTTATTTGAGTCTGTTCGTCTTTTATCTTATTTGTAAAAGGTGCCAAAACCGTTTTGATATTTAAGCAAAAAAAGTCACAAGTGCCTAAAAATTTATTAAAAATAAAATTCCGTATGTATCGTTTACTCCCACTGAGTTATTCGTTTTGAAAAGCAATACCCAAAATAAACTAGTTTTATGGACACTAAGCAAATTTACCTTGCCATTCAACAACAATGTATTTTTGGATGGTCTATAATACCGTAAAAAAATTATAATAGGTATGCTAAACGTAGAATTTAGTTTGAATAAAAAAAAAGACGATAACATGTTTTAAGTTGACGTTAGACTAAAGTTATTTCATATGTGTAGAAAGCACGTATGCAAACCCGAAGTTTAAATTCGTGTTCCTATCTACTATTTAAAGTGAAATCTGAAACATGGTATTCAACTATATGTACCTATGGGTAGTCCTACCTACATCAATTTATTTACACGACCTACGTCCAACGTATACGTCTGGTGTGATAAACACTTCGTAATATTTTATCTAAAGATCTATTGTAGATAGAAAACGAGGAGCGCCGGATGTGGAGACCTTGCCAAATGTGTACTGCAAACTGCGAACGCGCTATACTGCAGCAGCGGCGGCGCGGTCCAGACGCCGACGACAGACGCTTCCTGAACCACCGCGTGACGCGCCGTCACCACTAAATATACTCGTGACAGTGAGACACTTCGCCGCCTGTCGCCTCTCCCCGACCTCCATCGCCGTGTCATGGACAGTACACACCATAATACCCGCCCTGAAACGGTAGCACCCGGCCACACGACCCCATCCTAATAAAACTAGGTTCAACAACCGAGCCAATGGGAATGACGCTTCGCCTAGATATATGCGGTATGCGGTTTAATATCTACTGAGATCTAAATAAATCGCTAGGTTTATTGCCAAGAAGAAAATCATTATATTATTTATATTGGACGCGTGGAATTCACTTTGACAATATTTTGACAGTGTGCGGTCCGAGGGATTTAGATCCGTCCGCGGCGCGTACTCGGAATTTTTATCATTTTATTTTCTTGCGCACGTATACGCTCATATTTATCGACTGCTGCTTAAGGTTCTATTTTTTTTATATATATATTTATTATTTTTATTTTTATATTTTTATAAGATTTTTATAAAAACATCAGCTTTACGTTTTAGTTTATTTAGTGCTGGAGTCGAAAAAGGCGTGAATGAAGATCACCGATGTGCGGGGCATATTAATTTTTCAAATTTATTTACACTAGTTTTTGTAGATCTACGTGGATCTACGAAAAGCACTATAGTAGCAGTGTTCCGTCTGAAAAGTGGGTTAATGACATCTAGCGGCTCGCGGGTCCCTATTAGGTGAAAGGGCATCGGGGGTACGCGAGTCAGGGAAGACTATGTTCCAAACTGGAGGACGCCAGATCTAGTTATAGCTTTACAATGAGTGACAGAGCCGCATTTTGAGTTGATGTCAAGAACTAGTGTGCTAGATAAGATTATTAATTATGACAAGCTTATTGCAAGCTATGAAATCAGACGAAAAGCCGTTTCTTTATGAATTTTATTCAATATGCTTTGGAGCAGGTACTCTCGCCGTGCCGTCCGCACTGCGCGGGAGAAACGAGCGCGCGCCGGTGGCCATCTAAGGAGTTCAACTGTACAACCGGACCACATTCGAGCTATCCGACACTGCGCTGTGTTACCACTTGATATATTGGCACGCCGTCACCTTTACCTACCAAATCAAAGCCACTATCTGCGTCCTAATCTGCAGTAGGCATATCAACAATCTATGCAAGTCTAGATAAAGCAGATAACTATCATTAATAATGTTTGACATTTTACACACGCGCCGATATTTAAGTACTTAAAATACTGAGCATTTAAATGTCAAACTTACTACTAAATAGTGGTTGAAAATAAAGTCGATTGTAATTATTTTGGTACTCCTTCAAATCAATATATTCATCACATTAAAATCTAATCGTAACGTTATTGGATTTAGGCCTAAATTATTACATCAATGAAAATTTAAGATAAATAGTTGGTAGGTAGGCACTAGTTTTTACGAAAGCGACAGCCATCTGGCCTTCCAACCCAGAACCCAACCCAATCAATGTTTTAAGATTAATGGTATTATTTCTTTAAAACTTTGATATTTTATGGTATTGTTATGCCGTTAAAGTTGGTTCCAAAATATAAGTGTATAAGTACTTATATTTTGGAACCAACTTTAACGGCAACTACAATGAACTGAAATTTCTTTACAAAGTGACACGTTTTTATTTTCCTTTAGTACCTTTTTTTTTTTTACTACCACGACGGTGGCAAACAAGCATACGGCCCGCCTGATGGTAAGCAATTACCGTAGCCTATGGACGCCTGCAACCCCAGAGGATTCACATGCGCGTTGCCTACCCTTTAAGAACCTATACACTCCTTTTTTGAAGAACCTCATACTGTAGCCCGCTGGGAAAACCTCGGCAGGGAGTTCATTCCACAGTCGCAGCGTTCGTGGGAGGAAATTCCTCTTAAACCGTACAGTGCGCGACCCATTAGGCTCCAGGGTGTGAGGATGAACACCCTGCCGGCGGCGAGCGGTGCGGTGATAAAAAGCTGCCGTGGGCATCATATCAAACAGTTCTTCAGAGCACAACCCATTGTACAAGCGATAGAACACACATAAGGAGGCAAAGTCTCTCCTTAGACTCAATGGTTCAATATCGCTCGTGAGTTTGGGATCGTCGACGATCCGCCCAGCGCGCCTTTGCACCGAGTCAAAGGGCCCAAGCTGGTATCCAGGTGCTCCCGCCCAAAGGTGACAGCAGTACTCCATGTGGGGTCTGACTTGCGACTTGTATAGAAGCAGTCTCTGCCCCGGAGTGAAGTATCTCCTCGCTCTATTGAGCACACCGAGCTTTTTGGATGCCAGCTTGGCCTTCCCTTCAAGGTGACTACGGAATTGGACGTCGCTGGAAATGTCGACACCGAGGATCCCAATACTCCCTGACATTGTAAGGGTTGTGCCTTGGAACTGAGGGGCCACAGTAAATAGAGTTTTCTTAGCGGTAAACGCGCAAACTTGTGTCTTTGTGGGGTTGAATCGGACTAAGTTGTCCTGACCCCACACCGAGACTCCAGAAAGAGTGTTCTCGATATCGGACACAAGTATTTCACGACTCTCTACCACAACGGATCGAGGGATATTGGCACGGCCCGTGTAACAGGCATCCCCAGTACTGTCGTCCGCATAACAATTAATGTTGCCGATAGACAACATATCATTGATATGCAGCAAAAACAGCGTTGGGGATAGCACGGAGCCTTGCGGGACACCAGCGTTTATCTCCATGCTTTCGGAGCAACTGCCGTCGACTACAGCTCGTATGCTTCTGCCGGACAAAAAGCTGGCGACCCATCTGCACAATCCCTCGGGCAGGCCGTAAGCTGGCAACTTCGATAGAAGACCTCGATGCCAGACCCGATCGAACGCCTTAGCTATATCAAGGCTGACTGCCAATGCCTCTCCCTGACTCTCAATGGCTGAAGCCCAGCGGTGAGTGAGATACACTAGAAGATCACCAGTTGATCGACCGTGACGAAAGCCATACTGGCGATCACTGATCAGGTCGTGCTCTTCTAGGTATCCCAGGAGCTTTGCATTGAATATGCGCTCCATAACCTTGGAGAGAAGAGAGGTTATAGCGATAGGCCTGTAATTCGACGGGTCCGAACTATCGCCCTTTTTAGGCACAGGGTGCACGAGGGCAGTCTTCCATGAAGACGGCACTTGCCGTTTGTGGTAAGAGAGTGTGAAAAGGCGCGTTAGCACGGGACACAACTCAGGAGCACACCGTTTGAGCACAACTGCTGGTATGCCGTCTGGTCCGCTCGACTTGTGAACGTTTAATGATAGCAACTCCCGCCGGACATCACTTTGTTTAATGATAATTTGCGGCATCGAGGCTGCGCACCGCGGGATGTCAGGCGGTACGGTGCTGCCATCATCGTTCAAGGTCTAGTTCGAGGCAAAGAAGGCCCAGAAGATCGGCTTTTTCTTTTGCACTATGGACCAGATTACCATCAGCATTACGCAGTGGTGGTAAGGACGACCGACAAAAGTTTCCCTCGGCAGCTTTGGCAAGTGACCAGAAGGCACGACTCCCGGTGCGGTAGCCCACTAGCTTCCTACCAATTCTGCCGAGGAAGTCGAATTTGGCTCTGGCAATGGCTCTTTTACTGGACCTCGAGGCAGTGTTTAATTTGCGTTTCACATCAGATATGTTGGGATCCTTATCAGTAACGGCCTTGGTCCAAGCCCTGTAAGCAGCCTGCTTACGAATTGTAGCTTCTCTACAGGGCCGATTAAACCAAGGTCGTTTCCTTGCTCCTGCAGCTATTACCAAGTTGGGAATGAAGCAGGCCATTCCCTCCAGTATAGTCTCGGCGACTTTAGCTGTACAGGAGTCAGGATCTTCTGATGTGAAACAGAGCTGCCTCCACGGGTACGATGCGTAGAATTCACGCAATCCATCCAAATCTGCTGACGTATACTGCCACACGCGTCGCGAGCCAGTTGGCCGTGGTGGATCAGGCCGCGCGCTAGGTGCCAGCGTCCGGACGAGGCAGTGATCGGACGAGCCGAGAGGTGCATTCACTGAGACGGAATATCCGTCCGGACGTATGGTCAGCAGGAGGTCCAGTAAAGAGCTTGTATGGTCCTCGATATCTGGTATTCTCGTGGGAGAACGTACCAATTGCGAGAGACCATAGGCCAGAGAAAATTCGTAAGCAGACCTCCCCGCATAGTCGGTGGACCGAGAATCAAGCCACTCAATGTGGTGGGCATTAAAATCTCCCAAAATCACCAATTCAGCGGATGGGTACTGCTCCAGAACTCTGTCGGTCGTCACTTGTAGGTGCTCGAAGAGCCGTTTTGTGTCCGTGTCTCCGCTGTGAGACCTGTAAAGGCACGCGTAGACGCGGGTGTGGCCGCCGAAGTCTACACGCACACATAGCACTGACAGGTCCCTGTCTTCATAGGCATGGAGGCGGCGACAACAGACATCCTGCCGAGCGTACATACATACCCCAGCGCGCCTCACAAACCTGTGTTCTAGCACATAGCCGGGGTATAACAGATATGATGTATCGGCCGGGCAGGATATCTGCGTCTCCGTTAAAAACAGAAGGGTCGGCTGCGCAGACTCGAGGTGGTGGTGTACTGCGTTGAGATTCGAATGCAGTCCCCTGACGTTGCAGAAATCCACTTTTGTGGAAGGGGACTCCGCTGAAGACCTACTTCTTCTGTGTTTTTTTTTTTGCCATAATTTTGGGGAGTGTGTGGGAAATAAAGGAGGATTCACTATGTCGACGGCTAAAAGGACAAGAGGACGAAACAAACCGACCGAGGAACGATGTGGGAGGTGCAATTTGCAGGTACGGCGTACGGAAGGGCCCCCGGTCCCCCCCCCCCTGTTGCAGTAGCCGGGTCCACTCCGGTCTCCTACACCGGCGCGACTACTACACCAGGGATTTTTCGCAGGTTGGCGGTTCAGCCTCCCAGGGTGGAGATTAAGTGACCCCTGGGTTCGGGAACCCTACTGACCTGCGGGCGGCCAGCGCACAACCGTTTCACCGGGTCTCCCTGATCGCCGCACCTGCACTCTGCGCCCACAAAGAACAAAGGCCGTATTATTGGTTCCGTGGGCCCCCCGTCGTCAACACAATGTATCCTCTTAGAGCTCACTGGCGACCTTACTCACCGGCAGGAACACAACACTATGAGTAGGGTCTAGTGCTATTTGGCTGTGGTTTTCTGTAAGGTGGAGGTACTTCCCCAGTCGGGCTCTGCTCCAGATTTGAACGAGATGACATTCGCTGAACGTGCCCTACCACACTTAGCGAGATGTCATTCGCAGTGCCCATACCTCTCTTTTTGGCGTAGTTTAAGGACATACCCGAGTCCGGACGTAGTTTAAGGACATACCCCGGGTCCATCCGGACGTAGTTTAAGGACATACCCCGGGTCCAACCTACCTGTACTTGTATAACAGATTTACTGGATTAGCTAACTTTCCCACGTTCTCTTAGCGTACTCAGAATGTGAAAAAAATACATTTCCTCTAGAATATCCTGTAAATGCGAAATTACGAGGCAGGTAATGTATGATAAAAGACATTTTTCTTGTAAATTATTCTTAATGTGTGCAGAAAGCTATCCTAGTTGCGTGTTCTCCGGTCGTCGTACCCTCATTATAACTCAATCGTCTAGAAACGGACTGGACATACAGATCTACAAGTTTTTTCCCGCGTTACGATCCCGCCTAGCTGGGACGCGTATTTATTTTTACCCCTCAGAGCAAGATCCGAGTTCCCAAGAATCCTGCGCAAGTGGTTATACGCAGACAGCGGGACGGCAGCGCGCGCACCCCGCAACCATCCCTTGCCGCGCGCTCGCATACTTTGGCGCTCCAACAAACCATAATCGTAGGGTGCTCACATTATTAAACATTCTGTACCGTGAGATTTTTATTCGTGGTGCTTATTAAAACGCACTTGGTCCAGGACGTGACCAGATACCTAATGCGAGTTAAGTAAAACATTATAATTTTCGCGGAACTCATTTTCATTATTTATTTTTTTAGTTTTACAGGCAGGTTCATGTGGTTCCGTTGAACCCCTCAGCTGGGCGGTAGCGGTTGCTTTTAGGTTAAGTCCGTTATTTTTACTTTTTTTACCTAATATTTTTTATGTCAAAACTTAAATGTAATTTGTAGTACCTAAATGTATTTTAGATTTTTTAATTTGAATTATGAAGGGTGTCAAGGTGTTTTTTTTTACCACAAAGGACGAGCTTTAAATTATTGGAAAAATATTAACGAAGCTAACGTGCGAATTATATCGGCATCGAAAGAAAATCAAAAAGCTGTAAAGCAGAATTCCCAGGCAACGCCGCAGGGTTGATTCTCGTGTGTACGTAATTTATGCCAGGACATAAATAGAGACGGTGAGGTGCCTACTTACTTACCTATAACATAGGCGCATAACCGGCGCTTGGATATGAAAGTCATAGCATTTATCCAAACACGTTTCTCGAGCGATTGAGAAGAGTGCTGGGATCAATTACGTATTGCATGAGCAAACAAACTCCTTTCATGGCATACGAGCCTTTAAGTGTATTAATATTAAGTGTGAGATCGCGTGCGCAGTGTCAGACGGGCGTGTTTGTTGAGGCTGGCCAGCCGGCACTGACGATGGGTAATCTCTAGAAAATTGACATTTGGCGCCAAAAGGTACTCTTATTGGGAGTGCAGCATTTGGCGCGATCTGGGAGTGTGTAAATATTTATTGAGCTGAATTCGTAAGCGACTTGCCTGCCTCGAGTGACGACACGCATCGCCAGTTTGTTTTTCGATATAGTGTAAACATAATTTCATACGGCACGAGTGTTATTTTCCATTCCAGTGCATTTATTCTTTTTGTTGATATAAATATGTCCACTATTTTTTTCAGTTTAATGTAATTTGATATTAATAGAGTGTGTGAATCGTTTATTAAACGGCAAATGGGTGTCTGACCGCATCCGTAGGTGTCGTTTTATTTGATAATACCAAATCGCTCACAAATTAGGTACAATATAACGGTATCTACAAATAATTTATTGGTTTCAAGTTTTTTTTTATTGGCATTTAATTAGGTCATTATAAAGTGATAATATCTGAGCATTACTAATATAAGTACTTACCTTACTCGGTGTGGCACATATTTACTAGTATATCTGCTAAACTGATTGTTGATAAAAATAGTTTTAGTTAGGTATATATTAATGACTAGTTATTTATTTGATAAAATACGCGATAACGGAATTTCTAAGTAGTCTTAGCCTGATGTTCATCGACTACGTTTCTTTTTATTTTCTAAACTTTGTTTAGATACGATTATCTTTGCATTAAGTCAACAATTTTGATGACTTATTCGTCGAATATTTAAACCCTAATAATATATACATACAAATGAATAACTTTCTGATTTGAAAGGACAGTGATGGGAATAGTGGCTAGAATTACCAAATAACGTCTAGAGCAACAATAAAACACTTGATTGGCATTTTACTGATGTTGTTTAATGCCCCTTTCACACTAATAATAATTCAAGTCCCATTTTAGGTTTTAGGTAATAAAACTGTGTAAAAAAATATGAAAGTTAAAGTCACTGTAGATGTCTATCTAGATGTAGATGTATATCGGTATTACCTACAGCCGAAAAAAATTAAGCAGGTTCTCGGATTACTTGTTAATTAAGCTTTGTAGTGTAATTAGGAGTAATATCAATGTTAACGTGTTTTTTTATAAATACGAATATTTAAGAAAGACACAAAGAAAATAAGTTTATTTGCAAACACACAATCAATTGAAAGAAACTACTTAAATAGGTGTATACTAACCAGACATAGAACTTTTAGTGGCAGGAATGCAAATGTCATAGGGACTTCCCAACGATATAAATTTATCGATAAATCCCCAGTGAGGATGTCCCTATAATATGAATTTGTAAGTTGCATATCTAAATATATAAAAGAAGAAACTGACTGACTGACTGACTGACTGACTGACTGACTGACATAATCAACGCACAGCCCAAACCGTTGGGTCTAGACATTCCAAATTTGGCACGTAGGTTCCTTATAAGGTCTAGGGGTGCACTAAGAAAGGATTTTTTAAAATTCACCCCCTAAGGGGATGAAATAGGGGTTTAAAGTTTGTATGGCGAAACAAGATTAGTTAAGACTATTTTATTCGAAACTTCACAGGGGTATTCCTAACTATAAATGAGTTAACACGTGTTTCACATTTTTTGAAAATTCAACCCCTAAAAGGGGAAATGTGGTCACAAAGTCTGAAAATCAACATGGGTATTGTTTCTGTGGTTTATGGCGTCGTTGATAAGGTATGGAGACTGTTTAGAGTTCTGGTGAAGGATATACACTAGCTGTTATCCCAGAAGTCATTTCTTAAGCGGGTAAAAAAAGAGGGTGGATTACTAATTCCACGCAGACGAAGTAGCGGGGAAAAGCTTCTATTCAAGAGTAGAAATCTGCATTAATCATAATCTCTTCTGGTGTAACAATTAAACAATTATTGCAATCATTTCTTTAAAAAAAAATAAGGGAACCGCCTTCACGAAAACGTGGTAAACCGAAACCACCAGAATGTAACAAATACTTTTCTGAAAACCGCATCAAAATCGGTTCAGCCAAACGCGAGATAATAGCGGACACACATACATACCTACATACACACATACGGGTCAAACTAAGAACCTCCTTTTCAGTACTTTTAGTACGCGGGCGAAGCCGCGGGAAAAAGCTAGTATTATTATACACAGCATGAAGTTATTATAACTAGATCACTAAAACGGTATCCATTTGTTTTGTTTTAGTAGGGGGGCGTCCATTAATCGCGTCATACGTTTTTGGCTTGTTTTAGACCCCATGGTGATCTTTGGTGATATTTTCAGGACCCCTCCCCCCCCCCCCGGTCCAATATGACGTGTAATTTTTTTGCTAACTAAAGTAAGTACAGTTTTCTAACACATGAACGTACGTACACGTGAAGGGTAAAAAATGAAACTACATGGATACCTCACCGTTTTAATTAAAATTATCTTTAATAGAAAAGAAACCGGCCAAGTGCGTGTCGGATCACGCATAATCGAGCGTACCTACAATCGAAAAACTAATATCAAAAGGTCGGATCTGCCTATGAAAGAAGTTTTCTTGGAGATAACTCCATAGTTCCTAAACCGATAATGTTCAAAACAATTTTCGTTCAAAGAATATACAATGATGTATCTTCTCAAATTTTTTCATATTTTTTTTGATCTCCGGTTCAAAAGTTACAGGGGGCACAATTTTTTAGACTTACGGGATGATCATTCTTAAAATATTCACTAAATGATTAAATGTTTAAACAAACCTCAATGTTATCAACCGACTTCCAGATTTCGAAGGAGGAGGTTATCAACTCGTCGGAACCTTTGTTTTTGCTAAAATTTTTTTGTAAATATGTTCACCGATTATTCGAAGACGTATGGACGATTTAGAAAATTCTTTTTTTTGTTATAAAGAGTATACTTCACAGTTAGTCCCACTGTAACCAGGTCAGGATCTGATGATGGGATCCTTGAGAAATCGAGGGAACTCTTTAACTATTATAGGCAAAGCCATAGTGATTTGAGTATTTTTTACAGCAGCTCGAGCATTTGCTTTTGGAAAGGTGGAGGCTAAGTGAAGTCGGTTCTTTTTTGATTAAAATTATTTTTAAATACCTATATTACCTATCGAGTGATGTGCAACACGTTTATATTTGTTTTTTTTTTTGACAAATAGTTACATGTCTTGAGTGTCCTCCCTGAAAATATATTTTTCAGCAAAACTTAGTAGCGGCATACAAAATACACCTTATGTTAAAATTTTATTAAGATATGTTTTATAGTTTCCGAGTAAAATAGCTGTGACATACGGACGGACAGAAGGACATAACGAAACCGGTTACGTTTTTGCCATTTTGGCTGCGGAACCCTAAAAACCTACTTCACAAAATAATATTTCAAATGCCATTAAAATTATTGACAACCATAGTATATCACATCATATCATTAGTCATAACATAACAATTAGTCCCAAGACGTAAAAAAACCTTGTCGTGGAGGAGTTCCATTCTGGTCTTCACGAGCAGTTTCTATTTCACTAAAAAGCACTATTCAAAAGCAATTGTTTGGTTTTTAGATTTTAAAAAAAATCGCTACACGTCTGCTTAAGGTTGCAGGAGTTCCCTTGATTCCTCGTGGATCCCGTCATTAGAAATGGATTTTAACAAAAATGAATCCCGTCATTAGAAATGGATTTTAACAAAAATGAGATCAATCTAAGAGACGCCGTGCATAAAGCATAGCGACGCCACGCCCGCTCAAATGAACGCTGAAGTGCCAACTGCGAGGCAAATTTCCACGCGCAAATTTTACTCTGGTTTCGACAGTTGGTTAATTTAAAAGTTGATAATTTTTATTTTATTGCATATAATACAGTAGCACGGAGAAACAAAAAAATTACACGTGATATGTGTCCATAACTAACGTAAATTATTTCAACCATTTTTAACAGTTTCATACAATAATACTGAATTTACAATCCAATAACTACCGAGCACAACATTAGATGGTAAAGTAAATTGCATGTTATCTCGCCTATTGAAACCTATTTTTTTTAGTAATTAATATTTTTCAACTCCTGATCACCGATTAAATTTCACCGTGTATATTGTAAGTGTTGGTTTCACGAGGTACGATCACGGACTTTGATTGTTGATTGTTTAGAGTTCACTTTACACTGGACATTTCATAGAGTAAAATAGAGTAAATAGCGTAAATAGCTTGAACCGTACATGGCTCAACAATTAAAGTCCTTGACTTTACCTACTTACAGTCGCCATCAATTATATCGGAGCGGCAAATGTGTTAAAAATTATCTGAACATGCACTTTATCGCCAATAGAGACGTTGTTTAGATTATTGTGACCACCTTGGCCGCTCCGATATATCTGATAGTATTAAGGGAAGTTAGTAAATATTTTTATTACGTACAACGCAACAAATAATTAAACAGTTTATACTATAAGTTCTAAGCCATATTAAGGTTTTTTTGAATTACATTTAAAAATTTGAGTAGCATTCAATCTAAATTAAGTCATAAAAATCGCGCTATTCTCAACTATTCGTCAGATAACGAGTGATGATCAAGCGATTAAGTTTTTGTGCCAGAACCTTAACCAGTTTTTGTAACGCGGTTACGATGTTAAACCACTAAAATTGGAAGACGCCTCAAAGTCTCGCATAAGCGACATTTAAAAAATACAAGTTGATTCTCTTTTCAGAAATGCTAATCAATGCCTTTATTAAGGTTTGCCTTAGCAATTACTAGGTTTGTTACACCTGCGTTTGCTATGCAAGGTTTTTTATCACTGCTCTTCTAGGGACGAGTCGGTTAGGTTCCAAAGAATGCCACAGGCTCGTTTCAAGAAGACCTACCAGACTACATGTCTGCTCTGTCATCATCGGCTCTATGATAAAAACGTGCCTCACAATTGTGTTCGCTTAAACTGCGTCACTTGACATTTAATATCGGCAATTAATTTATTTGATGAGTCATTTTGCGATGTATATTTTAAAGAATGATCGATATTAATATCGCAATAAATGACCGGTTTTAATGGGTAGGCAGATGTATAATATTAAATGTATTAACACCTGCCACTCGTAGTCAATATTAAATCAAATAATCATTAGGTGCATCTTGCGTAAAAAACATGTTATCCGAGCCGCATTATACCTGAATTAAAAACTTATTTTTTATGTAAACGTTTATAACATTTTAGTAAATATTGCGATAGTACAGATTCATTATTGTTACTGAGCAATAAAATCGTAAGCCCCGATTTCTAAATGTTACCTTAACCCAAATAATGACAAATATGATCTAGCTAGCTTAGAGTTCAAAATTATAGCATCTGTATCAACGTAACAAAAACTTATTACAAAGTTCACCTAACACCCTGAATATATTCACCAAGCACCCCAAAGCTCATTAAACAATTTATATACCTAAGCTAGAAAGAGGTTACCAGCTTACCTTTCAATTCAAGTGATCCTAGCGTAGTTTACATATACCAAACAAATTGTTTGCTATGGAAGTAACAGATTTAATATTATTTAATTCATCGATTAACCTAGATAATGATTGGAGTAGGTTGTGGGCCGGGCGACGCACGGCGCACGCCCTCGTGCATCGGCGCAGCGGATGCACGTGCTCGTGCGCCGATGGACTAGCGTGCTGAAGCGCGACTTGCACTTCCGACTCACATTCATTCCCGCGCCATTCATACAACTGCGTCATTAATTTAATTCAAGTTCATAACGAGCCACCGCACGTGGGAGGCTCACGACAAGACACACCCGCGACTTAACCATTATCACTAAGTTTTAGTGTCGATAAAGATAAACGAGGGCCCATTTCCACGATTCATCCGGCGACACCGAACAGGTCCATAAAATAAATCGGATCGGTCAAGTTTCGGAGGCTCATTTATTGCTTCTCGGTATTTACGCCGTTTTAAATTCTGTAAGGCGCACAATATTTCACGGCACCTTTAAGCCGGTCTTCTAATTATACGTGCGGGATCCAGTGACAGCGGACGCCGATCGATCGGCGGCGAGGTGCGGACGGCGCCGGCGCGGGCGCCGAGATGCTATCACGGGTGAACCGTCGCACCGCGCCATACTTTTCTAACTTTTTGGCCTGCCGGGTCGCGCGGGGGCGTATTGTGTGCAATTGTAGCACGCGAGGGCACCTCGGGCCGACGACCCGCTGTCCCCCGCGTCATTTAATCCGACAGCGTTATGGCCGGCCCGGCGCCTTTGTTGGCTACCGGCTTAATGAGAACCGTGGGTGGCTTATGACACGTCAGGATATGATCATAAAGGTGCCAAAAATTCTACCTGCCCCAGGTTGCGCCGACGACATTCCTATCCCGCGCCTTTCAAAATTAATGTCTATTGTCCGCGCATGCGCTCCGGCGGCGCGATGGCGCAGCCTGACGGGGGATATGAACTGATTATGAACGACATCGTCACCGTGCCAAGGAGCCGGGAATTAGGTGCGGACGAAATCCACACAAACACGCATTCAAATAACTCGCCGGCGTCGGCCTCTGATAGCGTCGCTTTTAATTGAGATGTATGCACTTAAATTCTTTGACCCCAATTAATTTCGTGGAAGTGAGTTCGTTGGGAGTTAATTAAGAGTGCTAATATTTGCTAACATGGGCCGGCGTAAGCACTTTACTTGTAATTGCAGTATATTCGTTAAATAAAATTACCGCTGCACCAAAACAAACAATGAACCCTAACTTTAGGTACATGGCTTTGGCTACACAATATTGCGTAAACCTATATAATTGCCGCGTTTTCCTGCCTAACTAAACATATACGAGTAGTAGGTAACTAGTACAGGTAAAGATACGTAGTTCTAATGAATTATTAGCTTAATAAGTTGCCATTACAAGAGTAGTCGTTTTTAAACTAACTGAAGTGTTGCTGTGCTTTATGTAACCAGAATCCGATTGCATAGATTAAATCTGCATCACACCTATTGGCTGGGATTATTGTAGCTAGTATCTAACGGTAACACACTACAAATTTGAGCTCCGAATCGCATCCCGATCTAACTATTAACCTATGAATTTTGCTGGCAAATAAAAACAATCAGGCACAGCGTGTACAGTAATGCAATTTGAGTGCAATGCATTGCACATGGCGTGACGTCACTGAGCGTTTGTTACTCGGGGCAATGAACCGAGGACTGAATTGGACATACTTAAGTGTCCTGCGATGGAGAGCAATACCAACCCGACAGAACACAACGCGATCGCGAACTTACACTTCGCGTGACATTTGAACTATCTCCTGGATTTAGATTGCTAATGCTCCGTTAAACCTACGTACAGGTATCAATTCTCCAAAGACAATTTAACGTGGTACGTATTTAATTAGAATCCTATTGGTTGGAATTTTCGTTGCAACCATGCAGAACGTTCGTTTTGTTTTCTATGCATTTTTATTTTATAGATAATCTATTAAACGTTTTAACAGATACTGTATAGTTCAAACTTGAAGTCTTATAATCATTTGTAGAAAAAGCTGGAAGAGGCATATATATTTAATATAAGGTGATGGTGATGTTTGTACTTACGTAAATGTTGAATTAGGTTAAAATGGATGTAGTAAGTAAGTAGATGTAGAAGGGAAAATTAGTTATTAACAATTTAAAGACGATGGTGAATTAAACAGTTCTATTAAATACTAGTCATTAAACTAAGAAACAAGTCGTTCCCTGTAAATTGCATCATCCGTTAGCCAAGACCATAATAATATATAAGATCTAGATCTTATATATTAACAAGTACAGTAATAATATATAAGATCTAGATCTTATATATTATATAGATACGAATTAAGATTAAAAATATTGTAAACCTGTGGAAATATTTCCACAGGTTTATGTAAACCTTAACTTACAATTGTGATGTTTAAAATTGAAACCTTGAATTATTAATTTAAGGTGACCCATTTACTTTCTGCTAAAAACAAATAACACTTGATTATATTTATATTGAGTTAAACTAACAGTAAATTACTGCAATCACACGTCCTTTTAGCTACTGAATATGAACATTGAATAATGCGGATTTGTAATGGATGCGCGAGGTAAATGCGTAAAACAATGATATTGCGGGACCTTACAATGTCGCGCAATGCTATAGGTACAAGTACGCACATTCTAATTCCCAGCACACTCCAGTGTACCTACCTAGAGTAAATACAAACAAACTACAACGCACTATAGATATCTGCTTTTAATACGCGGGCATTCGAGAAATCAGGATTACAAGACTACTTTATACCTACTTTTATAGGCTTGCATTCCACATTCCACTGTTTCATCCTTTGCTGATGTTTATCTTAAGAGGTCCTGTCATTTCCATAAGCGACAAAGATCTAAAAGATAGGATCGATCACGGGTGGTTAGTTGATATGCTACCTAGATAGCCGAACGAAAACTAGCTTTGCGCCCTTGGTGGTGAATTTTTTAATGATGTTTACTAACTTTCAATCAAATAAAGCGTGGGATCTTTATATGACTGTATTTTAATTGGGTACTACTTTGTAGATGCAGGCATAACAACAGAAGCAGTGTTAAGCTTCAGTTTAGGGTATCCTGCACATAAAGAGCTAGTATAAACAAATAAGTTGTTTTCACTGTCGTTATATTAGTACTTTAAAGCAGAGGCCGGGAATCCATTCGAGCCGTGGCATGTATAGGTAGTGATGTTCTCAAATATGCAATGAAATAAAATAAAAAAAATATTAGAATAATTATATGTTCCGTTCCTGAATTCTACTACCTACTTACTAGTTTACTCATAAATCTTTTCACTTTCGATACGATAACCATGCTGTCGATATAAAAAAATCAAAAATAGCTGTTCGTAAAACCTGCCACCATTTTTAACGCCAATCAAGGTTAATTTGCAGGCCTAGGCCTAAAACGTTTGTTTGAAATTCCATTACAATCCTCTTGAATTACTGCGCCCAAAACAAGAAAATTTCAAGTCTAAATACTCTGAAGAACGCAACGACAATATTTGATTGCAAGTTTGAGAAAATACAATTGAAGATGCTATCAACTTTATCAGCCACTCATGTGTAGTACTAGTATGATCCAATCGATCGATCTGTCATAGCACTAGGTATTAATTTGACAGTAGGCATGTAAACGCGTGACAGCGCATTCCGCGTTGCTCCCGTGTGTACTACTCGTCTACACGTATAACCATTACGCAAGTCCAGGCCCGTGCTGGCGCCCTTTCAGCCGACACCCACCTCGCCACACGTCACGCGTTCACCACGTAGGTACACTCTAATAATAAACATAAATAGATAAGATGCATGAACAGTACAGCACAGTACAACCATCATTCACACACCTCGCACGCTATTGATGTGAGAAACAAGTGATATTTCTTTAGTGTATTCGTTTTCACTTAATAGCTGTTTACTATATAACCTATAAAATACTTATTTGTGCTGTGAAAGCGTGGTTTGTGCAGACACTCGTCAAACTACGTCGTCGCTTTTACATCGCAACGGCAATTATTATGTATGTTTCCTTGTCACGTCCTGTCTCGACCGTCTAGACTTTCCCGACGAAGACGACTTCATCTTCCCAGTAGGTAATACAATTTTTGGCACACTTGTAAAAATATTTTGGCAAACATACCTAAGTGAGTTTCAGCCGATGCGGAAAATGAATGAAAGTTGACGGGCGCGTGAGTCACCACCCATTGGATTGTCTAAAATACGTATTTAAGGAAAAAGTAATAGCGCAGCGCGGTAATCGCTGCCCACTAAATATGTGTTGAAAATTGCGTTTTGCGATAGTCAATTTAAACGGAAAGCTGAAAGTTAATTAATGTAAAATGTATACAATAAACTGTTCCTATTTTTTTTATTTCTATGTAGGTACATATACCTATATTATGATGACGCGATTTTGACCCGCAGTGCGGCCTCCTATTGCCAAGGCTGCGAGATCTCGCTTGGGCCGCTACGACACCCGACACCGCCGACATTGCCGCTTAAGCTACTTTTCTAGCCTCTATTTATGCGCTTACATTTGTAATAAATATTTTTTTCGGTGTGTTATAATAGGTTTTTTTTTGTATAATATATAGTTTGGTCAACAAACCTAAAATATAGTGAAATGCGCGTAAATAGCAGGTGAGCACATATGTGAATTAATTGAACTAGGTATTTTACTACTGCTAACTTATGTGAAACTATAAAACGGAGAGCGTGACCGCACTGTTTATTTGCATTACCTAAGCGTAATACACAAAGTAAGCGTACAAAGTACAAATGCAAGAAAATAACGTAAAAGGATGAGTTTAATTATACGATCATTACAAGTAAACAAAACGACTCAGGTTTCCACGATTATTGTCAATTAACGTTGTCTTTTAGACTTAAACTAGGCATATTTATTTAATTAACTTAATTTACTGCCTGCTTGCTGTCGTCGATTACTCGTGCCGTCGTCATTACCATGTAAATGTTCTTAGAAAAATTAAGAACCCGTACGACTGAGAAAATTCTCGAAATGATCAAAATTTTTAGAAACATAGGTAAGTCTGACTGCACCGATCCCAATAACTTAACAGATTTGTAACACGGGTTTTTGCTATTATGACAAGAAACATATTTTTTAATTATTAGTTGTTTTGCATGTATTTCCGTGTCTTTCTATCTGTTTGATAGGAAGTGTTTTTATTGTTTAAAATAGACGGAGAGCTGGCCACGTCAGATATGACACAATAATGAGTGCAACAAAACCCGAAATAAAATGGGGTTAGCCTAAAAATTACATGTCAAGTAATTAATTAAGTTGATAGGTGCACGGTGAACCTATACAAATACAAACTATTATGTACCTAAGTACCTTACTGAAAAGTCGGAATATAAAACATGGCAATTCAGAGTACCTATCTGACATATCCAGATACCTGAAGTACAGGTTTGTAAGTAAAAAGCGATGTCTGGCAAGTACCTTATAATCAATTCGAATAACTCGTCTGTTTAGAATAATATTTTGCTAACGATTTCTTGAATTTAATTGCAATGTCCAGTATTCTTACTATCTGTTTTATTTAATGCGTTAAAGTTAAGTTACATTAAAATAATGCCAGTATCTTAAGTTAACCACCAGTTACCATTACCACCACGATTTTTGATCACCATTTTTTTGTTTGAAACCAAGATATAACTTATTTTGGTTTCAATAATTACCATGCATCCAATTAGCTGTTAATTGTACCTATCTACTTCTTGCAACGGGTAAGATACAGTGTACGTAAGAAAGCATATGAAATGTTTTGTGAGATTTGTAAGAAGCAGTCAAATTTAGTTGATTGATATGTTTTCTGGTAGTACTACGCATTAAAGTGTATTTGTTAAATTTTATGTGTGTCTAACCGATGCCAGTTTCTTTGTAATTAATAAATAAGTGCAAATAAGCAATGCGAATTCAAGTTGAAAAATATCATCGTCTATCCATTATTCTTAATCTTCATATTTTTATGTAGCTATAAGCAATACCGCTGTTGACGCTACTAATCATGCTAAAAAAATATACAAATAAAGATACAGAACAGACATACAGTCGCATACCTACTGGTCAAACTAGAAGGAGAACTGGATATTTATAATATTTATATGCAACAACATTGCCATAATCTGCCAACGTTAGTTAGCTCACTTTACATAGGTACCTACTCGGTTTACTTTAGTCAGCGACGGCAAATAGTCTGGTATTTATATACCTACTATTGCCTAGAAAATGTGATATATTATCAATTAAATCGGTATTTAGGTATACATTTCTTACTACAATGGCTACTAAGCTCCCGTCCCGAGCAGGATCGGAAAGACTTGCGTTTGTGAACGGCTGTATTTATAACTACTTTTTTTAATCAACCATCCCTTACAAAACTGTGTCCACCAGAGATGTGCGAGGATGCGTAACGAGGTATTTATTTGTTAAGAACCAGTAGAATCATTTCATTTGAGGAAGTAGAGGCAAATAAAGTGGTTCTATTGGCTCTTGAAAAACACATCCCTCGCTACACATCCAAGCGCATCTCTGGTGGAAAAGCAGCCTAAATAAAGGACTCGATCGCCGTTCCCAACACGCTAGGGAGCTCTAACTGTTTTATGAGGGTTTAAAGGTATAATGGCCAGATTTGTCTGGCCGACTGTCTTAGTATCAGGAACACACCACTAAATACGTGGCCACGGTGTAAAAAAAAGGTCTTAATAATATTTGTTATGTCACGCCAATGACTTTACTACTAAGCAATCATTCATAATTGTACGTATGATACCTAAAGATTAGATTGCAATATCGTACGACACTGATACCAACCTAGTGTTATGAAATAGGCACTAGCTCTACCTAAATGAGTAATAAAAACGTAAAATTCGATAGTACTACACATGACATCGTCATTAATACCTACGATATTATTTTACTTAGCATCGGTACCTAAGTCCCAGCACTAAGAGGCAGAAGAATTTGTCCTAGTCTATAAGGTAAACATTTGTAAAAGTCTGACAATAGATAATAAAATAAAAACTTAGAGAATTGATTTAGAAAAAATAATATATATATTTATTGTATTTTTCATCAAAAGTTACTGCAGATATGTAAGTTAGTCATTAACATCGACTTTTAAGTATATTTCTTTGGAATAATACAGTGGCCGGCTTGCCTCTGAAAATTTTGACGCACCACCCGTAATAGATGCATGGGTAGGTTAGTGGTAATCGCACTTAATGTTAGTATTTACAATATTTTCTTTTCCTATTATATATGTACAAACTTTGAGATTTGGCACTGTAAGCTACTATTTATGAAAGTGGGTAATTTATTATATGCTTTTATTTTCCATTCCTTGGAGAAATTCCAAATTATGTTTGTCTTTGTGATTTTCCGAAAAATATACGTCATTTTTATCTCTTTATGGATTTACAGAGATAACGTCATAATGAGGATAACACTATAGGTATTTAATATGTCCTTTTTTTACTAAAGAGCACAGTTTATAAATACAAACAGTTAATAGAAAACATATAACAAATGTTTGTAAGTTATGAATTTATGCTCGTAACGAGTAGGAGTCTCTTTACACATTGATTAGTGTTTAGTGCGAGTTTGTATATTTTCTGCTTTTGTTTAGTAACAAATGTATGGACTCGCACTCGAAATGAGCCTTGAAAGCCCAATTCATCCCAAGCGCAACAAAAACTTACGTGTAAATTTAGCTGCAAAAGGTGGCAAATTATAGCATTAGCGCAGTTGATTAATTAAGCTCTAACTACTTGTTAAGTCATGTCTGACATATTAATTATATTTGTAATAAACTAAGATCGGTATTATCAAAATTCGCTGTGTTGAAATTTAAAGTTCCGTATCAAACACTTAGAATGTTATATTTATCATTGGTCCAATCCGTTATAGATTATGGGTTAAGTAGTTACGGTAGAACCTTTAAAACCTATGTTCAAAAAATATATAAGTTACAGTTAAGTATAATAAAAACAATTGTACCAAATAAAATAAGGGAAAAAATAGATAATCAAGAAAAGCTATTCCAATACTGTCAAATCATTAGTGTATGTATACAATAGAATTAAAATAGCAATACTTAGTGACGAAATCAGAAACCTAGAAACCCTAAATAAAAAAATAGACCCAATAACTTAAGAAAGCTAGATTACTTACCGCGCTTTGTCTTACCAAGTTGTACCAATATTTATGGAAAAAGACGATGGGAATATTTACTACCAAATATTCTCAACGAACTACCAGCTGCAACCTATAAGAGTATCTGTGACAACCCACATAAATGTAAGAAAATAATGAAAACAGAATATTTAAAAGCACAACCACCGGACCCATCCATCGCACACACTTAAATCATACTTACCTACTAGTCTAGAAAACTAAGTGATCTCGATTGTATGTAGACGAAGTGATGAAGACCAAGTCAGACCGGCATCAATATATATATAAATAAATACATATAATACATAAATAAATAAGTAACGCAATTATTGTAGTACCTATGCGAAGGAGTCACGACGAATTTTCATCTCTAACGCCTACCTTAGCTTAGAGCGGACCCAGCGGCAGTTAAGCCAAAGAGCTTTGCTTGCTGGTACGATTGTATTTTTTTCTTATATAAACATTTGTTTGATAAATAAATAAAAATAAAAAAAAATAAAAAAATTACATACAGTTCATATCTACATAAAAATCTATATGTACATAGTTACATTTACATTATTAAGTTTATAGTTACAATGCTTGTTATATTGAAGTTTATCTTAAGAATTTAATAAGAATAGGTTTTTAGTTGCTAAGGAAATTCTAACTTGGTTCCAATAAGAAAAGTTTTAAACTAAAGGCGCAGTTTAAAACTATCCTTAGTATTAATCATACATGAATTGTAATTGATTTTAATAATGAGTTGCGTCTAGTTCTTTAAATATCATATTTTTATTTAAATATGGATTATTATAATACGTTTGGCCAATTGGAGATTATCCAAGGTGTAGGTACAAACATGCTGTCTTCATTCGATCTAACATACACCCAGCGAGATTCGAGATGATTGTTTGCCCGATTACGTTCGGCAGATGTCTTTGGCCGATAACAGTTTAGTTAGTTATTGTATCACTGTTCAAAATAGATCTGCATGAACTTCCTCGGGCGCCGGTATCGCTGCGTTAACTTCTCACGTGGTATTGTTTTTATTATCCCTCCGAACCACCGGTATCGGCTTACTGATAACGATACGTGAGATACGTGTGTATTGATAAATAAGGATTTGTACTCGCTAAGCTAGCCGTCGGCAGCAGCCACGCTCTACAGCGCAACATCGCTATGTCAATTGCGATACATGTCCTCCAATGCTTAATGCTTCATTGCGTTTTAATGAATCGGCTTACCAGGTCATAGGGGCACGATTAACATGTAAATAGTGATGCATCAGAAGTTTTGTCATGAGTCGGTTTGTTTGTTTTCGTAGGGTTAGATCAGATGGGACTCACCGGCGGGTCTGGTGGTGCGGCGGGCGGGCTCATCCTCGCGCAGGTCGGGCGCGTGTCGGCGCGCGGCGGCCGGCGGAGCCAGCGCCGCCAGCGCCAGCACCAGCACGGCGACCAGCATCACGCCGCACTGCTCGCACTAGTATCTCGTACCGGCCTCTTTGCTCCCGGCGAGCGACCGAGCTCACTATTTTCGCCGCGCGCGGAGTCGGTGCAGCGGGCGTTCGGATCGAGCGGAGGTTCGCGACTAGCGGGCGTCGTCGTGGCGCGACGGCTGAGGCGGACTGAGACGAGCGCGCGATTTCCCGGCTGTCGCGGCGAGGGGGCCGGCAGGCGGCAGTGGTCGCGGAAAACGCGCGGCCCGGGCGGCGGGCGGGGAAAATGCAACCGCCATCCGTGCCGCCCCCCGCCCGCGCCCACACCCGCATTCTGCGTCTGCGCCGCCACTGCAGCACCGCATCGCTCTTATACACTACATTGAACACTTAACTCATTGATGCCTTACAAAACATTTATAAAAGCATACCTGAACGCTTCTTAAATGAATGTTACTAAAAACTATGACGGCAAACATTTACTACTCTATCATCTAGATTCTAGTTTATTGTGTTTTTCCAAGCAGATTGCGGTAGAAAACTATTATTACTTACATATTTTAAACATATAGTATATTATCAAGTATAAGAAGCTAATCTAATCTGTTTTTCCCTTGTTACTTGTTAACATTCACCTGAAGGTAGGTTAGGTATACCTAAGTTTAGCGATATATGGTGTTATTATGGACGTGATTGTCTCGACATGCGTTCGATTGATGGACTATGAGCTGGCTACGACTACGTCAGATATGACATTATAATAAGAGCAACAAAACTCGTCTGGTTAGATTTCTATACTATCCTTATTGCTAGATTCGGGCATCTGGCAGCTTTTACCATTAAAAGCTACATGGAGGTCAGAGTGACAGACTAGCAAATTTTTTTAAATTGGAAAATAGTAATACCAAAATATTGCGTATTATTACGGAAACAAACACAGTAGGCGACAAACTCTGAACTACATTGTCCGTCGTTTGGCACTACTTTCCCCCAACAGAAACTTTTGGCAATTCTTCTTCTTCAGGCCTTATCCCATCTTTATTTGGGGTCGGCTCTCCTAATCCTTAGTCTCCAGAGTGGTCTTTGCTGGGTCGTCATTGGGTCCGTATTAGCGTTTTTGAGGTCTTTTTTTATTACTGACATCCATGATGTTCGAGGTTTCCCGCGTAGCCTTGGTTTCAGTCCAAGTTCCAGCACTTTTCTAGTCATGTGGTCGGCAGGTCTTCTCATAACGTGACCATACCAACGAAGTCGTGTTTCTTCCAGCTTGTCAGGTATAGGCCTTATTTTGAAGCTGCCACGAATATACCGGTTAGGCACTTTGTCGAGTAGGGTAACTCCTGCCGACCACCTCAACATTCTCATTTCAGCTACGTGCAGCTTGTCGGCCTGTTGTTTTTTCAGGGGCCAGCATTCGGCTCCGTAGGTCATCGCTGGTATCACTGCACTTTTATACACTTTCCCCTTGACACGTATTGGCATTCTCGTGTCGCACAGCACTCCTGTCAGGTCTCTCCATTTCTGCCAGCCTGCGCCGATTCGGTTTATGATGTCGGCATTGATGTTGCCGTCATTAGATAGTACACTTCCTAGATACTTGAAGGTAGGCACAGTGGTAAGGGCAGTATTTTGGACATAGATAGAGCGTGATTTAGCGCGTGAGCGAGATTTTGGATAGACCGTGTGCTGAATATTGCTCCCGGAAAAATTGCAGTGCATATATTCTGTTTTTTGCCTGTTGATTCGGAGTCCTGCCTTTTCCAGAGCTGCTCTCCATCTTTCAAGTGTACACTGGAGGGTCGCTGAATCCTTGTCGATTAAGACTACGTCGTCCGTAGTATGTAGCCTGATGAAATTCGGATGTCAGGTGGTCCATTACGAGGTTAAAAAGAAGGGGGCTAAGTGCTGAGCCCTGATGAACCCCAACTTGAACATCGAACTCTGTGCTAACTCCGGCTGGGCATCGCACCTTCGTATTTACCCTTTCATACATGTCTACTACGATCGCGATGTAGCTCTCGGGGACTTTTTGGGCTCGTAGGGCTTGCCATATCAGTGGTCTGGGTACGCGGTCAAAAGCCTTCTCCAGGTCGATAAACACCATGTGTAGGTCTTCTTTGATGTCTCTGTGGTGTTCCATCAGGATTCGCATTGAGTGCAGTGCGTCGGTGGTAGACTTGCCGGGTACGAATCCACATTGATTTTCGGACACCGTTGTTAGCGCCCGTAGCCTATCGTTGAGAATACGCTCCCAGATTTTAAAAGTATGCGAGATCAATTCTATCGCTATATAATTTCCGCAGAGTCTTATGTCACCTTTACTCTTGTAAAATGGTACCAGGAAACTTTTTCTCCAGACGTCTGGGATCCCTTCTCGTGATATCTTATTGAAGAGGGTTGTTAGGAACAGGCTACCCACGTCTCCTAGTTTCTTCCAAAGTTCCGCTGGGACCCCATCTGGGCCGATAGCTTTATTGTTAGCCATTTTATGGACTGCTTTGTTAACCTCACTAAGTGTAACAGGTTGCCATGGCCCTTCAACCGGTTGTAAATTAGGTATGGGATCGCAAGGGTACGCTTCGTTAAGGAGCTCCGCATAGTATTCTACCCATCGATCTTTTATTTCTTGATCAGATGTTAATAACCTTCCCTGTGCGTCTTTTATGTACTTTATGGCTTTTGTGTCTAGTGAGTCTTGGTGCCTTTGCTTAGCAATTTTAAAAAGTTGTTTAGCAGACTGTGCGCACTCCAGTTGTTCATAGAAATCCGTTCTGTTTTTGAATCTAGCCTGAGCAATCGCTCGCTTAGCTTCTTTCTTGGCCTTACGGTATGCTTCTTGATCCTCTTCCGTTATTGATGTTTGCCAGGTCTTGAATAGCTCTTTCTTTTGACGCGTTTTCTCTTGTACTTCCGGAGTCCATAGGATAGGGTCTTTCTTCTCTCTAGCAATTCCTTTGGACACTCCTAGGTGCATTGAAGCTTTTTCCAAGCAGAAGTTTTGAAATTCATTCCAAAGGGTGTTCAGTTTCTGAATATGTTCTACCAAATCTGAGCATAAATTTGCGCCTTCCTCTTGGTTTAACTTGTACCAGCGAATTCTTTCTGTCCTTTCGGTCTTCACTTTCACGGGTTTTAATGGTATGAAGTCAGCAACTAGGAGGCGGTGCTGGGTTGTCAGTGGCTCTCCAGGTATGACCTTGCTGTTTTTAAAGGATCTCAGAAGTTTCCGATCTGCTAAGATGTAGTCGACCTGAGAACAGGTACCCCCACTTTTATATGTGATTAAGTGCTCCGGTTTTTTTGAGAAAAAAGTATTTACAATCGCCATGTTGAATGTGGTTGCGAAGCTTAAAATATCTTTACCACGGGCATTAAGCGTGCCATAGCCCAGGTTACCGTGGACTTCCTTGTGGTCAGTGGCGGTTTGGCCTACATGCCCGTTCAGGTCAGCACCAATGTATTTTGTTTCAGTGTTTGGGATGGACCGCAGCAGTTCATGTAACTCATCCCAGAAAATCTGCTTTTCGGCCTGTGGCAGCCCTGCTTGTGGTGCATATGCTGAGATTACGTTCATGCAGGGTTGACCATCAAGTGCAATTTTGATGGCGATTAACCGATCATTCACTCGCTTCACTTCTATGATCCGGCTTTGAAAATTCCTATCTACCGCAATGCCGACTCCATTGCGGTTTGCTGCTGTGCCATGATAGATGAACTTATAATCGTTACCAATGCTACGGGACTTTGACCCCTTCCATTTCGTCTCCTGGATGCAACAAATGTTGATACGTCGTTTACGTAGGACTTCGCCTAATTCTAAGCTGCGTCCAGTCATGGAGCCCACATTCCAAGTGGCTATGCGGACTTTTGGGACGTGGACTCCAGTGACGTTTCCGTCGCTTCGGGGGGACGCCCTAGCATTTATTGCATCTTGCGATTTTCTTCCTTGTACGTCGCTTCTGGGGGACGCCCTAGTATGTGTGACTTGATTCCTTCTTGTGACTTTCATGATTAGGAGAATTTTTGTTGGCAATGGGTTTTTCCGGCCGGTTGCCACCTGACGCCAAGGCTGTAACTTATACTAAGGTGTGGGCGCTGCCGTTGACCCCTCGAGGTTCTTCCGCCACCATCCCTTCTGAACGCTCCAGCCTAAACGCTCAGCACTGCATTGACCTCGCCTCCGAATATGTCGAAGAAGCTCGTTGCAGGGGTTTTGTAACGAAGTTTCCATCTCCGGCCTGTTGGTCCGCGGGAGCTATTTGATTTCGCTCCTGCCCTCCAGACTTTCTTGCTAAAGTCTGGCGGGTTTTCCCCTATCCGCCACCTTGGGGACGCGTTCTCTAGGGGTGAGGCTCCCCCGAGAAAAACTTTTGGCAATTAAGCTAACTATTTATATAATTTCTCAAAATATTACATCAAACCCAGAACTCTCGGATTTGTTTTCTTGAAGTGGTTTTCATTCATTGACCTCCACCACTTTACAGCTGCCAGATGTCCAGAACAAGAAATAAGTATAGTATAGCAAACTGACTAGAGGGGTTTCGTTTGCTCTCATTATTGTGGCATATATATCTGATATGCGACGTGGCTAGCTCTCCGTCTATGATGCATGCCTCTTTGCAAGGCTGCTGTGCACAGGGCGTTACATATCAATTACAAGTTTCGGTTCGATCCAAAATTTGACTGGTAGAGAATGCTTTAAGGCATTAAGATAGATAGTGGCATAGACGTCTTGGGGAATAGTTTTTTTCTCATTTAAAGTAATTCAGGGCAAAAAACATTAATTAAATATATACATATAAATAACACGAATTATTAAGGGTTCTGTAACTGCATACGGTAGGTATGTACGTAACAAGAAACTAAAGAATCTACGCGACATTTATGACCTTGTACTACGAGTATAAGAAGCCACATTTTATACATTGAGTTAGTATAGGATATATATACACCGTGGGCTGTATTCCAGACCCGACAGATCTTAAACGGCTATTAGACATGGCAATATGTAGGGTCCAATCTGTCGGGTTGGTAGGTGTAATGGCACCTAGGGAGTAGGAGTCCCGATCTAGGGCGATCGGGGCGATCGGAAGTGCCCCGTCACCCGCAGCTGTTTATAGAGTTATTTTAACTTTTTTATTTATAAATTTGCTACACATTCCATCTGGTTTTTTATTTAAAATAAAAGTTAAAATGTGTAGGTTCGCTGGTAATTAATATATTTATCTAGTTTTGTATTTAAATAATAGAAGGGTTGGGCAGATGAAGTTAGATTCAGGCAGCTCGAGCGGTCATTTAAATATCTATAATAATAAATACAGGTTCTTTTTTAGGGTTCCGTAGTCAACTAGGAACCCTTATAGTTTCGCCATGTCTGCCCGTCCGTCCGTCCGTCCGTCCGTCCGTCCGCGGATAATCTCAGTGACCGTTAGCACTAGAAAGCTGAAATTTGGTTCTAATATGTATATCAATCACGCCGACAAAGTGGTAAAAGAAAAAGTGGAAATTTTTTTTTTATTAGGGTACCTCCCCTATACGTAAAGTGGGGAGTGAATTTTTTTTTCATTTCAACCCTAACGTGTGATATATTGTTGGATATGTATTTAAAAATGAATAGGGGTTTACTAAAATCATTTTTCGATAATGTAAATATTTTCGGAAATAATCGCTCCAGAAGTAAAAAAATATGCGTCCCCCCCCCTCTAACTTTTGAACCATAAGTTTTAAAAATATGAAAAAAATCTCAAAAGTAGAACTTTATAAAAACTTTCTAGGAAAATTATTTTGAACTTGATAGGATGAATAGTTTTTGAAAAAAAATTACAAAATAATTTCTGAACTAAGTTTGTAATTTAACCGTATAAGCAGGTGTTTATTGTACCTGTAATTTCTACAAAATTACAATGAAATGACGTGCTTTCAAATAAAGTAAAAACGGTGAAAATCGGTTCACGCAATAAAGAATTATTCCATAAAAATCATCTTCCATACTTTAAGCTCGCGCGCAATAGTTTACTTAATTTGCCGATAGATGTCGCTGTACGTGAAACTCTCGTATCATATCCTACATGGCGGTGTTATTAACTCTTAAGTGGGGACACTTACTGTGACGGACGGAAAACTACGGAACCCTACACTGAGCGTGGCCCGACACGCTCTTGGTCGCTTTTTATTTAATGTATACTGTTATAAGTACTATCACCGTGCTTCACTAAAATACAGTTTTTAGATGTTTTGAAGGCATCTCTGTAAACGTTGGTAGGGACGATTTGTTGGTGAGGTAGGGTTTGTAGGGACGATTTGTAGGGAAAGTGTAATAACGGGCCCAACGCCGACAGGAGTTGGACACTACAGGTTGGGCCCTACAAATTGCCATGTGTACTAGCCGTTTTAACCACGAATTTCTAAGACCAAAAGAAGGAAAAAATATTATGTGACTTTAGGTCAATTTCGCCAAAAAATAATTTTTTTACGTTTTTTTTCCATTTCTTTAATGTTTATAGCACATGAAAAGCAAATGTTATTAATAAAATTATCGCCTAAAACAAATTGATACATTTTTTTTTGTAAAAATTTAGATTCTGCAAAGTTTTCCTTGTCACTTTGATATCTGTCAATAAGGACGTGTAAACTATGTCCAATAGTGGCAACAACGCCATTAGAAAGGCGTTTTGTGATGAGTTATAATAAAAAGTGTATTTTTATAAAATTGGTATTCACTCTGAAACTAATATTCCAGAAAAGTTTATAGGACATTTTAGTATCTAAATATGATCAGGAATAAACTGTTAATATCTGTCTAGTTATATGGGCCCACGTTGTATGGTTAGTAGAGGTACAGTCTCAAACAAGATTTACCGAAAATATGGTTCGTGGAAATTTGTAACCGGCCAGTGTTATACTGTAATAAGACTGTCAGAGAAACTGCTGTACGAGTCGTTCTTACAGCAATATTGTGGGGCAATTTTTTTGGGCTGATTGTGTATCCCGTTCTTTATTACACATCGGTGATTTTATATTATAAGAACTCTAAAAAAAGGTCAAACACACCCTGAATACTATACCTGAATTTATTAGTATACAAAAAACTTTACTACTATAAATCTGAAAAAGTATTTTTCTCAAACATACTCCGAAATGTATGCGTTAATGTCACGAAATGAAGACATGAAGTTGCTCATTTATGGAATTTATTAATATTTCAGTTGTTTTTTTTAAGACGGGGACGCTTAAGTAGTGTCTCGGGAGAACAGATAATGTTTGACTTTCGGAACGACGAATTATTTTTTTAAAGACCTGTCATCTGGACCTGGTATCTAACCCCAAAAAGCGGCCGCCCTCTACATTATGATCTCTATCGGACCATTATTACTACTTTTTACTAGTCACCTATGAACGACTGTTTAAGAACTAGCAACATAATAGGGATGATGACACGTGTTGAATTAGCAATAAAATTTTGTTGATAGGGTGCAAATTATCAATGTATCCAAATAAAGTGAACATTTAAAAAAGCTATAAATTTCAACATTTTGCGATTTTTTTAAAGTACGAAATTTAACAAAACAATGATACCACTCCATTTTTAACATTTTACTTTAAAATATATAAAATATTGTGTGGCTACCTTATACATAAACGAAACATTTCACTGTAAAAATTGCAATTTCATATTTTTTCCATACTTTAAACAGGGCGACTATATGATAGTGACGTCACTTTTGCACATCACTTTGTTAGGAGCGTTTCGAGAAACAAATGCAAATCTCAGTAATTGGCTCCATATAAACATTCAACAAAACGAATCGATTGATTCCATACTTACATGTTAAAAATAATTCATCATGCCTATTAGAGCTAATTTCCGGACTTAATTGTATAGTCACTGAACTGAGGTGAGCCGCGGATGAACAGACAGACAAACTGATATTCTTTAACTATACTTACCTGGTTCTTTATTTTGCACTACGTAACTCAAAAAAATCTGGCCAAGTCCGAGTCGGAACTCGGGACACCAAGTGTTTCGTACCCTTGTGGTACGACAAATTATCCTCACCGCACACGTTGAGGTCACAACCTTAAGAGGGTTTTTATGTTATACTAGCTGTACCCGCGGCTTCGCTCGCGTGCGTTTTATAGAATAGAATAGTTTATTTGTATAAAAAAGGGTATAAATTGATGTTGCATGTGGTTTTCCAGCCTTTTTTTACCATGATGCATGGCGTACAAATATTGTTCATAAAACTAGTATCCTAACTAATATTCTAAATCTATGTAATTACCTATGTCTAATACTCTTCGTGTCAATACTAAGGTTAGTATAAATAATAATAATATTCAGTATTAACAAACAGTATCAAATTAATACAATTTCCGCAATAAAATTTTATGTCAATCATATATACATTATCTATAAAGTACATTTTTCCATAAACTCTTTAATTGAACAAATGCTATTTTGGATTAGATGATTAAACAAAGATTTTCTAAATAATTTAATTGGTAGAGCCTTAAAGTCATCAGTAAAAGTATTAAATAATTTAATTGCCATGCGTAACGTTATTCCTTGTCAGTGAAAGATTTGTCTGTCTTGTATAAATTATGTCTATGTACCCCTCTTTGCGACCTTGAGGTGATCGTTTTAAAACATGTATCATTTGTAACATTTTAGTAGGCTTTACCACTTTTCGTTAACCTCAACAGTCCATTGCTAAAAGTTGCCTACGCATTCAACATGTCAAAAAGTCAGTGCAGCAGTTTACTAACGCAGAGCAGCAGCAGACTAAAAGGGAAATCAATGATCAAGGGAAGCGTATGAGCGGGAAGATCTGCCGAGCTGAAGGCAGAGCTCCCCGTAGAGCCGAACGCCCGACCCGAAGCGTCGTAGTAGAAAATGCCTCTGCAGTAGCTGGACAGAGATCGAACACAAATTAATGATTAATGTCATCAAGTGAACCGGAGCGTGGAAAGCCCGACAGTAAGGCAGCATTTTGACTGAGGCGGAGATGATAGGAAACGCACAGCTTTGTACTTTAACGCCTTTAAGGCTGCGTTTCCACCAGAGATGAGAGAGGATGCGTTGCGAAGAATGTGTTTGTATATAACCAACCCTAGAGCTGCGCTGTACGAGGATAAACAAATGAAGCGATTCTATTGGTGCTACACAAACACATTCCTCGCAACGCATCTTCCCTCATCTCTGGTGGAAACGCAGCCTAACTAAGACACGTGACCGTGAACAATGCACTGCTATTGGTCGATTCCCGCATGCCCACACTTATCTCCGATCATCTCCGCATTAAAAGAAAGGCAACCTTAGTGGTAAGGCCGAAAGCTGAGCTCCACGAAATGTCGAAGGCCCCAAGCATCCCAGTCAAAAGAGCTTCTGCAGTTGCAGAGATCGAACACAATTTAATCCCGCCTATCCCGTGGTTAACTATATTAATACTCTTTTTGCTCCCGTCTTAAACATTCAACCTCACTATTTTTCGGGCGGAGCCTTTTACTAACTGTTATTTAAGTGCCTTATACGCGAACCGGATGGCCGAAAGCCCAACGGTAAGTATAGTATGAATAAAAAATCGGCTCCACCACTTGAGCCCCCATTTTAGACGGAGAGATATGACACAATAATGATAATAGCGACGAAAACCCCTCAGGTTAGTTTGCTATGCTATGTTTAATTCTAGATCCGGACATCTGGCAGCTGTAAAGTGGTGGAGGTCAAAGAATGCAAACCACTTTAAGAATACAAATCATAGAGCTGGTTTTAATGCAGTATTATGAGAAATTATATAAATAATTACATAATATCAATGCCAAAATTTTCTGATGGGGTAAAGTAGTCCAAAACGACCAATAATGTGATTCATAGTTTGTCGCCTACTGTTTCTGTTTCCGAAATAATACGCAACGTTTTTTGTCCTAATTTTAAAATAAAGACCTTGTCCTTTATACCTGAGAATTCTTGGGTAGTTTTTATCTATTTTGGTATTACTATCTTCCAATTCAAAAATGTTGCTTGTCTGTCACTCTAACCCCCACCCATTTAAAGCTGCCAGATGCCTGGATCTAGCAATAAGGATAGTAAAGCAATCTAACCAGACTAGTTTTCTTGCTCTCATTATTGTGTCAGATCTGACGTGGCCAGCTTTTAGTCCATTTCATACTTATCACGTGGTTCACTGCGTGTAAACTTTTAACCTAACCATTTTTGGCATACATAAAAATCGTTCAGTGTGTTTTTTCTTTATGCGGGGGGCTTCTTACACTTACCACTCAGTTAATTTTATCGATACTCGTTTTTCTCTCGTCTTAAACATTTAACCTAATCATTTACGGTATGAATACAAATCGTTTAGTGTGTCTTTTCTTGAGCCCCCCTTTGACCTCCTCACATATAGTAAACGCCGTGAACGTTCTTTTTCTCCTGTCTAAAACATTCAACCTAACCATTTTTGGTATGAATAAATAACGTTCTGGGTATTTTATCTTTCTGCGGGGGGCTCCGTCCCCCAAGCCCCCCTCTTGCACTTGTCACTCAGTTAACTTTATCGATACTCGTTTTACTCCCGTCTTAAACATTTGACCTAACCATTTATGGTATGAATACAAATCAATTAGTGTGTCTTTTCTTTGTGCGGGGGGCTCCGCACCTTGAGCCCCCCTTTACCTCCTGACATGTAGTAAACTCTGTCAACATTCTTTTTCTCCTGTCTTAAACATTCAACCTAACCATTTTTTGTATGAATTAATAACGTTCGGTGTATTTTTTGTGCGGGGGCTCCGCCCCCCGTGCCCCCCTTTTTCACTTGTCACTCACTTAACTTTATCGATACTTGTTTTGCTCCCGTATTAAACATTTCACCAAACCATTTATGGTATGAATACAAATCGATTAGTGTGTCTTTTCTTTGTGCCTATCATGTAGTAAACTCTATCAATATTATTTTTGTCCCGTCCTAAACATTCAACCTAACTGTTTTTGGTATGAATAGTTTAGTGTGTTTTTTCTTGGTGCCCCCTACTTGCATTTGTCACGCAGTTAACTTTATCGATACTCGTTTTGCTCCCGTCTCAAACATTTAACCTAACCATTTACTGTATGAATATAATTCGTTTAGTGAGTCTTTTCTTTGCCTTAGCCCCTTTTTTGCCACCTATCACGTGTTTTTTTTTGTGCCTAAACTAAACTACAAACTTTGTTGTCAGATAACTAACTGCTGCTCAGTGACGTCTTAGTTAGTAACACAATCCTGCGAGAGATAGCGTTGTGGTTCATTTAGCTCTGAGCAGTTTTTCGATTTACGGTTTTAGGGTTCCGCATTTACCATGTTTAAATACTTTTTATTAAGAATATGAAAAAAAACCATAAAAACCTACTATATTATTTATGTATAATGTCTCCAAATAAACCAATATCAATTTGTGACTTAAACTCAGCGTTATAATAAAAACCTACTATATTATTTATGTATAATGTCTCCAAATAAACCAATATCAATTTGTGACTTAAACTCAGCGTTATAATAATTGCATTTACCATACTATCTACCCGCTACAACCATAAAGTCAATATTATTTATAGAAATCCCTTCAGCCGTTTTTATGCCAACTGGTAATATATAAACAGACAAACAGACAAAAACACAAACAGAGTTCTAAAAATCGTCGAATACTGATCTGTTATCGATTTTAAGAGCTACTTATTAATATTTTTGCTAAAATCTCCAATGTACAGATTTTCTACCCTCCTTTGCTTATATTTATTTATATGTATAGAATAGATAGATATGATATAACATAGATGTTAGGCAGTTGTATCAAATTATTTAAATGTGGTCGTATAAACTCAAATTTTAAATAATGAGTCTTATTATATATGACCTTCACTAAAGTCTGTTCGGAAAGAGAAGTGTAGTGGTTTATACTAGAACTCATACATACTACGACACTCCTCTTTCCGGATAGACATGGGGTAAACTAAGGGTATACTCTATACTGTCAGGTGACAACTAAATCTCACAAATCGCAAAAAAAAGAAGTAAACTAAAATTCGCCTTGTTTTGTTACGAATACGGTTCATTACGGCTATAAACTCGTGGTAGTAGGTAATTAGTGAATTTGTTTGTCACCCGACGACGTGCGTTGCTTTGAAAGCCTGTTCCAAACATTTGTAAGTCGTATACCTCGAAATCAAAAAATCCTTGTAGCTTTTCACATATTCGCATTTCGCCGCGATCTCAAAATTTCTGAACAGATTTTTATTCTTGTAGTATGATTTTTGATCGCTAATTACAATTGTCTAAAAAATTCATAGTAGATTTACTTTCCTGATTTCCTGCCTGTCTTCACTGTAGTCGCTTTTCACCTCGCTAGATATTTGTTTGTAATGCGTTATTACATATCGCGATATTTCCTTTAAGCACTATACCTCTATAGTTTTGTTTTGTAAATGCATTTCGCACTTATTTTTTTTTTTATTGTTTATTATTATTAAAAACAGTACAGACATTAAATTTAAGGCAGTTTCTTGCAAAACTGTTTACACAGTTTGACTGCAAGTATGAGTATCTATGTAATTCCTAATTTAAATAATATATGTTTTACTAATCTACTAACTTTAGTTTCGCTAAACACTGAAGTGACATTTACATTAGCGCATATGTCACTTAAGTGTTTGTAGTAGGTACAGTTTAAGCGCTTTTTTAAATTTATTTTTATTATATTCATGCCGGATATTTTCTGTTAAACTATTTAAAAAGTATGGAATTCTTTTACTTAACTTTCTGGGGTATTTCATATTTGCGCGCGGTTACTGTCCTTGTTGTGTGCTTATGATGTATCAATATTGGGCTATGTTCTCCATTGCAATGGTTGTTGACTGCTAACAGATATTTATGTTTTAAACTAACTGGAAGTATTTTACAGATTTTAAATAATTTTGAATAATCGCCGTTGCAACTACTTTTTGTTTTCTTGTTTACGAGCAATTTTAAGAATCTAATTTGTAGAGCTTCTAATTTATCTATGTATGATTTAAAAGTAAGACCATAGCAATCGAGGGCATAACTCAATATCGATTCAATCGAACTTGTAGCTTATCTCCTGGTTATATGTAACCTCGTTGTGCATATCACTGATATGACTAATAAATTAATAGACAATATATGCTGTCACGGAAACAATCAAGTGCAAATGTTGATATATGTAAATTCGACCACGTATTATATTCTTGGCCCGTGAGATTAGACCAGTTAAAATGAGAAGATGGAAGCTGAACCTGGATCCGCTGATGGTCAGCGGGGCAGTTTTCAATTTATTGAAAGTTCACATGGAGGGAAGATTTTAGTAAGGGCCGAGTATAGGCACCGAATAAATAGGGTAAATAAGAAATCAAAGACTTCAGTCTACACCTGTGCCACAAAATTTTGCAATGGTACCATTGTTCTTGATCCCACCTTCACTAAAATCGAACGAGAGTCTCTGCACACGTGTACGCCAGATTTTGAGGCTATGGACATCGAAAAAAGTTTGGCCACATTAAAAAAGAAGGTGATTACGGACTACAGACCGGTGCCATTTTTATTTGAAGAACATATGGCAAAATTTCGGACTGAGGAATATGCAGATAAATTACCAACCTTTTTTACAAAGCGAGACGCTCTGTATCGAAATCGAAAAAGTCACACTGGAAATTGTACTTTTCGAACCACAGCTGATGTTGTAATTCCAGAGCACTTAGCTACAGATTTCTTATGTGTACAAAATGATGTGTGCCTCATCTTTATTAGTCTTCAGTGCAAATGCTATATTGAAAGGATGGAGACGTTTTTTATAGACGGAACGTTTGAAGTTGTACCAAAACCTTACACACAGCTTTATACAATACATGGGGATATAGGTTCGGATGCGGAGCTCACTAAAGTTACGCCTTTTGTATACGCTTTATTGGTTAACAAGCTACAGAGTACGTATACAACCATGTTCAACTGTTTGAAAGAAAATGTACCAGGATTTCAACCGAAAGATATGAAAAGCGACTTTGAACGAGGTGCAATAAATGCATTTAGACAAGTATTTCCCGAAGCACGATTATCTGGTTGTTATTATCATTTTGATAAGGCCGTCTGGAAGAAAGCTAGAAAATTATTTATTTCACAAACCAGAGAAGGCTGTAATTACGTCGAAAAGTGTATAGCTATATCTCATTTTCCACAGTCTAAAATGCACGAGGCATGGTACAGTGTACTCGATCAGACACCGGCGGAGATAGGAATTATTGATGCATTTAATGAGTATATGACCACTTACTGGTTTTGTGCGAGCATTATGGGGATTTTGTCGTGTTTTCAGCAAAGACACAGGATCAATAATGTAACCGAGGGCTGGCACAGTAAATTAAATAAGAAAATATCAAGCAATTCGAATTTACTCCACCTAATACATACTATAAGAGACGACTCAATTACAGTGGATTTCAATTTGCTAAGAAATGAAATGAATTTACCGTTATATCGCAAGAGATTGAGAAAATTCATGGACATGGATTCTAAAATAGACCTTATATTAACGATGTATTTGACAAATGCAATTACAATAGAACGTTGCATTCATAAACTTTCAATGTTAAAATATTAATTTAAGTGTTGTGTTGTATGTAGAGATACCTACTAACCATTAATGTTGCTTTATGTTAATCCCTAAAGTGGGGTGCCTATGTTTGTTTTAAGTTATCTTTCAAAACTTTATTGTTAATAAATTAAGTTGATTACTTACCTAATGTTTAAATTTCGACAACTTCTTTCCCAAATCATCATTTTCGCATTAGAGGTAAATTTCCTTAACAACAAATTTTTCAAAGATAGTTAGTGTATGGCTGTAACAACGAGGTCACAGGGCGACCGTTATTTTTGTTACCTATAAATTATACTCCAGTGGTTTAACCAATTTACGGTTAATACAATACACTACAACAATATGCTACCCAAATAAGATGCGACTAAAAATACTTGCGGCTAACTAAATAGGCTATTGACAATTCATGCTACATCGAAATTTGCTATTGTTGTAAAAATCTATTCAAAATATATGCGGCTAACTAAATAGGCTATTGATAATACATGCTACATCAAAATTTGCTACTGTTGTAAAAATCTGTTAAAAATATATGCTAGTAACAAAATATACTACCGATATTACACGCTACAACAAAAAACGCTATCACGGTGAAACGCGAATATGTGAAAAGCTACAAGGATTTTTTGATTTCGGGGTATACGACTAACAAACGGAAGAATCGTCATAATTTCTAGATCAGGATGGTGGTAAAAAATATTGCGAAATCTAATGGGAAAATTGAAAAATCATGCATTTAAAACTTGAATCTGACAAGCACAATATTTGAAAGCGTGCTATGATTTATATATTAATGTAAAAAAGTACCGATTTTTTAAAGATAATGTACAAAAGCGGACTTGAAAACAAAATGGGAATCATGATGAAATAACTAGACCACCCGGTCACGGCGGAACTTGACAAATTTTCTCATGTATATGCAATCTCTGAATTTGAAACGGCTAGGCGCCGTTGACCATACTCTAAGGGCATGCGCAGTACGTGCTTGCACCTCCTAACCGAATCTCTTACGTGATTCTGGTATAGCGAGAGAGATGGTGCTGCCATCTATGAATCTTGAAGCAAATCAAATTATTTTGTTCGATATTTTTTGATTTGCAATTTTTAAGTAGTTACACTACTATAAAAATATCGAACAAAATAATTTGATTTGCTTCAAGATTCATAGATGGCAGCACCATCTCTCTCGCTATACCAGAATCACGTAAGAGATTCGGTTAGGAGGTGCAAGCACGTACTGCGCATGCCCTTAGAGTATGGTCAACGGCGCCTAGCCGTTTCAAATTCAGAGATTGCATATACATGAGAAAATTTGTCAAGTTCCGCCGTGACCGGGTGGTCTAGTGGTCAGGACGTCAGCCGCGAAAGCTGAAGACGCCAGTTCAAATCTGGCCTCGGATGATGAAATAATTCATATTTTGATCGTATTTATAGTTCCTGTATTTCGGTAAACAAAGACGGCTGTCAAACCATCGTTGATACTATTAACTGAACATTCCTAATGCTGGAACCACACTTCGCCTATGCGGACAAATATTCGTGTTGCGTCTCTTTCTTATTGTATAGAATAGGAAAGAGACGCAACACGAATATTTGTCCGCATAGGCGAAGTGTGGTGCCACCATAACACCTATTACGAAGTGATAAGGTTTACCACCGTTAAGTGCGATAGCACTAGTATCTGACATTGCAAAATTGAAAAAAAGATGCGTTTCGTTATCGAAGGAGCATGATATTATGCCATATGTTATGAAACCCACTTTTAATATTTTTAATAATTTTCCTTGGGTAGGAAGGCTCGTTCAATATTTAAACTTATAACCGTTGAGCAAAGCTTAATTTTGTATGTACTATTTTTTTCTTATGCTTTTACTACATAAATTATAGGAAATTACCTCTGTAAATTGACTGTAGTTACATATCGAGTCCTATAGTAACCTAAGGTCAATCCGTGGTCTGAAAACTGTTAAAGATAGGTCTACCAAATAATTATGCCGTCATCTGCAGGGTCTATTTAGTGGACTATTCAGTTCTCAGTTCCTAGTTAGCTTTAGTTTCTAAAAAAAACGCGGGGACAAAGCCGTAATTTTTGTATGAAAAACTAAATTTTCAAATACGTTTTTTATCAAAACTACTGCTTGTAAAATGAAGTCAAAATCAGTCAGCTGTCCTAACTTTTTACAGGCTTTCTATTGGTACCCCACACGATTCTTACAAATGAAAAATAAAATTAACTTTCCCTCTTAATCCCCCTAAACTTGCTCATAAAATTAAATTTAAGCAATTAAAGCCTCGTTACCTTGTTACAGCCGACATTTTCTATACCTATTCCAAATTTCAGCTTTCTACGTTAAACCGTTTCCGAGAAAGACGCGTTTTACCGATTTCGGCGACCGGAGTGATCGCATAAGTGTTTCGTAAACCAAGTATTGGTACGAAACACTAAAAATGGCGTCACAAAAATTCCCAAGACAAGATAACACATTTGTAAACATCTTACTTTTATTGCGGAATTTCGAGCAGCGATGGACTAGTGATGACAACAATAATTGCGTCCTAAAATGATTTAACGACACAAAATTCCAGGAAAATTATCTAAAGATACCGGCTATAAAAACAAGATTAATTTGCGAAAATTTACCAACACATATTATTTTTATTTCACGTTTGTAGTTATTCCCAAAATGTATAACTGGCGACTGTACCACGTACGTATGTACGTATATATCGTATGAGACTGAAATTAATGAAGTATTAAGTGACATGCATGATTGGATTAGCAACAATAACTTACTTATTAATTTTAGCAAAACGCAATATATGCAGTTTCACTCATATGGGGTTGAGCTTCCCCAAAATAAAATTAATATGACAGAAACTGCCAGTACTAAATTATTGGGATTTAATATAGATTCATTTTTAAATTGGAAGGAACAGATCAACTCAATATGCGTAAGACTGGACCGCTTTCGATTTGCGTTAGGAAAACTAAGACTGAACGTATCAGAGAGGCGGCTCTAATGGCCTACCATGGACACGTGTCGTCTATTTATTTATTTATTTATTGTATGGAAAACCAACAGCACAAAATATGTATAGAAGAAATACAATAAAACTAGAAAGCCAATTACAGGTTCTCACTTATAGAAATAGATCACTTACAAAAAGAAGTTACAGCCCAACTTAAACACATACAAGTACCAATAACCACAAGTTAATAGAAAATACAATACTCTAAAAATAACTATGAAAATTACTAATTCAATTAATATCCTAATAAACTGCACCCGCACCTGCACCGGGAGTGCTGCCCATCAACAACTTAATCAATTTAGCCCTTATTGTTGGTATGCTATCATTAAATATATCAAAATCAATTTTTAATAGAACTTTGTTTAAACTCGTGCTTGCCCTGCACAGGAAACTGTTTTTTCTATATTTTGCAGAAGCTTGATACGTGCCAATGGGGTGCGGGTGGGGTGAACACGCTTAGGTGTGCGACGCTAAGCTGATAGGTTCCCCCCACTAAGTCTCTCATACACGTCCCCGTCACCTGAGGGAGTTACATACCCTGAGGTGAGCCCACCAGTGCTTTCGAGTGGGCCGTGCACCCTGGAAATGTCGAGGATCGAAAACGGGCGTCGCACAGTTTAACCTCTACCCCGGATCCAAGACAGCTAAGTATGAGAGACGATACCTGGTACGGCATTCCCACCTGCCAGGTAACCTTCCACCTTTCATCCCGTGATTCCAAAACATCCCATCCTTTCATCACCTTCTCCTTCCCACTCCAACCCACTGACCTAGTTCCCCTGTACCCTGCTCCAATTCCTAACCCCTGGAGGAGACAACCTCGACCCCAAAAACCCCAATCTAAGGTGGCCATTCGTGCCGAGAGATGCGTGACTGAGGGGGTGCCCAGTCGCTAACGATGACCCTCGATATCGGGCAACCTCGAGGTGTATTTTGCCTTATTCCGGCAAGCGGGGCTCTGCTGGAATGGACCATATAATTCCCTAGCTTCTCGTGGGATCTGCATGGATAATACAAACCAAATAGAAAAACTTGAAGGTACCCTGGAAGACCTATGCCAGGAACTCATGCCCCTGATGGTAGGCGCGGAAAACTCCGCCCGCTCATCGGAGCAACCTATGGAGGTAGTGGAGAGCACCGCCACACAATCCAACGGAGGCTTCCCACCCTACCACACAACAGATGTCCGTTAAGAGATTAACGGGCTCTGCAAGAGGCCGCTACAAAGCTCTTAGAGGACTAGGAGTTACGCCTGAAGAGGCGTTGCAACTGTCCGCAAAGAGCTTTGCGGAACTTAAGAAGTTGGGGTACAAGTTTGGGCCCTCACACTCACTACCCGAGCAAAAGCCGGTAAAACGGCCCCGCTCGGAGGAGATATCACCGAAGGGTAACACACCCAAAAACCCAAGGGTGAGTGAGACCCCCCTACCCAACCCCAACCACCACCACAAGCCTACAGTGAGGTCCTCAACCAAATTCGGGTTGGGATAAAAGACTCCAGACCGATAACAGTCGCTCAGCTGGAGTCCCTCTGTGAAACCATCCTACAGAGGATCTCAACCATGAAGATGGCCGAGGGACCCAAATTTAAAGGCTATTCCCACAAGCCAGGCTGGTTGCTGATCACATGCAGCGACCAAAGATCTAAAGCCTGGCTTGAACAGGTAACACCAACCCTAAAACCTTGGCCGGAAGCCAACCTCGGGGTCATCCCTGAAAATGAGCTTCCGAAACCAAACGTAGGGATGGTGTTCATACCAGAGATAGACGACTCCAAGGTAGAACAGTCGCTATCTCTGCTCTATGCGCAGAATCAGGGGCTGCACACAGAGCACTGGAAGGTTCTCCAAACCAAAGTCGAAAAGAGCGGAGTCATGGTGACACTGTCTCTAGACGACGTGTCGGTGGAGAACCTCAAGAAAACTGGGCTAAAAGCGAACCTCGGGTTCCGCGAAATCCAGTTCCGGCTCAAGGGACAACCCAAAGCCCAAATGCCCGGAACAGCAACTTCCCAAACCCAACCACCGCAACCGGCAAACCCTTCCCCACCCACCAACCAAACCCTGACACCCGCTCGAAAGGTGCCCCATGGCCCAAAACGGACGGTCCCTTCCAACTCCCATCCCACTCCCGGACCCTCAGGGACGCAGCGGTTTCTCGCCAATAGGGGAGGCATAGGCAACAGGGGTAGCAACCACCCCAGGGGTAGAGGAAGCAGAGGAGGCCAGCAAGGGCGCGGTGGCGCCCAACGCCGGGGCAAATAAGGACGCAATAAAAAATAGGGGGATGGTAGTCCTACATCCACCACGCCATCGCGGCCACAGCGGTTGTGGAAAAACTCTTTGGCGAAAATGGCCTGGACATCGCCCTCATACAAGAACCATGGATTAACGCCAAATCCATGGCTGCAGGATTAAACAGAACAGGTAAGATTGTAATAAATGAAAAAGACACCAAACCTAGAGCCTGCATCGTTTTTAACAGAAACATCAATTTCTTACCTGTTACAGAATTATGCAGCGACGACCTTGTAGCTGCATACGTAGATCTCAAAGGTAGAGGAGCACGGAAGGTACTTATTTGCTCCGCTTATTTGCCTGGAGAAAAACAAGACCCCACAGAAGAACTGACTAAAGTTGTAGAGTACGCTCAAGCACAAAAGGCAGAACTTATCGTGGGGTGCGATGCCAATGCTCACCATACCATCTGGGGGAGCACTGGGATTAACAAAAGAGGTGAGTTACTCTCCGATTTTATCTTCACTAACTGTCTGCAATTGTTGAATAGGGGCAACACGCCAACCTTCGTAACTAGGGCCAGACAAGAAGTACTAGATATTACATTCGCAACTGAAAAGGTAGCTAAATGCCTAACGAACTGGCACGTCAGTTGCGAAAATTCAATGTCGGACCACAAACATATTTTATTTGGTGTAAAAGATTCTCTCGAACAGGAAATACCTACGCGTAGGAACCCAAAAGATACGTCATGGGAAGCCTACAAGGCCGACCTAGAACAGCGTCTAAAGGATATCCACAAACAGGTAAAAAAATCAAATTCCCTCAACTTGGCAGTCAACCTAATCTCGGAAGGCATGGTTAAGGCCTATGAACAAAGCTGCCCGTTGAAGGAACTAAAGACCACTAACACAACGACGTGGTGGAACGAAAGGCTGGATAAACTCCGCAAATCCACACGCCGCATATTCAATCACTCTACCACACCTAATGAGTGGGAAAGGTATAGCAGAGCATTGACTGAATATAATAAACAGATCAGGAAAGCCAAAAGGCGGCTTGGCGAAGATTCTGTGAGGAAATTGCCCAAACCCACAAAGGAGCAAGAATTCACAAAATACTATCAAAAACGCCAACCAACTACCTCGGTCTCCTTAAGAGACCCGACGGCTCATTTACTAACACAGAAGCGGAAACTCTAGACCTGCTTAGAGTGACCCACTTCCCAGGTTCGTATACAACCAGTAATAATCAGCTGTGCGCCCAAAGGAACCTTCAAAGCCACAGGGTACGCAACATAGACTGGAATTTGGCAACCAATATATTTAGACCAAACAACATTAAATGGGCTTTGAGCAAGTTCAAGCCATTTAAATCGGCCGGAGATGACGGAGTGTTTCCTGCATTACTACAGCAAGGACAAGACCTCCTCCTCCCGCACCTGGTAAGAATATTCCGAGCAAGCTTTGCATTAGGAATTATACCAGAAAAATGGGCACGGGCCAAGGTACCCTTCATACCAAAAGCAGGGAAAAAGGACTACTCTCAGCCTAAATCCTTCAGACCAATTAGTCTTACATCCTTCCTCCTTAAAACGATGGAAAGAATCATAGATCAGCACATTAGAGCGCATTATCTGGTGGCTAGACCACTCAGTTTAAACCAGCATGCATACCAAAAGGGGAAATCAACGGAAACTGCCCTACTTGACCTGGTCGATAAGGTGCAAAAGACCCTAGAGGATAAGCAAACCGCTTTATGTGCGTTCCTTGATGTTGAGGGTGCTTTCGATAATACACCCACAGAAACCATCCTTAACGGGATGAGATCAAAGGGAGTTGATGAAACCACCATTAGATGGGTCCAGAGTATGCTTTCTAATAGAATGGCGACTCTAACCCTCAATGCAATAGAGCATGATTTTTACACCACAAAAGGATGTCCACAAGGAGACGTTTTATCCCCGTTATTATGGACCCTAGCTGTGGATCAACTTCTTGCTATCATGAGGGACAAAGATTACGACACACAGGGATACGCCGACGACCTTGTAGTCATAATCAAAGGCCCCTGCCTCCACACAATCTCAAATCTGATACAAGGAGCTCTAAACACGATATTTAAATGGTGTAGAGAAAATGACTTGTCCATAAATCCGAGCAAAACGGTGGTAGCGCCGTTCACAAGAAAGAGAAATCTGGAGAGGCTCGGAAAACTAGAACTCAATGGACTAGTAATACCTTTTTCATGTGAGGTCAAGTATCCTAAGGGGTCACATTCGACCAAAAGATAACCTGGAACCCTCACTTGAAAAAATCACGCATAAAGCGAAAATGGCCATGTGGTCATGCTGTCGAATGGCGGGAGCAAGATGGGGCATACGACCCAAAATTGCTATGTGGCTTTATACAGCGGTTGTGAGGCCCATTATTACCTACGCCTCCGCGGTCTGGTGTAACAAGGCCAGCCAAAAGACAGCTATCGACACCTTAAACAGCCTGCAACGCACGGCTTGCCTAACGGCAACAGGGGCCTTCTCCTCGACACCGGGAGCGGCCCTGGATGCACTGCTTGACTTAACACCACTGCACCTGCAAGTTAAGAAGGAGGCCAAGCAGTGCGTCTACAGAATATGTACGCTAAATAGGCCAAAATGGCGCTCTCAAGCACTAACCAAATTTAAGGCCTGGGTTTTTGCGAACGAAACCCTTAGCATACCTACCGATGACATGCACACCGTATGTCATTTCACGAAACTGTACAAAGTGGAAATACCTCCTAGAGACAAATGGACCAAAGACCAAATGTATGTCGAAGAGGGTAGCCACATATGTTACACGGATGGGTCGAAAAAAGGTAATGAAGTAGGATGTGGGATCTATGGTGAAAGGCCCAAGCACAGAGCTAGCGTCAGCATGAGCAAAAGGGCCTCAATCTTCCAGGCTGAAGTCTTCGCCATCAACAAATGTGCGGAAATCAACCTGGATAGAAACCTAAGACACCAGCATATCTACATCAACTCAGACAGCCAAGCTGCTCTGCCGGCACTAGAATCTTTTGAGTCAAACTCAAAACTAGTCCAGAATTGCAAAAATAACCTTAATGCACTGGCTAACTCCAACAAAGTTACACTTAGATGGGTACCAGGGCACTCCGACATTGACGGCAACGAAATAGCGGATGAACTTGCCAGAAAGGGCGCGGACACACCCCTGGTCGGCCCAGAACCGTTCTGTGGAATCACCAAACGGGAGGCATATTCTCTGTTAAATAACTTGAAAAAAATGAGAGCAAACGCATGGTGGAAGCTCGTCAAAGGACAAGCACACTCGAAAGCTCTAATCAAAGGGTTCGACAACAAAACCTCTAAAGAGCTGTTAGGGCTCAAAAGACACAAAACCTGTGCAGTGACCACAATACTGACAGGCCACTGTAAGTTGAACAAACACATGTTTCTTATGGGTAAGAAACAGGACTCAGTATGCAGGTTCTGCCAGGAAGAAGAGGAAACAGCCTTGCACATCCTCTGCTCCTGCGGACCACTAATGCATAAAAGAAGTACCCACCTAGGGCGACATGTACTGCAACCTGATGAGGTACAACACATTACAGCCCAAAGAATCTGGAAATTTCTAGATGCAACGGGAATCAGTAATGAACTATAAAGGGCTGCCACAATAGATCAAATCTGGTCGACGCGGCACATCGATAGCCCAATTAAGAATAATAATAATAAATACGTGCCAATGGGACGAAAGTGTCTAAATCTTCTATTAGGAATATTGAAAGATATTTTATTAAGTAGCTTAGGACAATCAACTTTGCCTTGAATAATGTTTAATAGATACACTATGCCAGTAATAAGACGGCGCTATTCTCAATTACGGCCTCATTCTTTGGGGAAACTCAGTAGATGTTGGTAGGATACATAGGCTACAAAGAAAATGTATGCGTGCAATAGTTGGCGCTAGGATAGATGCTGACTGCAGACCCATTTTCAAACAGCTCAATGTTCTACCATTAGCATGCATGTACATACTAAAGATCTGTAACTTCACAAAAAGGTTTCTATCCGAGGAGCTATGAGAGCTCAATATAGAAACCTTTTGTACCAACCGCGTTGCAGATTTGACATATATAAAAGGAAAGCCAAAATCAGAGCACATACGAGTCATAAATAAATGAAGCATTAACGGACATTAATAACTGGATACTCAATAATAATCTTCTTATAAATCTCAACAAAACGCAGTTTATGCAATTTCATTACTGTACTTCCACTCCTCCACAAATCAATATCAACGTCAATAACGAACCCTTACAGAAAAGCAACACAGTTAAATTCCTTGGTCTAAATATCGACTTTGCTCTAAACTGGAAGGAGCATATTCATTCGATATGTTCTAGACTTGACCGTTTCTCATTCGCTCTGAGAAAACTAAGGCAATCTGTATTTTACGAAGCAGCACTTACAGCATATCATGGGTACGTAGCATCCATCCACAGCTATGGTCTTATCCTATGGGGTAACTCTGTGGATGTAGAAAGAGCATTCATAGTGCAAAAGAATTGTATTCGTACAATATCTAATGCTTGGTTAGACAGCAGTTGCAAACCTTTATTTAAACAGCACAATATTTTACCTTTAGCGTGTATGTACATTTAAAAAAATCTGCAGTTTTGTTAAGATCCATCCAAAATATTTTGTAAAACGTTTCGATATATATCGAGTAAATCCAAGAATGCAATATCAAAACCTTTTAAATCAACCACGATGCAATACTGATACGAGTATATATAAAAGAAACGCGTATAACATGAGCATTAAAATATACAATAAGTTGCCAGTCCAAATAAAAGCACTGGAAGGTACAGAATTTAAGCAAACGTTAAGACGTTGGCTCGTCGACCGCTGCTTTTACCATGTCAAGGAATATATGAAACATGATGAATGATGTGAAATAAATGTAATGTAAGATAAAGTAACTATTTCTACTATGTTACAAGATTATATGTTAGTTATTAAGAGTATGTAAGTAGATAATTTAGAAATTTGTTTTTATATTTATAAAAGTGCACCCTTTAGATGTATATTTGTAATATTTGCATACTGTTAGCCAACAGTTGAAAAAGGTGAAACGATCGTTTACACATACATATGTAAATTTACCCTTACTCTGCGAATAAATATTTTGTTTGTTTGTGTTTGAATGCCTTTAATATGAGCATTGCAGTGTATAACAAATTACCAGCCAAAATAAGAGCACTTGTAGGAAAAGACTTTAATAGAAAACTCAAAGTCTGGCTCATGGATCACTGCTTCTTCAGTGTCCTACAATTCATGGAATACGAAGAATAAATTTCTTACCCTAGTGGAGCAATTTATAATGAGAATGTGTAATGACTATTTGCCATCTTATATTTGTGCAATTAGTTAGTATGATTCTCTGTTAATTAACATTTATAGAACCGGATTGACATTCAGTGACAAAAACCCTTATATTTTGCTAATTAATAGCGGTATGTGCAGGAAACTAACTGTGTATTAAAGAGAATTTAATATCGAATTAAATTGAACCTTCAATGTTCTACAAGAATTCTGGAAAAAGCTTTATTTAAAAAAAGTCGAATTTGGTACCAAATTCAAATTGAGCTTATTTCACTTTTGATTGTTTTCTCACTTTTGTTTTCAATCTGTCAAAGCAAAAAGATAAAAGGCAGTTTTTGTTGACTTCGATGGTCATTATTGAATTACTATCATGTCGCTAACACAAGATGAATGTACACGTATCGTCACTTTGTTACAAGAAGGCAGAAGTCAGAGATATACAGCAAGAAGAACAGGCGTGTCACTATCTACGGTGCAGAGGGTCCTCCAACGTTTCCTACAAACTGGCAGGAACCTTCGAAGACTAGGAACCGGCAGGCCGAGATGTACTACGGCTAGAGAAGATCGATTTATTGTAACAACAATGCTCCGAAATCGGCATCTCACTGCAGTTGAAGTCAAAAACCAACTTCGGGAGACCCGAAGAGATGACATCAGCGAGTGGACTGTAAGGCGGCGGCTTCGTGAAGCTAATTTGACCCCACATAGACCGGCAAATGGCCCAAAACTTGACAGAGGACATCGAACTGCAAGGAAACTTTACGCACGCGAATACAGGCGATGGGGTGCCGAAGAATGGGCAAGAATTATGTTTTCTGACGAATCCAGATTTATGCTCTATGCACATGACGGGCGGCGAAGAGTTTACAGACGGCCAGGTGAACGTTTTATTCCAGCCTGTTTTGAAGAAAAAGTTGCTTTCGGCGGTGGGTCTGTTATGGTTTGGGCTGGAATCTCTTCAGAGAGTCGCACGCAATTAGTTTTGATAGAAAATGGAACGTTAACTAGTGCCAGGTATGTGGAAGAGATTCTTAATGAGCATGTAGGCCCATATTTAATTAATATGGGTGAAAACTCAATGTTCATGCATGACAACGCCAGGCCACACACCGCACAGATTGTGGAAGATTATTTTGAGGAGGTTGTCATCAACACTATGAACTGGCCCTCGAGAAGCCCGGACCTAAATCCGATTGAGCACGTATGGGACGAGCTCGGAAGGCGTGTAAGAAATCGAAACCCCGCCCCAGCTACACTTAGAGACCTGAAACAGGCGTTAGTGGAAGAATGGGCTAATATCCCGCAAGAACGCATAAGAAACTTAATAAACAGTATGCCCAATCGTTTAGAAGCTGTAAGAAGAGCCCGAGGAGGCAATACGAAGTATTGATATGTTTTACTTTTTTTTTGTTTTTAGTTTTGTGTGTGAGGTACCACGGTTGCTTTTTACCTATAATTAATTGATATCGTGTTTACTATGTTAATTAAATATACAAGTGAATATCATCTCTAACTCTTGACGTTGTTTTATTAACTATGCATTTATCTATAATATACAATTTAATTCAGGCTCCTAGCTTTATTATTTTAGGAGATATTATAGTTTTTCGTACTGACCCGAATTATTTGGACGCGAGTGTATATTAGCCAAATCTTGTAATATATTTTTAATTGATTAATGTTTTAGTGTTGTTATTGACATCACATACTCTCTGTATATATATCTCATATTGTTATTCAATTTCGTTAGTTATTAGGTATAAGAATATTTGCATGCATGCTGTTAAGCCCAGCTGAAGAAGGTTCAGCTGGGTATCACTAACCTAAAGTTAAGACATGTTGTAAATAACTAACCCTTTTTCTGCAAATAAACATATTATGATTACTAGCTGTGCCCGCGTGGAATTCGGTCTGTGTCAGTAAGCGGCTAATTCACCCCTAATTTCTCTCCCGCTACTCTGGAGGCGGAACTTGAAGTAAAGTTGACAGATGGATACGCTAGAGGACACTAGTCCTAATAAAATATTTTACAATTACCTAAATGAAACTACACTCAAAAATGAATACTTTTTTTTATCCTATTAATTTTTTTTGGCATAATTTAAACGACAGAGTAATAGGTGTATATCGGACGATACAGAAGCACTTTTGTATTTATACGTTCATGTCCACGGCAAATATCACCCAAATCGATCCTCCCGTCAAATCAGTCTAAGCATGAAAGGTCAGGCGCGGTTGAAATTGGGGTGGGGGGGTCAGAAATGCAGAAATGATTTTTTTCTATTCGAGGTGCACTTGGGGGGGGGTCCATGACCCATGCAAATTTAACTCAATCGAGTGTAGCGGCTACCCCCACCCCTTTTAGACGTTGAATTTTTATAGGCTACGTATAACCTGGCTGGAGATTTTCTTGAATTGGAATTAGTAATCCTAAAGGGATGACAATGCAAAAAAAACCAGCCAAGAGCATGTCGGGCGATGCTCAGTGTAGAGTTTCGTAGATGTCGCCCTGTTACAAAGCATCCGTTCAAAAGGTCGTTTATTAAGGGATATTGACGGCGCTTACGTCATTTTACTATCCGACACTTCCTTTCACTATGCGTTTTTGACTGATAATTCAAAAACGGCTGAACCGATTTTATTCAATATAGTTTTTATTGAAAGTTCTTATCAGGCCTCAGCAAATTTCAGCTTTCTAGTGCGAACAGTAACTGAGCTAGACCGCGGACAGACGGACGGACATGGCGAAACTATAAGGGTTCCTAGTTGACTACGGAACCCTAAAAAGAGATAAATAGTAGTTTATGTAACTGTTACGTAATAAGGCCTAATTATGTACAGAAGCATACACTGCTTTACCTACACACATATTAAAAATCCATTGAAATCATTAGAATGACCGCCATTACACCGCCATGACCAACCTTATTGCGCTGGCGGTCGGGGGGGGGCGTGCCGGCGGTCGGGGGGGGCGGATTTTCATTACGTTACCGTAGGTAATGAATTTTCATACGTTTTTACCACACTGTCACAGACAATACACTGATGTTACCTTACTGGTTGCAATAATTGTGGTAATTACCTACGGTTCCGAACGCGGAATAGAGGATTGATATTGGTGTAGATCAAGATATTTATTCTTCAAGGTAAGCACATTACAATGCACTAATGAACGTCAGAGAAAAATAAAATACGTGAGTGTCGTGGAACACTCAGTTGGAAGTGTTGGAACGAAGTTATGTTATTTAATTTTATTGCATTTTTGGCTTTTTCGTAAATTTTTTGGTTTTATTTTTTTTTGTATTTTTTTTAAATTTGTGTAATTTAGAAATTTTGCCATTTTTGACATTTTCGAAATTTTTGACATTTTTTTACTTTTAGATTCTCGACTTTTTTCACTTTTATCTCACTATTCTATTTTATATATTTTTTATTTCATTCCATTTTACATGTTTCTCAATCGTATGGGTGTCGCGTTTTTGTGACGTGACGCTTTTTCGTGATGATCACGTGACTTTTTTTCGCCTAGCCCTCCATCCGCGAACCGTCCGATAAGGAACTTCGTTCCAAAACTACCACCGGTTCTAACCCTACACCTCTGGCCCAAGAAGTATTATGACCGAAAAGAAACTCGACGGGACTTATCATTTTCAAAAAAGTAATACATTATGAGATCTTAAAGATACAAAATAATGCGTAGTTGTTCAAGAAAACATATCAAAACAGCTTGAGAGACAGATAATGTACCTATTGTTTAATTATAAAGAAAAATAAATCCTAATCTGACTGCTTCACAAAACGTTTGATATGTTTTCCTACCTAAACGGTGTCCTATAAATGTTAGATGATTTGGTAGTAGTTTTTTGGTTTGGGCCATGCATCTTTGTCCGTCATATATAGTCCTCGAACCTGCAATAACCCTTTGACATTCATGACATTTTCAAATATTTCTTAAGTGCGGGTAAATGTAAATTTAAAGCATCGACGGGTAACATGTTATAAATATGAACACCTTGACCAAAAAATTACAAATTATTTCAATACCAAATTTCATCTAAATACGTACAGCGGTTATTGGTTGTTTCTTCTCCATGTAAACTTCCACCCCTTTTGCATCCGCTTAAGGGATAATTTCCGAGATAAAACTATTTTATTTCCTTTTCCAGTTCAAATTATCTCCATACCAAATTTTATCTAAATCAATTCTGCGGTTAATAATTCCCTATACAAATTTCCAACTCCCTTTTCACCCCTTTAGGGTTGATTTTCGGGGTGAAACTATCCTTTGTCTTTTCTTGAGACCCATACTATACCAAGTTTCATCTTTATCAGTTCAGCGGTTAAAAAATCGTCATACCAACTTCCAACCCCCTTTTCACCCCCACAAGGGTTTATTTTCGGGACGAAAACTATTCTGTCGTTTCTCGGGACTCAAATTATCTCCATACTAATTTCTATTAAAAATTCTCCATACAAACTTTCAACCCCCTTTTCACCCCCTCCAGAGTTGATTTCGGGATGAAAACTATTCTTTGTTCTTTCCCGGGACTCAAACTATCTCTGCACAAAATTTCATCAAAATCCGTTCAGCCGTTTTCACGTGATAGATGTATAGATAGTTTTTATTGAAAGTACCTTTCAGGCTTCACTTCCATTCTTTTTTTGACCTACGGTTCTAAAGCAAGATGAGGGGGGGGGGGGCTTTTTTGAAGATGAAACTATCCTTTGTCCTTTTTCGAGACCCATACTATCTCTATACCAATTTTCATCTAAATCGTTTCAGCGGTTAAAAATTCTCCATACAAACTTTCAACCCCATTTTCACCCCCACCAGGGTTGATTTTCGGGATTAAAACTATATATTATCCTTTCCCGGGACTCAAACTATCTCTATACAAAATTTCATCAAAATCCGTTCAGCCGTTTTCACGTGATGCGCGGTCAAATAAACAGATAAACAGACAAAAATTCTAAAAATTGTTGGAACGTGTTCTGTTATCGATTCTAAGTATCCCCAGCCAACTTTTTTTCGATTATCTTCCATGTACAGATAGACTTTCGACCCTCTTCAGCTTAATTATATATGTATAGATAGAAGATGGTTATGATTATCGGAGCGGCCAGGGTACCTACTCAAAAATATCTGACCATGCACTTTATCCCTTGACAATAGAGTTGTTCAGATATTTGTGACCACCTTGGCCGTTCCGATATATTTGATGGCGACTGTACGTAGTCGAAAAATATATCTTGTCGGCCTACTCGTACTTGCCTAAACTCGTCCATAGGATACTTTTTGAATTACCAGTGCCTTTTAAGTTTTCTAGAGAATGCAGTGTCATTTTCAGCCGATTTTATGTCAGGTGGAACAGCATTATAGATCTTGGATTGGATTGAGTTCTTGTATTTATGTATTATTTCAATGTTTATTTACTTCTGGTTTTTTATAATTGATGACTCTTTTTCTGTCCATTTAATTAATTTTTAGTGTTTCGTACCAATACTTGGTTTACGTAACACTTATTGGATCACTCCGGTCGCCGAAATCGGTAAAACGCATCTTTTTCGGAAACAGTTTAACGTAGAAAGCTGAAATTTGGAATAGGTATAGAAAATGTCGGCTGTAACAAGGTGCCGAGGCTTTAACTGCTTAAATTTTATTTTATGAGGAAGTTTAGGGGCATTAAGGGGGAAAGTGAATTTTATTTTTCATTTGTAAGAATCGTGTGGGGTACCAATAGAAAGCCTGCAAAAAGTTAATACAGCTGACTGATTTTGACTTCGTTTTACGAGCAGTAGTTTTGATAAAACACGCATTTGAAAATGCAGTTTTTCATACTAAAATAACGGCTCTGTCCCCGCGTTTTTTTCAGAAACTATAGCTATCTAGGAAATGAGAACTTTCCACTAAACAGACCCTGCAGATGACGGCATAATTATTTGGTTAGGTCTACCAAATAATTAGTTTAAAGAAATAAAAAGTTACGTACTTGTCCGTCATCAGCAGTAGACGATTTTGATCAGGAAGTCATCCGGAGAACTATATACAATTTTCATCTGTCCTATAAGCAATTTCCAACCTTAAAGGCACTCCACTCTGTGTTAAAATCCGATATAGACTACAAACCTTACGTAAACAAATACAAAAATTAGGATTTAAATGGAAAAAGACCGAGGACAACCGAAAAATATTAATGGAAAGACACAACATAAGACTGCTAAGAATAAATTACATTACCAAAATTACGGAATATCGGTCTGAAGATAGACCACTAGTTTATACTGATGAAACCTACATCGACACTTCACATGTGTCCGGAGAGGCTTGGACCGATGGAACAGAATTTGGTGTATAAAAACAAATCAGTACAGGCCAGCGGTTAATAATAGTGCACGCAGGAGGAAAAGATGGTTTTATTCCCAACGCTTTGTTAATGTTTAAGGCAAACCAAAAAACGGGAGATTACCATGACCAGATGAACTTTGTCAACTACGAAAAATGGTTAAAAGAAAAATTAATACCGAACCTTAAACCGAATAGCGTACTTATCGTAGATAATGCGTCCTATCACAACAAACTTTTGAATCGTGCTCCAACGTCAAATTCTGATAAACAAGAAATGATGGATTGGTTGACAGAACACAACATTTCGTATAGCCCGTTGATGTACAAAACCAGTTTGTATGATTTAATTAAACAAAATAAATAGCGGTTTCGTGAGTACCACATAGATGCAATTTCAAAAGAACATGGGCACTCCGTTTTACGATTGCCACCGTATCACCCGACATTCAATCCGATCGAAAATATTTGGTCCATGGTAAAAGGATATGTAGCGAAAAGAAACGTTTCATTAAACATGCAGGGCATTATGAGTTTAGCAACTGAACGAATGAATACTATTACTGCTGAGGACTGGGAAAATATATGTCGCCATGTCGAAAGTGAAGAAAAAAAATATCGATGTCAGGAAGGGGAAATGGATCGAATTTCAAACAATCTTATTATCAATACTTGTGACAGCTCAGATGAAGAACATGATAGCGACTAAAAGCAAAAAACAGAGGACTACTACTTATTCCATTTCTTAAGGGTATGTAATTTTATTAAATTAAGAGAAAATTATTCTCCTTTTGTTGCAAACGGTACAACCACTACAAATGCAATTCCATGATCTCGATAATTCATCTATACCGCAAGTTTATAGCCGTAATGATCCGTATTGGTAACAAAACAAGGCTAATTTTAGTTTATTAATTTTTTTGCAATTTGTGAGATTTAGCTGTCACCTGACTACTGTCAGGTAGGTGTTAGTATAGAGTTTGCCCTTTGAGAAGAGTTTGCCCCATGTCTATCCGGAAAGAGGAGTGTCGTAGTATGTATGAGTTCCAGTATAAACCACTACACTTTTCTTTCCGAACAGACTTTAGTAAGACTCATTATTTATTATTTGAGTTTATACGAACACATTTAAATAATTTGATACAACCGCCTCACATCTATGTATCTATCTATCTATTCTATACATATAATAAAGCAAAGGAAGGTAGAAAATCTGTACGTTGGAGAAATATTAGGAAAAATATTAATAAGTAGCTCTTTAAATCGATAACAGATCAGTATTCAACGATTTTTATAATTTTTGTCTGTTTATCTGTTTATATATTACTAGTTGGCGTAAAAACGGCTGAACGGATTTCTATAAATAATATTGACTTTATGGTTTTAGCAGGTAGAACAGTGTATAGTTAATGCAATTATTTATATGCTGAGCTCAAGTGACAAATTGATATTGGTTTATTTGGAGACATTATACATAAATAATGTAGTAGGTTTTTTCATATTCTTAATAAAAAGTATTTAAACATGGTAAATACGGAACCCTAAAAACGGAAATCGGATAAATGCCCCGAGCTAAATGAACCACAACGCTATCTCTCGCAGGACTGTCTTACTAACTAAGACGTCACTGAGCAGAAGTTATCTAAGAACAAAGTTCGTAGTTTAGTATAAAGAAAATACACACTAAACTAATTATATTTATACCATAAATGGTTATGTTTAATGTTTAAGACGGGAGCAAAACGAGTATCGATAAAGTTAACTGAGTGACAAACAAAAGTGGGGGGCCCGCACAAAGAAAAAACATACTCAACGATATTTATCATACCAAAATTGGTTAGGTAGAATATTTAAGACGGGAGAACAAGAATATTAATAGAGTTTACTATATGATAACTGCTAAAAGAGGGGCTCGGAAGGTGGAGCCCCCCGCATAAAGAAAATACACGCTAAACCAATTCTATTTATACCATAAATGGTTATGTTTAATGTTGAAGACGGGAGCAAAACGAGTATCGATAAAGTTAACTGAGTGACAAGAGTAAGAGGGGGGCTCGGGTGGCAGAACCCCCGCACAAAGGAAAAACACACTGAACGATTTTTATTCATACGAAAAATGGTTAGGTTGAACGTTTAAGACGGGAGAACAAGAATATTGATAGAGTTTAATATATGATAAGTATTAAAAGGTGGGCTCTGGGGGCGGAGCCCCCTACACAAAGAAAAGACACACTAAATCAGTTTTATTCATACCATAAATGGTTATGTTAAATGTTTAAGACGGGAGCAAAACGAGTATCGATAAAGTTAACTGAGTGACAAGATCAAGAGGGGGGCTTGGGGGGCGGAGCTCCCCGCACAAATAAAAACCACTCTAAACGATTTCTATTCATACCATAAATGGTTAGGTTAAATGTTTAAGACGGGAGCAAAAAGAGTATTGATACAGTGAACCACGTGATAAGTATGAAAGGGGGGCTCAAGTGGTGGAGCCGATTTTTTATTCGTACTATACTTACCGTTGGGCTTTCGGCCATCCGGTTTGCGTATAAAATAAAAAAAATAAAAATAAAATAAATAAATATTATAGGACAATCTTACACAAATCGACCTAGGCCCACAGTAAGCTCAATAAGGCTTGTGTTATGGGTACTAGACGACGATATATATAATAGATAAATATGGATAAATACTTAAATACATAGAAAACATCCATAACTCAGGAACAAATATCTGTGATAAACACACAAATAAATGCCCTGACCAGGATTCGAACCCGGGACCTATTGCTTCGTAGGCAGGGTCACTACCGACCAGGCTAGGAGGCCGTTACCGTATAAGGCACTTAAATAACAGTTAGTAAAAGGCTGCGCCCGCCGAGCCCCCCGCACAAAGAAATAACAGACTAAACGAATTCTATTCATACCATAAATGGTGAGTTTGAATGTTTAAAACGGGAGCAAATGGAGATTTTTTTTTACCAAGAAAAACATATACATAATATAAATGCATAATTTCGCCAAACTGTAGAACAGTTTGTTGGCGGAGGATTAATATAAGTAGTTAACCACGGAATAGGCGAGATTAAGTTTTGTTCGATCTCTCACCTGCTGCTGCAGAATAAGGCAGCGGCTTGTCGCAGAGCTACGCCGTACACTTCATAACTGCTAGAATTATGGTATGTTGTTGTAATGAGTTGCCTTTGTCGAACTAGTAACAAATTTGGAAAACGACGCGCTATGTTTGCTCGGGAGTGGTCTTAGTTTGGTCCGTGCAGGTAGACATTAAAACTTACGTTTAGATTGACCCACCTGGGGACAACGGTTCACTATTGTCTTGGAGAATCTTTTTTGACATATATTTGTTTTGCATAATGATATTTGGCAGAAGTAACGTTTGGCAGAAAAAAATTACGCAGAGTATGCTTTGGCATAAATCATTTCTCTGATTTTTATAATATCGAATCTTATATTGGCATAATGTTTATTTATTTTATTTAATCATTATTGCACAAACGAAAAACTTGATGTACAAAAGGCGGACTTAATGACAGTAGGCATTCCCTACCAAAGCAGAGAATTTTGATGAGCATAACTGTCTTGTAAACGAATAGTACTTCCGCAGATAACTTTTTTGCATAATATTTAGGCGGCATAAAGTTGTCAAGCCGAATAACATTTGATTACAAGATAGACTTCACTGTCTTATCATATTGTACAAGACGTATGCGGGATTAGATGTATTGCTCATAAGAACATAAAATTGTTTCCGCGGGGGTCGCAGTTGTAACCTAACCTAACCCACTTTTCTGGTGAAAGTTGTTTCCACGGGGGTCGCAACTCTAACCTAACCTAACCCACTTTTCTGGCAACAGTTTGTTTCCGCGGGGGTCGCAGTTCTAACCTAACCCAACTCAATTTTCTGGAAACAGTATGTTCCTGTGGGGGTCACAGTTCTAACCTAACCTAACCCACTTTTCTGGCAACAGTTTGTTTCCGCGGGGGTCGCAGTTCTAACCTAACCCAACTAAATTTTCTGGAAACAGTATGTTCCTGTGGGGGTCACAGTTCTAACCTAACCTAACCCGCTTTTCTGGCAACAGTTTGTTTCCGCAGGGGTCACAGTTCTAACTTAACCTAACCCATTTTTCTGGCAACAGTTGTTTCCGCGGGGGTCGCTGTTCTAACTAGGGATGTTACGGAGGTTCGGCTTCGGCTCCGATATACCGAAACTTTCGGCTGAATTCACACCACCGGCTTCGGCTTCGGTTTCGTCTAATTTGAAGCGAACACCTCCGGCTCCGGCTTCGGTTTCGTCTAATTTTAAGCGGAGGTTTTAACGGAGCCGAAAGTCAGCAACCGCGGCGCGCGGCGTGTGCCTAGGAGTACAAACAGGTTTTGACTTGTCTCCCCGGGAATCACCCCACCTGTTTTACGACGATTGTTTACTCATTCGTTTATTGTTTTGGTTCACGGCCTGTAGTGTGTTTTTTCAAAGTGTTAGTGTTAGTTAGTGTGACAGTGACATTAACATTTGACGATGAAGCGGATGAAGGCTAAAGTAAGTCCCATATGGAACTACTTTATTGAAGTAGACGCAAACACTGCAAAGTGTAAAATATGTGAGAAAACATACTCAAGAAAGGGCGGAACGCTCCATTAAAAAGTCATTTAAAATCGGTTCACGAAGTTGAGTACGAAGAGTTTTCGAGATTAGACAATTTAAAGAATACCGTACAGTCTTATAAATAGACTAGCTGTGCCCGCGGCTCCGCCCGCGTGGAATTCGGTCTGTGTCAGTAAGCGGCTAATTCACACCTAATTTCTCTCCCGCTACCCCGGAGGCGGTACTTGAAGTAAAGTTGACAGATGGATATCTACCCCCCCCCCCCCTTTAAACGTTAAATTTTTATAGGCTACGTATAACCTGGCTAGGGATTTTCTTGAATTGGAATTAGTAATCCTTAAGGGGTCATTTCTGGGATAACAATGCAAAAAACAAACGGCTAAGAGCATGTCGGGCCCTGTTACAAAACATCCGTTCAAAAGGTCGTTTATCAAGGGATATTTGGCGGCGCTTAAAAAGTTTACTATCCGGCACTTCCTTTCACTATATGTATTTGACTGATAATTCAAAAACGGCTAAATCGATTTTATTAAATATAGTTTTTATTGAAAGTTCTTATTAGGCCTGACTTCCATTATTTTTTTCTATTTTTTTGGACTCACGGTTCAAAAGTTATATAGAGGAGACGCCCTTTTTAGAACTTTCGAGATCTAATATTTACGAAACTATCAGTTTCGTCCAAAAAAAGTATTAGAAGACCTCTATTATTTTTGAAAGACCTATTCAATAATACCCAACACGATAGGGTGAAAAAAAATTCACCCCCCATTTTATGTGTACCCTAATAAAAATAATACTGATACTAAATTTCAGTTTTCTAGTGCGAACGGTCACTGAGCTAGACCGCGGACAAACAGACAGACAGACGGACATGGCGAAACTATAAGGGTTCCTAGTTGACTACGGAACCCTGAAAAGAGATAAATAGTAGGCCTTATTACGTAACAGTTACATAAACTATTTTATTGCCTTTTCCAGAGCTCAAATTATCTCCATACCAAATTTTATCTAAATCGATTCTGCGGTTAATAATTCCCTATACAAATTTCCAACTCCCTTTTCACCCCTTTACGGTTGTTTTTCGGGGTGAAAACTATCCTTTGTCCTTTCTTGAGACCCATACTATACAAAATTTCATCTTTATCATTTCAGCGGTAAAAAGATCCTCATACCAACTTCCAACCCCCTTTTCACCCCCACAAGGGTTCATTTTCGAGATGAAAACTATTCTGTCGTTTCTCGGGACTCAAATTATCTCCATACCAATTTCTATTTAAAATTCTCCATACAAACTTTCAACCGCCTTTTCACCCCCTCCAGGGTTGATTTTCGGGATTAAAACTATCTATTATCCTTTCCCGGGACTCAAGCTATCTTGATACAAAATTTCATCAAAATCTGTTCAGCCGTTTTCACGTGATGCGCGGTCAAATAAACAGACAAACAGATAAACAGAGAAACAGACAAAAATTCTAAAAATTGTTGGAACGTGTTCTGTAATCGATTTTAAGTATCCCCAGCCAACTTTTTTTCGAATATATTCCATGTACAGACTTTCGCCTCCGTAACATCTCTAGTTCTAACCTAACCTAAATAAATCTAAATTTGGTGGGACTTACATTCTACTATGTAAAATTTCTCCGATAATATTTATTATTTATTTATTGAATATGCTGCAAAATGTGTCGTATGCATAGTAGTAGTTATGCCAACTATAGTTTACTAATGTTTCGACGAAAATGATTTAGCAAATTCTTAACTCCCCAAACTACGTATCCCATATTTTTATTTGGACAAATTTTTATTTCCCAACTCAACGTTTCGCAACTGATATCATTTCCCAACTAATGGTTTGATAAATTATTGTTAGACAAATTATTACCTGGGATTTTTTAAAGATATCAATTATGTTTTCGTCAAATGTATTGATTTAGCAACATATTGAATGGCATTATGAAATCTAACCTAGTTTGTTAGAATGCAAGGTTCCTAACCTAACCTAACCTACCTCTCTGGGAGCAGTTTAGTTTTTTGGGTCATAAAAAAAATAACCCTAACCTACCTATCTCTGGGAGCAGTTTCGTTTTTAGGGTCATTAAAAAAAATAACCCTAACCTACCTATCTCTGGGAGCATTTTCGTTTTTAGGGTCATAAAAAAATAACCCTAACCTACCTATCTCTGGGAGCAGTTGTGATGGATCGTTATTAAAGTAAGCAAATCATTTGCTTCATAATTATCTGACAATATGTTATTTGCCTTAGCAAATCATTTGCTACACAATTATTTACCACATAAAATTTGACGTAATAAAAGTTTGCAATATAAAAAAATATACGAAGTTAAATTATGCCAAAGATTGGTTTGCAAAATAAAACAGCCCCTATGCCCTAACAGGGTTCATGTGAACGTTAGCAGTAAGCTTTTTTGTAAGACCTTATGTAACACATGATTATGACGCAATAAATGAATTATGAATTATGAAAACTTCGGCGAAAAGTTGGTTGCTAAATGAAATTTGACGAAATAATTCGGCAAAAAGGCAGTACACCGCCAACTATAAATACCTTTATGCAAAATTACCATTCGACCGAAAGTGTTTCTGCGAAACATGTTATACCAAGTGTATTTCTGACCAATATTATTCTGCCAGATGAGTGTAACCCCTTGTGGACAGTTGTACAGGAACGGGTGGTATTTTGTGTAGCACGGACGCAAGCTAGGAACTCTCCTCGTTTCCACAGTTAAATTGTTTAAGAGCCTTTTGTGATTAGAAAGTAATCTATGTGTTTGCGTTATAGTGTAATGTATCAGATTTATGTCTGGGAATGTTTCAGGTGACAAACATTTTCGTTTTTAGGGTCATAAAAAAATAACCCTAACCTACCTATCTCTGGGAGCAGTTGTGATGGATCGTTATTAAAGTAAGCAAATCATTTGCTTCATAATTATCTGACAATATGTTATTTGCCTTAGCAAATCATTTGCTACACAATTATTTACCACATAAAATTTGACGTAATAAAAGTTTGCAATATAAAAAAATATACGAAGTTAAATTATGCCAAAGATTGGTTTGCAAAATAAAACAGCCCCTATGCCCTAACAGGGTTCATGTGAACGTTAGCAGTAAGCTTTTTTGTAAGACGTTATGTAACACATGATTATGACGCAATAAATGAATTATGAATTATGAAAACTTCGGCGAAAAGTTGGTTGCTAAATGAAATTTGACGAAATAATTCGGCAAAAAGGCAGTACACCGCCAACTATAAATACCTTTATGCAAAATTACCATTCGACCGAAAGTGTTTCTGCGAAACATGTTATACCAAGTGTATTTCTGACCAATATTATTCTGCCAGATGAGTGTAACCCCTTGTGGACAGTTGTACAGGAACGGGTGGTATTTTGTGTAGCACGGACGCAAGCTAGGAACTCTCCTCGTTTCCACAGTTAAATTGTTTAAGAGCCTTTTGTGATTAGAAAGTAATCTATGTGTTTGCGTTATAGTGTAATGTATCAGATTTATGTCTGGGAATGTTTCAGGTGACAAACATTTTCGTTTTTAGGGTCATAAAAAAATAACCCTAACCTACCTATCTCTGGGAGCAGTTGTGATGGATCGTTATTAAAGTAAGCAAATCATTTGCTTCATAATTATCTGACAATATGTTATTTGCCTTAGCAAATCATTTGCTACACAATTATTTACCACATAAAATTTGACGTAATAAAAGTTTGCAATATAAAAAAATATACGAAGTTAAATTATGCCAAAGATTGGTTTGCAAAATAAAACAGCCCCTATGCCCTAACAGGGTTCATGTGAACGTTAGCAGTAAGCTTTTTTGTAAGACCTTATGTAACACATGATTATGACGCAATAAATGAATTATGAATTATGAAAACTTCGGCGAAAAGTTGGTTGCTAAATGAAATTTGACGAAATAATTCGGCAAAAAGGCAGTACACCGCCAACTATAAATACCTTTATGCAAAATTACCATTCGACCGAAAGTGTTTCTGCGAAACATGTTATACCAAGTGTATTTCTGACCAATATTATTCTGCCAGATGAGTGTAACCCCTTGTGGACAGTTGTACAGGAACGGGTGGTATTTTGTGTAGCACGGACGCAAGCTAGGAACTCTCCTCGTTTCCACAGTTAAATTGTTTAAGAGCCTTTTGTGATTAGAAAGTAATCTATGTGTTTGCGTTATAGTGTAATGTATCAGATTTATGTCTGGGAATGTTTCAGGTGACAAACAATAAGTCCCACTGAGTTTCTTACGCTGATGCTTCTCGGTTGAGGCTCCTTTCCGAACCAGTAGTAGTTTATTGCCCTTCCCGTTATCTGGTTTTAAAAAGATTTGAATTTAAGACACTTGTTAAACCAGTGTTTATGTTTTATTTCATTACCGTGCGTCCGTGTGTAATGTGTTTAGTCCTAGGTTATCCTGATAATGTTAGTTTTTGATTTCCTAACCACCTCTAAACTTCCCTACTGCCTGGCCCTTGGCAATCCTCGACAACATATACATACATGGCATTTCTGTTGAGGTCGTAGTTCTAACCTAAAGCTAAACCACTTTTCCATAGCAGTGTTTTTCGTTCAGGTCGCAGTTCTAGCCTAACCTGACTCACTTTTGCGTAGTAGTACTTTTCTAGTAAGATCGAAGTTCTAACCTAACCTAACCCATTTTTTCGTAGCTATGCGTTTCGGTTGAGGTCGCAGTTCAAACTTTACCTAACCCACTTTTTTTCGCAGCTATGCGTCTCGGTTGAGGTCGCAGTTCAAACCTTTTTTTTTATCGTCATAAAATGCTTTTGTGCATACCCAGTCTTGTAGAGGGAGCCCGGGTTATGCAGAACTCAACGGATGTAAATTGCCCGTAATACCTGCTATAAACTGACGTTGCCCGCTTCGCGGTCTATAGGCGGGAACACGGGACCACTTGCGTATTCTCCGCGAACCCACCAGCAGATGTTCAAACCTAACCTAACCCACTTTTCCATAGTAGTGCTCTTTTGCTGAGGTCGCAGTTCAAACCTAACCTAACCTACTTTTCTGTAGTAGTGCGTTTTAGTTGACGTCGCAGTTCTAATGTAACCTATCCCACTTTGGGTACGTCTTATAACGTATACGCACTTTTGGTATAATTTCAATTTACAATCGTTCAAAGGGTATAATAAGTTCAGAGATCAGAAACCGTAACGAAGTTTAGTAAGCTAACTTAATACTACGACCCCATACAAAATATATTATTGGAAAGAGGTTAAGTTACAACTGTGACCCCCTATACAAAAAAATGCTATCAGAATAGATTAGATTAGGTTAGAATTGCGAGTTAGATTAGATTAGGTTAGAGTTTTTTTGTTTAGGGGGGGGCCCCTAAACAAAAAAACTGCTACCAGAATAGGTAAGGTTAGGTTAGATCTGTAACCCCTACACAAAAAATCTGCTACCAGAGTAAGTTAGGTTAGGTTCGAACTGCGACCCGCTACACAAAAAACTGCTACCTACCAGAATAGGTTAGGTTAGGTTAGAACCAGATTAACCAGAATAGATTTGGTTAGAACTGGGAGCCCTCATACACTAGATCAGGCTAGACGGCTTTTTTAGTGTATGATATTTGTTATGTATATTATATAATTTTAACATTATACATGATCGTTCATGATACATTCCAAAATTATATGTTTTGGTCTTATATGTTTATACTTCCTGAATGTTATATCATACGAAATTATACAAATGAATTTATATCTTATGAAGTTATATAGGAAGAGTATAGGAATGAGTTATAGGAAGAGTATCGATATCGACATCATAAATATTTTACCCATCCCTACGAATTTCAAGCTACCAAATTGCACCTCCGATAACGGGGTCTAGTTATGTACCATAAGTTCGTATAGGTACGTTTTTATTACTTACCCTCCCACCTTTACGTTTTAGTACGTTTCAGTTTGCACTTTTTACTTAACCTAAAGAGCATTGCCTTTCTATCTAGTAAAAAACTTTGATAGTAAGAAATATACCAAACACTTTTATTACAGCAGTCAAATAGTATATTAAAAAAACAAAGCGCGATGTAAAGCTGCATTTTTGGTATGTTATTTGGCTCCCTTAGAGGAGTATGAAACTGTATTTTGCAAGCAAAAAAAAATTGTGCTCCCTGCGTAATTCGCAAAAAACTGCGAAATTTCGGCACTTTTTTTAGTTTTTCCAGTTTCTTTAAAAAACTTAAAGTTTTTTGGAACTAGGTGCTTAGAAATAATTAAATTGAATAAAATTATGAATAAAATGAGCTGATTTACAGTACCCTACGTGTAATAGTTCATGAAATATGAAGCTTCAAAAATGATATATTTTTTTTAAATCTTGATTTTCTGAGTTTTGTATATGGTTACAGTTAAATATCGCCACAAATGTTCGTGCTTGAAGCAAAATTATAAAAAATAAGTGTGCATTTAATAACCTTTCATTTAAGCCCAAAACGGGGTCAGTAAACCTTATAGTCCGCTTGAGATCATAAAAAAACGTATTGCATACCTAACTGATGTTTTGAAATATGGGCCTAACGTAACATGAAATTGTGGGCAATATGAATGAAAAGCAAATAAGTTATAGTCTTATTAAATTTATCGACTTCCTAGAAATAATTTAACTGTTCTAATAAATTTCAGGGAAATAAAATGCAACCTATATCTCCCAAGTACTGATCTCGAGAACGAACTAATATACGATGGCATACCTACTATCAATTAAATTTTACTTTTTTTTTAGGGTGCCGGTTGCGCATCTTGTTGAACTGTCTCAAGTATTTCAAATCGTTTAAACAGCATATACTCTTCAACTGATATAGATGTATCGATGTTTTTCTCGTTTTCGTTGTCAGATTCGTCGTCGTCGATAACTATAGCAGGAGTATTTAGGCATGTCTTTCCTCGACAGAAATGGCAGAGAATAGAACATTTTAGACCTGCTTTCTGACACGTGCAACCTCTTCCATTGCACCCTTTTCGGCACTTACATGATATAAATTTTAGGAGAGTTTGGGGAGCTGGGTCTTTTGTAGTAGTGATTGGTAGCAATCCATGCTGGTTGCTGTTGCAGCCCCAGTCAGTTGGTACTTTTTCTATTCCCAACCACTCCTGAACCTGGTGGTATGTTCTATATGCATGTTGTGCTGCAGCCTCTTCAGTTGGGGCAGACGAGCTAGATGCACCTTCGCGTTAGCAGCTGATCGTACGAAGATTTCATAACTGCGAGTGTGCAAAGTGCTGGTGAGTGCTCCTCCTCCATACAGAGCCACAAGAAGTTTATTTCCAGCAGCGGCTATTTCTTCATGAGTGGCTTTAGGCTGTAGGAAAATAGCAGCCACCTCAACGAGCTGTGGATGTTTTTGGACGACTTGTAACATCTTCATCTTTCCATGTCCGAAAAGGGCAGAGGTGGTATCACAGCCAGAGAGGGCGTGTAAAACTAATACAAATCCAGGGGGTAATCCAGTTAGTTTTCCGTGATTAAAAGAGGTAGACGAAAACTGAAAAGGACCAGATTTAATTTTGCCACTTTTCTGAAAGAACACATTTTTCGCATTGGATCCAATTCCATTCAATATAACCAAAAGGTCCACATTTTCTCCAACTATTATGACTTTTTCATAAGAACTGCTCTTGTTTAGTGCGGTTTGTACTATAGTACAGTCTGCATCCTCTATGGCTTGCTGCGTTTGGATACCCTCATTTTCCAATGCTGAGCAAAGGAAGTCAATCAAGCGTCGATTGTTAATATCGTTTGACAGATTTTTTTCTTGGGGCACTTTAAACAAATAAAGCACTGGTACGGTAAAAAAAATTAAATATTATAATATAACTTAACAATTTCCTAAAGGCTAAGTTAGGTTTAAGTAAGTAAAAAAGGAGGAGGAGTATGCGAGCATGTGACACCTCTGGAGTTGCATGCGTTCGTAGTCTGCGGTTGTAGCTGCTTGTCACAAGGCGGGCCGTATGCTTGTTTGCCACCGTCGGGGAATATAAAATAAAAAAATAAGTGGTATATTACACATCAACCATATTTTTAAAAGTTACATTTTTCATATTTTTAGGGTTCCGTATTTTTCTTACAATTACAAGGAAACTATATGGTTTACTGAACCCGTTTAGTGCTTAAATGAAAGGTTATTAAATGTGATATCACTTATTTTTATAATTTGACTCTAGGCATGAACGTTTGTGGTGATATTTAGCTGTAAGCATAAAAAAAACTCAGAAAATCGAGATTTCTTTTAAAAATATCATTTTTTGAAGCTTCATATTTCATCAATTATTATACGTAGGGTAGTGTGAATGGGCTCAATTTATTCATCATTTTATTAACTTTAATCATTGCTAAGCACCTAGTTCCAAAAAACTTGCAGTTTTTTAATGAAGCTGGAAAAACTAAAAAAAGTGTGAAAATTTCGCACTTTTTTGCGTACTACGCAGGGAGCACAACTTTTTTTTGCTTGCAAAATATAGTTTCATATTTTTCTAAGGGACCCAAATAACATACCAAAAATGCAGCTTTACATCGCGCTTTGTTTTTTTAAGAAAAATTTGATTACAATTTGACTGGCCTATATGGTAATCACGTTTATTCGTAACAACAATGGTATCGAAATCAATTTATTTATTTATCGTATGGCATAATTGATGTGTTATATGACTGTAATTTAATGCAATTTAACAATAACCAGAACAGATTTGGAGGTATACTTGACCTAGTTCTATGTAATGACTTGCACGGCTAGCACGTCTTGCAAGAGCGACTTAAGCCGCGAGTAGGGAAAACCTTCCCGCGCCTGTCAAAAATTTCGCTTTCCGGTAGCATAACATGTAACCGCGGCTGCAACTGACACGAAGAGAACTCAAAGTTGTGCTAAGGATTTAAGTTCAAAGTCGCGAGTCACTGTCATTTTATGACAGTGGCATTTGATCGCGAGTCTGTCGCTTCTTTCACGCGGAAGTTGTGCTGCCAACTAGCGACAACGCATGAAGCCGCGCTGATCTGTCTCTTGTCGCGTAAGACGTGCTAGCCATGCTGGTGAGTGTGTCAGCGTCTGGGGATGCCCTAGTTCCGGAAGATCCATATCACCAGTCATTATTAATTCGGCCCGGTTTTATTGAACTTTCCCCCCTTCAGACCCCGGTACGTACCACTTTTGCTTATAGCCGCGGCGATTATCACAATATGTGTTCTCGTCTGTCTGAGATCGATTGGGAGGTTGAGCTTAGAACTGTTGATATTGAGGCGGCGGTTGATTTTTTATACTCTACTCTATACCAATTAAGAAGTCAATTTATTCCACTAGAAAAAGCAAAAATACTAATTATCCGCCAAGGTATACTCCAGCGCTCATTAAACTTATAAAAGAAAAATCCAAATTTCATAAAAAAATTAAGAATTATATAATAATAAGCGTGATGAGATAACATTTAAATTACTTCGTCAAAGGTTGGTTAAATCAGAAGAGCTTTGCTACAAAACGTATATAAATAACGTTGAAGAGGCCATAACAAAAAATCCTAAATTATTTTGGACGTTCATGAAAGACAAAAGAAGGCATGGCGCTCTGCCCGCCACGATGACCTACCGGGACCATTCAAGTAGTGATGGATCTGGAATAAGCGAGCTATTCAGCTCGTTTTTCGCCTCAACCTTTCTAAACCCCTTACAGAACGTTTCTAGCACGTCACGTACTGGCCCAGATGGTTGTTTATTAACTCCCTGCGACATTTCTTCTGTCGAGGTAGATAGCGACCAGGTCTATAAATTATTAAAGTCACTTGACCCTAACAAATCGGCAGGACCCGACACAATCCCTGCTACACTTCTTATTAACTGTTCACGTGAACTTTCGATTCCAGTATCAATCATTTTTAGTCGGTCTCTTTCAGACGGAGCAATTCCAGCCATATGGAAGTCAGCATATGTAACACCCATACACAAATCAGGCTCAAAAAATAATATAGAAAACTATAGACCCGTTTCTAAACTATGTCTCTTGGCTAAAGTTTTCGAGCGTATTGTTTATAATCAAGTATTTGAAAATATTAAATCTAAAATGATTCCGCAGCAACATGGCTTCGTCAGTGGTAAATCCACTGTCACGAATTTATTGTCTTTTAATGATTTTGTCTCTCATAATATGGGTAAAAGTAACCAAATTGATGTAATATACACCGATTACAGCAAATGTTTTGATCGAATAGATCATCACATCACATATTATTATTCAAATTACAGACCCTGGGTATCCGTGCTGACCTGTTTAGGTGGTTTTCGGCCCACGTGTTAAATAGGACTCAGGCTGTTGTCCTTAATGGTTTCAAATCTTCTTGGGTAAGGGTGGGTACCCTTACCCAAGAAGATTTGAAACCATCCAAATCAAAGTCCAAACCATCCAAAGTTCCTCAGGGATCTTTGTTAGGACCACTCTTATTTGTAATCTTTATCAACGACATTGGTTCTACTTTTATTAATAGTGAATTTCTGCTTTATGCGGATGATATGAAAATCTTCAAAATAGTTAATAATGAATTTGAAGCCAATTTGTTGCAGGAGGACTTGGATAGACTAGATTTGTATTGTAAAAACAACAATTTAGATTTAAACGTATCAAAATGCTTTAGTATGAGTTTTACTAGGAAAAGAAATGCTTATAAAAGTGTGTACAAAATCAAATGACAAAACCTTATAAATCAAAAGTCCTCCCGAGATCTAGGTATCATTTATGATGATAAGCTTACTTTTAATGAGCATGTGGAATGTATTACTGACAAAGCTTACAAAGCCCTTGGCTTTCTAATTCGTTCCGCTGGTGACTTTAAAAAAATGAAAACAATTAAAATCATATACTGTGCCTATGTAAGATCTCAACTTGAATATGCTTCTCAAATATGGAACCCGTTCTATAAATTGTATGCAGACAATATTGAAAAAGTTCAAAAAAAATTTAGTAGGTTCCTCTCTTTTAAATTTAAGCTGAATATTGACAACTATTTTGTGTCATGCCAAAAATTACACCTTGTCCCTCTATTTAAAAGACGATCGGCAAATGACATAAGTCTATTAATGAAAATTGCCCAAGGTAAAATCGATTCTCCGGATCTAGTAAAGTAAACCCCGTTATCGGAGGTGCAATTTGGTAGCTTGATATTTTTAGGGATGGGTAAAATTATTTTGAAATACTAGCTGCATGTCGATATTTTTCCTGTACCATAATGAGAGTAAGACTTTAATGAAAAGTGTTTATATTGTAAAAATTTACTAATTAAAAAAACATTTTCAATAAAAAAGAGTTCCTAGTATTCTGCGGGAAGTGACTGCATTTTCAATATAATGAAATATTATATGCGAATAAAATATGTTCGTAAATACAGCCAAATCGGAAATATTGTTGTAAGATGACATTGACTATCTATTGATGTAAATAATTTATTTTCAGTATAGGTGGCCAGTATTATACCTCTATGGGTAAGGTTTATCTCAAGAGCGTTCAGGCACGGCCCTGCAACGCGAAACATAAGAAAAGTAAAATAGCAACCATATCGTTATTGGTATCGTTATTGTTACTGATAATGGTTTCTACTTCTGATGACAATGATTATCACGGGTGACAAAAAAACGTGTAAAATTTTAGTCTAAAAATGGTATAAAAAACTAATTGCCAAGAAAAAGGAAGAGTATCGATATCGACTTCATAAATATTTATACCCATCCCTACGAATGTCAAGCTACCAAATTGCACCTCCGATAATGGGGTCTACTAGTAAGTAAGATACAATTCTATATACCTGCCTCGCAATTGCGCAGAAGACCTTTGCTTCGCATCCCTCATTCTCGCAATAACATTCGTAAAAAATGTTTCTTTCCGCGAACAACTAGGCTATTTAATGAATTGAATGATATCTCTGATGTAGACTTGTTTCATAGCAAGATTATTAATGTTAAAAATATTATTGTTAATAGATAGTTAAAGATACCCGACATAATTTTGCGTTCATAGATTCTGACCTGAATATTTCATAGTGTAAATCTTGCTATTTAGAGACTATTATATTGATGTTATTTAGCATTATATATGTGGAAGCTTGTAATTTGCATCTAGTTGATAAGTCTATTAACATATGTATATTAAGGCAGTAAGCATCTCAAATAAAATAAAATAAAATAAAAATAAATATGTTCTCTACTTAAAATTTTAAAATATAATAATGGCTAAATCATTTGCGGGCAAAGAGATATTCGAAATGTTGTGAATTTATACCAAATAAGGTTTTTGCTACATTATTACTTATTGGTCGAAAACCGATTATGCAAAATGCGTGTCGGACAAATAAAGGTAGGCTAAATAGGGGCATTACACAATCATATTTCAAATTGACCATCACTCAATTATTAAATAATATTGATTGCATTGTAATCTCACACCGACATAAGAGTCCGAACAATATATATTTAGTAATAAATAATATCGAATCAACATTATATTTTTCAAAGCTGGATTTGTCATGAGGTCCCTTTACACGAAGCGGGTTACAGTGGAGTGGGGCCAACAGACAACATGTTATTGTAAGCTACGAAAAGAGCTACGAATGCTACGCGCTACGGTAAGATTCACTGTCTATATTTTCGTTCCCAGTGATCCTGTTTTCACAACGTCAGTAGTACCCAATGTACCTACCTGTTTACTTAATGATTGAAAAAAGCTATTTTGGTCACTGTTTTCAAAATAAAGCCTATTCGAGAGGGTGTATTGAAAAGTAATTTAAAGCCAATTTTTAGGAAGAAACTATGTAGGTTTCTTCCTAAAAATTGGCTTTAAATTACTGGGGCCCAATTTAAGATCACTCGCTATAGTTTTCTTATTTAAAAAAACCTCATATAAATCGGTTTAACCGTCTAAGCGTTACGATCCCACCAGTGTTGTTGTACGGCAATTACCGGATACGGTAATTGCCGTAATATACAGCAATTTCAATCAAAATTACGGCACACGGCAGCGGTCCCGTTGCCGTATCTCAATACATTTTTTCGACACTTATCCGCCATGTGCTGTCAGCGTCACAGTTTTGCATGCCGAATACGAGTGCGGGAACCGTAGTCCCTCGAGAAAACCTTATCGGCATTCTTAAATTGGGGCCAGACGGCAGATAGTCGCAGATTCTGCCACGTAACCATGGTTGAAGCGAGTTGTTGAATCAAGCGTCTACATGGCTGACAACCGACCAACCGCTTCTGTTCTGCCAATGGTTTGCAGAGCACGCCTAGCCGGCAAGGGCGTTTAAAGGTCATGTAGAATATGGCACCAACTTTGTCTACATGGTTTAAAATCTCTGTTTTCTGCCAAGGTCTCGTGGCAGAGGGCTGTGGTTGTATGCCGTCTGGCCCTAACTTTAAGCCAGAGCGTTCACGGGAGAAAAATCTGAAACTGCATAATTGGCGACCGGTCCAGGGTGGGATGAACGGCCGGCAATTAGTTTTTTTTTGGGGTCCGTAGTCAACTTAGGAATCCTTATAATCTGTCCGTCCCCGGCTTTGCTCAGTGGTGTAGTAGTATTAAAAAACTGAAAATTGGTACATTACATACTATCATATAAGAGTTTTTTAGGGTACCTCCCGTACCTACACATGAAGTGGGGGGTAATTTTTTTTCGCTCCAACCCTATCATGTGGGGTGCCATTGGATATGTTTTACTCAAATAATAGGGGTATTCTAAAACAATTTTTGGCTAAAACGAATACTTTCGTAAATCAAACACGCATAGTTAACGGACGTAGGTGCCGCATAGAAAAATGACATAAGTTCCACAAAATATCCCTTAATAAACAATATTTTGAACGGATGTATGAGCATGGCCCTACATGCTCTTGGCCGCCTGGCCGGTTTTTATGTAAATATCCTGAATATCCTGATACATTGAAGATGACTTTAATATAGAAAATTTATTTTTATGGTTCCGTAGTCAACTAACCCTTATAGTTTCGCCATGTTCGTCTATCCGTCCGTCCGTCCATGCGTGCATGCATATACTTGAAGGGTCAGCAATGTGCGTGAGACTCCGCTGGAGTGGAGATGAGGGCGCCCGTAAGATGCGGAGACCGCTTGACATCAAGCAGGCCGCACGGTTGTTTTTTTATTATTATTATTAAGCTTTATTAATCCCTTATAAAGTTTTCTTACAAATGTATCTTAAAAAAATATTAGTTTTAGTTTATAAAAGTAGTTAGTAGTAGTAGTAGATAGTTCATCATATATCATTTTTCTTATTCTTTTAAGGGCCGCCTTTTGCGGTAAAAGCCTCCTCCAGATCGTGCCAGTTCTCTCTGTCCTGTGCCGTTCTTGCCCAAAGCGCTCCGGCTACTTTCATGATGTCGTCACTCCATCGTGTAAGTGGTTTTCCTCTTTTCCTTTTTTTTTTAAATCTAGGGCACCAATTTGTGAGAATTTTGGACCATCTGTCGTCAGTGGCTCTTTGAACATGGCCAGCCCACTTCCATTTAAGTTTTAAGATGTGTTTCACCGCGTCTTTTGCCTTTGTCTTTTTGCGCTCCTGATTCGGTCGCTTAATTTTATATTCATAAAACTTCGTTCCATTCCTCTTTGGCATACTTTAATTTTGTTAATGTCAGTTTTTTTGAGTGGCCATGTTTGGCATGCGTATGTAAGGCAAGGTGTCAGACAGATGTTCATTGCTTTTGTTTTTAGTTTGGTTGGTATTGGTCCCTTAAATATTTCTTTCATTGACCAATATTTATTCCAAGTGTTCTTTATTCTTATATCTATCTCTCTCTCAGTGCAAGACCGAAATGATATGAGATGACCGAGATAAGTATATTCCGTGACATAGTCTATAGGTACTGTCCCTATTGAAATTTGTTTTTGTTCTTTGTTTGTCATCTTTGTTTTGTCTCTATTAATTTGCAATCCCATTCGCTCACTGTAATAACTAAGGGACTCTATCATTTTTTCCAGTTGTTCAGGGCTTTCTGACAGAAGAACAATATCATCTGCAAACCTTAAGTGTGACAGGTAAGAACCATTGATGTTAATTCCCATGTTATTCCAGTCTAGGTTTTTGAAGACTGATTCCAATACGGCAATGAAAAGCTTAGATGATAGAGGGTCACCTTGTTTTACGCCTCGCTCTACCTGAAAGATAGGTCCTTTTGTCTCTAGTCTTACTCTTGTCATACTTTTTGAATATATTTATTTCAGAAGCTCTATGTACTCATATTCGATGCCGTGTTCTGAGAGTGCTTTCCAAATTGAAGAGTGCGATATTGAGTCGAAAGCTTTCGCGTAGTCTATAAAAGCTATGTATAGAGACAGGTCATACTCTTTATATTTTTCTATTATAATTTTAAGTGTGTGTATGTGGTCTGTTGTTGCATATTTTCTAATGAAGCCCGCCTGCTCAATTGGTTGATTTTTATCGATTGTTTTAGTTATACGTCTTAGTAGAGTTGTTGTAAATACTTTGTAGGTATATACAGGATATCAAACTGATGGGTCTATAGTTCGAAATTATTTGTGGATTTCCTTTTTTATAAAGAAGAGCTATCTCTGATAATGTCCATGATTCGGGCAGCTCCTTTTTATTCAAGATAAGGTTAAAAAGCTTGGTAAGGGGTTCTAGTATGTAGTCTTTTCCAGCTTTTATCATATCATTCGTGACTCCATCCGGACCTGGGCTTTTTCCTGATTTTAGCTGTTTTATTGATAGCTCTACTTCACTTTTTAAGAAAGGTGGTACTAAGTCGTTGTTAGTAGGTGCGTTGAAAGATGCTGAATTTGCTTTATTGAGGTCAGTGTATAAGTCTTTATAGAATTCGGTGGCTATCATCATTAGGTCGCGTCTATGTGTGACTAGTTTCCTGCGCTGTCTTGTAGTTGTGTCATTAAGGGTCGGGTACAAGTGATTTTTTTATATGCCTTTTTGACACCACCCGTTTCTTCGATGTGTTTACTTAAAATATTCAGTCTACGGATCTTTACGTTCTTCTTTATTTTCTTATGTATTAATCGGTATAGCTTAGTTAGCTCTTTTTTCTCTTCCTTGGTTTTAAGTTTTTTGTTTCTGAGTATATATTTGCGTTTCTTGAGTTCTTCTATTTCTTTTGTTACGATGTCTTGGTATTTGCTTGTAGGGTCATGTATTGTAGAGTTTTTAACACCATCGCGTAGCGACGCCTCTGTGATATTATTAAGTTTATTTATGTTTAGCTCGTAGTCCGATTCGTGTAGAGTGGAGAGCTCTATTTGGTCATTTTCTATTGGTTTTTTCATTTTTCCTTTGTAGTAAGCTCTTGATTTTTTGTTATTTTTTAAGCTTATAGCAATTCTAGTTAGTCGATGATCACTCGGGTGTTGCATGTTGCTTATCACATTAAAGTTATGTACATTTTTAGGAAAATTGGTGGCTATAAAGTCTATTTCGTTTTTTGTCTTTCCGTTCGGTGACATCCAAGTCCACCTTAGTTTGTATGGTTTTTTAAACATAGTGTTAGCAATTTTTAGTTTGTATTGAAGACAAAAGCGTATGAACATTTCCCCTCTTTTATTCCTTTTTCCGTATCCGTAGTCTCCCATTACTAACTGCTCGCACTGCTTAGGAAATCCTATTTTTGCATTCATGTCTCCCATAAATATAACGTTTTTTGTGCATTCGCACATTGCTTTGTCTAGGTCAGTATACATGTTTTTTATTTCCTTTTCTGAAGATGTGGTAGTTGGAGCGTACACTTGAACCAAGCTGAATAGTTTTCTGTGTATTTCGACTTTTAGTAGAGCGACTCTCTCAGATATTGCTACGAAGTCATGTACTACGGTATTTGTGTCTTTTTTCACGAGAAAACCTTTCTGTCCTTTTGTTTTTCCATAGTAATAGAGCCGGTAGCCGCCTCTATCATCAATTTTGTATCCTTTTCTTCTAATTTCAGACAAGCCGACGATGTTCCATTTAATTTTGGATATTGCATGTTCTAATTCTACTAGTCTTGCTTCATTAGCCAAAGATCGGACGTTGAAAGTTGCAATGTAGTATTTCTCTACGTTTACTAATTTTATAGAGCGGTGCTCTCCTGTGCTAGCTGCAACGGGTTGATTTTTAGGATAGATTTCTGAGGTTGGTAGTCCTTGTGTTTTATTTTGTTTGTTATGTTCTATGTCTTTTTTTTAGGCATAGGTGTTCTATTTGGAGTGTGGTGGTCATGATCTTCCGCGGTGACCAGCCGTACTGGAAGATTTTCAGAAGGAGAAGAAGGCAGCGGCGGTAATTGCTATTGTTCTGTAGTTTTAGAGCCTTGAGGTTGTGCATTATTTTTGTCGGGGGTGTAATTGAACGTTGGTTTTTTACTGAGGAAATTACTCATATTATTAGTTTTGTTGATCTTGGTAGGTTGTTTTTCATTGTTATTTTTATTTTCAGCTCGTGAGCTTTCAGGCGACTCGGACAGATTTCGTTTCTTTTTGTCTGTGCTCTTCTGCTGCTGGTTTGACTTCTTAAGGATTATAATCTTATCGTATTTAATCACTGCTAATTTTCCTTGCTCTCGCTCTTTGTTTACTTCGTTTTGGAGCTCCTTAAGCTTGGCTAGTATTTCGGGGGGAAAGTCTTCTTTTATGTAATAATGTGTTGATTCGAGTTTTTTCTTATTTTTTTGAATTTTTAACTTAAGTCCCATTGTGGACAACGTGACAACGATGAGTCTGACTTTGTCCCCTTTTTTTCCAAGTCTTCTTACAGATTCTATACTGATGCTGTCACAACTGACGTTAAGTATATTATTAACAATATCCAAAATTTTATTTTCTAGATCCCAATAATTTTTTTCGCTCTCTTCTATCCCGAAGATTACAAATTTTTTCTGTCTAGAAGTTCTCTCTAAATTGTTAATTTTTATTTGTTGTGACTCTACTTTCTGTCGTAAAACATCGTATTTGGCCTCCAAATTCGTAAATTTCTCGTTAATGTTGCTATTAATACTTTATTTAATCTCTTCTTTCATATTCTGCATATTCACATTTTGCTGGCGTAATTCCTCTTGCATTGTTTTCAATAGTTTTGTTATTTCTTCCATTTTGTTTGAAATTAATTTCTTATGCCTCCTAGTGGCGAGTAGCGGAAGTAAATATGTACGTAGATCTCTTCCAAGTGCAGCAGCACGCCGCTAGATGTAGCTATTTTCAACTTTTTTCTCGTGGCCAGGTAGGTAATTCGTGAAATTCTCAACCTAAAAATTTCTATTTTCTGCACTTTTTATTTTTAAGAATCACACACGTATGACGAATATATTGTTTTAATTGTTTACATTCACTTATACATAAGTATTCTTTTGTTCACGTTCAGTTCCAGTTCGTTAAAATGTCATTTGGCCGTTAAAAAAACCGCACTGGATTTATTCATATTTCTCGTAAACTATCCACTTTTTCTTGCAAACTACACATTGTTTGGGTAAGTTCCGTCCCTGAACACTTTTTTTTTATATGATTTAACCACTTTTTACAACTTTAAACATTTGTTATTGAGTTTTAACACAGATACGATGTAAACAGAGGCACAGTGCCGCCCTCTCACCAGCACGGTTGTTTACCAGCGTATAAATCGTAGTATTAAACAACTGGCCTAGCCTAGAGCATGTCGGACCACGCTTAGTGGGGATTTCCTAAGTTACCTATCCGACCTTTCCGTTTATCGCAATAGGTGAACCTAAACGGGATTTTGTGGTATACTATACCGTACCTATTACTATAGACAAAACAAGTAGGATCTTCGCGGCGTTTCCGTCCTTTTACTAAATAATTTTTAAGAAAAAAATACATGTTTCAATGGGGGAAGCCGGTGAAGGATTATAGTAGATGGTGCACTGCACGATGGTTTAGATTCCATACAATGTAATATTTAACTTGCTTAACAACCACAGGGAAGTGGACAAATCGCCAAACGTGAACTATGCGTCATTGAAGAGGTCCGTTCTGATCATCATCAGCAGTTCCACTTGATCAAATGTCACTTTTTTGAATGAAAATGATTGATTTATTGATAAAAATATAAAAATCACTGTATATATATATAATAATTATATATACAGTGTGGAAAGATAAGTCGGGCCCTGGAGGGAAACTACCTTAAAACGTTGAGATAGCTCAATTCACTGAAAGGAAACATTCTTTAATTTTTTTAAAGGGACATAACTGCATTTACAAATTTTTGGAAAAGAGTACAGTTTACAAAAAAACTATTTATTTTGTAATTTTTGCCATAAATAATTGTTATGACAATTGATGCCAATCGATCCTATTTCCAACAAGGACAAAAATTTCTTAATACCAACCAAGTTCAGGGCACAAGAGAACTCATAAATAATAATAAAAATATTTTTCATACAATTAGTATGGAAAAAATTGAAAATTAAGAAAAAAACTGTGAATGCAGTTTTAGTTTTTAGGAAAAATAAAAGAATGTTTCCGTTCAGCGAATTGAGCTATCTCAACGTTTTAAGGTAGTTTCCCTCCAGGGCCCGACTTATCTTTCCACACTGTATACATATTATTCTTCTTCATGTGCCATCTCCGTCCAGAAGGTCGGCGACCATATGTCTATATGTCTCTCTATCTTCAGTCATGCGCATTAGTCTATCAATGCTCTCCACCTCTAACCAGTCTCTTATATTTATAGTCCATGAAGTGCGCCTTCTACCGCGGCCTCGCTTCCCTTAAATTTTTCCTTCAAATATTAATTTTAGTAGATTGTATTTATTGTTTCTGTATATGTCGCAGGGAAATGATTAAAACAGAGATTTGAACAAATCTCTAAGGGGTATGATCAAATTACGCAGGATGTTAAAATGGAGACTCCATATCATCATTTCCCCAGAAAAATTTAGTAGTTTCACCAAATCACTGACTCTGTTTAGTGGGAAGACAAAATCGGCCAAAAAACGCGACACGCTTTATCATTTCACTAGATTTGTTTAGGAATTTGACAAAATCCCTAACCGCTACAGTAAGTTGATGAAACGAACTCAAAAAGTCGACTAGTTTTATCATTTCGCTAAACAAGTTTAGTAAAATGATAAAGTCTCAACTGGAAGATGGTATATGGTCATTTGATTAAATCTCTGAACTGGTTTAGTGAAATGACGAAAGGAAGTACCGAATACAATATTTTACTTTATAGTTTAGCGATTTTATCAAATCTCTGACTACATAAAGTGAAACAGATATTAAATCAGAGATTTTAACAAATCTCTAAGGGATATGATCAAATCACGCAGGATGTTAAAATGGAGAATCCATATCATCATTTCCCTAGAAAAATTCAGTCATTTCACCAAATCACTAACTCTGTTCAGTGGAAAGACAAAATCGGCCGGTGCAGTATTTGTGAACATCCAGTGCATGCAACATGTGGAAGTACTGTTGGAGAGGAAGGTTAAGGCTTAGTTGTTAAATGCCAATGTTGTCAAAAAGAAAGCAATATTAGAGCTGAGAGGGAAAATGCAGCAAATTTTTTTAACATAATATTAAAGAAAGATTGAAGATATGACTTGAAGTTATAGACTAGGTTACGTGAAATTGTTCCATAAAATGTCAAAAGTAGGTATCAAAGTTGTTTATGCCATCAAAAACAAAACTTGTAAAAAAAACAAATCTCGCAACTCAGTTCTTCTACCGTAAAAAGTTGTGAGATCCATCTAATACCAAGTCGGTTGATTTATTCAGTTCCTACTTAAGGGACCTTCTGTAGAAGTTATTACGTAATTAGCTAATCTAACAACATCTTATAGTGACCGTGAGCATGCACTGGATTTTCACAAATAACGCACCTTCCAATTATGTCTTTCCACTAAACAGAGTCAGTGATTTGGTGAAATGACTAAATTTTTCTAGGGAAATGATGATATGGTTTCTCCATCTTAACATCCTGCGTGATTTGATCATATCCCTTAGAGATTTGTTAAAATCTCTGATTTAATATCTGTTTCACTTTATCTATTCAGAGATTTGATAAAATCGCTTAACTGTAAAGTAAAATATTGTATTCGGTACTTCCTTTCGTCATTTCACTAAACCAGTTCAGAGTTTTAATCAAATCACCATATACCATCTTCCAGTTGAGACTTTATCATTTCACTAAACTTGTTTAGCGAAATGATAAAACTAGTCGACTTTTTGAGTTCGTTTCATCAACTTACTGTAGCGGTTAGGGATTTTGTCAAATTCCTAAACAAATCTAGTGAAATGAAAAAGCGTGTCGCGTTTTTTGGCCGATTTTGTCTTCCCACTAAACAGAGTCAGTGATTTGGTGAAATTACTGAATTTTTCTAGGGAAATGATGATATGGAGTCTCCATTTTAACATCCTGCGTAATTTGATCATATCCCTTAGAGATTTGTTCAAATCTCTGTTTTAATCATTTCCCTGCGACATATATATGACCAAAATATGCTGTTTTTCTTTTCTTAATTGTTGATACTACTTCTAGGTCCTTTTTCATTATTTCCAAAACTCTGATATTAGTTATTTTATCCATCCATTTATATATAATCTATACTTACAATCAAAAACAGAATTTTCTAAATCGGTACAGACATGACGGAGCTATGGAGAAACATACTAAACATAAAAATAAACATAAACAAATGTAAAAAAAAGCAATCGAAAAAAAACAACCAAATTGAGAACCTCCTCTTTTGGAATCTTGAAGTCGGTTAAAAATTGGATAAATTTTTGCTAAAATTCTAAAACGGCTTAATCCATTATGATCAAAATAGTACTTTTTGAGCTTTACGGAGTGGTTCAAAATATAGAAGGGGGAGGAGCGCACATTATTATTTCCTTTCGGTGCGATTATTTCTGATTTACTTGTATACGTACGAGGGTAAAACTGAAAGTTTCGGGAATAGAAAAAAATATGCAGTATACGTGAGTTTATTTATTTTTATTGTTTTTCAAAATATTCTCCTTTGTATTTCATGCACTTATGCATGCGTTCAAACCAGTCCGTAAAGCACTTTTTGAACTCTGAAGTAGGGGTCGACAAAATGGCTATTTTATAGGCCTTCACTGCTTCTTCTGGCGTCTGAAAACGCTGGCCACGCAGTTTGTCCTTGATTCTGGGGAATGTAAAAAAGTCGTTGGGACTTAAGTCAGGGCTATATGGAGGGTGGTCCAATATTTCGACTTTTTAACCGTCCAGGTACTCAGTTGTTGTCCGAGCGGTGTGGGCTGGCGTTGTCGTGGTGAAGGATGATGCGACGACTAGGGTTTGTTTTTCGGAGTTCAGCAAAGACGTTCGGCAAACAAATAGTGGTGTACCAATCAGCATTGACTGTTCCACGATCCTCAAGAGCAACAGTAGCTACGTGACCAGATTTAGAGATAAACGTAGCCACTATCTTCTTAGCCGTGCTGCGAGAACGAACAACTTTTGTCGGTTTGAGCTCGTCTTCGAAGACCCATACTCGGGATTGGTTTTTAGTTTCAGGCTCATAAGCGTATATCTACGACTCGTCACCTGATACTATGCTAAAAACTGCATTTGAGCGTACATTGTTAAATTTTTTCAAAGTTTTGCGGCACCAATTGATACGGACTATTTTCTGCTCGTCAGACAATAGGTGAGGTATCCAACGGGAAAATAACTTCCTCACGCCTAATTCTTCTTTTAAAATAATTTGTATTTGACTCATTCCAATACCCAGGCACTCTTGACTTTCCCGATATGTCACATGTCGGTCTTCATTTATCAGGCGATGCACAACATCGACGTTTTCTTGCGTGACTGCCGATTTTGGTCGACCTTCACGCACTTCGTCGGTGAGGGATACACGGCCACGTTGAAATTCTGAATACCACCTGTATATTGTAGTCTTTGAAGGTGCTTCAGCATTAAAAGCAGCAACCATCCGCTCTTCACATTGTTTTTGTGTTAGCCCACTTTTAAAGTCATAATAAATCATAGCTCTAAAATTTTCACGGCACAATTCCATTTTAAGCAACGACTCGACGACTTCAATAAACAATGAGGGTTTCCGCGATTGAGATTTTCACTAGATGGCAGCACCATGACGACAGGTCTTTTTGGCAGTAGCTGTCAAAATCCACCAATCATAAAATATATGGTTAAACATGATTGGTAGATTGTGACAGCTAGACCTCTCGCCACGGTGCTGCCATCTAGTGAAAAACTCGATCGCGGAAACCCTCATTGAAACCGAACCATAGATTTTTTTTTCTAAGTGGCCAGTGTGTTGAGATAAGGAAACTTCAGAGATTATAAAAAGGTATAATACATGTTAAAAATAAATTAATAAGTATTCGATTCCCGACACTTTCAGTGCAAGCCTCGTATATGAAAATAATTCTAAACAACCGGCTTCACTTTGCCTCCACCAGTGTTGGCCGAACGTTAGTGTAATTGAAAATTAAAAATTAAAGATTGAAACAGGTTAGTCAAAACACTAATAGTTTAATGCAAATTGATTTCAATTAGAATTAAAATTAATTGTAACTAATGTGTTAATCCTTTGCGAATAACTAATAATTCAAGATATTTAATTTTTAATCTTTCTCAAAAATTAAACGCATTAATAGATAATTGACATTAATAATTTACCTAACTAAACGCGGATTTAGGTAAAGCTACGTAGTATTGATTTTTGTTTTGATTTTGACTCCGAATTCGGGGGCTTGTATTGATAAGCAATGGGACCGGAATCCTAAGGTGGAGGTCATGCTGGACCCTGGGGATCCCTACTGGATCTCGGGTTTGGCGCATCATAGACTCATGCTGTTTGGGCTCAATCGACTTGTACTGATGAGCAGATGGTACCGGTATCGAAATCTGGAGCTCATGCTTGAGCCTGGGGATCCCTACTGGATCTCGGGTTTGGCGCATCATAGACTCATACTGTTTGGGCTCATTCGACTTGTACTGATGAGCCGATGGTACCGGTATCAAAATCTGGAGCTCATGCTGGACCCTGGGGATCCCTACTGGATCTCGGGTTTGGCGCATCATAGACTCATGCTGATTGGGCTCATTCAAGGCTCCAGCATGAGCTCCAGATTTTGATACCGGTACCATCTGCTCATCAGTACAAGTCGAATGAGCCCAAACAGCATGAGTTTATGATGCGCCAAACCCGAGATCTAGTAGGGATCCCCAGGGTCCAGCATGCGCTCCAGATTTTGATACCAGTACCATCTGCTCATCAGTACAAGTCGAATGAGCCCAAACAGCATGAGTTTATGATGCGCCAAACCCGAGATCCAGTAGGGATCCCCAGGGTCCAGCATGAGCTCCAGATTTTGATACCGGTACCATCTGCTCATCAGTACAAGTCGAATGAGCCCAAACAGCATGAGTCTATGTTGCGCCAAACCCGAGATCCAGTAGGGGTCCCCAGAGTCCAGCATGAGCTCCATCTTGTGATATTGGTCCCAACTTCCATACCCGAGATGCAGTTTTAACATTAATTATTAGTACAAGACAGGATTAATTTAGTTACACTAACGTTAATCTAATTAACTGTTAATCTTATTAAATTTTCAAGACGTTAGTGTAACTAACAGGTTAATTCTTATTAACGGTTAGTGTAATTAACGACGTCACGAAATCAATGCGAACTAACGTTAGTAAAATTTTATGGTTAGTGTAATTGATTAGTTACGGAATTAATCTTCAATCTTTTTGATCAATTTTCAATTCTAATTGAAATTAACGGCCAACACTGGCCTCCACCTTTCCAAAATCAAATGCCCGAGCTACCGTAAAAAATACTGAAATCACTTAGTGCCTGTTTCACAATATCCTAGTAAAGTATTGGATAGCTAATTCAATACATTAAATACATATTATGGGACAATCTTACACAAATCAACCTAGTCCCACGGTAAGCTCATAAGGCTTGTGTTGTGGGTACTAGGCGACGATATATATAATAGATAGATATAGATAAATACTTAAATACATAGAAAACATCCATAACTCAGGAACAAATATCCGTGATAAACACACAAATAAATGCCCTGACCGGGATTCGAACCCGGGACCTCCTGCTTCATAGGCAGGGTCACTACCGACTAGGCTAGGAGCCCGTAGATTAACAAATAAATTAACTGCCAGATAAAACTACCTGCAAAACTTAGCACTTTATCTACCAGTTAAGCTTATTTGAAGATTGTGAAACGCCAACGATGACTTTATTCGTCAGATAAGTGGCAAGTAGCTAATTCAGGACTCTACTTGGACATTGTGAAACAGGCTCTTATTGTTGTTATTAAAACGGCTATTAGACATGGCAATATGTAGGGTCCAACCTGTCGGGTTGGTAGGTGTAAGGGCCTGTCCATATGTCGGCGGTGCGGCGCCGCCGCCGCAAAGCGGTGCGGTGCCGCAGAAAATTGCGACGCCGCGCCGCTCTGGCGGCGCCGCAACGCGGCACCGCAAATTTCCGCGGTGCGGCGCCGCACCGCGTTCACGGCGCCGCAAAAGATCCGCGGCGCGGCGCCGCACCGCCCGCGCGGTGCCGCAAAAGGACAGTGAGGCGCCGCGCCGCAGCGGCAGCACCTTATAGATTGCTCTAACGCCTCGAGAAAAACAGCGTTGAACCAGTAGACATGGACACCTTCACACGTATTTCTACTTATGTTGTTCTTGAGAAGGCGGAGAAAAAAAAACAAACCAATAGAAAATATTGGGTCAGCCCATAACTTTCTATCATGAATGAAGATGGAGGTCATTTCAAAATAAAATGTGAGGTGTTGAAAATAGGTAACACAAGACTATTTTCGAATGTCTGTACCATGTTTTGAAGCACTGTTGATCAAAATATCTCCTCGAATAAATAAACAACACATATTTAGGAGACCGATTGGACCTCTGGAAATGTTTGGGAAAAAAGTTTTTGTTTCTTACCTTATAGTCATATAAGGTAATAAACAATTTTTTTAGTCAACTATTTTTATTGCAAAATGTGTCCATTTCAAAATCAACAGTCAATAACATCCATATAAGTATTCTTAATCTTTACATATTTTTACACAAGTAGATATGACTATAAGTATAATTAAATCAACATGGTTTAAATACGTGATACGTGATAGATTGATACGTATCAATCTAATGCTTAGGTACAAAATATTATTTTTTTAAGTGCTATAAGTTCTTATGTCAATATAATAACTTAACAATCAACAATTTACCAACCAATGTTTAACAGACAAAGGAAATAATTATATAAAATACAAATATGACTAAAAATACTAAAATTAGAACGACAAAATACGTAAGTACTTAAATATAAATCAAATGCTAACAAAATACTAACTTGTTTCAGTATGACAAACAATCAGAAATTTTCAATCAAGTCTTTTCTATATATACCAAATATGTGTTCTTTATTTATTCGAGGAGATATTTTGCTTAACAGTTCTTCTAAACATAACATAAAATTTGTTACCATTTATTTTCAACGCCTTCATGATAGAAAGATATGGGCTCACCCAAAATTGTCTATTGGTTTGATTTTATTTCCTACGCCTCCTTAAGAACGACATAAGTAGAATACGTGTGAAGGGGTCCATGTCTACTGGTACAACACTGTTTTTCTCGAGGCATTAGAGCTATCTATAAGGTGCCGCCGCTGCGGCGCGGCGCCGCACTGTCCTTTTGCGGCGTCGCGCGGGCGGTGCGGCGCCGCGCCGCGGATCGTTTGCGGCGCCGTGAACGCGGAAATTTGCGTTGCCGCGTTGCGGCGCCGCCAGAGCGGCGCGGCGTCGCAATTTTCTGCGGCACCGCACCGCTTTGCGGCGACGGCGCCGCACCGCCGACATGTGGACGGGCCCTAATGGCACCTAGGGAGTAGGAGTCCCGATCTAGGGCGATCGGGGCGATCGGCTGTGCCCCGACACCCGCAGCTGTTTATGGAGGTCGTTAGAGTTATTTTACCTTTTTTATTTATAAATTTGCTACACATTCCGTCTAGTTTTTTATTTAAAATAAAAGTTAAAATGTGTAGATTCGCTGGTAATTAATATATTTATCTAGTTTTGTATTTAAATAATAGAAGGCTTGGGCAGATGAAGTTAGATTCAGGCAGCTCGAGCGGTCATTTAAATATCTATAATAATAAAAACTGTTTCTTTTTAGGGTTCCGTAGTCAACTAGGAACCCTTATAGTTTCGCCATGTCTGCCCGTCCGTCCGTCCGTCCGTCCGTCCGTCCGTCCGCGGATAATCTCAGTGACCATTAGCACTAGAAAGCTGAAATTTGGTACTAATATGTATATCAATCACGCCGACAAAGTGGTAAAATAAAAAGTAGAAAAAAATGTTTTATTAGCGTACCTCCCCTATACGTAAAGTGGGGAGTGATTTTTTTTTTTCATTTCAACCCTAACGTGTGATGTATTTTTGGATAGGTATTTAAAAATGAATAGGGGTTTACTAAAATCATTTTTTGATAATGTAAATATTTTCGGAAATAATCGCTCCAGAAGTAAAAAAAATGTGTCCCCCCCCCCCTCTAACTTTTGAACCATAAGTTTTAAAAATATGAAAAAAAACTGAAAAGTAAACCTTTATAAAAACTTTCTAGGAAAATTATTTTGAACTTGATAGGTTGAATAGTTTTTGAAAAAAAATACAAAATTATTTCTGAACTAAGTTTGTAATTTAACCGGATAAGCAGGTGTGTATTGTACCTGTAATTTCTACAAAATTACAATGAAAAGACTTGCTTTCAAATAAAGTAAAAACGGTGAAAATCGGTTCACGCAATAAAGAATTATCCCATAAAAATCATCTTCCATACTTTAAGCTTGCGCGCAAGTTTACTTAATTTGCCGATAGATGTCGCTGTACGTAGAACGCTCATATCATATCCTACATGGCGGTGTTATTTTAACTCTTAAGTGGGGACACTTACTGTGACGGACGAAAAACTACGGAACCCTACACTGAGCGTGGCCCGACACGCTCTTGGCCGGTTTTTTTATTTAATGTATACTGTTATAAGTACTATCACTGTGCTTCACTAAAATAATTTTTTTAGATGTTTTGAAGGCATCTCTGTAAACGTTGGTAGGGACGATTTGTTGGTGAGGTAGGTTTTGTAGGGACGATTTGTAGGGAAAGTGTAATAAGGGGGCGTACATTAATCGCGTCATACGTTTTTGGCTTGTTTTAGACCCCCCTCCCCCATGGTGATCTTTGGTGATATTTTCAGGACCCCTCCCCCCACCCTGTCCAATATGACGTGTAATTTTTTGCTAACTAAAGTAAGTACAGTTTTCTAACACGTGAACCTACTTACGTAACGTACGTACACGTAATGGGTAAAAGAATGAAACGATATGTATACATATAAAATAAAATTATCTTTAATAGAAAAAAATCTTTAATAGTGCGTGTCGGGCGGTTTCGTACCTACTATCGAAAAATTAATATCAAAAGGTCGTATCTGCGTATGAAATGAGTTTTTAGGAGATAACTCAATAATTCTTAAACCGATAATGTTCTCAATTTTTTCATATTTTTTGGATCTCCGGTTCAAAAGTGACAGGGAGGACACAATTTTTTTAGTCTTACGGAGTGATTTTTTCTTAAAATATTCACTAAATAAAAAAAATTCAAACAGACCTCAATGTTATTCGAAAGACCTACCGAGTGATGTGCATCATGTCAATATTTGGTAAAAAAAATTTTTTTTTACAAATAATTACATGTATGGAATAGTCCCTCCTTAAAATATCTTTTTCAGCAATTTTACTACAAAACTAAGTAGCAGCATACAAAAACACACCTTATATTTAAATATTTATTAAGATACGTTTTATAGTTTCCGAGTGAAATGGCTGTGACATACGGACGGACGGACGCACAGACGGACATAACGAAACTATAAGGGTTACGTTTTTGCCACTTTGGCTACGGAACCCTAAAAACCTACTTCACAACATGTGTCAATTGCCATTAAAAATTATTTACAATCATAGTACTAGTGCAATTTTACTCTGCTTTTGACAGATTGATTCATTTAAAAGTTGATAATTTTTATTTTATTGGCCATAATACAGTATAGCACAAGGAACAAAAAAATTACACGTGATATGTGTCCAGACCCCCCTCCCCCCTGTGGTGATCATTGGTGATTTTTTCTTGACCCCCCCTCTACAAATTGCCATGTGTAATAGCCGTTTTAAGTAAAAAAAATTCAAGCCCGATTTGAACAAGGGGCCGTATTCTAACTTTAAAACACGTAAACGATCGTACTTCAATACAACTCCAATGCATTAACTACGGCGACTGATGATATATAGACAATGAAGTAGCTCTAAAAAATGACCCCACAAAAAGTGAGCCGCGGGGGGCGGGGCTTACAAACTGAGCCGCCAAGCCGTTTAGTTTACAAATGGCGGTTCAGTGACACGGTGGTAGTGAAGTTTATCAAAAAATTAAATAATTTAGTAAACATGCCTTCTTGCGCCGTAAAATGGTGTCAGAGTAGAACTGGAAAACATAATAAAAAAGACGGGCTCACTTATCATACGTAAGTTAAGCCAAAAACATATGATTATAAATTTATTATACCGGATAATTTTATATGGGGATGGTGCTATGCCAACTTTTGAACAACCATTAAAACTTCTTACGATATTTTTTTATTACTTTTTAATGAGATAAATGTTTTGATTTAAGTTAAGTACACATGTTTACATCTCATTTTTCATAACACGCAGATAAAGTTAATAGTATACAGTATGCCTCTGATCAGGGGCTTTAAATGTAAGGATCGATTTTGCTCATAAACTACAACTTTTGAAAATAACTGGATTTGTAAAAAAAAATCAATTCAAGACTTATTTGAACATTAATTTACTGCAAAATTATCAGTTTTTAAAGTGTGATAGACGATGTCAATTGCTTCATTGGATGTGGTATAAGGAAATAGTATTTATAAAATAAAAAATAATAATATTATGGGACAATCTTACACAAATCCACCTAGTCCCACAGTAAAGCTCAATAAGGCTTGTGCTGCGGGTACTAGGCGATAATATATATAATAGATAGATACAGATAAATACTTAAATACAAAGAAAACATCCATAACTCAGGAACAAATATCCGTGATAAACACACAAATAAATGCTCTGACCAGGATTCGAACCCGGGACCTCCTGCTTCATAGGCTCCCCCTGACACGTAATCCTTCTGTACTACGGGGACCATAGGTGCGGACCGCAAGATTTTTTGTGAAGGAAATTGCCCCCCCCCCCCCGGAATGGAATCCTGGATCCGCGCCTGATGTGACATAAACCATGCGGTAAACGTATTAAGCAAGTAACCAGTAAAGTGACCAAGTATCTGCTTATTTACTTTAAAATAAAATTCAAACCTCTTACAACAAAAAATATACATTCCAAAATTGCTCTCTATTTTATGAAACCGTCCACTAATAATGCGTTTCCAATGTCACTGTTGCCTTGTCATTTTCAAGTGTCAGTGCTACGACGAATCACAGCAAAATCATTTTGCGATTGACCAATCGTATTTTAAGTAATTTTTGTAATTGAAAACAGACTAATATTTTGACGCGTTTGATTGGCAGCGTAGTGAGCATGCGTATATCGAGTTGTTTCCCAGTTTCACGCTGACGGTTTGTTTGAAGTTTTACGTCTAGATATATCATCAGTCGCCGATTAACTACGCAACACAGCTAGCGGCTAAACGTCTGAATCAGAAATATCAGACTGCTTGGAAATTATTGCGATGCGACTCCACTAATACAACTTCAATATTTGTTGATTATTTGTTGTGTTTGAAATAGATTGTGTTTGTAATAAGTTGTTTATGTATTTTAAAATTAGAATATGGCACCAGTTCCTGATGTCCAATTGAGCAAAAATATTTTGAAGTGTAAACTTCTTTAGCGGCGCTGTGCACTTTTTGTGATGGGGAAAAAATGTTAAACTCGCGTCAGGGTCACGTGACCGTCAGGGTCGCGTGACCGTCAGATTCGTCAGGTTGAAAATTCGTAAGACGGACACGTGACCTGATCGAATAAATCTATATTAATAATTTCGTCGAGGGGTACGGTAGACCCGAATAAAATTATGCTCAAATGAAAAAGCGTAAAAAAATAACAGTTTGGAATCGAAGACATATATGGGCAAAATTCGGATGTTCCCGTATTTTGCATTTAAAAGTGTTAATTTAATGACAAATGGTCGGCCATATTCATAGATTTATATAATTCTTCAGATGGAGTACTGCTAACAACATTTTGTGATTTCATAATGAGCCAGTGTCCTCGTGGTTACGCACTACACACACATACGCACAGCAATAATGAGCCGCTGCCCCGAAAGTCGTGTCCAAACGTCTATGCAGTCAAGTGCTGTTAAAAAATAATTAAAATATGCCGTCGTGCGTTGTCAAATGCTGCAGAAATGCCACCGTTCGAAAGAAAAAAACGGATGGGGTAACTTTTCACCGTTAAGTAAACAATTCATTGCGTAATCATATTAAGAATCAGTAAATTCGTAAACTATTAACTTCACGGTAGCGGTGTTGTCAGGTGGTTGAATAGGGAAACTTCCCGAACGTAAGAGGGTCTATAATCGCCGCGATATGTTGTCAATACGATATTGACGTCCCCACTCCCAACTAGACGTTTTATTTCACGCACGGTTTCAACGAATATTAACGTTACCTAATTAATAGTTAATAACTTTTATGCTTTTGTAAGCAAATTATATTCTTTATTATTTTTTGAATAAAATTTGTAAATAAACAAAATTATATATTTCTTAAAATTATTCCAAAAACTTCGTAAAACAAAAAGCCCATATACCCATAGATTGAACGCGCGAAGTTATGTCACCGCTACTGACCTGTCAAACTTTCGTCTCATTCTAACTATCGCTCCCTCTCACTCTGAGCAGCTGACTAGTCGCTTCAGTAATCGACTGGTCAAGCGATTAGAACGAGATGGAACTATAGTTAGAATGAGAGGTCAGCTCTTAAGTCAAACCGATTGTGTTGATCGATCGAGGAGCATTTTTAACCAACTTCAAAAAAAGGAGGTTCTCAGTTTGACACGTATGTTTGTATGTATGTTTGTTCGCGATTATCTCGCGTTATTGGGACGACAACAGAGGCCACCACACTCAACAGTAGTCTTGTACTTTTAATAAATAGTAAATTTAGATTTCCTCTTCAGTATATTTCATCAAATTTATTAAAACAGGTGCTTATTAATTCTATTTAACCATATATATTAATAATCTTATTTTTTTTAATTCAAAAATGCTGTATTCTTAATTGGGAAAATTTGTATTACATGGCAACACTCGTCTGGACACAAACATTCAAACCAGCCGCCATCTTGCGTCACAGTTTGTTGTACAGGCATGCTCCATCCTTTTAATTTATTCATCCAAGGCCATATTACATATTTTAGTGGTCGACAACTTGACAGTGAGGGGTGCGTTCGGAAATTGTGAACTATGTTTACGTCCGGCATATTTGACAGGTTAGTTGGTCAAAAGGAGGACGAAAGTAAATAAATTAAGAAAACCCGGCTGACTGACAAGGAAAAAAAAGCATTTAACATTCGTCCAAGCACACGACCATAGATTATATAATTCTCAGATGGAGTGCGGCTAACAAAATTTTGTGATTCCATAAAGAGCCAGTGTCCTCGTCGTTACGCACTACACACACGTACGCACAGCAATAATGAGCCGCTCCCCCGCCATTCGTGTCCAAACGTCTATGCAGTCAAGAGCAGTTAAAAAATAATAAAAATATGCCGTCGTGCGTTGTCAAATGCCGCAGAAATGCCACCGGTCGAAAGAAAAAAACGGATGGGATAACTTTTCACCGTTAAGTAAACAATTCATTGCGTAATCACATTAAAAATCAGTAATTTCGTAAACTATTAACTTCATGGTAGCGGTGTTGCCAGGTGGTTGAATAGGGAAACTTGCCGAACGTAAGGGGATATGTTGTCAATACGACATTGACGTCCACACTACTAACTATACGTTTTATTTCACGCACGTTTTCAACGAATATTAAAACGTTACCTAATATTTTTTATGCTTTTGTGAGCAAATTATTCTTTATTATTTTTTGAATAAAATTTATAATTAAATATAATTATATATTTCTTAAAGTTATTTCAAAAACTTCTTAAAACAAAAAGCCCATATCTAATCGTAGATTGAACGCGCGAAGTTATGTCACCACTACTGATCTGTCAAACTTTCGTCTCATTCTATCGCTCCCTCTCACTCTGAGCGGCTTCAGTAATCGACTGGTCAAGCGATTAGAACGAGATGGAACTATAGTTATAATGAGAGGTCAGCTCTTAAGTCAAACCGATTGTGTTGATCGATCGAGGAGCATTTTTAACCAACTTCAAGAAAAGGAGGTTCTCAATTTGACCTGTATGTTTGTATGTTTGTTCGCGATTATCTCGCGCTTGGCTGAACCGATTTTAATGCAGTTTTCAAAAAGTATTTGTTACATTCCAAACAAGCTTTAGTATAAAATAAGGCGTTGTTCATTGATTACGTAAGATTTTTTTTGCCAGAGACACCCTTCCGCCCCTACGTAAGAAAAAAATAATAATAATCCTCTCTGCAGTAGAAGTAAGACATGGTCAATTCCCCTCCCTCCTTAAATCGTGTTACGTAATAAATGAATACGTAATTACACTTTTAGTTGTCTTCGTCTTAGCGAGGGCACTGCCGTGCCTCCAGATTAAAAAGGCATAAGTATGCTTAAAATAATAGTATTCGGGACGACAAGAGAGGCCACCACACTCATCAGTAGTCGTGTAATTTTAATAAATAGTTTATTTAGATTTTTTTAAATTTTACCTTTTAGTCGCCTCTTCAGAAATATATTTCATCAAATTTATTAAAACAGGTGCTTATTAATTCTATTTAAATATATATATTAATAATCTATTTTTTTTATTCAAAAATACTGTATTCTTAATCGGGAAAATTTGTATTACATGGCAACACTCGTCTGGACACACACATTCAAACCAGACGCCATCTTGCGTCACAGTTTGTTGTACATACAGCCATGCTCCGTCCTTTAATTTATTCGTCCAAGCACACGACAAAATATATTCATACAGAAATTAGTTTTCTTTTCACTGAAATATAGGTAAGTAAAAATGGATACTTTTACTAAAAATAGATGTAAATAACATGTTGAAGGCCTGAAACCGCGTCTGCAGTGTCCTGCTTTTGGACAGTGGTTTTCAAGCGTTCTATATACCCATCAATTTGTCACAATAACCGCCTTCAAAGTGAATAAATGAACTGTTTGCTGTCTCTGTCTGCCGTAAGTATTAACTTCAACTACATTGAGTGGTTGTTATTTGGATCACCCGACTGCTAAAAGGAGGGCCACGTTTTATTCGAAAGTATATAGAGGTGTTACCCGCGCGAGGTAGGGCCCCGGAATTCCGGGCCTTTGAAAACCGCGATTCCGGTACTTTGAAAATCAGAGATTTCGAAAATGTGGGACGCTGGGATTTCAGATTCCCGGGATATCCGGGACTTTAAAATTCCAGGATTCCGGAAATGCGGGTCACCGGGCTTCCGGGATTTTAGGAAGCTGGAATTCTGTAAATGTGGTACGCCGGAATTTCAGGGTCCTCGAAGTCCAGAACTTAAGAATACCGGGATATAGGAACTTTTGAAAACAAGGATTTTTGAAAAGCGCGAGGCCGGGATTACAAATTTTTTTAAACCAGAGATTCCGGGAATACAAGAACAGGGTTTTAGGGGTCCTGAGTTTGTGGGATTTTGAAAGTCCGGGATTCCGAGCATTAAGAAATTCGGGGATTAAGGAAATGCTTCCGACATTGCATGATATTAGGGTCTCGACATTCAGGATATAAGGTACTCTGGGCTTCCGGGACTATGTGCTTTCGAAAATGTGGCTTCGAAAATTCCAAGATCGCAAGATTCCGAGGCTTTAGAGTCTCAGAATTCGCAGTTTATGGAACCCTGGAATGCGGGAAACCGAAAATTTTGAACCCCTTTATTCTGGAACTTAAAAAGCCGAGGTTCGGGAAATGCGGCACGGGATTTTAGGATCCTGGGAGTCTGAGACTTTAGAAATCTGGGATTCAGGGACTTTCAAAAGCTTTTCTTAAGTCCTAGATTTCAGGATTATAAGATATTAAAAACCAAGTACTCCGAGAATGTTAGACACTGAGATATGTACAAGGATCGTGGGAGTCCGGGACTTTAGAAATCCGGGTTTAATAAGCCGGTAGCCCGGTATTTCGGGTCGTTAGAAAGCAGGGGTATTTCGGAAATGCGGGACGATGGGATTTTAGAGTCCGGAGTCCGGAGTTTTGATATCCCCGATTCGGGAACTTTATATCCGGGATTTCGAGAATGTGGGAAACAGATTTTGTGCTGGAAGTCCCGGTATAAGGAACTGCGGGATTCTGAGACTTTAGGAATTCTAGATACCGAAAAAGTCGGATGGGTTCCGGGACATCCGGGATTCGTATAATGCGGAACGCCGGAATTATAAGGTATTAGGAATCTGGAACTTTAGAAATGCAAGATTCCGGGACTTTTAAAAGCTTGGATTTCGAAATCTAATATATGCGGCAGAAATTTTAGAGTCCTAGGAATTTATAAATCCGGGAATTACTAAACCCCGAATTTCGGGAATAGAGATACCGGGATTTTAGGGTGCTGTGCATCCAGGTATAGAGAAATCCGGGATTCCGGAAATTTAGGAGGCCGGAATTCTGAAACTGCGGCTTGCTGGAATTTTAGGTCCCAGGAGCCCAGGATTCCGAAATATAAAAACATCGTAATATCGTAACTGCGCGAGGCCGAGATTCCAAGATATTATAAACCAGGGATTCCGGGAATGCAAGCAATTGGGATTTTAGGGTCCCGGGAGAGGCCAGGACTTTAGAAGTACAGGATTCCGGGGCTATAGAAATCCTGGGAATCCTGAATTGCGGGAAACCGGAATTTAAGAGGTTCCTATAGTCTGGATATAAGGAACTCCCGAATCCCGATTCCAGAATTACGGAGGCAGAGATTCGAAGATTTAAAACCCGGGATATCGGCTACCGGGTTTGAAGGTACCGGGCTTCGAGGTTTTAGAAGCCCAATAATCTCAGTTTTCCTATATTTCCCAACTCCGAGATTCCAGGACTTTAGAAAGCCGGAATGATACGCCCGCGCTACGCCGGTATCAAGTATGGTAAATTATTTTTACATGAGTTTATTGAATATGTGTAAATAATGACATATTTTTTTAATTTTAGCTTTAGTATTATGTAAAGCATATATAATAATTACATTAATTTGGCAGTGTTTCGTTGTAGGCTCTATTTATTTTACCCGAGCGAAGCGGGGTTTTCATCTAGTAATTGTAATAGTTCTGAAGTGTTCAATTTTTAATGTAGGTAATATAAATTGTCATGTTTGTGTACGTTAGCGCAATAAATGAATTATTTTACCACAGTATAAATGATAGTAATTTTATACTGATAATTAAAGCAATTCGTGCAAAATTATTCCCTAAACATTCTAAAATATCAAAAATGCACAACGTTAATACCTATTCAAGTTTTCACTTCTGCCGGCACTCCCGGAGTGCACCCCGTTGTTTTTTTTTATATCTAAATAAATGTTATGAGACAATCTTACACAAATCAACCTAATCCAACTTTAGCATAGGTACAGTCGCCATCAAATATATCAGAGCGGCCAAGGTGGTCATAAATATGCAACAACGACGCCTCTATCAAGGCGATAAAGTGCATTCAGATATTTTTGAGCACCTTGGCCGCTCCGATATGTTTGATGGCGACTGTACCTGCGCAATTTACAATATTTTGGTACCATCGAGCTGCTCTGATGATGGAGACCGAAGGTGGTGATAAGATGTATAAGGGGTATTCAGATGGTCATCTATACCTTTTATATATGTCTTTGGTCTAAATACATAAAAACTTTGTGTACCTAAAAAAATTCAAGCTCATTGTGCTCGAGTTTGCTAGAACCCTTTCTTTCAGCATTAATGACTTTTGTAAGAAAAGTGCAGTGGGTGTTAAATGCAATAAAATATGTTGTTTTTTTTACTTGTTTTCGTTTTTCGTAGTCTGGTTAGTCGTGGTTTATATGGGAACTGATGATCTACTTCCGCCAACTATAATGCAGTATGTTATTCAATCAAATACAAACATTGAAAACATTGAAAAAATAATCAACCCAGTTGGACTTGAACCAACATCGATACGCCTTACCGGCCTTATTTTTTCAATGTTTTCAATGTTTGTATTTGATTGAATAACATACTAATGTATGAGTGGAATACCCACTTTAAAACATGTAAAATAATTATGAGTTGATAGCAGGCGCCATCTGTTATTTCCGTTGTGACACTTGTAAAAGGGTCGGCGGGAAGGGTATCTAACTCTAGTGGTTGGCACCTAGATGTCGCTTACGGCTGCTATAAAGTCGATGTAAAAATAAATGCAAAAAGATGATTGAAGGCATTGAGAATTTCGTCAGCTCGGTAACTGAACCCATAGCTTAATTGGTAAAGCGATATCGAGCCCCGGTAAGGCGTATCGATGTTGGTTCAAGTCCAACTGGGTTGATTATTTTTTCAATGTTTTCAATGTTTGTATTTGATTGAATAACATACTAATGTATGAGTGGAATACCCACTTTAAAACATGTAAAATAATTATAATGCAGTAGTTTTCTGTGGCATTGTGGGTCCGGTGTGCTATAAACCTCAGATATGTGTGCACACTGAGTCGGTCACTCGAGCGGCGGCGACCAACTGCGCGACCCGCGACGCGTTTATCGTAAACATATGAAAACGTATGGGAGTAGCCCGACTGAACGCTGCTCAAATCCCTTAGAAGCTCGACGCAACGCTGTTTGCGGAGCCGAAACATTCGACACTGAGTCCATACACTGAGAGTCTGTGAGGGCGTCGTGAGAGTAGCGCGACTCAGTAAAAAATAAAATAGTACATAATACGGATTACAGAGGAGGATCAAGATTTACTTGTAGACATCGTGTTAAAGATTGAAAAACACAGGTTTTTTTTTTTTAATTTATCCCTAAAATAGCCCTCATGTATTTACGTTGCGCGCCCGTCTTTGGGTAACCGACTTGCATAATTATGGGTAACAAATATCTCGACCGGTATTATAATTGGCTTCGACAGACATACACGAGTGACTATAATTCCGTCTTTGTTAGTATTGTGATTGTGAATAGGGATGATAACACATGTTGAACTATGCAATAAAATTTAGTTGATAGGATGCAAAATGATCAAAATATCCAAATAAAGTGAAAATAATAAAAATCTATTGAAATGAAATTATCAAAATATTGAAATGAGGCTTGAAAATTTCAAAAACTTACGATTTTTTTAAAGTACGAAATTTAATAAAACAATTCGATTTTAACATTTTACTGTATAATTTTATGGCAACATTGGCAACCATATACATAAACGCAACATTTCACTGTAAAAATAGCAATTTCATAATTTTTCCATACCTACTTTGAACAGGGCGACTATACGATCGTGACGTCACTTTTGCACGTCTTTTTGTTAGGAGCGTTTTGAGAAACAAATGCAAGTCTCAGACTTTTAAGTATCCTTTCTTACCTTTGTGTTGCTTTAACGCAATTGGCCCTATATAGATATTTGATCCTCACAACAAAACGAATCGATTGATATATTGTGATACACGAGAAAAAAATCATCATGCGTATTGTACGGTACTTACTTTTACGGTAATACTTAGCCTTTCGCCCAGTATGGCGGGTATCACACTGCTGCGGTTTCCTTCCTACTGTCGGAACAATAACTTCCGGCTGCTTATTGTTCTGCTCCATTCACCCAACAAACTCGATTCTCTTATCTGTATTCTGAAATCAAATCAGACCAAGCGTGTGGAGCGCCTAAAATTGTCATTAGTTAGGTACTCTCTGTGGGACCGCACGTTTTGTTTGAAGAACTCGCTCCCTTTATACAGGGAGTTCGGCACATGGACCGCCAACATTTTTTAGGGTTCTGGTGGGTCCTTGGACCCAGAGTCACGGTCATGGAGGTACGATTGTGATATTTGTTTTTCCTAAATGTGTTGGACTCTACTGCCCCAGTTTCTGCTGCAGCGGGTGGAACTGCCTCGTACTGGCATCAGGTCAGGTGTGATTACCCCTAAAACAGCACCTCGAAAAATTTTGACGGTTGATGTGCCGAACGTACACAGGCCGACTTGCATTTCGAGAGTTAATTTGCAACAAATAAGTTTCCATTAACCGGAGGTCAAAAATAACTGGTTACGAGATATAAAACTTTTCCTCTCCTCGAATACCTCGAATTAAAAGTGAGCCTGTATATATACAGGGTGTAACAAAAAATACTGGTGGTCCGTTTAAGAGTATCGTATTGTAACTGACGAAAATAGAAGTTTATGTAACTGTTACGTAATAAGGGTCCTTAAAACATGAGTGTGGTTTTATGAAACGAGCCGCAGGTGAGTTTCATAATAAGATCACACGAGTGTTTTAAGGCCTAATTACGTACAGTTGCATACACTGCTTATCTACACTCATATTATTTATCCAAAATGCCGTATTCGGAAACCATAGAATGGCCGCCATTGCACCGCCATGGCCAACTCGATTGTGCCGGCGGTCGGGGAGGCGCGTGTCGGGCTGTCGGCGGATGCGCGGGAGGGTGCAGGTATACATTATGTTATCAAAACTCATAGCACATCAATAATTCAGCATGAAAAGTTAAAATTACGTTACTGCCACGGATAAAAAGCTTATCATAGTAAAATCGGTCGTGGTAATGCTAGCCATTGCCTACCGTTTTCGAACACGTTTTAGAGAACTTACAATATGAGTGTAGATAAAAAAAAAATTGTATGAGTCACGTAGTCCCAGCCGGCCAACTCTCCATACAAAACCATTTTTTTTGTTTTTCATAATTAAATTGCGATACTAATTATGCCCTTAAAAAGATAATCAACATTTTTGTTATAAACGGAGCTAGCCACGTCATATATGACACAATAATGAGAGCAACGAAACCCCTGTAGTCAGTTTGTTTATTTCTGGACATCTGGCATCTGGCAGTGGTGAATCAAAGAATGCAAACCACTTCAAGATAACAAATCCTAGAGTTCTGGGTTTGATGATATGAATATTATGAGAAATTATATAAAAAATAGATTATATATTATCATTACTAAAAGTTTATGTTGAGAGAAAGTAGTGCCAAACGACGTATAATGTAATTTATAATTTGTCGCCTACTGTTTTTGTTTCCGTAATAATACGCAATGTATTTTGTTCTAATCTTAAAATGTAGGCTAGGCCGTCCTTTATAACTGAGACAACTTAAGCAGTGTTTACTTATTTTGGTATTACTATTTTCTAATTTAAAAATTTTGCTAGTCTGTCCCTCTGACCTCCACCGATTAAAAGCTGCCAGATGCCCGGTTCTAGCAATAAGGATAGCAATCTAACCAGACGGGTTTCATTGCTCTCATTATTGTGTCATATCTGACGTGGCCAGCTCTTGGACTATGGACTAATGGACTAATCCATTACACTTGTAAATCCTGACCAGAAATATATGATTTTTGTCAAGAGAGCGCTATTATTCTTATTTATATGGCAACAGTTCAATATGGTCAAAAAGTTTATAATTCTGTATGGTATGATGATATCTTAATTTGTTTACCTGTCAGCTGTGATATTAATTTGAAAATGTTTCGTAGCGAAATGGTTTCAGTTCCCGACCGTTTTATTTCCTGAAGTTTATTAGATACATTATTTACAATGTTTCGCTCGCGACTATGAACACTTGGCCACTTTTTGTCATTTATTATTTAATATTCAACACGTTACTATTATTCAAATAAATCGTCGCAATGACACTGACAACAGTGACAACATAGCATTAAAATTATTGCCACTGTAAGAAATTAGTTCTAATGAAATTCCGCAACATGGCGCATGATCAATAATAATCATATGTATATTTCTTTTCATAATTTCACTTCCGGATGAGTACTTTATATAATGCACACATTTTCTAGCAAGATAAAGGCTCGCGATAACGATAAAAATACTATGTTTATGCCTAATAAGCAGCACTGACGCAGCTCGAATAATGCAGCAATAAATGATTCTCACTGGCAAATATATGAAGATCTGCTAGTACATAACAGTCCAAAATTGTTTAATGAATTTGGTGTCGTTTGCTTCAGACATATCTGCAATTTGGAAAGCAACAGCAGACTGAATGGTTAGTAGTAATCAGATGAGTATTTTAAAGCAAAAATCAAATGTTGGTGAGGATATTTTATTCCATAATACAGCATAAGACAAACCGGAATGTCACATTTCGCATTTTCAATATTTTTGATTCTCATATCATAAAAATAAAAAAGACTATTCACCACACGAGCCACAGTGTATCCTTGGATATTAGGTTTTAACAATTTCTTCTAAATTATTATAAAAATGCTAAGTTATATTAATTGTGTAAGAGCAACGTAGCGCTGAAGATTCTGAGCACTGTTTCCCTGTAGGTAGAAACACTTCTCAAAATGACACCATGTTTATCTAATACATACATATACCTAAGTTACAAGAATAATCTCGGTTCGCCGTGAGACAACTGTAAATGCAGATCGTCACGACTGGCCGCCATCAACCGTCGATCGGAACTATCATAATGGAAAATACATAACAGCTTACTCTACCTCGTTAACTCCAAAAAATAAACTATCATCATACAATAAGTCGTTCAAATAAGTGGAATATGCACAAATTAGTGGCACCACCATACAATTGAGGAGCACGTGAAAATTGTTATAGTAAAATTCAAAGCGATGTGAACGGGCTACCGGCGGGCCACAGTCCCAGCCTACCTCCCCAGTCCGATTGAATCAAAGTCAGCAGGTATGAAGTAACTTTAAATACTTTATTACGACAACTTAATCAACATTATAGTACACATACAAAACATGTTATACTGTGATTCGTTTTATCACGTGTTAGCTACATACCTATCCACATCACGATGCGCGACACAAGTGTTGTTTCTTCCCGTTTACCGATAAGTATTAATTATAAACAAAATTGTATGTCTGCATAAACTTTACACGCTATATTTTGTTCAACGTCGTCAGGGACCGAACAATCAGCGCGTGCGAGCGAGAGGAGCGCCCCGCGCGCGATGCGAGCTCGGTCGCGGGCCGACGTATCAGTAAGTAATACATTTATGATTCCGCACATAATACATCGTATTTTATAGCAAATAAAGTTAACATATCTTAAACCATAGTCTCTTTCAGTGTTGTGTGGGGCACGTTAGCGGCTGGCGTTCTTGAGTTGGTTGGAGAGCCAGTCGAGCCCCTCGTACAGGCCGTCGCCGGAGGTGGCGCACGTGGCCTGGATGTACCAGTTGCGGTTGCGCAGCGAGTGCAGCCCCAGCTTGTCCGTGATCTCCGCCGCGTTCATCGCGTTCGGCAGGTCCTACAACAAACACCGCAGCCCATCGTCAAACTACTACTCGCATTTTCATATTTATCACTGCGCTTGTTGAAATTAATTAATCTTCTTCGAAATGTCAAAAGATTAAAGCTGTTGCAAATTGAAAATACATATGTTAAAAGCCTCGAATCCGTATCCATTAGTAATATCACATATTATAAATAACGAGTACTTCGTAACACGATTGACACAAAAATGGAGATTGTTTGTTTCATCTTTTATCATTTATATTGTCTTTAAAGATTAGTTTATGCACAGACTTTTTAAATTATTCTTCTCATATGACATCACTGTACTGTGATTTAAATGAATGTTGTTAAATTAAAAAAAATATATTAAATACCTATTTCAATCAGTTAATGATGATAATAGTAGATCAAGGTAACTATAAATTCAATAACAGGAAGGCGAGAGCTATTAACACGCAACTGTGACACGAAACGCGTCTTAATAGCAAAAGTGATACTCCCGACTTCAATCACAAACAACTGAACAAAAATGTTGTACAACAAAGAAAGGATGCTAAGTACAGTCAGCAGCTGAAGTGAGGTGTTCAAAATGACCTCCACAAGCTGTTATTCTTTTAACAATAAAGTAGTGTCAAGCTCATTTTGAACAACTCTCCCGCTTACGTGACAATTAAGTACTTGACGTAATTGTCACAAAGATATGCATTTTGTAGTTCTCAAGAATTGGTATCTGCTTGACGCCATTACTTACGTAGCGTACAACGACAGGTTTTATAAAACTGTTGCCGTCTTCCTGTACAATGTGACGCTCTCTGTCTCGTTTTGTATGCAGCTTATAGCATCACACAGTCATTTGGAGATCTAAGAGGCCTTAGTGGCACGACGCGATGGTACAAAATTATAAACAATCAATGTTTTATCTGTAATGAATGATAAAACTTATGATTCAGTAGGACTATCAAGGAATCTTTCACTTGATAACTGTCATGGTGATGTGGCATCGGTGATTGAGTAACGCACCCTTAAATGATATTCAAATTCTGTCAAATGGGGTATGTTATCTCTATTGCAAAACCTTTTATATGACGTCATGTCTACAGTTGCTTCGACTTAGTATATCTAACAATTTAGTTTAGTATACAGGGTACTTAAAAAGAACTTGAATGATTTTAACTATGCATTTCTAAGGCCAGGAGAAGGAAATAGATGAAATGAAGATCAATTATTGTCTAGCTAGATAAAAAAGGAGTTTTATATAAATAAAAATATCAGTATCTCTTACTTAGCCTCTAGTATAAATTATTGGACATTCATGTTTATTATGATGATTTCAATCCTTCAGATTCCTCTTGAGCAGTCTGTACTTATAATAGTGAAGGTAAAGTACCTGTTTGTTAGCGAAGATCAGCAGCACAGCATCCCGCAGCTCGTCTTCACTCAACATTCGCATGAGCTCCTCGCGGGCCTCGCCGATACGCTCCCGATCATTACTGTCTACTACGAAGATGAGACCCTGAAACCAACAAGAGTTCGATCTAAGTATACGCTTAAGGGGTAAAGTGGCACAAGAGGTTGTGGGAGACTATGGCTGATACGAGTCTTACTCGAGAACAGGAGCTGTTTGTGGAGACAAGTCTGTTTAGGCTGACTGGGGCTAAACTTTTACGTAACTTTTTATTAACACTTTCGCAACCGGGCAAATTTTGAACTACCCCAGAAACCGACAGAACTCGCCAGGCGGGCACTAGGCGGACGCTCAGGGCTGTACCAAGTAACCGTCGTATACTTGAATAAAATTAGGTGTATACCTTTACGAAAATTCTAACTTCTATTGATACATACCTGTGTATGCAATTTAATGTAACCAAATGATAAGATTTTTTTTTAATCATATTAGGTGAAGTAAAAAGTAAAAACTCACTGCCTGTATATTTAAAAATCAACTGTACCTACTTTTCGACCACATAACAATCAGAAGTAATAAACCTAGTACGTTTCTGTTAGAGTCAGCCCTGTGGTGGGCCCAAGATGCAATGTGTGCCCGCCAGGCGGGCTCTTTGGCGTGGCGTGTAGGTTTATAGCTACAGCCCGCTTAGCTGGCTTAGCCGGCATCTGAGCAAACATTACGAGTGCCTACCAGGCAGGTTCTCGGTAGTCAAAGTGTTAACTATATGTAATTTTAGTTTAGCTGGCGGCAGGCACATCATTCGGTGCTGGTAAATCCTTAAATTTTTATTTCCCTTAACTATATCGAATATATAGATCAAGATACTTGGAGACCTTGAGTTTGAGATGGATACAAGAGGGGCGCAAAACTACCTATAAGGGCCACTGCCAAGGCGTGTACCGTAGGGTGTAGTATCACAAAACCAAGGCTTACAAGAAATATTGGGACTCTTTTAAATAGAAATCAATTTACAATCTATGCCTGATAATACCCTGCAGGAATAACACAGATTTTTCGCACGTAGTGAAAACTATTATACTGATGCATGTAATAGGTAGTTTGCGACCTGTTTTCTTTGCCCAACGTCAGCGAATATGGTGCAATCACCGATCATTCATGTACTGGATAAACAATCAGCCCAAAAAAAATGCAACCACAATACTGCTGTATGAACGACTCGGGCGGTACTTTTTCGGACAGTCTCGTTTGAACCGCAGTCAGTGACAACTGTCAGCAATGACGAAATTTGCCGTGAAAAAGAGCATGAATGACAATAATAAAACACAAAAAAAGGATGGAATATATTACTTGTAATATTATCACATTTTTAATAACCACTTGAGTGCCCGCGAATCAAAAAAAGGTGCTGTGAAGTGCCCAAGATTTACCGCGCGCCAGCGGCACCGTGTCATGTTTTGTTAATAAATCGATTGCTTGGCTTTCACTGAACTTTTTGTAATGATTCTTTTTACGTTTTAAAGCTAAAGAAACGGATAATTTGTTTATATAAATAATTAGATAGGTCATAGTAGTAAAAATTATTTCAAAAAAATCACAAAGTTGACATACAGTTTCGAATGGGGACTTTTGGCAGAAATATATTTATTAAAAAAAATCTAAATCGATAACGTATGTATTTTTTATGTTTATTTGAAACTTCAATAGTTTACGCTTCGATTGATACCAAATAAAGTATATGATCGCGGGGAAATATTTTGCATAAAACTTGTTTCATTTGCAATTTCTAAAATGTCAGTTTAGCAATTGACCGCCAAACCGCGTGGTTTGTTTATGATTTTTTTACGAATAATTTACGCAAATTAGGACAAAAATATTGTCATACGCAGATAAAGATACTATTAGTCTTTAAATAACATGTGCCAGTTTTGTCAAACTCGCAGCAATTTCTGTCACAAATTATCAATAACAAAAAATAGGCCTATATACCTACCGTAACGAGTGCCTTTTTTAACGTCCGATTACCGACAATTCCCACCACTTCAAACCACATATACACTTAACATAAATACACTCACATGTCACACTTTACAAATAAATACATATCAGGACGATTACCAACTCAATATGTACTGTTTCTTTTCATTACAAAAGTAAACAAACCCACGTGCTGAGTGTCAAAAGTCATACTAGATGTCACCGGGCGGGCCTCGCGCGGCCATCATTCAAGATGGCGGCGGTATAAGGACGGGATACACAAGCAACGAAATCACATCTTCAACATTGAAATTATATATTATTTACATTTTATTGTATCAATCTTTATATGTAAAACAAAGTCGTGTCGGTTACACCATTTATAACTCAAGAACGGCTGGACCGATTTTAATGATGATTAATTTGTTGGATTTATCTTCGCCTCGAAAGCAGAATAGCTATTAAAATATTGGAGAAATTAAAATTGTTGATGGTACGAAGTTCGCCGGGTCAGTTATGAATAATTATAACTTAAGTATAAAATGCTAATACGAAATTAAATATTATGCGCAGCGGCTCACTCACGCAGAACCGCAGACTTGATATTCCTGAATTAATAAATTATATTTTAATAACAGTGGTTGTCGTGATCTATATCACTAACATAGTATGTTAACAAAAACTACACACAAAAGACTAACATAGTATGTTATAGTAGGTACGGGCAGATTTTAGCATATCTACTCGTAAATTACTGAAACCAGAATTAACTGAACGATTTGAATAATTTTGAACGGAGTTACAATTCACAAGTAAGCTAATAGTTTTTTTACGTACCTACAAGATTATGTTGTTCAAAAAAATATTACGTAACATGAAAATTTCTGTTAAAAATAAGCTATGCATATAAAATTTTATTCTTATACATATTATATATTGTACTATCAGCATCAACGTGAATTTGAACCATTTATATTAATAACGAGCTTTTTCCCGCGGCTTCGCCCGCGTACTAAAATTACTATAAAAGGAGGTTCTCAGTTAGACTTGTATGTTTGTATGTACCTTGCTGAACCGATTTATATGCGGTTTTCGGAAAAGTATTTGTTACACTCTGTAGGTTTCGGTATATCATGTTTTGGTGAAGGTGGTTAATTTTTTTTTTCTTAAATAAATGATTGCAATAATTGTTGAATTGTTATACCAGCAACGACTTACTATGTACTACGAAGAGATTATGATTAATGCAGATTTCTACTCTTAAATAAAAGCTTTTCCCCGCAACTTCGTCTGCGTGGAATTAGAAATCAGCCTCCTTTTTACCCGCTTAAGGAATGACTTCAGGGATAACAACTGTTATATATCGTTCCCCAGAACTCAAACTATCTCCATACCAAATCTTCTAAATAGGCTCAGCGGTTATTAATTCCGCATACAAATTTTCAACCCACAGTTTCACCCCCTAAAGCGGTATTTTCGGTATAAAACCTATCCTATATTGTTTCCCGGGACTCAAACTATCTATGTAGCAAGTTTTATCTCCATCATCTGTTCAGCGGTTAATAATTCGCCATACAAACAAGCAACCCCTTTTCTACCCCTGTAGGGTTAATTTTCGGAATAAAAACTACCCTATATTGTTTCTCGGGACTTAAACTATATCCACAACTTTTATCTAAATCGATTTGCGGTTAAAAATTTCCCATACAAACTTCCAACCACCTTATGGGTTGATATTCGGGATGAAAACTACACTATGTCATTTCCCGGGATTCAAACTATCTCTTTACCAAGTTTCATCTAAATCGGCCCAGCAGCTTAAGCGCGAAAAGGTAACAGACAGTTAGACAGGCATACTTTCGTATTTATAATATTCAATTCTAATATTAAATCTATGTACCAAGTTTCATCTCAATCGTCTTCTCAGCGGTTAATAATTCGCCATATAAACTATCAACCCCTTTTATACCCCTCTAGGATTGATTTTCGGAATAAAAAACGTCTATATTGTTTCTCGGGAATCAAGCTATATCCATACCAAATTTTATCTAAATCGGTTCGCGGTTAAACATTCTCCATACAAACCTCCAACCCCCATTTCACTCCTTAAGGGTTGAATTTCGCGATATTAACAATTTTATGTTCCTTCCCGGGACTCAAACTATCTGTATACCAAGTTTCATCTAAATAGGTTCACCTGTTAAAAAATTGCCATAAAAACTTCCAACCCACTTTTCACCCCCTTAAGGGTTGATTTTCTGGATGAAAGCTACCTAATGTTATTAGATTGCAATTTCGTACAAATACTTTCAAGAATTTTCATGTCCACAATATTAAATTTCAAAATCGATGCAATTTTCGTAATTAACATCCCACAATACCATAAAATCGACACCCATATTGATATTTAGACATTTCAACCCCATCGCACCTCAACATGGCGGATGGTATTTCACGTTCGCTACGTTGGTTTTAAAATCGTTATTGTTTTCGTAATCAACGACCCGATAAACCATAGAAACAATACCCATGTTGATTTTCAGACTTTGTGACCACCTTTCCCTCTTTTTGCGGTTGAATTTTCAAAAAACCTGAAACACATATTTACTCATTTATCGTTAGGAGTACTCCTGTGAAGTATCAAATAAAATAGTCTAACTAATCTTGTTTCGCCATACAAACTTTGAACCGCCATTTCATCCCCTTAGCGGGTTAATTTTGAAAAATCCTTTCTTAGTGCACCCCTAGACCTTATAAGGAACCTACGTGCAAAATTTGGAATCTCTAGAACCAGCGGTTTGGGCTGTGCGTTGATATGTCAGTCAGTCAGTCAGTCAGTTTCTTCTTTTATATACTTAAAGACATAGCTGGGCATTAACTCGTTAATCCGTTAATCGTTAATTAACGAAGTTAACATTTTGATTAACGGATTAACTTTTAAGTTAACTTTTAAAAATGTTAACGGACACGTTAACTTCCGTTAATATGCAGAAGTCCGTTAATCGTTAATCCAATGCCTACTATTTACCGCACGGCACCGCGGCACGGCGCGAAAAACAGGTTCAGACAAGTATGAAACGAACGACAAGTGCCGGGCGGCGCGTGGCAGCGAGTGAAACAAAAACAAAACTAGATATATTTTGCCGGCGCGTGCGAGTGAGAAAACTGCGAAGAGATTTTCCACAGGTAAAGACATTTTAACACCAAAACGAGCCTCGCTTTCAGACGAGAACTTCAACATGTTAATGTTCATGAAGGGGAATATGCACCTTAACCTTATGCCCAACGATTAAATTACACATTTGAATTATACAAGTATTTTGTTTTGTTCCTATCCTGTTAACTTCCAGAACCTTAACCAACAGGTTTTATAAGTTCACTAATACAAAGATATAAAAATGCAATTTTACACATATTAACGGATTAACGATTAACGTTAACTTGCGTTAATTCTTCCGAAATGTAACGCTTTAACGTTTAACGAAGCTAAATTTTTTTGTAGCGGATTAACGATTAACGAAGTTAACTATTTGATTAACGGTGCCCAGCTATGCTTAAAGATAGAAGATAAAACATCCCTCGCCGATTAATAAAAAAAACTAAAAATTATTAAAAAAATGAGTAATAGCCTCCACAAATGAAAATAAAAACACTCTAAATTAAATCAATCTGCAACCAAAACACAGTGTGCACCATGCCTTATGACATAAAACGCGGACCCTGTGAGGATCTGTTAAAATGCTTCGAGCAACTACTGTTGCGTACAGTTGTACTTACGGACATCACAAGTTTATTTCACCTAATCCTGTTCAAAACATACATAATTACTCATTTAAAGAGGATTAACGCTTAGGTTAATAGACAAACTAACTTATTCTAATAGCCTAGACAGAAATATGGCTTAATCGTATAATAAATGTACGATTCAAAATCAAATACGCAAAATTTTCATCACTAGACTTAATTTGTTGCAAGAATTTATCACATTATATTTAAATTAGTATTGAAATATATGCTTTATCGTATGGAGCAGTAAACAAGGAATAATTTGATATACAATGCTAATTAAAATATGCGAAATTGAGTACTGACGGCATTTTTTGAATGACTAGCTCCCTCGCTGACATACCGAACTTTGACAGTCACCAAAACAATAATCTGAAGTTTGTAAAAATGTTCCACAGACTGCGGTTTTTATTTTTTTTAATGTTGCCACATTAATCCTCTGCCTAACTAAGTCATCAGAAAAGCGCTCTTCACACGTTGCACATAGATATCATTTAAAAACCGTTGGTACTCCAACTCGCAACTAGTGTTGCGAGAGCACTTTGCGTTTTGACAAAATGCAACCGTAGTTGCGCAGGGCACGTGAGTGGATAAATAATTTTGTTAGTACAAATTAAAGGCTGTCATGGAACAAAAACTAAGGAGTCATTTAAGTCATTTTTTTTTATATTTCTGTATGAAAACTGTCTGTCGTAAAATTAAATATTTTTATGTAAGATTTCCTCGAAATCTGCTACGACGTGCAGAATGGACTGCTATTATAGTACGAGACAGACGTGACGCATTATTTAAACCAAGCCGCACAGGTTTTGTGTGCTCCTCTAATTTTCCTGTTTCCGTGATACGCGACTAGGAAAGGCTTAACTGACTTACTACAAGTGAAATCTGAATCAATTTAAATAAGTTTATCATTTTCCAATACGCCTCTGAGCTCATATAAAAATATAATGGGTCATTTTAAACATACGTCACGTCAATGACATCGTCGGCGTGAGCAGAGAAACCAATTTAAATGAACTTTTTTGATGAAAAACAATATGTAATTTAAATTATTAATAATAAAGTACATAATTAATCTAAGCAAGACTCCATTGCACTCGTGTCCGATGCGATGTTATAACGTCAAATGAACGTCAGGTAATATTTTATGGCATTTTTCTTTAAAGGTGCGACCACACCGCTGCTTAAAATACGGTGACGCTACAGAATCGCAGTGACGCATAGTATCCGTACCGTTTTTATCGCAAGCCCTCCACACCGCTGCTCAAAATACGGTGACGCTACGGAATCGCAGTGACGCATCGTATCCGTAGCGTTTTTATCGCATGCCCTCCACACCGCTGCTCAAAATACGGTTTGGAAGGTTCGCGTCAAAAATATTTCGTATGGGTCACGTCACTCACTGCGTACACGTTGCGTCTGCGTATTTTGAGCAGCGGTGTGGGGACCATGCGTTAAAGTTGTGACGTTTACGGCACGTCATTGCGATTCCGTACCGTCAGCGTATTTTGAGCAGCGGTATGGGGGGCATGCGATTAAAACGGTGCGGATACGATGCGTCACTGCGATTCCGTAACGTCGCCGTATTTTAAGCAGCGGTGTGGTCGCACCTTAAAGCTTTAATACAACCTTAACGATATAAAATAATTAGCGCTGGCCAGTTAAAAAAATGTACGGGCCATATTTTCAGTAAATCTTGTTTGAGTCTGTACTTTTGAGTCTGTACTCTTCTTATTTTTCTCGATGGATGCAATTCTCTGATTTGAAAAATAGAGACTTTAAATCTATACATCTTTGGCCAAAGAAATGAAATCTTGAAACGTCGCCTTTCACGCTCTTATCTTTACAGTTCAAATCTTAACCTATGATTGTCTTTTTCATATCATATACGTGACAGATAATTATTACGAATGTTTCGCAATCACAGATAAATGAAACAGCGCTACATGTGTGAAAGAGATAAAGATAACGATAGCGGACTGTCAGTGTCTGACTTTGTCAATTTGACCATTGCCATGGCCAATACTCCTACTTTAACAGTGGCACAAAAGAGTGTCTGTCAACCTGTGGACTGCGACCCACTGTAAGGCTGCGTTTCCACCAGAGATGAGCGAGGTTAATCACTAATAGAATCACTTCATTTGTTTATCCTCGCACAACGCAGCTGTAGGATTGGTTCTTAAGAAACACATTACTCGCAACGCATCCTTGCTCATCTCTGGAGGAAACGCAGCCTAAAGGATGGAGTTGTCTATAAAATTCTTAAGTATAGAAGAAAAAACTATACTGGTACAGAAGTACACACAAACACACACTTATTACACAAGGCTCGTCACGTTTTGAAAAACATGGAAAAAACTCATTATAGTTCATATAGACAATAGATGTTAGATAAACTTGTACATTAATTCATAAGATGTATGTTAATGTGTCGTATCAAAGGGCAGAGTTTCAAGATTTCCTTATTTTAAAATATAGCAAAGACTGCTTGACTATATTATATTTATTTACTCGTTTAATACCTTTGAACAGAATTAGCAGAATGCTAGTATGATTGTGTTGGTACATATCCCAAGTTAATAGTACATATCCCAAGTTAATAGTACATCCCTTGAGCCTCGCATAATATAAAAACATCTATATTTTATTTGACTATAATACATAAAATAAATATAATCACATTAATTTAATATATCATTTAAACACGTGTTCTTAAAAAATGTCCACCACATAAGCGCCTTTAGCCAAATGGCTTTTTACATACATTGTCTTCATCTTTGAGCACTAACAGTGCCAGAAATCGTTAAGACGGCGGGCTACCGACTCAAAATGGAGACCTAGGCCCTCCAAAACAAGTTGCGCGTAGTGACTGAATGCACGTGATTTAAACCGTAAACTTTTATAGTCTTAACAACTGTTCAGAGTAAATGTCGATATTAACATGCCCCAATGATTATTAACAATGACTATACTTAAATATTTTGTTTCAAACACCAGGGAGTAACTCATGCGGAATACCTACAATCCATATCTGTAAGTTTGTCCCAGTAAAAAGTGCCGGTCGTTAGAACTAAGGTTGTGTACCAGAATACAACTGAATAGGTTTGAAACTTTCCTAGTTAGCATGCTGTTTGTTATTTGAAATAAAAGGAAAAAGTTAGCGAGTGTGTATTCTCAAAGACTTTGTCAGTACAAAAAAAATGCATCAAACAAACAACACGATAAAAGGGGCAATGGAGCTTGAAACTTCGTTAAGAAGGGTTTTAGAACGGTTCAGAGAGTCAGGTGGTACAGAGACAGAATAAAAAAAAATAACATTTAAGCAGCTTTACAGAAGAATCCTACCACGAAACAACAAACGGAAACTAAAAGCGGATCCAGCATGTATTCCAAAATGATCATGAAAAAATATTGTGTTGTTATGGATGACGAAACATACGGAAAACTAGACTTTAAATCAGTTCCAGGAAACCACTATTATTCTGGCAGTGATAGAAAAACTGTCGGTGAAGAGTATAAAGTCACCAAAATGGATAAATTTGCTAAAAAAGTTCTTGTGTGGCAGTCGATCTGTTCATGTAGCAAACGCAAACCATAAATGGTTATACATTCCTGATTAATGCCATCAGAAAACGATTTTTGCCGTTCATATATGACGACAATACACCTGTCCTGATTTGGCCACTTGTCACTCACTATACAAAGAGTGCAATAGAGTGGTTTAAATTGAAAGATATCGATTACCATTATGTTTATGAAAAACACCAAAATATATCAAATGAAGCTTCCAAATTAATCACATGATGATGTGCAAAAGTTAATGGCAGGGGTTAAGGCAAAATTAAGAAGTTTCTGGGTGGACAAAACTTAAACTGATAGTTATGTTGTATTGTAAAATTTGTTGAATTTTATTATTGCGTAAGGATTCCTATTGCGGAAGTTAATACGCGTCATTTTTTGCCGGGACGAGGTTTACGTTAGGTATTTATGAGTTTATGACTAAGCCCAAAAGGTAGTAAAATTCCTGGATCTCCCTCATTTTCAACATCAGACATACTTACTATATGAATGGGGCTATATAGCGCCATCTAAGGAGGCAGTCAAATGTTTTTTTGTTTAATGACTAAAAATTTTATAAAAACAAATCTTTGCACATACAAAAACATCCACAACCCTGACAGAAAAAAAAGCTTCAGTTTAGTAATTCCATTGTTCACATGAAATAATCAGACTAAAATAATTTGTTGCTGCACCAACCTGTGTGTTTTGGAAGTAATGCCTCCACAGTGGTCTGATTTTGTCTTGGCCGCCGACATCCCACACGGTGAAACTGATGTTTTTGTATTCTACAGTTTCCACATTGAATCCTGAAAATATTTTATGCCTTGTGAGTTATAGTAGGAAACAAAATATATAGCCAAAATTGTTCGTACCATCCTGGCATTTTTACGAGGACTTTGAGGGGGCTTAGCACCAAATTGTAATTTTTTATTTAATAGATATTTTCTAGGATTATATTAGAGTGGAGGGGGTCAAAAAAATTGTAAACATGCTAAAGCTCAATAAGTTTTCCTTTATAGTTAAAACTTGTATGAAAAGAGTGAATTCTGTGAATAAAGTAATCCAATGGGAATCAAATTAACGCACTGCCACAGCTATATTATTCAAATTATACATGTGAAATGCACAATGTGTGTTGCCAGTACCAAACATGTATCTGGGAAGTTTATAAAACTAACTAAGAATGTGCCACAGGCTTACCATATTTTCAAAACATTGTAACATGTGACATACTTTTTAAAATATCTTTGAAATTCACTTGATAACTTGAAATAAATTTAGTTGCTAAATTTGGTCAGAGGTATTTATATCTAGTGTTTTTATAACTGAATTAAACAGATGAATTTTTAAGTAATGAAAGAGTAAAAGAGAAAACAAGTGAAAAGACTGGCTCTAAATATACTATACTACTATATTTAGAGCCAGTCAGTCCGCCAGAATATACTGAAAAATGCTACAAAAACTTTAAATATGTCAGTAGTTGGGTAAAGGTGCCATTTGCAGAAGGCATTTATAATGTACAAATTCAATATTGTATGTGAACAAAAAAGTGTAAGCACCAACTGCCAAATGATACCTTTTTCTGAAAGTGTCACAAATATTGTGGTTAGCTATGTGGCAACTATGGTATCTGGCAACTATGTGGCAATTTCACAGATTTCACCGGTAACTTAACTTGAAGTAATCTAATTAGTTATTATATAAACAATTAGTACATTAGTATTACAACAGCTGGATGATGTTGATAACATATTGAAATGTTTAAAAAATGAAACCACTGATCCAAATTATATAGTTGTCAAAAAGTACAATGTCCATTATGTAGGTTAATTATATCTACACTTCCTGGGTCAATTACATGTGAATAATAGGATAATTCAAATTTAAAAGATAACACAAAATGAGATGCTTAGTTTATAATGACTAATCCAAGAAACTAATTGAGGTTATCAATCAACATATGTTAAAGAAGCAAGTTGTTTATAACTAGTTGTGTACATACTCACCAATAGTTGGGATTGTTGTAACAATTTCGCCTAGTTTCAGTTTGTACAGAATTGTGGTTTTACCAGCGGCGTCGAGACCGACCATCAATATTCTCATTTCCTTTTTGCCAAATAGGCCTTTAAATAAATTTGCAAACATATTCCCCATTTTTCAGCCTTGTATGTGTTCTGTAAGAGAAAGTATTATTGAGTAAAAAGTGAGCCTCTGTGAGTCATCCTTCCATCATACACGTTAATCAATGATAGTGACATGGCAGTTGCTGGATTCCCACATAGAAAGGCAGGCTAAATCTATGATAAAACACTTTGTTTTCCTCGACTATACAGAGTTAGAAAATTTTCATATTGCGTTTCATTGAAAATGACCTTCGGGAGAGCGTCAGCCCTTACACTTCCAACAATGATTGACTAGCCAACACCGTTGTTGGAGCTGCGGTCACCACCCTCGGGTTGTAGCGTCGTCATAAAATCACTATTACTGTTCACTGACTATAAATTGATTATTGAGGCACTAATAAAGGTCAAAACTAAGTAGTACTTACATTTTCACACCAAAATACCTTCACTAACGACAAAAAACGCTATACTTAAAATGAAATCTCAGAAATCCGCTGGATGTCAAAATGGCGGCGAACGTGGAAGTTATTCGTGCTTATGCCACGTATCGTAGAAAGTGGCCAGGAGCAATAACGTTTACGAAAACTTAATTTTGATTTTAATTTTAATCATCAAGCATGCAAAATTGAATTAGACCGATACGTTGCTGTAGAAGAAATAAAATAATTGTAATGCAACGAAGGCTCGAATGCTCGATTCCTCTGTTACAATCTTAAACTGTAGCGTTGTTTTGACTAGCTTGGACTAGTTAAAATGGCTCAAACACACCTACATTGCTGCCATATACAAAATTTCCTACGATTTGTAGATTTTATGGGCCTCACATATCATTTTACTTTAATTACCATTATGTTTATGATAAACGTTTCAATCCAAATCACAATTCATATATAGAATCAATTTAGTACTGGAGCCCGCCTTACTGTAAATTTACCAAAACTTACCGCTTGGCTTCCATATAGCGTTGTAGAGCCCATCTCGGAGATCAAGAAAACATAAGTCTTAAAGATCTTAAATGGGCGCTATGTATGGCATGATTGGCATGACGTAAAATGACGTTAATGTTTCAACGAGCTTACCGCTCCAAATTTTGAAACACGGTAAAGCCCGCTTCAAGTACCTAACCTACATATCAAATTTAAGACCATTCCGGTGGGTGCATAAGATTTTAAGACCATTTTGAGAAATAATCGAAACCATACGAAAAATAGCAAATAACTTTATTCAAAAATGCCCGGCAAGGTTGACTTTTACGGTTAAAAACTAGGTGGCGAAGTGCCTAGTTTATGGTCAAATAAAAATTAAAAAGGTACGGAAATTGCAGGCTCGATTTCGCGACATAAATGTTGCATACAAATTCCATTTTTGTCGAGGTACAAATTTTTTTTAAAAGTTCAACAGCCATACAAAAATAAAGGCAAAGGTCCTAAACAGCCAAAACACAACATCGGTATTTGTTATTTATAATGTTGGTACCGCGACTTTTTAGTTATCTCAAATAGCTTACGGTAAATTCAGAAGAAAAATACACTTCAAACTTTTTAATAAAAATATATAAAGGCGGCAAAGCTGAGCGTGTACCGCGAACATAGAAAATTATTGTTTCGAATAAATCTGTCTCTCTCGCTCAAAATGAGAATTTAAACGGACTCCTAAAGTCGTCCGTTTAAACGTAATACTCAGCCGTCAATGTGCTACTTCACCTCCTCGTCAATAATGTACTATTAAATTCGTTTAAAAATTCATTTAAATGGTATAACTATAAACATGTCTAAAGCCTGACAAGAAATATATGATTATTGTCAAGAGGGCGCTATTACTCTCATTTATATGGCAACAGTTCAGTATAGTCATAGAGCTCTATGATACGGTGACATCTTGATTTGTTTACCTGTCAGCTCTGATGTCAATTTGAAAATGTTTCACAGCGAAATAATTTCATTTCCCGAGCGTATTATTTACAGCAGTTTATTATATACACTATTTACAATGTTCCGCTCTTGACTATGGACAATTTTGTGATTTTTCGTCGTTTATTATTTAATTCTCATCACTTCATTATTATTCAATTAAACTGCCACAATGACAGTGACAGCATGTCATGCACTTACATGCATAATCATTCTGTCATTAAAATTATTGCTAGTGTAAGAAATTAGTTCCAAAGAAATTCCGCAACATGGCGCGTGATCATATATTTCTGGTCAAGCTTTACATACGTCATAACTAAGTGTCTCATACGCGGCCAAAGGCCTAGATTCCGCCGAGCGCCGCTGACCGCGACGGCGCACCGCAGTCCTGCCAGCCATTGACAGCGTTGCCGTGACAGACATTTGTTATTGTGTTTTGTGTTATTTTATTATTAGTATTATTTAGTATTGCTTTTTCTTAAGTGTTTTGATGTAAGTAATTCCATTATTAAGCTTATACATATTTTATAAATGCTTGCTGCGACCCAACCCATCTAGACCGTCCACCAATGCCATTTATGCACAAAATCTTTCGAAACTTCCCGCGGTCTTAATATACATTTTTCCAAAAAACACAGAATTTGCTTGTCTCAAAATGTGCCTGCTTGCGCTGTCACTGGTCCAAACCACACACCACCCCCGATTAATAACCCATCAGATTCAAGTAACTTGCACCTGGAACTTAGCCACCTTAAACTTAACTTCCCCGTTATCAAAAGGATTCCACGCGGCGCTAGGATTACCGTCGCTACCCGCCTGTCTTACTTAATTGACCAATATGTAGAAGTGAACAGTTTTGATAGTTGGCGCAATCTCCTAACATCCGCGTACCATACTTTACACGCTACCGATCACAAAGAGATATCGCTAACACAACAAATTAAAAACAACTGCTCTACCTCTTCTATATTACCCACTAATCCAATACCAAAGATTAGCAATAACAACGGCGATTCACCATCATTTAACTTTGCAAAAGCTGTCGAAGCTAAAATCAGCGACGGAGATCTCAAAGGCGCCGCCCGCATATTGTTTTCCAGTGACACTTTATCGCCCGACACGACCGACACCCTCTCGGCCCTGTGCTCAAAACATCCCTCAGCCCCCTCTAGTCCTCCATTCTTAGATCCGCCAACTGTTATTCAAGACTGCCTACAAATCGAACAAAAACATATTACTGATGCTATTGCCGACTTCAAAATCGGATCTGCAGCCGGATTAGATGGCATTTCCCCTCAACATTTGAAAGATCTCACTGCACATGGTGCTGGTGATGCCGGTATAAAATTGGTCAAATCCTTAAATAACATTATAAACCTCATGTTGAGTGGGCGTATAAATCCAGACATAGTGCCTATTATCTATGGAGCCAACCTGATAGCTCTCACTAAAAAAAACGGCGGTGTAAGACCGATAGCAGTTGGCACGACCCTCAGACGTTTAGCGTCCAAATTAGTTGGCATATAGTTTCAAAATTAAAGCGAAAATTTGAACCGGTTCAGCTAGGCTTTGGAACAAGAGGTGGCTGCGAAGCCGCAGTTCATGCCCTCCGCACCTTTCTCAAAACTGATCATTGCCAAGTTTTATTAAAAATAGATGTCAAAAATACATTCAATTCGGTAAACAGAGACACCCTGCTGGCTGAAATTAGGAATCATATCCCAGAAGTTTACAATTATCTACTACATTGCTACGCAGATCCCACTAAATTAATGTTCCGCAACCATGAGCTGTCGTCAAAAGTTGGATGCCAGCAGGGTGATCCCCTCGGGCCGGCCATTTTTAGTTTAGCGATAAATCCCATTATTCAAAATTTAACCTCGAAATTTAACGTTTGGTATTTGGACGACGGCACCCTAAGAGAAGACATAGATACAGTACTTTCCGACCTGTCAACCCTCACAACCAAATTGAAATCTATTGGACTTGATCAAAATCACAGTAAATGCGAACTTTACACGCACAACACACCCTTAAATCATTTAGATACTATTAACAAATTTAATATTTTAACACCAAATATTAAATCTGTCACTAAAGATTCCCTTAGCCTCCTAGGGACTCCAATTTTTGACGATTTTCTTCCTGTATTTATAAACAATACAATAGCAAAATTCCAAAATTGCGCCGACCGTCTACTAGAAATTAGCCCCCATTCAGCGTTATTCGTTCTTAAATTCTGTCTTTTTGTCCCAAAATTAACATACATGCTTCGGTGCAGCCCCTTTTGGAAACATAAAAATTTACTAACGTCTATAGATGCGTTAGTCCAAACCCACTTGGAACTTATTCTAAATTTAAAGCTCACCGAACAATCTTGGCTCCAAGCATCCCTTCCCGTCCGGTACGGCGGGCTCGGGGTGCACAAAATTTCCAGTGTTGCACTGCCAGCATTTCTATCGACTGTTCACAGCTCTGGTGATCTCGTAGGTAAAATCTTGAGGGCTCCGCCCACAAACTATGAGATATCAGACTTGAACGACGCTAGAAATGCCTGGCTGTGTGCCTGCCCGGGGCAAAATTTTCCATTTAACCTCAAATCACAGAGGGGCTGGGATGATATTTTGTGTAAACTAACCTACACCTCTCTTTTGGACAATAGCTCAGGAGCCGAACGCGCGCGACTGATGGCCGTGGGCTGCAAGGACGCTGGCCACTGGCTAAACGCTTACCCTTCGCCTAATACAGGTACCCATTTGGCAGCAAATACCCTCCGACTGGCGGTCGGGCTGCGTTTAGGGGTCCCAGTATGCGCGCCCCATAAATGCCTCTGTGGTAATGACGTTGACCGACTGGGGCACCACGGACTATCCTGCCAACGTAGCGCGGGCCGCTTCTCGCGTTACGCCGCCTTAAACGATATAATCCGTCGGTCTCTTGCCACCGTCAACGTACCTGCAATACTGGAGCCTACCGGTATAGCCAGAGACGATGGCAAGAGACCCGACGGCATGTTACTGATACCGTGGAGGATGGGACGTGTGCTCGTGTGGGACGCTACCTGCGTGGACACGCTGACGCCGTCCCATCTCCACGGTACCACACACAAAGTAGGCGCGGCGGCGGAGGCGGCTGAGGCCCTCAAAAGACGAAAATACAGGAGTCTCGACGCCAACTACAACTTTGTTGCGTTTGGAGTCTTGGTCCGTGGGGCCCAGCAGCACAGAAACTATATCGAGGGTTGGCTAAACGGCTGGTCGACGTAACCGGGGATAAACGAGCTGCAGCTTCCTCGCTCAACGTATAAGCATTGCGATCCAGCGAGGAAATGCTGCCAGCATCCTCGGCACCATGCCACAGGGGCCAACTTTAGATTTAGATTTTTAGTTTTAGATTACTTTATTGTAGGGTTTATTTTATAAGTATACAGGGTGGTCCAAACCTTGACGTCAAAAAATTTTTTTTAGATACCTCTCGTCGTGGGCTATCAGAATAAACCCCATGTATGTTAGCCGATTTTTCGTAGTTTTCGAGTTCTGAATTTTTTAATTTTTAACTTTTGTTAAGAAGTTCCGGGTGAAGCAATTAATTTATAAAAAAAAACTATTGAACTTTTTTGATTTTTTTCTTTTTGTAGCACAACCCTTAATAAGCGGCGCAGTTGCAAAAAAAATCAGTATCCTCACTTGGCTGCGAGTTGGAAAAAAAAAGACAAAAGTGAAAGTTTTATGTTCAAGCATGTCAAGCTTAGATTTTGCGCTTAAATTAAAAAATTACAAACTATTTCAAGGACTTTTGGTTATTTTAGAAACTGCTAGACCCTAAGTCTTTTAAAGGTAAAAAAAAGTGACACTTAATAGGTAGTCATAATTGGACAGAGTCGTCGGTTAATCAAAATGATGCTTGGTCAATCACATGTCACAACATTGAATTCTCGTGGTACTTTCTGTAGTTGTTTAACGTTAGGAATAATAAAAAAAAAAAAAAAATTAAATGAATTACTTATTTGGGAACTTTCCACCTCAGTTCCTTTGACCGGCGACTCTGTCCAATTATGACTATCAAGTGTAACTTTTTTTTACCTTTAAAAAAACTTAGGTTCTAGCAGTTTCTAAAATAACCAAAAGTCCTTGAAATCATTTGTATTTTTTTTATTTAAGCGCAAAATCTAAGCTTGACCAGCTTGGTCGTAAAACTTTCACTTTTGTCTTTTTTTTTCTAACTCTCAGCCAAGTGAGGATGCTGTTTTTTTTTGCAACTGCGCCGCTTATTAAGGATTGTGCTACGAAAAGAAAAAATCAAAAAAGTTCAATAGCTTTTTTTTTTATAAATTAATTGCTTTACCCGGAACTTCTTAACAAAAGTTAAAAATTAAAAAATTTATAACTCGAAAACTACGAAAAATTGGCTAACATATATGGGGTATATTCTGATAGCCCACAACGAGACGTATCAAAAAAAAAATTTTTGACGTCAAGGTTTGGACCACCCTGTATAGTTTAGTGATATTTTTAAGTCCTAATATGTAATTTTTTTATAGTTAATAATTAAATGCTTTTACTACAGTGTCCCATAGTTATAGGATATGCCATAAAAGTATAATACAATAAGTCAGCAAATTTGAAAATTCGTCATAGCAGATTGCATAGCAGTACATATTCTCAGTGCACTTAACTCGACGCTTGTGTGCTAAAACGGCTAGTAGACATGGCAATTTGTAGGGCCCAACATGTTGTGTTAGGAGGTGTAATAGGAGGTTGGGCCTGTAGGGAGCTGAAGGAGGGTGAGGGATAGGCAAGGTACACAACATGTTGGGTCCTACAAATTGCCATGTCTAATAGCTGGCGACATCAGCGACTGGTATAAAACGCCTATAAGCATCACGTCCTGTTTTCTGAATCATTGTGTTATTTAGCCAAAATACTGTGTGTGACTTAAGTAACTGCTATGACGAATTTTTAAATTTTTAGACATCACTATGAACTATGAGCCACTTTTCCAGGATTTTTTATAAAGGGTTTAGCAGGCTAAGGAAGGTCGTGTGGCCCCTGTGAGGAATAGTTGAATTGGTAAATGTCAATTGTTTGTCGCCTCATAACTAGTAATCACTCCAACTTTCAGCCCTCTATCTTGAACTGTCACAGAGATAATGTCAAAAATTTATTTTTTTAACATTTTTTTTTCAAACTCGTATGTCTCCTAATCCATAGCAGCTAAAGCATTGAAACAAAATCACAGCTACGTAGTTTGAGTGGGAGTATACCCTATAATTTTATTAATATTTTATACGTGAAAAATAAAAGAAATAAATGTCAATTTATTTTTTGACAGCTCTTTCCAACACGTTTTTTTGAAAGTACAATTATGAAAAAAATCATATAAATTGCTTATAGTATTAGTTACTAGCATACAAAAACTCAATTGATTATATTTGGTGCAACATACTGTAAAAAAAAACTAACGAAAGTATTCAAGTATCAAGAGTAGGCTTCTGAACTGAAACTTCGTTTTTAAGTTTTTTGTTTGATGCCTGCTAGGCACTAGACAAAGGGTGTATTGTTTTTAATTTGACGTATGACTGTCAAAAAAGATCACTGAACTACTGCTGTGTTAGCATTTGTAACTAATTTTACTAACTACTAAATCAACGAAACGACGGATGTGCTATATGTTTATTATTTTATAAACAAAATTAATTGGTTTCATTATAGTACACGTAGAGGTGGAGAAAAACAAGTCACATCTTGTGCACTAAATTTATTGTTAAAAAAATATTTATAATCACTTTTTGGACAATTAAACCTAATAATATTGATGCTTAAATAACCTTTATAACCTACCAGCATTTCCATTACATTTTCTCCACAAGTTAACTTCGATTTTTATCACTCACTTCACTCTCACAAAATGTCAGAAACAAGTGCAGTAAAAAGTTCAATTGAGGAATTGTCCGAGACATTCAAGAAGACGATGGCGCAGTTCCAGAAAGATCTCGACAACGCGGGCACCACTAATCCAACAGTCGCTGCTGTGGCTTCAAAGTTTGACTTTTTCAAGGACTTTGTTGTGAGGTCTCTCGATGCCTTGCAGAAGCAGGTGGAGCTTGTCACTCGCCAGGTGGACCACATTGAGACGCGCTCTCGCCGCAAGATGTTGTTAGTACATGGTATAGATGAATCTGATTCTGAGGACACAACAAATCTTGCGGTTAACAAACTGCAGGCCGTGTTAGAAGATCTTTCCGCAGCAGATATTGAGCGCAGTCATCGGTTGGGTGGTCGTGGAGGGCGCGGCAAAAAGCCTAGAGCCATTCTTGTCAAGTTCAAGGATATAGCCATCAGGGATGATGTATGGTTTGGCAAGGTGGCACTCAAGGGCTCAGGCGTCACACTTGGAGAGTTTCTCACAAAGCCCCGCCACAATGCTTTCATGGAGGCTCGTGAGCGTTTTGGAGTGCGCAACTGCTGGACCTGGAACGGCGACGTGCTTGTGCTGGGAAAAGATGGCGTGCGCCGCCGTGCTAACAGCGTCGCCGATGTGAAAGCTCTGTCGGTTGCGCAGGCGACGCCTACCGATGCCGACGCAGAGCATCCTGCCGCTTCGTCGGAACCTGATACTCGGCCCGTCCCCCAGGCTCCGCGAGCTAGGCAGCAGCGTGCAAAGAGGGAGACTGTGAAGGCGAAGATTCGATCGTAGAGTACTCGTACCTACTTTGTTTGTTTACTGTGTAGTGCTTTTCTTGTTACCGTGTTACAATTGACTTCTTAATTTTGTCGTGCAGCACTTATCTGTGTCTACCCTTTCTTTCTTTTTTGATTAATTTGTGTATCTTAACTAGTTTTCGTAATAGCATTTGCTTTGCTTTGACATTAACTTGACATGACAGGCGCTTTGACATGAACAGCCCAGTGTTGCCACTTGTAAATTATTGCGTTCCGTTTCTGCTATTTGTTGTTTTGTTTTTAATTTTGATCCATCCAGATATGCTGGCGGGTAGCTAAGGTACCTTAAATTAGTTTAGGGTTAGTAGATATATTATTTATTTGCTGCTGGCGGGTAGATTGTGGAGTTTTTGTTTAGTTTTTACTGTATATATTTTTATATTTATTGAATATTAGTATACACTTATTATATACTTATTATATTTTTAACTTTATATATATTTTTCAGATGCCTTTCAGTGATAACAGTGATCAGTATTTATCTTTTTCCTCCTTAGATAGTGTAAGTGAAGACAGTTTCCATAGTTTGCCTCCTTCGCTTCACGACATTCTGGAATCTCAGTTTAATGATGTACCTAAAAATTTTAACGTTGTGCATTTAAATGCGCAAAGTATTCCTGCACATTACAGCGATATGTTACTCTCTTTTGACATTAAGAACATTCATGCTATTTTAATTTCCGAATCGTGGCTCAGACCAGCTTTGCCTTCAACGTCTTACTCTTTACCTGGTTTCAATTTAATTCGGCACGACCGCCTTGGAAGAGGTGGCGGTGGAGTTGCGATTTACCTTCGTTCTTACATCCCCTATTCAATTGTTAATGTATCTGCCAGCTCTTCTACTTCTGATGCCGCAGAGTATATGTTTCTCGACGTTTCCCTCTCTCATTCCAAACTTTTACTTGGCGTTTTTTATTCCCCCTCCCTTCACGTTAATTACTTTGATTCTCTTGAGAAACTTCTCGAGGACCTTATGCCTTCTTATAATCATCACATTCTTATGGGAGATCTAAATACGTGTCTTCTGAAGGATGACAGTCGATCCCGGCGCCTTAAATCCCTGGTAGATGCATGCAATCTAACTATTCTCCCTTCAGACGCCACACACTATTTTCCAAATTGCTCGCCTTCTCTTCTTGATTTAACTTTAGTTTCTTCGACTTCTCATGTGTCTAAATTTGGACAATACTCCGCGGATGCCTTCTCATATCATGATCTGCTCTATCTCTCTTACAAAATTCGTCCTCCCAAATCTAAATCAAAAATTCTTTTGCAGCGCAATTTTAGTGGATTAAATGTGGAAAAGCTTCGAGATGACGCTTTAACAATCGATTGGAGCAGTATCGCTCGAGCGGGTTCGGTAGACGATCAAGTTTCTCTCTTTAATTCGCTCCTCATACAACTTTATGACGCTCATGCTCCTGTTCGTGCAATAAAAGTCAAGCATCTCCCTGCTCCTTGGCTCACTGAGGATATTAAAGCCCTTATAGAGAGGAAGAATCAATCTAAATCTAAGTATAAGGCTAACAACTCTGAGAAAAATAAACTTAAATATCATACCCTGCGCAATCGCTGTAGCACTATATGTCGAGATGCTCAGAGGCGTCATATTCACAGTTCTGTTGAAGATGGAAATCCAGCCAAAGTGTGGAAATTTTTGAAAGGTCTCGGAGTTGGCAAATCTCAACAGGCAACCAATTTAAACAATATTAGCGTTGACCAGCTTAACCAGCATTTTTCATCGTCCACCTGTTTCAGTGGTCCTAAGAAATCTAACTCACTTCATCATCTTTCATCACTTCCTGCCTTAGATTTCTCTTCTTTCTATTTTAGCCATTTCTGTGAGAGTGATGTTAGGAAGGGTATATTGAATATCACTTCTAACGCCGTTGGTGTTGACTGTGTTAGCCGAAATATGATACTCCCTCTCCTTGATTTGTTTGTTCCTATTATCACCGGTATTCTGAATTTTTCCATTTCATCAAGTACTTTTCCCAGTCTGTGGAAGGATGCCAATATTATTCCGTTACCCAAAAAATCCAACCCCAGTTCCTTCTCTGACTATCGCCCCATCTCCATTCTTCCTTTCCTATCCAAAGTCCTCGAACGGCTAGTGCATCAGCAACTAACTTCCTTCCTGAATAGAAATGACCTCCTAAACCCATTTCAATCTGGTTTTCGTCCGGGCCATAGTACTACCTCGGCTCTTGTCAAGGTTACCGATGACATCCGTTTGGGTATGAATGACCAGAAGCTTACAGTTCTTGCACTTCTAGATTTCAGTAATGCCTTTAACACGGTCGATTTTGACATTTTGCTCGCGTTCTTACAGTCTCTTAACATATCGGCTGCAGCGATTGACTGGTTCCGCAGCTATTTGGTTGGTCGTCGGCAAAGAATTAAACTAGATTCTTCGTGTTCTTCCTGGTGCAGCACATCAGCTGGTGTTCCACAGGGTGGTGTGCTGTCTCCTCTTTTATTTTCTATCTTCATTAATTCCATAACTCTTGATCTCTCCTCTTCGTATCACCTCTATGCCGACGACCTTCAAATATATTCGCAGGGTATGCATAGCGATCTCAATTTAGTTATAGAAGCCACGAATCTTGATCTGCTCCGCATATCAAATTGGAGTCAAAATTACGGTTTAAAAGTAAACCCCCTAAAGTCACAGGTAATTGTGATGGGTAGCGCTAAACAAATCTCCAAAATTGACTTTCTCAGGCTCCCTCCGATAGTCTTCGATGGTATCCAAATTCCTTTTTCCAACCAAGTGAAAAATCTTGGCGTAATCATGGATCGTTGTCTATCATGGGTGCCTCAGGTGAGTGAAGTGAGCAGGAAGATGTTTGCTGCCATAGGGTCTCTCAGACGGCTCCGGAATTTCCTGCCAAATGCTACTAAAATTGCGCTTGCTCAGTCGTTACTTCTCCCCATTCTTGATTATGCAGATATCTCCTATTTAGACCTAACCGAGGAGCAACTTAATAAGCTTGAGCGTATTCAAAATGCCTGCATTCGGTTCATTTTCGGATTACGCAAATTCGACCATGTTTCTAGTTTTCGTTCTCAACTCAAATGGCTCCCTATCCGTCACCGCCGTAACTCTCACATACTTTCTTTACTCTTTTCTATACTTTTTAACCCTGCAACTCCCCGCTACCTCAAAGAGCGTTTCTCTTATCTTAATTCTATTAGATCCTCTCAAAAATTGCTCCTAAAAGTGCCATCTTCATCTTCCAAATTTTATAATTGCTCATTTACGTTCCAGGCCGTTCGTTTGTGGAATTCTCTCCCTCTCAACATTAAACGCGCGCAATCTATTGGTAGCTTTAAATCGCAACTTAAGGAATACTATTTATCTCTTCCTTAGGTTTTTAAGTTGACACTGTTGTTTCTTATTGTGTGTATTATATATGTATATATGTACGTATATGTATGTTTATTTTGTATTTATTTAAGTATGTATATTCATATGAATGTGCTGTGTTATCTATTTCGTCTCTTTTGTTTCTATGCACCACCTACTGCTTATTGTTTTTCTCTAGTCTCCACTACCCAAAGGTTGTCTGGAAGAAATCGCTCATTAGCGATAAGACCGCCTGTTGTTACCTCTACCTAAATTTATCTAATTGTAAAATTTGTGCTTGTAACTGTATGAGGTGTGCAATAAAGAGTATTTATTATTATTATTTATTATTATTATTACACGTATTAACATAACGAAATAAATAACTCATTAGAGCAGATATCACAATATAAGTCACTTAGATAATGACTATCGTAATATTCGTCGTCCCAGGTATAGGACAATGTTATCCTGCAGTCATCGCAATATCCTTTTAACATAATATTTTCGTCAGAGAGCGATATCTCAATATCTGGTAAAGACTGTAAAAACAGTTGCTTCGCTATTAACCGTGGCAAGTTGAGCCGAAATATTTTTGATTTTATGATTTCCATCTGAAAGAATGTATATACATGAAGTTTCTGTTTTATTTTATTTACATTTAAAGCTTACTTTCGCCATTATGGAAAAATCGGACTCCTCTTCTACATAACGTGTTGTATATTCCCTTAAACAATCCACTATTATGTTAAATGTGCTAGCGTATAAACTAAGCGTTTGTCGATTCCGAGTAACATAACATTAGACATTATGATTTATTAGGTATGAGCTATCTTTAAATTATACAATACTATTATACAATTTATACGCTAGCACATTTAACATAATAGTGAATTGTTTAAGGGAATATACAACACGTTATGTAGAAGAGGAGTCCGATTTTTCCATAATGGCGAAAGTAAGTTTTAAATGTAAATAAAATGAAAAATAAAACAGAAACTTCATGTATATACATTCTTTCAGATGGAAATCATAAAATCAAAAATATTTGGGCTCAACTTGCCACGGTTAATAGCGAAGCAACTGTTTTTACAGTCTTTACCAGTATTGAGATATCGCTCTCTGACGAAAATGTTATGTTAAAAGGATATTGCGATGACTGCAGGATAACATTGTCCTATACCTGGGACGACGAATATTACGATAGTCATTATCTAAGTGACTTATATTGTGATATCTGCTCTAATGAGTTATTTAATTCGTTATGTTAATACGTGTACTATAATGAAACCAATTAATTTTGTTTACGTCACACCTGGCCATAACGTGAGTTTTGCCGCACGCTACGCGTACGGTAAAACTCGCATTATGGCCAGATGGAGACGTAAAATTGTGTACTCACCACGGGCAGTAAAAAAGAAAGCCCTCTATCGCATATTTACAACCCTCGCCTGCGGCTCGGGTCACAAATACCTGCGATTTCGGGCTTTCTTTCTTTTACAGTCCTTGGTAAGTAATGTACTATTATAAAATAATAAACATATAGCACATCCGTCGTTTCGTTGATTTAGTAGTTAGTAAAATTAGTTACAAATGCTAACACAGCAGTAGTTCAGTGACCTTTTTTGACAGTCATACGTCAAATTAAAAACAATACACCCTTTGTTGCTAGGCAACAAACATAAAACTTAAAAACGAACTTTCAGTTCAGAAGCCTACTCTTGATACTTGAATACTTTCGTTAGTTTTTTTTTTACAGTATGTTGCACCAAATATAATCAATTGATTTTTTGTATGCTAGTAGCTAATACTATAAGCAATTTACATGATTTATTTCATAATTGTACTTTCAAAAAAATTGGTTGTTTGTAAAGTAGGTTTACGATCGAGATGTTTACGTGATAACGTCTAACCGCTCGTGAGGATTCCGCGTGACAAGTTTCACGGAATGATTGGCAGCGCTCGAGATGAGACGGGAGATCGGTCCGTCTCTCTCTCGTTATACCTGCGATCGCGCTCGTGAGGTTTTGGTGTGACACAAGTTTCTGAACATGTCACCCGACTAAAACGATTTTAAAGACGTTATCACGTCAAAAACGTGTTGGAAAGAGCTGTCAAAAAATAAATTGACATTTATTTCTTTTATTTTTCACGTATTAAATATTAATAAAATTATAGGGTATACTCCCACTCAAACTACGTAGCTGTGATTTTGTTAGCTGCTATGGATTAGGAGATATACGAGTTTGAAAAAAAATGTTAAAAAAATACATTTTTGACATTATCTCTGAGACAGTTCAAGATAGAGGGCTGAAAGTTGGAGTGATTACTAGTTATGAGGCGACAAACAATTGACATTTACTAATTCAACTTTTCCTCACAGGGGCCACAGTCCTTCCTTAGCCTGCTAAACCCTTTGGATCAAATAATAGTTGCTGTGCTGGTAATATCAAGCGGAAACGGAAACGGGACATTCCTTGACAGTAATGTCATTTATGTCTGACATTGACATTGAAAATGTTGAATGTTGACATTTGACAATTACAATAGACAGACAGAGCAAGAGCACAGAGCAAATCGTCAAAATCAAAGAGAATATAACACTACGTTAAGAGTCAAAATCGCAGCGGATCGGTCGGACTAACGAAGAGCGATGCGATATGAAATATTAACCATACATGAGCATAGAATAAGTTATAAATCACAACACGTTTTCTGTTAATAGTCGGTAATATGGAGCTTCAAAACTGGCTGGCTCAGCCTCCTAAGTATACAACTTTTAGAATAAACAGTATGCGAGAATTTGATATCAAAACATTTGTAAATTACTTGGAAAACGTAAGTATTACCCATTTTTTAGAATAAATTGGTCTTATAATCTTAGAACTAATTCAAACGTTCTATTTCAGCAACGTGAAAGTTTAAAATTATTAGCATTACCGAAGTTCTACTGTCTTCAGCCAGACTGTTTGGTTGTGGAACAGTGGCTAACCGACGTTCGTCCGAGTGGTAACAGTGAGGTGATAGTAGACGCACTGTGCGCCGCCGCTGTACTGAGGGGTGCTCATGTATTTGCTCCGGGAGTAATGGGGCTTCCACCTGGTTAGAATTGTTTATACTGACATCAACATGGGTTTGTGAAAAAACACTGTTTGCATTAATATATAGCTTTATGATGATCGGATGGAGAGTAGAAGATTCCAGCATACCTATTGTTTTAATAATAATTATTAAATCAACTTTAAACACATCAGTATCCCATCACAACATGTATGTGATTTTGGTATAGGTAGTTAGCACTTAGCATGCACGGCTTGAAGCACTATAAATAACATCACATCCTTCCTGAAGGCACAGGTCAGACATGTCATACTACAATACTCATTTGAGTGCCTTTTGTGCATGGCACATTTGTACATGCTTCAATGTGTGCTTGCGTCATAGGGCATGTTTTCTGCTGTTGTAAATGACGTTTGACAATACACCAACATTTTGCTTTTTTATCGATGTGCTACCAACCTGACGGATTAGTCTACTAGTTCCCTACCAATCGGCTGCCGCGGGGTGAGGTAATTCTGTTTGGGGCAGGGCGTAGAGTGGCCATTCTGTATGAAATACTATTATTAATTCTATGCTCAAGGGGATGACAACAGCTAAATTTCGTTCCTATCTTAAGTGAAAGAGAGACACTTTGTAACAATTAGTATGGAAGCTCATTGACAATTCAGAAAAATAATAAATTTAAAACAAACCATGCATTAATCGTAAAATATACAATAATGAAGTTTTTATTATTATTGGAATTCTGTTCTTAATCTCCGACATATAAAGAAACTAAAGACTGTTTAAGGCTTTGAAATTATTTTCTATGGAGCCGATTTCTTCCAATTGTGTATCTAACTTATCAAAGTTCTTTAATATATAATGAATATTAACAGATATTATCCTTACTTTTCCAAGACAAATAAATATTATTAAAAGCTATTTAAGTAGAGTCAATTTCAATGTCATTGGCTGTTATCAGCCTCTTAAGCTAAGCAATTAGTTTAACTTGATAAATCTTCCTCTCTTTGCTTTTTTCTTCATTTCATTAATTTCCTGATTTTGAATTGCTAATGATTTCAGATACCAATTTACAGGTTGCAGTGTCAATGACAAAGTAGACATCTATGGTGACATTGAGGGCAAATGCAAGAAAGGACTAAAAGTGGAGTATATGGGCTGGAAAGTCTTTGTTGGCACTGGCTACTTGAAAATGCTTCGACATGAGCTATTTAATGATGGTATACCACCAAGGTAACTATTAATAATTTTAAACAAAAAAGAACCAACTTCACTTAGCATCCACCTTTCCAAAAGCAAATGCTCGAGCTGCTGTAAAAAATACTTAAATCACTATAGGTGTGCCTATAATAGTTGAAGAGTTCCCTCGTTTTCTCCAGGATCCCATCATCAGATCCTGACCTGGTTACAATAGGATCAACTGTGAAGTATACTCTTTCAAACAAAAAAATAATTTTCCAAATCGGTCCAGCCGTCTTCCAATAATTGGTGAACACACATAAAAAAAAAATAGCAAAAACAAAGATCCCGACGAATTGATAACCTCCTTCGAAATCTTGAAGTCGGTGGAAAAGCAATGCTTTCAATTTATATCCCTATTTTATTAGGTCGAAGTATTTGAACATTACTAGTCTAATAGGACTAACAATAAAGTAATAATTTCAATAACTCCCAACTTAGTTACCGTACAGTTTGCAATAATATTTCGCAGATCAAATCACTCGTAAACATCTGACACAATCTTATATTTTTGTGGCCCTGATTGTGACCATCGCCCACACTATTAACAGCCCATCAGTGGACCATATGCCTTTTGTAATAAGGTTCACCGGTGTACGGTCAACCAATTTGATTCCTAGGCCACTGTAGAACCTTGTCGTAATGACAGTTGCCCGTGGATACGTATAAACGTAACCTATTCGCTACCAAACTAGTAATTGTGACAAGGTTCTACAGTGGCCTAGGAATCAAATTGGTTGACTGTACAGTTAAGTGTTGCTGTTTGTACAAGTATTGCAAGATATTATCGCCTTCGACTGTAAAGACGTATTTAGTTTTTATATGAATGTCAACAATTATTAATTAATACTTATTAAAAAAAAACTTTAATGTTTTGTACAAATATTAACCAAACATTTACTTTGCTAATCTTAATTAACTATTATTTTCCAGTGGAATTGCCATAGAAGTTGCTCTGCCCGCTTCAAGACTACCAGTAATCAATGAGTCCATTTATCCCAAAGGAACTCTGGTTCTTCAAAATCTTCCATCAATGGTCTGTGGCTGGGTGGTGAATGCACAGCCCAAGGAGCTCATCCTAGACATGTGTGCTTCTCCTGGTAATAAGACTACACACTTAGCTGAAATGTCTAATAATAAAGTTAGTAGAATTACACTTTTTTTTAATGATTATATTTTTTGTAAAGATTTTTTTTTACAAAACCATGCGAAAACTGCCAAAACCGGTGGTCAGTCTTGCATCAATAAGTTAGTAGTTAATACTCGACACATTTTAGGTTGGCCCTATGGTGGACTGGTACAAAAAGAGAATGCCTAAACTAAAGGCATACAGTTTTGTTAAGTGCAACAAAATTTAAAATAAATATAGATAGCAGTTGGTTCTCATCAAGGACGATATAGACATGGATGGACAATATCCATACAACATCGCGTTACTTTTTTTTCAGGTTAAAGCATTAGCGTCATCTATCGGTTACACCAGACACTAAATCCTAGTTTCTAATACTTTGTTCGTCGCTTAACGCTGACAGAATAACTCGACTCCGACTCGACAGATGGTGCTGTGGCACTTCGTACCGAAAACAGACTTATAGCCTGAAGGTTCGAGGAACGCGATCTTGTATAGGCATCAAGGATAATTAAGACATGGATTGACAATGCCTATACAAAATCGCGTACAGGCTATACGTCTGTTTTCGGTACACAGTGCCACAGCGCCATCTGTCGAGTCTGGAGTCAAGTTATTCTGTCAGCGTTAAGCGACGAACAAAGTATTAGAAACTAGGATTTAGTGTCTGGTGTGACCGATAGATGACGCTAGTGCTTTAACCTGAAAAGAGAACGCGATTTTGTATACCCATACAAAATCGCGTTCTCTTTTCAGGTCCATCCATGGTTGTCCATCCATGTCTATATCATCCTTGGTTCTCATCATAATAATAAATTAACGAAATTGTTTTTGTTTTAGGCAATTATTATCGCAATAGATAAAACACCTCAAAAAGTGACGAGAATAAAGGATAACTGTGAGAAAAATGAAGTGACTTGCGTCAACGCGTATGCTTTTGATTCAACAAAGTGCCATTCTGAAGGTGGCACTACTGACGTCACCAACGGCCCTCCTTTTAGTTCAAATGTTTTTGACAAAGTGCTTCTTGATGGGCCGTGCAGTGGACTAGGACAAAGACCTCAGCTGGTTAATAAAATGACGGACAAGATGCTGCAGTCATACAAGTTTGTGCAGAGGAAGTTGATAGAATCCGTAAGTACAATTGCTAGGCGGCTTAGGCGTAACACACCTAGCGGAATTCAGCCCAAATCTCACGGGAATTCAGAAAACTACACAATATTCAGCCGGAAGGCGGAAATTTGTTTATGGGTTCTGGTTTTTTGTATGGAGCCCATAGGCAATTTTCCATAACGAATTCTCTATAATGAATTCCGCTGATATCAGGGTTGTATTTTTAAATACTTTTGCATATGACAACTTTTTGTTGCTATTAGGTACTAAAACGATGTTAGGTCTGACAAACGCACTACTCAAATGCAATTCAAGGCTATATATAAAGTACACTTGTTAAAATTTGCTTTATGTTTGCATGTGACACATCGGTGCTACATCAATATAAATGTGTTTATATAATGTAGGATTCACAACAAACGGTCAGTCTGCGCGCGTCTTACTAAATTGAACCTTCTATACATACAGAAGTTAGATTTCGTATTTAAACGACAATGTCAATGGTTGCAAGCAGTCACAAAGCAGCGCTGTCATATAAAGATGAACTTTATTCACTTTGTAGAAGGTTCAAAATATTTTGACGCCACTCATACTAAGACAGTAAGGTAATGCTTTTTCTGCTACCGACCGTCTAAATGGCGTACGTACACAAACAAGAGGTGTAGGTACTAATAGCCTGAGTAGACGGTCTTTCCTATATGACGGTCTTAGCCACGCTGACCTTAAGTCCTTTTTTTCAGGCAGTCAAAGTACTGAAAGTCGGAGGCGTGTTAGTGTACAGCACTTGCACAGTGACCGAGGAAGAGAATGAAGCTATGGTGGTCTGGGCGTTGAGCAAGTTTCCCTGTCTGGAGCTCGTGCCTGCGGAGCCCCTCCTTGGGGGCCCAGGGTTGTCCTGCACGGGTCTCAATGATGCTCAAAGGTAAAGGAATTAAAGTGAAGACAGTTGTCATACCGTTGGCGATAACGCGATTAGGCGGGTCCACAACTCCACACCTGACGCACCGCCTCGCGAGGAAATTGCCGTGCGAGACGGCTCGACTAGTGTAGCGTGCCTCGGCCGAGGCAAACGCACGCTACAATAGCCGCCTTTCCTCGCGAGGCAGTGCGTCAGGTGTGGTCCCGCCTTTTAGCGATCGATTATTTTCCTCTGAGGAGTATGTCAAGAAAAAAGTTGCACCACGCACAATTAACGAACTGATTAACGTTAAATATGGCGGCGTAGCTGTAATCTCATAGAGAACTGTCATCTATTGAACGATGAATAGTCATCGTTATAAGGTAACAGTACCTTAAACAGCTGTCTAAATTAAGGCTTTAACCCTTCGAACGCCAAGAACCCCTAAAGAGGTCTTGTGTCGTCGTGCCAACCACGCCAACAACCCATAAAGTGGTCGGAGTGAAGGTGTACTTCGATCATGAATAAAATCTATTATGAATTGTTTTGCACAGCACTACGAGATTCATCTTTTTTGATAACGCATCAGTGCTTGGCGTGTGAGTGATCACTTCAATCAAATATGAAAGCGTTCAAAAGGTTAATATTTCGCTCTACAAACGCGTCTCACTATTCTCTATAGTCCCAATTAACATCAGATCCACTGAAATTAGATCTATAGTGTTCGTACTTGGTAGGTACACTTTATATTTTATGAATTGTACCTACTCACACAGAATAGTTTAGAGAAAGATTTTGGGGAATTGTAACAAAGAAATACTTACTTTCTATTATACTATTTTATTAAACCCATGTAAAAATACATTGTAAATATTAATAATTGTAAGTATTTTGTCTTATGAACTATTAAAATGTGATTTAATAATCGAGTTTATTGAGTACTATGACAACGTAGTGTCAATCGTTAGCAAAACAATAGCCGTGGTCCGAATCACACTTACAACGCTCACAACGCTCACAGTGCTGATAGTCGGTCCGAATCATTAGCGCGCTCAAGGCCGCGTAAGTAGTGTTTTGATTCGGACCACCGTAAACGGCTGCGTGAGCGCTGTCAACGTCAATTTAATGAAAATCATGTGTCAAACGTATGTCAAATGTCAACTTGACGTTTGTGCTCAAGGTGCTTTTTTTTTGTGGCTTTTGGTAAATTAGCCAATGTCACGTTACGCCTAGGACCGTGAGCACTGTAAACGCTGTCAAGTGATATCATTCAATGACGTCACGACATCTATGTTGGCGCTGTGAGCGTGATTCGGTCCGCCTGTTAGCGCGCTGAGTGCTGCTGTAAGCGTGATTCGGACCACAGCTAATGACTACTCTTTTATTTATGGCATTTGAAATAAATAAATAATACTAATTATTATGCCACCACTTGTTAATTAAAATCTCAACCCGGGAATAAATCTCGACATTACATAAAACTAATAGAAACTGCACTGTTTCATATAAATCCTTTGTACTCTAATATACTCAGGATAAGGATATTTTTAATATGCAACCAACGCACTGAGCATTTTATAATTTCTCGTATCACATGGATAAAATGCAGGCATGTATCACAAACTATCACATTCAAGCCCATTCGAGTAAAATATTCCACTTAAATAGTTGACAATAAAATAAGGATGATTGACGGAAGGATGATTGACGGAAGGATGATTGATGATTGAGGAGGATTGATTGACAATAAAATGAGGAAGGACTGACGCCAAAGTAAAGTAGTATTTTTAATTGAGTATAGTTTATCTGACAGTTCCTGGCATACAAAGTTAAACTAGGTTGTACCAAATTACTGTAGGTACAAAATTAAAAATACTACTTTAGATATTTTTGGGAACCACACAGCATTATTTATGGTAACTGTTATTGTTACAGGGCAATGCTACAAAGATTTGGACCTGAAGAAGACCGTCTGAGGCCAACTAAACATCCTATATATAATGACACAATAGGATTCTTCATAGCTAAGTTCATCAAAACAGATTTATAATACATAATTTAAAAAAAAACAGTACTTATTCTAATTTCATCATTTGAATACCAGATACATATTAATATAAAAACTGTCAATTTTCACTCAGTTTCCTTAGTCAAAAAACTTAATTTCGGATAAATTACGGCTTTGGGTTGTTTTGTTAGCCCCATATTAATACGATAGGTTCTTACTTATCGACGTCACCATTATAATTGTGTATGTAATTTTATATTCAATTACTCATATTCAAACAATCTAATATGACGAATTTAAATATAAGGTAACTTTAATATAGAGGAGATGACATAATACAGTGATCACTAGCCATGTTACATTGTACGAGGTACGAGTATAGGTAATAAAATTATCTTGGCAAGATAAATACAGCTCTATTTAAACTAAATGCAATCTGCAAATACATAAACCTAACGTAAACGTAAGTATGTATCTTATAAATATACCATGGGAACCATAGACAAACAAAAAGGAAGATGAGTGACGTTCATAGTAAACAAAACTGAAATGTGTTAGGTGCTACACACCGCTATAATGCAAAAGAGATAAACAAGGTACACCTCCATATTTTGCGCATTGCACAAAGTATGACTGAGAGACTCTGTCACACGACTAATTCAATATAGGTGCCGGAACCTATATTTGATGGCACAGAATCGAGCGCCTGGTACCATATCTCCCTTTTTGTATAAATCAATGATGGGAACACATACATGACACATGCATGAGTTACCTTTCAAAAAGATTTAGAGGTCAATCTAATTTTAAATCTATTACTTTGAGGTTAGAGGTTTTGAACATAAATACAAACTATATACCAGTATCAAATAAAATAATATCTAAAACTTCAAGTGACTTCTTCTCCATAAGACTACTTATTTGCTAAATGATTTGCCTCAACCATTAAAACAGATTAAAACTAAATCCATTCCCCTTAAAATAAAATACGTCACTTACAGAGACTCAATGCGCACCCACAGATCGGCCTTGAGTAAGAAACCCCTCTTGTCAAATTTAATGGGATCCTCCGTTTTCGGACACGTGGAAAATTTGAAGTTTTTCAGAAGAGAGACCATGGCCAATTTCGCAGAATACATGGCGAATCGTAAACCTGAAAAAAACGTAGTCACAATAATTTAACTTGAGACTTTTTATCGAACGAGCGGATAGTAAGCGAAGTGAAGTTCTTATAGACAACTTTGGACATAACGGAACTGTCAGCTGGCTACCTATTTCGTATATCCGTGTATTTCGATGGATTTTTGATTTTGATTAGTTGTTCCGCGATAACTTTAGTAACGTTTTTCTGATCTTTATGAAATTTGTTGGGGTTGTAGCAGAGATAAGTTTAATTTCAGAGTTTCTTTTCTGGAGGCCACAAAGAGCTGGTGTCCGAGCGTTAAGTTCGAATACAGGCTCGCAATTAAAAAATCATTTAGATATTTACCATGCAGTTGTTTTTTTGTGAAGGAAAACATCGTGAGTAAATAAAATTTCACCTGCGATGAATTTCAAATATGTGTGTCTTCTTATTAGGCTCCATGGATCATAAACCTCATTTGTCTACATTGAGAAGACCTCCAAACATATATAGGCTGGTGATGATTTAAGGCATACCTATGCAGTTCCTCGGCCCAGCCCCAAAAGCTAGGAAAAGATGCGACGGCCTATTCTTCTTTTCTTCCCCCATGAACCTCTCTGGTCTGAAAACCTCCGGTTCAGGGTAAATGTCCGCATCAGTGTGGATCCCGTACACTGGTACGGCGACTACATCTCCTACGTTGATCTCAACTGGGGTTCCAGGTAGAGTATATTTCTTTGTACAGACTCTGTCAACTCGGGCGACGGGTGGGAACATGCGCAATGTTTCTGAAGAAAAAAGTTAAGAACAAATTGTAATACAAATGTCAGTCAAAATTAACACCGGAATCATAGAGGTGTCTAGTTGTCTACTGGCTAAGTTGTTCAACACGACTTTACTCAAGGTCGACAACACGGAACGCAATTCGCATTTGGTAGTTGTACCTATTTCTAAAATTACGAATAATAAAACCTGAGAGCGATGATTCCGTGACAGGTCAAACCTTTACACCTTTTTTAGCGCTTTCGCCTTTTGTATTTACACTTTTAACGGCAAATCCTATACATACTGAAGCGAGCAGGTTGCTGGCAGCGAAAGTTTTTTTTTTGCTAAAAGAATTTTCTCTATAAGAGGATTTCAATTGTCAACCATTTACGTGTCTATAAGATACAGCCAGTCGACTGACGGTAATGGGTTCCCGTTGACATGTATTTGGTACGGAAGTATAAAAATTAACTATGTCAATTAATGCTAACTGCAATGAGATAATTTTAAACAACCGTTTATCTAATTTACTAAAAAGATTGTTCCAATGTAACTTATGTAACCCATTTTACTCAATGAATTTACAGAAAAGATGAAACAAAAGGATTTTCTCATATTAATGAAATAATTGTATACTATATGACTGATTGACGTTCTTATGGTTGCTCAGGTATTTTTGTTATTATATAATCGTACACAATAGATATTGCATATAAATTGACTTGCTAAATGTAACGTACTTTGTTACTTGGCCAAATAAATGAACTTCAACTTATCGCCAGTATAGTAATGTAAGTCATCAGTAGCTAAAGTTATATCAGCTTTATCAATCAATCACTCACCTAATAAAAACCCTTCTAAATAAGACATCTGTGAAAGAAGCTCATAAGACATCTCTTTTCCCTCTGTAAGCTCCGTGACATGGGCTCGGAGTTTTTCTTGGATGTCTGGCTTGGTGGCCAGGATGTGAATGGCGAATGATAGTAAAGTACTGGACGTTTCGTAGCCAGCGATGAGAAACAGCAGGGACTGCGCGTCTATCGTGTCGTCATCGAGCACTGTAAATATTTAAAATAATTTTAACAAAAAAGAACAGACTTCACTTATCATCCACCTTTCCAAAAGCAAATGCTCGAGCTGCTGTAAAAAATACTCAAATCACTATAGGTGTGCCTATAATAGTCGAAGAGTTCCCTCGATTTCTCCAGGATCCCATCATCAGATCCTGACCTGGTTACAATGGGACCAACTGTGAAGTATACTCTTTCAAACAAAAAAAATATTTTTCAAATCGGTCCAGCCGTCTTCGAATAATCGATGAACATACATAAAAAAATATATCAAAAAGCAAAAATCCCGACGAATTGATAACCTCCTCCTTCGAAACCTTGAAGTCGGTCGAAAAAGTATAAAGTAACTACCTAGTTACTTGTTTATTGTAGGTACCTACCTACAATAAACAAGTACCGTTAAATAAAATTTCCTTCATATAATATGCCCAGTGAATCGTTTCCGACCTAGATATCCGGATCTGGTCTTCATTCCAAAATGTTATTGTGTTTGGAATTGAGTATTGTTGTTATGGGACCAGTCAATGAGGAAGCTTTAAGACGATTGTCGCCGGAGTGTCCTTGAGGGTTTGGGCGCTCTGTACCCGCGCCATCCGCTTACCCCTCTCATTGCGATCGTGCGTAAATCCGCCGCGATGCACCGGGACGATGTTCAAAGAATATGACTTTACCCAGAGACGTGCGGGCAGCTGTATAACAATTATAATCCTTTTGCGGATGTTTTGTGATTTGAATACTGTGATTAAGTACTGTGGTGACATTTTTGGGAATGCTACTTACCTATTAAATAAGATAAGTAATAACGACTTCGATTAGTAGATTTTTATGTAAAAAAATTAAAACCTAGATTTTGAATATGAAGTAAGTACAGTGAGCGGCAAAATATTTATGAATTTACAAAATATGGTTAAAAATATTCTGCATATCAGAAAAAAATAAAAAATACTGACTAGCACAGCAAAAAAAACTGAATGCACATCAAAGCGGTGTTTTCATGTGAATTTGGATTTTCTTTTATTTATTATCAACAAAACTAAGCCTGTTGCGAGTTGCGAATACTAAAAATGCACATGTAAGGAGCGGCATTTGTCCACGAAATCATCATACAATTGTCATGAGAGCTGTAAGCCCATGAAATTTAGATCTTTAAAATATAACACAACGCAAACACTTCTTAGGGTTCCAAAATGGCAAAAACGAAACATTTAAAAGTTTCTTGAAACATGTCCGTCTTGAAACATGTATGTCATAGCCATTTTTATTATAAAACATATATTAATTAAATTTTATCCAGGGGTGTGTTTCATGTGCCGCTACTTAATTTTATACCTAAATTGCCAAAAATACTTTTAGGGGAGGCATTCCATACATACATATGCCAAACTAAATGTCAAAAATATTTTTTTGGTAAATATGAACATGTTGTACATCAATCGATACAGCTTTAAAAATATCTTATATATATGGAAGATCTTCTTTTATTAAGTCTATATTTTCAGAAATCATTCTCTTTGAATATCTAAATATAATAGTCCCCCCCCCCCATCTTACTTTTAATCCGTATTTCAAAAAAATATGACAAAGAGAAGATACGGCTTAGTACTAAATTTCTACAAAAATTATTTCACATATTATCGGTTCAGCCGTTTTCGAGTTATCTCCAAGAAACTACTTTCTACGGAACCCTACATTATGCGTGGTCACACACTTGGCCGGTCTTTTAAAGATATTTGGTAGGTAGTATTGACCCTAAGTAGTCATTTATTTATTTACTTGTATTGATAATTAATATAAAATTTTTATTTATTTGCATTTCACCGACATAGAAAAGTTTTTTTAGGGTAAGCAACGCGCATGTGAATCCTCTGGGGTTGCAGGCGTCCATAGGAATTATAACTGCTTCCATAACTGCTTTCCATCAGGCGGATCGTATGCTTGTTTGCCAGCGTCGTGGTATAAAAAAAAGCTTTTTTTCCTTTATTCTTACATATTACATTGTAAGTACATTGAACTCTTAAATATCAGCATTTTTTAATTAGAATCTATCAGGCTCTGCTCAGTGATAGTTAGTACCAGAGCTCGGATTTTTCACGGCAAAACAAAACACTAGCGTAATTTAGCCAGTGCTTGAAATATTATTTTATCGACACCTATCGAGTCTTACTAGAGTATATGACAGGTATTGCCTCAGTACATTTTTTCTTTTTTTATTCGATGGTACACCTATCAGTGTGAATGTCAAAATTTAAAAACTAACAAACGTGCGAAAATTTCGAAAAACAGGAGACTTACTAGAGCTCAAAATCAATATTTTTGACCAGTCTAAGGTGACCTACTGGGGGTTAGAAGGTTGTGCATTAATTACCGGACATCCTGTATAAGTAATAAAATAACTTTTCATTTTAGCTTTGCCATAGTCGAGCAACAAAGAGGTAGGTCTGCATGTACAACTTAGAACGAAGTAACTATACCACCTCATTTAAAATGATAGAAACGACTGCAAATTTCATCTCACATGACATATGACATTCACACTTTAACTGTCATTTCATTACGTATAAAACGTAAATTGCATCTAGGTATTATTTATTTCGCAACGCATTGAATCCGACGTGTTGGATATACGTATAATAACTTAATATTGCAAGGTATCAATTAATACAAAAATGAGTAATGTACAAGATCGGATCAAAACGTGGATTGAAAATCACCCTGAGTTAGTCTATAATGAAGTGACCTCCACTATATACTGCTCTATGTGCGATATGCATCTAAAACTGAAGAACTGCAATATTGAGAATCATGTGAAAAGCAACCGCCACAATTACCGTTCGGGGCAACCAAATAGGAAACATCAATTTTATTTCGATTTAATTATTTTTCTTATTTCATGCAACATACCATGGGCAACAGTCAACAACAATAATTTTCGTCATTTTTTTAACAAGTATTTATGTTGCGACTGCTCTATGACTTCTTTACCGGACGAATCGACCCTGCGAAAAATTTATTTAAATCTCGTGTACAAAAAAACTATACAGGGTATAAGAGAGGTAAACAAAACCAATTATTTGTGGATATCTATAGACGAAACACCAGATTTCATGGGAAAATGTAACAAACGTGGTGATTCGGTCTTTGCAAAAAAATTGTTCTAAGCAATTTTATCTTTTGGGGTCGAAGGTTTTAGAGAAGGTAAATGGGGAAACAATAGCAAACCTAATAATAAACCAATTGAAATTTTTGTTTCAAAATTCTTTCAATGATAACGTAAACAATTTGCTTTTACTTTGCACAGATAGTGCCGCATATATGCTTAAAGCCGGTCGTATTTTAAAAGCAACGTTTCCTCGTATGAAACACATTACGTGTTTAGCTCATGGTCTGCACCGGGTTTCCGAAGAAGTGCGAGATAATTTCAAAGGTGTGGATGGGTTGATATCGAATGTCAAAAAGATATTCCTAAAATCTCCAGAGCGTGTACGCCTTTTTAAGGCAAAATATCCGTCCATTCCCCTACCTCCCGAGCCAATTATCACCAGATGGGGAACTTGGATATCTGCTGCCGTATATTACGCTCAATACTATGAGCAAATACGTGATGTCGTCTCCATACTTGCTAATGACTCGGCAGCTATAAGAGCTGCAAAAAAATGTTTTCAAACACGCAAACTACGACCGGAGTTAAATTTCATTCGCGACAACTACGAAGTAATAGCCTCTTCAATAGAACAATTGCAATGTTCGACTTTATCCATTGCGGAATCCTTCCTCAATATGGATACTGTTCGTTGCTACGTAAACTGGAGTAAACTTTTACCAGTGATACGTAAATTTGAAGCCGTGCTCGAACGAAATCCTGATTACGAAATTTTAAGAGACATATCTGAAAATATTACCCGAACTGATAATGAATTCTATAAATTTGCTCCCTTGACGTCAACTGAAGTTGAACGTACATTTAGTGTACATAAATGGATTTATAGTGATAAACGCAACTGTTTACTCCCAGAGAATGTTGAAAAGATAATGATCATCTACTCCTATCACTATTACCCAAATAAAATGTCTTGTGCTGCTGTGTGTACTGACGTAGATTTTGAAGAAGAAATTGCGTCTGTTTCTAATATATAGTAGCTTTATACAAATGTTTTTATTAGTTTTATTACATATTAATTTTATTTGGTGACTTTTATTTCTTCTAGTTCTGAATTATCGATATCGATAAAATAACATTTCAAGCACTGGCTAAATTACGCTAGTGTTTTGTTTTGCCGTGAAAAATCCGAGCTCTGGTTAGTACACTGAAATTTGGTACGATTATGTGTTTTAATTACACCTACAAAGCAGGGACCGGAAAACCCCTTCATTTGAGTAATCGTTTCGATAGGGTAACCCTATTAAAGTCTTACCCTAATGATAGGGTTACCCTATCATCGGGTTACCCTATCGATATGGAAATCATTTTGAATAGGCTTAACCCTTTTCAATGTGGTTTCCCAGTCGAATGGGGTAAAGATAGCTTTAATATTTACCGCTTACCCTATCATAGGGCTACCCTTTTCCTGTCTCTTTTCCACGCAGGCAGGCGGTTCTATCTTTTTCATTTGAAATGGAACAGGAGAGGTGGCGGCGGAACAAATTGAGTGAATATAAGATTTGCTGTCGTTTATTCATTCTGGAAAAGTCACACTCACAGTCCAGTCCTCTGCTCGCGTACACAACTTTAAATTAAATAATTTCTGGTAAAGAAATGTGTCTTACCTTCAGTTTATTTTTGCATAGTTCGCAGTTCGCACGTACTGAGTTGGGCAATAATTATTTTGAATAAGAATAAAAACACAATTTTTATTCATATTTAAATCGATTTGACACAAACCAATACATTCATCCTCCTAGCGTTTGTCCCGGCTTTTGCCACGGCTCAGTTGAGCCTGTGGTCCGCTTGGCAACCTAATCCGATGAATTGGCGTAGGGATTGGTAGTCGTTTTCAGCTAATTATGGGATATACGATTTTAAGCTCACATGGTCATTCACATTATAAATATTATTTGAAACGCGGTATTTACCATGTACGAGGGTTGCTACTTATATATCCGGAAACAAAAACAAACAAACGTACACGGCTGAAAATGGTTTTATTGTTTTTCAAAGTATTCCCCTTGATGATCTATGCACTTTTGCATTCGCGTGAACCAATTTTTAAAGCACTTCTGCCACTCCGCCTGAGGTACCTCCATAACGTGTTGTTTGAATGCGTCGACAGCATCTTCAGCGGTCGAAAATCGTTGACCGCGTAATTTATTCTTTATATTTGGAAATAAATAAAAATCGTTGGGTGCCAAGTCAGGGCTGTACGGCGGATGACCCGTTAATTCCACATTTTGACCCTCCAAAAATAGAGTTGTTTCGCGTGACGTATGACAGCTGACATTGTCATGATGAAGAATGATTCTTCGTCGCTGGTTAGTTTTACGAATTTGTTCAAATACTTCCGGTAAGCAAATGGTCGTGTACCACTCTGAATTAACCGTTCTACGGTTTTCTAGTGGCACTGTAGCTACATGGCCATCAATACCGAAGAAGCAGGCCACCATTTGTTTCAATGTACTTTTTGCACGAGTAACTTTCGTAGGGTTCGGCTCATTTTGAAACACCCATACCGTTGATTGTTGCTTCGTTTCGGGATCGTATGCATAGATCCAGGATTCGTCACCTGTATAGATGTTATAAACGGCTTTTGAGTCACCACGGTTATATTTTTTGTAACATTTTATTGCACCATTCGACGCGAGCATCTTTTTGCTCTTTTGTTAAGTTGTGGGGTATCCAACGCGAACAAATTTTTTTTACAGCCAAATAATTATGTAATATGCTATTAATGCTGGTCATAGAAATACCCAGAGTCGCCTCTATCTCGCCGTACGTAACATGTCGGTCGTCCATTATAAGTTTTCGCACAGCCTCTATATTTTTTTGTACAACGACCGATTTCGGGCGACCTGCCTTAACTTTGTCCGTAAGCATACTACGTCCACGATTGAACTCACTAAACCAGTGATACACAGTAGTTTTAGATGGGGCTTCATCACCAAAAGTTGAAGTTAGTTGATCTATGCACTGTTGTTGCGTTAAACCACGCCGAAAATCATAATAAATCATAGCACGAATATTTTCACGAGTGAGTTCCATTCTTGCTGCGAGATGACATTTAAAACCCGTCAAAAACAAAACACGAGCGTTAATAAGGAAGAAAAAATATACCGGCCAGTACTTAAAAAAGTTCACATTTTACCATGGAGGTCAAATATGCTATTTAAGAAGATTGTAATCCCGGTTTCCGGATATATAAATAGCAGCCTATGTATATTAGCGTTATTGGGCATCTGATATTTCGGGTGCGAGGTAAATACCCCGTTTCAAATAATATTTATAATTAGGGGATGTAGATTTCGAAAATAATTTCTGTTTTATAATCCAAGATGGCGGTTATATACTTTTTACTGAAAAATCGTCATGGTAGTTATTTTCGGTTAATTATTCGGGGTGTATAAATTATATCTGTTTTAAAATTCAAGATGGACTGGTTTCTTTATTATTATTATTATACACGGTGAATCTGAGTAACCCGACAGATTTCAACCATAAATTCCTGAGGTCATAAGGAGTAATAAATGTTATATGAATTTAGGTCGATTTCGCCAAAAAAAATTTTTGGATTATTTTAAAATGCTTTTGAACATAAAAACATAAATGTTATTGGTAAAACTGTCGATTAAAATAAAATGAAAACATTTTGGCTACGACCACTCTGTAAAGAGTGTAACGACAAAGAAGAAGAACTCTGAAACTAGGCTAATTCTAGAAAAGTTTATACGACATTTTAGTCTCATTCAGTTATTTATCAGTCAATTATCAGGAATTTATGGTTAAAATCTGTCGGGTTACTCAGATACTCAGATTTTTTTTTTCATTTTATTTTAATTTTATTTTCATTTTTATTTCATTTTTATTTTATTATTATTTCATTTTTATTTTCTTTTTATTATATTATAATAGTAGATTTTACAACAAGTGCATAAAACGTACGATTTTACGCGAGGCGTTTATCCATCCGAGCGAGGATTGATATAAAGTCGAGTATAAAATGGGTTTTATGGGTTAATGCTTAAAATGCAATGCATAAAAACATAAATGTTATTGGTAAAACTGTCAATTAAAATAAATTAGTACATTTTGGCCACGACCACTCTGTAAAGAGTGTAACGACAAAGAAGAAGAACTCTGAAACTAGGCTAATTCCAGAAAAGTTTATACGACATTTTAGTCTCAGTCAGTTATTTATCAGTCAATTATCAGGAATTTATGGTTAAAATCTGTCGGCATACTCAGATTCACCGTGTATATATATATATATATATATATATATATTTTTTTTTTCATTTTATATTTTAAAAAATTCAGTGTATAATATTTTTGTTCATTTTTTTTTGTTCATTTCTTTTCATTGTTTTTTTTCATTTTACTTTCGTTTCGTTTAGTTTCGTTTTCGTTTCGTTTCGTTTTCGTTTCGTTTCGTTTTCGTTTCGTTTTCGTTTCGTTTTCGTTTCGTTTGCGTTTCGTTTGCGTTTCGTTTTCGTTTCGTTTTCGCTTCGTTTTCGTTTCGTTTTCGTTTTATTATCATTTTTTTTTCCTTTTATTTTCATTTTATTTTCCTTTTATTTTCATTTTATTTTCGTTTTATTTGCATTTTTTTTTCTTTTTTTTTTCATTTTATTTCCATTTATATTTAATTTATATTTTATTTTATTTTTATTATATTATAATAGCAGATTGTACAACAAGTGCATAAAACGTACGATTTTAGGCGAGGCGTTAAAAGTCGAGTGTAAAATGGGTTTTATGGACGAGGGTTACACTCTAATTTTCACTTCATTTGCGAGGAAATTATTTATCGGTAATCGTAAAACAATTTCAAGTTGTAACAAAAATATTACAATGAAAACAAATATGGTTCCAACCAATTAATTTTTTAATATATTTTTTTGAATTTTTAACATGTGAATTTAGAAATTTTCTGCCAAGTCATCAAAACATTTCGGGGCATTTCTAAACTATTATCAATTCCTATTTTATTTGATTTCATTTATTTAATCATAGAAAACACGCAATTCAAATAATTATAGCAATACTCAGATAGAATTAGCGGAAAAATCATAAAAAGTACAGTCAATTCCTATTGGACGGGAAAAAAATTGTTTGTATAGATCAAAGTGTCAGGAATTGATATCAATAAAATTTATAAGTGAATATTGGGCGCTAAGGTGCCAAAAAAATGGTAAAAACCAGTTTTTCGCTCCTAGAGGAAAAACTACGGGTCGGACAAAAAAATAGTTAAATGTAACAAATGTGCGCAATTATAAAACAAAGAGAATGAGCCCCGGTAGAGCAAAATCGGTCCAGAGGATCGTCCGCAATCCGCAAAAAAACACATTTTTTTGCAAATATTGTAAATTCAATAACTCGCGTTCCGGAAGTGCTGGAGAGCTGAAATTTGAATATGATGTCAGTTTTGTGGTCTTCTAACTACAGTTAATTGTTAAAATTAAAATGTTGTAAACTTTTTGCAAACCGTCGACTTTTGCAAAAAGTGACCTTTTTTTAAATCGATTGGGAGGGTATTTTAATTTTCGAAAAACGTTATAATTTCGGTTTCTATGCATTAAGGAGGAGCTGAACTACAAATTTCCAAATTTACAGATCATTGGACAAGGAATAAACTTGTTTAAATAATCTATGAAGATCAGACACTTTTTGCGCGCGCGGCAGCGGCGCACTATGGCCCAAACGCTCGATCTAGCTGGACAAAATTATTTTACACTCATAGACTAAAATTGACTATTTTTATTATTATTTTGGTATAATTAATGTGAAAAAAAATTAACCAATGCAAGTTGACCTTTGTATAAGAATAATTACTAGGGCAGAAGAGGTCAGCTAAACATGGTTATTTAATTTTAAGAGAAATGAAGCATTATTGCAAATGGCACCTAAAATATAAGAATAGCAGAATTAAAATACTTAAATATAGTTTAAGTTAATTATTAATTTTTTTAGGTGCCATTTGTAATAATGCTTAATTTCTCTTAAAATTACACAACCAAGTTTAGCTGACCTCTTCTGCCCTAGTAATTATTCTTATACAAAAGGTCAACTTACACTGGTTACCCTTTTTTCACATGAATTATAGCAAAATAATAATAAAAATAGTCAATTTTAGTCTATGAGTGTAAAATAATTTTGTCCAGCTAGATCGGGCGTTTGGGCCATAGTGCGTCGCCGCCGCGCGCGCAAAAAGTGCCTGAACTTCATAGATTATTTAAACAACTTTATTCTTTGTCAAATGATTTGTAAACTTGGAAATTAAATTATAACGTTTTTCGAAAATTAAAATACCCTCCCAGTCGATTTAAAAAAAGGTCACTTTTTGCAAAATTCGACGGTTTTTTTTTTTTAATTATTTATTAGGCACACCAGACAGACAACATTCCATACATTAATAATTCCATAATTAAAAACCTACCTTACATTAGGTTTTTTATAACAAAGCTATCCAAAATAGGCATGCACAGCACAGATAAAATAGTTATACATACGAGCAAAAACTATCCTAAAACTAAAACTACGAGTATACCTACTTACTAAATTAACTATAGATAAGTGTTTTAAGCAAGTGCTAAATTGTGTTATTAAAAAATATTTAGGTGTGATGGCCAAGAGCATACACGACCTGCCCCCTGAATACCTCAAGCCGAGAGTCAAAAATAAATAAAGGTTTGCAAAAAGTTTACAACATTTTCATTTGAACATTTAACTGTAGTTAGAGGACCACAAAACTGACATCATATTCAAATTTCAGCTCTCCAGAACTTTCGGAACGCGAGTTATTGAATTTACAATATTTGCAAAAAAAACGTGTTTTTTGCAAATTGCGGACGATCCTCTAAACAGATTTTGCTCTACTGGGGCTCATTCTCTTTGTTTTTTTATTGCGCACATTTGTTACATTTAACTATTTTTTGTCGGAGCCGTAGTTTTTCCTCTAGAAGCGAAAAACTGGTTTTTACCATTATTACCATTTTTTTGGCACCTTAGCGCCCAATATTCACTTATAAATTTTATTGGTATCAATTCCTGACACTTTGATCTATACAAAAAAAAAAATCCCATCCAATAGGAATTGTCTGGGCCAGAAAGCTTATTCTATCTGAGTACAAGAATATAATAAACAGACATAGAAGTTTGTGTGGCAAAAACGTCAATTAACTAGGGACTTCCTTCCAATAATAAATTCATCGATAACTTTCGAAGTGACATTCTGACATTTCATAGCACATACTAAGTTTACCGGGTAAAGTATAAATTAACATGTAATGCTGATAGCTACCTATCGACGTTATGTAATGGTGATCTGTGGGGCTAGCATATCTTACGTTGTCGCCTGTCACTTCATACTTCGAGTCGCGCTTGAAGTATGAACTCGCGCGTCACACGTGAAGATATGCTAGGCGTGCTGTTATACTTTAACACATATTAGAAATTTAAAAAAAGACGAAATAATTTATGGAAACAGGCGTTACTTTGCGGAAGTCTATATTATTAAATACAACATACTGCTTTACTATTCCGCGGGATATTATTGTAGTTAAATCAAGAAATCATTTTAACAACTAAAACAAAACGAATGACACCTATTTACATAATCGATTTATAATAAGTTCATGCTATGTATTATATAATAATATTATATTATATTATACAACTTGCAAATTCATATTATATGTACATCATAACTGTCAAAACGATTTATCGATAAATTAATATCGTTGGGAAGTCCCTATGACATTTTCATTCCTGCCACTAAAACTTCTATGTCTGATAATAAAAGAACAAGTTTCAGTATTCTACGAAATTTTACTGTTCAATTAAATTGTGCAATATATTTTTGACTCTGTTTGGCTGTTGAGCCACATTCTTGGTCTAAGAAAATTTTACTTTATGCCCTAGAGCTTAAAATGCGATTTAATATCGTCCACGCATGATTTAAAGTCGAACTTTACGAGCATGAGAAGTGAAAACAGTATATCTGCCTACCGTGGATTTTAAAACAGATATAATTTTTGCTGGGCATAAGGGAAACTACGCCTTATTGGGATTAGGTCCAGTTTCCACAGGATGTTCTCTTACACCGAAAAACCCAGAATACATTCTTATACGCGGAACATTATTTAAAATAAAAAGCATGATTAAATAATTCTGTTAAGAATCAATTATTTTTATTACATTTTCTCGCATATGAATTAGTCCCGACGAAATTATTTTAAATCATTTTAACGGGAATACAATCAACATAAGTTTATTCTTACGATATTTTTTTCGAATAATCATTTTATTCTTGAGTGTCCAACAATGACTGATATTGATCGTTCTGATATTGATTTTAACGGGAACACAATCAACATAAGTTTATTCTTACGATATTTTTTTCAAATAATCATTTTATTCTTGAGTGTCCAACAATGACTGATATTGATCGTTTCATATCGTATCGGTGAACGGCGTCACATTTTGCTGGAGCCATTGAAACAAAGTACTACCTATAACTAGAATAACACAAAATTATATATTTTAACACTTCACAATATGCATTTGATTTTGGTTCCTATAAGCCTGGGTCTAAGATTCAATCGACACGAGCCGTCACGCTCGAATGGCAAGAACAAAAACACCGGCACCACACAACGATCTTTTAGCGCACTAACAAGCAATAATAGCGTCTAGATCAAAGGCGTAAGTACGAAAACATACGCAAAAAGATTCTTGTTTGTCTGTAGGCTCGCTCGTGCCGCCATACCGGCAGCGCTTAGCTCGTAGGGTGCTCGAATAATAAATAAGCCAAATGTATTGGTCACAGAGTTTAAAATAGCTTAATCGCATTTGAAAAAGCCTATCTGATAGGGAAACCATATGCTGGGTTGTAACCACTTACCCGAATTATAGTCTAAACAATTTGAACTGAGCTCATCCACTTAGTGTCTTATCTTTTGTGTGTAAACCGCAGGCGCACGTGCCACTATGAAAAAAAGGGTTTGCCTACCTGTTAGCGTTTATTGAACATCTGCTATATGGACCACGGAATAAGATTCAATATCAACTAATACGAAAAAACCTCTAAGTTCTATACGGTTGCACCCAGTACAAGCGATTCAAATGCTCTAGAACCAGCGTAACTCGACACCGAGATCCGAAACAAAAGTGCGTAATTGGAGATCGCGCTTGCACTGGTATTCCGAGCGCACGGCTAGTTAGCGATTAGGAAGCAATTGTAATTTTCCCGAACGGGCAGGTAAAACAGGGTTGGATTCTGATTAAATCATTTAGGTGGATGTACGATTTACAAATATCTAATATATGAAATATATATACATATATAATAGATTTTAATAAATATTGGGTATGTTAAAATTATTATCAGACATGTAAATAATCAACTATTTTAAAATTGCTTTCTTAATTTTACAGCTTAGACTTACTTTTACCTATAGCAAATTATGTACTGAGAATAACTCAATTCAAATATAAATAATATGAATCTACATTATAGTTCTGCTTGTTATCATAATTCGAATGTGTTGTAGAAAAATATAAAAATATATATATTTACAGTACATATTAGTCAACAAAAATAATCATATTAATCTTTTCATCATATTAATTTCATTTTTTTTTCTAGATTAATTAACGTGCCTACAACTATTCCTCGAATGAGGGTTTGTCATGTTTATTACATTTCTTATCAGATTTACAAACGTTTTAAAAGAAAATAAATAAATAACAGATTTTAATAAATATAGGCTGAGTATGTTACAATTATAATCAGTCCTTTAAATACTCAAAGTCAAAGTCAAAAATGTATTTATTCAAGTAGGCATAGCAACAAGCACTTTCGAATCGTCAGTAACGATTATTATCTTAAGCTATTATATAATTAATAGAAATATATTGATGCAATTATACAAAAAAAATACGGGTCAAAATGTATCATAATAATTTCACAATAAAATCGACAAAACTTAAAAGATAAAAAAATGTATAATAAAATACTAGTTTAGAATGTTTCTAGAATAAAATGCAAATGTCAGAAGGAAAATTTAAATCATTATTTTTTAATAAATCTTCTATACTATAGTAAAATAATCGTCTCCTATACTATAATAGGCTTTAGAAATTCATATTATTTATATTTGAATTGAGTTATTCTCAGTACATAATTTGCTATAGGTAAAAGTAAGTCTAAGCTGTAAAATTAAGAAAGCAATTTTAAAATAGTTAAGTATTTATATGCCTGATTATAATTTTAACATACCCAATATTTATTAAAATCTATTATATATGTATTTCATATATTAAATATTTGTAAATCGTACATCCACCCAAATGTTTTAATCAGAATCCAACCCTGTTTTACCTGCCCTTTCGCGAAAATTACAATTGCCTCCTAATCGCTAACTAGCCGTGCGCTCGGAATACCAGTGCAAGCGCGATCTCCAATTATGCACATTTGTTTCGGATCTCGGTGTCGAATTACGCTGGTTCTAGAGCATTTGAATCGCTTGTACTGGATGCAACCGTATAGAACATAGAGCTTTTTTCGTATTAGTTCATATTGAATCTTATTGCGTGGTCCATATAGTAGAAATTCAGTAAACGCTAACATGTGGCCAAACCATTTTTTCCATAGTGGCACGCGCGCCTGCGGTTTACACACAAAAGATAAGACACTAAGTGGATGAGCTCAGTTCAAATTGTTTAGACTATAACTGTATTGACATGGTTAGCCATTCGTTCGGGTAAGTCAAACGATACGCTTACCGAATTGATAGGGTTTTTAAAAACAACTCTATCAAATACCCAATCTAATACCCCTTTAATGGTTACCGGTTCCGGTCCCTGGCTCAATTAAATTGTGCAATATATTTTGACTCTGTTTGGCTGTTGAGCCACATTCTTGGTCTTAGAAGAAAATTTTACTTTATGCCCTAGAGCTTAAAATGCGATTTTATATCGTCCACGCATGATTTAAAGTCGAACTTTACGAGCATGAGAAGTGAAAAGAGTATATGTTCCTACCTTGGATTTTAAAACAGATATAACTTTTGCTGGGCATAAGGGAAACTACGCCTTATTGGGATTAGGTCCAGTTTCCACACGATGTTTTCTTACACCGAAAAACCCAGAGTACATTCTTATACGCGGAACATTATTTAAAATAAAAAGCATGATTAAATAATTCTGTTAAGAATCAATTATTTTTATTACATTTTCTCGCATATGAATTAGTCCCGACGAAATTATTTTGAATCATTTTAACGAGAATACAATCAACATAAGTTTATTCTTACGATATTTTTTTCAAATAATGATTTTATTCTTGAATGTCCAACACTGACTGATATTGATCGTTTCATTATACTAGAAATATCGGTGAACGGCGTCACATTTTGCTGGAGCCATTGATACAAAGTACCTACTACCTCTAACTAGAATAACACAAAATTATATATTTTTAGGGTTCCGTACCTCAAAAGGAAAAAACGGAACCCTTATAGGATCACTTTGTTGTCCGTCTGTCTGTCTGTCTGTCTGTCTGTCTGTCTGTCTGTCTGTCAAGACCATTTTTCTCAGGAACGCGTGGAGGTAACAAGCTGAAATTTATATCAAATACTCGGGTCTATTGTCCCTTGGAGCTGTGAAAAAATCAAACTTAAAAGCCAACGCAATCAAAAGATACAGTCGTTTATGCTGCAAATTTTAGTTTTTCGGCACTCGCAAAACCTACGGGGTACTTCCCGTGAACTCAGAAACTTGAAATTTGGCACGAAGCAACGTCATATAGCACAGACAAAGGAAAAATTACGAAAAGTAGACATTTTTAGTAATATCATACAAAAAAATATTTTTTTAAATTATAAACGTACTACCTTATTCCTCGTCAACGCGTGGAGGTATTAAATTGAAATTCATGTCACATACTCAGGGTTATAGGACCTTTCAGATGTAGCAAAACCAAACTTTTATGTCAACGAAATCAAAAGAAATAGCTATTTAAGTCGCATATTTTAAAACTGAGTACTCGCAAGAAACTCAAAACCTAAAGGGTACTTCCCGTAAACTCAGAAACTTGAAACTTGGCACGAAGAAACTTCATATAGCACAGACAAAGGAAAAATTAAGAAAAGTAGACATTTTTAGTAAAATCATACAAAAAATATTTTTTTAAATTTTAAACTTACTACCTTTTTCCTCGTAAACGCGTAGAGGTATTAAATTGAAATTCATATCAAATACTCAGGTCTATAATACCTTTAAGCTGTAACAAAATCAATTTTCTATGTCAATGCAATGGGTGAACTTTTAATTATATACCTACAGGTTTGTACGGAACCCTCGGTGCGCGAGTCCGACTCGCACTTGGCCGGTTTTTTTTTCAATATGCATTTGATTTTGGTTCCTATAAGCCTGGGTCTAAGATTCAATCGACACGAGCCTTCACGTTCGAACGGCAAAAACAAAAACACCGGCACCACACAACGATCTTTTAGCGCACTAACAAGCAATAATAGCGTCTAGATCAAAGGCGTAAGTACGAAAACATACGCAAAAAGATTCTCGTTTGTCTGTAGGCTCGCTCGTGCCGCCATACGGGCAGCGCTTAGCTCGTAGGGTGCTCGAATAATAAATACGCCAAATGTATTGGTCACAGAGTTTAAAATAGCTTAATCGCATTTGAAAAACCCTATCTGATAGGGAAACCATATGCTGGGTTGTAACCACTTACCCGAATTAACTGTATTGATATGGTAAGTCCCTTCCGTTCGGGTAAGTCAAACTATACGCTTACCGAATTGATAGGGTTTTTAAAAACAACTCTATCAAATACCCAATCTAATACCCCTTTATTGGTTACCGGTTCCGGTCCCTGCTACAAAGTGGTAACACAATAAGTATTTGAAACACATGAAGTACTTACACATTGTTGGATAGGTATTTCAAAAAGACCTGCCTTAAACGACTTTTGAATAAAACGTATACTTTCGTAAATAACAGTTCCGAAAGTTTAAAATGCCCTTTGATTTTTGAACCGTGGCTCCAAAAAAAATTGAAAATTCCTGGAACTGAGGCCATTGAAATACTTATCAAGTATTTTTAATAAAAACTATATGGAATAAAATCGGTTGAGCCGTTTTTGAGTTATGCTTCAAAAACGCATAGTTAAAAGACGTAAGTGCTGCATAGTAAAATAACGTAAGTGCCACAAAATATCCCTTTATAAACGACCTTTTGAATGGATGTATTGTAACAGGCCGGCAACTACGGAACCCTACACTGAGCATAGCCCGACATGCTCTTGGCCGGTTTATATGCAATCCTTTGCAGTTTTCTTCGCAATTTCTTGAGTTGATAAATTAGTTAAAGTCTAACATTAAAGATTGTGTTTAATCTTAAAATAAAACGCATAATACATTCGTTTAGAACTTAGAACACGTTATAAATACTTAAATGAATATATAATTCTTCGGTCCTAAATAAATAAATTATTAGTCTATTGTATTGTAGTAACTACTAGCAGATTTCCGCAATTAACACCTATTTTGCGTGATGCATTAGTCTACTAAAACATAATACTTACATGACCAAATTTGTTTTCAGAGCATTATGAGATGCATGATTTTGGTTTTTTTTCTCCATTTTTATTTCATTTATTTTGAATACTTGTTTTAATCTAAATAAAATGCACTTTTTATAAGAATGTACATGAACACGCATACGAGTACATTATCTGAAAAGATAAAACGTCTGTGCTTTATTGATTCCGAGAAGATGCGTTATGTCCGCACCGCATGAACTCTCTGCAGTTATTTAGTCTTTAGGCACAGTAAGTCCGATATTATTGCTCACGGGCCATGCACAAGTATATGTAGTACAAGGGAAGCACGGAGCGACGAGCGACACAGCCTCCTCGTCTCAAAGCTAGCTCACGACTGCCAAGCCAACAACGCCGTTTTCGAGCTACCAACGCACGAAATGTGGAATTATGATCAAGTTGTTTAAGAAAATCAAATCAATTTAAATATCCTACGTTGAGTTTGTAGTGTTTTAGTACACATTTTTTTAGTTCAACAATTTTTTAAATCGAATGAGCCGTTCAGTAGATATAAGCAAAATTAACCGTAAAACGACATTTCGTTACAATTAAATAACGGAGAAACTATACGTTACACGAGTTATTCAAACGTTGACAATGTTGTGCATGAAATGGTAATTAACATATATTTTTTTCAAATTTTTTTGATGACCCGTTATTGAGATATATCCCTTAGAAAGTAACTGTTTTCGGCCACAATCAGCGCCTTAAATAAGCCGAGTTGCCGACATATCGGCTGGCATACACAATAGGAACTTTATAGAACGACAGAGATGACAAGAATACGAGTTTACGTACACAATACGAGGGTTGCTACTTATATATCCGGAAACAAAAAAACAAACAAACGTACACGGCTGAAAATGGTTTTATTGTTTTTCAAAGTATTCCCCTTGATGATCTATGCACTTTTGCATTCGCGTGAACCGATTTTTAAAGCACTTCTGCCACTCCGCCTGAGGTACCTCCATAACGTGTTGTTTGAATGGGTCGACAGCATCTTCAGCGGTCGAAAATCGTTGACCGCGTAATTTATTCTTTATATTTGGAAATAAATAAAAATCGTTGGGTGCCAAGTCAGGGCTGTACGGCGGATGACCCGTTAATTCCACATTTTGACCCTCCAAAAATAGAGTTGTTTCGCGTGACGTATGACAGCTGGCATTGTCATGATGAAGAATGATTCTTCGTCGCTGGTTAGTTTTACGAATTTGTTCAAATACTTCCGGTAAGCAAATGGTCGTGTACCACTCTGAATTAACCGTTCTACGGTTTTCTAGTGGCACTGTAGCTACATGGCCATTAATACCGAAGAAGCAGGCCACCATTTGTTTCAATGTACTTTTTGCACGAGTAACTTTCGTAGGGTTCGGCTCATTTTGAAACACCCATACCGTTGATTGTTGCTTCGTTTCGGGATCGTATGCATAGATCCAGGATTCGTCACCTGTATAGATGTTATAAACGGCTTTTGAGTCACCACGGTTATATTTTTTTAACATTTTATTGCACCATTCGACGCGAGCATCTTTTTGCTCTTTTGTTAAGTTGTGGGGTATCCAACGCGAACAAATTTTTTTACAGCCAAATAATTATGTAATATGCTATTAATGCTGGTCATAGAAATACCCAGAGTCGCCTCTATCTCGCGGTACGTAACATGTCGGTCGTCCATTATAAGTTTTCGCACAGCCTCGATATTTTGTTGTACAACGACCGATTTCGGGCGACCTGCCTTAACTTCGTCCGTAAGCATACTACGTCCACGATTGAACTCACTAAACCAGTGATACACAGTAGTTTTAGATGGGGCTTCATCACCAAAAGTTGAAGTTAGTTGATCTATGCACTGTTGTTGCGTTAAACCACGCCGAAAATCATAATAAATCATAGCACGAATATTTTCACGAGTGAGTTCCATTCTTGCTGCGAGATGACATTTAAAACCCGTCAAAAACAAAACACGAGCGTTAATAAGGAAGAAAAAATATACCGGCCAGTACTTAAAAAAGTTCACATTTTACCATGGAGGTCAAATATGCTATTTAAGAAGATTGTAATCCCGGTTTCCGGATATATAAATAGCAGCCCTTGTACAAGGTGGTCAAACTAAACCACGCCAATATATTATTGTCTGGTGTCTGTTAGTAAAGTGCATGTTCAGATATTTTTGAGTAAAAAAGAGCCTTTATTTCTATTACCATACCATATACAATTTACAATGATTAACTTCACTTTTATTACAAATTAGGTAGACGTCGCCTTGTCGGCATAGGCCTCCCCCATTTCCTTCCACAATTTCCTTTTCCCTTTCTCGTCTAGTGCAACCATTCGCATACTTTTTTTCGTCCATCTGATCTGGTCCATTCTGCAGATGTGTCCTGCCCAGTTCCATTTCAGTAGCCTAATTATCTTCACTATGTCACTGAGTTTTGTTCTGTTTCTTTGGTTTGGTTGCTTACTCTGTCGGAAAGCTTGATACCTAGCATGCTAATTTCTGCTCTTCCTCTTTTCTGAGAGCCCATGTTTGGCACCCATAGGTAAGACTTGGCAGGATTGCTATTTCAAATAATTTTATTTTTTATTCCTTTACATAATTTACTCATTTTTTATTTAATTTACCTATTTCATAGTAACTCCAGATATTTTTCAGTACGTTAGCCGCACCGGAATATTTTATGGCGACTGTACGAACAGTAATTATAATATTGAAATGCCTTATCGTATACCTACCTAACTACCTACCGACGCCACGCCATCTATTGTGAATTAATGCAATTATTCAATTGAGAGTTGTCTTTATTCTTTACTAGTTCCTGTAAGACAAAAAGCCGGCAAATGCGTGTCGGACCACGCATAATGGAGGGTTCCGTACTTACTATCGAAAAAACTAATATCAAAAAGGTCGTATCTGTCTTAACCGATAATGTTCAAAACAATTTTCTTTGAAAGAATATACATTGATGTACTTATCTTTTCAATTTTTTTCATATTTTGTGAAAATATGAATACTTAAAATAAATAAAAATTCAAACAAACCTTAAAATCCCATCGATTGATGTGCAACATGTTGATGTTTGGTAATTTTAAAAACATTTTATACAGCAATTTTACTACAATACTAAATAGCGGCATACAAAGTCCGAGTAAAATGGCTGTGACATACGAACGGACGGACGGACAGACAGACGGACATGACGAAACTGCTATTTTGCCATTTTGGCGTCGGAACCCTAAAAAGTATTTAAGAGTTTTATCTCACATGTTCCTGATTTTGTGCCATCCGCATCTGTATTTTCTTTGTTAGCTCCGTCTATAAGCAGCTGCAAGAAATCATTTCTCCTATAACAAAAAAAATGTCGTTACACTTTCAAATGTTGAATAACATCAAATACCTTTAAAAATCACTATAAAATATAACGGTTTGTCAGAGCGGGCGACACGAGCTGCGCGGCGAGCGGGACGCAGGCCAGCAGTCGGCAACGCGTCGTGCAACAGCGCGCTACGGGCCGGTTCAAAATAGCACTCTTAGTGCTTGAAGATGAAGACCTAAGCTCTACGAAACATGCCGGGCGAAGTGACTAAAGTGACGTGAGTGTAACCGTTATATTTTATAGTGATAGTATGTCTCACGAAAGTTTAAATTTAATACCTTTAAAAATGCAAAAAATAATGGGTTGTCCTAAAATGAACTTTAATTTTCATGTAATGTTAGCGAGACCAATAATGTAAGCGAGTGCAGTGTGCATGCATACTGTGCATGACATTTTTGGCATATGGCGGTTATTAAGTTAGGGCTGTAATGGTGCACAGACATTTTTGCCGTGTTTCCCGCTTACCTACATACCTACACACAAAACGAGTTGTTATGTCAATAACATAGTCAACTTATACTTCGTAGGTCAACAACTTTGTCGCACGATCTAGACAATTACGTCACTAACGCTTGGAGATTCTAGTTTTTTAGAACGATAAAAAGTTTTGACGGTTATAAAATACTTTTTATCTACACTCACATTGTAAATCCTCTAAAACGTGTTCAAAAACGGTAGGCAATGGCTAGCATTACCACAGCCGATTTTACTATGATAAGCTTTTTATCTGTGGCAGTAACGTAATTTTAACTTTACATGCTCATATATTGATACGTAATGAGTTTAAATTCCGAACATCGAATTTGATAACATAATGTAAATCCTATACTCCTTCCTGACCAACGGCACGCGCCCGCGCGACCGCCGGCACAATCGAGTTGGCCATGGCGGTGCAATGGCGGTCATTCTATGGTTTCCGAACTTTTGATTTAGGATATATAATATGAGTGTAGATAAAGCAGTGTATGCCACTGTACGTAATTAGGCCTTATTACGTAACAGTTACATAAACTACTATTTAATGACCGCTGTTATACTTTGCCGTAGACGTCGAAGATAGCGTCACGTTAACGCAGGGGACCCCAGTGAATAAGATTGTTAACAAGTCACTTTTTAAATTAAATTACCGTGAACGTGAAGATTTTCCGTTTCCGTCGAAGGTGAACTGAAATTTACTGCGAACAATTATGTACATTTCGGTCTCATTAACGTGACGATAAAAGTCAAAGTCTACGGCACAGTATGAAAGCGGCCATTATTCCACAAGCTTTTCCCGTTTAGTACAAGTTTGATTTGTATGATTTTTATACCTAGGTACCTAAAAAGTATTCCAATAAAATTATGTACCTATACCAGTATATCACATAAGTTTATAAAGATTAACAATCATATCATTTACTTAAAGAACAAATATGCCTAGAGAACATTGTCCTAGTTACCAAATAGATGCATGCACATGTATTAGATGATAAGATAAAACAACTTTAACCAGACATGCTTAAGCAAACAAGGTATTAAGTAGTGCCACAATTTATCAATGTTATACCGGAAAACTAATAGGTACTTAGGTATGCATAGAGAATTACCTACATAAAATATTTACTGCTAGAATGAAAATAACTCTATTGAGTATACGTTTGATGTTCCACCTTATGAGAAAGGTTTAATGCAACGGGGGCTTATACTGTAAGTTGACTACGTTTGGCCGCGATGTTAACGCCTACGGGCAGCGTTGAGCTCCGAGTCCGTGGCCCTATTGCTCGCTTAGAGTATTAATACGATCAGAAATATAATTGCGAGATTTAGTTAAATCTGTAAGTTAAATAAGTACCCTTTGGGCAACTCGTTTCATTTTGGATGTGATATCACGGGCTGGCGTTGAGGGCACAACTTTCCGTGCGCGTGATTTGACGTCTTTGGCGGTCAAAGGGTTAATAAAATAATCCTCTTTTTTCCTAGAATAATAAATATATAAAATAATAATTTTCAAAACTAGGGGTTCAGACTACTAATTCTCAACTCCGACAGACTTACTTGTAATCTCCAGATCTTCTTTCTTTTTTTGCTGCTTTCAATATTGTGACCAACTCCCTAGTGGTCTCCTCGTTCATGAAAGATATATTGAAATACCTCAACATTTTGGGTGCAAATATTAGGAAAAAGAATATCACCATTCTTTTAGACTTGGACATATAGTTGAATTTTTCTGCTATCTGTAATTTATTGAATGAAATTGAGAACAAACTATGGCTACTACTAATACTATAGCGCAAAAAATGCCAACAGAAGCCACGATGGGAAGGCGACATAAAGACAACACTAGAACCACACTGGACTAAACTTTGGAAGGTGATGGAGGATGATGTGCACGACAGGCACTTCATAGCTTCATACTAAAAAACTTTCATTAAACTTATTAACAACAAAAACGATTGAATTATTGAATAAAGAGCGTTTTAACCGACTCTCTTCTATCAGAGCGTCGCAAAAGCACATTCTTGCTACTCCATCATCTTCTACCAAATTTTACAGAAGCTCTTTTACCTTTCGGGCCGTTCGATTGTGGAATGCTTTGCCAGTAGATGTAAGATGTGCTAAGTCTCTTACCATTTTTAAGAATCTGTTGAAACAACATTACCTATCGCTCCCTTAGGTTGCCTTTTATATATATATATATATATATATATGTATATATATGTATAGTTATTTATTTATATGTGTATTATATGTATGTGGGTATATGTATGTATTTTTATTTAGTATCTATGTGTATTTAAGCTTGAAATTAAGATGTTTGTGTTATTTTTCTCCCTTTTGTTATTTGTGCACTACCATGTTCCTAACTCTATTTCTAAATCTCCTACTACCCAAAGGTTGTCTGGTAGAGATCGCTTTTTAGCGATAAGACCGCCTGTTGCTACCTAAGTTAAGTGTAAACTTTTTATTGTTGTAATTTGTTATTTGGTGCAATAAAGAATATATTATTATTATTATTATTAAAGGCTTATTTAATTTAATTTAACTACCATATCAATATTCTGAGATAGGCCATGTTCAATCCGTTTTTTTGGTGATTTAGTAAGGTGGTTTAGTAAGTCTTCTATTACCTCGTGGAATATATGGCAAGTTAGTAAAAATATTGTTATAATATAATCAAATGCTCAACTGTACTAAAATATGTATAATACCTACCTTTATAAAGTTAGCATTTTCGTCAGTCAAAGCGTCGCATTTGATTCCAAAGGCACATGCACCTATCACTTCCAACGTAAAATGTCCCATAGTATCCTTCATTTCAACATCCTTGTTATCTAAAACAAAATATTCATTGGACTATGGCGGGGCGAGACTGATTGTTGCGGTATATAATGACTATTATGAGTGATTAAAAATTAATTATTATTTACTGATACAGAGAATTTATTATTATTGATTTGTATGTCTTTCCCGACCACGGAACAATTGTGTTCCGGACCTTTGGGAGGCATATGCGGAGCCGAAGCCAACGCGCAGAGGCCCTTTCGACAATTTAATGAAAAGTGAGGGGTACACTAAGCGGATGCTGCCCCTACCCGTGTCATGGGACGCACGCAGAGACAGCACCCGCCATGGTGTAAAGACTATTGAGAGTTAATGGAGTCTAAAATGTACTAGGCTATTGGGTGAAAAGTATGGACTAAATAACTACTGGGCTATTGGATGAAGAACCGGACGCCTGCCTAATAAAACGGTCTCCAATTTTATTTCCGGCAGACGGCGACTCGCACGCCGCAAGATGGGCCCCCGTAAAAAGCGACATCCAAGATGGCTCAAGGGCAACACCGGTGCGTGGGCTGTGAGGTTGTCGAGAGGTGAGTCTGCGGTAGCCAGATCCCGAACATTTTACACTTCCAACCTGGAGCATATGTCCCGCTCTTGCAACTCCACTCTGGCCGGCCAGTTAAGGCAAGCACAGAGGCGAGGGCCAAATGGAAAGGGCCCTCTGGAATAGGGGTCCGCGGTGTCGCCACTCACCGTCAGCTCGCCACAAGCTGCCCCCGTTATTATTATTTGTAAGCAGGCAAGCAGTTGTAATAACTGATAGTGCCTGTATCCAGTATGCTCTTGACAAATTTATCTCTTTAATTTGATTTTTATTTGCAAGGACTCTCAAGAGAAGACAAAGTGTGAGAGGAAGTGTTGTGACTGAGTAGCAGTCTGTGCTCATTAGACCCTCCTGGTTCACATAAGTGTTAAGGAGACAACAGAGTGTAATCCACACCCCATCAGAATCACACCCCACTAGTTCAACCACAAATGCTGAATCAGGTTGATATTTTTTTGTTTTCTACCTGGCCGCATTTGCATATGTTACAATAATTTAGATTACTTACCATACTGCTTTAAGAATTTCACCATTTGTTCAGTACACACTTCAATCAAAGGCAGCATATTCTTAAGCCTGGCTGAACTGAATGCTGGGGTTAGTGTGCTTCGAACTCCTTTCCATTCAGCACCCTAAAATTGAAATCCTTATTAAAATAATATATTGTAAATAGTATCTTATAGAGCTGATATGGCAGCTTTTTTTCAATTAAAATCAATTTTATTTTCTTAAGCAGGCTTTCATCTTTTTATATTCTATATAGACTTCTAGTTTCTGTAAATTATATTATAAATTATGTGGTTCTCAACCTTCTTACCTTTAAATTAAGAAGAGACTGGCTTAAATATCGTGGTTCGTTACTATTTAATGTATTTCTGTCAACAAAGTGTTCAAAATCTCTTATTGTTATTGCTTTAATAAGCTCTGGGTCCAACACATACAGACACGGTCTCCTTCCTTCAAATATACCTAGAAAACGAAAACAATATTCAGTTTCATAAGGTTTAGGACATACATAAAGTCATCATATAGTTTAAGTCGCCCAATATATCGTAAGACATCCTTACTGCCATAGAAATAAAGATTTGTACCGATACATTTGGCTACTTTGGTTGCTACCTATATGAAATAATAACTTACCTCCAAAAGGACTGCCTTTAAAAAAATTGTAGATCTCGTATTGAAATTCATGGAATGATTTTTTTGCCATCATTCGAGAGCCTAAATTCCCTACTACAGGATACGGCTTCATAAACTTGATCCCTTTTTGTTCAAAGAATTCGAAAGTACTTGTGTAATACATGTACAAACTGAAAATTAGGGTCAGAAATAATATAAGCTTCCATTCTTCGAGCATGAAGAATATTATTTGTTTTGTTCCACTATTAAACTGCATTATTTTATTTAGCCGAAACACTAAACCGCGAGTGGTACTATTGCAAGTGCAATGCAATGCAAAACTACAACAACGAAATCCAACGAATGAAATGAAATAATGAATGAAATGAAATTGAATGATTGAGTGTTGCCAGGTCTCATTTGCGAAAATTCTTCTGATTTTCGCTAGCCACTAGCCAAAAAATCAGGAGATCGGAAAAAAAATCAGGAGATTAGTTTTTATGAATCAAAAGTTACCTAAATGCCTTTTTATATTATTTTTCAGTTCATATAACCCCGTTTATGAGTTCTTACAAATTGGATTTTAAAAGGCAAAGTAAGCATTTTGTCCGATTTTGTATAAAGCGCAAAATACATTGGAGCGGAATTCAGCTATTCTAGACAAATTTCCGCTTTCGTCTATGAATAGCAAAATAGAGCCCCTAAAGCACAAAATACACTCGAGCTAGTTGAGCTGATGAGCTGAATTCGGAGGTCATGGTCGGGAGTCGGCCGTAGTACGGAACAATCCAACATCCGGCTGATATTGTCTATGGGCTCCATACAAAAATTTTAATACCATTGAATAATTTCCGACTTGTGGCTGCGCGCTAAATTCCACTCAAGTATGTTTTTCGCCTTATATTGTTGATTCAGGACGGTAAGGCAGAAGAAATGAAGATCGGCAACTACGAGTATTAGAGTATAATTGTTACATCTCAGTCTGGTTTAAACTTTATAATGAGACAAAAAATGTAATTTTTATTATTATTTATTACCTACATCACCTGCACGATAGTATACGAACGTTGCGTTTCACGAAAATGTTGTGATTAATATTAAAATAAATAAATGTTTTTTTCCAAAAATCGCAAGTTAAAAAATATTAATGACGTTTATTGTATAGAGAGACTCTTAAGAGATTTTTTTAACTCTGTACTTTGACAGTAGCTTTTATTTAAACCCCTAAGATAGGTTAACATGACTGTTCAATTTATGTTCGTATCAAAATTACGGATGTATTTGATGTCAGAAGTGAACCCCAAAAAATCAGGAGAATCTGGTGTAAAATCAGTAGATCAGGAGACATAGCCCGAAATCAGGAGATCTCCTGATAAATCAGGAGACCTGGCAACACTGTGATTGGAATGAAAATAGTGTAGTTGCAATGAGTAAATAAATACTATAGGTCAGTGTGTTGTTGTCACTTGTGAAGTTGTGACAGTTGTGATGGAGTGCATTCAGAAACCAATGAATGAAATAATCCGCTACAATTTTTTTACTCTGACAATAATGAAACACTATCATAAAAGTTTACAATTTCATATCATGAAATGATAAAAAGAATTAGGATTTAATACATATCTAAATAATGTATACAGAAAAGATTAATTTCGGTTGGTTATAAGACTTATAAGTTATAAGTTATAAAACGTACAAAGCAAGGCCTAGTAACTTCTTAACAAAAGTGTGTCCTTCTTAAATTGCATATGTGTGCGTGCGGTTTATAAAAATTATTACCAGTATTTAAAACATGTTTTTAAAAATAGCAACTTTTTGAACCGACTTTAAACGATATTATACTTTGCAATTTCTCGGGCCTAAACTGTTGTGCACCCTGCCTTGCTTCACTCCCTGGACTCTCTAAGTTTCCTATCATTTATTACATCTCTCTAACTGACACATCGGGCCCGAGAAATTGTAAAGTATAGTACTGGTTGTTGTCTATGGATTATGCTGTCAATCACAGCTAAATTCAAAATAAATATGTCATGTAAAAAAAATAGTTGCGTTTTGGCTTTTGCTTTAGTTATAGCGTATCTACACTTGAAATGAAATGTATTTGGTTAAATATATTATATAGGTAATATTAAGTGCCGGTCCACAACCGTTGAAATTAGCATAAATAGCGCTACTACCACTTTGCCTATGCCCGGGGAGTAGCAGCAATGAAGATTATTTATTTTACTTAAGTTTCATCATTTTTCTACAACGATAACCACAAATATTTTAAGGTAAGAAATATATTTCATGCATTTTTATCATAATATACCTATTCCGTAAAATTTAACTTATTTACATAACAGTTATATTATTATCTTAATCATGAACTACGCGCACGTAATTATAGAGGATACCTTTATCGCCAGCCACAACAGTAAATAAATTGTTACCTCAAAGTGAGGGGTACCTACAGTAGTGATACCGAAAGAAGGGAAGGCAAGGTAGGGAAAGGTAAAAAGGGAACTAGTAAGCATGTATACTAGCAGAATATCTTATGTATGCAGTAACGCGTTGTACTTAACACATTTGGCAGAGACAAGCTGGAGGATAACGAAAGATAAATGGAGGATTACGATAACGTAAAAGGATATCAACAATAAAGATATATTATGTTTCTGTTGTGCAGGATAATATAAGAAGATTCAAGGATGCATTAAGTGAAGCAATGCCACCTGGGCGAAACTATAGCGGCTGCAACTTCAGGGAACTGGTCTGCGTGATGAACGGCTGAACGCAACATGCGTCCATAGTGTCCCTACACATCTCCAGTACCACTTTACACTGTAGAAAACCAATAAATGAATATACTTAATATATACCTACAGGTATTAATTTTCATTCTTAAAGTCCAATTAGTTCAATTAAGCCTAGGAACGAATAGAGCATTTCTATGAATGTAGGTAGTTTCTAATAATCATATGTTTTATGCTTGGATGAATAAATTAAAAGGATGGAGCATGCCTGTACAACAAACTGTGATGCAAGATGACGGCTGGTTTGAATGCGTGTGTCCAGACGAGTTTTGCCATGTAATACAAATTTTCCCGATTAAGAATACAGTATTTTTGAATTAAAAAAATAAGATTATTAATATAGGTATATGGTTAAATAGAATTAATAAGCACCTGTTTTAATAAATTTGATGAAATATACTGAAGAGGCGACTAAAAGGTCAAATTAAAAAAATCTAAATTTACTATTTATTATAAGTACAAGACGACTGTTGAGTGTGGTGGCCTCTGTTGTCGTCCCTATAACGCGAGATAATCGCGAACAAACATACATACATATGTACATACAAACATACGGGTCAAATTGAGAACCTCCTTTTTTTGAAGTTGGTTAAAAATGCTCCTCGATCGATAAACACAATCGGTTTGACTTAAGAGCTGACCTTTCATTCTAACTATAGTTCCATCTCGTTCTAATCTCTAGACCAGTCGTTTACTGAAGCGACTAGTCAGCCGCTCAGAGTGAGAGAGAGCGATAGTTAGAATGAGACGAAAGTTTGACAGATCAGTATCGGTGACATAACTTCGCGCGTTCAATCTACGATTAGATATGTGCTTTTTGTTTTACGAAGTATTTGGAATAATTTTAAGAAATATATAATTTTGTTTATTTACAAATTTTATTCAAAAAATAATAAAGAATATAATTTGCTCACAAAAGCATAAAAGTTATTAACTATTAATTAGGTAACGATAATATTCGTTGAAACCGTGCGTAAAATAAAACGTCTAGTTGGGAGTGGGGACGTCAATATCGTATTGACAACATATCGCGGCGATTATAGACCCCCTTACGTTCGGGAAGTTTCCCTATTCAACCACCTGGCAACACCGCTACCGTGAAGTTAATAGTTTACGAATTTACTGATTCTTAATATGATTACGCAATGAATTGTTTACTTAACGGTGAAAAGTTACCCCATCCGTTTTTTTCTTTCGAACGGTAGCATTTCTGCAGCATTTGACAACGCACGACGGCTTAATTTAATTATTTTTTAACAGCACTTGACTGCATAGACGTTTGGACACGACTGTCGGGGGAGCGGAGCGGCTCATTATTGTATTGCGTATGTGTGTGTAGTGCGTAACCACGAGGACACTGGCTCATTATGAAATCACAAAAAGTTGTTAGCAGTACTCCATCTGAAGAATTATATAAATCTATGGTTTTATGCCAATCAATGCCAATTGTATGTTTTTCGACTCAGTAACCTAGTTATTTTAACACTTAAAAATAAATAAACAAAATAGCTTTTTTATTTCCACATTTGTAAAAGTTAGGTACCTACAATTTAGTTTTGGTTTTTCTAATGTGGATCCTTTTGAATTCTTGTTAGACCAAAAATGTGCCTACTTGCTTTATTACTTTTTGCATAAAATATAACTTAACTATTTTATTACAAAAATAGCACGCAATAAAAAAATATTTTTGAGTGATGCTAAATAAATAATAAATACCTAATAATCCTAAAAAAAAAAAAAAGAATACCCGTACCGGGATTCGAACCCAGGACATCGCTTCACAGACGGGCTACTACCAACGAGGCCAAACTGGTTGTCAAATTATAGTCTGGCAAACCATTTCTGTCAGTAGAAACGCGCGGCAAATTCAAAATACGTACATGTGGCAACCCTTTGTGATGAGAGACCATACGGTGACATGACGAACATTTAAATTCACATTGAATTTGTTTCTAGTGCATTTCACTCTCTCATCTTAAGCGCGAGTGAGATAGAACTCCTGCAACGTTCCCAATTCAATTTAAATTTACTCTTAAGGCTTATGTCAATTGCCTCAACCAGATTATCTGTTGCAGTTGATGACAGATCAGACGAAATATATCCGTCTCCTTTTTACACACCGTAAATGTCACCAAATGAAAGGGGCGGAAATACCAACTAAAATTAAAAACATAAAATTTGATGATCATTGCTGCTTTTTTCACTGATTCTTAGTGTTGTCATACTTTTGTTCGCTGTACATTGCTACTGCGTTAATTGGCTGGCTAGACTATAGTTACTGCGATCTACATGGGAGTGCTGTAGTATAAACGAACTTTAGTGACGGGACATTTTTTTTGTATGTACGAGGGGCGGCTGATAAGTCCTAAGCCTATGGTATTTCGAGGTCGTATATGCGTTTATGGTACTGGCCACTAGAAAGGCCATTTAAAAACAAATTATTAAATACAAAATCATGTCATATTTGTTTGAATTTTTCTTGAGATATTCAACGGCAAAGTTCACCATGTCTGAATTATCAACAAATATAACGAAAATTGAGCACCGTGCTGTAATTAAGTTCCTTACAAAATGTGCTAAATCACCGCAATGTATTTTTGAAGAAATGGCTAGTATTTATGGTGCCTCTGGGCCTTCCTATGCTACGGTCAAAAAGTGGAGTCGCTTATTTAGAGGTAGAGAGTCGATTGAAGACGATCCCCGTTCAGGGAGGCCAATATCGGTGGTGACTGAGGAAAATGTAAGAAAAGTCAGAAAATTGGTATTAGAAGACCGGAGAGTTAAGGTTTGGCAAATAGCTGATACGGTAGGCATTAGTAAAGAACGGGTTGGAGAGATTTTACATGAACATTTGAACATGACTAAGGTCAGTGCTTGCTGGGTACCAAAAATGCTGACGGCGTTCGATAAAGAACGTCGTGTTGAAACTTCCCAGGCGTTTTTAGATCTGTGCGGAGATGGTATAGATGAAGTTTGCTCCCGAATAGTAACTGTTGATGAAACATGGACTAGGCAGTATGATCCGGAGTATAAGTCTGAATCCATGCAGTGGATTGAAAAGGGTGAAAGACCACCGAAGAAGTTTAAAGTGCAAAAATCGGCATCTAAGTTAATGGCCAATGTGTTTTGGGACTGTGATGACATTCTCTTAATAGATTATTTGGCCAAAGGTTCTACAATAAATGCACTTTATTATGCCAATCTATTGAGACAGGTGCGAGAAGCGGTAGTTGAGAAAAGGAGGGGCAAACTAAGGAAAGGCATTTTGTTTTTGCAAGACAATGCATCCGTTCACACCGCCCGGGTTGCGAGGCAGGCTCTGAGGGAAATCGGCTTCGATGAAATCGACCACCCACCCTACAGTCCAGACCTAGCCCCTAGCGATTATTTTCTGTTCAGTAATTTAAAGAGAGAGTTACGGGTGTCACGAGCTCTGGAAACTAAAGCCCTAGTCTAGCTAAATCTACAATATCGCCAGTTACCTTATGTCCTTATAGTGAGTCTTCGCGAATTGGCCAGTGATCGTCTATTCCTCTACGTTGTGTTCTGAAGTAACCCGGCTCGACACAGTAAAGAAAGCTCGCCCGCGCCCAGCCCGTCCCTCATCACGCCTCCTCATCGACCTCCTGTTTTTAAAGATTGTATGACCCAACGGTCATTAAGTACCCCTAGACCTATATGGGAATATTTTCATGAAGATTGTCTTTGAACGATGTCAGTTAGTCCGAGTAAGTATAGAACAATGAGCTTAAAGTAGGGAGGGTACGTTCAGTGTGTCGAATTGTCTTTACTCAGTCCTTTTAGCTATTTGTATTGTATGTCATAAACCTAGACTTGATGGGCCCATTAGATGAATACCTACCTTGTCGCTGTGAAATGCTGTTATTATTAAATAAGTATATATGTATAGGTCACTTCTAAGTATCATCTTTATACTACCGCTGTCTATATATAGTTGTCTTGCCTAGTTACAAAGTCAGAAATACCGGTTTCGCAGAAAGTCGACTCTAGCACTCAAAGGTCCGTAAGTAATGAAGTTAGGGACACAGGGAGGGCCTTTAACATTAGATACACACAAACACATCAAATAAAATAACTTTGGTAAATCGGGACATTATATAGTATTTAAAAGATTAATCAAAATATAGGAATGGAGATACTTAACTTATAAAAGCTGGAGTAATCCTTTATGTCCATTTTCGTTACGTTATGATACGCATTAGCTCTGCTTTACACATTTAAATACTTAAAATAAATAACTTTTCACGCGATCTTTGATTGCACTCATGATATTGACAGTTATTTCAAACAAATTCCAATGTCAGTGATTTTATATTTGAAATTCTGAGAGTATTTATTCTTCTAAGGCATAGACAACAGTAGAAGTATAAAGGCAGATATACACTATATTACCAAGCAGTTTGGGTTCCTAAAAATATAAAGTAAACCTAATAGTAGATTGTTTGACAAGGGTCTAAAGTAGGCCATATTACCACGAGGTGGTTATTTTCCCGAACGAAGTGAGGGAAAATTGTTCGAGTGGTAATATGGCTTTTAGACCAGAGTAATGCATACTCTTTTTCACTTCGATTGCAAGAAAATAAGATAAAAATACTTATTATTTACGCACAATAACTAAATTAAGGTGAAATTATGGTTTAACTTGACGGTCTTTTAATTTTTTTAACTTCTTTGATATAGATACAAAATATAAACACCGCGAATAAATGCCACAGACGACGGTATAATTAGCTTTTAAAACAGTTTAAACACGCTTTAAAGCCTTAGAGAATTCAACCAAGCGGAGTCGCCATTGACAGGCGTTCCCCTCAGCCGAAAACATATGACCAGTGGTCATACACATGTATGGACTGACGTTTATCTGACGTAGCTATTTGTACGTTACGTACGAATAGCCATACATTTGACGTTCCCCTCCCCCGCAAAAATCGGCAGACTTTTTGTATAGAAAATGACAGACATGGCTACTCCATCCGGGTTAAATTCTCTAAGTTTAAGACGCATCCAAAAAATTTTAATCTTTTTTAATGATTGTGAAGTAGGAACTAAAAAACACCTCATGTTTTGAGAAATAAATTGCGTTTCCTGATTGGTCGATTTTAACATTGCTGTATTCTGATTGGTTGATATTAAATACAATGTTTTTTTAAGGATTTAAATTATTTACACAGTATACGCACTAAAAAAGTCTAGATACTTTTTTCCGATGTTCCGATTAACTTCGATATGTGTTGTGATTGGTGGATTGAATATGGTGAAGTGTTCCGATTGGTCAATTTAAAATGTTTTGTAAATCATAAATATGTATACATTTTAGCCCTAGAGGCTAAATGTACTACTTTAGTCCGCCTTGGTAAGCATAATATGACACACTTTTTGAGCATGAGAAGTGAAAAATATAATTTACCAATTATAATTATTTGAACGGGTACGGACGGCCCGTTACACGGGGAAAGCGATTTGGCAGTGATGAAGAGATGAAGACGGTTGTACAGGAGCATTTTGAAGGCCAATCTAAAGAATATTTTTTTAACGGCCTAAAAGCATTGTATAAAAAATGTAAAAAATGCATTGAATTAGAGGGAGATTATATTGAAAAATAAACATAAGTTATTATTTATATACAGTTTTTTTCTACCATAGGCTTAGGACCTATCAGACGCCCCTCGTAGTTACCGTTCTTCTCCTAGTGAGTATTATATTCTTTGGTACAAAGTCAATGTAAGTTGACGTTTGACGTTGACTGACACTTGAACTTGACAGAACAGAAAATGGATCGTGGATCGAATCGTGCCGATCGTGTTTACATTTTAGATTGATTTCCTCAGTTCTATTTGTTATTTTAAGTCATTTTATTTAGTAATTATATCTTTCTAACAGTATCAGTAATAGTTATAACTAGAAAGTTTTCCACTATGGGTAAAACATCAAAAGATAAACGAGATATCTACTATAGGTTAGCAAAGGAGGAAGGATGGCGAGCTAGAAGTGCATTTAAATTGCTCCAAATTAATGAAGAACACAACATATTCGAGGGAGTGCTCCGCGCCGTGGACCTCTGCGCCGCTCCGGGTAGCTGGAGCCAAGTACTGACTAAGAAACTTAGACAGAATGCTCAAAATGAAGACGAAGTCAAGATAGTTGCCGTCGATCTGCAAGCTATGGCAGCTCTCCTGGGCGTTAAACAAATACAAGGCGATATAACCAAGTTATCAACGGCTAATGAAATCATTAAGGAGTTTGAAGGATTAAAAGCTGATCTAGTTGTTTGTGATGGAGCTCCAGATGTGACAGGTCTGCATGATATTGATGAATACGTCCAATCGCAGCTACTTCTTGCAGCATTGAATATTACAACACATGTTCTGAAAACCGGTGGTGTGTTTGTGGCTAAAATATTTAGAGGGAAGGATGTGTCACTCCTATACTCGCAGCTGAAGCAGTTTTTCAAGTTCGTTACTGTCAGTAAGCCCCGGAGCTCAAGGAATTCGAGTATTGAAGCGTTTGTTATATGTCAGAATTACCAGCCACCAGAAGGCTATGTACCGACAATGGTTAATCCTTTGCTGGATCATAAATACTGTGATTTCAATCAATTCACTGGCCCAAACAGATTCATTGTGCCCTTTAACGCTTGTGGTGACTTGAGTGCCTATGATTCCGATACCTCATATCCTTTACTCTTGGATGGACAGACGTCTTATGAATATAAGGAGCCAGTTCAGGGCCCTATTAACCCTCCCTACAAAGAAGTTTTGGACAAGACTAAAAATTTGCAGTTACAGTGAATTTGTGTTAAGCACATAAAATAAGCATGCATTATATTATAAATTATAATATTGTAAATAAATAATGTTAACAATGATGAATGGTCCTTAAACAACTTTTAAACATACCTTAACCTGAAACTATTACAATATTTGGCAGTAAAATAAGAGCTGATTAACAAATTCCTTTCAATAAACAAATCAAATTAAAAAGATTGAATAATCAAACTGTGGTGGGAATGATACAAACACTATTTCCAATAATCTAATATTCTTTTTAGGGTTCCGTAGTCAACTAGGAACCCTTATAGTTTCGCCATTATATGATTTCAAGCTCACATGGTCATTCACATTATAAATATTATTCGAAACGAGATATTTACCATGTATATTTGAGTTTATGAGCACCCGATATTTCGGCGCAGTTGCATGCACCATCATCACGGAGTAACTAACGTTGAGCGAGTTTTAGTGGTCTACCCACACACCGTAGCGATCTACCCTATTTCGAGTTCGCTTTTTTCGTCCATTGTCACTGCTACTACTACTGTCCGCGTTCTCACTTGTAACTCGATCACGATTGCGACACACAACACTTACAGTGTCAACTCGCGCGTTTTTTTTTTGCGAAACAGTATATTTTGGATTAGAGAACTTCCGGATCACTTGTGATCCGGACACCAGTGATGGTGCATGCAACTGCGCCGAAATATCGGGTGCTCATAAACTCAAATATACATGGTAAATATCCCGTCTCGAATAATATTTTTTATAATAGTTTCGCCATGTCTGCCCGTCCGTCCGTCCGTCCGCGGATAATCTCAGTGACCGTTAGCACTAGAAAGCTGAAATTTGGTACTAATATGTATATCAATCACGCCGACAAAGTGGTCAAATAAAAAGTGGAATAAAATGTTTTATTAGGGTACCTCCCCTATACGTAAAGTGGGGAGTGATTTTTTTTTTCATTTCAACCCTAACATGTGATATATTGTTGGATAGGTATTTAAAAATAAATAGGGGTTTACTAAAATCATTTTTTGATAATGTAAATATTTTCGGAAATAATCGCTCCAGAAGTAAAAAAAATGTGCCCCCCCCCTCTAACTTTTGAACCATAAGTTTTAAAAATATGAAAAAAATCTCAAAACTAGAACTTTATAAAAACTTTCTAGGAAAATTATTTTTAACTTGATAGGTTGAATAGTTTTTGAAAAATAATTACAAAATAATTTCACAACTAAGTTTGTAATTTAACCGTATAAGCAGCTGTTTATTGTATCTGTAATTTCTACACAAAATCACAATGAAAAGACTCGCTTTCAAATAAAGTAAAAACGGTGAAAATCGGTTCACGCAATAAAGAATTATCCCATAAAAATCATCTTCCATACTTTAAGCTCGCGCGCAATAGTTTACTTAATCTGCCGATAGATGTCGCTGTACGTGGAACGCTCATATCATATCCTACATGGCGGTGTTATTTTAACTCTTAAGTGGGGACACTTACTGTGACGGACGGAAAACTACGGAACCTTACACTGAGCGTGGCCCGACACGCTCTTGGCCGGTAACTAACTAAGTACTGTTCAGTTTCAGGTTAAGTAAGTCTATTATGTAACTAGTCCTAAAATACTCTTTGTGACTTTAATCCCTAATAATTAGTGTCTGACTGAAACAAGATTTTTTGCCGAAACCGGAACAGAAGGTTCGGCTCTGAATCCAGTTTTGGCCGAAACCGAAACCGCAACTTTGATGGACATGTTTAAATCGTATAAATTTCAGTTACATGTTGTTATTTGGTAAAAAAAAATTTGAAAATTAGTTACATGTATGGAGCGCCCTCCCTAAAACGAACTTTCGAAGCGATTATCTCTGAAAATATTCACTTAATCACAAAATGTTCAAATAAACCTCAATGTTATTTTTAAAGACCTATCGATTAATGTGCAACATGTTGATATTTGGTAATTTTTATTTTTTTATTTAGTTACATGTACATATATGTAGCGCCCCCCTTCCCTTAAAAAATGTTTTTCTGCAATTTAACTACATAACTAAATAGCGGCATACAATATACACCATATGTCTTAATTTTATTAACATACATTCTATAGTTTCCCAGTAAAATGACTGTGACATACGGACGGACTGACGGACAGACTGTATGGGTTCCGTTTTTGCTATTTTGGAATTGAAATTGAATTAAACCGAAACCGAACCTTCGGCCGGACACTACTAATAATTAATGCATCATTGAAGTTAGAGGCCAGCCACGCTGACTCTAATATACCAATTTTGCAAGCAACAAAGTTAGTAAGAGTCAATATAAACATAACATTGATAGATTGATAGGAAGATAGAAGTTATGTTGTTTATGGTGGCGCATTGCAAAGTCCATGTTCACTGTTAAATTATAGTGCTCTCCCTTATGGGAGGGGCCGGGCAGTCTTAATACGTGACGGGGCCCTAGGGCACTTTGAGAATCAGGGGCCCTCAGGCGCTCAATTAGGGACAACGTTGACTGTAAAAAAAAATTTCGGGGCCCCCCTGAGGATGGGGGCCCTGGGCATGTGCCCCGTGTGCCCTTATGGAAAAGACGGCCCGGGGCCTAAGTGATAGTTCAGAGCTTGATACCGTTACCAACTTATAATATGTTATTGGGCACGACACTAGTACCCCAAAACTACCGATAGACGAGGACGTAGGTTAATGTCTCCCGCGTAATGACATCATCAAAATGGCTGCCACTTCGTTGCGAAAAGTGCTGTAATGTGTGGCGTAGTGACACAAGTATTTAGGTTCAATGTCGTATATATTGTGTGTTAAATAACTCTTACTCTTACATTACCTTATATACTATGTGGCTAAGCATGTAGTAGGCGTAGCACACACTACACCTTCCCTCTTAGAGAAAAAAAAATAGATTTTTGTAATATAAAGACAATCTATTTTTTTTTATAGCAGTAAGGATACAATTGAAAAAAGTGGTATAATGAAGAGTAAATACACATTAAAAAAATACAATATGAGTTTATAATTAATTTGATTTAACAATATCGATTTATCTAAGTACCGCATACTGTTACAATATTAAATTCTAACAATGATTTGATTACGAATGTAATTTGAAAAAAGGTCTATACCTAGATAATTATTAATTTACTATACTGAATATTAATAATATAAAAAATATGAACAAAACGTCGTAAACCAATTAAAAAATAATAATTTGTATCCTACTTTCAATTATTATTATTTTTGTATTCGTCAATACAATATTTCCTAGTCCTTATTAGATGCGTACGTAAGTACGTTTACATTTCATTCTATCACATTGGTATTTATTACTCATTTTTGTCGACAATAAGTTACTCGCAAGTATTTATAGGTACATATTTAGTGTTATATATTCACCTTTATAATATGACGTCTTTTCTTTACTTTTTCATTTACGTGTCAAAACATTTTCTTAAAAATGTATACATGTACTCATACCAGTCCAAGGGTCTCCACGATTGATACTCGATCGAATCATGGTCAGACTTCAAGGATTCCGTGCCTGTCTTGTGTCCTGGTATACCCTTGTTATACCTTAACGATCATGGCCGCCTCCTGGGCTACCGGAGATACAATAGGCATATTTATTTTTCGTGACAACAATTAACTCGTATTCCATTTCATACAAATACTTTTCAAATTAGATCAAATATCTCAAACATCACGAAAACTGCAACTTATAAGAATTTCAGCAACTCTTAGCTGATCAGACTAATCATCCTTTGAAAAACTTATGCGTTTCAGCTTTCCCAAACACTACATTCATAACACCATTTAAATATCAAACCAATTCCATCTCTTTGAAATAATTAACTCTATTCCATGCAAATCCCAACTACAAAAACCTTCAAAATTCAAATCCATTCCTTGCTAAATTTCCCATACACGTCCAAATAACATCATTAGCAGTTAATATACACCGTGGGCCCATAAAACTAGACAGATTTTAACAGTGTATTCCTGATCATATTTAGATACTAAAATGTCCTATAAACTTTTCTGGAATACGCCTAGTTTCAGAGTTAATACCACTTTTAAAAAAATACACTTTTTATTATAACTCGGCACAAAACGCCTTTCTAATGGCGTTGTTGCCACTATTGGACAATTGGACATAGTTTACACGTCCTTATTGACAGATATCACAGTGACAAGGAAAGCTTTGCAGTAACTTATTTTTTTCAAAAAAAATGTACCAATTTTCTTTAGGCGATAATTTTATTAATAACATTTGCTTTTCATGTGCAATAAACATTCAAAAAATGGAAAAAAAACGAAACAAAAAATTTTTTTTTGGCGAAATTGACCTAAAGTCACATAATATTTTTTCCTTCTTTTGGTCTTAGAAATTCGGGGTTAAGATCTGTCGGGTTATTCCAGCCCACGGCGTATATCATTATTTTATATATTTTCTATACCTTGTTGTTGCATTATTTAAATGTTCTATAAATTGTATTTAAGCAATTGCCATTCACCATACCTGTCACGTCCAAATCTGGGGGCACGGTAGTGCCCCCGCCAAGTCGAGCGCGAAGCAAACACTGCCGTACCATCCTTTACTGGAACCATTTCGCCGCATTTTCAGGCCCCTATTTGAGAACCTCTGGATAAGACCAGAACGCAGAAATTTTCGTCATCCAGTAAGCTATAATCACATTCTTAAAATCCAAAATTTCAAGTCTGTAGGTCATTTAGTTCCGAAGTTAAGCGAAAGCAAAGTTTCGCATTTATGACACTCACTCACTCACTCACTCATGATCATCAAAATAGAACTAGTACTTCCCATAAAGTCAGAGAGCTGAAATTTGGTACAGAGTTAGGGTTTAATGGCCACATAAAGGGAAAACTATAAAAACTAGGATAATCGAAGATCTGGAGTACCTGGTGACCCTGATTAGAAAACAAAATTTGGTCAAAAGGACTAAGAGTGGCGGTGATACCCGCACACGTCGCTAGATGGCGCTGACTGTCGCTGTCGTCTAAATAAATCAATAAGCCTACGTTTCTACAAAAAGAAATGAAATCCCACCAAAAACATTCTGTAACAAACTAGCAAAGTCTCGATGGAGCTGCTTGTTTATCTCTAAAAAGTAATGAAATCCAGCGCCGGATCTAGAATTTTTTCGAGGCGGGGCAAAATCTGTAAAATGCCGCCCCCCCCGCCCCGGCATATATTTGATATGTAAATATTTTAATTTTGTCTTATTTTTTATTTTTTTAATACCACGACGGTGGCAAACAAGCATACTGTACGGACCGCCTGATGACAATCAGCTACCGTAGCCTACGGACACCTGCAACCCCAAAGGATTCACATGCGCGTTGCCTACCCTATAGGAACCTATACACTCCTTTTTTGAAGAACCTCATACTGTAGCCCACTGGGAAAACCTCGGCAGGGAGTTTATTCCACAGCCGCAGCGTTCGTGGGAGGAAATTCCTCTTAAACCGTACTGTGCGCGACCCATTGGGCTCCAGGGTGTGGGGATGAACACCCTGCCGGCGGCGAGCGGTGCGGTGATAAAAAGCTGCCGTGGGCATCATATCAAACAGTTCCGCTATCTAAACCTTTTCTGCGCCCCCGGGCGTCGTAGCGAAGTTACGGTCTTAGGACCGGACGGGCGGATGGCTACAGTATGATACGATCACTTATCTCAACGAGGAGCTTGTTTCGAACCTTATTCATCGAAAAGCAAAAGTTTAAGAGGTCACAAATCACTTGGTCGGACACTTTTAGTGGTGCAATTTGCAAACAGGATGAAACCAACCTCATTTGATACCTAAAGTGATGCTATTTCAATATTTTTTGGTCGGACAGCCCTCAGCCTGATCCGTTTCGTTTTTGGACACATTTAGTGGTGCAATTTTTGGGGTGTTTTTAGGTTCCGTAGCCAAATGACAAAAAACGAAACCCTTATGGATTCGTCATGTCTGTCTGTCTGTCTGTCCGTCCGTATGTTACAGCCATTTTACTCGGAAACTATACGACGTATCTAAATAAAATTTACACATAAGGTGTATTTTGAAAGCCGCTACTTAGTTATGTAGTTAAATTGGACAATAAATATTTTTAGGGGGGGCATGTACTTAATTTCAAATATTTTTTAAAAACTAAATATCAACATGTGACACTTCAATCGATAGGTCTTTAAAAAAACATTGAGGTTTCTTTGACTATTTTGTGATTAAGTGAATATTTTCTGAAATAATCGCTTTGAATTCAAAAAAATTGTGTTCCCCCCCCCCCCCCGTAACTTTTGAACCGTAAGTCCAAACAATATGAAGAAATTTGAGGAGATGCGCCTTATCATATACTTTCTACGAAAATTGTTTTAAACATTACGGGTTCAGCCATTTTTAAGTTATCTCCAAAAAACTTCTTCCATAGGCATCGGATACGACCTTTTGGTATTAGTTTGGTTCTTATTCCATTGAAGGTACGGAACCCTCCTATGCGTGGCCCGACACGCACTTGGCCGGGTTTTACCTCATCGAGTAGCAGGATGAATCCAACCTAATTTGATAGCTAAAGTGATGTTATTTCAATATTTTTTGGTCGGACAGCCCTCGGCCTGGTCCGTTCCGTTTTCGGACACTTTTAGTGGTGCAATTTTTGGGGTGCTTTTTCTGTCTGTAGCCGAATTTTACGGTCCTACATGAATAAAATTTGGTGTGAGTGGCTTTTATATCTCGCCTTATATTGAAGCATAAGAATTAATTTATAAACATATAATTAAAGGGGGCACTCGATGAAGTAAGTGATCATACCGTGGCCGCCCGATCCATTACGCGGATTCAGTGTAGTGGGCCTTCCTATAAATACGTGCACACAATGATACAAGTACGCAACAAACAGTAAAATCTGCTTTTTACCACTCTACCTCGGAAACGCGCTCTTTATCCCTAGGAAACTGATGGGAAAAACGCATTTTATCCACATGTGGGGAAATTAATTTGGTACAAGTTGTGACTTCTTTTTTCACGTTATCTGGCAGGATGGACTTAAGAGATGATTTTGAATTATAATTATAATTTTGAAAGCATTCATTTGGCTTTGTTTTTTTATAGTTTATATTTTTCCTGAGGTGGTGTGGTGAAAAGTTTTGTATTAAACCATTTTTTTTAACAACTCGCTAAGCTCGTGGCTCAATTTTGGAATCTTTCACTAGCTCGGGTCTCAATAAAGCACGAGAGGAAAACATCAACTTTGCCCCCTTGTATAATAATAGTAGATTGTGTAACAAGGGAGCAAAATGAAATATTTACGGCGAGGGCGTATATTGATTCCCAAACGAAGCGATGGAGTCTATAATAGAATCCAGAGCGTAGCGAGGGATTCTAAAGTAGACTCCTGAGCGTAGTGAGGGATTCAAGTGTTAACGCCCAAGTTGAAAATAGTTTTGCTCCTATGTGACACATACTGCTTTTCACACCACCTTAGGGGAAAATATTTTTTTTATTGTTGAATAATATTTATTTTAACTTTATATGTGCTTAGTGTGCTTCTTGATTATAATGAATCTATTAATTTAATAAGAAATTTGATTGTGATGACGGACTGGCTGAAAAAAAAACGAATGTCCTAGAACAGAAAAGTGCCACTTTGTTCCCTCCTAGCAGGGAAGAAAAAGCCCGTATACGACTAGGTGGTGTGAAAATTACTATTATCTATGGTGTCAGTGTAAATTCGAGCACAGGCTTTATTCACATGTTTTATTCGGCTACTATAGTTTCCCTTTCCCTTAAAATCATTTTAGTAAAAACCGGCCAAGAGGATCTCGGGCCATGACTAATGTAGGGTTCCGTAGCTGCGGGCCCGTCACAATATTTACACCTATTCGTAAAGTAGTTTTTTAGGATATTTTGCCATGAAATTATAATTACATACTATACAGTTTTTATTGAATTTTTTTTTAGACATCCATAAATTTTCCATATTTTTTGGGCCCAGGGTTAGAGGACGGTACGCTTTTTTAAAAATTTCGGAGCTATTATTTACGAAACTATTGATTTTACCCAAAATTTTATTTAGATGTTTGTAACAACACACGGCCCTAAGAGATACCGATGAAGGAGTCCCCAAATACGAGTATACCTTCATCTTATTCACACGCAGGCTAAGGGCGCGTGCCGACGATGACGATGCCGCCCCCGCGCCGCCGCCACGATGCTACTGCGGGTATCATGTACTATCGGGTTCAGAATTGCATGGCCAATTTATGAATGAATTCATTGATAAATTGACCATGCAATTTTGAACCTGATGGTACACGATGGCGCCGCCACGCCGTCATCGCGCCGCCGTCATCGCGCCGCCGCCATACCTCTGCGCTGTGTATACGATATGCGCAAAGACCGCTAACGCGCCGCCGCCTCGGGATTTTGTTTCTCGCATACACAGCGCAAAGGGGCGGCGGCGCGGTAGCGGGCTTTACGCGTCTCGTATACACAGCGCAGAGGTACGGCGGCGCGGTGGCGGGCTTTACGCGACTCGTACAACTTACACACAGCACAGGCATGCGGCGGCGGAGGGGCGGCATCGTTGACACGCGCCCTAACCGCCCTCAAATGAAAGCGTGTTTCATTTCCCGCGGGCGAGCGTGGTTGTTGACCTGCGCCTACGCGCCCCGCGAATGGACACCTGTCTCAGTGGTCCAGGTTGCGTTCATGATGAGCGATGATGAGACGTGTATTCGTCTGCCAAGAAGGTCGAGTTTGCCGCCCCCTGAATTTGCCGCCCGGGGCATGGGCCCCGGTCTGCCCCCCCCTAGATCCGGCTCTGATGAAATCTAGACAAAGTCGTGCCAAGTCTAAGGTAGGAACCTCAATGGGTAGCGGTTCTGGCGACAGATTGGTGCAATGGTGTCATGGAGCACCTAGTTTTGTATCCTTGTGTACCCTTCAGCGGCCAAGTCACACAACATTAACTATAATATAAAGAAATCGCAGTAAGGAACCTTAGACTTGGCACGACTTTGTCTAGATTTCATTACTTTTTAGAGATAAACAAGCAGCTCCATCGAGACTTGGCTAGTTTTTTACAGAATGTTTTTGGTGGGTATAAACACTATTTAGTGTTTGCTAAAATATCAACCTATTTAAGGGAACGTACCCATACTACGTGACCAATTTTTTTTACAATTTTCACCCCCCCCCCCTCGGTGACCAACCGTAGTATATGCCAAGATCCCCCCCTCCCCCTCTGGTTGTCACGTAGTAATTCTTAATATTGTTTTGTTTGCAAACAGAAAGTAAAAAATATCATAATTTGGCGCATATTTGTATTTATTAAAACGGCGGTTGCCGCGTAACGCCTCAAGCTGCGTGCAAACCATAATTAAAAAGTGAAAAAAAAATTGCGCGAGATTTCCCTAGAGCATAATTATAATAATTATTGATTACGTGACGTAAACCTAAACCCCCCCCCCCCTCCCCCTTGTGACCAAGAGTAGTATTTTGACGACCCCCCTCCCCCCCCTAAACAGGTCACGTAGTATGGGTACGTACGTTCCCTAACATAAATATCCAAAAATAATAATAATAACATTAATGTCTTTAATTTACATTGTTTAAACCCAAGACACTATCTATGAAATATGAGATGAAATCGCAGACGCGGCATGCCAATCCCTACATGGAGGGCATGCGCCGTCGCGATGCGCCTTATTCGAAAGTAGGGATGTTACGGAGGTGGTTTTATCGGAACCGAAGCCGAAACCGGAGTTTTTAATTTTTTTTAACGAAACCGAATCCGAAACCGAAAGCGAACCCAAAAGCGAAACCGAATCCGAAAGCGAAACCGAAACCGGAGCCGGAGGTGAAGGTGGAGGGAGGTGGAGGCCTGGACTCCTGGAGGGAGACTAATGTGATGTGAACCTAATCTATTTATATATTTTATGTTAAGGCCCTTTCTTGAGTATGTTTTCTCACGTATTTTACACTTTGCAGTGTTTGCGTCTACTTCAATAAAGTAGTTCCATATGGGACTTACTTTAGCCTTCATCCGCTTCATCGTCAAATGTTACTTTCACTGTCACACTAACTAACACTAACACTTTGAAAAAACACACTGCAGGCCGTGAACCAAAACAATAAACGAATGAGTAAACAATCGTTGTAAAACAGGTGGGGTGATTCCCGGGGAGACAAGTCAAAACCTGTTTGTACTCCTAGGCACACGCCGCGCGCCGCGGCTGCTGACTTTCGGCTCCGTTAAAACCTCCGCTTAAAATTAGACGAAACCGAAGCCGGAGCCGGAGGTGTTCGCTTCAAATTAGACGAAACCGAAGCCGAAGCCGGAGGTGTGAATTCAGCCGAAAGTTTCGGTATATCGGAGCCGAAGCCGAACCTCCGTAACATCCCTATTCGAAAGTATAATGAAATACGTGGTAGTAAATAGTGTGGAGAGTATCCACAATGAATACTCCGAAATATAATATAGATGTTTATTCTCTTTTTTTAATCTTTAGCTAGTAACATAGAAATCGACTCTCTGTTGGCTGTCCCTTTGAGACTCTGAAAGAATCCCGATCGTCTGACATAGAACGTTGGAATTCCTAATTTAAGAGGCCTTATTCCCATGAACGTTCCTCAATTTCATGAAATCTTACTCGATAGATGGCGGTAGCGCTCAGTACGCGACCGCTGGCAATGACCGACGATCGAACGATCTTGATCGTTTTCAACTTCAATTACAAGTAAAATTCTTTTTACGCATAAGTTACACACAGGCTATTTATTTTCTTTTATATGGAAGATACTACTAATTAAAGTATGTAGTAGGGACTGTTGGAGATACTTTTCGAATTAAAAGTATCATAAATTTCGAATTTCGAAAATTAGGTTTATTTAGTATTGTATAGACTGTTTTACACTTATGTTTCATTTTTTACCCTCCTTCAATATGCCTGTATTCGGTAGGAAATAATTTATTACTTATACATACATAGGTAGTATTTTTTTTATTTTTTTTTATTCCAATATGGCTGAAATTTTTTTTTTGTAAAAATGGTCATGGTTGCAAATTTCGACTACTTCGGGTGTGTCGATTACGAAAATGATCATCGTCATGGTAGTCATTTTCGACTAACTCAGGATGTGCAGAATTAAAAATAATGGTTATTTTAAAAACAAAGATGGCGCTCATACACTTTATGGTAAAAATCGTTATGGTAGTAATTTCCGATTAATTCAGGGGTGTAGATTTCGGAAAAAAGGACGGTTTTAAAATCAATGATGGCGGAAACGGAAAATTCTGTCAAAATCATCATGGTAGTCATTTCCGACTAATTCGGGTAAGCAGATATCGAAAATAATGTCTATTTTGAAATCCAAGATGGCGGTAATACACTTTTTTTGTAAAAATCGTTATGGTAGTCATTTCCGATTATTTCAGGGGTGTAGATTTCGAAAATAAGGTCCGTTTTAAAATCGAAGATGGCGGAAACGGAAAATTCTGTCAAAATCGTCATGGTAGTCATTTCCGACTAATTCGGGTAAGCAGATATCGAAAATAATGTCTATTTTGAAATCCAAGATGGCGGTCATACACTTTTTTGTAAAAATCGTTATGGTGGTCATTTTCGATTAATTCAGGTGTGTAGATTTCGAAAATAAGGACCGTTTTAAAATCAAAGATGGCGGAAACGGAAAATTCTGTCAAAATCGTCATGGTAGTCATTTCCGACTAATTCGGGTAAGCAGATATCGAAAATAATGTCTATTTTGAAATCCAAGATGGCGGTCATACACTTTTTTGTAAAAATCGTTATGGTGGTCATTTTCGATTAATTCAGGTGTGTAGATTTCGAAAATAAGGACCGTTTTAAAATCGAAGATGGCGGAAACGGAAAATTCTGTCAAAATCGTCATGGTAGTCATTTCCGACTAATTCGGGTAAGCAGATATCGAAAATAATGTCTATTTTGAAATCCAAGATGGCGGTCATACACTTTTTTGTAAAAATCGTTATGGTGGTCATTTTCGATTAATTCAGGTGTGTAGATTTCGAAAATAAGGACCGTTTTAAAATCAAAGATGGCGGAAACGGAAAATTCTGTCAAAATCGTCATGGTAGTCATTTCCGACTAATTTGGGTAAGCAGATATCGAAAATAATGTCTATTTCGAAATCGAAATGTTGGTTATACACTTTTTTTGTAAAAATCGTTAAATTTGTCATGGTAGTCATTTTCGACTAATTAGGGTGTGCAGATTTCGAAAATAATGTCTATTTAGAAATCCAAGATGGCGGTCAAACACTTTATGGTAAAAATCGTTATGGTAGTCATATCCGATTAATTCAGGGGTGTAGATTTCGGAAAAAAGGACGGTTTGAAAATCAAAGATGGCGGAAAAGGAAAATTTTGGTCATAATCGTCATGGTAGTCATTTCCGACTAATTCGGGTGTGCAGATTTCGAAACTAATGTCTATTTAGAAATCCAAGATGGCGGTCAAACACTTTTTTGGTATAAATCGTTATGGTAGTCATTTTCGATTAATTCAGGGCTGTAGATTTCAAAAATAAGGTCCGTTTTAAAATCAAAGATGGCGGAAACGGAAAATTCTGTCAAAATCGTCATGGTAGTCATTTCCGACTAATTAGGGTGTGCAGATTTCGAAAATAATGTCTATTTAGACTTCCAAGATGGCGGTCAAACACTTTTTTTGTAAAAATCGTTATGGTAGACATTTCCGATTAATTCAGGGGTGTAGATTTCGGAAAAAAGGACGGTTTTAAAATCAAAGATGGCGGAAACGGAAAATTTTGTCAGAATCGTTATGGTAGTCATTTCCGACTAATTCGGGTAAGCAGATATCGAAAATAATGTCTATTTTGAAATCCAAGATGGCGGTCATACACTTTTTTTGTAAAAATCGTTACAGTAGTCATTTTCGACTACTGCAGGGATGTATATTTCAAAAAAAAAGACCGTTTTAAAATTCAAGATGGCAGAAATGGTAAATTTTGTCAAAATCGTCATGGTAGTCATTTTCGACTAATTAGGGTGTGCAGATTTCTAAAATGATGTCTATTTTGAAATCCAAGACCGCGGTCATACACTTTTTTAGTAAAAATCATCATGTAAGTCGTTTTCAATTAATTCAGGGGTATAGATTTCGATATATATATTTTGTTGTGTTGACGATGAGGGACCTTCTTGTTCCTTTAGTCGTCAACACAGTGAATCCTCCTTTTTGTAAAGGGTCGGCAACGCGCATGTGACTCCTTTGGAGTTGCAGGCGTCCATAGGTTACGGTAGCAGCTTACCATCAGGCGGGCCGTATGCTTGTTTGCCACCGTCGTAGTATAAAAAAAAAATAAGGACCGATTTGAGATCCAATATGGGTGTTAACCCCTTACCGCATACCAAGCCATATTTGTTCACCAAATTTAGATTTTTTTTTAAAGATATTAAATTTAATTAAATATCGAAACTACAATACTATTTTTAAAAAGCTAGTTTTCGTGAATCGGAACGTGTTTTTTTTTATTTCGGTGGGTAGTCAATTTATTGCAATAATGTTGTGGGTAAGTGACAGATGCTCGTTCAGTGCAGTGCGGAGTAAATAGATAAACTTTCCAGCTACATAACAACGATACAAAGGTAAGTAATGACACCAAAAAAATATAAATACATAGTTTAATCATTCATTAATACAGGTGATATATGGATTTTGCGATATATGTTGTTTTTGTAATAGTTTTGACCTTGTTCTTGTAAAGGCCAAATTTGGCTTCGTATGCATTCGAGTCATGCAACATGTCCTGTCATATTTGGCTTCCTATGCATTAAGGTGTAATTTATTAGCAGTAGATGAGCAAATTATCCCTACAAAGTGTCGTCATGAGTTAAAGCAATACAATCCAGCGAAACCACATAAGTGGGGTTACAAGAACCAAGTTTTAAGCGGAGTATCAGGCTTCAGCTATGACTTTGATATCTTTGCTGGTGTCCAAAGTAATTCATATCCTGCTGATGCACCTGACTTTGGCGTCAGTTCAAATGTGGTTACTCGACTTACCTCAACGGTTCCTCAACATCTCAATTATAAGGTATGTTTTGACAATTGGTTTAACAGTCCAAAACTTCAAGTATATCTATTTAAAAATGGTTTGTTTCCTTTTGGTACTGTATGGCTTAACCGTGTGCCAAACTCAAATATACCTCCTGAAAAAGAGATGAAAAAACGAGGACGTGGAAGCATGGAGGAAAAGACGGCAATAATGGATGATGTGAAGTTAAGCTTAGTTTCATGGTTTGACAATAAAAGACAGAGAATATGCTATCGGCGTATGTGGGAAGCGAACCGACAACAAAAAAAGAACGTTATGTTCGACAGTAAAAGGAATACCAAGATATAACTTCTCCTCAAGCAGTTATGTTTACAACCAACACACGGGAGGTATCGACCTATTAGATTCAATGCTTGGATATTACCGGATTCATCTACGATATCGAATGTTACAAACGGATTTTTTTTCATATGGTTGATATGTGTATTGTTAATATGGCGTAATATGGTTGTTATGGCGTCGAATCGGTCGTCGAAATTTAACGGCCTCCTAGCCTAGTCGGTAGTGACCCTGCCTACGAAGCAGGAGGTCCCGGGTTCGAATCCTGGTCAGGGCATTTATTTGTGTGGTTATCACAGATATTTGTTCCTGAGTTATGGATGTTTTCTATGTATTTAAGTATTTATCTATTATATATAACGTCGTCTAGTACCTATAACACAAGCCTTATTGAGCTTACTGTAGGCCTAGGTCGATTTGTGTAAGATTGTCCTATAATATTTATATTATATATTATATTTATATAATCAATGAAGATCAGTATATGGCATTGTTTTATTTCAAACTTGCTGTTGCAGAGCATTTTCTGAAAGTAGGTCAACCTAGTGCAAGAAAAAGAGGCAGACCAGCCGGCATTAACGCAACACCCACATCAAGTCGTCTAGGTACTCCCTCCAGCCTACCCGCGTCTCCTGTTTCGACCAAAAAGTTTCGCAAGACTCCAATGAGATCTCAAGATCTACCCCTCAATGCTGTTAGATGCGATAATATTGACCATTTTCCTATTTGGACGAAAAACACCCGCCTGTTGCGTAAATATTGTGGGAAGTACCGTTCTTTCACAAAGTGCGAGAAATGCTTGGTATATTTATGTTTTAACGATAAACGTAACTGTTTTACCGATTTTCACAAAATATAGTTAACACGATACGATTAAACCTAGCTGCATACGAAGCCAAATATGATTAACCAGTGAATTCACTATAATGCATATGAAGCCATATATGGCGTTGCCTTGTAGTTTCTTTATTAATGAATTAAAAAAATCAATAACTATGTCAAAGTGTTATATATATCCAATAAAGTTATATTTTGCAAAAAAATATTTTTTTATTCAAACCTTTAATAATTCATGCGGTAAGGGGTTAAAGGACAATTATTGTAAAAATCGTCATGGTAGTCATTTTCACTAATTTACGTGTGTAGATTTATACAATAAGGACCGTTTTAAAATCAAAGGTGGCGGAAACGGAAAATTCTGTCAAAATCGTCATGGTAGTCATTTTTGACTAATTCGGTTAAGCAGATCGATATCATTATTTTCGATAAAATAATGTCTATTTTGAAATCCAAGATGGCGGTCATACATCTTTTTGGTAAAAATCGTTACAGTAGTCATTTTAGACTACTGCAGGGATGTACATTTCAAAAATAAAGACCGTTTTAAAATTCAAGATGGCAGAAATGGTAAATTTTGTCAAAATCGTCATGGTAGTCATTTTCGACTAATTTGGGTGTGCAGATTTCGAAAATAATGTCTATTTTGAAATCCAAGATGGCGGCCATACACTTTTTACTTGAAAATCGTAATGGACGTCATTTCTAATTAATTCTGGGATGAATAATTCGAAAATAAGGACCGTTTTAAACTCAAAGATGGGGGAACTGAAAATTTTGTCAAAATCGTCATGGTTGTCGTCTTCGACTAATTTGGGTGTGCAGATTTTGAAAATAATGTCTGTTTTAAAATCCAAGATGGCGATCAAACACTTTTTGGTGAAAATCCATATGGTAGTCATTTCCGATTAATTCACGTGTGTAGCTTTCGAAAATAAGGACCGTTTTAAAATCAAAGATGGCGGCAATGAAAAATTTTCAAATTCGTCATGGAAGTCGTTTTCGACTATTTCGGTAATTGTCGAAAATAATGTCTATTTTGAAATCCAAGATGGCGATCATACACTTTACTTGTTATTTTACCCATTTTCGATTAATTCAGGCGTGTAGATTTCAAAAATAAAGTCAGTTTCAAAATCCAAGATGGCAGAAATGGTCATTCATTTATAAAAATCGTTGGTATTCAGATATGTCGATTTCAAAAACAAATTCTGTTTTAAAATTCAAGACGGCGGCCATATACTTTTTTGTATCCCCGATTGAATCGAAAATGACTACCATAACGACAAATTGAACGATTTTTACAAAAAAGGTGTATGACCACCATTTGGATGTCAAAATAGACATTATTTTCGAAATCTGCACACCCTAATTAGTCGGAAATGACTACCATGACGATTTTGACAGAATTTTCCGTTTCCGCCATCTTTGATTTTAAAACGGACCTTTTTTTCGAAATCTACACCCCTGAATTAATCGAAAATGACTACCATAACGATTTTTACCAAAAAAGTGTTTGACCGCTATCTTGGATTTCTAAATAGACATTAGTTTCAAAATCTGCACACCCGAATTAGTTGGAAATGACTACCATGACGATTATGACCAAAATTTTCCGTTTCCGCCATCTTTGATTTTCAAACCGTCCTTTTTTCCGAAATCTACACCCCTGAATTAATCGGATATGACTACCATAACGATTTTTACCATAAAGTGTTTGACCGCCATCTTGGATTTCTAAATAGACATTATTTTCGAAATCTGCACACCCTAATTAGTCGAAAATGACTACCATGACAAATTTAACGATTTTTACAAAAAAAGTGTATAAACAACATTTCGATTTCGAAATAGACATTATTTTTGATATCTGCTTACCCAAATTAGTCGGAAATTACTACCATGACGATTTTGACAGAATTTTCCGTTTCCGCCATCTTTTATTTTAAAACGGTCCTTATTTGCGAAATCTACACCCCTGCATTAATCGAAAATGACTACCATAACGATTTTTATTTTACAAAAAAGTGTATGACCGCCATCTTCGATTTCAAAATAGACATCATTTTCGAAATCTACACCCCCGAATTAGTCGAAGACGACTACCATGACGATTTTGACAGAATTTTCCGTTTCCGCCATCTTTGATTTTAAAACGGTCCTTATTTTCGAAATCTACACACCTGAATTAATCGAAAATGACTACCATAACGATTTTTACAAAAAAGTGTATGACCGCCATCTTGGATTTCAAAATAGACATCATTTTCAAAATCTACACCCCCGAATTAGTCGAAGACGACTACCATGACGATTTTGACAAAATTTTCCATTTCCGCCATCTTGTATTTTAAAACGGTCTTTATTTTCGATTTAACGATTTTTACCTAAAAAGTGTATAACCGTCATCTTGGATTTCAAAATAGACAATATTTTCGAAATCTGCACACCCAAATTAGTCGAAAATGGCTACCGTGACAAATTTAACGGATTTTACCAAAAAAGTGTATGACCGCCATTTGGATTTCAAAATAGACATTATTTTCGATATCTGCTTACCCGAATTAGTCGGAAATGACTACCATGACGATTTTGACAGAATTTTCCGTTTCCGCCATCTTTGATTTTAAAACGGTCCTTATTTTCGAAATCTACACCCCTGAATTAATCAAAAATGACTACCATAACGATTTTTACAAAAAAGTGTATGACCGCCATCTTGGATTTCAAAATAGACATTATTTTCGATATTTGCTTACCCGAATTAGTCGAAAATGACTACCATGACGATTTTGACAGAATTTTCCGTTCCCGCCATCTTTGATTTTAAAACGGACCTTATTTGCGAAATCTACACCCCTGCATTAATCGAAAATGACTACCATAACGATTTTTACAAAAAAGTGTATGACCGTCATCTTGGATTTCAAAATAGACATCATTTTCGAAATCTACACCCCCGAATTAGTCGAAGACGACTACCATGACGATTTTGACAGAATTTTCCGTTTCCGCCATCTTTGATTTTAAAACGGTCCTTATTTTCGAAATCTACACACCTGAATTAATCGAAAATGACTACCATAACGATTTTTACAAAAAAGTGTATGACCGCCATCTTGGATTTCAAAATAGACATCATTTTCGAAATCTACACCCCCGAATTAGTCGAAGACGACTACCATGACGATTTTGACAAAATTTTCCATTTCCGCCATCTTGTATTTTAAAACGGTCTTTATTTTCGATTTAACGATTTTTACCTAAAAAGTGTATAACCGTCATCTTGGATTTCAAAATAGACAATATTTTCGAAATCTGCACACCCAAATTAGTCGAAAATGGCTACCGTGACAAATTTAACGGATTTTACCAAAAAAGTGTATGACCGCCATTTGGATTTCAAAATAGACATTATTTTCGATATCTGCTTACCCGAATTAGTCGGAAATGACTACCATGACGATTTTGACAGAATTTTCCGTTTCCGCCATCTTTGATTTTAAAACGGTCCTTATTTTCGAAATCTACACCCCTGAATTAATCAAAAATGACTACCATAACGATTTTTACAAAAAAGTGTATGACCGCCATCTTGGATTTCAAAATAGACATTATTTTCGATATTTGCTTACCCGAATTAGTCGAAAATGACTACCATGACGATTTTGACAGAATTTTCCGTTCCCGCCATCTTTGATTTTAAAACGGACCTTATTTTCGAAATCTACACCCCTGAATTAATCGAAAATGACTACCATAACGATTTTTACAAAAAAGTGTATGACCGCCATCTTGGATTTCAAAATAGACATTATTTTCGATATTTGCTTACCCGAATTAGTCGAAAATGACTACCATGACGATTTTGACAGAATTTTCCGTTCCCGCCATCTTTGATTTTAAAACGGACCTTATTTTCGAAATCTACACCCCCGAATTAGTCGAAGACGACTACCATGACGATTTTGACAAAATTTTCCATTTCCGCCATCTTGTATTTTAAAACGGTCTTTATTTTCGATTTAACGATTTTTACCAAAAAAGTGTATAACCGCCATCTTGGATTTCAAAATAGACAATATTTTCGAAATCTGCACACCCAAATTAGTCAAAAATGGCTACCGTGACAAATTTAACGGATTTTACCAAAAAAGTGTATGACCGCCATTTGGATTTCAAAATAGACATTATTTTCGATATCTGCTTACCCGAATTAGTCGGAAATGACTACCATGACGATTTTGACAGAATTTTCCGTTTCCGCCATCTTTGATTTTAAAACGGTCCTTATTTTCGAAATCTACACCCCTAAATTAACCGAAAATGACTACCATAACGATTTTTACCAAAAAAGTGTTTGACCGCCATCTTGGATTTCAAAATAGACATTATTTTCGATATCTGCTTACCCGAATTAGTCGGAAATGACTACCATGACGATTTTGACAGAATTTTCCGTTTCCGCCATCTTTGATTTTAAAACGGTCCTTATTTTTGAAATCTAGACCCCTGAATTAATCGAAAATGACTACCATAACGATTTTTACAAAAAAGTGTATGACCGCCATCTTGGATTTCAAAAAAGACATTATTTTCGATATTTGCTTACCCGAATTAGTCAGAAATGACTACCATGATGATTTTGACAGAATTTTCCGTTTCCGCCATCTTCGATTTTAAAACGGACCTTATTTTCGAAATCTACACCCCTGAATTAATCGAAAATGACTACCATAACGATTTTTACAAAAAAAGTGTATGACCGCCATCTTGCATTTCAAAATAGACATTATTTTCGATATTTGCTTACCCGAATTAGTCGGAAATGACTACCATGACGATTTTGACAGAATTTTCCGTTTCCGCCATCTTTGATTTTAAAACGGACCTTATTTTCGAAATCTACACCCCTGAATTAATCGGAAATGACTACCATAACGATTTTTACAAAAAAAGTGTATGACCGCCATCTTGGATTTCAAAATAGACATTATTTTTGATATCTGCTTACCCGAATTAGTCGGAAATGACTACCATGACGATTTTGACAGAATTTTCCGTTTCCGCCATCATTGATTTTAAAACCGTCCTTTTTTCCGAAATCTACACCCCTGAATTAATCGGAAATTACTACAATAACGATTTTTACATAAAGTGTATGACCGCCATCTTTGTTTTTAAAATAACCATTATTTTTAAATTCTGCACATCCTGAGTTAGTCGAAAATGACTACCATGACGATATTGACAAAATTGTCTAGTTTTCAAATAAAAAATCATTTTAGGTCACACCTGGCCATAATGTGAGTTTTACCGCACGCTACGCTAATTGTGTACTCACCACGGGCAGTAAAAAAGAAAGCCCTCTATCGCATATTTACAACCCTCGCCTGCGGCTCGGGTTACAAATACCTGCGATTTCGGGCTTTCTTTCTTTTACAGTCAGTCCTTGGTAAGTAATGTAACTAATGTACTATAATAATATTAAAGTAAAGTAATCTTTTATTTCAAGGATCTTTATAATTCAATCGCACTTCTCGCAACTATAGGGCAATGGAAACCGGTCACTACGTGTTGGGGATTTCATACAACGTTACCCGTTTTAGTGGCCTCTTAGTGTATCTAGCTGGCAAACTTACGTAATGCGCGTAGGACGATTTAGCACAGGTCCGTCGTCTGTGAGCTCTCGTTCCATACTGAGCTAGAGGCGACGGCGCGATGTGTTTTGTCAAGTTTTTAACCGATTTAGAGTCATCTTCAAAAAATTACACTTTATTTAAATTTTGCGTTACAGTAATGATTTTTTTTTTCGTGGTAGATTTATAGCTGAACTTTAATATATTTATATCTTTAGGGCAGAATATTTATCGGCCTTCCGTGAAAAAAATTAAATGTAAACCTGTTTTCATCAAAAAAATTGCAATATTCAGAAGGTATTTTGTCTATTATCCAAGATGAATCTTCAATTTTTCTTACCATGGCCGTCTTGAACATGATATACTGAATTGAATTGTATTCAAATTTTATGAGAAAGGTTCCCTTTATTTGAGTAATCTGAAAAAAAACCAGACGTCTAACTGCAAACTCTGAAGAGGCCTGCCAAGAGAAGCCATGTTTTTCAGGTTTTTTTCTCAAAAATGTAATATTTTTTCCCATGGCCGTCTAGATAAAGGAACGGACTATTATATGCATTAAAAGTTAATTTAAAAACACAAAGCATTTTCGCTATAACCTCCGAAGAAAATGATGCATTTCGCAAATTACGCGCATTTTGGGAATAAGGCCTCTTAAATAACACCGTGCCAGACAGTGATCGAGAAGAGAGGTTGTAAAGGTAGACAACCTTTACATATCTCGCCTCCTCGGGTGTAAGGGGCAGCCTACACTTACAAACAATACACCCTATCCTAATCTACCCTGACTAAGAGTTGAACATTTCCTAACACCCCTTTCTAAAGCCAGCCTTATGTACAAGGTAGTCAACGTCAAATGGCAAATGAGAAGTGAGCCTATGGCCTTAAGTTCTCTCAAATTGCCTAGACGGGGGCTAAGTCAGGTTTCAAAACCCAGAAAATACCCCTGACTCTGGCTTTACCTCTACTACTACCTCTGTTAAAATGATAAACATTTTTTATCAAAACACCTGTAAGTTATAATTAGTAAATAAAGTCATAAATTAAAAAGTAATTACCGAAAATGGAAATTTAAAAACACGATAACGATAATAGTTATTTGTTATACAAGGGTGCAAAGTTGTATTTTAACCGCGAGTGTGGAATTGAAGCACGAGCTAGCGAATGGATTCTAGGGTTGAACTGCGAGGCAGCGAATGGATTCTATGGTTGAACCGCGAGCGAAGCGAGTGGTTCGAAAATAGAATCCTAAGCGTAGCAAGTGTTGCAACACACGGGACGTAAAAATAACTTTGCAGCCGTGTGTAACACAAATCTTTTCACCTCACTAAAGCGAGGAAAATATAGTCTGGCCAGCCAACGAACGCAGTAGCAATGTACTATCGGGTTGAAAATTGCATACACAATTTATGAATGAATTCATTGATAAATAGGGTATGCAATTATGAATCCGATGGTACATCAAACAAAAATATAGCAACACTAACCGAATCAAACAGCAGCATTGCTCCATAGAAAGGCAGTAATTTACATCAAACAAAACTTAGTTTTTTTGGACGCCTGTCGCGCGCTTTTGTACGTCATTTCGAAAATTGTAGGTAATTCTGCATTGAATAATAAAATAATTGATAATTCTGATATATTTATGACTTTACAATGAAAAAGAAGGTGCGAAGAAATTAAAATAACATAAAAATTACAGAAGATTAGGAATGAAACATTGATACTTACAATGATTGCTAAAATCATAAGGCCAGTCGAGGGAAACGAGTAACTACCTATATCTACCAGAAAATACAACTTTTCAGTTTAGAATGGAACAGGGTTAGCGTCATTATCTGTACGAATAAGGCACTGGTCCCACCGCGGGCGAGTAACGATGAGCTATCGGCTATTTTCTAGCCCAAGAAACGAACAAAAGATAATCGCTCCCGTGTAAATAAAAGAGAGAGATGTATATTTATAGTTCATCGCAGTGTGAACAGCCAGCGATGAACTATAAATATATATCTCTCCCTTTTATTTACACGGAAGCGATTATCTTTTGTTCGGTTTTTGGGCTAGAAAATAGCCGATAGCTCATAGCATACTATCTCGCGGTGGGACCAGTGCCTTAGTGAGTCATTAACATGATATTATATCACTCAGTATACTCCTACTTATTTATTATGATTTCCTTTTATCATTTCGTTTGACGACTATTTTAGGTAGGTACAGTCGAGGACAAAGAGATGTATACACTTTTGGACCTTATTGCGTTGTAATAAGGTCCAAAAGTGTATACATCTCTTTGTCCTCGACTGTACTTATTTAATCTAATGTACGAATTGTATAATTGAATAATCAATAAACGCACGTGAGGAATTTGGTGTTTATTTATTTTATACATAGCTTAGGTAGGTACATAAAGGAAAACATTTCAAAGGCTTGATAAAAGTCTGTTGTAGGTAGCGGGATGCTTGGTGCTTAAACCTGTTGAATTGTAGTGTTTTCTTGCTTTGTGACAATATATGCAGAACTTGCTCCTATTCTGATGAAGAGGAAATTACCAAGAAGAAGAGGATCAACAAACCAGAGAAGGAACTTCGAATAGGAACTTGGAACGTCAGAAGCTTAAAGAAAAAAGGTAAACTAGAAAACCTATTATTAGAAATGAAAATACTTAAGACGGATATCATTGTTGGAACTAGCTAACAAGCATGTTGGCGTGTGCGTGATACATATCAAGCACAGAGTTCGCATATGTGCCAATACAAACTGGCTGCTTTAGTTTGTGTCTAAGACAGATGTCAGTTTATATATAGGTATGTCACTCTTTATCCGATTCGATTGCTTTCAGCACGCGAGTGCACAATGTATTTAGGAACTGTTTAATATGGTGGTTTTATTCATAAATCTTCAATTTCCAACATGGTAGCAGAGCGTTTGGTACCATCAGTACATTGAACACCAGTTCCGAAAGTGCGCGGATGTGATTTTTCGTTTCATTTATTTTCAAATTTTGTTCAAACAAAAGATGGCAACTGCCACTCAGAATGTTTCAATCGAAAAATTATCGATTGAAAATTACAACTCCTGGAAATTCGTTATGAAAATGATTCTGATATACGACGATCTTTGGGATTACGTGGGAATGCCAGAAAATGAAAACGAAGATGCAAAGAAGCAGGAAAAGGCGCTCGCAAAAATCGCCTTGAACGTGCAGCCTTGTGTATTTCCACAAATTAGAAATACCAAGACGGCTCGTGAAGCGTGGAGCAACCTGCAGAATGCATACGAGGATCGAGGATTATCAAGACGACTCGGATTGCTCCGCACATTGTTCGCTACTAAACTAAGCGAATGTGCAAGTATGGAAGCATACGTGAACAAAGTCATGGATACATCGCAACAACTGAGCGACATCGGAGCGGCTTTGGAAGATGACTTCGTAGCCGTGATTTTACTCAGCGGTTTGACAAGCGATTATGATCCGTTGATTATGGCTCTAGAAAATTCGAATACGTCACTGTCAAGCGAGAATGTCAAATCGAAATTGCTTCTAGAAAACGCTCGACGTGATGAGAAAAGCGAAGATGCTTCGGCTTTAGCAGCTCGAAAGGTACGCAAGCCAATGAAATGCTTCAGATGCAAAAATACAGGGCACTGCATGAAGGATTGTCCTCTTAGAAAGTCTGACGGCAAGAAGAGTAGCCAGAAAAGCCAAGCGAAGCTCACAGCGTTGGCCGCAGGAGTCAAGCGCGACGTTTGGTACGTCGACAGTGGAGCGTCGCGGCATTTATGCAATGATCGCAATATTCTTTCGGATTTTACGGCCGAGAAGCCAAAGAAAATCTACATTGCCAATGGTGAAACCTTGATGACAGCTGGAAGAGGTTCAGCGGAAGTCGTGTTAAAGGACAATAGCGTGAGACCAATAAGTAATGTTAACTTAGTTCCTCAATTGTCCACTAATTTGCTATCTGTTAGTGCCATGGATAGGAAAGGTTTTAAATTTGTGTTTCTTTCTGGCGTGTGTACAGTCTATGACGGAAGGCAGATTTTAGCTACAGCTACCCTAAGAGATGGTATTTACGAACTCGATGCCATCGAAACTGTTTCTGCTTTGTGTAGCGAGCCATCATCACAGGCCATGTGTTCGTCTTTGTCTGTAGGTACAGGTGACAGTGCGGCGGCAGCGTCGGCGCGTCAACTGAAGGATGACACTCGTCCTGTTGACAATGTCAGGCAGTCGCAGTCCCCTGCAACTGGAACTACTGGAAGCCAGTCAACACAACAAACTTGGCACAAACGTCTCTCGCATTTGAATACTCGAAGCATGGAGTTATTGCGAAAAGGTATGGTCACTGGTATTTCTTATGACAACGATAATTTTCAGTCTTGTGTTCCCTGTATCTTAGGTAAACAGTAAGTTGCCATTTCCGAAGAAATCTGAAACCAGGGCTAAGGAGATCCTTGGGTTAGTTCACAGCGACGTCATTGGACCACTGCCATGCCCATCGATAGGTGGGAAAAGGTACTGTTAGCGACACTACCGAACATAACACGGACGAGACTCCAGCCCATACGACGGAGCGAGACATCACCGAGGGAACGAGAAGGACGACGAGCGGCGAGCGACTATCCCCGCGTCCTGAAAGCTTGCGACCGTCCTGAAGGCTGACGACCGTCACTGAAGACTTATCGTGATATGTGATTTGTTATGTTATGTAAATATGGTTAAGTTTGTATTCTAAATAAAGAGATTTAATATTAAGTAGGTAGAGTCAAACTTAGAATGTAAACTATTATGATTTGAAATATTTAAGTGAAATACGTGTATAGAGTTAACTTGGATAGTTTAAGTTGAAATTGTAAGTTTGTATGGATGAATGAATAGGAATTCCCCAATAAACCCCTTATCTAGAGAGCGGATAGATAGGTAGGAATTATTGTCAGGCATAGATAATTGAAGTACATTATCTAACAATAAACATTAACCTTACGCCCTGAGTCCCTACAGTAGGTAAAAGATAAGGTAAAGGTATAATAAAACAATAATGTATGCTCGGAGATTGAAGAGCTCTTTAATGAGGTAACCGTAGGGCCTATCGCTAAACGCATGGACTACGTAGGTAACTGTTCGGACTCACGACGTAATGGCAGTCATAGAAACTCTGAAAGAAATAAAAAATTATAAAACATAGTGAAAATCTAGCTTACGAAAATACATTTTTGGAATAGGGTCGGCCAATCAGAGCGCCGATTAAAAAGCCAATTAGGTCCTAGAAGGGATAGGGCAATTAGAAAGAGAGGACATGAGAAAAGCGCTCTGATTGGACGACATTCCAATAAGAATCCAGGCAGGTATATCCGCTCACTAGTAAATCAAATCGTGCTATAAACATCCATACAAACCGGTGGAAATCATTCAGTAATTCGGACAAGCAGCAAGAAGAAAAATAAATAGAAGAAAACCAACTGGACTTCTGGATCACCGCTCCCCTCCTTCAACAGGAAGATTTTCTACGGGCTACTCATCGAGCGTCGGCTGGCAGTGCGGCGTGTCGTCTGTTCGTGCCAGAGCCCCCGAGACTCTGTCACGTGGTCCTACATCTACTTACGGAGCTTTCGTCGACGGGGTACTTCGCTGAATCAGCTCCGCGCGGGTAACGGCTGAGTTAGGATCGGCAACCGTGGATATACAACATAAGCTATCGAAGGAAAATACCATATTACAGGCTGCGGTCTGTAATAGGTACTTTCTGACATTCATTGACGATCTGTCACGAAAAACATTTGTTTATTTTCTTAGGACGAAGGATGAGGTTTTCGAGATGTTCAAGGAATTTAAGGCTCTCGTAGAAAACCAAACCAATAAGAAAATAAAGGTTCTTCGCAGTGACAATGGTGGTGAATATGTCAATTCTAATTTTCAGAAGTTCCTGAAGAAGCATGGGATTCGACATCAGACCACAGTTCCAAGGTCGTCAGCTCAGAACGGAGTCACGGAACGCGCGATGAGAAGCATCACGGAAAAAGCCAGGTGCATGCTCCAAGAAGCGGGTTTGAAGAAGGAATTCTGGGCAGAAGCGGTCAACACCGCTGTATACGTAAAGAATCGCTCTTCTACTAAGACTGTGATGGGCAGTACACCAGAAGAAAAATGGACAGGTAAAAAGCAGAATTTAAGTCACCTGCGCATTTTTGGTTGTCAAGCTTACGCCCTGCAGCATAAACGGGACAAACTAAATCCCAAAAGTAAGAAATATGTTTTTGTCGGATACTGTGATGAAACAAAGGGTTACAGGTTGATAGATCCGACGAATCCAAAGAATGTCATAAAAGCAAGAAATGTCACTTTTCTTGAAGATGCTTTTTGGAATGACATTTCATCTGATGAGAATGACAGTTCACGTCACAATCTGATTAGTCTGTCTAATAACAATGCAACTGTCACAGATGATGCACAAGTGCAACCCGACTTACCTGATATACCCCCAGAGTCCGCAGAAACATCTGACGAAAACTGTCAAGATAACAGCATTATTACGACACATGATTCTGAGAGCAGTAGTGAGACCCCCGATGATCCTTCGGATGAAACGTACATCCCAGGAGACTCGACATTGGAAGACTGCGAGAACTCGACAAGCCAGTTTGAGTCTGCTAGTGTAGCACGCACTGTATGCAGTGACACCGGGGACCCACTGACAGTTCGCGAGGCACTGAATAGCCCGGAAGCTAGCAAGTGGAAAGCTGCGATGGCGGAAGAGTATAAATCCTTCATCGATAATAAGTGTTGGACTCTGACTGACCGCGATGCGATGCAACGGCCTGTCAAATGCAAGTGGATCTTTAAAAGAAAACTTGGCCTAGACGGGGAAATCTTAAGGTACAAAGCACGCCTTGTTGCAAAAGGTTATACCCAGAAGTACGGTATAGATTACGAAGAAACGTTCTCTCCTGTAGTAAGATATTCTACAATACGCACGTTATTAGCTTTAGCGGCAGAACATAACATGAAAATCGAGCATCTGGATGTGAATTTAAAACGGCGTTTTTGAATGGAAATTTAAAAGAAACCGTTTTTATGGAACAGCCAGAGGGCTACAAGATTAAAGGTCAAGAAGATAAAGTCTATAAGTTGAATAAGGCTATATACGGACTGAAGCAAGCTTCGAAGTCATGGTATGAAAAGATAAATGGCGTTTTGACAAGTAAAATGAAATTTAAACGTTTATCTTCCGAACCTTGTGTTTATGTCAAGTCGAGCGAGAAATCATTGATTATAATTGCGCTGTACGTAGATGACATAATGTTATTTTCTTCACCTGACTGCCAAGACACGGCAGGTATCAAAGAGGAGCTGAAAAAGGCTTTCGAAATCAAAGATTTAGGGCCAGCACATCACATTCTTGGAATGAGGCTTTGCAGACAGAACAACGAAATGACTCTAAACCAGTCTAGCTATATCAAGAAGGTACTAGAACGATTTCAGATGTCAGATTGCAAACCAGCGCGAACACCTATGGAGACAGGACTGCAGCTCGTGAAGTCAACTAACAAGGATTGTACACACGACTACAGAGGCCTGATAGGCTGTCTCATGTACATAGCAGTGTGTACGCGGCCGGATATTGCTCACGCTGTCAGCTCACTCAGCCAGTTCAACGACGCGTACGACGAGACCCATTGGAAGGCGGCGAAACGCGTTCTACGCTATCTTAAAGGTACGCTTAACCTTTCTTTAACTTTCCAGAAGTCAGGGTTGGATATCGTCGTATCGCGTCGATCAACCTCATTCGACGCAGATTTTGCGTCGAATGAGGTTGATCGTCGATCTTATACCGGATATGTTTTCAAAATTAGTAATTCTACCATCTCTTGGGAGAGTAGAAAACAAAAGACGGTAGCTTTTTCAAGCACCGAGAGCGAGTATGTGTGCTTATCTGATGCTTGTAAAGAGGCTCTATTTCTACGCAAGTTTTTGTCCGAAATTTACGGGGTACAGTATAGGATAACGTTGCATAACGACAATCAGTCTGCACTGAAGTTGTGTTCTAATTCTATGTACCACGCCAGAACGAAACACATAGACGTACGACATCATTTCATCAGGGAAATTGTTGATGAAGGTATTGTCAATTTGAAATATCTTTCGACTGACGAAATGGTGGCCGACGTTTTGACAAAACCGTTGGCAAAAGAAAAACACGATAAGTTCGTTTCTCATTTGTTCATGTTTAATAAGTGAGTTTGGTATCTAAGTAATGTACTTTGTAGAAGTATAAATTATTTTAGATCCGTTTCATATATGTTTCGAGTATTTACGGTTACATGTGACGGATACTTTGATAAATTTATACTTTTGCTATGTTTTTGCTGTTGACATGTTTTTAATTTTAGGACAGCAGGTGTGTCTTTACTTTGATTGCTTATTGTGTATTTGTATTGTGATTTATGCACAGTTTATATTGGTTCAAGGGTCAGTGTTGGAACTAGCTAACAAGCATGTTGGCGTGTGCGTGATACATATCAAGCACAGAGTTCGCATATGTGCCAATACAAACTGGCTGCTTTAGTTTGTGTCTAAGACAGATGTCAGTTTATATATAGATATGTCACTCTTTATCCAATTCGATTGCTTTCAGCACGCGAGTGCACAATATATTTAGGAACTGTTTAATATGGTGGTTTTATTCTTAAATCTTCAATCTCCAACAATCATAGGGCTCAGCGAAACAAAATGGGCCGATAATGGCATTAAAAATATGGACGAGTTCGTATTATATCATTCTGGAAAGCCAAAGGAAGAAAAAGAACATCATTATGGAGTTGGCATCTTAATAAAAAAGGAACTAAAACCATTTGTCTCAAACTTTACACCGTTATCATATAGATGCCTTCTACTTCAATTGAACAGCCATTCAATAAAGACAAACATCATACAGATATATGCACCAACTGCAGACAAAAAACACAATGCAGATACTTATCGAGATTTTTTACTCAGACATACAAACTCTATTAGATTCAATAAAGTACCAGGAAGTAGTAATGATAATCGGAGACTTCAACCCAAAAGTAGGAAATGGTAATGTAGGAAGGCACGTTGGAAAATATGGGCTGGGTAAAAGAAACGAGAGAGGTGACAGACTAGTTCAATTCTGTTCAGAAAATGATTTTGTAATAACGAACACATGGTTCGAACACCCACCTCGACGATTATATACGTGGACGTCACCTCAGCATACCCCGGAAAACATAACAAGAAACCAAATCGACTACGTGCTTATACAAAACCGTTTCAAGAACTCAATAGTAAGTGTTAAAACATATCCAGGAGCAGAAATTTCATCAGACCATACCCTATTAGTAGCAAAATATAAACTAAAACTTAAATCAATCAAGAAAACCAGAAAAACACCAAAAGTAGACATAGAGAAGCTTAAAGATAAGGACACGATGCGTACTACGAAACATTTCCTAAACAACGAAATCCATAAAATCAATTCTCTAAATGACAACGAAAATAATATCGAATTACTGTGGAATGACATAAAAGTATCCATAGAGAAGCAGGCGCAGAAACCTTGGGACACAAAAAAAGGATCCAGAAGACAGCATGGATAACAAACGAACTCCTTGATCTTATGGAGGAACGAAGAGTAGGTATACAAAAATACAGATACTAGAAAATATAGGGAAATAGACAACCACATCAAAACTAAAATACATCAACTTAGAGAAAATTGGTTGGAAAGTAAGTGCTTTGAAATTGAAGATTTGGAAAGGAAACATGATAGTTTTAATTTACATAAAAAAGTAAACGAATTCACAAAAACTGATAGTAAAAAAAACAGTGGCTAAATTATTTAACGATCAGAACCAACTTGTAACGGATATAGAAGAAACAAACAAGACTTGGGAAACATATGTAGAAAAACTTTTTGACGGTCCATCGATACTTAGCCAGGAAATAGACAGAGCCATCAGTAATATGAAATCAGGCAAAGCCCCGGGTCCTGATGTCGTCGAAATTATTAAATTACTCTCTGAAGATAACATTAAAGTTTTAACCAAATTATTTAATTGAATATATGAATCTGGCAGAATGCCAGCTGACTGCCTACACTCGACCTTCATAACACCCCCGAAGAAAGCAAATGCAAAAAATATTTTTAAAAGTAATACTAACCAGAATACACCACAAAATTGACATAGAAATTAGTGACACACAATTTGGTTTTAGAAAAGGTCTTGGTACCAGAGAAGCTCTAACTTCAATTCAGATTCTAACACAGAAATGTTTAGAAAATAACCAAAATATCTACATCTGCTTCATCGACTTCGAAAAGGCTTTCGACAATGTAAAACACGACACACTGATGCAAATAATAGATAAAACGGAAATAGATAGCAAGGATAAGAGAATTATAAAACATCTTTATTGGAATCAAACAGCAAATAGTCCGTGGTGCACACGACAACAAAGGGCATTATACGGATTTTAGTGATGATGGGATCACCTTTTGCACAGTGAGACTTTAGGACCCATAGGTCATTTAAGGAAGCAGAGCCACCTAAATTTATGGTGCGGTGGGGGTAAAAAGGGGGGGTTAAAATTTTCGCAACACATAGATTGAAAACTATAAGTCTTAGCAACATACTTCAAAGGCAAGAGTTGTAGAGAATTTTATGAAGAAATTTCCTTTATTGAAAGTTTTTATAAACCGTTTTTACAAAAAATATATGAATGTTCCTACTTTTGTGGGAAGTGGGGAAAACAATTGTTATATTTGTAACACATTATAGTGCAGAGTTACCCAATAAAGATTTGGCTTGAAAGTCTCATATCCAGGCCATAAATAAAATAAGTAAAATAATTATTTTCTGTTTTGACTAGATACTATTAAAATATTATTATTGGTATGGTATTTACCATGTATATTTGAGTTAGGTAAAAACCCTGTTTCTAATAGTAGTTAAATTAGTATGTTAAAAATCGTATATTTTAATATTGATAATCTAACTGTCGGTCTAATTGAAAATAATGATAATAATGATGCAGGTAATGTACTCAAGGCCAAAATAATCGATAGGTCCTAGGGACCACTCATCACATCACTAGCGTAGCGTACCTAACCTAAGTTCATATATATTATAATGATATTAGGCGTTGTCCGTTGATAAAAGATTCAAGCACCCCACGATTTTATTTTTTGTCTTTTCAATGCTCTAGCTACATTGATGAGAAGAGTGGGGTGATGACTGGTACCTAGAACCTACCGAATTATTTTTATAGCTTTTTGTACATTATCTATATCAGTGTTTTTCAAACTTTATGGTGTCACGGCCCTTTATGGCCACTCAATTTTTTTCGCGACCCCCATACCTCGTTTCTACAACAAAACATATAAGCATCCAAGGATAACAAACTTGGAACACACCTTTTTATCATTTACTTAATTACATATGCGTTTTGGAACGCACCCTATATTTATTAGGATGGGTAGGTGCTGTTTCTCAACCTACTCATCATTTTTCTTATTACAACAGCGTAAATTCGTAGCTAAGGGACATTGATATTATTAAGTAAATAACAAATATGGATAAGTTTTTAAAGCGGTCTTCGATGCCTTCTACGTCTGGGTTGGCATCTGGTAGTGAACCTAAAAAGAAAAAAAATAGGAAATATGACGATGACTATTTAAAATACGGTTTTTGTGTTTTGGACGATAAACCACAATGTGTTATTTGCTGTGAAGTGTTATCGCGTGAATGTATGAAACCATCTAAACTCCTGCGGCATCTTACGAGTAAACACGAAAATTTCAAAGACAAACCAGTGGAGTTTTTTGAACGAAAATTAAATGCACTTAAACAGCAGAAAGCTAATTTGGTGCAGGTATGTACGCATATTTGGTATCATTTTTAGACTTTTATGATTTCGGCAGTTATTGTTATTTATTACAGTCATTTTATTTCGTTCCGTTTCACGTATACAACATTGATCGTGAAATTTTAACTTTAAATCTGTTCAATCAAGATCGTTATTGACTTAAAAGTCAAAATTAAAAATACATAATTATATTCTTTACTTTCAGGTATATGATGGGAATGAGAAAGCACTTTTAGCTAGCTACCGTGTTGCATTTCGTGTGGGTAAAGCTGGGAAACCGCATACAATTGCTGAAAGTCTCATTTTGCCGGCGGCTGTGGATATGGCAGAAATAATGATAGGTGAAAAGGAAGCTAATAAACTTAAAACAATTCCTCTCTCAGATAACACCATACAACGAAGAATAAGCGACATAGCCGATGATATTCGTCAACAAGTAGTTGAGAAAATTAAAGGCAGTTCGTATTTTTCACTGCAATTCGACGAATCAACTGACGTTGCCGGTTGTGCTCAATTTGTTTGTTTTGTTCGGTTTGCAACAAATGACGATATCAGCGAAGAGATGCTATTTTGCAAAGCCTTACCTAGAAACACAACTGGTGAGTGTTTGTATGACATGTTTTTAGAAAGCACAAACGGTTTTAATCTCGATTGGGGGCTATGTATTGGTATTTGTACTGACGGGGCTAAAGCGATGACGGGAAACAAAAGTGGATTTGTTGCAAGACTGAAGTCAATTATGCCGAATTCTGTCTGGACACATTGTTTTCTGCATCGCCAAGCTTTGGCAGCCAAATTTTTACCCGCAGATTTAAGCGAAGTGCTGAAAGATGTAATTAAAGTTGTAAATTCGATGTAATAAGGTAAAGCTTTGCAAACGCGTCTATTTCGAATTATTTGCGAAGATATGGGTGCACTTCATCAAAATCTACTTTATCACACAGAAGTGAGATGGCTTTCGAAAGGGAAGGTTTTGACACGCGTCATAGAGCTTAAATCAGAATTATTAATGTTTTTGCAAGATAACAAAACTGGATTTGCAGATTTATTTTCTGATTATGTTTGGCTATTGAAAGTAGCATATCTTGCCGATATTTTTGACCACTTAAATGCTATGAACGCAAGTCTGCAAGGAAGGGACGAGAATATAATTACAGCGACAGACAAAATAAACGGATTTCTAGCAAAAATTGAGCTGTGGATAACATCTTTACACAGTATGCAGTTTGAATCTTTCCCTTGCATGGCTAAAATCATTCATGAAATATCAACAGATAACTCCGTTAACGTAGGAATTCATATTCCTGTTATGGTGGAGAGCTTGAAAAGTTTAAAAACCCAACTCTTAAGTTACTTCTCAAATGAGACATTGATTGGTGACGGCAAAAGTTGGATTCTGAACCCGTTTTTGAATAAGTCCGTTGAGCTGGCCGATCTCAACATCCCGGTGAAGGAAACACTTATAGAACTTGCATCTGATAGAATACTTAAATTGGAGTTCGTATCCGTGTCAACTGGTGCGTCCTGGGTTAAAAGAATGGCTGAATATCCACAATTAGCAAAGGAAGCCCTTAAAGTTTTGATCCCGTTTGCTACTTCATATTTATGCGAGCTGGCGTTTTCAACAATGGTTGACATAAAGACAAAAAAAAGAAACAGATTGAATTTGGAGAATGATTTAATCGTCTGCGTGTCGCGGCAGGAACCCCGATTTGACAAATTAGTCAAAATGAAGCAAGCTCATTCTTCGCACTGAATACCTACTGTTTAAATTGAAGTGTCTTATTTTTGAAATAAATACATTTGTTTACAATAATTTGTTTTGTTAACAATTATCCATTTCCAAGAATTGACTTTTTTAAGTTAGAAGAAAGGAAATCAGCTGTCCTAAGTTTGTCTTAAGGCTGAACTTCACGGCCCCCCTGGACTAGTGCCGCGGCCCCCCTGGGGGTCGCGACCCACACTTTGAAAAACACTGATCTATATCATTGTTTATTTTTAATAAAAGCTTTTGAATTTACCTAAACAATACTTCTTTTCTTTTCAAGTTGTTATGTTACTAAAACTGTCTAAACTCCGCTTACTTTACGATCCGCAATGCACTGTGTTCTACTAATAAATCCCTTTCATTTTATGCTTGACTAGTTTTTGCCCGCGGCTTCGGTCGCGTTAAATTCGGGGTAACACGGTTCCCCTTTGCCCTCCGTAATGCTCCATACAAACTTCCACCCCCCATTTTAGGGAAGTGGGGGGTTAGAAAGAGACAAAAAGTGCCTATGTCACTCTCTATCCCTTCAACTAGCTCCACTTAAAAATCACGTCAATTCGTCGCCCCGTTTTGCCGTGAAAGACGGACAAAAAACAAACACACACACTTTCCCATTTATAATATTAGTATGGATTGAGAGGTTTGTTAAGAAATGTGTAATACGCGGCATTCTGTAGCGGCAGCTATCTTGGATTTACAATGATACTGAATCAATTAAATTGTAATTGTCATCAGAACTTTAGGTGTGCACCATATCGGATCAATTTGTCAACAGAACGAGGGTATAATTTCAATCACAAAATTATGGAGATGTGGGATGAAGCATGTAGCTGTAGATATGCAGACTTGCATTTAGTTATGTAAATATTAGTTATAATAAATTAACAAATTTTAAAATAAGTTTGTGTAATGTCTAAGTATTTTTGTTTTAGAGCGCACTATTCGCCAACAGACTGTCCCCAGTTGAAGATGTATACCTACCGCTTAAGTTTTCTCTCTAAAAAAAATGACCGGGCCCTTATTGATAACCCGCAATGATGTACCTTTTACTTGAAAACGTCACTAGATAACAGGGACTGGAGAACCCCTCTATTTGATATCGCTATTATTTGGTTACCCTATATTCAATGTTATGTCCCTGTCTAATGTCTTAGCAATAGAGATGAAATTAGCTTGATAGGTATACGTCATTTTGGATTTTCATTTCGGTAAGCGCTACATTATCATTATCAGCAGCAGCAGCAGCAGCCAGTATCAGTCCACTGCTGAACATAGACCTCTCCCATGGCACGCCACTCCAATCCGTACCCGCCAAGCACTTACCTTTGGGTAACTCAATGATGTGCTTACTAAATTGATAGTTTTTAAAAACTACCCTACCAAATACTCCTTTATTGGTAACCGGTTGCGGTATCTTCTAAACGAACTCTTTATTTCACTTACGGATTATAACAAGCATACAAAGGCAAGGTAAATAATAGCGTTTGAAATGGTTGACGTCCATTTAGTTGTGAAAGATATAATTAGTCAAGCATTAGAACTCAAACCACATCGTTTTTCCTACATAATTAGATTGTGGTTGATAACAGGCGTATTATACTGTGTGTAAATTTTATACGGGCGTATATTGTGATGGCGATTAGTATTGGACCTACGGAACCTATTTACATTTATTTCTTTATGAAAATAAGTTTTTTTTTTCATACATAATAATTCAGCCCGCAATGAATTGCATCCATGACAATTAACTTACCGGTGCGTCATGTCAGTTATGTCAGTTTTAAATCAGTTGGATAGCGTACATTGGTGCCCGGTAGGACTTTAAAAAATCATTACACATAATTAATAACACTAATTAACTAAATGATTATACTATATGAGTCCTATTGCAGGATACTATAGGTGGATAAAGTATACACCCGTATAAAATTTACAGGCTGTATTTATTTATTTTAGTTAAAGATATTATAACCAATATAGGATTTATATACTTTTTTACAAAGGGGATTAACAAGGCTTTATCATGAAAATATATTTTTCATATTACGACTATAAATAAAAAAAATATAGGCATTTATTAAAAAAAATATCAAACGTTGATTTCATATTTTTTATGTTTTCTCAGTTTTATTATATAGAAAGGTATAAATAAAATACCAAAAATGAATTTGGCATCCTTGCTTTACACGAAAATGATACCAAACTCTACTATATAGCTCTATTTTTTTTTAAATTAATTATGGGGGGCACCCCCACTTTGTCAAAAATTTGCATCAAAAATTTGATTGGCTCCCCTTCTTAAATTAATCTTAGAGCCTAAAGGATTAGCTCTGCAAATGGAAATTCCATCATCATCATTTTCCGTTTTTAATAAGTGTACACCACCGACTAAAATATAAAACTGGATTATAGTAGTACCTAAAACATACATATTCTTAAAGGAGTCCGTCAAGGCTGTGTATTATCACCATCGCTTTTTAACCTGTACTCAGAACACGCATTTAAAGAGGCATTCGATGAAGCAGAGGAAGGTATAAAAATCAATGGTAGAAATATTAACAATCTAAGATTTGCTGATGATACAGCCATCCTGGCAAATAGCATAGAAGATCTGCAAATACTAATCAATAAGCTAAATACCTCGCTAAAGAACCTAGGACTGAAAATGAATGTTAAGAAGACAAAATACATGGTAGTTTCGAAATTTCCCGATAGAGTAAACACAGCACCCCTTACAATTGATAAACAAGTCATAGATAAAGTTAAGCAATATAGATATCTAGGAGCGTGGTCCAATGAAAGATAGGACCCAGCCCAGGAAATTAAAACAAGAATAGAAATCGCAAGGAACACGTTTATGTCAATGAAATCGCTGTTTACCAATAGAAGCATAAATACCAAACTGAGGTGGAGACTCGTCAAATGCTATGTTATATCTATCCTGCTGTATGGCATGAAGGCATGGACACTGAATAAATACACAACAGACAGACTTGCTGCCTTTGAGATGTGGCTCTACCGAAGGATGTTAAAAATATCATGGACTGAACATGTTACGAAGAAAGAAGTACTGCGTAGAATGAAGAAGATTCCAGAAATACTAAACATCATTAAGAGACGAAAAATAGCCTATCTGGGTCACATATACAGAAATAAGAAATACGACTTATTACAAACAATTATCGAGGGAAAATTCGAGAGAAGAAGAGGGAGAGGTAGACCTAGATATAAATGGATAGATAACATTAAGGACTGGACACTTACAAAAGACGCAGCCACCCTCAAGAGATTAGCAAAGACCAGAAAGCTGAATGCCGTGCTGACCGCCGACGCCCATTAGATGGGCATGGCACCAAAAGAAGAAGAAGCTCCTATGCAACAAATGATCTTGGACTTCATTTAGCACTAGTTTTCGCTTTAATTATTCGATTTTACACTGAAAGAAAGAACTTGAAATGATAATTCGATACAAAACTCTACATAACCTCAAAGTCATATATACAGTGTGGAAAGATAAGTCGGGCCCTGGAGGGAAACTACCTTAAAACGTTGAGATAGCTCGATTCGCTGAAAAGAAACATTCTTTTATTTCTCCTAAAAACGAAATCTGCATTCTCAGGTTTTTTCTTAATTTTCACTTTTTTCTATACTAATTGTATGAAAAATATTTTTATTATTATTTGTGGGTTCTCTTGTGCCCTAAACTTGGTTGGTATTAAGAAGTTTTCATCCTTGTTATCAATATGGTCGATTAGCATCAATTGTCATAAAAATTATTTATGGCAAAAATTACAAAATAAATAGTTTTTTTTGTAAACTGTACTCTTTTCCAAAAATGTGTAAATGCAGTTATGTCCCTTTAAAAAAATTAAAGAATGTTTCCTTTCAGTGAATTGAGCTATCTCAACGTTTTAAGGTAGTTTCCCTCCAGGGCCCGACTTATCTTTCCACACTGTATATATCGAAAATTGTGTTACACCTGTCGTAAGTACCTACATAAATATCTAAAGATTTAAAGCGTTTTATAGTAAAATCATGAAATTGTTTACACTAAATGTTTTTAATTGAATACAATTCAATATAAAATTATTTTTGCGTCCACAGCACCTGATTTGATCAGACAATTTAATCAGATGGGCGAAGATTGTCCTGTCTGGAGTGGCCTTTACATGTTATTATGTTTAATAAAGTGACTAATATCACGTTCGAATTTCAAATGTTCTTTGCACTCTTGTGAATAAAATGCAGTTTTGCTATCTGTTTTTAAAGAATAAATAAGGGCTTTCCGAGCCAGTGAGGAAAAGTATGTTAATCCATTTATATTCTAACCATATAATATACTTATCCTACAAAATCCTTCAATAGTAGTACAAAAAATATATAAATAAAATATAATGAATTCAAAAAAAAATAATATTTTAATAATGTAGTTCCTAAGCAGTCCTTTTTTAAACAAATTAATAATTTTTCATTAGATATCTTGTAACGGGCCGCCGTCAGGTCATATCGATTGTGTAGGTAAGACCTACACAATCGATATCTAAATAGAAATAGTGTAGGTTTTTTTTTCAAAACAACCGAGTTCGATTCCCGAACGGAGTACAGATGTCTTTTAAAATGTATGAATGCAGTTTTTCTTGTTATTAAAATCGATGACATGGTTCCTCAGAACAGATCTTCGTATGTCTTATAGTTTCAGACTTTCCCATACTGACCGATTTGAATGAGACACCCAGTATATTAATAATCAATTTTTTTTAATTCAAAAATACTGTATTAATAATTGGGAAAATTTGTATTACATGGCAACACTCGTCTGGGCACATACATTCAAACCAGCCGCCATCTTGCGTCACAGTTTGTTGTACAGGCATGCTCCATCATTTTAATTTATTCATCCAAGATTTTGACAGTTATTTCAAACAAATTCCAATGTCAGTGATTTTAAATTTGAAATTCTGAGAGTATTCATTCTTCTAAGGCATAGACAATAGTAGAAGTAAAAAGGCAGATATACACTATATTACCAAGCAGTTTGTGGTCCTTAAAAATATAAGGTAAACCTAAAATATAATTTAACAATTATAATTATTTGAACGGGTGCTGACGGCGGCCCGTTACAAGATATCTAATGAAAAATTATTAATTTGTTTAAAAAAGGACTGCTTAGGAACTACATTATTAAAATATTATTTTTTTTTGAATTCATTATATTTTATTTATATATTTTTTGTACTACTATTGAAGGATTTTGTAGGATAAGTATATTATATGGTTAGAATATAAATGGATTAACATACTTTTCCTCACTGGCTCGGAAAGCCCTTATTTATTCTTTAAAAACAGATAGCAAAACTGCATTTTATTCACAAGAGTGCAAAGAACATTTGAAATTCGAACGTGATATTAGTCACTTTATTAAACATAATAACATGTAAAGGCCACTCCAGACAGGACAATCTTCGCCCATCTGATTAAATTGTCTGATCAAATCAGGTGCTGTGGACGCAAAAATAATTTTATATTGAATTGTATTCAATTAAAAACATTTAGTGTAAACAATTTCATGATTTTACTATAAAACGCTTTAAATCTTTAGATATTTATGTAGGTACTTACGACAGGTGTAACACAATTTTCGATATATACAGTGTGGAAAGATAAGTCGGGCCCTGGAGGGAAACTACCTTAAAACGTTGAGATAGCTCAATTCACTGAAAGGAAACATTCTTTAATTTTTTTAAAGGGACATAACTGCATTTACACATTTTTGGAAAAGAGTACAGTTTACAAAAAAAACTATTTATTTTGTAATTTTTGCCATAAATAATTTTTATGACAATTGATGCTAATCGACCATATTGATAACAAGGATGAAAACTTCTTAATACCAACCAAGTTTAGGGCACAAGAGAACCCACAAATAATAATAAAAATATTTTTCATACAATTAGTATAGAAAAAAGTGAAAATTAAGAAAAAACCTGAGAATGCAGATTTCGTTTTTAGGAGAAATAAAAGAATGTTTCCTTTCAGCGAATCGAGCTATCTCAACGTTTTAAGGTAGTTTCCCTCCAGGGCCCGACTTATCTTTCCACACTGTATATATGACTTTGAGGTTATGTAGAGTTTTGTATCGAATTATCATTTCAAGTTCTTTCTTTCAGTGTAAAATCGAATAATTAAAGCGAAAACTAGTGCTAAATGAAGTCCAAGATCATTTGTTGCATAGGAGCTTCTTCTTCTTTTGGTGCCATGCCCATCTAATGGGCGTCGGCGGTCAGCACGGCATTCAGCTTTCTGGTCTTTGCTAATCTCTTGAGGGTGGCTGCGTCTTTTGTAAGTGTCCAGTCCTTAATGTTATCTATCCATTTATATCTAGGTCTACCTCTCCCTCTTCTTCTCTCGAATTCTCGAGGAGGGAGGGGAATTGACCATGTCTTACTTCTACTGCAGAGAGGATTATTATTATTATTATTTTTCTTACGTAGCGGAAGGGGGTCTCTGGCAAAAAATGTCTTACGTAATCAATGAACGACGCCTTATTTTATACTAATGTTCAGAATGTAACAAAAACTTTTAGAAAACTGCATCGAAATCGGTTCAACCAAACGCGAGATAATCGCGAACAAACATACATACATACATACGGGTCAAACTGAGAACCTCCTTTTTTTGAAGTTGGTTAAAAATGCTCCTCGATCGATCAACACAATCGGTTTAAGAGCTGACCTCTCATTCCAACTATAGTTCCATCTCGTTCTAATCGCTTGACCAGTCGATTACTGACGCGACTAGTCAGCCGCTCAGAGTGAGAGGGCTCGTCTCATTCTAACTATCGCTATAGTTAGAATGAGACGAAAGTTTGACAGATGGTGGTGACATAACTTCGCGCGTTCAATCAACGATTAGATATGGGCTTTTTGTTTTACGAAGTTTTTGGAATAATTTTAAGATATATATAATTTTGTTTATTTACAAATTGTATTCAAAAAATAATAAAGAATAATTTGCTCATAAAAGCATAAAAGTTATTAACTTTTAGGTAACGTTTTAATATTTGTTGAAAACGTTTCACGCACGTTTTCAACGAATATAAAACGTCTAGTTAGGAGTGGTGACGTCAATATCGTATTGACAACATATCGCGGCGATTATAGACCCCCTTACGTTCGGGAAGTTTCCCTATTCAACCATCTGGCAACACCACTACCGTGAAGTTAATAGTTTACGAATTTACTGATTTTTAATATGATTACGCAATGAATTGTTTACTTAACGGTAAAAAGTTACCCCATCCGTTTTTTTTCTTTTGACCGGTGGCATTTCTGCAGCATTTGACAACGCACGACGGCATATTTTAATTATTTTTTAACAGCACTTGACTGCATAGACGTTTGGATACGACTGTCGGGGGAGCGGCTCATTATTGTTGAGCGTATGTGTGTGTAGTGCGTAACCACGAGGACACTGGCTCATTATGGAACCACAAAATGTTGTTAGCAGTACTCCATCTGAAGAATTATATAATCTATGGTCAAAATCATGAATGCAATCGAAGATCTCGTGAAACGCAATTTATTTTAAGTATTTTAATATGTAAAAGTGCAGAGCTAATGCGTATCATATCGTAACGAAAATGGACATAAAGGATTATAGTCGGTGGTGTACACTTATTTATACGGAAAATGATGATGATGGAATTTCCATTTGCAGAGCTAATCCTTTAGGCTCTAAGATTAATTTAAGAAGGGGAGCCAATCAAATTTTTGATGCAAATTTTTGACGAAGTGGGAAGTGCCCCCCATAATTAATTAAAAATAAAATAGAGCTATATAGTAGAGTTTGGTATCATTTTCGTGTAAAGCAAGGATGCCAAATTCATTTTTGGTATTTTATTTATACCTTTCCATATAATAAAACTGAGAAAACATAAAAAATATGAAATCAACGTTTGATATTTTTTTGAATAAATGCCTATATTTTATTTTATTTATAGTCGTAACATGAAAAATATATTTTCATAATAAAGGTTATTCCCCTTTATAAAAAAGTATATAAATCCTATATTGGTTATAATATCTTTAACTAAAATAAATAAATATAATAGGCCTGTTATCAACCACAATCTAATATGTAGGAAAAACGATGTGGTTTGAGTTCTAATGCTTGACTAATTATATCTTTCACAACTAAATGGACGTCAACCATTTCAAACGCTATTATTTACCTTGCCTTTGTATGCTTGTTATAATCCGTAAGTGAAATAAAGAGTTCGTTTAGAAGATACCGGAACCGGTTACCAATAAAGGAGTATTTGGTAGGGTAGTTTTTAAAAACTATCAATTTAGTAAGCACATCATTGAGTTACCCAAAGGTAAGTGCTTGGCGGGTACGGATTGGAGGAGGAGAGCAGAAGATCGAGCACAGTGGCGTGCCATGGGAGAGGTCTATGTTCAGCAGTGGACTGATACTGGCTGCTGCTGCTGCTGCTGATAATGATAATGTAGCACTTACCGAAATGAAAATCCAAAATGACGTATACCTATCAAGCTAATTTCATCTCTATTGCTAAGACATTAGACAGGGACATAACATTGAATATAGGATAACCAAATAATAGCGTTATCAAATAGAGGGGTTCTCCAGTCCCTGTTATCTAGTGACGTTTTCAAGTAAAAGGTACATCATTGCGGGTTATCAATAAGGGCCCGGTCATTTTTTTTATAGAGAAAACTTAAGCGGTAGGTATACATCTTCAACTCAGGACAGTCTGTTGGCGAATAGTGCGCTCTAAAACAAAAATACTTAGACATTACACAAACTTATTTTAAAATTTGTTAATTTATTATAACTAATATTTACATAACTAAATGCAAGTCTGCATATCTACAGCTACATGCTTCATCCCACATCTCCATAATTTTGTGGTTGAAATGATACCCTCGTTCTGTTGACAAATTGATCCGATATCTGGTACACACCTAAAGTTCTGATGACAATTACAATTTAATAGATTCAGTATCATTGTAAATCCAAGATCGCTGCCGCTACAGAATGCCGCGAATTACACATTTCTTAACAAACCTCTCAATCAAGCATGAAATGAAAGGGATTTATTAGTAGAACACAGTGCATTGCGGATCATAAAGTAAGCGGAGTTTACACAGTTTTAGTAACATAACAACTTGAAAAGAAAATAAGTATTGTGTAGGTAAATTCAAAAGCTTTTATTAAAAATAAACAATGATATAGATAATGTACAAAAACCTATAAAAATAATTCGGTAGGTTCTCGGTACCAGTCATCACCCCGCTCTTCTCATCAATGTAGCTAGAGCATTGAAAAGACAAAAAATAAAATCTTGGGGCGCTTGAATCTTTTATCAACGGACAACGCCTAATATCATTATAATATATATGAATTTATAGACCCGTACCGATAAATTATGAAGTTTCGATAATATTAAAGATGCTTATTATTCGCATACAGAGTTCAGGCCATCCAACTTAGCTAATAATAATAATTTGTGTCATCCTAGGTTGTTGCGTAGGCAGAAACTTAGTCATTTCTTTTTTTTAACATTATTCGTTAAATAGAAAATTAGAGATCAAAATTGTTTTTTCACTGTAACAGCAAAGTTGTTACTGACGCACGGACGCGTTTTGTGTCACTTTCGTCAATGGGAATACTGACGTTCAATCAGCACATATATGTGGACTTTTACAAGCCTATATAAAATTAGAGTTGATCGATTAGGTACTGTGCTTTCTAATATATCGGTATCTATTATTTGAATAAATTTGTGCCATATTAATCAATGATATTTATTTACTTTAATTTTGTTTCTTGTATGACCCCTGTTAACAGTACAATAAAATATTAAAGTTATTAAAGTTTGCATCAATATTTTTATAAAAGCGTATCGAAACAATGTTTCAAATTTGTGTCATTATAATCAATGGATTATTTTTATTTTTCAGAATGAAAACTTGTTTTGCGTAAACGGCATGCGCGGGGAAGGGTAAGGCGCGGGCGGGGTTCATGTGCCGACCAGGCTGCCTAGCGGCTTGTTTTCTATTATTACTCTATGCATACATATAGTAATAGTAGTAATAAGTGCGACAAAGACAAACAGCGATTTTTCAGTCGCTCTTCTTTATTTTTCATAGTAAAGAAAGCAATAATATAAAACTTAGTAAGTTAAGGATAATTAATGTAAACGTAGTCCATAAGGGACTGCAACGGCGGATCTGTGGGCCACGGTAAACCTAGTTTACCATTTAAACAGTATTTTGGCAAATTGTAACAGATAATTTGTAACTAATAAATATGTAATTTATGCATCAAGGCGGTTTGTTTACAGAGTGGCTATCGTGAAACGCGAAAATCGAAATATCGTTATCTGCCTCTCGGTTGGACTAGCAAAGGGCCGGGCTGGACTTAATAAATTTTTCATCAGTGTGATGTCATAATAAGGCTGTTTTTATTAACTTATCGTATATAACACATAAAAATAAGCAACTTTTCTTTAACACATTTTTTTAACTCAATAATTTCGAAGTTATGGGGCCCTGAAGGTTAAGTACAATTTGGACTATTTTGGTTGGAATGGTGTCATTATGACACATACTTTATTTTGTAGAATGTGTTAAAATAAGCAAGTTTTATAAGAAACATTTTTTTACCCAAAAACATCGAAGTTACCGGACTTTGAAGATTGACTACATGGACTAATTTGGACTTAAAAAATAAAATGGCGTCGGGGTATCATTATAACGTGTACTTTTAATGATTTGTTCCGTATAGAATACGCTAAAATAAGCGTCTTTTATTTGAAAAACTTTTCTCTAAAATCAAAAATGGCCGAGATAATGGACTTTGAACTTGTACATAATTTGGACCTCGAAAAAAAATCATCGACGGGACGTCATTATAACGTGTACATTTTATGATTTTGCCGTATAGAATACGCTAAAATAAGCGTGTTTTACTTAAGAAACTTTTCTCTAAAATCAAAAATGGCCGAGACAATGGACTTTGAACTTGTATATAATTTGGACTTCAAAAGAAATACCATTGACGGGACGTTATTATAACAAGTACTTTTTATGATTATTCTGTATAGAATACGCTAAAATAAGCGTGTTTTATTTGAAAAACTTTTCTCTAAAATCAAAAATGGCCGAGATAATGGACTTTGAACTTGTATATAATTTGGACTTTTTATGATTATTCCGTATAGAATATGCTAAAATAAGCGTGTTTTATTTTAAAACTTTTCTTCATAATCAAAAATGGCCGAGATAATGGACTTTGAACTTGCATATCGAGACGTCATTATAACGTGTACTTTTTATGATTTTTCCGTATAGAATACGCTAAAAAAAACGTGTTTTACTGAAGTAACTTTTCTCTCAAATCAAAACTGGCCGAGATAATGGACTCTGAACTTGTATATAATTTTGACTTCGAAAAAACAACCAGCGATGGGGTATAATTATATAGCATATTTTTTATGATTTTACCGTATAGAATACGCTAAAATAAGCATGTTTTATTTGAAAAACTTTTCTCCAAAATAAAAAATGGCCGATTGAACATGAAACTTGTATATCATTTGGACTTCGAAAAAAACCATCGACGGGACGTCATTATTATAACGTGTACTTTTTATGCTATTTCGTATAGAATACGCTAAAATAAGCTTGTTTTATTTGAGAAACTTTTCTCTAAAATAAAAAATGGCCGAGATAATGGACTTTGAACTTGTATATAATATTTATTTGAAAAAAAAACTATCGACAGGACGTCATTATAACCTGAACTTTTTATGATTTTTCTGTATAGAATACGCTAAAATAAGCGTGTTTTATTTTAAAAACATTTTTTCTAAAATCGAAAATGGCCGATTGGACATGGAACTTGTATATTATTTGGACTTCAAAAAAAACCGTCGACGGGACGTCATTAAAACGTGTACTTTTTATGATTTTTTTCGTATAGAATACGCTAAAATAAGCTTGTTTAATTTAAGAAACTTTTCTCTAAAATAAAAAATGGCCGTGATAATGGACTTTGAACTTGTATATATGTAAAAGCGTGTTTCATTCGACAAACTTTTCTCTAAAATCAAAAATGGCCGAGATAAATGGACTTTGAACTTGTATATATTTTGGACTTCCAAAATAAAACCATCGACGGGACGTCATTATAACGTGTACTTTTTATGATTATTCTGTACAGAATACGCTAAAATAAGCGTGTTTTATTTGAGAAACTTTTCTCTAAAATCAAAAATGGCCGAGATAATAGACGTTGAACATGTATATAATTAGGATTTCCAAAAAAATCCATCGACGGGACGTCATTATAACATGTACTTTTTATGATTTTTCCATATAGAATACGCTAAAATAAGCGTGTTTTACTTACGAAACTTTTCTCTAAAATCAAAAATGGCCGAGATAATGGACTTTGTACTTGTATATTATTTGGATTTCGAAAAAAACCATCGACGTGACGTTATTATAACTTTTCTCTCAAATCAAAAATGGCCGAGATAATGGACTTTGAACTTATATATTATTTGGATTTCGAAAAAAAACCATCGATGGGACGTCATTATAACATGTACTTTTTATGAGTTTTCCATATAGAATACGCTAAAATAAGCGTGTTTTATTTAAAAAACTTTTCTCTCAAATCAAAAATGGCCGTGATAAAGGAATTTGAACTTATATATTATATGAATTTCGAAAAAAAACCATCGACGGGACGTCATTATAACATGTCCTTTTTATGATTTTTCCATATAGAATACGCTAAAATAAGCGTGTTTTATTTAAAAAACTTTGCTCTAAAATAAAAAAACCGGCCAAGTGCGAGTCGGACTCGCGCACCGAGGGTTCCGTACAAACCTATAACAAGCCTAAGTTGTAGTATGTTTATTACTAATTTCAATTTACCTCTACGCGTTTACGAGGAAAAAGGTAGTAAGTTTAAAATTAATAAAAATATTTTTGGTATGATTTTATTCAAAATGTCTATTTTTCGTAATTTTTCCTCTATCTGTGCTATATGAAGTTTCTTCTTGCCAAGTTTCAAGCTTTTGAGTTTACGCGAAGTACCCTAAGGTTTTGAGTTTCTTGCGAGTACTCAGTTTCAAAATATGCGACTTAAATTGCTATTTCTTTTGATTGGGATGACATAAAAGTTTGGTTTTGCTACATCTGAAAGGTCCTATAGCCCTGAGTATTTGACATGAATTTCAATTTAATACCTCTACGCGTTTACGAGGAAAAAGGTAGTAAGTTTAAAATTTAAAAAATATGTTTTTGTATGATTTTAGTAAAAATGTCCACTTTTTGTAATTTTTTCATTGTCTATGCTATATAACGTTGCTTTGTGCCAAATTTCAAGTTTCTGAGTTCACGGGAAGTACCCCGTAGGTTTTGCGAGTGCCGAAAAACTATGAAATTTGCAGCATAAACGACTGTATCTTTTGATTGCGTTAGCTTATAAGTTTGATTTTTTTCACAGCTCCAAGGGACAATAGACCTAAATAATAATAATAATAATAAATACTCTTTATTGCACACCTCATACAGTTACAAGCACAAATTTTACAATTAGATAAATCTAGGTAGAGGTAACAACAGGCGGTCTTATCGCTAATGAGCGATTTCTTCCAGACAACCTTTGGGTAGTGGAGACTAGAGAAAAACAATAAGCAGTAGGTGGTGCATAGAAACAAAAGAGACGAAATAGATAACACAGCACATTCATATGAATATACATACTTAAATAAATACAAAATAAACATACATATACGTACATATATACATATATAATACACACAATAAGAAACAACAGTGTCAACTTAAAAACCTAAGGAAGAGATAAATAGTATTCCTTAAGTTGCGATTTAAAGCTACCAATAGATTGCGCGCGTTTAATGTTGAGAGGAAGAGAATTCCACAAACGAACGGCCTGGAACGTAAATGAGCAATTATAAAATTTGGAAGATGAAGATGGCACTTTTAGGAGCAATTTTTGAGAGGATCTAATAGAATTAAGATAAGAGTAACGCTCTTTGAGGTAGCGGGGAGTTGCAGGGTTAAAAAGTATAGAAAAGAGTAAAGAAAGTATGTGAGAGTTACGGCGGTGACGGATAGGGAGCCATTTGAGTTTAGAACGAAAACTAGAAACATGGTCGAATTTGCGTAATCCGAAAATGAACCGAATGCAGGCATTTTGAATACGCTCAAGCTTATTAAGTTGCTCCTCGGTTAGGTCTAAATAGGAGATATCTGCATAATCAAGAATGGGGAGAAGTAACGACTGAGCAAGCGCAATTTTAGTAGCATTTGGCAGGAAATTCCGGAGCCGTCTGAGAGACCCTATGGCAGCAAACATCTTCCTGCTCACTTCACTCACCTGAGGCACCCATGATAGACAACGATCCATGATTACGCCAAGATTTTTCACTTGGTTGGAAAAAGGAATTTGGATACCATCGAAGACTATCGGAGGGAGCCTGAGAAAGTCAATTTTGGAGATTTGTTTAGCGCTACCCATCACAATTACCTGTGACTTTAGGGGGTTTACTTTTAAACCGTAATTTTGACTCCAATTTGATATGCGGAGCAGATCAAGATTCGTGGCTTCTATAACTGAATTGAGATCGCTATGCATACCCTGCGAATATATTTGAAGGTCGTCGGCATAGAGGTGATACGAAGAGGAGAGATCAAGAGTTATGGAATTAATGAAGATAGAAAATAAAAGAGGAGACAGCACACCACCCTGTGGAACACCAGCTGATGTGCTGCACCAGGAAGAACACGAAGAATCTAGTTTAATTCTTTGCCGACGACCAACCAAATAGCTGCGGAACCAGTCAATCGCTGCAGCCGATATGTTAAGACACTGTAAGAACGCGAGCAAAATGTCAAAATCGACCGTGTTAAAGGCATTACTGAAATCTAGAAGTGCAAGAACTGTAAGCTTCTGGTCATTCATACCCAAACGGATGTCATCGGTAACCTTGACAAGAGCCGAGGTAGTACTATGGCCCGGACGAAAACCAGATTGAAATGGGTTTAGGAGGTCATTTCTATTCAGGAAGGAAGTTAGTTGCTGATGCACTAGCCGTTCGAGGACTTTGGATAGGAAAGGAAGAATGGAGATGGGGCGATAGTCAGAGAAGGAACTGGGGTTGGATTTTTTGGGTAAAGGAATAATATTGGCATCCTTCCACAGACTGGGAAAAGTACTTGATGAAATGGAAAAATTCAGAATACCGGTGATAATAGGAACAAACAAATCAAGGAGAGGGAGTATCATATTTCGGCTAACACAGTCAACACCAACGGCGTTAGAAGTGATATTCAATATACCCTTCCTAACATCACTCTCACAGAAATGGCTAAAATAGAAAGAAGAGAAATCTAAGGCAGGAAGTGATGAAAGATGATGAAGTGAGTTAGATTTCTTAGGACCACTGAAACAGGTGGACGATGAAAAATGCTGGTTAAGCTGGTCAACGCTAATATTGTTTAAATTGGTTGCCTGTTGAGATTTGCCAACTCCGAGACCTTTCAAAAATTTCCACACTTTGGCTGGATTTCCATCTTCAACAGAACTGTGAATATGACGCCTCTGAGCATCTCGACATATAGTGCTACAGCGATTGCGCAGGGTATGATATTTAAGTTTATTTTTCTCAGAGTTGTTAGCCTTATACTTAGATTTAGATTGCTTCTTCCTCTCTATAAGGGCTTTAATATCCTCAGTGAGCCAAGAAGCAGGGAGATGCTTGACTTTTATTGCACGAACAGGAGCATGAGCGTCATAAAGTTGTATGAGGAGCGAATTAAAGAGAGAAACTTGATCGTCTACCGAACCCGCTCGAGCGATACTCCTCCAATCGATTGTTAAAGCGTCATCTCGAAGCTTTTCCACATTTAATCCACTAAAATTGCGCTGCAAAAGAATTTTTGATTTAGATTTGGGAGGACGAATTTTGTAAGAGAGATAGAGCAGATCATGATATGAGAAGGCATCCGCGGAGTATTGTCCAAATTTAGACACATGAGAAGTCGAAGAAACTAAAGTTAAATCAAGAAGAGAAGGCGAGCAATTTGGAAAATAGTGTGTGGCGTCTGAAGGGAGAATAGTTAGATTGCATGCATCTACCAGGGATTTAAGGCGCCGGGATCGACTGTCATCCTTCAGAAGACACGTATTTAGATCTCCCATAAGAATGTGATGATTATAAGAAGGCATAAGGTCCTCGAGAAGTTTCTCAAGAGAATCAAAGTAATTAACGTGAAGGGAGGGGGAATAAAAAACGCCAAGTAAAAGTTTGGAATGAGAGAGGGAAACGTCGAGAAACATATACTCTGCGGCATCAGAAGTAGAAGAGCTGGCAGATACATTAACAATTGAATAGGGGATGTAAGAACGAAGGTAAATCGCAACTCCACCGCCACCTCTTCCAAGGCGGTCGTGCCGAATTAAATTGAAACCAGGTAAAGAGTAAGACGTTGAAGGCAAAGCTGGTCTGAGCCACGATTCGGAAATTAAAATAGCATGAATGTTCTTACTGTCAAAAGAGAGTAACATATCGCTGTAATGTGCAGGAATACTTTGCGCACTTAAATGCACAACGTTAAAATTTTTAGGTACATCATTCAACTGAGATTCCAGAATGTCGTGAAGCGAAGGAGGTAAACTATGGAAACTGTCTTCACTTACACTATCTAAGGAGGAAAAAGATAAATACTGATCACTGTTATCACTGAAAGGCATCTGAAAAATATATATAAAGTTAAAAATATAATAAGTATATAATAAGTGTATACTAATATTCAATAAATATAAAAATATATGCAGTAAAAACTAAACAAAAACTCCACAATCTACCCGCCAGCAGCAAATAAATAATATATCTACTAACCCTAAGCTAATTTAAGGTACCTTAGCTACCCGCCAGCATATCTGGATGGATCAAAATTAAAAACAAAACAACAAATAATTAACATTCAGAGCAGAAACGGAACGCAATAATTTACAAGTGGCAACACTGGGCTGTTCATGTCAAAGCGCCTGTCATGTCAAGTTAATGTCAAAGCAAAGCAAATGCTATTACGAAAACTAGTTAAGATAAACAAATTAATCAAAAAAGAAAGAAAGGGTAGACACAGATAAGTGCTGCACGACAAAATTAAGAAGTCAATTGTAACACGGTAACAAGAAAAGCACTACACAGTAAACAAACAAAGTAGGTACGAGTACTCTACGATCGAATCTTCGCCTTCACAGTCTCCCTCTTTGCACGCTGCTGCCTAGCTCGCGGAGCCTGGGGATATGGGGATAAATATTTGATATAAATTTCAGCTTGATACCTCCACGCGTTCCTGAGAAAAATGGTCTTGATAGACAGACAGACAGACAGACGGACAACAAAGTGATCCTATAAGGGTTCCGTTTTTTCCTTTCGAGGTACGGAACCCTGAAAATGGCCGAGGTAATAAACTCTGAACTTGTTCCTCCTTTTTGTAAAGGGTCGGCAACGCGCACGTGACACCTCTGGTGTTCCAGGTATCCATATGCTACTGCTTACCATCTGGCGGGCCGTATGCTTGTTTGCCACGTTGTGGTATAAAAAAAAAGAGTAAAATAAGAATACAATTAAACAAAATAAATGGAATAAAAACAGAATCAATACAAAATGACAAAATACAGACGAAAAGAAAAAACAAAAATAAAACAAAAGTAAAAAAAAAATACGTTAGTGTCGTGGAACACTCGGTTAGAACGAAGTAATATTATTTAATTTTTGACTTTTTCGTAATTTATGTCGTTTTTGAATTTTTTGAGATTTTTGAGATTTTGAGATTTTTGAGATTTTTGAGATTTTTGAAATTTTTGAGATTTTTGAGATTTTTGAGATTATTGAGATTTTTGAGATTATTGAAATTTTTGATGTTATAGAAATTTTTTAACTTGACTTTTTTCACTTTGTCACTTCTCACTTTCACTTTCACTTCACTTTATTCTATTATTAATTTTTTTTATTTCATTCCATTTCACATGTTTCTCAATGCTTTTTCGTGACGGTCACGTGACTTTTTTTCGCCTAGCCCCCCATCCGCGATAAGGAACTTCGTTCCAATAAAACAGAACTAAATAAAAATATTACGTTGCGTTTTCTACCCATAATTCACGATGCTTGAAATCTTCGAAAATGTACTCAACAGTCTAGTCAAAACACAAACAAAGCGGCTACCGCTCAAAAAGGTGCGTATTGGCGAGACACGCACGAGTTCATTGCCCTACTCGCCGGCTTCCCGCGACTCGCTCCTCCGCTCAGTTCCTTTGTCGAGTAAGTCAGCTTTATCATCCCGCGCGCGCCTCCGTGAGCAAGTACCTACATCGTAACAGCTAAGATGCCAGCGCCTGGTTGACCCTAGGATTAGCTTGTTAAGAAGCGAGCCGGGGGTCTACTTCTAGTGGTCATTACAGAAGTAAGCCGAACAGGCGTACCATCAAGGTCACGCGCTATAGTTAAGAAGATTTCCTCTGAACGCAAATATTGTTTCTGTTTAATTTTAGACGAAATATCATTGATGAAAGTGACACAAATTGAAATATCTACTTTAAAATCCCTTTTTGATTATTAGAATGTGAACTCTGATGACTTTAATAATTTATTAAAACGACAATAGCCTAAAAATACGAAATTACCAAGAAACTTAAATTTTCATTGCTTAATTTGACACATATTGATTTTATTGACATATTTTGAGGTGATGATATAGTTAATCCTTATTTTATGAACTCTAATTTTTTATACGTAGTTTTTTAGCGTTGTCATACTATATAAAATTGCACTCGACTTAAATGACACAAACTAGTTTTGTACAACAATAAAACTGTTCTAAATACAAAACAGTTATATTTTCTAACTCTTTTATTCTTTTACTCAAGTTATGGCAAGCTAAAAAAGTTAACCTCAAATTATTGAATTAAAAAAAAGCACCAATTGAATATGACACAAAACGCACTGAAAGATTCTCATGTACACACTGTATTTCCAACTTCAATAATAAGTGACTGTAGAATTTTCGAAACTTAACCCTCAAAATATTGCCAACGAGACGGGACTATTAAGTTAGGTACGCTACGCTAGTGGTGTGATGAGTGGTCCCTAGGACTTATCGATTATTTTAGCCTTGAGTACATTACCTGCATCATTATTATCATTATTTTCAATTAGACCGACAGTTAGATTATCAATATTAAAATATACGATTTTTGACATACTAATTTAACTACTATTAGAAACGGGGTGTTTACCTAACTCAAATATACATGGTAAATACCATACCAATAATAATATTTTAATAGTATCTAGTCAAAACAGAAAATAATTATTTTACTTATTTTATTTATGGCCTGGATATGAGACTTTCAAGCCAAATCTTTATTGGATAACTCTGCACTATAATGTGTTACAAATATAACAATTGTTTACCCCACTTCCCACAAAAGTAGGAACATTCATATATTTTTTGCAAAAACGGTTGAAGTTACCACAAAACGTTCAATAAAGGAAATATTCTTCATAAAATTCTCTACAATTCTTGCCTTTGAAGTATGTTGCTAAGACTTATAGTTTTCAATCTATGTGTCGCGATAATTTTAACCCCCCGTTTTTACCCCCACCGCACCATAAATTTAGGTGGCTCTGCTTCCTTAAATGGCCTATGGGTCCTAAAGTCTCACTGTGCAAAAGGTGATCCCATCATCACTAAAATCCGTATAATGCCCTTTGTTGTCGTGTGCACCACGGCCTATTACTCCAGCTTTTATAAGTTAAGTATCTCTATTCATATATCCTTATATTATATTTCCTTAACCTCCTTTCTAGAACCTAATGTTTAAAATACTATATAATTGTCCCGCTTTACCAAAGTTATTTAATTTGTTGTGTTTGTGAGTATCCAATGTTAAAGGCCCTCCCTGTGTCCCTAACTTCATTCCTTACTGACCTTTGAGTGCGAGAGTGGACTTTCTGCGAAACCGGTATTTCTGACTTTGTAACTAGGCAAGACAACTATATATAGTCAGCGGTAGTAAAATATGATACTTAGATGTGACCTTTATATAAGTACTTATTTAATAATAACGGCATTTGACATCAACGAGAAAGGTATTCAACTAAAGGGCCCATCAATTCTAGATTTTATGACATACAAATAGCTAAAGGACTGAGTAAAGATAATTCGACACACTGACCATATCCTCCCTACTTTAAGCTCATTGGTCTATACTTACTCGGACTAACTGACATCGTTCAAAGACAAGCTTCATGAAAATATTCCCATATAGGTCTAGGGGTACTTAATGGCCGTTTGGTCATACAATCTTTAAAAAACAGGAGGTCGGTGAGGGCGCATGATGAAGGACGGGCGGAGCGCGGACGAGCTTTCTTTACTGTGTTGACCCTGGTTACTTTAGAACACAACGTAGAGGAATAGACGATCACTGGCCGACTCACGAGGATTCACTACAACGACATAAGGTAACTGGCGATAACATAGGTTAAAAACTAGACTAGGGCTTCGGATCCCTGCAGATCGTGACAATCTTCCTCAATTAGAATTGTATGATATTCTGCAAAACTTGAATAGATAATTTAATCTTTCTTCTTCTTCTTACTTACTTACTTACTTCTTATAATAATAAGATTTTTTTATGAAGTCAACTAAAATTGCTGTAATATTTTAATATTATTCCGCACTCCCTTGCGCTGGCGCTGGCGTCCTTGGCTACTCCCTGCCCAAGCCAAGGGCACAGACAATTTCGGGGCAAAGCGTGTTTGGATTCCCGGTTCCACGCAGCAAATTCACGTCTCAGTTCGATTTTCATATTTATACTTTAAAGAGTTCACTTTTATATTATGATTAGTGTCCGATTGTCACTTTTTTCACTTCCGTTATTTCCGTTATTTTTCCTCACCTTACCAAATGTCACTTCACTCAAGAAAACTGTTGTTTATCTCACGAAATGTTAATTAATCACTTTTACGATGCACATTCGTCAGTGTAGAGGTCCATGTCCTTAGTATTTTTATGTAGGTAATGAAAATCACTTCTAGTAACAAATTAACTTTAAAAAAAATCAAGTATTTACAGTTCACAACTGTAGTAATCGTCGCACTTTTTATAATGTCCCAAAAGATAATTACTTGTTTTACTGGCCGGCGCAGCGCGCCGCCAGTGCAGCTCACGGCCGCACTGGCAGGATCGCCATGTAATGTGTGGCGTAGTGAAACATCTATTTAGGTTCAATGTCGTATATATTGTGTGTTAAATAACTCTTACATTACCTTATATACTATGTGGCTAAGCATGTGTGGGTAAGGCGTAGCACACACTACAGTGCAAATTTCATTCAAACTATGCACTGCACTCTACACGTGTGTGGTATGAAACGAAATAAGATTATATACTGATATATATTACAGTTTAACAGCTATTAACAAATACCCAAAATCAGGTTAAAAAATAAATCGGATATTTGGATTTCATAACAAAATTTTAAGTCAAGCTTCAAAGCAATGTACTACAATAATAAAACAGGCTAGGTTAGCTATACATTGCTATAAAAATCTGGCAATCATTGTGGCAGCTATGTCAAAAAACACGAGGGCGCTGCCGCACTATTGCCTTAGTGAAAAAATAACAATTTTCTCAATTTACGAAATAACCGCAGGAGCTTCGGGTATATTATTGACTAAATGATCTGGACCCCCTAAATACCGGAAAAACATCTCTATAGTGCCTGAGATCCAAATAATGACGTCACGAACGTGACCACTACCGGTAAAATGTAAATTAAACCTATATAAATCTTGAAGCAAATCAAATTATTTTGTTCAATATTTTTTGATTTGCAATTTTAAGTAGTTACACTCATGATGTCATATACTTCAGAAAAAGTGACCAAACCCTCCGGTGTCCGAGGCCAGATTTGAACTGGCGTCTTCAGCTTTCGCGGCTGACGTCCTGACCACTAGACCACCCGGTCATGGCGGAACTTGACAAATTTTCTCATGTATATGCAATCTCTGAATTTGAAACGGCTAGGCGCCGTTGACCATACTCTAAGGGCATGCGCAGTACGTGCTTGCACCTCCTATCCGAATCACTTACGTGATTCTGGTATAGCGAGAGAGATGGTGCTGCCATCTATGAATCTTGAAGCAAATCAAATTATTTTGTTCAATAATTTTTGATTTGCAATTTTAAGTAGTTACACTACTATATATAAACTGAAAATAGATGTCATATACTTCAGAAAAAGTGACCAAACCCTCCGGTGTCCGAGGCCAGATTTGAACTGGCGTCTTCAGCTTTCGCGGCTGACGTCCTGACCACTAGACCACCCGGTCATTAATTTGCTTCAAGATTCATAGATGGCAGCACCATCTCTCTCGCTATACCAGAATCACGTAAGTGATTCGGATAGGAGGTGCAAGCACGTACTGCGCATGCCCTTAGAGTATGGTCAACGGCGCCTAGCCGTTTCAAATTCAGAGATTGCATATACATGAGAAAATTTGTCAAGTTCCGCCGTGACCGGGTGGTCTAGTGGTCAGGACGTCAGCCGCGAAAGCTGAAGACGCCAGTTCAAATCTGGCCTCGGACACCGGAGGGTTTGGTCACTTTTTCTGAAGTATATGACATCTATTTTCAGTTTATACGAGTATATAGTAGTGTAACTACTTAAAATTGCAAATCAAAAAATATTGAACAAAATAATTTGATTTGCTTCAAGATTCATAGATGGCAGCACCATCTCTCTCGCTATACCAGAATCACGTAAGTGATTCGGATAGGAGGTGCAAGCACGTACTGCGCATGCCCTTAGAGTATGGTCAACGGCGCCTAGCCGTTTCAAATTCAGAGATTGCATATACATGAGAAAATTTGTCAAGTTCCGCCGTGACCGGGTGGTCTAGTGGTCAGGACGTCAGCCGCGAAAGCTGAAGACGCCAGTTCAAATCTGGCCTCGGACACCGGAGGGTTTGGTCACTTTTTCTGAAGTATATGACATCTATTTTCAGTTAAACTTATATAATTAAAAAAAAAAATAGAACCGACTTCACTTAGCCTCCACCTTTCCAAAAGCAAATTTATGCTCGAGCTGCTGTAAAAAATACTCAAATTTGACATACACATATTTTTTCCTAAGTTTTTTTAGTTTGTCAATAACTCCTAAAATATAAATTATTTTTACAAACAATATATGTATGTACCATTGATTTATAAAAAAAGGGAGATATGGTACCAGGCGCTCGATTGTGTGCCATCGAATATAGGTTCCGGAACCTATATTAAATTAGTCGTGTGGCAGAGTCTCTTATACTCACACTGTGCAATGCGCAAAATATGGAGGTTTCCCTTGCATACCCGTGTTACCTATATAGGTTTATCTCTTTTGCCCATGATGGACATACATTATTGCGGTGTGTAGCATTTTACAAGTGTGTAACTGGACTACATTTAAGTTTTGTTTACTATGGACGTTACTCATCTTCCTGTTTGTTTATAAATAAAATTAAATAAATAAATAAATATTATAGGACAATCTTACACAAATCGATCTAGGCCCACAGTAAGCTCAATAAGGCTTGTGTTATGGGTACTAGACGACGATATATATAATAGATAAATATTGATAAATACTTAAATACATAGAAAACATCCATAACTCAGGAACAAATATCTGTGATAAACACACAAACAAATGCCCTGACCAGGATTCGAACCCGGGACCTCCTGCTTCGTAGGCAGGGTCACTACCGACTGGGCTAGGAGGCCGTTCAACAACGTTCGTTTATGTCTATGGTATGTACCGTAAACCGTAACCGTAGTAAAGGACCCCGCAGCAAACATAGGGAAAAAGTGGTTTCAGTCAAATCTCACGAAATTTTAGTACGATATAGATTCAAGTCTCCTGGTAATTTTTTTATAAGGGCACAATTCGCTCAGAAGTATACTTTCAGAAATAATCAATAAGAATAGTTGTTTCATAAAAAATATGTACTGTAATGTAACATACCAATTTTTCGCAAAATCTTTCTCTTTGCTTTTGCAAAATATAAATATACAAAATCTTCAAAATGCGATTGCAACGTGACAGAAACGTTATTAAGGTCATATTTAACGCCAGTAAGTGTCGGTATTTCAAAGTATCGATTTTAAGAAACACGTCATAGAAAAATAATAATATAAACTTTATTATTTCTGACAGTGTACTTCTGAGGGAGTTGCACCCTTATAAAAAAATAATAAGGAGATCTGAATTTACATCATACTAAAATTTCATGCGACTTGACTGAGACCACTTTTTCCCTGTTTGCTGCGGGGTCCTTTAAAAAGCTTTCGATCGATGCTACATGTAACATGTGTGTGTGTGTGTGTGTGTGTGTGTGTGTGTGTGTGTGTGTGTGTGTGTGTGTATGTGGGTCATTTTCAACTGACTTCAAGATTTAGAAGGAGGAGGTTATCATTATCAATTCGTCGGGATCTTTGGTTTTGCTATTTTTTTATATATGTTCACCGATTATTCGAAGACGGCTAGGCTAGACCGATTTGGAAAATTCATTTTTTTGTTTGAAAGAGTACAGTTGGTCCCATTGTAACCAGGTTAGGATCTGATGATGAGATCCTGGAGAAATCGAGGCAACTCTTCAATTCTTATAGGCACACCTATAGTGGTTTGAGTATTTTTTACAGCAGCTCGAGCATTTGCTTTTGGAAAGGTCCCAAGTAACACATCAAAGCAGTATAACGGCCGTCTTACAGCATATGTGTATGCTTTTAGCATTTTGAGTTCGTTTTATAGTAGCATTATAAACGTTTATAGTGCTGATATAGCTCTTAAATGGGCACAAATTACCCATCTTGAGATCCTATATAGGTTATTTAATAGCATTACAGGCGCATTATGTCTGTGCTATTAGCATTATCGTTGTCATGGAAAGTGCCAATCGCATTAAAGAAGCATTAGTACGCTCTATTAAGTTGCCAACCGCATTAAATAAGCATTAATACGGCCAAAAAACTTGCTAATCGCAGTAAAGAAGCATCCCACCAAAAACATTCTGTAATAAACTAGCCAAGTCTCGATGGAGCTGCTTGTTTATCTCTAAAAAGTAATGAAATCTAGACAAAGTCGTGCCAAGTCTAAGGTTCCTTACTGCGATTTCTTTATTATTATAGTTAATGTTGTGTGACTTGGCCGTTGAAGGGTACACAAGGGTATTGATTAACCAGTCATGACTTGGTTATTAAATCAACGTTTCCCAAGAGGCAATTTTCCATCGTCAATAGGTAGCGGTTCTGGACACAGATTGGTGCAATGGTGTCATGGAGCACCTGGTTTTGTACCCTTGTGTACCCTTCAACGGCCAAGTCACACAACATTAACTATAATAATAAAGAAATAAGTAAGGAACCTTAGACTTGGCACGACTTTGTCTAGATTTCATTACTTTTTAGAGATAAACAAGCAGCTCCATCGAGACTTGGCTAGTTTTTTACAGAATGTTTTTGGTGGGATTTCACTTCTTTTTGTAGAAACGTGGGCTTATTGATTTATTTTATTAGATTTTCTTATTTGACACAGTTTTTTTCTTGTGCGGGTATCACCGCTCTTAGTCCAGTGCATTATGCATTATATTTTGACCAAATTTTGTTTTCTAATCAGGGTCACCAGGTACTCCAGATCTTCGATTATCCTAGTTTTTATAGTTTTCCCTTTATGTGGCCATTAAACCCTAACTCTGTACCAAATTTCAGCTCTCTGAGTTTATGGGAAGTACTACTTCTATTTTTATGATCATGAGTGTGTGTCATAAATGCGAAACTTTAATTTCGCTTAACTTCGGAACTAAATGACCTACAGACTTGAAATTTTTGATTTTAAGTATGTGTTTATAGCTTACTGGATGACGAAAATTTCTGCGTTCTGGTCTTATCCAGAGGTTCTCAAATAGGGGCCTGAAAATGCGGCGAAATGGTTCCAGTAAAGGATGGTACGGCAGTGTTTGCTTCGCGCTCGACTTGGCGGGGTCACTGCCGTGCCCCCAGAACCCCAGACTCTCGATTAACTTGCCAATCGCAATACAAAAGCATTATACTAGCATAAGAGTGTAGTAAAATAAACCTTACGTCAATGCAAAAACGTCTCTAAAACCGACGGAACAAATGTTATAATACAATGAACGTTGTGATTTAACTACTTTGTCTCGCAATATAAAATGGACGAAGGCGGTACAAAAAACTGAATGAGTGACATGTCATATTTGTTTGCATCGTAATAAAATTTATAAAAGTTTGACTCTTTTACGTTATTATATCCTTCAAATATTACTGCGCAATGTAGTTTACTGTAAATGTGTATATAAGTTTCATTGAAAATTTTTACGCGCCTTTGATTTATTGTGGTTTTGCTATAAAATATTATAAAAAGATATGCGTCAAATAAACAAAACAATTGTGTAATCCTCGTATAGAACGAGTTTTGCATTATTAACATAATAGTGTTGGTTGAGCAGTCTTAAATTAAGTTATTTCATTATTATATAGGTATTTTCCTTGTATAAATAGGTCCGCATGATTTTATTTTTAGGTTATAAATTATTTACAAAATGGCGTTGGTCTATATAGACGGAGAGCTAGCCACGTCAGATATGACACAATAATGAGAGCAACCAAACCCCTCTAGTCAGTTTGGTATACTATGCTTATTTCTAGATCTGGACATCTGGCAGCTTTAAAGTGGTGGAGGTCAAAGAATGCAATCCATTTCAAGAAAACAAATCCTAGAGGGGTTTGATGAAATATTATGATAAACTATACAAATACTATACAATATTAAGAAAAATTATAAAAAAATGTTAATGTTGGGGGAAAGTAGTGCCAAACGATGTATAATATACTTCATAGTTTGTCGCCTACTGTTTTTGTTTCCGTAATAATACACAATATTTTTTGGTCTAAAATTTCTTATCGATTTTTGACCAGTTTTGAGTCGATATTCCAACATATTCACTACAGATAGAATTATAAGGCAAACGACTATCGATTCTTGAATCTTTTATCTCCATTCTGTAGAGCCGGATCTTGAAATAAATGAGCCGTTATTTTTTTATGATATTTTTAAAATATGGTCTAAAAAAACACTTTTATCGATATTCGAATGGCGTAAAGAATCTTACATATACGTAATCTACATATTACGGTTCCTCTTTGATGTCTCTAAAAACTGTAGAGAGATTTTAATTTTTAACTAATTAACACAAAATGTATGACCATAAAACCACTTTTTTAGCCTAAACCGGTTCGACTTTGATGCCAAATATCTCGAAGACAATGAATATTGAAGTAAAAATAGGATACTATATTGTTTAAAGCCGTTACTGATAATATGATAATAAGCTATATAAATCATTAGAAAACTAAGGGAATCAGATCTAAGGTCTTTAGCGCCAGGGAACCCCTTAAAATATAGCCCCTGTCCTTTATAACTGAGACAACATCGGCAGTTTTTACTTAGTTTGGTATTACTATTTTCCAATTAAAACATTTTGCTAGTCTGTCACTGTCACCTCCACCCTCCAGGATCTAGCAATAAGAATAGTATAGCAATCTAACCAGACGGGTTTTGTTGCTCTCATTATTGTGTCATATCTGACGTGGCTAGCTCTTAGTCCAATAGCAGCTCAGAGACCCTTAAAAAAAGCTTATTAATGCATACACGTGAATAATTATGCTATTAAACAACATTAAGCATTATATACTACTTAAAATTGCTATTGTAGACCCTAAGGCACTAAAACAGCTAAAAGCTATATAGGGGCTGTTCATAAATTACGTCATCAGTTTTTGATGATTTTTTGCCCCCCCCCCTAAAATCATCCAACCCTCCCCCTGCCAAATAAAGTAACGTCATGTAAAAAAATGCGTTTTTAGCTTAATTGTAAAATAAAAAACTATTTAGTAAATAATATTTTATAGGATTAAAAGTTTATAGAAACACGAATTTCATTCCTTTTTTTATACATTGAAGCACTTTTTAAAGATGCGAGAGATGATGTGATCGTCGGAATGACCGCCCCTCCCCCTCCCCCCCTCCTACATCATGCTACCATTATCCGATGTCCAGACCCCCATTTAAAATGACGTAATTTATGAACAGCCCCTTATAGTGAATTACTTGGCTTTATAATGGTTTATATTATTGCTGTTATACAGCATTGGGAATGTATTAGCTACTTATAAATGCTATTGTACACCCTAAGGCATTAAAAATAGCTGAAAGCTGTGTAGCGAATTTACATGGCGTTATAATGGCTAATATTCATGCTCTTAAACAGCATTAAGCATTTATTTATCCTATTGTAGAACTTAAGGCACTAATCACACCGAAGCATTAGTGTAGCTAACCAAAACGCAACTGTACAGCTGAATGCTGTACAGTTGCATTTTGGTTGACTGTACTTAAACTAACGGCTAAACAAAAGCATTTACATATGCCATTACACAATCGTTATACAGCGTAAAGCATCATATAATGCTATTGTAGAACCTAAAGCACTAAAAACAGCTGAAAGCTGTATACCGGATTTACGTGGCATTATAATGGCTAATATTCATGCTCATAAACAGCATTAAGCATTTATTTATGCTATTGTAGAACCTAAGGCACTAAACCACACTGAAGCTAATGCTTCACTAATGTGTAGCAAACCAAAACGCAACTGTACAGCATTCAGCTGTACAGTTGCATTTTGGTTCGCTGCACTAAAATTAAAGGCTTTAAAAACATTTACATATTGTAAATTCTATAATGCTATTGCAGAGACTGAAGCACTTAAGTGCTTTTAAACAGCTGAAAGCTGTACAGTTGCGTTGTGGTTTGCTGCACTAAAGCTAAAGGCTTTACAAAAGCATTTAGATATGCCATTATACAACCGTTATACAGCTCAAAGCATCATATAATGCGACAAGTTGCTCGGTGAAGGTATATAAGAGTTGATACGGTCCTTAAGTTCGAAATAAGTTAACTATTCATATGTTACTTCGGGTGGATGATAAGTGAAGTCGGTTCTTTATTGTTTAAATTATGTTTTTTTTCTTAAATGTAGGTTCATCAGTTTCCGAGAAACGGAGGGGAATGGTCAATTTTCTCCTTTTTTTCTTCAAGTAATTTAAGCAAACTGTACCTTCGTCGTTGTGCTCAATAGGGCGAGGAGATACTTCACTTCGGGAGACTGTTGCTTCCATACAATTCGCAAGTCAGAGTCAGACTCCATATGGAGTACTGCTGTCACCATTGGGCCGGAGTGCCTGGATACCAGCTTGGGCCCTTTGAATCGGTACAAAGGCGCGCTTTGCGAATCGTCGACGATCCTAAACTCACGAGCGATATTGATCCATTGATTGAGTCTAAGGAGAATCTTTGCCTCCTTATGTGTCGCTTGTCGGGTTGTGCTCTGAAGAACTGTTTGACATGATGCCCGTGGCCGCTTTTTATCACCGCACCGCTCGCCGTGGGCAGGGTGTTCATCCTCATACCCTGGAGCCTAAAGGGTCGCGCACTGTTCGGTTTAAGCGGAATTTACCCCCGCGAACGCTCCGGTTGTGGAATATAGGTAAGTCCATAGGCTACGGTAGCTGCTTACCATCAGGCAGGCCGTATGCTTATTTGCCACCGTCGTGGTATAAAAAAAATTAACCCCCTGCCGGTTTTCCCAGTAGGCAACGCGCATGTAAATCCTCTGGAGTTACAGGCGTCCATAGGCTACGGTAACTGCTTACCATCAGGCAAGTCAGGTATGCTTGTTTGCCACCGTCGCGGTATTAAAAAAAAGTATTAGAAATATTGTTTATAGTCCTGGATACAAAATTTCTAAATACTTCAAAATGTTGGCATTTTTACCTACACTATTTCTAACTAACAGCTCCTGCTCTACATTTTAAAGCCTGACCAGAAATATATGATCATATTGTAAAGAGAGAGGGCGTTATTATTCTCATTGATATGGCAACAGTTCAGTAAAGTCAAAAAGTACATTATTCTCAATGGTATATCTAATGCTACAACCACACTTCGCCTATGCGGACGAATATTCGTGTTGCGTCTCTTTCTTATTGTATAGAATAAGAAAGAGACGCAACACAAATATTTGTCCGCATAGGCGAAGTGTGGTGCCACCATTATGTATACGGCTAGCGTATGCTTACATGTGTGTGTGGCTGCGCCCACCACGATACCTATACGTGAATAAAGCAGTGCATTACTAGCTACCGGCTGTTTCACTTGTGTCCTGTCTACGTATCCATCAGTGGCGACGTCTACCCACAATTGAGAAGCAAAAAACATGTCGACTGGCCTATTTGGGATTTTGACGAGCTTTGACCACAATGGCCAGGAGTGGAAGACATACAAGAGTCGTCTGACACAGTGGTTTGTGGCAAACGACATCACCGACGCAACGGACACGACCGGAACAAAGCGGAGAGCCATACTGCTAAGTGCACTCACGGGGGGTACCTACAGAGTTGCTGCAGATTTGGTTTTGCCAAAGGATATTCAAACAGTGCCCTATGATGACATTATTAAAAGTTTGGATTCCCGTTTCAACCCAAAACGAGTTGGGTTTAGTGAAAGGCATAATTTTTATGCAGCGGTACAAAAAGAAGGTGAATCTCACTCGCAGTGGGCCGCGAGACTTCGAGGCCTGACGTCACTGTGTGCCTTCAATAATGTAGAAGAAGCCCTACTCGACCGCTTTATTATGGGGATGAGAGCTTGTTATGAAAAAGAAAAGCTTTACGTGCAAGATCTGGCTGATGGCCTTACACTTGGCAACGCCGTGGAGTATGCTGAAAATGTTAGCACCGCGCGCGCCGCCGCCGCCGCCAGCGCGAGCGGAGCGGGCGCATCCGCCGTGGCCGCCGCGGCGCCGGACACCCTTTTAAGGCCCTACTTTGACTGCAAAATACCTATTCCTAAACCACGCCTACGGGGCCCCACCCTTCAAATTACCACACACACATAAAAAGGTCCGCCGCGCTTGGAAAAATAAAGCTCCATCTAGCGTAATACTTGTTAACTACCACTGGATTCAATCGGCCACAAAGTTAATATGAACCAAGCACCGCCAGATGGCGCTGTTCTTAAAATGTTTATTGTTCTGTCCTATTTAAGTATTATTTAAATGGAATAATAATATAGTTCCGGTTGTCATAAAAATCTATAGGACTACGTGCTTATACTTATTTTAGTTTTTCGGAAGAAATTAGCTGCATAATGATTTAAAAAAGGAATTTTCTTCTTAACCCCATATTTCTAAGTATTGTTTTGATAAGTACCGATAAAACATAATAAAAACCTTAAAAATAACTTAAGAACAAGTTTAGCAAGATAGTCTCTAGATTTTGAAGGAGGAGATTCTCAATTCATCGGGGTTTTTTTTGTTTTTTTTTTTATACTCATTACTCACCGATCATTCGAAGACGGCTCAACCGATTTAGGAAATTGTTGTTGTGTTTTAAAGAGTATACTCTACGATTGGTCCCATTGTCACCAGGTCAGGTTCTGATTATGGAATCCTGGACAAATCGAGGGAAATCTTCATATATTATATGATGATTTTAGTGTTTTTTACAGTAGCCCGGGAATTTGCTTTTGGAAAGGTGGAGAATAAGTGAAGTCTGTTCTTTTTTGTTTAAAATTATTTTTTATTATATATGAAATGGCTAAACTGATTCTGATGCGGTTTTCAGAAAAGTATTTGTTATAGTCTGGAAAATGTTTTTAGTATAGGGTCAGATAGTCGTCAGTGGGACACTTTTTTTTGTGGCCATAACCAATGACCATAAGAGGTTATAACAAGAAGGATAGCATACTTAATTTAATGTAGTTTTTGTTTAGTTTTGATTTTTTTCAGTTTTTATTGAATCATATTTGTCAGTCACGACAAATCCCACTAACATCATACAAGAAACATCATTTACAAGCTTAGCAATATATTTAGGGTGGATCATTCCACCTCCATCCCCCACTACTTAGCCAGGCCGTTGGGTTATTTTTCTGACAGATATAGTAAGATTCAAAATCGAAACAATACGAACCATATACAGATTATCAAGCAGTTGAAACACAAACTCACGCGGGTGAAGTCACAGGTAAAATTTGTTTCTGGTTATTTTTTACTAATAACAAGTAGATATTATATATAATAACATGTTAAAAAAGACAAGAAAGAAAAAATATTAATACGTTATTTCTCTTCAATAATCAATATTAAAAAAATAATGATGAAAACACAATACAACTAAAATGCCATTATTATCGATCTTTATACGTTATAAGTAACAACTATAGTACTTACATTAATAATATTTTCAATGCCCGTCATAAACTGAACGAGAACAAAATAAATGTAAACTTTATATAATAATAAATCCAAAGAGATAAGATTTTTCAACCTTACTTACCTACTATTTCTACCCTGATGGAATTTTCTACTTCCATAAAAATATAAAAATATGAGTTTATAAAAGGTGAAATCTGGGTCGTGATCCTGAACCACTTTTTCTGACTTTGTAACTGATCACCATAATATATATTATTACATATTATTATATCAAGATCTTTGAATATTTTTCCACGAAAATTATTTTGAACATTATCGGTTCAGACGTTTTTGAAATATCTCTAGGTATATCTAAAGGTTGTCTGGAAGAAATCGCTCATTAGCGATAAGACCGCCTGTTGTTACCTCTACCTAAATTTATCTAATTGTAAAATTTGTGCTTGTAACTGTATGAGGTGTGCAATAAAGAGTATTTATTATTATTATTATTAATATCTCCAAAAAAAATACGTACATAGGCAGATACGACCTTGCAATATTAATTCTAATATAAAAGTATGAAAACATTAGTTCTATTAGTATTATTGATTATCATCATCTTATTAGGCCCGATGTGCAGGAGCGTTGAATACCGAAATACTTTCATTTCAACAGAAAACACAAATTTTAACGAGCCAGTTGGATATGGACTACAATATGAAGAAAGAAACCAATAGAAGAAGCGAGAACATAACAGACATAATGAAATAGGTAAAAGTGGCGTTTGAAAATAGGTACTCATCGTCATCATCATCAGCTATTTATCGCCCACTGCTGAGCATAGGCCTCTAATAGGAAAATAGATAGTGGGGAAGTTCATGTTAATCGAAAATCGGATCGTTTTATTTAAACTCAATGAAGGAAGGAGTTCGTAAAAAGCTTTTTCGCATTATAGTACATTGCATTTGATGCATGACATGCAATTTCAGGTTTGGTTTCTGTTGAGTCTATACAGTACATTCAATGAAGTTTGATTTTGGTATACTAGAAAAAGTAAATTGTTTAAATAAAATACGAAACAAAATTAAGTAAAAAAATCAAAACAAAAAAGACTATATTATATCTTTTTAAAAATAGGGCCTTCAAACAACCCACCCACTGAAAAGCACAGTTTTTATACATAAGTTCCACCCCTATCCTTATCCAGATTTAAAATAAATAAAGAGAAAGAAAATTAAATTTGTCTGTGTATTTACTTTATTATTGAAGTCAGTCGGTGCCAAACTAAAATTTTAAGACAACGAAGAACACTGCAGTTGCAAATACATGGTTTACTCATTATTTTATTTTTTATTTTTTTAATACCACGACGGTGGCAAACAAGCATACGGCCCGCCTGATGGTAAGCAGTTACCGTAGCCTATGGACGCCTGCCACCCCAGAGGATTCACATGCGCGTTGCCTACCCTTTAAGAACCTATACACTCCTTTTATGAAGAACCTCATACTGTAGCCCGCTGAGAAAACCTCGGCAGGGAGTTCATTCCACAGTCGCAGCGTTCGTGGGAGGAAATTCCTCTTAAACCATACAGTGCGCGACCTATTAGGCTCCGGGGTGTGAGGATGAACACCCTGCCGGCGGCGAGCGGTGCGGTGATAAAAAGCTGCCGATTAATTAAATTCTTTCACTAATTTCCCGCTCCAAAGAGACAGTGAAGTGGTTTGGCGGTGGCACCGACTTCAAAAAATAAATTATAAATTTTCTTACTATTATGTATTAATTACTTTCTGGCAGAAATTTGCTTTACAGGGTAAAAATAGAGACGGGATAGGGACTGGATAAGAGCGGTGAGATACTTATATAAAAAATATTTTGTGCTCTTCAGATCCTTGCTTTTTAGGGTTCCGTACCTCGAAAGGAAAAAACGGAACCCTTATAGGATCACTTTGTTGTCCGTCTGTCTGTCTGTCTGTCTGTCTGTCTGTCTGTCTGTCTGTCTGTCAAGACCATTTTTCTCAGGAATGCGTGGAGGTATTAAGCTGAAATTTATATCAAATACTCAGATCTATTGTCCCTTGAAGCTGTGAAAAAATCAAACTTAAAAGCCAACGCAATCAAAAGATACAGTCGTTTATGCTGCAAATTTTAGAGTTTATCGGCACTCGCAAAACCTACGGGGTACTTCCGGTGAACTCAGAAACTTGAAATTTGACACGAAGCAACGTCATATAGCATAGACAATGGAAAAATTACAAAAAGTAGACATTTTTAGTAAAATCATACAAAAAAATATTTTTTTAAATTTTAAACTTACTACCTTTTTCCTCGTAAACGCGTGGAGGTATTAAATTGAAATTCATATCAAATACTCAGGACTATAGGACGTTTCAGATGTCGCAAAACCAAACTTTTATGTCAACGCAATCAAAAGAAATAGCAATTTAAGTCGCATATTTTGAAACTGAGTACTCGCAAGAAACTCAAAACCTAAAGGGTACTTCCCGTAAACTCAGAAACTTGAAACTTGGCACGAATAAACTTCATATAGCATAGACAATGGAAAAATTACAAAAAGTAGACATTTTTAGTAAAATCATACAAAAAAATATTTTTTTAAATTTTAAACTTACTACCTTTTTCCTCGTAAACGCGTGGAGGTATTAAATTGAAATTCATGTCAAATACTCAAGGCTATAGGACCTTTCAGATGTAGCAAAACCAAACTTTTATGTCAACGCAATCAAAAGAAATAGCAATTTAAGTCGCATATTTTGAAACTGAGTACTCGCAAGAAACTCAAAACCTAAAGGGTACTTCCCGTAAACTCAGAAACTTGAAACTTGGCACGAAGAAACTTCATATAGCACAGAGAAAGGAAAAATTACGAAAAGTAGACATTTTCAGTAAAATCAAACAAAAAATATTTTTAAATTTTAAACTTACTACCTTTTTCCTCGTAAACGCGTAGAGGTATTAAATTGAAATAAGTAATAAACATACTACAACTTATGCTTGTTATAGGTTTGTACGGAACCCTCGGTGCGCGAGTCCGACTCGCACTTGCCCGGTTTTTTAGAAGACGGTTCCCATTTAAAAAAATAATAATTTCTAATTAAACTATCATTTTAGTTTCAGTTTTTGTTTTGTTTTTTTTTTACAAGTTTTTGTGTTGTTTATTTATTTAAACTTTTAATTTTTTTATTTCATATTTTTTGTGATATGTACATTAGGTAAATACTTCATTTATTTTACAACAATTATTATATACTTAAAACTAGTTAAAACACATAAAATTATGCTATCCTTTTTAATAGCAACCACCTAATGTATGATCATATTGATCATTGGTTTCGGACTACTAAAAAAAAGTGTTACACTTTCGACCACCTGACCTTATACCAAAATCTTGTCCAGAATGTAACAAATACTTTTCTGAAAACTGCATCAAAACCGGTTTAGCATACTTACATACATACAGACATATGTACATACATACAAACATATGGGTCAGTCGTTTAGACATGATATGACATATTAGTTTAACTCGATCATAAATAGCATATAAATTTTATGTGTTTTAAGTATATTGTTGTAAAATAAACGAAGTTGCAGTCACTAAAAAGTATAAAATAAAAAACAACACAAAATTTAGTAAAAAAATTTAACTAAAGCTAAAACGATAATTTAGTAGTACATACCTGTATCGTTTAATAACGGATCCAAGCGGACGACGTCCTAGGTATCAATAATAATAAATAATAATAATAACGTAGGGGGTCAAAAAGTGGCAAAAGTTCTCTTACATAAAATAAATAATTGTTATTGCAAAAATAAATAATCGTAAATTATTGCTTACTTACTTTTTTGGTAAAATTTTTGCTAAACGATTATACAAGTAACTTCCTTACGAGTACCTACATTGTTAGACTGCTAAATAAAATCATAACCCTTCCTTTTAGCTTCGCTGTAGTCGGGAAAAAAAGGAAGGCTAAATGATTGAATCTTCTATCCATAGCTTCAGAACCTACCAGTACTACTACCCAGACAGTTACGAGTACATATTGTAGCATTACGCTACGTATCGTACGACATCTGTCGACTTTCTTTAGAACTTCTGAACTTCTGTGTCTAAGGCTAGGTCACGGTTGATATATAAAAAAGCGTACATTGTGATTCACGGCATTACAGGTAGATGGCGCTTATATCAGTCCGTATTTTGTAATACGTCTGGCAGTTATAAAATTGAGATAAGACTCGCGCTAATTTTGAATGTGAATTTTGAGGTATTCCAGATTGTCAAAAGAAAAAAGTTGATTTTTGATGGAGTCTGTGAGAGCGCCGTGAGATTTTGAAAGAAAAAGAGATAATCTGGATTTGTTCTGGTCTTTTTTGCCATAATTTGCTTAGCTGCATCGTGATAAAGTGCGATTTATTTCAAACATTGTATGGCAAGTGCTATTGTTGCATTGTTGGAGCAGAAATAAAACCGAAACCCTTGCCGGGCGAAGAGGCCCAATATAAATTACTTAGCAAGTGCTATACCCTGAAACCGCCTGATTCCGGAAGGCCCTTGTGGATGCCGGGCCGGCGGGACAGTCTGCAGCTGCCGCGATTTCCGCGGGTTTCTTCGCCACATCATCGGAGAGTTAGAGTCCGCATCCAGCGGGCTCTTGCAAGTGAGAAAAGGAGTTCAGCGAGCTATTGGGTCCGCCGTATCAAAGCGGACACTGGCCCACGAACTCGTTTTTAATTTAAGCAACAGCTTTTGCATCCTGCTTTCGAGAACATCAAATTATTTATATTTTTGTTAAAAAAACGTTACAAATCGGATTCCTTTTTTGTATCCAGTATTTTTGTGCCATAATAGTTTTTTTGTTGTTTTGCTAAATTTCCCAAATTCCAATTGCCTCGTTTGACGGGCGTATAAAGACCTGGCTCTTTAATTTAGGCTACGTTCAGCCAGCGCATCATCTGTCACCATCCATATCACCCGCCTCATTAACCCATTATTTTCCTGCAGCCAAATTATTACTAGCCGAGTCTTTATTTTTACTTACCGGTTTTGCTAACTATTGAATTTGTAATGTCCTTGTTTAGGTACAGCCGTCTTCATTTTTAAGTGAAGTGCTAATATTAAATATTTTTAATTATTGTAATTTAATTACATTCTGGTCACTAGGGAGGTTGTTGAATGTGAAAGTGAAATAGGTACAGTTCTCTTCATTTTTAAGTGAAGTGCTAAATTTAAATATTTTTGTTATTATAATTTAATTGTATTCTGACCACTAGGGAACTTATTGAATGTGAAATACCCTTATTTAGATGCCATTATTGTGATTTTTACGTGAAATGCTAAATTTTAAATAATTGATAATTTTTGCTAATATTAAATATTTTTACTTTGTCGTCAAAATTAAACGTATTTAATGCAAGTAAGAAGTGTTTTACTGCAATATATACCAAGACCTAGTAGGCATTTATCCTGCGACACGAAGAAATCACTTGTTATGTTATAGGTACCTGATATAAAGTTACTACTCGTACATACCTAGTAGATAGGCATTTATGTTGCCACACTGACGGGTTATTATTATTTTTAATATCATCAAAATTATTTTATTTTATGTTTTTATTGATGTAGGTAAGTAATCAATTACCTACACTCGCATCCACATCATCATTCTAATACCTACCTAACGCAAGCGAACATTAGGCGTCCTCCACACTGCTGCGGTTTCCGCATGCGGCGCTGGTGCGCGAGCGAGATAGCGTTCTGCGTGTGTATAGCGATATCACGCTTGCACACCGTCGCCCCATGCGGTTGCGGCGCCAGTGTGATATACTTAGAGCGAGCGAGATAGATAGTACCCAATATCTGGCACGCACTCGTACTTACGCAGTCCTGCTAAGGGAACTAAGTGTTATCCAAACCTGAGGTTGCAGGTTCGAACCCGGGCGAGTACTAATGATTTTTTGGCTTATGTATTTTTTTACATCTTATTTTAGGCTATTTAATAATTTATTTATGGTTTCCTCAAATTTATACCTCTACAAAAAAAAACGAAAAATAGAATGAAAAACAAAAAAAAAACAAAAATCTGTATTACCTAGGTATGTAATATTGATACATCACATTATTGACATAATTTGTGTTGATTTGCTAGACATCATATAAAATGAAAAATTGGCATAAATATGTATATTGCTTATTTTATTTATAAAGTTGTTTATAAAATATTACCAAACTTTAGATTTTTCTACGAGTATAATTGCTTAAAAAACTTAAGTTTTATATTTAGACTGAACATATTTTTTTAATAAAAAAATGAAAAAAGTTTTCAATACCGAGATTTGATCCACCGTCACCGGATTGTTTCTTTATTCACTTACTACCAAAGCCACGAACCACGAGGCTACCATTACATTGCATTTGATAACGAAATTTTCCATCCTTTTGTAATTGTTAGATGTGGGTGAAGCAACCAAAATACGCACACAAGCGTATCGCATAGTCTCGTAAACACAGCCCAATTTTAGAAGACCTCCGGATCCATTCGTAACGAACGGAGCCGTTGGTCATCGTTTATTTGATATTTAATTTTTACGTAAATCAGACGGGAGCACAAGCGGCAAACGTCTGCCCTCTGTGACATTCGCCGGCGTTATGGGCTGGCCTCGCGTAAAGGACGGATTTATGACTTCGGCGCGTGAGGAAAAGAGAAGCGGAAAGTGGAGTGGGTGGGCGTTTGATGAAGAATTCGTGAAATCAAAAATGGTAACAAATATTTGGATTTTATTATGAATACGATACGTTTTCGTTTAAGAGATATTAGAATACATGAAAACCTTTACTTTAAAGTAAATATGACTGCATAAAGATGTTTTGTTTAGTTGAACCAAGGAAAAAAAGAAAACTGAAGACGTAACTTTGGATTTATTTTCTATCGAGGAAAGTTTAAGCATTCGTGTATCGGGTTAGTAATATGTTATATCACATAGTCAAGAAACATATATCCGAAAATCATATCTGTTAGTTCGGGTCAAAGATATTTATTATTCTCAAAAGAAATTTACATTTCACTGGATGAGAATTACACTTATTTATATTATTTACATGCCATGCAATTGTGCCCGTGGGCGTTAATTATATACATTACTTACAAAATTTACAGAACAAAACAAGATTCACAGAAGACAATAGTGGGTAAATACTGCACTGATAACAATTTTAGAACCGGGTAGAACAACATATTGCGCATACACATGTTGCGCTTTGCGTAAGGACAGTTGCTAAGCTCCAGGGCCGAATTCAGATGGCGGGAATATTAGCAATAACATGGACCTTTAATTTGTTTTTAAACGTGTTAAAAGATTTAACCTCTTTAATATCTTTGGGCAAGTTATTGTATAACCGTGCTCCTTCAGATGTAATATTTTTTTTACCATAATTTTTTGTTCGGGCAAAGGGTATGAAAAGGTTATCCGAATTACGAAGAATCCTACCACCTTTTTGTCTGTTTGTAACAAAAGTTGTTTGGCAGTGTATTTGTTTATTTATGATCTTCCTGATTAAAATACAAGTATTATGTATTCGTAATATGATTGTTTTAGACTCATAAGTTTTGTTTCAGCATAAACTTTTTTTGTTGAAGTAAGGAAGTCATAATGAAATAAAACCTTTATTAATTTATTTTGTGTTATTTGTATTAATTTTAAATGAGTTTTAGCAGCACTACCCCATATTTCAATGAGATAGTCCAAATGGGTTTTGACTAATGAATTATAGATATTATAACGAACATTGAGCGGGAGACATCTTACTATACCACGTAGCGATCCTAGTAAACTAGATAGCTTTGATTTGAGTTTATTAATGTGAGGTTTCCATGTCAGGCCACTGTCTACTATCAAACCTAGATACTTTTCCTCGTGTGATTGTTTTAAACTTATATTGTCAATACGTAACGGAGTGTGGTGAGCTATTTTCTTATTTTTTGGTTTGAAAATTATGTACGAGGTCTTGGACGTATTTATGGTCAATAGATTACATTGAAACCATCTGTGTAGGTTGTCAAGATCTTTCTGTGCTGTTTCAGTTATGCTTTTAATTGAATGTCCAAAGTAAAAAATACATGTATCATCAGCATACAGAGAGATCTCGCCATGTATAGTAAGTTCGCTAATAGAGTTTACGTAAATCAAAAAAAGAAGCGGTCCGAGTATAGATCCTTAAGGAACTCCATAATTAAGAGGTTCGGGAGGACTCTGATGATTGTCAATTTTGACTACTTGCAAGCGGTTAGTCAAGTAAGATTCGAGGATTTTGTATGCATCGCCGGTTATTCCTATGTCAGAAAGCTTGTTTAAAAGGATAGTGTGACTAACTGTGTCAAACGCTTTCTTCAGGTCAATGAAAATTCCGAGACCAAAGTTTTTAGCATCAAGATTAGTTTTTATTTTAGTAATTAAATCAATAGTTGCTGATAATGTATTAGATTGCTTGCGAAAGCCATATTGACGTGTAAAAAGGAAACTAATGTTATTTAAATAGTTATCCAGTCGGTCATATATTATCTTTTCGAAAATTTTCGATATAACGGGTAAGACTGAAATTGGTCGGTAGTTATTAGGGTCCGTTTTTTTGCCTGATTTAAAAATTGGACAGACTTTGGCTATTTTCAACACGTCAGGAAAAATACCCAAATCGAGATGGTAGTTGATGCAATTCGTAAGGGTTCTAAGAATGAGCGACTTTATACACTTAAGGGCTTTTGTGCTGATACCGTCGATACCCACGCTTGTGTTTGAGTCTAAATTGTCAATAATCTTCGATACTTCATCCTCACTGCATTGTGTTAGGTTTGATAAAACATGAGTTGATGCAGAGGCACGTCCAAGAGTATATATTTTGTTATTATGATAACGACTGGGTATTTCATTTGCTAGATGGGACCCTATATTAGAGAAATATTTATTGAAGTATTCACATACCTTCTTTTTATTAACAATGACCTGTTTCTGTTAAGAGTTTTGGAGCAGCACGGTAATTTTGAATTTTGTTGTCAGATAAAGTATTTATTAAGGTCCATGTTTTTTTCGGATCAGTTTTACATTTTTCAAATTGTTCTAAATAATATTTGTTCTTTGTTTTAGTTATAAGTTGATGGACTTCGTTTCTTTTCTTTTTAAAATTCTCCACTATAGCTTTATCATTCGGGTTCCTCTTCAATAATCTCCAGACATCATTTCTTTTGTTAATGTTGTCAATAATGTTGCGGTTGATCCAGTCACTGCGCGGTTTGTTCAAAATTTTTGTTTTAGTAATTGTATTGCTTGATATGCCTCGTCGAATCACTGAACTTAATTCAGTGTAATCTTGACTTTCGAGTTGGAAGTTGACAGTTTCAAAGTATTTATACAGGTTTTCATAGTTAACTGCTTCATATTGGACTCTCTGCAAGGTTTTGGGTTTATGCTTTTCAACTGCTAAGAACATCTGTGCATGGTCTGAAAGTGAGGAGTCTATAATATCTAGGGTAAAATCAAGATCAGTTATGTTGGTGTGTATGTGATCGAGGATGCTTTTAGTTGTAGATGTTGTGCGCGTTGAGTAGTCTTCATGAATATTATTAAGAGTTTTGTATCCAGATTCTCGCAGCATGTCGGTGTATTTCTCGGTGGATTTATCTGGTGTTAGCAAATTTAGGTTGAAATCGCCAAAGATTATTGCTCGACGTCTTTGCAGCAGTTGGTGTTCAAATTCTTCTAAGAAATGAGTGATATTTGTGTCTCCTGGTTTATATGCAACCCCTATGTCTAGTGCAGGTTTATTAATATGGAGCCACAGATAGTTATTACCATTCGAGTATTTTTCATCTATAAGGTGGTGTTGTAGCTCATTACGTACAAAGATGGATACTCCACCTCCTCTCGAGTCAGTACGGTAATTGTAGTAATGAGTATAGTTTGGAATTTGTAAGGTTTTCGCTTCTTGTTCCGATTTTATCCAGGTCTCCGTCAAAAGTATTACTTGAATCATGTATTCTGTAGCTTCTATGATACATTTAAGTTCGTCAAGCTTGCCTTGCTTTACAATACTTCGTACATTGGTGTAGAAAAAGTTAAGTTTCCCTTTATTTAGTTTGATATCTTCGTAGGATTTTGGAAGGTTATATTTTGAGCCAGTGTGATCATGTGTGTGAGGTTGGATAATTGTATCTAACTGCTGTAGTTTTTTGCTGTTGTACTTTTTAGTATTGTTGGAGTTCCTCTGATGTACTTTATAGTCAGATCGCTTTCACCTTTTAGTTGGCGTTCTTGTAGTTCATCTCGCAGTTCTTTTAGGTAGGATCGCTGGGCTGGGGTCTGATCCAGGTATAATTTAATTGTTTCGTTGGTTATTTTTGATTTATTCTTGAATATCAGCTTAGGTATTTGTGCAGAGCTAAAACATACTTTCACTGGCCGCGTTTTCTCTGATGAATACTTTCCGAGGCGTATTACCGTCAACGGACTTGGTAAGTTGTATGCTGTGGATTTTATGATGTTTATTACGGTATCTGTATCACATGCTAGTCTTTCTTTCCTATTTTCAGCAGTAGATTCCGCAATGCCATGAATAATGATGTTTTTCTCACGCTCAGTGCGTTCACGTATTTCTCGAATTAAATCTTCTTTGTTTGGTTGTGGCGTTAATACCCGTGACGATGAAGGTTCGCTCATTAAGAAGCTTACATCCCTCTCTAAATGCTGCATTTTTTCTTGAGTGGTGTCACTTTTCTCTTTAAGTTGCAATATGTCTTCTTTAATCGTATTGTTGTCTTTGTAGAGATTTTCGGTTGTTACTTGTAAGTCTTCAATTTTAGTTTTTATTTGAGATATATCGTCTCGCATTGAGCTTAAGAATTTTTGCTGGTCCTTAGAAAATGTTTCAAAGAATGACTTTATTTCTGCCCGCATTAATTCTATTTGATTTGTGCAGGTACAGTCCGGCCCTGGTGGCTGTTTACGTTTTCTTGTCACTTGCGTATCTTCTTCGCATTCAGGTTGTTTTAAGTTTCTGAGGTCTGGCTGCGATGAATATGTACTTTTAACGGGGGATCTTCTAACATTCATTTTTTAAAACAAAAAATTGACGAGATATCGTTAATAATTATGGGGTAGGCTTACTTTTTCTGCGTGTGCGAAAGAGTAATAAAATAGCAGCGGTATTCTTCTCGCAAGGTGATTAGCGTAGTTGATCGCAACTGCAAGGACGTAACTTCACTGCACTTAGGTTTTGTTATTTAAGTCTTATAACTGGTGCACTCACGGTTGATTCTTGAATCTTATCTGTTTATTCAAATTTAAATAAATTGTGTGACACGTCTGCTCTGAGCGCTCACGGCCGACGGAGTTTCCGATGCTTGCCACTATGACGTTTTAAAGATCGGGTTATTCTTCAAAATAGGGCCTTTAAAGATTACACGCAGTGCCAATAATAAAGGACCAGCCATTACAAAGAGTAGCCGATTAGGGAAGCCTAAATGTACTGTATGTGGGTATACCAACCACATGACCGCGGAGTGTCAGTATAGTGAATATGTGTGTAAGAAGTGTAATGTTAAAGGCCATTTACGTAGGATGAAAAGTGAATTACATAAATAATGGAGCCGGAAACGAGGACTTCGGAGACGATGGTGAGGTATTTATTATACGTTCGTTGCGGGGAGAACCAATGGTAGGGACGGTGACTGTTCGCGAATCTAATTTAAATTTTGAAATAGATACCGGAGCTGCCGTAACGGTAATTTCGTATGATATTTGTAAACTGAATTTTAAGGATGTGCCATTATGTCCGTTACGTAAAAGGTTGGTTAGTTATACCGGCGACAACATTCCTTGTGTGGGTGTAGTGCGGTTGGCTGTGTGCTATGCCGACCGTACACATACGCTAGACATACATGTAGTACGTGACGGTGGTGTGTCTTTGCTTGGTAGGGATTTCATTTCAGCCTTTCAATTGGGACTTGCGTTTGCGTTGCGCGATAAGGTAAACAAAGAGATCGACAGGCTAGCACAATTAGGTATTTTGAAACCCGTAGACCATGCGGAATATGCTTCGCCGATAGTCCCGGTGCTTAAACGAAATGGCAGTGTTCGACTTTGTGCTGATTACTCCGTAACCATAAATAAGCAATTGATAGTCGATCAGTATCCCTTGCCAACAGCAAAAGAATTATTTGCGAAACTGTATGGTGGTATCTGGGGGCACTGCAGTGCCCCCGCCAAGTCGAGCGCGAAGCAAACACTGCCGTACCATCCTTTACTGGAACCATTTCGCCGCATTTTCAGGCCCCTATTTGAGAACCTCTGGATAAGACCAGAACGCAGAAATTTTCGTCATCCAGTAAGCTATAATTACATACTTAAAATCCAAAATTTCAAGTCTGTAGGTCATTTAGTTCCGAAGTTAAGCGAAAGCAAAGTTTCGCATTTATGACACTCACTCACTCATGATCATAAAAATAGGACTAGTACTTTCCATAAACTCAGAGAGCTGAAATTTGGTACAGAGTTAGGGTTTAATGGCCACATAAAGGGAAAACTATAAAAACTAGGATAATCGAAGATCTGGAGTACCTGGTGACCCTGATTAGAAAACACAAGAGCCCAACCAAACTATTAGAGATATATCTATACCGCCTTTACAAAAAATATTCAACTTGGTGGGCCGCTTCATTTGATGTCAAAAATCGAAGGTCTGAAGTATCTGATGAAGAACCCTCAGCTGGTCTCAGCTGTATTAGAGATATGGTAATGCCCCCTTCTACTATTGGTACATAAAAAAATCGATTGTCATTGCAAAAATCCAGCGTAGTGGGACACATCTTCTACTTGAAATTTAATCTAGCCTATAGCGTCCTACTGCTGGGCGAATGCCTCCCCTTCTGCTTTTAATACGCATATGTAACACCAAGAAGTGACCACTACTAACCCCATCTAGAAGCGAGTAGAATAACTACTATACCACAACAGAAGTGACCACTACTAACGCCATCTAGAGATGGGTAGTGAGTAAACTCAAGGGTAAATACCGAGTAAGTACTCAGTATTTACTCAAAATACCCGTATTTACTCGTTTATACCCAAATTGGTGGGTATAAACTATTTAGAGTGCTGCAAGGGATATAACATTTTGAAATTTAGGTGTATTTTGTAACCCGCTACTAAATTAACTAGTCAAAGTCGCAAAAAACATTTTTGCGAGAGGGGCACTCCATACATGTAACTAATTGTCACACCAAAAATCAGAAACCATCAACGTGTCTACATGATTAAATTAAAATGCATTAAAATAACTTGGATGATTCTAACTATATTTTTTCATAAAATGAACATATTTTTGAAGAAACAAAATCATTTCTGAAGATTAAAATTATGTTTACCGCTCTATAACATTTAAACCAAAGTAGAAAAATATGAAAAAATTATCGGATGAATAGGGACTAGAAAATACTTTAAAATAAAATTACTTTTAACATGATCGGTTGAGCTGTTTTTGAGTTTTCTTTAAAAAAACTCTTAATAAAATGACGTAAGTGCCACGTAAACACTCACCTTTGCTTTGAACGGGGTCAGGTTTGCTAATGGCGATACCTAGCTCCACAAGATCGATGTACCGACAACTTAGATATCCCAGCACGGTTAGCACAAGTGTGACGCGACAGTATCTCGCGCGCGAGAGAGTCTATCCATCTTTTTCTGACTGTATCATTTAAAAAGAGACGGGTATACGCGAGATACTATCGCTTCACTCTTGTGTTAACCGTACTGTAATCCAATAGCGAGCATGTGATTTCTGTCGCGGTCCTCAGAACCACACATTTTAGCGTGAGACTGGAACGCTACCATAAATATCCATTATTCAAAGATATTCATTAACAAAAATCAAAAGTCCAGAAACGTTAACTTTAATCACAAAGAAAACACCATCAAAGTCCATATACAAAGCAAGGGTCCAAGGAAAATCACACGAGGCACTTTACGTAAAATGAGCAAGTAGGTAATCCTCCGAACAGGTTGACTGACAAACAGCAACTGAGCGTGCCAAACGCGCCAGGCGCGCCAGTGTGCCTAACTGTATTTTCATTGGATACTAGTCGTACTACACTTGTTAGTGTCCGCTAATCACCCAATCAAAATAAGGGAAGCGAAACGCGCATTTTGCAAGATAAGGATTTAAAGCACATTCAGCGAGCCGAGCCACCTTTTGTTCACTCTGCGACACTATATATCCCTTATGAAAACGATGTTTATTAATGTTAAAACTGTGCATACTTTTGAGATAAGAAGTAGACAAATGTAATAGAGAATGCAGTTTAAGTCCACGCCGCAAACTAGGTGATCTTTTGTTCGCAGTCTGACCCTTTATGGTCATTATTTCTATATTCTTTGTTCATTAGCACTAGCTAACAATCGCCGCGCTATCTGATAAGAGCTATAATGCCTATAATATTGTGAAGTATTTTCGTGGCAGTTTTTTTGTGTAAACAACTTGTTAACATCTGTATAATATTTGAATCGGCTTGCGAAATGCACTTATCTAGAATACAGAAACGACTTAAGTCCCATGTTTTCAAAGTAAATACCTTCGTATTTGAAACAAAATAGTAGACTATGTTTTATCACGTCTACATTCCTACATTCCCTAAATTCCAAATTTCTTCTCACTGCTAATTACCTTTTTTTCATCTAATATGCTTCTTATAACAAAAATATTATTTATACACGCTAGAAATATTCAATACAAAACAATTTAGTGCTTTAATCTCACTTTTATTTTATTTTATTAGTAATAGTTTTTACCCACCGAAATGAGTAAATACGAGTATTTACGGGGTGCTTTGGATAAATACTGAGTAAATACTCAGTATTTACTCACCCCTACCCATCTCTAACCCCATCCAGAAGCGCGTAGAGTTACTACACTAGTGACTTGATTCACCTCTAGATGGCGTTGTGCATAGAGTTAGAAGGCGCTAACGGTAGTTCAATGTAGAATCCCTAAGTAGGATTACGAGTTGTTGTAATGTAATGTAATGTTGTTGTATGTATGTAGTCGAACGATTAACTTTATTTATCTACACTTGTAACGAGCTCCGGCTGAGAAGCCCTAACCTAGCTTAATCCAACTTATCGCCAGTTACCTCATGTCCTTGTAGTGAGTCTCCGCGAATCGGCCAGTGATCGTCTATTCCTCTACGTTGTGTTTGAAGTAACCAGGTTCAGCACAGTAAAAAAAGCTCGCCCGTGCTCCTCCCGTCCCTCATCAATCATCATGCTTCCTCATCGACCTCCTGTTTTTTAAAGATTGTATGACAAACGGCCATTAAGTACCCCTAGACCTATATGGGAATATTTTCATGAAGATTGTCTTTGAACGATGTCAGTTAGTCCGAGTAAGTATAGAATAATGAGCTTAAAGTAGGGAGGGTACGTTTAGTGTATCGAATTGTATTTACTCAGTCCTTTTAGCTATTTGTATGTCATAAACCTAGAATCGATGGGCCCGTTAGATGAATACCTACCTTGTCGCTGTGAAATGCTGTCATTATTAAATAAGTATATATAGGTCTCATCTAAGTATCATCTTTATACTACCGCTGTCTATATATACTTGCCTAGTTACAAAGTCAGAAATACCGGTTTCGCAGAAAGTCCACTCTAGCACTCAAAGGTTAGTAAGGAATGTAGTTAGGGATACAGGGAGGGCCTTTAACATTAGATACACACAAACACATCAAATAAAATAACTTTGGTAAATCGGGACATTATATAGTATTTAAAAGATTAATAAAAATAGGAATGGAGGTACTTAACTTATAAAAGCTGGAGTAATCCTTTATGTCCATTTTCGTTACGTTATGATACGCATTAGCTCTGCTTTACACATTTAAATACTTAAAATAAATTACTTTTCACGCGATCTTTGATTGCACTCATGATATTGACAGTTATTTCAAACAAATTCCAATGTCAGTGATTTTAAATTTGAAATTCTGAGAGTATTCATTCTTCTAAGGCATAGACAACAGTAGAAGTATAAAGGCAGATATACACTATATTACCAAGCAGTTTGGGTTCCCAAAAATATAAAGTAAACCTAAAATATAATTTAACAATTATAATTATTTGAACGGGTACGGACGGCCCGTTACACACTACCCCCAAATTTTGCGAACATAGACACATCTGGGTCATGGAAAGCAAAATTTCAATAACTATAAAATTTTAAAAGTACTTATGAAGCAAAGAAAAAAGCTTTATGAATTCATCAGACACACGGTGTATACTAAGTAGTTTTTTTTCTATATACTTTTAAGAAAAAAAAAGTTTTATGAATTCATCGGACACACGGTGTATACTACCCCCCCAAATTCGCATGGACGCAATCAAGTAATGAAAGCAAATATAAAACTAAATAAAACATAACCGATTGATTGAGGAAGAGAAAAAGAGAAACAGGCTTATGCTACTACCACACTACCCCCAAATTTTTCGAACATAGACACATATGACAAGGTGTCATATGTGTCTATATGGAAGTAAAAATTTTAAACATAAATAGATTGGTAGCATAAGATTTTGTAAAAACAATAAATTTTTAATGAGAGATCTAAGTTCATTGGGATCTTTCCATTTAGCGTAGACTTTTTTTTTTATAATCCTCTTATGTGGTGTGTATTTTAACCAAACCAAGAGTGCTGGCGTATATAAAGTCAAGTTTCCAAGTTCTCATATGTATGGCATGAACTTTTACAAGCCTCCACAGAACGGCTCACTCAAGCAAAGGAACCCCGGGTTGTGAATCCAGAATCAACTCTAGCCGTATATGCAAGGACACTTCCGACCTCATCCTGCTTTGCTTATCGGATAGGGAAAGTAAATCAATGCAGCCCTTGTAAAGTGAGACTTCTCCAGGGTGGGTTCCTACCGTTAAATGTTCAATTACCAACACTAAAACCTAGGCTTCACTAGAATACGGACCACTCTCAGCCGGGAGTATGTTCAGCAAATACATGATGTCTTTGGCTATTTAGCCTTATAACCTGGTCTAGACCAGATATCAAAATAATTTAAATTGTTTATTAGATTTGATAACCTTAATAAACTTATTAGACCTTGTAATAAAGATAGGTCTATTTTTAACTGAATGATAATTTTTAAATATTTATTTAATATTCAGATTTGTATTCTAATTTATATAGAAATTTTTTTTAATTGACATCGTGCAATTGCCGATGTGTAGATTTATCAGGGGTAGTGTTAGCTTCTTGTGGAGTAGGACCCACTTTGGATAGCAGTTAGGTAAACCTGCAACCTGTCAGCTTGAAATGACACTAACTAATAGCAATATCCAAAATGTTCCTTGTACCGAAAGTGTAATAGTGAGATGACAATGAACTTCAATGTTTATATCTTAAGTCCAATTCCATTGTAGAGGCTCTACGCACTGTCAGGTCTCACTCGTAGTCGGTGACACCACTGGTATTATGACGCTCTCTTACAGTCAGTTATAACTTATAAATGTTATTTTACATTAACTGTCTTTGTTATACAATGCTGTATAACCGCTGTGTAAGTGCTCCACCACACCAGTTAGTCTCTCTCAGTTTTAATTCATGCATCACACAATCATCATTCCTCACCATATTCATCACTCGCTCATACATTCGTCCAAAACAATGGAACAACACGTCTCGATATAAACTTCGTAAAATAAGCCCTAACGAAACCCAATTAAAATTGTAAAAAAAAAAGCTTAATTTTTTTAAATTCTATTTACTGTAATTATTCTGTACAGAAACCCAACTTTGTTAATACAAATAACGTATTATTACACATTTTAAAATAATTTAATGTCAAAATTATTTTATTTTATTTTATTTCTGGAGACTTGTTTTCTGCTGACGGTACCTACATAGTAATTTAACCTAAGATATTTCTCAAACTTACCGTAGGCGTAGAATGCCCTTGGAAGCTTTGTATAATTATCCCTAGTATGTAGGTTTTTGGAACCATTTTAAAATGCTGGAAAAAAAAATCTATGTTCCTATGACATACATAGTCAATCGGATATCAATTTATCAATAAAATGAAAACACGTTTATATTCGTTTAGGTTGTAATATCTCAATTGCCATTCTTGTAAAATAGAAATAAATATACATAATAGGTATATATATAATATATAATTATATACCACCCACACCTTTTTGTATGGATGTGGTAAGTATCAGAATTCTGTTTTAGTAATTCTTAATACATATACCACAGACACCTTTTTGTATGAATGTAGTAAGAATCAGATTTTTTTCTCATTCTTAAAATATACACAGACACCATTTGTTGTATGAATGTGATAAGCATAAGAATAAGAACCCTTCTGGTTCTAATAATGTGCACAGACACCTTTTTGTATGAATGTGACTAGAATCATTATTTATTGTTTATGATTCATAGATGGAATAAATAAAATATATACGTAATACCTAGCCTAATTAAAATTGGTTGGTGAAAAGATATGGCTATGCTTTGCTTCGCCAAATATCTATAGGTTATCTACATGCTAAAATTAAATAAAAGGGCATTTTTAGTAGGTTGTGTCGTAGAAGTACGATCAGCATAAAGAGACTTGTAAGCGTAAAATATAAGTATTATTATTTAGAGACATGATCCATTTTGGTTAGGCAGGTAGATATGTACCTAGTATATAGCAGTTTATTCAATATATTAATATGATGTCTTTTTACAGGTTACAGAAGGGTATGTTTTGCAAGTGACCTACCAGAATACCTAGACCTTGGAAACCCATTGGACCTCCCCAGATTACCGATGTCAAGATAGAGTTGAAGTAAAACAACTGTAGAATGTACCTGCGTACTAGCTACTATTAAATTACACGATAATACCATTTTAGTTTGCTTGATTTAGTAGTTAAAAATTAGAGGTAGTTAACGTTTAGGTTCTGACCTAGGTAATCAGAATTTAGTGAAATATCTGCCAACAAAATTGTTCTTAAGTCTTTACAGAACAGAACAAGTCATCGGTCTCTAGCAAAAATTACGGCATCAGTAGACTGGCCCTAAAGACAGATAATAAGTACTAAATCTTAAATGAAATTACTGCATTTTCAATAACCTATCCTATGGCAACCGTAATAATAATTATTGAACTGACAGCTTTGCATAAAAACTATATATATTTACCATGTAATAACTATATTAAATACTGACCGGTCATTCTACTGTCAACTAAAAGTACTATAAGCTTTCTATAGTTAATAAGTACTACTAGAGCAATAAGGCAGTCTATTATAAGAAGCACAGCATACAAAATAAGCAATCAGTTCAAGAATTTAAAAAAAAATGCCTGAGTGTCGTGGAACACTCGGTTGGTACGAAGTTGTTATTTAATTTTTGACCTATTCGTATTTTTTTTTTTTGCTTTTTTTTTGTTTTTTTTTTTCGAATATTTTTTTTTTTTTTTTAATGTTTATTTTTTTTTTTTTTTTTTTTGTTTGTGAAGGTGAGAATTGACAAAGTGTCACTTTTCACTACCTTCACTTCAATTTATTATATTTTTAATATATATATATTTTTTTAGTTCATTTAATTTTACATGTTTCTCAATCGTATGGCTTTGTGTCGCGCCCTCGTGACGTGACGCTTTTTCGTGACGGTCACGTAACTTTTTTTTTTCGCCTAGCCCCATCCTCGAATCGTCCGATAAGGAACTTCGGTCAAAAAAGTTGGCCTACATTTTGAAGGAATAAATGAACTTTAAACACTTCTCACATGTTATAGACACTTCTGCACTATATTTCCCCCATAGAAACCGTGTGTGAAACCGTGTCTAACTCATAGACTTTTAAACATTCACACAAAAAACTATTTTGTGCTAAACCTTAAGCAGATACAAGTAGTGAATTTGGTTTTATTTTTTAATTATGATTCTAACTATTACAAATCTACTCAAACTCGTTGTCACCTGTCATCCTGTATATCTGCCTCAGCAAACTTTATGATTTCAAGTTTATCATAGCCAACCCGCAATAATGAATTTGGCGTGTGTTTTTTTTATATCACGACGTTGGAAAACAAGCATACGGCCCGCCCAATGGTAAGCAGATACCGTAGCTTATGGACGCCTACAAACCCAGAGGACTTAAATGCGCGTTGCCTACCCTTTAAGAACCTATACACTCCTTTTTTGAAGAACCTCATACGAAGAAATTGACATATTATAAACACATACATAGTAAGTTTTATTGACAATTTACGATTTCTTAGTTTGACTTTAGAGCAGCCTGTATGTTATTTAATGTCATGAAAATATACATACATCCTCATTGAACAGTATGAAACCTTCTTTACCCTATTTGGTCATCTTTTTTATTCATGACACTTATTACAAATTTAACAAATGTCTTATGTGACAAAGTGTGTGATGGCAACTGACAACATCAACACTCACATACAAGCATATTGCGTTGCTCTGACGTGTCACTAATATGTTTCTGTCAAAAATTGTTACAAATTGTTTCTTTTTGTTGACATAAAAAAAAATCTTTTGTTAGTAAATTTATTTGTAAACTCATGTTCTAATTAAAAAAATATATGTGTTAGAGCATTTCTAAGAAGTAACCCTATGTGTGATTTAAGGTTCCGTCCACTAACTAAGGTCACACTGTATATACTAAATTTATGTATGAAGTTTTTTTTATTATTATTATATCTCGTAGGTTTTAAGCATTTTAAGGACAGGAGAGGCACGAAACAAGCTTTCCACTATGCTATCCACTTCAACAGCAGCAAACTGTGGCCTAAAGCCACTTTTTTGACTCACAAAGGTAAATACAAGGAACTGGCGATAAAAACATCATAGGTACGCTGAATATGGAACACATGCAGGTCACGGCAATCAAACTGTCACGAGCTCTGAAGGACTGAAAGCCCTAGCCTAGCTGAACCTACATTATCGCCAGTTACCTTACATCCCTTAGTGAGTCTTCTCGAATCGGCCAGTGATCGTCTATTCCTCTACGTTGTGTTTGAAGTAACCAGGTTCAGCACAGTAAAAAAAGCTCGCCCGTGCTCCTCCCGTCCCTCATCAATCATCATGCTTCCTCATCGACCTCCTGTTTTTTAAAGATTGTATGACAAACGGCCATTAAGTACCCCTAGACCTATATGGGAATATTTTCATGAAGATTGTCTTTGAACGATGTCAGTTAGTCCGAGTAAGTATAGAATAATGAGCTTAAAGTAGGGAGGGTACGTTTAGTGTATCGAATTGTATTTACTCAGTCCTTTTAGCTATTTGTATGTCATAAACCTAGAATCGATGGGCCCGTTAGATGAATACCTACCTTGTCGCTGTGAAATGCTGTCATTATTAAATAAGTATATATAGGTCTCATCTAAGTATCATCTTTATACTACCGCTGTCTATATATACTTGCCTAGTTACAAAGTCAGAAATACCGGTTTCGCAGAAAGTCCACTCTAGCACTCAAAGGTTAGTAAGGAACGTAGTTAGGGACACAGGGAGGGCCTTTAACATTAGATACACACAAACACATCAAATAAAATAACTTTGGTAAATCGGGACATTATATAGTATTTAAAAGATTAATCAAAATAGGAATGGAGGTACTTAACTTATAAAAGCTGGAGTAATCCTTTATGTCCATTTTCGTTACGTTATGATACGCATTAGCTCTGCTTTACACATTTAAATACTTAAAATAAATTACTTTTCACGCGATCTTTGATTGCACTCATGATATTGACAGTTATTTCAAACAAATTCCAATGTCAGTGATTTTAAATTTGAAATTCTGAGAGTATTCATTCTTCTAAGGCATAGACAACAGTAGAAGTATAAAGGCAGATATACACTATATTACCAAGCAGTTTGGGTTCCCAAAAATATAAAGTAAACCTAAAATATAATTTAACAATTATAATTATTTGAACGGGTACGGACGGCCCGTTACACACTCATATTGTAAGTTCTCTAAAACGTGTTCGAAAACGGTAGGCAATGCTAGCATTACCACGACCGATTTTACTATGATAAGCTTTTTATCCGTGGCAGTAACGTAATTTTAACTTTTCATGCTCAATTATTGATGTGCTATGTGTTTTGATAACATAATGTACACCTGCACCCTCCCGCGCATCCGCCGACAGCCCGACACGCGCCCGCGCGTCCGCCGGTACAATCGAGTTGGCCATGGCGGGCATGGCGGTGCAATGGCGGCCATTCTATGGTTTCCGAATACGGCATTTTGGATAAATAATATGAGTGTAGATAAAGCAGTGTATGCAACTGTACGTAATTAGGCCTTAAAACACTCGTGTGATCTTATTATGAAACTCACCTGCGGCTCGTTTCATAAAACCACACTCATGTTTTAAGGACCCTTATTAGGTAACAGTTACATAAACTACTACTACTATAAAGGGATAAAGGGAAAAGGGATAAAGGGATTAGGAGGGATTATTTGCATTTCGTTGATTACGCTTATTATTTCGTGAGGTTTGCTAAGGTTAATTAGCAGGTTGTTATTATAACAGTTAGTGCTAGATAGGTAATATTGTTAGTTATAAGTACTTTTCTAGTATTCTAGGTTTAGTTTATTTAGTTAGATATTACTTTGTTTCGTTTAAAAATATCATTAGTTTAGCTGTATTTCAGTACTAGGTAGGTAATACTTTTAGTAGAAAGTTCATTGATAATTAATTATTATATTAACACTTGTCTAATAATTAAGAGTTAACGTTTTGTTTATAGTTTGTATACATTGAGTAGGTTGAGTAATATTTTAAAGATTTGGGAAGTCTTAAAGATATAGGTTATTATTGTTTTAGTCTGAATATTATCGGTATTTCTGATTTGTTGTCCATATATTAAAGGTCGTTGAGTTTATTTGTGTTTGATTTCGCAAGATAAATAATATCGTAAAAAATGTCGATAATATTAAAAGACGACGATGAACTTAGTGGCTACCAAGTAGTTGGTATGCCCAAAGACTTGTCTCTTCCATTCTATATCTTTCTTGGTGTATGGTAGAACTGACTCAACTTGCAGTGTCAGATCTGCTATAGTTGCATACGTTGCTGAACATTGGAACGAAATGCAAGTGTACACGTGTGATGCTGATGGTGACGTATACACGAGCGCGCAATCCTACACGAGCGATATGATGAAACCCACTACTTACGGCTCAGCTTCTGAGCTTATGGCTGCTGGAAAAATCTATCCCTTCACTTTTGAAGTGTATGAGAAGGGTATACTAAGAGGTTGCTTTGGCGATGCTGGCCAAAAAAAGTGTTTACGTTTTACCGGTAGTTATGGTTCAGAAACTGTATGTAATGATCTGCATTGATAACAGGGCAACAACTAACATACCCATAAGCGATAGATTCTATCCTATAGAAGAAGAAGAAAAAGAAGATGATGCTGTAGAGAAGGAAGAAGACAAAGTAACAGAAGATGATGACGAAGAAGAAGATTAAGAAGACAAAGATGAAGAAGATGAAGATGATGAAGAAGAAGAAGATGATGAAGAAGGTAAAGAAGAAAATGAAGAAGAAGGTGATGTTGATGATGAAGACCATGATGAAGAAGAAGATTAAGAAGATGAAGATGGTGAAGAAGGTAAAAAAGAAAATGAAGAAGAAGATGATGTTGATGGTGACGAAGATGATGATGAAGAGGAAGATTATGGAGAAGAAGAAGAAGGAGAAGAAGAAGACGAAGAAGTTGGTGAAGAAAATGGCCATGAAGCTGAAGATGATGATGAAGAAAAAGTAGACGATGATGAAGAAGAAGATTTAGATGAACATGATAAAGAAGAAGAAGATGATGACGATGATTTTGATGGTGTTGATGGTGACGAAGAAGAAGAAAAAGACGATGAAGATGATGAAGATGGTCAAGAAGAAGTTGATGAAGAAGATGGTGTTGATGATGATGAAGACGATTATGGAGAAGAAGATGAAGATGATAAAGAAGAAGATGATGAAGAAGGTAAAGAAGAAAATGAAGAAGCTGATGTTGATGATGAAGACGATGATGAAGATGAAGATGGTGAAGAAGGTAAAGAAGAAAATGATGTTGATGGTGAAGAAGATGATGACGAAGAAGATGATGATAAAGAAGAAGATTATGGAGAAGAAGAAGAAGGAGAAGAAGAAGACGAAGAAGGTGGTGAAGAAAAAGGCCATGAAGCTGAAGATGATGATGAAGAAAAAGTAGACGATGATCTAGAAGAAGATTTAGATGAACATGATAAAGAAGAAGATGATGACGATGATTTTGAAGGTGATGATGGTGACTAAGAAGAAGAAAAAGACGATGAAGATGATGAAGATGGTCAAGAAGAAGATGAAAAAGATGGTGTTGACGATGGTGAAGGCGATTATGGAGAAGAAGATGAAGATGATGAAGAAGGTAAAGAAGAAGATGATGTTGATGAAGAAGAAGATAATGATGAAGAAGAATATGATGTTGATGAAGAAGATGATGATGGAGAAGAAGAAGGAGATGAAAAAGACGAAGAAGGTGGTGAAGAAAAAGAACATGAAGATGATGATGAAGAAAAAGTAGATGGTGATGAAGAAGAAGGTTATGATGAAGAAGAAGATGGAGATGAACATGATGAAGAAGAAGATGATGATGATGATGATGATAATGATGATTTCAAAGCTTATTAATGAAAACTCCAAATTTAGACAGAGTTACCCCAAGTTTTAATCAAAATTCCTTGTCCGACAAAGATATTCGAAATTCGAAAGTCATTACGTTACCGCTTAGCGATAACGTAATGAAAATACGTACAATATTACCTACGGGCACAGATTAGATAATTATTATTATAAATCTGATTGAAATAATGCTGGTCCTTACGGCCAGTTTTTGAACGCATTTTAGCGGGTTTATGGTGTGTGTGTAGATAAAAATATTTATTCGATTACCGTAACTCTAAACATACTACTCGTACCACTGGATTCTCTCCCGCGCAATTAGTCTACGGACGTAAAATGAGGTCACGTATGGATCTCTTATCCCCACCCTCACCGCTGTCCTCGTCTGCGGCTCCAACCTGTGATAAACCCGATGCTCAGTGCTCACAGGATAATAAGGAAGCCAACTGTAAACAATTTGCTATCGGCACCTTTGTACTTTAAGACCTCGATACACAATGGCCCATCATGGGCCAGTCTAAGGGACACAGCTATACGACGGAAGGAGATCGCAATATCGTTAGCTCCCTCTAACGCATAGCTGCGTCCCTTAGACTGGCCCATGATGGGCCATTGTGTACTGGCAGCTTTACACAAAATATTGTACCAATAAAATGATGTGGGGTAAAGGAACAGTACAAAAGCGACTAGGGAGGGTTTTATATTTAATTAAAGACTGGGATTCTCGACTATGTTATCGTAAACACATTAACCAATTAGCATTGTATAAAGGTCACCTGAAGGATGCAAATGCGTGGGACTATGACGATTACGATATACTTACTCACTCCCCGCCTGCGCCGACTTCGCTATCGACGCCATCGGCGCCGCCGACACCGACGCCGACGCCCCGCCGCCGCCGCCAGAGCGAATGGAGAGAGCACATCCGACACCGCCTCAGCCAATGGTGCGATCGCTCCCACATAAAGCGTCAGAACAAACCCACCCCGTAGAGGAGGAAGAGTGCAACGAAGATCAGGACGAGTTTCATGAGGCAGAATCAGAGCATAGGCCGCCCACAGCCGAGACACGGAAAGTGTTACGGCCTCGTCCCAAAATAGATTTTAAGTAATTTAACTAGGGATTAACAAAACTAGGCTATAAGGCCCTATTTTGAAAAATAACCCGATCTTTAAAACGTCATAGTGGCAAGCATCGGAAACTAACAGATATGATTTTCGGATATATGTTTCTTGACTATGTGATATAACATATTACTAACCCGATACACGAATGCTTAAACTTTCCTCGATAGAAAATAAATCCAAAGTTACGTCTTGAGTTTTCTTTTTTTCCTTGGTTCAACTAAACAAAACATCTTTATGCAGTCTTATTTACTTTAAAGTAAAGGTTTTCATGTATTCTAATATCTCTTAAACGAAAACGTATCGTATTCATAATAAAATCCAAATATTTGTTACCATTTTTGATTTCACGAATTCTTCATCAAACGCCCACCCACTCCACTTTCCGCTTCTCTTTTCCTCACGCGCCGAAGTCATAAATCCGTCCTTTACGCGAGGCCAGCCCATAACGCCGGCGAATGTCACAGAGGGCAGACGTTTGCCGCTTGTGCTCCCGTCTGATTTACGTAAAAATTAAATATCAAATAAACGATGACCAACGGCTCCGTTCGTTACGAATGGATCCGGAGGTCTTCTAAAATTGGGCTGTGTTTACGAGACTATGCGATACGCTTGTGTGCGTATTTTGGTTGCTTCACCCACATCTAACAATTACAAAAGGATGGAAAATTTCGTTATCAAATGCAATGTAATGGTAGCCTCGTGGTTCGTGGCTTTGGTAGTAAGTGAATAAAGAAACAATCCGGTGACGGTGGATCAAATCTCGGTATTGAAAAATTTTTCATTTTTTTATTAAAAAAATATATTCAGTCTAAATATAAAACTTAAGTTTTTTAAGCAATTATACTCGTAGAAAAATCTAAAGTTTGGTAATATTTTATAAACAACTTTATAAATAAAATAAGCAATATACATATTTATGCCAATTTTTCATTTTATATGATGTCTAGCAAATCAACACAAATTATGTCAATAATGTGATGTATCAATATTACATACCTATTTTACTAATACAGATTTTTGTTTTTTTTTGTTTTTCATTCTATTTTTCGTTTTTTTTTGTAGAGGTATAAATTTGAGGAAACCATAAATAAATTATTAAATAGCCTAAAATAAGATGTAAAAAAATACATAAGCCAAAAAATCATTAGTACTCGCCCGGGTTCGAACCTGCAACCTCAGGTTTGGATAACACTTAGTTCCCTTAGCAGGACTGCGTAAGTACGAGTGCGTGCCAGATATTAGGTACTATCTATCTCGCTCGCTCTAAGTATATCACACTGGCGCCGCAACCGCATGGGGCGACGGTGTGCAAGCGTGATATCGCTATACACACGCAGAACGCTATCTCGCTCGCGCACCAGCGCCGCATGCGGAAACCGCAGCAGTGTGGAGGACGCCTAATGTTCGCTTGCGTTAGGTAGGTATTAGAATGATGATGTGGATGCGAGTGTAGGTAATTGATTACTTACCTACATCAATAAAAACATAAAATAAAATAATTTTGATGATATTAAAAATAATAATAACCCGTCAGTGTGGCAACATAAATGCCTATCTACTAGGTATGTACGAGTAGTAACTTTATATCAGGTACCTATAACATAACAAGTGATTTCTTCGTGTCGCAGGATAAATGCCTACTAGGTCTTGGTATATATGTACTCGTAACTGTCTAGGTAGTAGTACTGGTAGGTTCTGAAGCTATGGATAGAAGATTCAATCATTTAGCCTTCCTTTTTTTCCCGACTACAGCGAAGCTAAAAGGAAGGGTTATGATTTTATTTAGCAGTCTAACAATGTAGGTACTCGTAAGGAAGTTACTTGTATAATCGTTTAGCAAAAATTTTACCAAAAAAGTAAGTAAGCAATAATTTACGATTATTTATTTTTGCAATAACAATTATTTATTTTATGTAAGAGAACTTTTGCCACTTTTTGACCCCCTACGTTATTATTATTATTTATTATTATTGATACCTAGGACGTCGTCCGCTTGGATCCGTTATTAAACGATACAGGTATGTACTACTAAATTATCGTTTTAGCTTTAGTTCAATTTTTTTACTGAATTTTGTGTTGTTTTTTATTTTATACTTTTTAGTGACTGCAACTTCGTTTATTTTACAACAATATATACTTAAAACACATAAAATTTATATGCTATTTATGATCGAGTTAAACTAATATGTCATATCATGTCTAAACGACTGACCCATATGTTTGTATGTATGTACATATGTCTGTATGTATGTAAGTATGCTAAACCGGTTTTGATGCAGTTTTCAGAAAAGTATTTGTTACATTCTGGACAAGATTTTGGTATAAGGTCAGGTGGTCGAAAGTGTAACACTTTTTTTTAGTAGTCCGAAACCAATGATCAATATGATCATACATTAGGTGGTTGCTATTAAAAAGGATAGCATAATTTTATGTGTTTTAACTAGTTTTAAGTATATAATAATTGTTGTAAAATAAACGAAGTATTTACCTAATGTACATATCACAAAAAATATGAAATAAAAAAATTAAAAGTTTAAATAAATAAACAACACAAAAACTTGTAAAAAAAAACAAAACAAAAACTGAAACTAAAATGATAGTTTAATTAGAAATTATTTTTTTTTTAAATGGGAACCGTCTTCTAAAAAACCGGGCAAGTGCGAGTCGGACTCGCGCACCGAGGGTTCCGTACAAACCTATAACAAGCAAAAGTTGTAGTATGTTTATTACTTATTTCAATTTAATACCTCTACGCGTTTACGAGGAAAAAGGTAGTAAGTTTAAAATTTAAAAATATTTTTTGTTTGATTTTACTGAAAATGTCTACTTTTCGTAATTTTTCCTTTCTCTGTGCTATATGAAGTTTCTTCGTGCCAAGTTTCAAGTTTCTGAGTTTACGGGAAGTACCCTTTAGGTTTTGAGTTTCTTGCGAGTACTCAGTTTCAAAATATGCGACTTAAATTGCTATTTCTTTTGATTGCGTTGACATAAAAGTTTGGTTTTGCTACATCTGAAAGGTCCTATAGCCTTGAGTATTTGACATGAATTTCAATTTAATACCTCCACGCGTTTACGAGGAAAAAGGTAGTAAGTTTAAAATTTAAAAAAATATTTTTTTGTATGATTTTACTAAAAATGTCTACTTTTTGTAATTTTTCCATTGTCTATGCTATATGAAGTTTATTCGTGCCAAGTTTCAAGTTTCTGAGTTTACGGGAAGTACCCTTTAGGTTTTGAGTTTCTTGCGAGTACTCAGTTTCAAAATATGCGACTTAAATTGCTATTTCTTTTGATTGCGTTGACATAAAAGTTTGGTTTTGCGACATCTGAAACGTCCTATAGCCCTGAGTATTTGATATGAATTTCAATTTAATACCTCCACGCGTTTACGAGGAAAAAGGTAGTAAGTTTAAAATTTAAAAAAATATTTTTTTGTATGATTTTACTAAAAATGTCTACTTTTTGTAATTTTTCCATTGTCTATGCTATATGACGTTGCTTCGTGCCAAATTTCAAGTTTCTGAGTTCACGGGAAGTACCCCGTAGGTTTTGCGAGTGCCGATAAACTCTAAAATTTGCAGCATAAACGACTGTATCTTTTGATTGCGTTGGCTTTTAAGTTTGATTTTTTCACAGCTTCAAGGGACAATAGATCTGAGTATTTGATATAAATTTCAGCTTACTACCTCCACGCATTCCTGAGAAAAATGGTCTTGACAGACAGACAGACAGACAGACAGACAGACGGACAGACAGACAGACAGACAGACAGACGGATAACAAAGTGATCCTATAAGGGTTCCGTTTTTTCCTTTCGAGGTACGGAACCCTAAAAAGCAAGGATCTGAAGAGCACAAAATATTTTTTATATAAGTATCTCACCGCTCTTATCCAGTCCCTATCCCGTCTCTATTTTTACCCTGTAAAGCAAATTTCTGCCAGAAAGTAATTAATACATAATAGTAAGAAAATTTATAATTTATTTTTTGAAGTCGGTGCCACCGCCAAACCACTTCACTGTCTCTTTGGAGCGGGAGATTAGTGAAAGAATTTAATTAATCGGCAGCTTTTTATCACCGCACCGCTCGCTGCCGGCAGGGTGTTCATCCTCACACCCCGGAGCCTAATAGGTCGCGCACTGTATGGTTTAAGAGGAATTTCCTCCCACGAACGCTGCGACTGTGGAATGAACTCCCTGCCGAGGTTTTCTCAGCGGGCTACAGTATGAGGTTCTTCATAAAAGGAGTGTATAGGTTCTTAAAGGGTAGGCAACGCGCATGTGAATCCTCTGGGGTTGCAGGCGTCCATAGGCTACGGTAACTGCTTACCATCAGGCGGGCCGTATGCTTGTTTGCCACCGTCGTGGTATTAAAAAAATAAAAAATAAAATAATGAGTAAACCATGTATTTGCAACTGCAGTGTTCTTCGTTGTCTTAAAATTTTAGTTTGGCCCGACTGACTTCAATAATAAAGTAAATACACAGACAAATTTAATTTTCTTTCTCTTTATTTATTTTAAATCTGGATAAGGATAGGGGTGGAACTTATGTATAAAAATTGTGCTTTTCAGTGGGTGGGTTGTTTGAAGGCCCTATTTTTAAAAAGATATAATATAGTCTTTTTTGTTTTGATTTTTTTACTTAATTTTGTTTCGTATTTTATTTAAACAATTTACTTTTTCTAGTATACCAAAATCAAACTTCATTGAATGTACTGTATAGACTCAACAGAAACCAAACCTGAAATTGCATGTCATGCATCAAATGCAATGTACTATAATGCGAAAAAGCTTTTTACGAACTCCTTCCTTCATTGAGTTTAAATAAAACGATCCGATTTTCGATTAACATGAACTTCCCCACTATCTATTTTCCTATTAGAGGCCTATGCTCAGCAGTGGGCGATAAATAGCTGATGATGATGACGATGAGTACCTATTTTCAAACGCCACTTTTACCTATTTCATTATGTCTGTTATGTTCTCGCTTCTTCTATTGGTTTCTTTCTTCATATTGTAGTCCATATCCAACTGGCTCGTTAAAATTTGTATTTTCTGTTGAAATGAAAGTATTTCGGTATTCAACGCTCCTGCACATCGGGCCTAATAAGATGATGATAATCAATAATACTAATAGAACTAATGTTTTCATACTTTTATATTAGAATTAATATTGCAAGGTCGTATCTGCCTATGTACGTATTTTTTTGGAGATATTTCAAAAACGTCTGAACCGATAATGTTCAAAATAATTTTCGTGGAAAAATATTCAAAGATCTTGATATAATAATATGTAATAATATATATTATGGTGATCAGTTACAAAGTCAGAAAAAGTGGTTCAGGATCACGACCCAGATTTCACCTTTTATAAACTCATATTTTTATGGAAGTAGAAAATTCCATCAGGGTAGAAATAGTAGGTAAGTAAGGTTGAAAAATCTTATCTCTTTGGATTTATTATTATATAAAGTTTACATTTATTTTGTTCTCGTTCAGTTTATGACGGGCATTGAAAATATTATTAATGTAAGTACTATAGTTGTTACTTATAACGTATAAAGATCGATAATAATGGCATTTTAGTTGTATTGTGTTTTCATCATTATTTTTTTAATATTGATTATTGAAGAGAAATAACGTATTAATATTTTTTCTTTCTTGTCTTTTTTAACATGTTATTATATATAATATCTACTTGTTATTAGTAAAAAATAACCAGAAACAAATTTTACCTGTGACTTCACCCGCGTGAGTTTGTGTTTCAACTGCTTGATATCTGTATATGGTTCGTATTGTTTCGATTTTGAATCTTACTATATCTGTCAGAAAAATAACCCAACGGCCTGGCTAAGTAGTGGGGGATGGAGGTGGAATGATCCACCCTAAATATATTGCTAAGCTTGTAAATGATGTTTCTTGTATGATGTTAGTGGGATTTGTCGTGACTGACAAATATGATTCAATAAAAACTGAAAAAAATCAAAACTAAACAAAAACTACATTAAATTAAGTATGCTATCCTTCTTGTTATAACCTCTTATGGTCATTGGTTATGGCACTTATGGCCACAAAAAAAAGTGTCCCACTGACGACTATCCCCTACTACCCTATACTAAAAACATTTTCCAGACTATAACAAATACTTTTCTGAAAACCGCATCAGAATCAGTTTAGCCATTTCAAATATAATAAAAAATAATTTTAAACAAAAAAGAACAGACTTCACTTATTCTCCACCTTTCCAAAAGCAAATTCCCGGGCTACTGTAAAAAACACTAAAATCATCATATAATATATGAAGATTTCCCTCGATTTGTCCAGGATCCCATAATCAGAACCTGACCTGGTGACAATGGGACCAATCGTAGAGTATACTCTTTAAAACACAACAACAATTTCCTAAATCGGTTGAGCCGTCTTCGAATGATCGGTGAGTATAAAAAAAAAACAAAAAAAAACCCCGATGAATTGAGAATCTCCTCCTTCAAAATGTAGAGACTATCTTGCTAAACTTGTTCTTAAGTTATTTTTAAGGTTTTTATTATGTTTTATCGGTACTTATCAAAACAATACTTAGAAATATGGGGTTAAGAAGAAAATTCCTTTTTTAAATCATTATGCAGCTAATTTCTTCCGAAAAACTAAAATAAGTATAAGCACGTAGTCCTATAGATTTTTATGACAACCGGAACTATATTATTATTCCATTTAAATAATACTTAAATAGGACAGAACAATAAACATTTTAAGAACAGCGCCATCTGGCGGTGCTTGGTTCATATTAACTTTGTGGCCGATTGAATCCAGTGGTAGTTAACAAGTATTACGCTAGATGGAGCTTTATTTTTCCAAGCGCGGCGGACCTTTTTATGTGTGTGTGGTAATTTGAAGGGTGGGGCCCCGTAGGCGTGGTTTAGGAATAGGTATTTTGCAGTCAAAGTAGGGCCTTAAATAGGTGGAGGGATTGTTATGTATACGGTTAGCGTATGCTTACATGTGTGTATGGCTGCGCCCACCACGATACCTATACGTGAATAAAGTAGTGCATTACTAGCTACCGGCTGTTTCACTTGTGTCCGGTCTACGTATCCATCAGTGTAATGCAGCGACTGCTGATATATCTAGACGTAGAACTTCAAACAAACCGTCAGCGTGAAACTGGGAAACAACTCGATATACGCATGCTTACTACGCTGCCAATCAAACGCGTCAAAATATTAGTCTGTTTTCAATTACAACAATTACTTCAAATACGATTGGTCAATCGCAAAATGATTTTGCTGTGATTCGTCGTAGCACTGACACTTGAAAATGACAGGGCAACAGTGACATTGGAAACGCATTATTAGTGGACGGTTTCATAAAATAGAGAGCAATTTTCGAATGTATATTTTTTGTTGTAAGAGGTTTGAATTTTATTTTAAAGTAAATAAGCAGATACTTGGTCACTTTACTGGTTACTTGCTTAATACGTTTGCCGCAAGACTTTTAGGCGGTTGTCACACCAGGCGCGGATCCAGGATTCCATTCAAGGGGGGAATTTCCTTCACAAAAAATCTTGCGGTCGGCACCTATGGTCCCCGTAGTACAGGCTTGCGTGTCAGGGGGAGGCAAATGCCCCTGTTGTCCCCCCCCCCCTAAATTTATTTTTGAAATTAAAATTCTTCCAGCAATTTTGAACATGAAATATGAGGTAAATAATGCAGTTGTCATACAGGTGCAATGAAAAATATTTTCTTCGTGTTACCTTAAATCTTCAGAATAAATAAATATTATAGGACAATCTTACACAAATCAACCTAGTCCCACGGCTCAATAAGGCTTGTGTTATGGGTACTAGGTAGATTTTTCAGCATAAATAACGATTGTAGTTCCATTACAAAAAAAACTATTTACGATTACAAACTAACAAAACCTATGGGGTACTTCCAATTTGGCAAAAAGGTAGGTCTTTTGGCACAAATAAAGAAAACCTCCTAAAAGCCGTTCGCACTTATTAACCGAAGGCATATATTTTGTCTCGGTTTATCGCGTGCAGTACAGTTTTCGTTCTTTTGTATTAGTGTGGGTGATATATTGTAGCGTTTCGTTTCGCCGCTGTTGATGCGTTTCGTTTTACGTGTTTCTAATGGAAATAAACTATTTCTAAAATATGCTGTCTCGATAAAAGAAAAAAAATCATTTTATTTAATTCTAATGTCGTAACTCACGATTTGCGCAATACGAAAAATTATTTGTCAAAGTCTATAATTTTTTTAAATTTCTGTGTGTGATGCATTTATTGTAATTAAATCATTAATCTCAACTAAACACCAAAATTTTCGAAAGCGAAATTCAACTTTTATAACATCTAGATGAACAGCCAGACAGCTAGATTGGACGATTTTAAAAAAAATTATCAGTTTTTTCGTAAATTGACAGATTAGTTCGCGAACGAGGGATCTAGAGAACCATTAAGATATATTACAGATTAACTGAGCGAACTGAGCAAAATGAGCGAAAAGAGTGATATATATCTCAGTGATTCAAAAATATGTATCAATCTTTTCAGTTCAGTGACACACTTTTCGCATCTCTATTACTCACCGGCAGCACTATGAGTAGGGTCTAGTGCTATTTGGTTCTGATTAACTGCAAGGTTGAGGTACTTCCCCAGTCGGGCTCTACTCCAGATTTGAGCGAGATGACATTCGCTGAACGTGCCCTACCACACTCAGTGAGATGTAATTCGCAGTGCTCATACCTCTCTTTTAGGAGTACTCTTTAAATATTATAGGCACGCCGCACGCCTAATAGTGATTTCAGTATTTTTTACAGTAGCTCTGGCATTTGTTCTTGGTAAGGTGTAGGTGTTGCCTAATTGAAGTCGGCTCCTTTTTGTTTAGAATTATTATATCTGAAATCTAACATGACAGTTCGGTTGCCCGATTTCACATACCCTCCCTGGTATTGTACTAAAATATTAGTTGGATTAAGTGAACTAGTTAATAAATTAGACATATATCTAGTTTTTCACTATAATTACAGTGTGATTGGGCAAATTGTGTTGAATGAAGTCGAATCAAAGTGTCATTTTAGTATCTGCTATACTCATAAATACAGACGTTAGTAGACTAATACAGTTAAGACGGCTAAAAATTAGTGGGCTTGTCAATATGTTCACAGTGATAAAATTATTAAGAGGCTCATTAAAATGATAGTAAGCACGATAAAAAAAAACTATTTATTTCATTATTAAGTTTTATTTAATCAATCAAAGTTCCACATACACTATACAGGGTGTATAGTGTATGTGGAACTTTGATTGTCCAATAAGACCGAATACATACTACATACATATTTTTGCGTTAACCCTGACAGATCAAGAGTAGGCCGTAGGCAACCCTTCCTCATCGAGTAGTAGAATTCGGCTTATGTAGGGCGATGCACGGTAATATAATAAGTTATGTATTTTAGTACTTGGTAGCCTGAGCTACACTTGGAGCGTTTTGTACAGTCAGCAAAACATCATTATGAAATATACCTCACCGAGTAGCGAAATGAAGGTTCATTTAAAAGTACTAATCAACCTTGTAATATCAAAAAATGGTAGCCAGCCTTCAATCTGGAGCTTTTGTTATTTAGCCAAGTTTTATATTTTAAGGTGAAAATCGACAAATGCAAGTAAGACATGCAAATGAGTTTAAGGGATGGTTTAAATGCAGTTTTACGCGATACATAAGACACTGTTTCTCAACAAGTGCCAAAAAATAAGAAATTGCCCAAAACTGGCCAATTCATGATTTTACCTTATTAAAAAATATTGAAATAATTAACCAAATAGAAGGTAAAACCATTGCTGTTCGAAAGAACGCATCAACTATTAAAGAAAAAAATCCTTATATCTCAGGTTTGCTTGTGGCTACCACATTTTTTTTTGGCACTTCTGGATGAGCAATCGAATGGGTCACATAACCACTTGCTAGTTGTTGAAGTAGTTTTCGTCAAAAAATAGGGTCATTTTTTGGTGACTGTACAAAACGCTCCAACTCTGGCTCAAGCTACCAGGTACTAAAATACATAACACTTTATCGTGCTTCTCCCTACATAAGCCGAATTCTGCTACTCGATGAGGTAAGGTAGCCTACGGCTAACTCTTGATCTATGAAGACATACCTACAGGCTGTCAATTTATTATAATAATCTAAAGAATTATGTTAATTTGAACACAATACAATATTTTAAAACGCCGTGGATTTGTTATTTGTCTTAACACCCCAATGACTTACTTTCGAGACACGAGACAGGTGTTATATTCAAGACGCTACAACTTTTTGGAATCAAACGCAATCCAGATTTCACTACAATGACAACATGTAAATTACCCTCTCATTGGAAGATAGGAACAAATCCATTCAGTTACGTTCAGCTAGAACCACTAAAATAGTGTATAGGGAGTGTGCGAGTACAGATAAAAAATACCGCTCTATCTGAAACTGCCGACCTGACTAGTAAAAAAGGTAAGAGTTGGAGTTTTTCCGAAAATATTTGTTGTAAATTTTGTATATTAGTATACTTTTGATAAAATACAGATTTCACTACATTAAACATTAAAAAAAAAAGATCAGAATTCAAAAGTATATGCTTACTTTCTGGATACGATGTATGTTAATGATTTAGCGTAGCTGTAGGTTTGTTTATTTTAGGTACTTTAATTGCGTTCTACAAATGCCCTGACCAGGATTCGAACCCGGGACCTCCTGCTTCGTAGGCAGCGTCACTACCGACTAGACTTGGAGGCCGTTAAACCGTATATACACTCGGGAATACGTAATAAAGTCAGGAGATAAACTGAATTTAGTATACGCCACATAATCCGTTTTTAGTCGTTTTATTTCATTTAAATAAGTCAATTAAAATTTATTTATTATTTATTTGACTATCAGGTATCAGTCATTTCCATAAACAGCCTATACACATGCAGCCTGTCTTTGACCGTGGAGCTTTAAATGCGAGGACTGATTGTGCTCAATGTGCTCCTTAAACTGAGCTATTTTTAGTCTAAAACTATTTGAATATAATACTTCGTTTATATAAACTGAATTTAACGGCCTCCTAGCCTAGTCGGTCATGACCCTGCCTATGAAGCAGGAGGTCCCGGGTTCGAATTCTGGTCATCTGGCATTTATTTATGTGTTTATCACGGATAGTTGTTCCTGAGTTATAGATGTTTTCTTTGTATTTAAGTATTTGTCTATTATATCAATTGTCGCCTAGTACCCGCAGCACAAGCCTTATTGAGCTTTACTATGGGACTAAGTGGATTTGTGTAAGATTGTCCCATAATATTTTTTGTTTTTATTTTATAAATATTATTTCCTTGTACCACATCCAATGAAGCAATTGACATCGTCTGACACACTTCAAAAACTGATGATTTTGATGATAATTCATGCTCAAATAAGTGCAAATAAGTCTTGAATTGTATTTTTTTACAAATACAGTACAGTTATTTTCAAAAGTTGTAGTTCCATTTTATGAGCAAAATCGATCCTTACATTTAAAGCCCATGATCAGAGGCATACTGTATACTATTAACTTTATCTGTGTGTTATAAAAAAATGAGATGTAAACATGTGTATTTAACTTATATCAAAACATTTATCTCATTAAAAAGTAAACAAATTATATCGTAAGAAATTTTAATGGTTGTTCAAAAGTTTGCATAGCACCATCCCTATATAAAATTATCCGGTAAAATAAATTTATAATAATATGTTTTCGGCTTAACTTACGTATGATAAGTGACCCCGTCTTTTTTATTATGTTTTCCAGTTCTACCCTGACACCATTTTACGGCGCAAGAAGGCATGTTTACTAAAATTATTGAATTTTCACTCACTGAACCGCCATTTGTAAACTAAACGGCTTGGCGGCTCAGTTTGTAAGCCCCGCCCCCCGCGGCTCACTTTTTGTGGGGTCATTTAGCAGAGCTAGTTCATTGTCTATATATCATCAGTCGCCGGTGTAATGTCATCTTGATTTGTTTACATTTACATGTCAGCTCCGATGTTAATTTGTAAATGTTTCGTAGCGAAATAGTTTAATTTGCCGAGCGTTTTATTTCCAGCAGTTTATTACATACATGATTTACAATGTTTTGCTCTTGAGTTTGATAAGTTTTGGGCATTTCTTGACATTTATTATTTATTTTTCAACACTTTACTATTATTCAAGAAAACCGCGACAATGACACTGACAACAATGATAACCATCATTAAAATGATTGCCTGTGTAAGAAATTAGTTCCAATGAAATTCTGCAACATGCCGCATGATCATACTCGTATATTTCTGGTCAGGCTTTAAATCACTTTGTATGAAGAGAACTGACCACGATACTTATCTCTTTCCGAACAAACTCTAACATAACAACTGTAAATCACAAGAAGGTTTACAATTGTAGCAAACTGGCTAGTTAGCTCATTCATTAGGTGCTACATAGAGCTTTATGGGCGCTCCAAAACATATTAGAATAATGTTTTGACTTTGACATTCAGATTGAGAATGTAATTTAGCTACAAACATTCCAAAATTTTAGTTATAATTGAAATTTTAAAATTATCTGTGTATAAGTAACGAAATAATCATGAAGAAATCTGAAAAGGCCAAAGCTGACGAGTTTAGCAAACATTTCTTAGCAAAAAAGGTATGTAATAAAATAATCTAAGTAGGCACTTATGCTTGCACGAAAGCAGTGGATAAAATCGCATTTTAAGACACGGATCAATCGCTGATCTGTTTCTTATTATAAAAAACCAGGAGCATGTCGGGTCATGCTCCTGGAGGGTTTCGTCGTAGTTGCCGGCCTGTTACAAATACATCCATTCAAAAGTTCATTTATATTTTGGATATTTTGCGGCACTTACGTTATTTTACTATGCGGCACTTACATCCTTTTACTATGCCTCAACCAATTTTATTCAACCTCACTTCATTACTTTTTCAATTTATTTGGACTCACGGTTCAAAAGTTAAACGGGCGCCCTTTTTTAATTTACGAAAGTATTAGTTTTATTAAAAAATCTTTAAAAACACCCTTAGTCTTTCTTAAAGACCTATTACCCGTAAAGACCCGTATTGAACGACACCCCACACGATAAGTTGGAGCGGGAAAAACATCACCTCACTTCATGTGTACGAGATGTACCCTAAAAAGAATGTGTTTTCAGATTTTGTTTTACCAACTTGTCGGCGTGATTCAAACACACACTCATACCAAAATTTTTAAATAGGGTTTAGTTTGATACATGGCGCTGTTATATTTCTCCTTGGGTTTATAACTTTTATTGTGTTTCTTCTATTTGTAGAACACATTCATAATGTGCAGTAGGTACAGTCACCGGCAATAGTATCTTCCTACATAAAGGCCCCAAAAATATGGGACCCGCTCTTATTTGTAGGGCCATAACAGCGTGTCACATGTTTTTGCGGCCTTCGTATAGGAAGATACTGTTGCCGGTGACTGTACGCCTATTTGCATATAATTTAACAGAATCTTAGGAAACGTTATTTGTTACAAATCTCGGTGAAAAGTTATGTGAAGGCATTGTTTATAATAGAACTTCGTTGGATATAAGTTGCTAAATTTATTGGCCTGGCTTGTAATGATCGAGTACTACGCCGTCGTAGCACGTCGTAGCGCGTAGCAGCGTTTTGCCGCCATTCAGTTTATGAGTTTTATGATGACTTGCGTGAGGTGTAGAAAAGGAAAGAAGAAGCAATTGGTCATGTAAGATATGTGTAAGATCCATTTTCCAAAGGAAATACACATTATAATTAACGCCATAATTTAGGAACGTGCCTTTTCCAGCATTAGCGCTGAATGTAGAAACTTGCAATAGTAGAGAATCAAAACCATGTGCACACTCTTTTACTCAATCGGACCGTTAGGCCCACAAACCCCACAATACCTAAAATCGGTATTAGACATTGCAATTTGTAGGGCCCAATCTGTCAGGTTGGGAGGTGTAATAAGAGTTAGGGCCCTTAGGGAACTAAAGGAAGAGTAGAGAGACAACACAGGCAGGGTACACAACAGATTGGGTCCTACAAGTTGCAATGTCTAATACGTATTAGACAATACGTATCTACGTATAATAAACCGGTACCGGTTTAATTTCTCAACAAACCTAGCGTACTTTCCCATACACACACAAGCATACACACACACACTATAATATTTTGATTCCAGAGACTTTGCGAACCTAAAAAAGAGCCAGTATGGGTTTATTTGGAAAAAGAAATGCAAGCAAATTTAGACAAGAAACCTTATAATAAAAAAGTGGGCGAATGGCTCAAGTTTCAGAAAGATTTGAAACGCTACTATCATCAAGAAAGTAAATTTCTTACTTTAATATTATTAATTTGTAATTTTGTAATACAAGAATATCTTAATTGGATTATAATTTGTACGGATTTCAATTTCCTTAAAATCAGAAATGTAGAAACCAACATCATTCGTAGTTTGCCATCTTCTGTTTGTTATAATGTTAAAATATAGGCCCTGCCCTTCATAAATGAGACAAAAAGCTTCGGCATTTTTTATGTGCTTTGGGATTCCTTTTTTGCAACTATACTTAAAGCTTTGCTATTTTTTATTAGCTTTTATTCTAGGCCTTATCGTGGGCCTAACCTTTCTTATTTGTAGCGTGACGGTGTAGACTGTTGAAGATTGAAGACAGCAGGCAATATGAGATACGCATTGTGTTATTAATGCGTTGTAATAAGTGATAGGCGGCTTTCACACTGCCACGGTTTCCACATGAGGCGCCGGTGCGCGAACGAGATAGCGCTCTGCATGTGTATAGCGCTGTCACGCTTGCACACCGTCGCCGCATCCGGTTGCGGCGCCAGTGTGATAATTGATAATCGTCTCTAGATTATAATGTACCGTTTGGCGGCTGACGCTAAAAGCCCTGTTACACTTTACTTTTTTTAGTGTCCTAACTAGCATCTTAATTAGGATCCTAACTTTTTTCAATAGTAAATTTACTTGCTAAGTGCGATTAGACTTCACTAAATTTAGAAACTAAATAATTTAGGAAGCTAACTAGGACAAGTGTAACAGGCCTTTTACATACGCTTTTAACGCTCGAATACTTACAACATTGGATCTGTAGGTACAGTCGCCATCAGATATATCGGAGCGGCCAAGGTGGTCACAAATATCTGAACAACGCCTCTATTGTCAAGGTAGGTTCAGATATTTTTGACGACCTACCTTGGCCGCTCCGATATATTTGATGGCAAATGTACAACGTAAGCGCCCGCCAAATGATAAATTTATTTATTTATTTAAAGTGTCATTTGTCCCCATTTACAGGTAAAAAGCAAGAGCGAATACTGAAGAGGGAAATTGGACCACCGTGGTATATGGAAATGTCAGGGGTGCAAAAAGTGGTTCTCAAAGATTTAACAAAAAACATCCACTACGACTTGATCGACGAGATGCCAACACGTACTCGCAAAGCCCTATCGGAACTAGGCCTAAACAGGAACATACCCAAGCATACTCTGTTGAAAATTATGAAGCAAGCTGAGGGCGATGCGGCTGTGTTTATGTGGAAGTTATACACTGCTATCTATAATCAAACACCCAGTGAACCTCGAGGAGGTATCGAATGAAAGCTTTTAAATGTGTCATATTCTAAAAACTATAAGACTAAAAACCGTCACGAGCATGTCAGGCAGGCCATTCCAGGTTCCGTTCCATAGTTGTCGGTCCGTTACAAACTTACAAATGTCACATTACACACACTTTGACGGGGGGGTTTCATACGATGTTTTGCGGCACTTACGTCCTTTAACTAAGCTAGAAATGATAACTTCTTGCGAAAACTCAAAAACGGCTTGACCTATTTTTTCCAATAGGTATAGTTTTCATTGAAAGTTTTTTGTAGGTATATAACGAGTATCATATCATGAGACGGTAATAGTAGACAAGCATACGACCCACCTGGTGGTAAGCAACTATGGTTTGGACGCCTGCAACTACGAAGGTATCACATGCGCGTTGCCGGCTCTTTGTAACAAATTTAGTCTGTTTTTGACGATTAGGTGCGTTTCATATTGTAGCAAATTTAGTCTTCTTTAAAAACTTGTTGAGAAGGTACTACCACAGATTATATAATAGTTTTTACGAAGTACTACCAAAACCAAGCCTTTAGGGTTATAATCGCCAAAGTCTAAAAAAAATCGGATAAAAACTTCAATGTGCCGACTGGATCTAGTAGATATCATTATCATGTAAATTACGGCAGTACTTACACCACATTTCACCTCAATAAAAATAAATAAATGTTTATTCACTAAACGGCTCACAAGTTTTTTTTTTTACATCAGTTCTTCTGCCAAATAAGACACCGGCAGGCAAATGGTTGAAGTTTTATTCACAACATTTGAAACACAATACAAGGTCAAATCAAGCTATATAGGGTGGGGCCTGTAACTAAAGCAAAAAATTAAAACGTAGATTCTAGTCCTCAAACTAGACAACTTTTGTGTAGCAACTTTTTAAAATCATAAAGTTTTTAGATTGTTATTTTTTCAAACAAAGTAAATAGTATTTTCAATGTACTTAAAACTCCGTCTAATTGACATCGCCTGTCAGTCTAGTCACTCTACAGACATAATCAATTTCATAGTACATTGCGTGTTCGAATTAACTTTAAAATGTAATAAAATTCAAACCGCAAGTTTTTTTTCAAAGTCGTCAAACAAACGTTGCGTAGTTTGAGGAGAAGAATGTACATTTTAATTTTTTGCTTTAGTTACAGGCCCCACCGTGTATATAGATAAATTAACGAGAGCATGGAATTGCATATGTAGTAGTATTGTATGTTTACAGGCATTCTATATTTGAATTTTCTATTTTCTCGTACTATCAGCATAAAAAGAGGTTTGTTATATATTGAAGAAGTAAATACCAAAATAATGTCAGTGTCAAATTGTGAATATTATTTACGTTGTGCATATATTTTTACGTCTGATTTTATTGTATTCTGACAGTTATCAGAATAATTTTGTGTCAGCCCGTACGACTAAGTGTAAGTTACATAATTTTCAAAAAATATGGCAGTGAGTAATTTTGGTCCGATTGTGTAAATTACTTAAATTTGCTTACTTTGACATAAGTTGTCAAAGTAAGCAAATTATTTTTAACTGTTATAAATATTTTGAACTTGAACTGAAGAAAAATTTAAATTGCCCTTACACCGCTGCCCAGTTAGTTGAAAAAGCTACAAGTGTTTGTCTCTCTACTGTTTATAACATTGTGTCTGAGAGCAATAGTGAGAAATTTGCAACAACAAAGAAATTCACCTCCCCGAGAAATAAAAAGTTACGTACTTGTCCGTCATCAGCAGTAGACGATTTTGATCAGGAAGTCATCCGGAGAACTATATACAATTTTCATCTCTCCCATAAGCAATTTCCAACCTTAAAGGCACTCCACTCTGTGTTAAAATCCGATATAGATTACAAATATGGCATTTCCACCTTACGAAAACAAATACAAAAATTAGAATTTAAATGGAAAAAGACCGAGGACAACCGAAAAATATTAATGGAAAGACACAACATATGACTGCTAAGAATAAATTACCTTACCAAAATTGCGGAATATCGGTCTGAAGATAGACCACTAGTTTATACTGATGAAACCTACATCCACACTTCACATGTGTCCGGAGAGGCTTGGACCGATGGAACAGAATTTGGTGTAAAAAACAAATCAGTACAGGCCAGCGGTTAATAATAGTGCACGCAGGAGAAAAAGATGGTTTTATTCCCAACGCTTTGTTAATGTTTAAGGCATACCAAAAAACGGGAGATTACCATGACCAGATAAACTTTGTCAACTACGAAAAATGGTTAAAAGAAAAATTAATACCGAACCTTAAACCGAATAGCGTACTTATCGTAGATAATGCGTCCTATCACAACAAACTTTTGAATCGTGCTCCAACGTCAAATTCTCATAAACAAGAAATGATGGATTGGTTGACAGAACACAACATTTCGTATAGCCCGTTGATGTACAAAACCAGTTTGTATGATTTAATTAAACAAAATAAAGAGCGGTTTCGTGAGTACCACATAGATGCAATTTTAAAAGAACATGGCCACTCCGTTTTACGATTGCCACCGTATCACCCGACATTCAATCCGATCGAAAATATTTGGTCCATGGTAAAAGGATATGTAGCGAAAAGAAACGTTTCATTAAACATGCTAGGCATTATGAGTTTAGCAACTGAACGAATGAATACTATTACTGCTAAGGACTGGGAAAATATTTGTCGTCATGTCGAAAGTGAAGAAATTAAATATCGATGTCATGAAGGGGAAATGGATCGAATTTCAAAGAATCTTACTATCAATACTTGTGACAGCTCAGATGAAGAACATGATAGCGACTAAAAGCAAAAAAACAGAGGACTACTACTTATTCCATTTCTTAAGGGTATGTAATTTTATTAAATTAAGAGAAAATTATTCTCCTTTTGTTGCAAACGGTACAACCACTACAAATGCAATTCCTTGATCTCGATAATTCATCTATACGAATGCGGTTTGACAAGTCAGTGACTTTGAGTACTTAAAAAAACTTTTTCAAATAAGTACAAACTTTTATTAAATTCTTAACTCTTTGGTGACTGGCTGGTATATTTTTTTTATTTTGGTGGGAAAAATAGAAAAAAAATGAATCATATGTCTGATGAGGTTGAAAAATGGAGAAAAGTGAATTTCGTGTGCTAATTAAGCATTACTTTTTACGAGGAAAAACTATCAAAGAGATTGAGGTCCGGCTTAAGAAATATTATGGAGAATCTGCTCCTTCTCATGGAATGGTTCAAAAATGGTTTACAGAATTTCGTTGTGGACGTAGCACCACCAATGACGCGGAACGCTCTGGAAAGCCGATTGAAGTGACCACTCAAGATATCGTAAGCAAAGTTCACGGTATCGTTTTGGATGACCGTCGAGTGAAGATACGTGAGATAGTTGAGACTGTACACATTTCATCTGAACGAGATTTTCATATCTTGCATAATATTTTAAGTATGAAAAAGCTTTCTGCAAGATGGGTGCCGCGTTTGTTGAAGGTGAAACCACACTTCGTCTATGCGGACAAATATTCGTGTTGCGTCCGCATAGTCGAAGTGTGGTGCCAGCATCACAGCCGATCAAAAACGACATCGCGTAAGAAATTCCGAGGAATATTTAGCCAAATTTAAGCGTAATCCTAATGAATTTTTGCGTCCATTCGTGACGGTGTATGAAACATGGATCCACCATTATACACCAGAGATGAAAAATCAGTCAAAACAATGGACTTCTACTAGCGAACGGGCCCCGAAGAAAGCAAAAAACCAGCATTCAGCAGGAAAGGTAATGACCACTGTCTTTTGGGATAGTCTAGGGGTTATTTACATCGATTACCTATAGAGAAAGGTAAAACAATAAAGGCCTTTATTGGAAAATTATGCTGCTTTATTGGAAAATTTTAATGAAGAAGTTTTGAAAAAACGGCCATATCTGGCAAAGAAGAAAATACATTTTCATCACGATAATGCCCCTGCACACTCGTCGACAGTCGCAACGGCCAAATTGGTAGAATTACGCACAAAACACTGCCCCACCCACCATTTTCTCCAGATTTGGCACCGTGTGATTTTTTAAAATTCCCAAACATGAAGAAATGGTTCGATGGGAAAAACATTTCATCAAATGAGGAAGTCATAGCTGAAACTGAAGCATATTTTTCAGGGTAGGACAAAAAATATTTTTTGGAGGGGTTGCAAAAGCTGGAACGTCGCTAGTTGAAATGCATCGAGTTGGGAGGAGATTATGTAGAAAAATAAAAATAAAAAATGTTGGAAAGGTTTTTTTTCTTTGTACTGAAATGAAAGCCACTGACTTGTTAAACCGCCCTCGTAGAATAAAAGTGTGTCAAACTAATGAATTCGTGCAATTATTAAATCCCTTTATCGTGTCGTTTTCCTTTTATTTTATAGTATTGTATTTACATGTTATTAAAAGGACTGCTAAAAAAATTGCAGTATTTTACAGAATATGATATGGACGCAGTAATTCTGATGTCAGCGTTGACCTGTATTGACATGGACGAGTGTGTTAAAACCTTAAAAGAATTAACGAAGCCAGCGAAGGAAAAAGATGCGCCTGTGAAAACTAAGAGTAAGTGAATTACTTATTTATTTTTGAATTAGCAAAACCTAGGTTTCTTCAATCGATTTTTTGACCAGGTGGCAGCACCGAGGGGAGGAGAGAGAATGTCTGTCATAATTCACCTTTAAAAAAAAAGATTTAATGACTTTTACTCCTCGCCAGTTTTAGCGAGGTGAATTCTGCCAATGTCAAGGTGTACTTTTGATTTTATTGAATTTTAATCAAATTTCAGCAACGTTGTTCGGTTGAGGCCTTGCCGATTGTAAGGTATAGCCTCCTTACAAACACGTGGGTGGCCGAGACCCCGGATAAAGATCAAGTAAAGGGTGGTTACGCGCGTTTTTAGACGCACCCCTCATTGACTATTCCTACTAGTGAGGCAATGTGTGAACGGCTATACTTTCTGCCCATACAACTATTTGTAGGTAGGATAGGTGCGTTCGTTCTCGTCGAATTATCGAAGTCAGTTTAATGATTTAGAATAGTTATTTTCACCTCAGCAGCTCGAACAAGCCTACTTCCCTGCGAATACACATTGACGAAAGTCGTACAAATTCGAAATACATATTTTTAACCTTTAATATGTTCTCACTACTGAGGTGAAAAGATGTATGTGTCACACGAGAGCAAAGATATTTTACATCTCGTGTTTTTGAGTCTCTCGCTACGCTCAAGATTCTAACTTAGAATCACTCGCTTCGCTCGTGATTCAATTATAGAATCTTTCGCTTACTCGGGACTCAAAATCCACACTCGTAAGAAAAACCAACTTTCCTCTCTTGTTGCACAATAGTGCAACAAGAGCGAAGCGAGTGATTCTAAGTTATAATCTTGAGCGTAGCGAGAGACTCAAAAACACGAGATGTAAAATAACTTTGCTCTCGTGTGACACATACAACTTTTCACCGCAGTAGTGATAACATGCATGGTAGAGAATGCCTCATAGCATTAAGTCCGTCTTTTGTACTTTAAGTTCTTCTTTTGTGCAATAAAGGTTAAATAAATAAATAAATAAACATATTAAAGGTAAAAAATATGTAGTTAGAATTTGTAATAGACCCCGAAGTATGAAGTGGCAGTTCATGGCCTTCACTAAATTAAAAAGCTACTTTGTCTCACTCCCTTGAGTGACGAAAGTCGCACATTCGTCACTGTTTTTTCGCAGGGAAAAATATATTGCAATGCATTTAATCAACCACTTGGTCATATGATTTCAGAAGTACAAAAAGCCACTAAAAATACGGGTGGTTATGGAATGTATTTAGACCAAGTTGCTTCAATATCTGTGACGTGTAGACACCCGTCTCCCCAGCGACAGAACGTCAAGAAGCCGGAACCCCGTATGGAGAATAAAATCACGCTCAGGAGTGAAGATGTAAGATTATTATTTTATTATTATTATTATAGCCTCATTTATTCCTTCATTAACTAGAAAAGATAACAATTGATAAATAATTCGATATGCAAAATAATTTCAATTGGAAATTTCACATTTCATTTCAATAGTAAAGTTAAATTTGAATTTAATCTTACTGTAATCTATCAATAAACTAAGTATAAATAATTGAAATATCATTAAGCACTTAAAATTTTAATATATCCATTCTCCTTTTTTTTAGTATATTTCATGCCGTTTATTAAATTATTTATGTAGGGTTAATATTAAGGACCTCTCTTCGAGTAAAGGCCTCCTCCATGTTATTCCATAAATCTCTATCGTTGGCTTTAGTCAACCAGCCTTTACCAGCTGCTCTATTTATCTCATCTATCCATCTTTGCCTTGGCCTTGCTCTTTTACGTTCATTTTGTGGTCCTGACCAAGTAGCCAGGTATATGCCCATTTCTGTAAGATTATTATAATATTTTTCACTTCTCATGCTCAAAAAGTGTCATATTATGCTTACCAAGGCGGACTAAAGTAGTACATTAAGCCTCTAGGGCTAATATGTATACATATTTATGATTTACAAGACATTTTAAATTGACCAATCAGAACACATATCGAAGTTAATTGGAACGTGTAATACTTTTTTGGTGCGTATACCTACTGTGGACCTAAATAATTTAAGTCCTTTAAAAAACATTGTATTTAATATCAACCAATCAGAATACAGCAATGTTAAAATCGACCAATCAGGAAACGCAATTTATTTCTCAAAACATTAGGTGTTTTTTAGTTCCTACTTCACAATCATTAAAAAAGATTTAATTTTTTTGGAAGCGCTTTAAAGCGTGTTTAAACTTTAGCTAATTAGAGCTAATTATACCGTCGTCTGTAGCATTTATTCGCGGTATTTATATTTTGTATCTATTACAAAGAAGCTAAAAAAATTCAGGTTCATTCAAGTTGAACCATAATTTCACCTTAGTTTATAAACCATTTACCATCTTTTAGCACGTTAACTCAATATTCTACTCTACAATCAGTAAAATCGACTATTTTTCTAATAAACTAAACCAATTTCTCTATTTATTCATCATTATTTCTTATTTCCCGGAAACTACTCAATATGTATACTTTCGTTTACTAAATACACTATAAAATTTAGCTATCGAAATCGAAATTTAAGTCCAAAAAATTAGCCAGCCTTAAAGAATTTGGGATATACTCGTACGGGCCACTTCAGAGTGTTCATTTTACACCATAAACGATTATTGGCGATGTTAATGAGGTTTCACGCTTCATACATTTAATTAATTAAGGGTTATTTAGGGGGAGGTACACTTATTTACCTGAAGCATGTATATCAGTTTTTTTATTCTAAGTCTGTTGTTTAGTTTTGTTAACCTAAGTGGCAATGTAATAATAATAAGTAATTATTTATTTTTATTTATTTTATTGGTATTCAGGACAACAACAACCACATATATAATTATGATATTTATGATATAATAGTAGTTACTTAGAAAAAATACCAATAACAGTCATCCGTTATTTTACAATATCTATTTTACACATCAGAAAATTTAAAAAATAGTGAAATTAATATTATTATTTTCACAAATGCCCGATACAATAAACGTACATATCGGAGGTAAATCAAATGAACTTACGTGATTTTTTTTACATGACAAAGACGCTGCATGCAAAAAAAAAACACTAATAGAATTTCTTAAAAATGTAAGTTAGCACTTCAAACCCTACGAAGATATTGAAATAATTTTATTTGTCAAAATACTTTTGATGGCTACTATATACAACGTGTTACTTGAGCCACTAAAAACCCCAGACACCCCAAATGATTTTTATTATTGCTAATTAATCTAGAGTATTTATTTTTCAATTAGTTAATTACTTCGAAAGATATTCGTATGTTTAGTTTTCCTTGCAATTCTATTCCATTGTTAACTCTACATTTGTTGCGTTGTTGTCACATCTCTACATGTGTCATGTCATGTCAACCTACTTTGCCAATTTGTATGACATGACTTACAGTGGAAAAACAAATTTGCCAAAGCTGCTGCTCCTAACCTAACCTCTCGATAGAATGGTAAACTGTAGTATTCGAAACTTTTAGACTCGACACGTAAAAAATTGTAAAATTAAAGAAAAAGTATACCCATGTTAAGATATACTGCAATCGATTCCTCTCGATTCTGAACAAACAGTTTTCAGGTTATTAGTCTTGGGTGTAACAACGTTGTATTATCTTATTATTAACTGATTATTATACTGACTAGTATGGAGTAATATAAAATTAATCTGCCTTTTTTTCTCTACAGAGCTATGAGCGATTGAGAATGGATAATTCTTTCGTAAGTACATATTGTACCTACACAATTCATGCATCTTATAATTTCTTAATAAATTTCCAAGTCTATCAGAAACGTGAATTTAATATCTATTTCACACGCACTATTAAAGATTTTTTTCTATTAAAGATAATTTTATTTTATATGTATACATATCGTTTCATTCTTTTACCCATTACGTGTACGTACGTTACGTAAGTAGGTTCACGTGTTAGAAAACTGTACTTACTTTAGTTAGCAAAAAATTACACGTCATATTGGACAGGGTGGGGGGAGGGGTCCTGAAAATATCACCAAAGATCACCATGGGGGAGGGGGGGTCTAAAACAAGCCAAAAACGTATGACGCGATTAATGGACGCCCCCTTATACGTTTAATAGGGTCAGTGTGAGATCAAAAGAATTTGAAATTTAAATCTTTGATTCCTTTCGTCCTTCTAAAATTAAAAAAAAAAGTTACCTTAACACCTTCTCCCTAACAGCTTAATAGAAGATTGCAAAGGTGCGTAAAGGCGAAACAGGTGGAAAGAGTTTGCACATACAAATTCTGGGAGCCTCCGGCTTACCTCCGTAAGTAATAATTTATATAAACATTATGTAGGTAAGCGAAAACCCAACTGGTAACTAACTGTACCTAACTAAGAAAAATATATTTGAAAGACATGATCCAACTAAAATACAACTCCAATGTATTAACTACACAAATACACAATACAGCCAACGTCTAAACGTCTGAATCAGAAATATCAGAATTTGCTTTAAAATTTTCGATGCAACTCCAATAAAACTTCAATATTGTTTGATTATTTGTTGTGTGGTAAAGTTATGTCGGAGTCAGATTGTGATTTTAATATATTGTTTATATATTTTAAAATTAGCACTCTCCGTAATTCTGATGTGCAAAGAAATTTATTTTTCGAACCTTTCATTTTATGAAATTTTGTCCGTTACGTTTACGTTTTATGAACGTTATGAACTTGTAATAAGGAGAAAGGTGCAAAGGGGTAAACATATATTTAATGGTGACTGTAGGCACATCGTAAATAAACAAAACGGCTAAGCTAAAAAGATATTTATTCTTCAATTTAGGCACATTACAATGCATGCCCTTATGAACGTCAGAGAGAGAAAAAAGACTACTACTACCGGTTCTAACCCTACCCCTGTGACTCGAGAAGTGTTATCGGCGGCAAGAAACTCTGTGGAACTTATTTTTTCAGAATACTAATACATTTGATTATATAAATACATACCTAACGGGAATGCCTTTTTAACCTATAAAAAAGAAAAAACCCACAAGTCCGATTTTATTTTGTGACCTGTTAGCATACGTTAAGTGCTAATAATGAAAAACAATGTCTAACAATTGTTAGCATTGCGCTAGGTATAATACATGTATTTGTTTGCTACACAAAGAAAAAAATATGCAAGTTTTATTTTTCTCCACCAGGCTATCGCTTTTTATTATTGCAACATAACCTCACATTTTATAACAGTTTTGTCAAGAGCATATATCGTTGTAGCCATTTGCCATTCGTTTACAATTCAAGGTCATTTATATTTTTACGTTTGTAATTTTCGATTATTCTCACATAATCAATTGGCCAAACTATTATAAAATGACAGATGATGTTGAAATAGTTGAATGCTTAGTATGGTAAAGAAATAGATATTTGTACAACAAGAGAAGAAAGTTCATATTTACTTCGAGTGCTAGTTTTGAGCCCTGAGCAAGCGAAAGATTCTATAATAGAATCACGAGCGTAGCGAGTGATTCTAATTTAGAATCTTGAGCGTAGAGAGGGACTCAAAAGCACAAGATGTAAATAACTTTATTCTCATGTTGAACATACTATTTTTCACCTCAGCAGTGAGAAGACATGGGTGATGCTTTATCCTTCTTTGTCACTTTTTTCACTTGTATTTATTATAATATTCTTACATTTGAGTTCAAAAACCTCAACTATAAGTTAATAACACAAAAAAGAATCAAAATAAATTAAACATTTTTTAAATATCTATACCGCCATTTTGACTTTTGTCAACTTTTTTTTATCTGCGTTCCGTAACTACTGTTTGATCACAATACGAAAGATTGTTGTAAGTAATAATATTTTTCACATGATAATCTTGTAATTTTTCCGTTTATACTTATTTGATCTTAAAATAAAGAACGTAAATTATTTTAGGTGTTGTATGGTTAAACATTTCAAAATTAAAATTTGTTTAAATTATATTTACAAATTAGTACTTCTGCGCATTTCGGAACGTTTCGTTCTGACTCTGTTTCAGGGGTCGAATCGAAAGTTCAGAATACAAATTAAAATTAAATAAAATTTGATTGAATGACGTTTAAAATATTTCTGTCTCTCTCTATTTACTAATGACGTGAAAAAGACAACACGAATAGCTTCCGAGTATTTCGAATTTGTATTAGACCTCGCGCGCAGATTGACATTGTAATTCCAAGGTCAACAAGGTCATTTCATTTTGTCTCACGCTCGCAGCAAAATTTAATTTTGCTCACTGTTTTTAGGTATCAAAGAACCCTCGTTCCTGCTGCTGAGGTGAAATAGATATTTGTACAACAAGAGAAGAAAGTTCATATTTACTTCGAGTGCTAATTTTGAGTCCTGAGCAAGCGAAAGATTCTATAACAGAATCACGAGCGTAGCGAGTGATTCTAATTTAGAATCTTGAGTGTACAGAGGGACTCAAAAGCACAAGATGTAAATAACTTTATTCTCATGTTGAACACACTATTTTTCACCTCAGCAGCAAGAAGACATGGAAAAATACAACCTGGGTGATGCTTAATCCTTCTTTGTCACTTTATTCACTCGTATTTATTATAATATTCTTACAATTGAGTTCAAAAACCTCAATAATAATTTAATAACACAAAAAATAATTAAAATAAATAAAATATTTTTAAAATATCTATACCGCCATTTTGACTTTTGTCAACTTTTTTTTATCTGCGTTCGGTAACTACTGTTTGATCACAAATATCACAATACGAGAGATTGTTGTAAGTAATAATATTTTTCACATGATAATCTTGTATTTTTTTCGTTTATACTTATTTGATTTTGAAATAAAGAACGTAAATTATTTCAAGTGGAGTATGGTTAAACATTTAAAAATTAAAATTTGTATAAATGATATTTACAAATTAGTACTTGTGCGCGTTTCAGAACGTTACGTTCCGACTCTGTTTCAGGGGTCTGCTATCGGAAGTTCGGAATACGAATTAAAATTAAATAAAATTAGATTGAATGACATTTAAAATATTTCTGTCTCTCTCTATGTACTAACGAGGTGAAAAAGAGAACGCGAATAGACGAGAACGCGAATCCCGAGTATTTCGAATTTGTATTAGACCTCGCGCGCGAAATTGGCATTGTAATATTTGTAATTCCAAGGTCACTTCAAGGTCATTTTGTCTCACGCTCGCAGCAAAATTGAGTTTTGCTCACTCTTTTTAGGTATCAAAGAACCCTCCTTCCTGCTGCTGAGGTGAAAAATATATTTTGTATACTTAATCTTTTCTTGGTCGTCAAAAACTGTTAGAAAATATTTTTTCCCTGTAAGTATTCAGATTATATTCTCTAACTAAAAAATAACATCGCACTTGTGAATTATCGAAGCTCAAAACTGTTCGCGTACGCGTAAATAATGCGTAGTTCTTCAAGAAGATATATCAAAACAGCTAACAACACAGCTTTATATTATAACATTACAGCTAAATAACATTATTATTACTTACCTATTCCAGTCAGCAGAGACCCGGCTATGGCGGAATATTATAAAAGACTAAGGATTATTCAGAAACCGGCGAAAGCGTATCATTTGACTGAATACGACAACATAGAATATAACGTCGGACCTGTTGTATTGGTAGCAGGAAGACTGCGTTACCTTTTAAACAGTACGTACGCAATTTAATTGTTAACTAGATAGTAAATGTGGTTACATCATGAATAGCGACAATTACGCGACAATACTGGTTAGATTTGCTTCGTTTATTACATTAGAATAGGCGATTATTGATTTGAAGAGGTACTAGAGATCTTAAATAACTGCCTACGTATACTCTGTGACCTAATTTAAGTCCAAATATAAAACCTCGTTCATTTATTGGCTATAGGTATTTATGTGTTTTGAAAGAAACAGCACCTAATTGGTATATTTAATGCTTCTGATGTAAAACAGCAATTTTATTTACCTTTATTTAGAGAAATACAAGCGAAAACACTTGTAATGTTACAGTGGGTACCCGTACCCGCATACAAATAATAAAAACGCATTTTTTTTTTATAAATACGCCAGATTTTTAGTTAAAATTTGGTATTTTTAGTAGGTTAATGTTAGGTTAGCCTACTACCTACATGTATTATTTTTGTGCCTAATATAAAAAAATACAATGTACTATTTCGATTTCTTCAGATATTTCCATACTGCCGACCGGGTACATACCTATCCATGGTGGAATAGTCCCAAGCAATACTGGAGAATATTTGACCGTCATAGCCGGATTTTGGAAATACCCAATAGAGAAAGAAGAAAAATGTGACGAACCATGTGAATGCATAAAATGGTAAAAAAATTACACCGTACACACAGTAACCACACCTATTTTTTTTAAAGTTAGGTACCTACTGCTTTCCATTTCCGATTTTGGTTGAGTTATACAAATATGCTACGTGAAAGTTTAATATTCATTCATTCATTTATTGCGTCATAATCATGTGTTACATAAGGTCTTACAAAAAAGCTTACTGCTAACGTTCACATGAACCCTGTTAGGGTATAGCAACTTACTAAACTAGTACACTCTCAAGTTGGTAATACACTGGGGAATATTTAGAAAGTGTCTCATATTGTCAATAAACACAACTGATTTTGAACCTTATTATAATGTGTCTAAGTAATTGTATGTGGTCGCTAAATCGCCTTTGCCTTGATAAGGGTTATTCATGACGCGATCACCTATATTTTGTTTTTTTTTTTTTGTAACTAAGCCTTTATTTAGGTTACGGTCGTGAGATTTTTGACTTTCGCCTGAATTTTACATATAGTGTGGGAAATCTACCGGGTCGTTGTATGGAGACCTCGCATTAATTCCTCAGTCGATAATTCTTTTGCTGGGATGTAGTATAGGTCATAACATAACAAACACAAAAAACTATTTTTCCAAAAAAAAACTTATGCCAGTTTTGGTATTTTTATCAAAATGTACAAAAACCTTACTAGTTTGTACTGGAATTTTCCTCAGGGTATGTTTTTTTCACTAAACAAATTATTTTGACCCCTGACAGATACTGTCAAAAGTTCAAAAAAATATTCCAAATAAAACTGTCACTTTTATTCAAAAATAATTGGTTACACTCGTCATTTTGTTTGGAAAATTTCTCAGTCAAGTTTGTAACAGTGGGTGTTATGATAATCTTATTTTAGCATAATATTCACGAATTTCCAAAAAAAAACCTCAAAGAAAAAAAATTATTACAGTATATTTAATATACTTCATGGAAAATTGCTCAGCCCAGTTTTGTTTTTTATTCATATTAAGTAGTCAATTAAACAGCCAAAACTAAAATTTCCAAAAAATAATCCACATACAATACGTCAAATCTTGAAATTTTAAATTTGTCTAGCCTTTTAAAGCGAGTGAACATGCAATAATATGTCGTAGTGCGTCAGCTATTGAGTCCAGTTTAGCATGTGCAACTACGACTCAGCTATGCTTGCGTCATAATGAAAAAAGTGGAGTAAGTTACTTCAATTATAGAATTTTCTATTTTGATATTCGTATTTAACTCGTATCATTATAATTTTAATAAATATTGTGATGGCGTATTATTAAGTAACCATTTTAGTATTTAATCGAAGCACCAGAGTATCATTACCTTCTAAATAGAACACCATCACCACTGCTCGCCGACAGATCACGCTTGTAGTGTCATAATCATAATGCACACAATCCGCATCACCGCGCAGCCGCACGCACCGATACAACTACGCTTCGACACTAGTCAAGCCGCCTACCAACAGATGGCGCAGTGATTAAGTTGGATGCCACTAACGTTTGTTCAACGCAGAAACATGACCCTCGCGGCGCCTTGCCGAGGAATATTTGAGAATCGCGATAGGGTCTAAAGGCACGCATGCTATATGCCTCAACCAAGTTTCAGCATTTTAGTGTTGTGACACTAACCCACTAGGCCAGTAATATATCCTTACGACAAATTACTGGCCTAGTACTCATCTACCTAGCTGGGTAATACTCGACAAGTAAGCAATAGAGAGACGACAGACTACATGCATGTGTTTGCTTTGCATTACTACCTACTTGTAATGAGATTGATATGTTGTTGTTTGATGTAACTACATAGTAATAGATTCTAAAACTAGTATTCCAAAACTTGTATAGAGCGCTCCGCCAACAAACTGTTCCACAGTTTGGCGAAATTATGCATTTATATTATGTATGTTTTTCTTGGTAAAAAAAAATGAAAATCTCTAAAACAATAAATTTAATCAGCTACACGCGACTCTTTGTCTTCGCCCCCCACCACCTCGCTCTACAACTATAGATTTCTTCATAATGGATATATCAAGGTATAGTCTGGCCAGCCAACGAACGCAGTAGCAATGTACATCAAACAAAAATATAGCAACACTAGGGTGAATCGAACAGCAGCATTGCTCCATAGAAAACCAGCAATGTATGTCGAACCAACATTTTTTTTCCAAGTTGGCTGCATTGGCACGGTCGCTTTGCTTTCGTATCGTACGTCAGTGTAGTCAGTCGTCATTTTGTAAATTGTAACTACATTATTAGATAAAATAATTGAAAACTCTGATATATGTACCTATAATTATGACTTTTCAATAAATAAGAAGGTGCGAAGAAATAAAAATAACCAAAATATAAAAAAGGACAGAAGATTAGAGGTGGAGATCATGCGGTCAAAATACAATAGTTGAATGTTGAAATCCAGGAAGGAAACGAACATTGAATGCTAAAATAATAAGCCCGACGAGGAAATCAAGTATATCTACCAGAAAATACAAGTTTTCAGTTTAGAATGGAATCGGATTAGCTGCATAATCTGTACGAATAAAATTGTAATGCATATTATTCAGTAATACTCCTTTCATTATGATTTCCTTTCGTCATTCGTTTATAAGACTATTTTAGGTATAATTATTGTGTGCAGTGTATGGTAGTTAATAAACGCACGTAAGGTTTTGGTATTTGTTTATTTTATACATAGCTTATGCGACATATGTATGAAGGGAAACATTAAAATAATTTGATAAAAATCTAGGTAGCGGGGTGCTAGTTAAATCTGATGTATACCGCTTTATCACTTTGTGACAACTATTGAGCACCACCCTATGCAACAAACGTTTTTGGACTTCACTTGGCACCAGTTTTCGCTTTGATTTGTTCGATTTATATACACTGAAAGAAAGAACTTCAAATGATAATTCTATACAAAACTACATAACCTCAAAGTCATATTTATCACGCAAATTTTATTATACCTGCACCAGGTAGGTACCTACATTTATATCTTAGCTAAGCTTTGTTAGTACATTTTATTGAACGGAGTTGGCAGATATTACATTGATAAATAATAAAGTACGCAACCTGAAACTGAAAAACGTAAGTAAACAAAACTAACTTCTTAAATTAAAAATGTTACATGCCACAGATAAAGCACAAATTATGCACAATTTTCGAATTATTCAAAGACAGGTGTTGCCACCAAGCGATTTTTCAAATTTGCCGCGCTCTTCTACTGACAGAAATGGTTTGCCAGACTATATATGCAAAACAGCGCATTTGCCAGATGACTTATGTAGACTCTTGATTTCCCCGAATTTAAACATATTTATTTAACATAAGTTGTATTTATAAATGACTCTTAAATAAGATGTACTTTAATGTCATGAACATTTAGTAAATGTAATTATATAATATTAAGGTATTGTCTGTTCTATTGTCTATTTCACCTGTGACAACTGTATGTTTTTCTCTGTGTGTAATATTTAATTGTTTTTTTTTTTTGTTATAAGTAAACTGAAATAGATGTCATATGCTTCAGAAAAAATTACCAAGTCCTCCGGTATCCGAGGCCAGCAGGCAGCACTATCTCTCTTGTTTCTTTTGTTGTTTTAAATGATTTCTATCATATGGCATATATTTCAGTTTACTTATAACAAAGAAACAATTAAATATTACACACAGAGAAAAACAATTACAGGTGAAATACACAATAGACATACATTAATATTGTATAATCCACCACCATTTTTTTTCCCGTGAAAAAAAATATTTCCTTAGTTTTTCTTAAATATGAAAACCTGGAAAAAAATGGTTTTGTATAGCGGGTTGGCCGGTCGAAACGACATGCCCGATCAAAAAAAAAAAAATTTTTCGCACTAAAAAAAATTTCTCCTACTTTTTCTTAATCGCAATACGATATCAATAGTGCCCTTAAACGGACCACCAGTATTTTTATTACAACCTGTATGATTTTTTAAATTCATTTTCTTTGCATCCACCTATGTTGATATAACTTAAACATTATTACACATTAATAGTAGTTTATGTGACTGTTTCATAATAAGATCACACGAGTGTTTTAAGGCCTAATTACGTACGGTTGCATACACTGCTTTATCTACACACATATTATAAATCCTAAATGATGTGTTCGGAAACCAGTAGAATGACCGCCATTGCACCGCCATGACCAACTCTATTGTGTCGGCGGTCGCACGGGCGCGTGCCGGCGCTCGGGGAGAGGGCGGATCTTGGTAACGTTACCGTGGGTAATGAATTTTCATACGTTTTTACCACACTGTCAGAGATGTTACGTTACTGGTTGAAATAATGGTGGTACAGTTTCCGAACGCGGAATAGAGGATTTATGATATTGGTGTAGATAAATGATATTACATGCAATAGAATCAACATTATTATATATACGCCAAACACTGGCTATTGTCATGTACTTTGTGTTACATGTCACATCATTGATAATACCCACTTTCGTAGGTACAGCCACCGGCAATAGTATCTTCCTACACGAAGGCCGCAAAAATATGTGACATGCTCTTATTTGTAGGGCCATAAGAGCGTGTCACATATTTTTGCGGCCTTCGTGTAGGAAGATACTATTGCCGGTGACTGTACAATAAATTATTTGTATTGATTGAATCGAACACTTACTCCGAAGACAGGATAACCACTTATGTAAGTAGTCCCCGCTGGCAATCTACTGGCAGTAGGATGTCAGAACGTCCCCCTCCCCCAACCCGCAATACAAAGAGGCGATAAGTTGAGACAGATGTAGGCTAAGCCGGTCTCGGCTGGAAATACCTAGAAATTTCCATTTAAGATCGTTGACAAGTGAAAAACTTTTATGCGAGATCATTTTATAGGACAACAGGAACAAATTTTCGTCACCACAGTTACATTAGTGACCGATTTAAGATCTTTGTTTGTTAAAAAAAACGTTTTTTTTTAAATTTACTTTGCCAGTTCGTTTCCTTCATCGTACCATATGATAAAATTAACGTGAACAAAAAAACTGGCCAAATGCGAGTCGGACTCGCACACGAATGGTTGCGTACCATTATCTATAAAAACGGCAAAAAAAGCATGTTGTATGGGAGTCCCCTTAAATATTTATTTTATTCTGTTTTTTTAGTATTTTTGTTGTTATAGCGGCAACAGAAATACATCATCTGTGAAAATTTCAACTGTCTAACTATCACGGTTCATGTGATAGAGCCTGGTGACAGGCGGACAGATGGACAGCGGAGTCTTAGTAATAGGAAAAAAATAGCTTTTACCCTTTGGGTACGGAACCCTAAAAAATACGGTGTATAATATTTCTGCAAATATTTAAGAAAAAAATGTTTAGTGACTCGTTTCCTTTGATAAAAACATCAATGCAGCTCAATAAAAATAGGCTACCAGCGTGACACTAAGAAAAAGTCACCAAGATCTCTAGTGATTAGAACTACTACAACTATGGTCTACAAGTTCATTGCGTATTTCAGTTTAATTTGCGTTTTTTCTACCATTTATAAAAAATTGTATGCCTTATTGTTGCGTAATTAAACTAATAATGTAGTTAGGCTGGATTCATTGTGATAAGTTTTGCTTATATAAGAAGGGACGAAACTATTGGCTATAATGAAATAGTGATATTCGTCTCTCATTCTCATCTATAGCTGCATTCCTACTTACGTAAGCAAAACTTACAAAATGTAAATCTGACCTTACACTAGTTTTGGACCATAGTTAGGAGCTTATACGGTACCTATTAAATTAGTTTTTTTTTTAACTTAAAGAAAAACACAATTATAAAATTTATAAGATAATTTTATTTGTTCCATATGACACATCTACACAACACGCATGCATGTTAAAAAAATTGCTCTGGCAGCATAGCTCACAAAGCTAGACTATTGATATTTAATTCACTACCATTAGTGAAATCCCGTTGGAACTATTTGATTGAGGTGTGGTGTTTCGCAGCAAAACAATTCTTTAAAAAAATGTAGTCTTCGCAAACTAAATAAAAGTACAACCCTATACGCAGTTGGTAAACTAATCGCGATTTATGTCGCTGTTTGGAGGCAACAGATTTCATGGGAAAGTCAAATTTTGTCCTTAATCCAATTTTTCTATTCGTTACAGCAATGTTCAGGGATTGTTAAAATTGTGTGATGTACGGAACTATCAGGGTGCGAGTCCGACTCGCACTTGGCCGGTTTTTTTTATAATTACAACATTTCATCATCAATTCCCCTAGCGTTTGTCTCGGCTTTTACCACGGCTCAATTGAGCATAGACTGCTAAAATCATAACCGTTCCTTTTATCTTCGCCGTAGTCAAAAGTGACATGTATTACAACTGGCGTACTTTTTTATTTACTCTGTGACTAGGCGTTTAGCACCACTGCGAATTATATCAAATCAAGATAAAATTGCTTACAGTATGGGTGTATTCATGTAGTGTTAATATATATTTTAGTAACGTGCAAAACCATAAATGTAAACTGTTTGTTTGAGTTTATTAAAGAGGATCATTAAAAAAGTGTATAGGAAGTCACACGCTTTGAGCGAAAGTAGTTAGAGCAACATTGTTTAGTCAAAGTGCTTACACACGCTGCGCATGGCCCCTCGCGAGGCATCCCCGCTCCCGCGTCCCGCGTCCCGCACGTACGCATTCCACTAACGAGTGAAATAATAGAAATCTTTATTTGTCACATGATTTAACTTTTTAATACGCAGGATATTTTATTTTATTTTTTTACAGTCGAAAGAAAAGTCTTAAAGGAAATATAATTTAAAAAAAATATTGACGGAGCAATATTCTACTGCGAGTAATAAGCTAATTTTTATACTGAAAAAGTTTGACAATGAATTTTTTGGAAATTGTTTGTCTTAAGTAGAAAACGTACATTTAATGACACTTCAGTAAAGAAAAGTGACGGAACAAATTTCCGATGTGAGTTACACAAAAATAATATATTTTATAAAAAAAATATAGTCTGTTACGGATTTTATTCATTTATTTTAAATATTGATTACATACTTCAAGTCAATATTTCTGGTGAAATAAAATTAGACGGAGCATTTTTCCAAACGTAAATATAGACGATATAAGAGTTTAGGTAAAAAAACCCAACTAGGACAATTGTTTTTTTTTGGAAAAATAATTATATACCATCTACTCCTGATACTTTATCATGCTGTAAAGTTTTTTTGGACTGAGGAGTTAATGCGAGGTCAAACCCTCTATTGCCTGGCCTAATAGGTATATTACATATCTTAGGTAAGTATCTTAAAGTTTGTTAAGGTATTCGGGACCAAAATCACGTCCTACATATCATCGGGTGACAATCAAAACTCACAAACTACCTACTACCACATCAAGTTCATAGCCAGAATGAATCATACTACTAACAAAACAAGGTTGATTTTCGTTTATGTATTGTTTTGTAATAGTGAGTTCTTGTTACCATTTGACGATATATTGTTTCTCAGGGAATTGGAGGTGATAAAACATTTGGAAAAATCTAAATGCAAGTGCAAACACTTCTATGACTTCAATCTCGAAGGGAAGTCGCGGGAAAAATACTTTTATCCGCCGACGAAACAATGGCCAATGTGGTTCGACGAGGCTAAAGTTTTCCAAATGGATCCGACGGAGGACTTCATAAAGGAGACTGTTCGATTAGCGGAGAGGTCACAATCACCGACGGTAAGTCTGATCCCACAATTTATTAAGGCTCCTTATTCCCTAAAAGGTCGAAAAACTCTATTAATGAAAAAAGCCGCATAAAATGCTATTTATAAGATAGTTTGAAGTATTAGTAATACAAAAAAATCATTTTGAACCATGTTTATTATTACTAAGTACCCAGAAATACGATTCTTACAGAAAGTGTCCTGTGAAGTGTCATTTTTAAAAATTCATAGTAATTTGAAATTTACTGCTATAGTAATGTTTTTTTTATCGTGATAGAAATATAGTTTAACTTTGCTATGGTAATATTTTTAGGGCAAAATATTCATAGGGTTTTCGTGGAAAAAATGAAATGTAACCGTGTTTTCATCAAAAAACTGGCATATAATCAGAAGGTATTTTGTCGATTATCCAAGATGAATCTTCGATTTTTATTTCCATGGCCGTCTCATACATGATAATATTTAGTCAATTGAATTTAATTCAAATTGAATAAGAATTTTTACCCTTTTTTGCGTAATCTGAAAATGAACGGTACACCTAACTGGAAAATCCGGAAAGGCCTTCCAAGACAACCATTTTTTTTCATATTTCACTCGTTAAAATTTAATATTTGCTCCGATGGCCGTCTAGATAAAGAAATGAACTATTATGTGCATCAATAGTTGATTTAAAAAAACTTAGTATTTTCGCCATAGCCTTCGAAGAAAATGAAGCATTTCGTGAAATTCGCGCGTTTTGGGAATAAGGCCTCTTAAATTTGCCACACAAAATAATATGTTTATTGTTTAGCCCAAAGTTAGTAAACACACTCTTCCCTTTAAATGTCGAGAACCCATCAGAGTGTCGTGAGTTGTCGTTCTCATGGCGCCAGCAAGAACGCATGTAGATGTTTAAGGTACAGTCGGCTTCAAAGATATGTTTACACTTTTACACCTTAATCCTTCGTAATAAAGGTTCTAAAATGTACCTAAACATATCTTTTGACTTCAACTGTACCTGTCACTGCTCAACAGTTAAAGTCCGTGACTTTACCAATCAGAGGGACTAATCATGAATCTATACAATGTGTAAATTTTATACGGGCGTATATTGTACTGGCGATTAGTATTGGACCTAGGGAACCTATTTACATTTATTTCTTTAAGAAAATAAGGTTTTTATTTTCATACATAATAATTCAGGCCGCAATGTATTACATCCATGACAATTAAATTACCGATGCGTCATGTCAGTTATGTCAGTTTTAAATCAGTTGTATAGCGTACATTGGTGCCCGGTAGGACTTAAAAAAATCGTTACACATAATTAATAACACTATTTAACGAAATGATTATACTATATGAGTCCTATTGCTGGATACTATAGGTGGATAAAGTATACGCCCGTATAAACTTTACAGGCTGTATAAGCTTGTATAAGTCTGTCAAAGTAGGAGCAAAAAATAAAATTATAAGTACTCATCCCTTTTTTGTAATGATAGTACTAGCGTAAGACAAATACAGTATTAGGTACGGAGAACCTTATCGTAATGACAGTTGCCCGTGGGTATGTATAAACGTAACCTATTCGCTACTAAACTAGCTATCAAGGTAGCTGACAAGGTTCTAGAGTGACCTAGGAATCAAATTGGTTGACTGTACCTCAGTACCTATGATGCTCTCTGGAGATATTTTATGATCTAAAAAAAACCAAACTATAAAAGTCAGTGTTGAAGGTGCTAAAATTTTACTTACAGCCGGACCCGTCCCACCCTGATTTATCTGCAAGTGGTATAAAAACGAAGGCTTTAGTACAGGTAAGTACATATCATTCCATAGGTAGGGTTATAACTTACCTGGGGTTTCTCGTCAGACGACGGTGTAAGTCACTGCTAAACCTTCAATTGTTGCCTAGTCAACTAAACTTACACTTCTCTGACAACTATGTCTGCACGGTTAGCACAAGTCACAAAGCATCTGGCACTTTCGAACTGTATTCATCAGAAAGTGACAGATGTCTATATCGCCCGTGAGATAACTGTCGTTGCACACTTGTGCTAACAGTGCTGTAAAGTCATTCATCATGGAAAAGTACTTCAAGATTTTTTATTTTTTTAAGTAAGTACCTACCTATTTGATTAAGTAGCTACCTACCGTGTGTACAGGTAGGTAAACACCAACTTGTTACCACTGATAACCACTAGGAATGTTTACCCATCGGTTACGAACAGATATTCTCAGTCGTTACCAAAGGTAAAGTATGTGGTAACAGGCTGGTGTAACCCATTCTCGTCCACCTTGTATACTTACCTAATGGTTTGCTAGCATTTCGCCTCTTTCACAAATAAAACGCGAACTTTGCGGGTGTTAACCGTGGTACCACAGCTTTTGTACCACAGGGGGACCACGGGGAATTATTTTCCCCGTAGACCCACTGCACCAAAATGGGTTTATCTTTACGTTAGCGATGTCGACGGAGCCCCGCTACCGTGGGGCTCCTATTTCTGTGCGCTTTGGCCTTCGGCCATTAGAAGATAACTAACGAACCTAACCTACCTATGAGTGGTCATTTTGCGTTCTAGACCTTACTGGGATAATAGGGGTGGGTCTATGGCGAAAATAATTCCCCGTGGTCCCCCTGTGGTACCACGGTTAACACCCGGAACTTTGACGCTGCCGACGGCGAGCGTGTGAAACAAGTGTAAGCACGTAGGACCGATAATATATCGGCATCTGTATACTGGATTGGATGTAACAAGAATACTGGTGATCCGTTTAAGGGCATAATTGGAATCGTGTTGCGACTAAGAAAAAGTAGGGGATTTTTTTAATGTGAATGAAAAAAGAATTTTGTACGGTGTTATATTCTTTTATCTACACTCATATTGTAAGTTCTCTAAAACGTGTTCGAAAACGATAGGCAATGGCTAGCATTACCACGACCGATTTTACTATGATAAGCTTTTTATCCGTGGCAGTAACGTAATTTTAACTTTTAATGCTCAATTATTGATGCGCTATGAGTTTTGATAACATAATGTACACCCTGTCCAATAAGTTCGAATACACATATTTTTGCGTTGACCCTGAAGGCATACAGGCTGCAGGCCATCCATTTATTATATTAATCTAAAGAATAAGTTAACTTGAACATAATGTAATAGTAAATAACGCCAAGGACTTGAAATTTGTCTTCACTCTTCAATGAAGTACTTTCGATTAACAATTTAGTACAAAATTTCGTAATGGCGACTGAAAAGGTGTTTTTTCAAGGCGGTAAAACTTTTTGGAATCAAACGCAATCTCATTTACACAACAATGAGAAGGTCTTAAAATAGCTCCTCTTTAGAAGACAGGAAAAAATCTGGTCAGCTACGCAGCTAGAACCATTAAAATACTAAATATCGTGAGAGTGCGAGTTTAGAGGACAAAAGCCGCTTTATCCAAAAATCAACTGCCGATCTGAAAATTTTGAGGAGATCCTTACGTGGTATTTTGGAGGTGGATCCTGGATATCATAGCTACAATAAACGTGAAGTTCATCGTTTTTCCGTAGCAATCGAGAAAATTAGAGTACATAATCCAACTCAATACATTCCTGGCACGCAGGAAGGAGTTGATTTTCTGACGAGAAACTCATTGAATCAAAATAGCCTTACAATGCTCAAAACGGTCGTTTGTGAGCAGCAAGTATAAAAAACAGCCTAAACCATGAGGTTAATGTTCCCAGACTCCAGAGGGAACTATTGGTGGTAGTGTGGGGTTCAGTTAAATATGTGGGGCCAAATTTCGTTATATTTACCGACAAAGTCGCACATTAATAATGAAAATTATAAATCAGAGGTTTTCGTCGAAAAACGCTCCTGAAAATTTGAAAACTGTGTTTAGGAATAAAAATTAAATTATTTTCTCACAAAATTGTGCTCAAAACAGTGCAAACGTTGTTCAAGCTTTGAGAAAAGCTAATTTCGATGATTATATTGCCGAAAGTAAACGGCCACTCCATTCTCCAGATTTGCGTTTATTACATTGATTTGGTATGTTTTTACATGCCTTGTAGGCACTTGTAGGTCACATTATTATAAAATAGCAAATATGGACAGTGAAAAAAAAGATATCGAGCATATTTGGGACGAAATAACCTTGAAAGCGGTGCGTGCCGCGTGAGATTGAGTTGAAAAATGTAGTCAGCTAGTAAAATAGGTAAGAGGTGGAGTTAGTCCAAAATATTTGCAGCATATCTATACATATAATAAAGCTGAAGAGGGTCGAAAGTCTGTACATGGAAGATAATCGAAAAAAAGTTGGCTGGGGATACTTAGAATCGATAACAGAACACGTTCCAACAATTTTTAAAATTTTTGTCTGTTTATCTGTTTGTCTGTTTATTTGACCGCGCATCACGTGAAAACGGTTGAACGGATTTTGTTGAAATTATGTATAGAGATAGTTTGAGTCCCGGGAAAGGATAATATATAGTTTTAATCCCGAAAATCAACCCTGGTGGGGGTGAAAATGGGGTTGAAAGTTTGTATGGAGAATTTTTAACAGCTGAAACGATTTAGATAGAAATGAGTATGGAGATAATTTGAGTCTCGAGAAACGTCATAGGATAGTTTTCAAACCCTTGTGGGGGTGAAAAGGGGGTTGGAAGTTGATATGAGGATTTTTTTACCGCTGAACTGATTTAGATGAAAATTGGTATAGTGATAGTATGGGTCTCGAGAAAGGACAAAGGATAGTTTCATCTTCAAAAAAGCCCCCCACCCCCATCTTACTTTAGAACCGTAGGTCCAAAAAATTTGAAAAAAATAATGGAAGTGAAGCCTGAAAGGTACTTTCAATAAAAACTATCTATACATATAATAAAGCTGAAAAGGGTCTGTTCATGGAATATATTCGAAAAAAAGTTGGCTGGGGATACTTAGAATCGATAACAGAACACATTCCAACAATTTTTAGAATTTTTGTTTGCCTATTTATCTGTTTGTCTTTTTATTTGACCGCGCATCACATGAAAACGGCTGTACGGATTTTGATAAAAATTTGTATATTTTTGTAGTTTGAGTCCCGGAAAAGGACAAAGAATAGTTTTCATCCCGAAAATCAACCCTGGAGGGGGTGAAAAGGGGGTTGGAAGTTGGTATGAGGATTTTTGTACCGCTGAACTGATAAAGATGAAATTTGGTATAGAGATAGTATGGGTCTCGAGAAAGGACAAAGGATAGTTTTCAACCCGAAAATCAACCCTAATGGGGTAAAAAGGGAGTTGGAAATTTGTATAGGGAATTATTAACCGCAGAATCGATTTAGATAAAATTTGGTATGGAGATAATTTGAGCTCTGGAAAAGGAAATAAAATAGTTTTATCTCGGAAATTATCCCTTAAGCGGATGCAAAAGGGGTGGAAGTTTACATGGGGAAGAAACAACCAATAACCGCTGTACGTGATGAAAAGATGAAATTTGGTATTGAAATAATTTGTAATTTTTTGGTTAAGGTGTTCATATTTGTAACATGTTACCCGTCGATGCTTTAAATTTACCTTTACCCGCTCTTAAGAAATATTTGAAAATGTCAAGAATGTCAAAGGGTTATTGCAGGTTCGAGGACTCTATATGACGGACAAAGTTGCATGGCCCAAACCAAAAAACTACTACAAAATCATCTAACATTTATAGGTTTAGGTAGGAAAACATATCAAACGTTTTGTGAAGCAGTCAGATTAGGATTAATTTTTCTTTATAATTAAACAATGGGTACATTATCTGTCTCTCAAGATGTTTTGATATGCCTTCTTGAAGAACTACGCATTATTTTGTATCTTTAAGATCTAATAATGTATTTGAAAAAAATAAGTCTCGTCGAGTTTCTTTTCGGTCATTCATAATACTTCTTGGGCCAGAGGTGTAGGGTTAGAACCGTTGGTAGTTTTGGAACGAAGTTCGTTATCGGACGGTTCGCGGATGGGGGGCTAGGCGAAAAAAGTCACGTGACCGTCACGTCACGAAAACGCGACACCGATACGATTGAGAAACATGTAAAATGGAATGAAATAAAAAATATATAAAATAGAATAAAGTGAAGTGATGTGAAGTGTAGTTAAAAGTGAAAGTGAGAAGTGATAAAGTGATAAAAGTGAAAAAAGTCGAGAACCTAAAAGTAAAAAATGACAAAAATGTGAAAAATTCAAAACTTTTCAAAATTTCCAAAACTGACTTGAAATTTTTTAATTTTTTGAATTCTTGAGATTTTTGAAATTTTTGAATATTTGAATTCTTTGAATTTTTTGAATTCTTTGAAATTTTTGAAAAATACAAAATAAGTTCTTCGTAAACCAAGTATTGGTACGAAACACTAAAAATTAAAACCACAAAATTTACGAAAAAGTCAAAAATGAAATAAAATTAAATAACATAACTTCGTTCCAATCGCGTGTTCCACGACACTCATGTATTTTATTTTTCTCTGACGTTCATTAGTGCATTGTAATGTGCTTACATTGAAGAATAAATATCTTGATCTATACCAATATCATAATATCATAAATCCTCTATCGGTACCGTATGTAATTACCACCATTATTGCAACCAGTAACGTAACATCAGTGTATTATCTGTGACAGTGTGGTAAAAACGTATGACAGTTCATTACCTACGGTAACGTAATGAAAACTACAACTCACTCGATTGAGTTAAATTTCCATGGGTCATGGACCTCGAAAAAAAAAACATTTCTGCATTCCCCCCTTCCCCAATTTCAACCGCGCCTGTTCTTACCTTTCATGCTTAGACTGATTTGACGGGAGGATCGATTTGGATGACATTTGCCGTGGACATGAACGTATAAATACAAAAGTGGTCCTGTATCGTCCGATATACACCTACTACTCTATGTCGTTTAAATCATGCCAAAAAAATTAATATTAAAAAAAGTATTCATTTTGAGTGTAGTTTAATTTAGTGGTCATTTTAAAATATTTTATTAGGACTATCGTCCTCTAGCGTACCCATCTGTCAACTTTACTTCAAGTTCCGCCTCCTGGGTAGCGGGAGAGAAATTAGGGGTGAATTAGCCGCTTAATGACACAGACCGAATTCCACGCGGGCGGAGCCGCGGGCACAGCTAGTTTTGTATATTAGTATAACTTTAATAAAATACAGATTTCACTACAATAACTATTCGTACAAAAAAGTTATAAGACCTCAAATCAAATCAAATCAAATAATTTATTTGCTCAAATACAGTCAAGTGGTTCTTAAATACATTTTGTGTACAGTGTATTCAGCCTGCTAGTGGGCATGCAAATATTATATACCTAATCCTAGATTTCTTAAAACTAATCATGCAGCATGCATACATGTATTATTACAATGAAATTAATATAAGTCTGGCGTATAATCTAAATATTCTTTGGTTGAATAAAATGCATTTTTTACTAAAAAGTCAAATAAATTAGTCTTAAACTGAGGCATGTCAGATTCTCTTATTATGTCTGGTAACTTATTATATAATATGTGTGCCATGCCGAATACAATCTTTTTTCGCAATGCTGTGTCTGACTTTGTACACGTTATTTTGTGTTGTTGGCGCACACTTTTGAAAACAGGGAATTGGTGTTTATTTAGCTTAACATACATGACAACTTCATAAATATATAAGCAAGGAAAAGTTAAAATTTTTAGCTCAATATAATAACTTTTGCAACAATCGCTTTCCAATAGACCACAAACAGAACGCACACATTTCCTTTGGGCTTTAAATGCCAAATTTCGATCTGTCGAATTACCCCAGAAAATAATACCATAACGCAATGTGGGTGTTACGTACGCGTGATAGGCAGTGAGTACTGCAGTTCGACTTACTTTTTTATTTAAATTAAACAGTGCCCGCGAAAACGACCTTAATTTCTTACATAAAGAGTCAATTTGGATATTCCATGTTAACTTATTATCTAAAATTAATCCTAAAAATTTCGTATTGTCAGTTTCCTCAATTGTATAATTATTATATGTCACATTAATGTCAGGCATTCTATTAATTCTTTGATAAAAATTCATAATTTTGGTTTTTTCTAAATTTATATGGAGATTATTAATATTAAGCCAATTGATTATTGATATAAGTGCATTATTTATTTTTGATTGGCAATCATGTGCATCATCGCCAGTCAGTATTACCGTGCTGTCATCAGCATAGAGGACCATTGGATAATCAACTGCTTGTGGCATATCATTTATATAAATGAGGAATAACAGTGGACCCAATACGCTTTCCTTGTGGGACACCATGAGTAATTTCTCTAAGCTTAGATGAGAGAGTAATTTCACATTTCGATTTTAAACTTATATGATCTACTTGTACAGTCACCAGCATAAATATATGACTGTGGGCAGCGTTGTAAAAATATCTGATTCTCCATTGAGGGCAAAAGTATATGACGACACTTCCATGGTAAAAATATGTGATGGTTTCTGGCCAGCATAAACATCGTTTTGCACCGATCAGCATAAATATCGGATCCGTCCACTTAAAAATATCTGATTACCTATCAAAAGCTAAATTATGTGACTACTGCTACCGGCATAAATATCTAACCTCTGTGAAAGCTTTAACATCGGATGACAGGTCGAGCGCATAAATATCTGACATAATAACAAAATCAAAATTATGTCATCAATATACAAAACGAAACCTTATCTAGCTGGTATAAAGCAGTAAATGGTATATGATGGTATGGTTGATATCCATCATGACGTTTAATAGATGTGATAAACCTTCTTATTACTATCCTAAACTATCATTAAAAAGTAAAATTTTTACGTCAATATGGCATCTCACATTAGAAATAAACGAGTCAAATTATTATTTTGCATGGATTGCAACTCGTAATAATTAGATTAATTCAATGCCATGTAGAGCGCGTCTTATTATCAAATCTACGAGCAATTGAAGCATAGGATTATTTAAATATACGATAAAATAGACCGCTCCATTAAATAATTAATCCATTGAGAGTTTATGTGAGTTGTTTCTTGTTTACTTACATGATACCTACGTAATCAATAGGTTCTACCGACTTAATAATGCATTTGTAATTTAATATTGTTTTTAGATAAATACCGTGAAATCATGGATTACTTGCAAGTGGAAAATGCAAAATCGACCATCCTAAAAATTTAGGCCGTATTCGTGAAAATACAGCTTAAGACTTATTCAGTGTATAACCTGGAGGGCCCAGAATGGTCGAATTTAAAATACTGAAGATAATAAGTGCAAAATAAAATTATTGAATATTGACCTTGTTTTATTGCATGCAAGGCACCTGTCCGACAAGCGACAAGGAAGCAACAGGAGAGCAATGAGCCAATCAGGGTTGGGCAAAAATTTGTGTATTGAAACTAAAGTTAAAAATTAGAACGTTAATCTTTATCATATAATAGTAGTTTATGTAACTGTTACGTAATAAGGGTCCTTAAAACATGAGTGTGGTTTTATGAAACGAGCCGCAGGTGAGTTTCACAATAAGATCACACGAGTGTTTTAAGGCCTAATTACGTACAGTTGCATACATGCTTCATCTACACTCATATTATTTATCCTAAATGCCGTATTCCGAAACCATAGAATGGCCGCTATTGCACCGCCATGGCCAACTCGATTGTGCCGGCGGTCGCGCGGGCGCGTGTCGGCGGCCGCGCGGGAGCGTGCAGGTGTACATTATGTTATCAAAACTCATAACACATCAATAGTTGAGCATGTAAAGTTAAAATTACGTTACTGCCACACATAAAAAGCTTATCATAGTAAAATCGGTTGTGGTAATGCTAGCCATTGCCTACCGTTTTTGAACACGTTTTAGAGGACTTACAATGTGAGTGTAGATAAACATGATTACGATTTCAAACATGAGCTTTCCAATCAGATTGAGCACCGACATGAGTAAATCATGACGATTTTCAGTTTCTATCGTGATTACTTAGCTGAAGTGATAACATTAGTAAGACAGATGCTTAGTTAAACTAACGATTTAGTTGTTTTAATGATGTTTTAAATAGGATTAGATTTTGCATAGCTCCATTATTTTTTCCCTGACGGAACAGAGGCAGTACGAGTAAGGTCAGTGTCAATAGAAAAGTAAAATAAGGTAAACAAATATGTCTGAATTTGTATGCATGAAAGGCATTTGAAACATGACAAAATAATATTAAAGAAATCTGTTTTCACTAAAATATGTAAATAATAAGTTTGTGTATGAATTGACAAAAAAAAAAACATAATTGTTCTTTAAAAAAGTGTAATTGTGAAACAATGAAGGTTACATTATTTTACTTTTCTATTAACACCGACCTTATATACATTTAGGATAAATGGCTATTGGTGACAATATTTTGGTAAAGGTATCACTTGGTGGTTGGCGCTTACGTCATAAAATGTATTATACAGATTCAATAATAATATTGTATTCGAGCAAAGAAAACGTATGTGCCAGCTGCCAAATGTTACCTTTACCAAAATACGGTTTTGGTAAAGGTAACAATTTTGCACAGTGTGGTATTTTCGATCAGATTTGACTATTTTCATTGTTTATTTCATCGCATTAGTCTCGTCAAATAAAAGGTCAGAATGAAACTCCCAAATTTCTATCATGCGTAGTTTTGGAGATAATCAAAAACTTGAGAAATGTTCATAGAAAACATAGAAACGAAATTTCTTATTTTACGTGCACCTTTTTTGTGTGAATCTAATTTAGATCTATTAAGGATATATTGAAGTATACATTTCGTCAAAATAAAGTTAAAATTTATTATTCTGGGTGGCGATATAATTTTTTTATACATATTGAAAAAAAATTTTTTAGTCGATAATCCTACAATTCTAGCATTTTATTTCTAAACGAAACTGTTCTATGCTATAAGAGGCAGTACTGAAAAAAAAATTGAATGAAAATAACGCAGGATTGCCGAGATATGCATTTTTTAATATTTGGGTCAGGGCTGTCACCTACAACTCCGGTGGTGTACCTAGGTAGGTAACTGGGTACCTACATAGTTACAATGTCTGGAAATCCAATGAAATATAATGATTAATCTTAATTGTTTTGATATTTAAGCATTTATTCAGTACATTAAGTATTTAGAAGATACATTTTTACACCACAAGGGATGTGTTGTTATAATACTAACCAACATAGTCTTGCCTAAAAGCCTTTGCACGGACAGCATTCTCAGATGGGAATAGAAAAGCATTTGCACAAATTTTAGGCATAGCTGAATGGCTTGTAGACGATCTGCACACAATTTTGGTCGCACTCTCGAGTGGGTTACCAATAGATGCAAACAAGTTTCGTGCGTTTTGTTGGTCTTTGGCTGAAAAATATGTAAAAAATTACAAGTGGTTCTACATGTCAGTCACTTTGCATAAAATACTTATTCACGGTTGGCAAATAATTATAAACAGCCCATTACCCATCGGAATACTGTCCGAACAGGCCGGTGAATCCAGAAACAAATTCTGGCGTTATGACAGAGAGCACCACACGAGGAAAATCAATAGGCAAATTACACTCCTAGATCTTTTTCGGCGTGTGTTAGAGTCTTCTGATCCTTACATTTCACATTTATCTCTGAAAGACCGTTTAAGTAAACAGAAGCGTCAGCCTATTCCGGCAAAAGTTTTGACCATTTTAAAACCAATCGAACCAAATTCTTCCATTGCAACAGAGGAGTCGGATTTGTCGGAATTGGGGTTAAGCACGGACTTAATTCTCCCTACAGAAGAAATTCTAATTAATTCGGATGATGATGATGATGAAGTTGACGACTGAAGATCGTCTTCTCTTTTTTCACTTCGGTTGCGAGAAAATAAGATAAAAATAATTATTATTTACACACAATAACTAAACTAAGGTGAAATTATGGTTTAACTTGACGGTCTTTTAATTTTTTTAACTTCTTTGACATAGATACAAAATATAAACACCGCAAATAAATGCCACAGACAACGGTATAATATTATAGCTCTTTAAACAGTTTAAACACGCTTTAAAGCGCTTCCATAAAATAAATAAAAATCTTTGTAATGATTGTGAAGTAGGGACTAAAAAACACCTCATGTTTTGAGAAATAGATTGCGTTTCCTGATTGGTCAATTTTAACATTGCTGTATTCTGATTGGTTGATATTAATTACAATGTTTTTTTAAAGGACTTAAATTATTTACACAGTATACGCACCAAAAAATTATCTAGCGTTCCGATTAACTTCGATATGTGTTGTGATTGGTGGATTTAATATGGTGAAGTGTTCCGATTGGTCAATTTAAAATGTTTTGCAAATCATAAATATGTATAGGTACATATTAGCCCTAGAGGCTAAATGTACTACTTTAGTCCGCCTTGGTAAGCATAATATGACACATTTTTTGAGCATGAGAAGTGAAAAAACTATATTACGGTATTATGTCTTAAATTCAATCATGACAACCCTATTTCCATAGAAATCGGTAAAAAACTTAGAAATGTTATAAATCCTAAATCCCGCAAGATTAGCTTTTGAAATTTTGAGAAATTATAGTTAACCATATTTTAAATACACTTAATAAAAAATAAAACGCTAATATTGGAAAATATAGGAGAAATAAAAAAAAATGTTTGAAAACTTTAGTAACTTCTAACTTTTAACTGAATGGTACTAAGATGCTGAATTTTTTGCACAATTAATGAGTATCTCTCACCAAAACTCAGAAATAAAAATTGGAACTATAGTGACGGTACTTCAGTAATTATGCCAATAAACATGTTTTCTTAAGGTCATTGACCTTGTCAACAAAAAAATATTATGCATTAACTACGCCAGATAATCATTCGGGAGTTTTACACTGGGATGCAGGATATTATAATGCGTATTATAAAAATATAAAACGAGGGTGGTCAAAACTGATCGAAAATCCCACACTGTGTTTTGGTATGTGTACAAATTAATGCTCCCATTAAACTTTGAAACGGCACGTTCGATTTCATTGCAGTTTTCGTTTACGGTTAAGGTAACTATCACACTGCTGCGGTTTCCGCATGCGGCGACGACGTTCGAGTGAGATAACGCTTTGCATATGTATAGTGCTGTTTCCTTGACGGGTGGCTGATATATGTGTCAAAACGTTTAGTTTAAAAGCTAATACCGAGTAATATGGCTGTGATATGCAGATTAACGGTCAGATGGGCGGGCGGATCGCATACGGCGTATATTCAAGAAATCTCAATCAAGGGATAATATATGTGCTGCTACTTAGTTTTGTAGTAAAAATATGTTTAAGGGGGGCACTCCATAATGCAACTAAATGTTAATAAAATTATTTTAAGGAACTATCAACGTGTGCCATATCATTAGATAGGTCTTATAAAATAATTTTGAAGTTTCTAAAACAATTTTTAGCTTAAGTACATAGTTTCAAAAATAATCGCTCCGAGAATCTTTAAACATGTCAGTGTTGTAACCGTTTGTTCTTGTAAACAGTTGAACGCATAAAAAATTCTTTAGAGTAAAACTTGTTGCAAATTTTATGCTATACAATGTACTAATAGATATCAACTTAAATGGAGTTTTAAAAACCAATATAATCCCGAAAACCCCATTTTTTGGAGTTTGACCTTGCATAACTTTAGGCCCAGACACGAGATTTTCCGAGATTTTAGAGATAACGTTAAAAACATCTAAATCTAAGTATATAAGAGTTTCCAGCGCTAGGCTAATTTGAATTATATTTTTATTCCCGATATAAAAAAAAACGGCCTAGTGCGAGTCGAACTCGCGCACCGAGGGTTCCGTACAAATATATAACAAGCAAAAGTTGTAGTATGTTTATTACTAATTTCAATTTAATACCTCTATGCGTTTACGAGGAAAAAGGTTTAAAATTAAAAAAAATATTTTTTGTATGATTTTACTAAAACTGTCTACTTTTCGTAATTTTTCCTTTGTTTGTGTTATATGAAGTTTCTTCATGCCAAGTTTCAAGTTTCTGAGTTTACGGGAAGTACCCTTTAGGTTTTGAGTTTCTTGCGAGTATTCAGTTTCAAAATATGCGACTTAAATTGCTATTTCTTTGATTGCGTTGACATAAAAGTTTGGGTTTGCTACATCTGATAGGTCCTATAGCCCTGAGTATTTGACATGAATTTCAGTTTAACACCTCCACGCGTTTACGAGAAAAAGGTAGTAATTTAAAATAAAAATAAAATTTTTTTGTATGATTTTACAAAAAATGTCTAATTTTTGTAATTTTTCCATTGTCTATGCTATATGACGCTGCTTTGTTCCAAATTTCAAGTTTTTGAGTTCACGGGAAGTACCCCGTAGGTTTTGCGAGTGCCGAAACACTCTAAAATTTGCAGCATAAACGACTGTTGTTTTGATTGCGTTGGCTTTTAAGTTTGATTTTTTCACAGCTCCAAGGAACAATATACCTGAGTATTTGATATAAATTTCAGCTTGATACCTCCACGCATTCCTGAGAAAAATGGTCTTGACAGACAGACAGACAGACAGACGGACGGACAACAAAGTGATCCTATAAGGGTTCCGTTTTTTCCTTTCGAGGTACGGAACCCTAAAAAGGAGTTCGGTTCTACAATATCTACCCATTCTATTTGGTTTTGGACGAAAGTAATAATTTAATTTGGTAGATTATGTGGTAAATTTTCAATCTATCAAAATTTGTATTAAAATTAAATCAAAATTGATGATAATGTAAATGATAAAGTCAGATTAGGGCAGATTGAGCGGTCGTTTTAGTAACTGCAATAGAAACTAGAATTTATCGAGAATACTGATGTTTACCTCAATATCTGATCACGTCTATATCGTAGAGTAGTTGCCTAAAATTATTTATTTACAAAAAAAAACGACGAAGCCATTTTCAACCTCATATATATGTAGTCCACAATAGAGCATTCACTATTAACTGTTCATTGATTTCAATTTGAAAGAAGTAGGTAAATAAAAAATAAATAAAGCAGTGAGATAAGACTAACAAAATCCTCCCACACTTTTCGTTACCTATATTAGAATTTAGTTGCTATCAGATAGGTCTATTTTGCAGACTTTTTAGCTTGACAGGATTTTTACAAACCACTTTTTTTAATTAAATTACTCGCTATGCAAAATGTATAATAACGAAAATTTCTAGAATTCAGAATAAAGGCCCTATATCCTTGTAATAATATAAATCAACTTAAAAATATTCCAATCATATTAAACGAATCATGATTGACTTTAGTAGATTAGCATTACTTTAGTTTAAATCAGCACCCGTCGTTAATGATATATTCCTGGCGAAATTACTTTTTTTGTTTTGTGGTATGATTTAATCAGCGATGATTTAATAATGAGAATTTTTAATCTAATCACCGACTTCAATTATGAGTCCCCAACTCTGGAGCCAATGAACCTTGGCATCACACACGAATCGTAGAAATAATAGTACATTACTTACCAAGGACTGTAAAAGAAAGAAAGCCCGAAATCGTAGGTATTTGTGACCCGAGCCGCAGGCGAGGGTTGTAAATATGCGATAGAGGGCTTTCTTTTTTACTGCCCGTGGTGAGTACACAATTTTACGTCTCTACCTTGCCGTAATGCGAGTTTTACCGTACGCGTAGCGTGCGATAAAACTCACATTATGGCCAGGTGTGACGTAAACCATTTTTAGCTACCATAAACAAATTTAAGCATTTACCTCTGATTTTGTCTACGAATTGATGAATTCAGAACTGAATTCAGATCAAGTGTGTGGAGTGCCGAATACGGTTAACGGCGATCCAGACGTCAAGTTGGTGTCATTACGCGGTGAGTATGACACCTTTACCTCAGTCACTCGCCGGATTTCTAATGGGCGAATCTGCCTCTGCCGGTGTAGGACTACATTTACGAATGGATGTGAGAAACTGTGAATATTTTATGACATTCGTGCTTTTTCGATCAGAAATCTATTATACTCTCGTTTGCAATATTTCACTTACCTCCTAGTGGTGAGTGTTCCCTAGGGAGTTATGGACTTTATATTAATTTATTTAAGATTTATTTTGATATTTTTTGACACATTTTTTTTTCACAAGAGTGATGAATAATTCGTAAGAATATTGCAAACTTGAGTAACAAGGACCGTGAACAAAACAAAAATTAACCTGTACCTCTACCACGAGTCATTACAGAAAATTCTGAAACCTTTCTGCAGTCGTTAACGAATCAACGGGCTTCGAATAGTTTTCCTTCGGTATCGACAGCAAGAAATTCGAAATCTCTATGCTGACATACATCCGTCTCATAGGTAGAACGAGACGGATGTAGTCAGTGCAGTTTGTTATCGATAGGTTTTATTAAAACGCTACCATAAGACACTAATTTGACATACGTCACCGAAAAATACCGTATCGACTGTAGAAAACTCTTTCACTATCAAATTGTAGGGTGAGATGTCAAAACATGGTGAAAGTGAAAACCATTCGTATTTATTGTGTTATATTTATATATTATTAATTGATGAAATAATATCGACAAAGCCTTATATTAAGCATAATTTGTTAAGAAGACTGCATAGTATGATAACTGGAACTGGAAAACGAAACGGTAAATTTCAAGCCGATATGAGAAATAGAAATATCCACATCAACACTTCAATAAGAATAATTTTAAAAAAGAAATCTAGACCCAAGAACTGCTGAATATTTGTGAGATTTATGTATTAATAGTCAATTAATCTGATTTTAAATCGACACAAAAATACCAACTCTAACCTAAAATGAATGGTAAGTAGTTGAAATTTGATATGATAGTTATAAACACTTTCATTTTCAATCATAATAATTACAATGAAACTGTGAAAAATAACAAATAATATTGAAACATCTTTTACAGGTTCTTGTGCATCATTCATTTCTGATTGATTGCTGTAGCAGCTAACTTATCACCGGCAAGGCAAACTATTTATCCCAGGAAGGTGTATTATTTTATATTCAAGAAGTAACAACTGCATTTCAGGCCGGCATCTTCGAATTATTGCATCCAAGTACTATAAAATAGTGCTTACTTAAAAGACATCCAGATTTATACAGGGCACTTTGAAATGATAATGTACATAATTATATTAAAGATTTATTTATTGCGAAATAGCCTTTTTAAGTAACATTGTCACAAACTAGAAACTTATAAGTACTACTAACAATTACTCGTACGTGTAACTTATAAATAGAAATAAAACTATCATTATGCAAGAAGCGGCAAAGCCGCAATCCTGCGTTGTGTTATGTATGAAAACCGGCGGCTTGCTGGAGCATCTTTAGCTTCCCTTGTGCGTTTGTTAGGTCGTGAGGCTCCGTGCCCCTTGCTCCACGGATCGATTGGCTCGACACCAACAATAGTTAGACGAACGACAACTATATGTAATAGTCTTGTAGTGATTTCGGATGTCGGGCGCCGCTCCGGCTTGTTCGCTGGTAAATAAATTAAAGGACTTGGCCAACGTGTCGGCGTCGACGCAGGTGGGATGTGTAACAGTAGCGCACTGCCTATACTTTAGAGAATCAACAACATCCTGAAAGGGTACTTATCCTTTTGTGATTATACAATAGACCTAAATAATAAGAAATAAACCTATGATCCACTATGATCTTGATCACTAAAAGTCGAACTGTCATGTTGACAAAATAACCAAATAAATTAAGAATCACCTAACACTACATATGGTCGTAGTTCTAGGACGTTTTAAACTAGTAGTGTTATTTGTACATTTGACATTTCATCAATTTGGTTTTTTTAGGTAATCCTATATCCTATGACGAAATAAATATATGGATGGATGGATGAAGTACTGACAGTTTTCACCCCTTTTCCTAGCTTTGAATATGTATGACGAAATACGTAACTTCCCTGTTTAAAAAAAAGTTGCAATCGGTGAACGTTATGAAAAAATAGTAAAAATAAAGATCCTGACGAATTGAGAACCTCCTCCTTCGAAATCTTGAAGTCGGTTGATAAAATTTTATGCGTTAAAAGTCACGCGCGTTTAAATCAGGTAAAAAAAAGGCTTACTATCATAGCTTGTATTTCAGTAAGCCAGAAACAAATTTCATGACCAATCGCAAGGCGTCCCAGGCGATTATAATTTTTGAAGTGGTTAAGGACGAAGTATAATGATAGAAGCTCGGATTTTTCACGGCAAAACAAAACACTAGCGTAATTTAGCCAGTGCTTGAAATATTATTTTATCGATATCGATAATTCAGAACTAGAAGAAATAAAAGTCACCAAATAAAATTAATATGTAATAAAACTAATAAAAACATTTGTATAAAGTTACTATATATTAGAAACAGACGCAATTTCTTCTTCAAAATCTACGTCAGTACACACAGCAGCACAAGACATTTTATTTGGGTAATAGTGATAGGAGTAGATGATCATTATCTTTTCAACATTCTCTGGGAGTAAACAGTTGCGTTTATCACTATAAATCCATTTATGTACACTAAATGTACGTTCAACTTCAGTTGACGTCAAGGGAGCAAATTTATAGAATTCATTATCAGTTCGGGTAATATTTTCAGATATGTCTCTTAAAATTTCGTAATCAGGATTTCGTTCGAGCACGGCTTCAAATTTACGTATCACTGGTAAAAGTTTACTCCAGTTTACGTAGCAACGAACAGTATCCAGAATGAGGAAGGATTCCGCAATGGATAAAGTCGAACATTGCAATTGTTCTATTGAAGAGGCTATTACTTCGTAGTTGTCGCGAATGAAATTTAACTCCGGTCGTAGTTTGCGTGTTTGAAAACATTTTTTTGCAGCTCTTATAGCTGCCGAGTCATTAGCAAGTATGGAGACGACATCACGTATTTGCTCATAGTATTGAGCGTAATATACCGCAGCAGATATCCAAGTTCCCCATCTGGTGATAATTGGCTCGGGAGGTAGGGGAATGGACGGATATTTTGCCTTAAAAAGGCGTACACGCTCTGGAGATTTTAGGAATATCTTTTTGACATTCGATATCAACCCATCCACACCTTTGAAATTATCTCGCACTTCTTCGGCAACCCGGTGCAGACCATGAGCTAAACACGTAATGTGTTTCATACGAGGAAACGTTGCTTTTAAAATACGACCGGCTTTAAGCATATATGCGGCACTATCTGTGCAAAGTAAAAGCAAATTGTTTACGTTATCATTGAAAGAATTTTGAAACAAAAATTTTAATTGGTTTATTATTAGGTTTGCTATTGTTTCCCCATTTACCTTCTCTAAAACCTTCGACCCCAAAAGATAAAATTGCTTAGAACAATTTTTTTGCAAAGACCGAATCACCACGTTTGTCACACATTTTCCCATGAAATCTGGTGTTTCGTCTATAGATATCCACAAATAATTGGTTTTGTTTACCTCTCTTATACCCTGTATAGTTTTTTTGTACACGAGATTTAAATAAATTTTTCGCAGGGTCGATTCGTCCGGTAAAGAAGTCATAGAGCAGTCGCAACATAAATACTTGTTAAAAAAATGACGAAAATTATTGTTGTTGACTGTTGCCCATGTTGCATGAAATAAGAAAAATAATTAAATCGAAATAAAATTGATGTTTCCTTTTTGGTTGCCCCGAACGGTAATTGTGGCGGTTGCTTTTCACATGATTCTCAATATTGCATTTCTTCAGTTTTAGATGCATATCGCACATAGAGCAGTATATAGTGGAGGTCACTTCATTATAGACTAACTCAGGGTGATTTTCAATCCACGTTTTGATCCGATCTTGTACATTACTCATTTTTGTATTAATTGATACCTTGCAATATTAAGTTATTATACGTATATCCAACACGTCGGATTCAATGCGTTGCGAAATAAATAATACCTAGATGCAATTTACGTTTTATACGTAATGAAATGACAGTTAAAGTGTGAATGCCATATGTCATGTGAGATGAAATTTGCAGTCGTTTCTATCATTTTAAATGAGGTGGTATAGTTACTTCGTTCTAAGTTGTACATGCAAACCTACCTCTTTGTTGCTCGACTATGGCAAAGCTAAAAGGAAAAGTTATTTTATTACTTATACAGGATGTCCGGTAATTAATGCACAACCTTCTAACCCCCAGTAGGTCACCTTAGACTGGTCAAAAATATTGATTTTGAGCTCTAGTGTCTCCTGTTTTTCGAAATTTTCGCACGTTTGTTAGTTTTTAAATTTTGACATTCACACTGATAGGTGTACCATCGAATAAAAAAAGAAAAAATGTACTGAGGCAATACCTGTCATATACTCTAGTAAGACTCGATAGGTGTCGATAAAATAATATTTCAAGCACTGGCTAAATTACGCTAGTGTTTTGTTTTGCCGTGAAAAATCCGAGCTCTGATAATGATGACTCGCGTAGGTCAGCTGTCGCTCCGTTGGTGGGTTGCGGAACGTCAGTATTTGATGCTCTTATTATCAGGAAAATCGTCAGCCGGCTGATTTGAGGTAGAAAAACCGTCTGCTGATACCCTAAATACCATATATTCATGTGACTAGTTTACGGTTTTTTCAGTGCTATACAGTCGGCTGATGATTTTTATTTTATTTGTAATAGCATATAAATTATCACCTGTTTCAACTGGGACGCGATGGTCATTTTATTTTATATATATTTTATGTGAGAAAATGGCTGCTGTTCCTCAACCCACTCAAGGAACGGCAGCTGACCATCACGAAGCTTGATTATTTACCGCCCTTAACCACTTAAAATTTACCGCTTGGGACACGATGACCAACGGAAATTATTCCTGGTTTACGGCCTAGCAAGCATATTAAACACCCACAAAAAGTATGGTAATTTTTCAGAGCTAGTACGGTTTCTATGCTTATTATTGTTCACTGCTCATATAATTGTCTACAGTTCTAAACCTTCAGATAAAATGTACTTAGGAAGTAAAACCTTTTTGGCTTACCTACAATCTGTTTCGGTTGGTGTGAAGGATGTGACGTTTGTCACGTCACGTCACTTTGTAAAGTATTGAAATCTACACAAACGAAACAAGCAATCGAACTTTCGTGAGCGAATTGCATAAACGATAATTTAACTTATGGTATGGCAGTAATTTTTAGTTCTGTAAGTGACCGCTAGAGGCTCTGCACAAATTCTCCATACAAATAATTTACGAATTCGTGAACGAATCTCGAATTGGGCTTATTTGCATGACTCGTGGTAGAGGTACTGGTATTGTAGTGACTAGTTAGATATTATTATGTGTCGCCGGGAAGTTATATTATAAAAATACTACCCGTAAATGTTCAAAGTAATGTGTTAAATGAACAGTACTGCGTCTTTAAATTAACAATTCATTTACCCTATATACGTAAATCAACCGTTCAGTGTTGGCGCGATTTTTTTCTTTAATTTAATAAAATAAAATATCGCTTCTCGCAGATTGACGGCAGTCGCACCGAGTCCTAACTGTATGAATAAATCGTAAATATTGTAATGAAGCTTTTAATGCAATGAAACATATGAATTTGAATGTGTCAAATTCGTGATAGAAAATGTGAGATAGACATATGCAATGACAGTTCAATGACAAGTCTGCACTCTTTTCGTGAATTGTCAAATAGCTTTTTACAATTAAGACCTCTATGCCAGCCAAATAGGGTTTGGTTTTGTATATTGATGACATAATTTTGATTTTGTTATTATGTCAGATATTTATGCGGTCGACCTGTCATCCGATGTTAAAGCTTTCACAGAGGTTAGATATTTATGCCGGTGGCAGTAGCCACATAATTCTGATTTACATGGGTAATCAGATATTTTTAAGCGGCCGGATCCGATATTTATGCTGATCGATGCAAAACGATGTTTATGCCGGCCACAAAGCATCACATATTTTTACCATGGAAGTGTCGTCACATACTTTTGCCCTCAATGGAGAATCAGATATTTTTGCAGGGCTGCCCATAGTCATATATTTATGCTGGTGACTGTACATACAACTTGTTTTCTACCAACTAAGTATGATTTCAACAATTCGTAGATATTACCGCGTATTCCATAGCTATACAGTTTTTCTAATAATATATTATGGTCGACTAAGTCGAAAGCCTTGGTTAAATCCATATACAGCGCGCATACTGGTTGTTTTTTATCCATATAGGTTATGATTTCTTGCAATAAATCAAAAATAGCCATATTTATAGTCATATTCTTGCGGAATCCTTTTTGTTCCTGCGCAAAAAGATTATTTAATTCAAAGTAATTACTTATTCGGCTGCTGATTAGTCTTTCAATGATCTTAGAAAAAATAGGGATTCCTCCAAAGTGTATTCGAACTTCTTGGACACGGTGTACACCTGCACCCTCCCGCGCATCCGCCGACAGCCCGACACGCGCCTCCCCGGCCGCCGGCACAATCGAGTTGGCCATGGCGGTGCAATGGCGGCCATTTTATGGTTTCCGAATACGGCATTTTGGATAAATAATATGAGTGTAGATAAAGCAGTGTATGCAACTGTACGTAATTAGGCGTTAAAACACTCGTGTGATCTTATTATGAAACTCACCTGCGGCTCGTTTCATAAAACCACACTCATGTTTTAAGGACCCTTATTACGTAACAGTTACATAAACTACTATTTCATAATTAGAATACGATACCAATTGTCCCCTTAAAATTAAGGATCACCAGCATTTTTGTTACACCTTGTATAAGCACTATGAGTCATAGTAAGACTAATTTATTCCTTAGTCATAGTCTATGACTAAGGAATAAATTAGTCTAAGTCTACCCCTACAAAACGTATTTTGTCAAGTTCAGGAAACTAAAAGGCAAATTGAAGCATTCTGCATGAAAGAGGTGTAAAGCATAAGGTAGAAAATCACACGCTAAAAATGTTAAAATATTTGCCGTATAATTTTTCCAGTCGTTCCTTGGTGATTTATCTACTACCCCTCTCGTGATACCACATCTACCGAAGGCGGAGCTTCTTAATAACCTGCAGGAGTTCGTCAGGAAGCGCTTCAACGGCCCCCTTGCTCCGGAGACTCACAGTTAGTGTCTTAATGAAATACCTATAAACGTTAACCAAGTAATATGCAAAAGCGTCACTCACACGCCAAGATCACGGAAGCAAGCGAGCCAATACAAACCTTACTTGAAAGTATGAACTTATAGGCGTTCTTGGCGCTGTGGTCACGAGCACAACTACTCATACCTTAGGTGTTCTTGGCGTTCAAAAGGTTAATGGATATCCATAGCTGTCAAAGAGTTATTTTAATAATAGTAGAGGTATATAATAGTCGTTTTGCGGCCTCGTATAGTTGGTGATACATACATAACAGTATAACTCGCTTATAAGACGTTTTTGAAGGGGAAGGGCCTCAGCCAAGCACGAGTCTTAAGCGGGAAAGCGTATTATACGGAACCTGAAATTTTAATCTTTGAGAAATATACTTAATTTAAGCTCAGGAATGTACCTACACTACCTACCCTTTAAATTAACGGATACCAAAGAAACACAGTGTATAAATGTTACACCCTTTTTACAATCAATAAACTCTTTGCAAGGGGCCTGTTTGCGGACGATAATTGCTAGTCCCACTAATCCCACTATCTCCTCTACAGGTTATTTAGAGTAGATACCTACTTAATTTGACAAGTCTGACCTCGACAATAATGAAGAAGTTAGGATAAGAGACGACAGCTTATTTCTGCACCGCTACGCAGATATTAACGCAGTCACACCGAAAAATTATGATACTTCTATTATACTACTTATACTACATTATACTATACTCGTCCTACGATCATATTAAGTCAGATTGATGCTACGAAGTGCTACGCCGCAGCTCGTTGCAGGTTATGTTGCTGTTGATACCTACTTGTGTTTCGACTTGGTAAAACATCACGGAATGCTAATTGCCAGTGTTTTACACGACACGAAAGTAGCACTTTCCAAGATTGTACAAAGGTATACTTAAGTACTTACTCCGGTGTCTCGGCGACCCGACGTGAGTCCTAGCCTCCGATACGAGTTAGCGCCAGCGCGCCCTGTTTTGTGCGATCTCCTCCCAGTTTTCTGCTTGCAGAGCGCGTAGATCTCTCTTGACTTGGTCTCTTCAGTGGAACTTAGGCCGTCCGCTAGCTGGCGCAGCTGCACGTAGTGGGCGCATGCGCGCGGGTACAAAACAAGGAACAATTCGTCGCACGCGTCTGCGCCAGTTAGCACCGCTCATACAATTTGACCCGATTTATACCCGCGCGCGTACGCCCACTTCATACAACCGCGCCAGCTCTGCGGCTAGCGGACGCCCTTAGGACATCAACTTATGTATGTGTAGAGTCTGACTATAGAAATATTACCCAAATATTTGGCGGGAAATTCAAAAAATTATGGGCTGGTCACACCTTGTGTAGCAGGAATAATAGTTTTGATACTATAAAATACTTTTGACTTCTGTGTACACGTAAGGTAGGTAGGTTTAGGTAAACAGACAGAAGTCAACGAAGTAAATAAGCTTCACAGGGTGTTAGAAAGATCTTTAACCGACTGCAATGCAACAAGAGAAATACATTCAGAAATTAAATTCTCCAATACATGCTCAGAAGCAAGTAAAAATAATCTAATAACTATGTACTTGAGTTCCCTATTCACTTGTTTTAAGGGATGGGTTTAGTTGGTTTACGTACTGTAAACATGTTTCGCGAAAATATTTTTATTTATATTTTTACATAAAATTACTACTGACCAGTCAGTCCACAGATTTCTCCTAAATTTTGGTTTTCAGTAAGTAACTTCTTACGTTCCAATGTTTTGATTGTATTGATATTTTCCAGAACTTCTAGTTTATCCGTTTCTTTATACACTTGTCCTGTTTATGAGATTCAGGTATTAATAAATTCACGTAATTAAAGTTATAGGCAAATGTTAGAACTAGTACTTAAAGTATCAAAATATTAATAGAGCTCCAACCTACAAAATTGTTGGCGACTTGTAAACATTGCAGTTTTTCGTTATACAACATGCTTCACGTCAACTTCGCACATGGTCGTAATTATTTACGAGCCTAAATAATTGTTTGCGGATCACTCGGTACAGTTATTTTTAATATTATTTAAAATAAACCCCTTATAAACCGTGAACAATTTGAAATAATGACATAAATTGACAACAGTCTTTTAGCTTTTTTTTAAATCATAGACAATTGGTGATACAACAAGGAAATATCGGTCAACAATATTTGGCTAGTCAGACTCTAGCAACATTTATTTTTTCTACTCGTCGACTGTAATGCTTGAATTGAGATTGTGTAGACCGAACTACTAGCGCATACTTTCCGATAGAGCTTTTATGGTCGCATTTTGTAGCATCGCCAACGATGGTACAAAGGATTTTCATACAATATTGTAACACTGCTGCCGGGCTCGGGCTTTGCCACGCCGCCGTCGAAGGGAGGCTCGAGCAACTTACTCAATTGTATAGAGGCAGCAGGTCTTTCGTCGAACTCAATTCTAACCGGCTTGCCTATATTGAGCACTCGTAGAAAAAGTATTGTATACAATAGTGACATAATCAAGCTTTTCAATTTCGTACCTTACTTAGGCACTGGTCCCACCGCGAGCTAGTAAGCTATGAGCTATCGGCTATTTTCTAGCCCAAGACACGAACAAAAGATAATCGCTTCCGTGTAAATAAAAGAGAGAGATATATATTTATAGTTCATCGCTGGCTGTTCACACTGCCTGAACTCAGCAAGCTTCGTGGCCTAAACACTGTACTCGACTGAAAAGCTCTTAATTATGTCACGATTGTATAAAATATTATAATTCTGTTTCAGAACGTTCAATAGTCCGGTCGTCGCGGCGATGGCTGTGGCTTAAGCACGTGGATTTCCGAGAGCGTGCGGGCTACATACCCTTCACGAAGCAGGAGCTCAAAAACATTACTTGGTCAAACAGACCACAACTCCAGTACCTAGTATGGCAAAACACTTTTTTATTTCTTATTTAGTGCTTTAAAAGTCAGATGTTTTAAAGGGTTTTGGAAGGCTACAGGATGGTTATTAAAAATCTAGATTTGACCTTGAGGTGGGGGGGGGACAGTGACCACCCTTTAAGCGCCAAGGTTATTGGCACCTTTAAACCAAGATGGCGGCCAACGCACCCCCCCCCCCCCCCTCGAATCAGATTTTTAACCATCCTGTAGCCTACCAATACTTACCCCTTACAACAATTTTCAACACCACCTTTTGTAAGGCAACATGCTCCAATGATGATCTATCAGTTAACAATATTACTATTGCTATACACAAACATTTGAATGTAGCCTATCCGGAATATACCTATGTCAGATTAGTCGTAATTTTTTTACCTAATTAATTTTCAGTTTGAAACTCTGTTGCGCGACTTCACAGCGAGAAACAGATTGCGCCAACTGGAGCAGACCCGCCTCTGGTGGTCCACGATGAAGTTCGACAGATATCCTAGCCAGGCTTTCTTGTAAGTCTAAGTCAATTATCAAATTTGTGAATCTGCCGGTGTAGGATTACATTTGCACAACACAGAATACATTCGTGCTTTACCGATAACTTAAATGTGTTTTTCAGGGATATCTACTTCACGTACATGCCGGGCAGATTGAAAGACACCTACATTTTCAACCCATTCAATGCCGCCCTCACTCCGCGCAATATCTCTAAGGCTTGCCCACTTAAGTGATTCATGATTATTAACTTTAAAATGTTTATATTTCTTGCTCTTAAAAACTTTAAAATGTTTCGCTTAATTTTGAAGGGCTGAATCGTTTTGATTTCATTCACTGCCACCAACGCATATATGCGTTTTCGTTACTTCCACCCAGTGCCATGGACGCACAGACGCGTTCGTAATATTTAGTGACTTTTGTCGGAGGCACTGGGTAATAGTCAGTTGAACTCACATGTGCGTCTGGGGCACACAGCAAAGTGCGGCACCGGGCGAATGTCCAGGAAAAGAGGGTGGCAGTGAATACGTTAAACGACGTCTTAAATGAATGGTGCAGGCGGTCTTTTCGGTTTTTGCCATTGGGATCCGGAAACCATAAAATTAAAAATAATTGAATAAGAGTAGTTCATGTGATGTGTGAATTTTACTATTGTATAGGTACAGGTACTTACTTAGAGAATTTAACCAATCGGAGCGGCCATGTCCGTCACTTTTTATGCAAAAAAAGTTTGCCGATTTTTGCGGAGGAGGGTAACGTCAAATGTATGGCTATTCGTACGTAACCTACAAATAGCCACGTCAGATATACGTCAGTCCATACAATAAATATGACCACTGGTCATGTGTTTTCGGCAAAGGGGAACGCCTGTCAATGGCCGCTCCGGTTGGTTGAATTCTCTAAGGGTACTTACGATATATGCTTTACCTAAGTTGTTGTTTTGTGGGTAGGTATTATTTAAGTATTTCAATTAATTAATACTTGTTTACTTATTGTGATTTATTTCGTGAATGCAACTATGTAACACTGTTGTCCTAGTGTAGTTTGAAACTTTCGGTAACATTCTGTTTGAAACGCTTTTGTTTTTGTATCTTATTACTTATATGTTATCTACATTGTTGGTCTGTCTTAAGATAAAAATGTTGTTTTGCTACTATGTACCTAATGAAAAAAAAACGTAATGTATATTTCTTGTTTAAATTTTGTTATTTCGGATCTTCTCATACGGACAGTACTTAGATACCTGCGAAAAGTAAATGAAGTGAAATCAGATTCAAAATCTCCATACAAAACGCCACGTATACCTACTTATACATTACCTACCGCATCGACTTCGTCTATTTTTACCCGACTGTCCAAGAAGGGTTTTTTCGAGAATTTGTATCATACAAATTGTATGACAGTTCCAGTAAGGAAAAATAAATGTTGAACGCGGCGCAGTGCCGGTGAATAAGGTTGCCAAAGAGCTCAAAGAGGATGCAGTTTGATACAGTGTATTGACGACTCCCGGGACCCATAGAGTATATTGAATACACGGATCAGAAGACAATCCGGATAGTACTTTTACTATATTTCCCTAACCACAGTTGAACCTTATTACCGAGCAAAAGAGTCGTTCATAGGTCACTAGTAAAAAGTAATAAAAACGGTCCGATAGAGAGCATAATGTAGGGGGCGGTGTCTCACTCGCACAATGCTGCCAACTTATGAAACTTACCAATGTGGTTTTATTTATATACATTTATTTTAGTAACACACTAGAAGTTACTTCCTCGGGGGGATGAACGTTGCTCACGTCCGCAGGAGAATGCTTTAGATACCCTGCACGTGTCCCCTGGGTAGCGCTAAACGAGCAACAGCAATAGAGGCGATTGTAGGCAATTACATCACTATACCTTCGAATGCAATAACTATGCTTCAAAACAAGAAAACACATAAATCACAAAACCAACAGACTCGGGATGTCGGACCTTCAGTTCGCATCTGCCAACTTAACATCGAAAAGGCATTAGCCGGCCAAAATGTGACTACTTGCACAGAATCTTGACGGAGCAAAAAATTGACATAGTCTGCATTCAGGAAACGCACACCAAAGACGGGCAAGACCTGGCCAATAGAGGCTCCATCCCGGGCTACTCTATCGTCACAGCGGTCCACCATCCGAAGTACGGAATAGCCACTTACGCAAAAACAGACCTCCAGGAAATCCAAGCTTTACAGGCAGACATTAAAGATACCATCCACACTTCCACCGTGCAACTTCGAGATTTACAGATCATGAACATCTATAAACCCCCTCTGACTATCTGGCCATCAGACGTTCTGCCAAACTTGAGCCACCCAAGCATTTTCTGCGGCGATTTTAACAGTCACCATGTCAACTGGCGCTACAGAGCAACAGATCAGAACGGGGTGGCCCTTGCCAACTGGGCGGACCTCTCTGATGTGCATCTTCTCTTCGATGCTAAGGATAAGGGTACGTTTGTTTCAGCAAGATGGAATCAAGAGTACAACCCAGATCTGACTTTCGTTAGCAAGGATAGTCTGGATCAGCCACTCCCTGCCTCGCGAACGATTCTACCTGGCTTTCCCAACAGCCAACATAGACCCATCATTTTGGAAATTGGTATCAAGATTCCCCTCACGAACTCCATGAAGGTGCCTCGATGGAACTTTAAGAAGGCGAACTGGGAAACCTTCCAAAGTAGGCTTGAGCACGACCTGGAATGCGAACATCTTGAACCAAAACCATCAAACTACGGAAAGTTCGCAAATATTGTAATCACAGCGGCTAAAGCTACAATACCCAGAGGCTTTAGAAAAGAATACATCCCTGGCTGGAACGATGAGAGCGAGGACCTTTTTAGGGATTACCAAGCCTCTGGCAATACCGAAACTGGTGCACAGCTACTTAAGACTCTAGATGAAAACAGGAAGGCCAGGTGGACGGAAACGGTCGAGAGTATGGATTTTAAGATCTTAAGCAGGAAAGCCTGGCGAGCCTTGAACTGTCTCACGGGCAAAAAGAGCTGCCAAAAGTCGTTTGCCCAGGTAGATCCGGACGCCATAGCAAACAGAATGGTGGACCTAACTAGGGCAAAAAGAGACCCGTGCACCACGAAACGCATCCGCAAGCAGCTAACTCAACTCAAACGCAGCACGCCGGAGAACGCTCATCTAGTTAGACCCTTTTCCATCCACGATACTGTCAGCGCCATTAAACAACTAAAACCTGGCAAAGCTGCCGGCCCTGACGGAATTTATAATGAATTTCTCAAGAACATGGGTCCTCTAGCTGTGAGCTGGCTTGCGGCGCTTTTCTCCTGTATCTTGTTGAAAGGCCAATTACCATCCGAATTCAAGACATCTAAAGTCATAGCATTGCTAAAACCGGGAAAAACCGAACAGATTCCGGAAAACTATCGCCCGATCGCTCTTCTGAGTTGCGGGTACAAGTTGCTGGAACGACTACTGCTCACACGAATAACCCCATTCATCGATGCTGTGACTCCTCAAGAACAGGCAGGATTTCGACAAGGGCGTAGCTGCGCCGACCAGGTGTTAGCTCTTACCACTCATATTGAAGATGGGTTCCAGAAAAAACTTAAATCCACTGCGGTCTTTATTGACCTCACAGCCGCCTATGACACAGTATGGAGACATGGACTCATCTTCAAACTTTTGTCAGTCGTACCCAGCAAGGAGATAGCAAGTCTTGTAGCAAATATGCTGAGTGAGAGACACTTCGAGGTTTATTTGGGGGAAGCGAAAAGCAAGTGAAGGAAACTCAACAACGGCCTGCCACAGGGATCAGTACTCGCACCTCTCCTCTTTAACCTGTATATCCATGACCTGCCCAAAACTACAGCTAGAAAGTTTATATACGCTGATGACATCGCGCTGGTTGCTCGCAGTCGGAGATTTGAAGATGCGGAGGAAGTCCTGACATCGGACCTTAAAATCATGTCGAGTTTCTTCACTTCATGGAGGCTCATACCTAGTGCCAGTAAAACAGAGGTTGCATGTTTCCATCTCCATAATAGTTGTGCCACATACCAACCTGCTGTTGAATTTCAAGGATCAAACCTCAAATATAATCCCCACCCTAAATACCTTGGTGTCACTTTGGACCGGTCCCTGACATTTAAGGAGCACATCACCAAAACATCCCTCAAACTGGGCACGCGCAACAACATCTTGCACAAACTCAGCGGCACGTCATGGGGTGCGTCTGCTGACGTGCTTCGTACCACAGCGCTCGGTCTTGTATACTCAGCAGCAGAATACTGCGCGCCTGTTTGGTGCGAAAGCGCGCACGTGCAAAAAGTCGATACGAGACTGAACGACGCGATGAGGTGTGTTTCCGGCACAGTAAAATCCACGCCGACCCACTGGTTGCCAGTGCTCAGCCACATAGCGCCACCCCACTTACGCAGGAAACACGCGCTTTTGAGGGAAGCCGGAAAAATAACAGCCCGTCCGGACCTGCCATGCCACCGCGAATTCACGGGTCCACCACCGCATCGACTCAAATCGCGTCGCCCTACAAGCGATGCTGCAAGGAAGCTGAGAGCTGAAGGATTTCAGCTAGAGCAAGCGTGGAAGAAAGAGTGGGTGGAAGCGGCTGGCGATCAGTGTTGCCTACATATTGGAAACCCAACTCAGAAGCCGAAGGGATTTTCGCTTCAGAGAAAATACTGGTGCCGCCTGAACAGAATCCGTACGGGTCACGGCAGGTGCAAGTACATGTTGCACAAATGGGGATGGAGCAAAAGCCCGATGTGTGACTGCGGCCTTGAAGACCAAACTACTCAGCACATCGTGGAGCGCTGCCCAAAGCGACGTTATCAAGGCGACCCGAAGGACCTCTATACTAACTTAACATCAGACGCGATCGACTGGCTGTGCGACCTGGATGTCGACTTATAATAATAGTATAGAATAACAAGAATTTACCTACAACGTAAATTACGCCATACGATTTAAAAAAAAAGTTACTTCCTACTTATAATAATTTATTGCAAGATTTGAATTAATACTTTGTTCCCTTTTAGCTGCTTTGAATTTTTTTACGACGTAAATATTATTCATTCATTAAATTAAAGAATTGCAATTAATATTGCAGACACTAGTAAGTATTGTAATATTTTAAATACGGTCTGGTATCCCCATCCCATCAGTCCCATCACTGACATAATATGTCACTGATATTATTTCAAATGACGCCGCTCAGCTCAACAACATTTCGTAACAACATCTTTAAGTAAAAATGGTCAAGATATGTTGCGTAAAAGGGTGCAGGGGTGAGACTTTATAATAAAGTAGACTTTCCTTTCACCGGTAATCCACAATCATTCAATTTTACGATTTAACAACAAGTTAAGATTGTCAAACAATAGGGTGACTATGATGTCGGCAAGCTGCGGGTCGGTTTTGTTGATTTTACAGAAATGTACATTAGTACATGGTCTTTTCCTAAGTATTACTTACACAGGACAGGAGTGGCCCGCGGGTCTTTTTAGGCCCATTCGAAAAGGTCCTAAAATGGCACAAGGCCATACAAAAAAATTTAGTAGTGGCAGTATAATAAATAAATAAATAAATATTATGGGACAATCTTACACAAATCAACCTAGTCCCACAGTAAGCTCAATAAGGCTTGTGTTATGGGTACTAGACGACGATATATGTAATAGATATATACATATAAATACTTAAATACATAGAAAACATCCATAACTCAGGAACAAATATCCGTGATAAACACACAAATAAATGCCCTGACCAGGATTCGAACCCGGGACCTCCTGCTTCATAGGCAGGGTCACTACCGACTAGGCTAGGAGGTCGTTAAAATATACTTTATTGTACAACATTTGTACAACAAAGAAAAATTACAACAAACAGGAAGAATATACAATATTTGTACATGGAAGAGATCTCTTCCAGTCAACCATTGAGCAGTTTGATGTATTGATGTTTTCTTTATTTACCTTTAAGTATATTAAAGTCGGAAAACTGTCCACATCAGATATGACGCAATAGTGAGAGCCACGAATCCCCTGTACTTACTTAGTTTTAGTTTGCTACACTAACTATCCCCTATTTTAAGACGCGGACATCTGCAAACGAGTTGTAAGAAATAAATATCTTACAGTTCTAGGTTTGATGCCGTGCAGTATCATGTAATTAATAAGATTATATCATTTTCAGGAGTTTCTGTTGGGGGAAAATAGTGCAAAATGACGTTACGTTAATGTATTGTTTGTCGCCTACCTACTGTTTTTTTTCCGTAGCGATACGCAATGTTTTTACTTTTTTGTTATTATATTAGCGATAGGCTTCGACAGTTTTTACCTATTAACTGAAATATTTTGCTGGTCTGCCACTCTGACGTCCTCCGATAAATAGCTGCCAGATGCCTGAATCTAGCAATAAGTTTAAAATAGTAAACTAATTAGAGAGGTTCTCTGCTCTCATTATTGCGCCAACGTATCTGAAGTGGCCAGCTCCTCAAGTCAGTAGAATGTATAAGTTCCCATATGAACTATGAGACTTCTCTTTCTGGACAATACTTACTAGACGACAAGCATATTTTATTTTATATTTATCTTCATATTATCCCAATCCCACATACATCATAGTACATATGGTCACTCTACTTAGAATGAGATGCAGCCCCCCACATTACCATCTCTTTCGGCCTCACTTTGTGGTCGAAGTATGACCTCCAGATTGTATTTAACTTCATGATTGAATACCGGGACCCTCTTGTCCCTTTAAACGGCTATTAGACATGGCAATTTGTAGGGTCCAACCTGTCAGGTTGGTAGGTGTAATGGCACCTAGGGAGTAGGAGTCCCGATCTAGGGCGATCGGCAGTGACCCGACACCCGCAGCTGTTTATGGAGGTCGTTAGTTATTTTACCTTTTTTATTTACAATGTTAGCCATTTTCTACACATTTCGTCTGGTTTTTTTATTTAAAATAAAAGATAAAATGTGTAGATTCACTGGTAATTAATATATTTATCTAGTTTTGTATTTATATAATAGAAGGGTTGGGCAGATGAAGTTAGATTTAGGCAGCTCGAGCGGTCATTTAAATATCTGTAATAAAAAAAACTGTTTCTTTTTTTATTTAATGTGTATTGTTATGAGTACTATCACCGCGTGCTACACCAAAACATTTTTTTGATGTTTTGAAGGCATCTCTGTAAACGTTGAGCTAGGGCCGGTAGGGACGATTTGTTGGTGAGGTAGGATCGGTAGGGAAAGTGTAATAACGGGCGTTGGGGCCCACAGGAGTTGAACACAACAGATTGGGCCCTACAAATTGCCATGTCTAATAGCCGTTTTAGCCGTCAAATAGTTAAAGCCCTGTTACACTTGTCCTAGTTAGCTTCCTAAATGAGTTAGTTTCTAAATTTAGTCAAGTCTAACCGCATTTAGCAAGTAAATTTACTATTAACACTTTGACTACCGAGAACCCGCCTTGTAGGCACTCGTAATGTTTGCTCAGATGCCGGGCACGCGGCGTGCGGCATTGCGTTGCACGTCGTAGCCCGCCTAGCGGGTTCTGTCGGTTTCTGGGCTATTGTTCAAAATTTTGCCCGGTTGCGGAAGTGTTAAAAAAAGTTAGGATCCTAATTAGGATACTAGTTAGGACACTAAAAAAAGCAAAGTATAACAGGGCTCTTAATAGGGTGATTATGCTAGTTTCCGTCCACTCTTGTCAGTTTTCCGTCCATACTTATTTATATGTTTATATTCAATTTTTTCCCAAAATAAAAAGCTAAAAATTAAAAAAGAATAAACTATAAATATAAAATTTGTTGACCTTAAAAAGTTTGTCCCATTTATTTGCAGCAGATTAATCAAATGGACGGTAAACTGGACCTGGACGGGAAACTAGCACAATTGCCCTACTCATTCATATTATAGAGTCGGCAACGCGCATGTAACACTTCTGGAGTTGCAGGCGTCTATAGCCAGTCGGACCGTATACTTGTTTGCCACCGTCGTGGTATAAAAATAAAGTTACACAATAACGAGAGCAACGAAAGTCGGTAAAACCCAACTTCTGCTTAATTTTGTCAACGATGTCTGAATTTTTGTATGGAACCACAGACAAAATTAAGTCAGAGTTGGTTTTTTTCTGACTACCGGCTGATTTTTGTCTATGATGGACAGAATAATGCTGAAGTGTGTGGAGCGCCTTAGGATCCTGTAAAATGTATAACATACTCGTAGTTCTAGCGGTACGCCAAAAACCGCTGCAAATGGTGTTAAAAGCATGAAAATCGGAACGATTGATCTTTAGGCCACTTGAATCAATTTAACCCGTAGCCATTGATTTATTCGTAGCCCCAAAAAAAGAAGAGTTATGATGTCATCTTTTTGTTTATGGCAAAAATTTTGCCATAAAAAAAAGATGTGTGGTATTGCAACTTCAACTGGTCTTAAAATCTTATGCGCCAACCGCATTAGTCTTAAAATGGGTTCAGTGACTTCAGGTCGGGTTAAGGGTTTAGGTTATTTGAAGTGAGCTAAACCGTTTCTCAAAATTTGGAGCGGTAGGATTTAAAATAAATTTACGTCATTTTTTCAGTCAGTAATAATAATAATAATAAATACTCTTTATTGCACACCTCATACAGTTACAAGCACAAATTTTACAATTAGATAAATTTAGGTAGAGGTAACAACAGGCGGTCTTATCGCTAATGAGCGATTTCTTCCAGACAACCTTTGGGTAGTGGAGACTAGAGAAAAACAATAAGCAGTAGGTGGTGCATAGAAACAAAAGAGACGAAATAGATAACACAGCACATTCATATGAATATACATACTTAAATAAATACAAAATAAACATACATATACGTACATATATACATATATAATACACACAGTAAGAAACAACAGTGTCAACTTAAAAACCTAAGGAAGAGATAAATAGTATTCCTTAAGTTGCGATTTAAAGCTACCAATAGATTGCGCGCGTTTTATGTTGAGAGGGAGAGAATTCCACAAACGAACGGCCTGGGACGTCAATGAGCAATTATAAAATTTGGAAGATGAAGATGGCACTTTTAGGAGCAATTTTTGAGAGGATCTAATAGAATTAAGATAAGAGAAACGCTCTTTGAGGTAGCGAGGAGTTGCAGGGTTAAAAAGTATAGAAAAGAGTAAAGAAAGTATGTGAGAGTTACGGCGGTGACGGATAGGGAGCCATTTGAGTTGAGAACGAAAACTAGAAACATGGTCGAATTTGCGTAATCCGAAAATGAACCGAATGCAGGCATTTTGAATACGCTCGAGCTTATTAAGTTGCTCCTCGGTTAGGTCTAAATAGGAGATATCTGCATAATCAAGAATGGGGAAGAGTAACGACTGAGCAAGCGCAATTTTAGTAGCAATTGGCAGGAAATTCCGGAGCCGTCTGAGAGACCCTATGGCAGCAAACATCTTCCTGCTCACTTCACTCACCTGAGGCACCCATGATAGACAACGATCCATGATTACGCCAAGATTTTTCACTTGGTTGGAAAAAGGAATTTGGATACCATCGAAGACTATCGGAGGGAGCCTGAGAAAGTCAATTTTGGAGATTTGTTTAGCGCTACCCATCACAATTACCTGTGACTTTAGGGGGTTTACTTTTAAACCGTAATTTTGACTCCAATTTGATATGCGGAGCAGATCAAGATTCGTGGCTTCTATAACTGAATTGAAATCGCTATGCATACCCTGCGAATATATTTGAAGGTCGTCGGCATAGAGGTGATACGAAGAGGAGAGATCAAGAGTTATGGAATTAATGAAGATAGAAAATAAAAGAGGAGACAGCACACCACCCTGTGGAACACCAGCTGATGTGCTGCACCAGGAAGAACGCGAAGAATCTAGTTTTATTCTTTGCCGACGACCAACCAAATAGCTGCGGAACCAGTCAATCGCTGCAGCCGATATGTTAAGAGACTGTAAGAACGCGAGCAAAATGTCAAAATCGACGGTGTTAAAGGCATTACTGAAATCTAGAAGTGCAAGAACTGTAAGCTTCTGGTCATTCATACCCAAACGGATGTCATCGGTAACCTTGACAAGAGCCGAGGTAGTACTGTGGCCCGGACGAAAACCAGATTGAAATGGGTTTAGGAGGTCATTTCTATTCAGGAAGGAAGTTAGTTGCTGATGCACTAGCCGTTCGAGGACTTTGGATAGGAAAGGAAGAATGGAGATGGGGCGATAGTCAGAGAAGGCACTGGGGTTGGATTTTTTGGGTAAAGGAATAATATTGGCATCCTTCCACAGACTGGGAAAAGTACTTGATGAAATGGAAAAATTCAGAATACCGGTGATAATAGGAACAAACAAATCAAGGAGAGGGAGTATCATATTTCGGCTAACACAGTCAACACCAACGGCGTTAGAAGTGATATTCAATATACCCTTCCTAACATCACTCTCACAGAAAGGGCTAAAATAGAAAGAAGAGAAATCTAAGGCAGGAAGTGATAAAAGATGATGAAGTGAGTTAGATTTCTTAGGACCACTGAAACAGGTGGACGATGAAAAATGCTGGTTAAGCTGGTCAACGCTAATATTGTTTAAATTGGTTGCCTGTTGAGATTTGCCAACTCCGAAACCCTTCAAAAATTTCCACACTTTGGCTGGATTTCCATCTTCAACAGAACTGTGAATATGACGCCTCTGAGCATCTCGACATATAGTGCTACAACGATTGCGCAGGGTATGATATTTAAGTTTATTTTTCTCAGAGTTGTTAGCCTTATACTTAGATTTAGATTGATTCTTCCTCTCTATAAGGGCTTTAATATCCTCAGTGAGCCAAGGAGCAGGGAGATGCTTGACTTTTATTGCACGAACAGGAGCATGAGCGTCATAAAGTTGTATGAGGAGCGAATTAAAGAGAGAAACTTGATCGTCTACCGAACCCGCTCGAGCAATACTGCTCCAATCGATTGTTAAAGCGTCATCTCGAAGCTTTTCCACATTTAATCCACTAAAATTACGCTGCAAAAGAATTTTTGATTTAGATTTGGGAGGACGAATTTTGTAAGAGAGATAGAGCAGATCATGATATGAGAAGGCATCCGCGGAGTATTGTCCAAATTTAGACACATGAGAAGTCGAAGAAACTAAAGTTAAATCAAGAAGAGAAGGCGAGCAATTTGGAAAATAGTGTGTGGCGTCTGAAGGGAGAATAGTTAGATTGCATGCATCTACCAGGGATTTAAGGCGCCGGGATCTACTGTCATCCTTCAGAAGACACGTATATAGATCTCCCATAAGAATGTGATGATTATGTCTTCGAGAAGTTTCTCAAGAGAATCAAAGTAATTAACGTGAAGGGAGGGGGAATAAAAAACGCCAAGTAAAAGTTTGGAATGAGAGAGGGAAACGTCGAGAAACATATACTCTGCGGCATCAGAAGTAGAAGAACTGGCAGATACATTAACAATTGAATAGGGGATGTAAGAACGAAGGTAAATCGCAACTCCACCGCCACCTCTTCCAAGGCGGTCGTGCCAAATTAAATTGAAACCAGGTAAAGAGTAAGACGTTGAAGGCAAAGCTGGTCTGAGCCACGATTCGGAAATTAAAATAGCATGAATGTTCTTAATGTCAAAAGAGAGTAACATATCGCTGTAATGTGCAGGAATACTTTGCGCATTTAAATGCACAACGTTAAAATTTTTAGGTACATCATTAAACTGAGATTCCAGAAAGTCGTGAAGCGATCTAAGGAGGAAAAAGATAAATACTGATCACTGTTATCACTGAAAGGCATCTGAAAAATATATATAAAGTTAAAAATATAATAAGTATATAATAAGTGTATACTAATATTTAAAAAAAAATATATACAGTAAAAACTAAACAAAAACTCCACAATCTACCCGCCAGCAGCAAATAAAGAAAGAAATACACTTATAAAGAAACGGAAGTTCAATTTAAAAATACATGTTGGCTTCAGATTCGACAGGCATTAAGTTAAATCACAAAACTAAGGAAATAATTAACTAAGAAACACGGAACGTAATTTAATAAGGAAATATTTAACTTGGTAAAGCGGACCGCAATTTAACAGTTGGCAACACTATACCTGCCATCCGTCAGCACACATGTCAAACTGTCAATGTCAGTTGGAACTTGGCAAAGTGACATTTAAAGTTAGCAATGAAGTTATTGGAATTAGTTTATCTAGACACACGGCAGTGTGTCCGCCAAGTTCGAGCAAAAAAAAGCGACACACCGGCCGTGGGTTATATTACACGAACCATTTCGGGCCAATTTCGACCACCCTATAACTCAAAACATATTTTATCTACGCATATGAAATTTCGAGTGTCTGTTGACATCCCCTTAATTGTCAAGAATACAAAATTTCATTATTCTACCTATAGCAGTTCTTGAGATATTGACGTCAGAAAATCGCTATTTTTACTATACACTCACTCACTGACTCACTCACTGATTCACTGACTCATCAAAAACCTAGACCACTTCCAATGGTCGTACTGACTTGAAATTTGGCGTGGAGATAGGTCTTAAGGTCAAAGTAAAGGGAAAAATCTGAAAACGGCCAAGTGTGAGTCAGTTTTAAAAATAGCGAAGGTGTAACTTTGTTCTACTATGAAGTCATAATGAACTAAATGGGTATATCTTCCAATGGTCGTACCGAACTGAAATTTGGCTCGAAGGTTTGTCTTTAGGTCGAAATAAAGTAAAAATCTGAAAACGGCCAAGTGTGAGTCAGTTTCGAAAACAACGAATTTGTAATTTTGTTCTACTATAAGTAGGTATGGAGTGGAAATGAGATAAGACTTATTTAAATTTAGATACATACCAATTTAAGACAATACATGTTTGTCTTAAAGACAAGAACAATAAAATTGTTCACCACTCTGTGTGTGTCTGTTGTGGGAACCGAACCCACGATTTACGAAGTGCAAAGCAGGTCACTAGGTACCAGTGTTGGCCGATAATTTCAATTAGAATTGAAAATTGATCAATAAGATTGAAGATTAATTTCGTAACTAATCAATTACACTAACATCAATTTTTACTAACGTTAGTTCGCATTGATTTTGTGACGTCGTCAATTACACTAACCGTCAATTAGAATTAACCTATTAGTTACACTAACGTCTCGAAAATTTAATAAGAATTACAGTTAATTAGATTAACGTTAGTGTAACTAAATTAATCCTGTCTTACACTAATAATTAATTTTAAAACTGCATCTCGGGTTCGGAAGTCGGGACCAATATCACAAGATGGAGCTCATGCTGGACCCTAGGGCTACCTACTGGATCTCTGGTTTGGCGCATCATAGACTCATGCTGTTTGGGCTCATTCGACTTGTACTGATGAGCAGATGGTACCGGTATCAAAATCTGGAGCTCATGCTGGACCCTGGGGATCCCTACTGGATCTCGGGTTTGGCGCATCATAGACTCTTGCTGTTTGGGCTCATTCGACTTGTACAGATGAGCAGATGGTACCGGTATCAAAATCTGGAGCTCATGCTGGACCCTGGGGATCCCTACTGGATCTCGGGTTTGGCGCATCATAGACTCATACTGTTTGGGCTCATTCGACCTGTACTGATGAGCAGATGGTACCGGTATCAAAATCTGGACCTTCTTTTTACTTTTACTTTCTTTGTGTAAAAGTCAAAGTCAAAGTCAAATTCAAAGTCAAAGTCAAAGTCAAAGTCAAAGTGAAAGTGAAAGTCAAAGTCAAAGTGAAAGTCAAAGTCAAAGTGAAAGTCAAAGTGAAAGTCAAAGTCAAAGTCAACGTTAAAGTCAAAGTGAAAGTCAAAGTGAAAGTCAAAGTAAAAGTCAAAGTGAAAGTCAAAGTGAAAGTCAAAGTGAAAGTCAAAGTGAAAGTGAAAGTGAAAGTCAAAGTGAAAGTCAAAGGTAAAAGTCAAAGTGAAAGTCAAAGTGAAAGTCAAAGTGAAAGTCAAAGTGAAAGTCAAAGTGAAAGTCAAAGTGAAAGTCAAAGTGAATTCAAAGTGAAAGTGAAAGTCAAAGTGAAAGTGAAAGTCAAAGTGAATGTCAAAGTGAAAGTGAAAGTCAAAGTGGAAGTGAAAGTCAAATTGAAAGTGAAAGTCAAAGTGAAAGTCAAAGTAAAAGTCAAAGTGAAAGTGAAAGTAAAAGTTAAAGTTAAAGAAAGTGAAAGTAAAAGTTAAAGTGAAAGTCAAGGTCAAGGTCAAGGTCAAGGTAAAAGTAAAAGTAATCAAAACCTTGTAGCTTAACCTAAATTCGCGTTTAGTTAGGTAAATTATTAATGTCAATTACCAATTCAATCTACACTAAAAATTAAATTAATGTTTAAATTTTTGAGAAAGACTAAAAATTAAATATCTTCAATTATTAGTTATTCGCAAAGGATTAACACTTTAGTTACAATTAATTTCAATTCTAATTGAAATCAATTTAAACTAAACTATTAGTGTTCAATTTTAACTAACGTGTTTCAATCTTCAATTTTTAATTTTCAATCACACTAACGTTCGACCAACACTGCTAGGTACACTAGGTGCGCTAAATCAGTCAAACAAAAATGAAAAGACTATTTTTTCTCGCATAGTCTAAATAATTTCTAATTTTACAACTAATAAAATCGCAGATTCAAGAACATGGAAATCATATATACTCTAAGATGGAATTATTATACTACTGCCCATCTCACCCTCCGATACGCCACGGGATGAGATGGGATGGTCCACTTCTAGGGCTACATAATAGGCCACCAATTATAATACCTACTGGTAGGTAGGTATTACCAAGTTATTAATTATCTATGTAGGTAGCGTACTTACAATCAGTATAAAGTACGTTATTGATGTATGTAATTATATGTAAGTAGGTACATTTTATAGGTGTAGGGAGCCAGTTTATTTATAAAAATCACCTATAAATAAATAGTAAAATAGGATTTATCATAGATTATAGGTACTCGCGATGCCCGATCGATCCCGAAATCCCGATATATGTATGTACAGTGATACTAGATAAAAATTCCGTTCCCCGCCTCGCGCACCCTCCGTCGCTGCCTACACTCGTCCGCCGCGCTCGCGCCGTCCGTGATAAAAAAAATAATACAGAACCTACACCTAACAAAAATAAATGAAATCCCATCAAAAACATAAATGTGAAAGGCTGCCAAGTTCGATACTATGGGAATGCTTCGCCTATAAAAGAAGTGATATTTGAATAAGTACCAAGTTCCATAAAAATACCTCAAATCATAAATAGTTATAGGAATGCACACTTGATTTCCAGCAGTTTTTAAGGTACATTTTGAATAAGTATCACGTTACATAGAAATACCTAAAATTATAATAGTCAGAGAAACGCTCACCGGTTTTTTTAGCAGTTTCCTGATAACATTTATTATTTTCAGTACTTTTTAATGATGTAACTTGGCAAGTTTTAATAGAAAATTATATACTTGACACATTGCAGTCCAAAGGTGTCGATTCATTGCTTTGAAAAGGTGTGTGGTGTGTGAAAACTTGCCAAGTAACATCATTAAAAAGTACTGAAAATAATAAATGTTATCAGGAAACTGCTAAAAAAACCGGTGTGCGTTTCTCTGACTATTATAATTTTAGGTATTTCTATGTAACGTGATACTTATTCAAAATGTACCTTAAAAACTGCTGGAAATCAAGTGTGCATTCCTATAACTATTTATGATTTGAGGTATTTTTATGGAACTTGGTACTTATTCAAATCTCACTTCTTTTATAGGCGAAGCATTCCCATAGTATCGAACTTGGCAGCCTTTCACATTTATGTTTTTGATGGGATAATATTTACGGGAGACTATTAAAGAGGGTATACAACAAATAACAGTGATTACACGTTTAAATAGAAAAGCGTCAAGCAGTATAACCCGAACAAATACAGAAGAAAGCTACACTATGTACATACTAAGGCTTCAATTTGGCAGCCGCACGTCTGGGCTTTATCTGTTTCTCCGGTTTCTCGGCTTTGCTGCAATTATCTGCCTTGGAAGGAGCATCTACGCTTGGGGTCGGAGTCACAGGCTGCTCTGGCGCATCCGAAATCGCCTTAAGCTCTGTAAGGCTCACCACACGCCTGCGCACGTCGCTCGCATCCAAGACATGAACAACGCCGTCCCAGGTCCAACATCTTCTGACGCCAAACCGCTCCCGAGCTGCCATGAAGGTCTGCTGACGTGATTTGGTCAAGAACTCGGCTATCGTTACGCCGGAGCCTTTCAATGCCACCTTACCAAACCACACTTTATCACGGACGGCAGTCTCACAGAACTTCACCACAATAGCCCTGGGTTTGCTGCCTCTGCGACGGCCAAGTCGGTGGCTGCGCCTTATGTCATTTGCAGCCACGTCAGCCTTAACAGCTTTGAGCTGTTCAACTACAAGGGCCGTTGTGTCCTCTTTGTCAGCCTCCGGAACACCATGGATGATCAGCATCTTGCGTCGAGATCGCATTTCTATATGATCGACCTGTTGAGCGATGAGCTCCACCTGCTTCTGGAGTATATTGAGAGAGTTCAAAACAAATGCTTTGAAGCTAGTGAAGTCCGCCGCTACTGCCTCAATACCGCTCCCAGGGTTGCTTGAGCCCGCTTTGTCCAAATTACTCTGCATCTCAGCCATCCTTGCATTGAAGGTTTCAGTGAGCTCCGCAATTGATCCTTGAATTGAGTTGATGTCCGACATAGTGTGTTGATGTTGACAGTTGAAGTAGGTGAAAGTGCAAAAATCAATGTAACTTCCTGGAGAAATGCTTGAATACTACTGGTAGGTAAACTATATTATCTAACCATCAATTTTATTGTTTCAAATTATCCAAATTACTTTTAATTCTATTTTTTCTAATAAAATATGTGAACAGTGATGTGGTTCGTTTTATTCACAGTAATATATTCTCAGTGCACCTAACTTGACGCTTATCAGTTTAGAGTTATAACTGTTATAAGCGACTAGTAGAAAATGCCTATAGGCATTACGTCTAGCTTTTCAAATCATGTTTTGTGCCATTACGTTTAAAATTAATAATAATTTTAGTGATTTAAGACCCCCGTGACTGAACTGCTATGACGAATTTCTCCAATTTTCGACTTATTGCGGGATACTTTTACTGCCTTTTTAATTACAAGACACTTAAATATGAATATGCAGTTGTGTATTTTTTAAACGAATTTGGTATGTTGGTTATTTGATGTAGGCTAAATCATGTCTCAAAATTTGGAGCGTTGCTCGTTGCGAGCTCGTTGAAAAATTTAGGCCTAAAAATTGTATTTTCAACTTGTCGCCATACATACTTGTGGCCATTTAAGACCTTTAAGACTTATGTTTTCATGATCTCCGAGATGGGCTCTACAGCGCTATATGGAAGAAAACGGGTAAATTTTTTGATGTTTTTCCAGTAAGGCGGGCTCCAGCACTATAAATGTCAGTGATCAAATCCCAACCACGGATCAGAAGACAATCCGGATAGTACTTTTACTATATTTCCCTAACCACAGTTGATCCTTATTACCGAGCAAAACAGTCGTTCATAGGTCACTAGTAAAAAGTAATAAAAACGGTCCGATAGAGAGCATAATGTAGGGGGCGGTGTCTCACTCGCACAATGCTGCCAACTTATGAAACTTACCAATGTGGTTTTATTTATATACATTTATTTTAGTAACACACTAGAAGTTACTTCCTACTTATAATAATATATTGCAAGATTTGAATTAATACTTTGTTCCCTTTTAGCTGATTTGAATTTTTTTACGACGTTAATATTATTCATTCATTAAATTAAAGAATTGCAATTAATATTGTAATACAGTAGTAAGTTTTGTAATATTTAAAATACGGTCTGGTAGGGAATTGTGCTAGTTTTCGTCCACTTATCGATTTTGCCAGCTTTGTGATGCAAAAAGAATATCTTAAAGTACCCTTACTTAAACGTATTATATTTCATTTTATAGCTTATATAGTCTAGTTAATGTTAATATTACGCGATAATTATCCATACTTGCGAGATTTTGTATAAAAAATATTATTTGAAAAAGTGGGGTATTCGTTAGTTTTCGTCCATAAATGTCAGTTTTCCGTCCTGGGCTCTGCTAGTTTTCGTCCACTGAGTAGGGCCATTATTTCTAAAAATATTCACTTAATCAAAAAATGATAAAACAAACCTCAATGTTATTTTTAAAGTCCTATCGATTGATGTGCAACATGATGATTTTTGGTAAAAAAAAATTGTTACATGTATGGAAAACCCCTTGTGGCTCCCCCCTAAAAAAATACTTTTCAGCAATTTTACTACAATACTAAGTAGGGGTATACAAAATACACCTTCTGTTAGAATTTCATCAATATTAGTTATAGTCTCCAAATAAAAAATGGCCATGGCATACGGACGAACTACGGACATGACGAAACTATAAGGTTTCCGTTTTTGCCATTTTGGCTACGGAATCCTAAAAACTAATGATAGTAAGGATTAACACCGTGTTTGTTTATTTCCGTTATTATTAGCATACAGTTAGGTACGATTAAGGAAACGAAATGGCGTAGTTAGTTTTTATAAATTTGTTTTTTCCATACAAGTATGTATTGTTAAATCGATCACGGTATTATATTTAACTCAACCAAACAATCGAATATTATAACTCAGGCATTTTATCACCAAACAATGATATTGTAGGCCTTTAATGTTAACCACTGTGACTGCTTGTACTATAAAGCCTTGGCCAAACTGCCAGCGTGGCGCAGCGCGGCGCGACCGCGGCACATGTTAAAAAGTTAGCGACGTCAAACAGACTTGGACGCGGCGGCACGCTGCGCCGCGCTGGGTCACATCAGTCGGACGTTAGGCAGCGCGGTGCGTCGTGCGAGCGTAGCAATATACTGTGATTGTGATTATGGATATAGAAAAAAATAATCTTGGCTTCGGAAGGAATGATTGACCCTCCGCGCGCGCCTGATGTATCGGGCGCGAGTCACGCCAGCATCGCGCGCGGCCGCGCCGCGTTCGCGCGCGCGATGAGGGCGTGTTGAGAGTGCGAGGCCGGTGCGATCCGCGCGCGCCCCGTTTGAACAGTCATCGCGTCAGCGTCACGCGGCGCTACGCCACGCTTGCTGTTTGGCCAAGGCTTAATGTAATTGACACGACTAGCGTAGTCAACCGCGCATTGGATTGTTCATTATTGGGTCGTTCCTTAGAGAATTCAACCCGGAGTAGCCATGTCTGCCGTTTTCTATACAAAGCAAGTCTGCCGATTTTTGCGGGGGAGGGGAACGTCAAGTGTATTCTGTGGCTATTCGTACGTAACGTACAAATAGGTGTATGCATGACCACTGGTCATATGTTTTCGGCAGAGGGGAACGCCTGTCAATGGCGACTCCGGTTGGTCGAATTCTCTAAGGATCGTGCATTACCCGGAATCGTGCAGCCGAAGGTTTCCGATTGGTTCCGATCAGATCCGAAGGTTATGCGACTATTTAAAAAAGTAGCTTTTTTCATAGTAATCAGCTCAAAACACGAGACTTCCTTTTTTCGGATGTATTTGTTCAAATATTTTCTCAAACATGCTCGGAAATGTTCCTGTTACGTTAGTAATTAGAGACCAGTAGGGACTTGTAAGAGGTGCTTTAGTCTAGTCTATGTATGGCAACACTATGGTGCTCTCATGTCTCACTTATGCTCTCTCTCTCTCTCTCAAGCTGGAAGCCACTAACATGGCTCTCGCAACTGTAAGTTTAATTATAATTGAAAATACATAAATATTACATTAAACGTGGTTTTCAATTAATAACATATGACATGGCGCTGCGGACGAACTAAGAACAAGAAGAAATGGTCAAATAAAAACTATCGGGATACAACAAAACAATTTTTCTATGGGACGCCATTTTGGTCAACAAGAAAAACCTAAAATAAAAAAAAATAAAAAATGGATATGTTACGACCACCACCACCTTTAAACCTATCAGGTAACAATATCAAACAAGCGTTCAAAGATTGGAAGCAGAAATTCCAATTATATTTCGAGGCAAGCGGTGCGGTAGACAGACTTAGTGAAAAACAGCAATGTGCTCTCTTACTACACAGTATTGGAGATGAAGGCCTCGTGGTATATAACACTTTCGAGGATAAAGATAAACTCACATACGAGGAAATATTAAAAAAATTAGAAACACATTGTAGCCCGCCGAGCAATGAAACATACAATCGACACATATTTTTCAATCGTAAACAAAAAACTGGTGAGACCATTGAAGACTTTGTAACAGCTCTAAAAAAACTCAGCATGGATTGCAATTTCGAAAAACTGAAAGATGGACTTATCAGAGACCAAATAATAATAGGACTGATAGACAATGACCTGAAAGAAGACTTACTAAGTGTGACAGAATTGACTTTGGAAAAATGTATAAATATGAGTAGAGCAGCTGAAACTACGAAAAAGCAGATGGATACTATCAAAAACAAACATGAGGTAGCAAGAATAGAAGTAGGAAGACCAAAAAAGGAGCACTTCAGTGAAAAAAGACAGCCCTCAAGGAGTCGAACAAGAGAACCGGGCCAGTCAAGCAGCAGACAGCAGGGTCAAGCGCACACCAGACAAGAACCGGCATATACTAACAACAGAAGAAGACAACCATCATATCGCAACAAGAAAGCCTGTGGCAAGTGCGGCAATCAACACGGCTATGCAAAATGTCCAGCGTTTAACAAGAAATGTGCTAACTGTGGTATATACAACCATTTTGCAGCTATGTGTTTAAATAAAAAATGTGAATCCGTAAGTAGAGACTGGTTGCTAAAATTAAGTGTAAACAATGTAGAAACAATTTTCAAGATTGACACGGGTTCTCAAGTAGATATTTTAACAAGTGATACTGCTCGTAGATTAAATCTCAAGGTGTACAGACCTGATGATGTACAACTTAGTAATTTTGATGGGTCACCTTTTAAAATAGAAGGATCTTGTGAAGCTACAATAAAATATAAAGATGAGGAATGTTTGACAACTTGTTATATAGTAAGTTTTAAAAAAACTTGTGTACTTAGCTATCTCACGGCAGTAAAATTGGGAATTGTAAAACCTGTAGAGATCATTGATGATGAAAATGTAAACAAAATAGTGCAGAAATATAATAATCTGTTTTCAGGTTTAGGTGAACTTCAAAATGAATATAAAATAAAATTACAAGACAATCATATACCAGTTGCTGAGCGACCCCGGAAAATACCATTTCAATTAGAGGGAAAAGTTAAAACCGAATTGGACAAACTGGAGCGTGCAGGTGTCATAAGGAAAGTTACTGAGCCAACGGAATGGGTAAATTCAATGGTAGTTACAAAGAAACAGTGTGGTAATATTAGAATTTGCCTAGATCCACAGAATTTAAATAAATACATTATTAGGGAACGCTATAAAATGAGCACTTTTGAGGAATTAGTAGCCAAAATGCCTTCCGCTAAATACTTCAGTGTTTTAGATGCATCAAAAGGATTTTATATGGTTAAATTAAGTGAAGATAGTCAGTTGTATACTACATTTAATGCTGGTAACTTTGGTAGATATTGCTATAAACGCTTGCCGTTCGGATTAAATTCAGCTCCGGAAGTATTCAGTAAATACTTTGCAGATATTTTTAAAGAGATACAGGGGGTAGAACAGTATGTTGATGAACTCATAGTATGGGGAGAAACTATTGATCAGCATAATGAAAGGTTAAATATGGTATTAGAAAAAGCAGAAAAATCTGGAGTGAAGTTTAATTTAGAAAAATGTCAGTTCGGAGTAACAGAGGTAAAATATGTAGGACACATTTTGAGCGGTGATGGTATTCGACCGGATCCAGAGAAAGTTAGAGCTATAGTTAGTATGGAAGAACCCAATAACAAAAAACAATTGCAAACAATATTAGGTATTGTAACATATGTAGCAAAGTTTGTGCCCAATTTGTCAGATATTACATGTTCATTAAGAGAACTTCTCAAAAAAGATAGTGAATTTATATGGGGTGAAAAACAGAAACAAGATTTTGAGAAACTTAAAAAAGTGTTAACTTCACAGCCAGTTTTAAAATACTTTGATATGGAAAGTCCAATAACTTTGTCAGTTGATAGTAGTAGCACAGGTCTAGGTGCAGTTCTTCTTCAAAATAATGCTCCTATAGCATATGCATCTAAAGCTCTAACAGAAACTCAAAAAACATGGGCTCAAATCGAAAAGGAACTCTTAGCTGTAGTCTATGGATGCCATAAATTCCACCAATATATTTACGGTAGACATGTACATGTGGAAACAGACCATAAACCACTAGAACATATTTTTAAAAAACCAATGAACGAAACTCCATTGAGGTTACAAAGGCTAAGACTTCAATTACAAGGATATGACTTAGATATTAAATATAGACCAGGTAAAGAACTATTAGTGGCTGATGCTTTGTCTAGAGCTTATGTAAATGACACTATTTGTAACAAGGAACTTGATGAAAAGGTAGAATTACATGTATGTATGGTGAAAGCAGGTATCTGTTTTAGTGAAGAAACATGGGATAAGTTAAAAAATGAAACTCAAAGAGATCAGGATTTATGTTTATTGATTAAGTACATTCAAAGTTCATGGCCAGTACCTAAAGACATTCCATTGCAATTAAAATACTATCATTCCATAAAAGATGACCTTTATATTTCAGACGGATTAATTTTCAAAAATACTGCAGTTGTTGTACCGAAGATGTTAAGAAAAGAAATGCTTAGGAAAATTCATTATAGTCATTTAGGTATTGAAAAATGTAAAAATAGAATCAGAGGTTTACTCTTTTGGCCATTTATGATAAAAGAATTAGAGGATTTAATTCAAAATTGTGACTTGTGTTTAAAATATCAAAAAAATCACTCCCATGAACCACTGATGTTAAGAGAATTAAGTAACAAACCGTGGGACATAGTAGGTGCTGATATGTTCTTTCTAAATAATAAGATTTATATGTTAATCGCAGACTATTTGACTAAATATGTAGAGTTGGTAGAAATAAAAGATCAGTCAGCAGAGTGTCACATTAAAGCATTAAAAAGTGTATTTGCACGTTGGGGCATACCCAAAATATTGTATACAGATGATGGATCTCAGTATAGAAGTTGGCAATTTAAAGAATTTTGTAGAGAGTGGGGATTTAAACATATAGCATCCTCACCCTATTATGCTAGATCTAATGGGTTTATTGAAAGACACATACAGTCGATAAAAAAAATGTTAAAAAAGTGTATAGAAGAAAAGAAAGATATTGACTTAGCATTGTTAGAGTACAGAAATACACCTATAAGTCAAGATTTAGAATCCGCTAATGAGTTGCTGATTGGAAGACAAGTAACATCTTTCTTACCTACCAAAGACAGATATAAAAAAGTAAACTACACTAATGTAAAGCAAAAAGTTGAGAAAATGAGAGAATTGTATAAGTATTATCATGATAGAAAAAATAGAGGTAAAATAAGTAGTTATAATAGAGGACAAAATGTATATGTACATGACAAAAATTGTAATAAAAAACTAAGAGGTAAGATAGTCTCAACTGAAGATAATTATAGAAACTATATGATAGATACAGGAAACTCTATAATTAAAAGAAATAGATATAATGTGTTCAGAGGGTCACCTGGTGATAATTATAATAAGGGTAGGAAACGCGTAACTTTTAAGACCGAAGATAAAACTGAGAATGTTTTGAACAATGTAACAAATTGTAATGGAAGTGAGCCTGTAGTAAATAATGATAATAATTATAATGATAATGTATGTGATGCTAATAATCATCATGTAAGTAATGATTACGAAATGAGGTCACGATCTGGCAGGATTGTTAGGAAGCCTGTATACTTGAATGATTATGTACCTTAATAGTTATGTCTAGTATTAAGACAAAGAGTAAAGAAGGGGGATGTAAGAGGTGCTTTAGTCTAGTCTATGTATGGCAACACTATGGTGCTCTCATGTCTCACTTATGCTCTCTCTCTCTCTCTCAAGCTGGAAGCCACTAACATGGCTCTCGCAACTGTAAGTTTAATTATAATTGAAAATACATAAATATTACATTAAACGTGGTTTTCAATTAATAACATATGACAGGACTCTATTCCAAGGCAGGTTCAGCGCGACGTACGTAAAGGATTTTCATACAACATTAAATCACTCAGCCAGTAACTGAAGCACTAAACAAGTAATTTTATTTCCTTACATGTTTGAGAAAAGCACTATACATGCTTCGACCGTAATCAGCTTACCTGGCTTCGTATTGTAGCTACTAAATACTCAGCCAGGAAAGCTTACTTACTGGTCTCTGCAGTAATGTACTATTAACAGCGCATGTTTTTGTTTGTTTGTTTTCGTGTGGTTTTAATTGCCGGTAAATAGATAAAGGTGATGTGATAGTGCTTAGTGAAAATAACGGATAATATTCATTGTGAAAGATGTACGGGTGTGAGTGTGTGTGTATGTGTACGGACGATGGCAATGGCACGATCACAAAGCTTTCTTTTGAAGTGAAATAAGCAGAGCACGCCATAGTATGGAGGTTATTATTGTTATTCTACTACCATTTGGTCATTCTAATGTTAATTATAGTTTTGTCTACTCACAAATAACTCGTATATTAACGATAACAATGCAACAGAAGAGCTAGTTTTAGTCTTTGCTCAAGTCATTTAAATGTTTTATTTATTACATTTATTTACGTAACATTATATGAGGAATGGACGGAAACTAAAGTGTGTAGGTACCTAATCAAATATAATATTACCATACTACTATATACTATAATATTACGTATTAATTAAGTATTTACCTAGCTGTCTGGGTTTCCGGGATCAGGTGGTCGCAAAACTGAAATTTATACCAAATTGCTCTGCTAGTTTTGGTCCACAAAGTTTATATATCAATTATATTCTAAAACTTTAATCTCCACTTAAAATATTGTACAATTAACTTTAAAATAGATAATTCGTGCCAAACATATTTAGTGAACTGTCTAAATCATTAATAAAACTCATCATAAACTTTTCCCGCCACAAGTTTTTTTCTTCATTGCGATGACATTTGCTAGGGCCGAATTCGAGGCGGCTATTAATGTTTTATTTTTAAAGGCACTATCTGTCAAATTACTTTTTTAAATGGTAGAATTGTTTCTTAGATATTATGGATCGCAACAAGACCAAACTTCCGCAGGAAAATTCATTTACGTTCAAGTTTTCCCCATATATTTGTAGCAGAACCGTCAGGTGGACGGAAACTGACCCTGGACGGGAAACTAGCACAATCACCCTATCCCCATCCCATCAGTCTCATCACTGACATAATATGTCACTGATATTATTTCAAATGACGCCGCTCAGCTGAACAACATTTCGTAACAACATGTTTAACCGATTCGTTGCGTCTTCCATTTTCGAAAACTTTTGGCTGTGGCGGCGAACAATTATTTCATGACACGACAGGCGTTCCATACGCCATAGAATTTGATGACACGCCTATCGTGTCATCAGCCATGTGTAAAAAATTATGTATTTTTTTGTGTTTTTTCACTGATTTAGACTTGATTGAGTTCATTTGAAATCAAACCAAGGAAGTAAACTGATTAAAACGTTGTTTTAAATTTTTAGTAGCATTTAAACTACTTGTTTTACTTGAAATGGATGGTAAGTGACTTTAAAAATTCAGGTATCACAAACATTTTCTACTAAGTACAATTTTTATACATATATGTGTAGTGGGCTAAGTTAGCCCGGCTAGCAAAATGGGTAAATATATTTTTTTTACAGTGCGACGCGATTTAAAACTATGCATTCAATATTTTCATGATTTCTCCTTGAATTATTTATTCGAGCGATATAGATAACAAATCATTTGTCTTGAATTACAAAAAAGTAAAATCTTCATTCTAATATTTTTGATGTATACTACGAATACATTTTTATTTTATAATAAAATATTTAAAGAGGGTAAATAGGTAAATAGTTCTGGTGTCTATGACATTAGGCCGTATTCCCAAGCTAAGAGATAGAATAATAATAATTGCCATTGGCTGTTTGCATTGATATTTCGTAGTCAAAAGGAATATTTAAAAGGTAAAAAACAATATATTAATGGATTGTAGTAGAGTTTGTGCGTAAAAAGAAGTGTTATGGTTTATATGAGAATTTATACGAACTATGTCACTTCACTTTCCGTATAGATTTCAACTTTGCGTCCGTTAAAACGGTACAATAATGAAAATCATTTTAAGGGCTCCATACCAAAACGGTAAAAAATGAACTCTGTCTGTCTGCCTGCCACAAAGCCAATTTTGTCAGAAACTGCGAGACCGATTGAGCAAAAATTTTGTACACATATGTAAGTCAGCGACTCAAAGGCAGGTATGTAACGCCAGTATATAAATTTTAAATATGGGGGGGGGGCATTTGTGGGGGGTAAATGAGAAATAATTAAAAATTTGCAAAACTATAATGTATGACATATCAAATAAAACGGCTTAATATGAGGATTTCAAATATATTTTTTGTATAATTTTAACGTATGTAGTTTTGAAGTAATTAAAAAAAAAACCGGCCAAGTGCGTGTCGGATTACGCATAATGGGGAGTTCCGTACCTTCAATGGAATAAGAACTAAACGAATACCAAAAGGTATCTGATGCCTATGGAAGAAGTTTAACCTAAGTTTAAGTTTTACCTGAACCTATAATGTTCAAAATAATTTTTGTAGAATGTATGTGAAAAGACGCATCTTCTCAATTTTTTTCATATTTTTTGGACTTACGGATCAAAAGTTACAGGGGGGAGGACACAATTTTTCTGACTTTCGAAGCGATTATTTCTGAAAATATTCACTTAATCACAAAATGTTAAACCTCGATGTATTTTTTTAAGACCTATCGATTGATGTGCAACATGTTGATATTGAGCGTTGGGCGCCGTCCCAAAATTTTTTTTTTCTGCACTTTATCTACATAACTAAATAGCGGCATACAACAGACACCTTATGTCTAAATTTAACTAAGATACGTCTCATAGTTTCAGAGTATAAAGGTTGTGACATACGGACGGACGGACAGACGGAGATGACGAAACTGTAAAATTGACCGTCCCCGTCCCCCCTTATCTCTTAAATTGCTGGACCGAAAATTTTACAAAAAAAAAATACTGACATTCGTTATTTAGGTATAGATTACAGGAAAAATAATAGGATACTACACCGTGAGTCGGATTTAAGAAAAATATCAAGGCGCGAGTCCGACTCGCACTCGGCCACCCTATAAGATTCTCGTGAAATCATGCTGAAACCATATTTTTTCACATAATGTATTAAAAATCGGTTGATGTGATAAATAATTATCCGTCAAATACCAACTTTCGTACGTTAGGTAGCAAAAACTAGTGACACAACTTTCCAAAAGATGACGATGCACCCTGTACGGGAGGGTGGGGTTCGACGTGCCGATTTTCAAATATCATAAGATTGTCATAAAAAAACGAGTTTTATAAGAATGTTTATTTTTCTTTGAAACAACGCAGTAATTGCAACGAAAATCTTAATAGTTGTTTTTATACAAGCATTTATGCGACCAATTTCTGAGCGGAAATTTTAGCCCCTCTTTGGGGCAAGTTGTGCCACCAGTGGAGCAAATTGTTCCGGATAGATTATGCTAAAAGATTGTCATAAATGTCTATGCTCTACACCACAAAGTGCTACCTATGCTTTTTCGGGCGTCATGTAAAAAATAATATTTTTTCTACTCACCCGTTTTCATTTGATTCTACTCCTTTAGCTAATGTTGTAAATATCTTTAAGTCCTTTTTTAGTAGTTTCGCATCGTATCTAATGATCGATCAAAAATTTTTTTTGTACAATTGAGGTCGATCGAGGTGAGCGGTTTTTGGGAAAAACTTGCCCTTTCAAAAGGGAACATTGAGCCCCAAGTTGGGGATAGGGACTAAAGCTGGCGTACTGGGAACCGTGTCGATCAATTTAAAAAATAACTAAACAAGAAGATAGGAAAACAACGCTTGAATCAATTCAAAGTGCGCAGATACAGGCCAAATAGGTCAAGCACGAAAAAATGTACAAGTGTATCATTTTGATAGCTTCTGAATGTTTGCACACCCATCCCCTCAACCGTCAGGATTAGTGGAAATAAAGTTATAATTGCGCATTTTGACCGTATCTCTATCTTTATTTAAAAGGTATTGAGGTCGGCACAATAAACCCCCTGCACTTCCAACCCCACTCTCCCCTACGTTCGTTTTCTACTTCGCGGTGTTAAGATTTTTCCTGGATTAATGGGGGAAAAAAACGATGTATATGAAGAATACCCGCGAATAATTGCAAGCGTTTATGGAACGTTCGTACGGAACCCTCGGTGCGCGAGTCCGACTCGCACTTGCCCGATTTTTTAAATTTGTGTTCTGAAGTTTGTCGATAATGTGGAACTTCACGTATCGAGTTCCTACAGTACGGCAAACATTTCCGAGCATACCCGAGAAAAAATATAATTTTTTTTCATTAACGTATATTATGTATTTTGGCTGTTTGTATCCTTGCCTTGGTCTAAGAATACTACCGAAACGAGATAAAATAAGGAGTTTATTCTGTCATTTCCGTCTATTTGTTTAAAATTTACGTCTCGAAGTAATTGTTAATGGATAAAGCACGCAAAATGATTGTTACGTTTTTACTAATTTAACTAATTTGATATATAGATAAAGAGTTCTTGAAAATCATATAATTTGAAGTTAAATTGAAATCTTGTTGTAAGATGTTATTATGATTAGTTATTCCATGAATAATAATATTTAATAAGTAATGTTTAGGCCGTAAAAATAATGCAACTTGAAAAGGTTGTTAACAACTGATTATGAAAAATTCAAACAATATCTAGAATATTCCAGAAACGAAGGCTACAAGCTTGTTCTACGTGACAAACAATAATATTTTTTTTCGGGGAAAACCCTTCTGATATGTAATTTGAAGAAGTTTTAATCGATTTTAAAATGACACTCCTCTCGTGTCATACGCCACACGTTAAAAACATTGATGACACGCCTGTCGTGCCATCCGCACTGAATCGGTTAAGTAAAAATGGTCAAGATATGTTGCGTAAAAGGGTGCAGGGGTGAGACTTTACAATAAAGAAGACTTTCTTTTCACCGGTAATCCACAATCATTCAATTTTACGATTTAACACGTTCACTGTCCGTGCCCCCAATGTGGGGCCACGGCTAGCCTCTATTACAAAGCCATAAGGTTCACATGTCAGATTCGGACAGTGAACGTGTTAACAACAAGTTAAGATTGTCGAACAATAGGGTGACTATGATGTCGGCAAGCTGCGGGTCGGTTTTGTTGTTTATACAGAAATGTACATAAGTACATGGTCTGTTCCTAAGTATTACTTATACAGGACAGGAGTGGCCCGCGGGTCTTTTTAGGCCCTTTCGAAAGGGTCCTAAAATGGCACAAGGCCATAAAAAAATTGTAGTAGTGGCAGTATAATAAATAAATAAATAAATATTATGGGACAATCTTACACAAATCAACCTAGTCCCACAGTAAGCTCAATAAGGCTTGTGTTATGGGTACTAGACGACGATATATGTAATAGATATATACATATAAATACTTAAATACATAGAAAAGATCAATAACTCAGGAACAAATATCCGTGATAAACACACAAATAAATGCCCTGACCAGGATTCGAACCCGGGACCTCCTGCTTCATAGGCAGGGTTACTACCGACTAGGCTAGGAGGCCGTTAAAATATACTTTATTGTACAACATTTGTACAACAAAGAAAAATACAACAGGAAGTATATACAATATTTGTACATGGAAGAGATCTCTCCCAGTCAACCACTGAGCAGTTTGATGTATTGATGTTTTCTTTATTTACCTTTAAGTATATTAAAGTCGGAGAACTGTCCACATTAGACATGACGCAATAGTGAGAGCTACGAACCCCCTGTACTTAGGTACTTAGTTTTAGTTTGCTACACTAACTATTCCCTATTTTAAGACGCGGACATCTGGCAATTGTTTATCGGTGTTATGCAAACGAGTTGTAAGAAATAAATATCTTACAGTTCTAGGTTTGATGCAGTGCAGTATCATGTAATTAATAAGATTATATCATTTTCAGGAGTTTCTGTTGGGGAAAAATAGTGCAAAATGACGTTACGTTAATGTATTGTTTGTCGCCCGCCTATTGTTTTTTTTCCGTAGCGATACGCAATGTTTTTACTTTTTAGGGTTCCGTAGTCAACTAGGAACCCTTATAGTTTCGCCATGTCTGTCCGTCCGTCCGTCCGTCCGCGGATAATCTCAGTGACCGTTAGCACTAGAAAGCTGAAATTTGGTACAGTCGAGGACAAAGAGATGTATACACTTTTGGACCTTATTGGGTTGTAATAAGGTCCAAAAGTGTATACATCTCTTTGTCTTCGACTGTACTAATATGTATATCAATCACGCCGACAAAGTGGTAAAATAAACAGTGGAAAAAATGTTTTATTAGGGTACTTCCCCTATACGTAAAGTGGGGAGTGATTTTTTTTTTCATTTCAACCCTAACGTGTGATATATTGCTGGATAGGTATTTAAAAATGAATAGGGATTTAGTAAAATCATTTTTTGATAATGTTAATATTTTCGGAAATAATCGATCCAGAAGTAAAAAAAATGTGCCCCTTAGAGGGGGGGCTCTAACTTTTGAACCATAAGTTTTAAAAATATGAAAAAAATCTCAAAAGTACAACTTTATCAAAACTTTTTAGGAAAATAATTTTGAACTTGACAGATTGAATAGATTTTGAAAAAAAAATACAAAATAATTTCTGAACTAAGTTTGTAATTTAACCTGTTTATTGTACTTCTACAAAATCACAATGAAATGACGTGCTTTCAAATATAGTAAAAATGGTGAAAATCGGTTCACGCAATAAAGAATTATCCCATAAAAATCATCTTCCATACTTCAAGCTCGCGCTCAATAGTTTACTTAATTTGCCCATAGATGTCGCTGTACGTGGAACGCTCATATCATATCCTACATGGCGGTGTTATTTTAACTCTTAAGTGGGGACAGTTACTGTACGGACGGAAAACCACTGAACCCTACACTGAGCGTGGCCCGACACGCTCATGGCCGGTTTTTTTTGTTATTATATTAGCGATAGGCTTCGACAGTTTTTACCTATTAACTGAAATATTTTGCTGGTCTGTCACTCTGACGTCCTCCGATAAATAGCTGCCAGATGCCCGGATCTAGCAATAAGTTTAAAATAGTAAACTAATTAGAGGGGTTCTCTGCTTTCACTACTGCGCCAACGTATCTGAAGTGGCCAGCTCCTTAAGTCAGTAGAATGTATAAGTTCCCATATGAACTATGAGACTTCTCTTTCTGGACAATACTTACTAGACGACAAGCATATTTTATTTTATTTTTGTCTTCATACTATCCCAATCCCACATACATCATAGTACATATGGTCACTCTACTTAGAATGAGATGCAGCCCCCCACATTACCCTCTCTTTCGGCCTCACTTTGTGGTCGGAGTATGACCTCCAGATTGTATTTAACTTCATGATCGCAACCATCAGAAACGTTTCTATGTCATTGAGAGAAGGCTGAAGTGCGTTGCGTATTGCATTATCTGCAGGGATAATTTTTATTATATTGGTCACACAGAACGTCAAAAAAAAAAACAAGCTGTCCTGTCAGAACCGAAACATTCTGTCAATAGTGTCAATGTCAATTTTTGTGTGGCACTCGCTGAAACGAAATAAACTCGAAATAGATTAAATCATTTTATAAAAATGTCTTCGCAACGAGCTATACAAGTTGGACAAAAACTTGTAAAGCCAGTGCTCTCAACTACTCCCGGGGAAGCCAGGAGACGAGTCCTGAATCTTTACAAAGCGTGGTACCGTCAAGTCCCCTATATCGGTAAGTTACCAGTTATGTCATCGTGTTCCGCAGTAAATAATTACAAATCTCAAGCTCAGTTAGTAATCAGCTATACAATATAACTATAGCTATATAATAATACTAAGTTGGATTTTGATAAACATGATGGAACATTTTTCTTTCAGTCAAGGACTATGACATCCCAAAGAGTGAAGAGCAGTGCCGACAGAAGTTGAGGGAGCTGTTCCTAGCCAACAAGGACGTCACTGATATCAGAGTTATTGACTTGCTGGTCATCAAGGTATGTTGTAACATGTACTAAATTATCAATTCTAACATTACCACCCATTGCAAACTAGGCAAATTATTGAGATAACAGTTCTATGACCTAGGGATATGTATTTACATGTATAAACTGTCACCACTGACTGACTGGGCAAATGTACCCAATAATCTGCTGTAACAAAATAATGATAATGAAACCTGTGCTTTAAAATTTAGAAACAATTATAATAGTGCCCTGTAAATGTGATTTACATTTATGTACACAAACGTAAAGAAACAGCCTCTAATATAAAATATAGGTGAAAAATAATAGGGATAAAAACTGGAATTACTAAAGTACAATAATATTGCTATGTTTTTCCGCAGTTTGTGCTAGTCTATTAGTGATAATCCGTTATACCTACTTGTGTGTTTTCTGCATGCATTACCTAATGTTCTCACCCTCCCACCGCAAAAATAAATTGTATTATTGTAGTTAATAATACCGACTTCTGCAAAATAACGCCTGATTAAATAAATTGTGAATTACCAAAATTAATCAAACCATAAATATAGTAATTTTTTGAAAATCTACTCTAATTGCCGCACCAAACATTGTCTGTATGTGTGAAAGTCTTAAAACTTTGACATTGGCAAATTCCTTTAAATCAACAAAGTTAAAAACTATTTTGTTTCAAAATTTTTGGTTTTTTATACCACAATGGTGGCAAACAAGCATACGGACCTGATGGTAAGCAGTTACCGCAGCCTATGGACGCCTGCAACCCCAGAGGATTGAGATGCGCATTGCCTATCCTTTAAGAACCTAAACACTCCTTTTTTGAAGAACCTCATACTGTAGCCCTCTGGGAAAACCTCAGCAGGGAGTTCAAACTGTACAGTGCGCAACCCATTATGCTCCAGGGTGTGAGGATGAACACCCTGCCGGCGGCAAGCGGTGCGGTGATAAAAAGCTGCCATGGGCATCATATCAAACAGTTTTTCAGAGCACAACCCATTGTACAAGCGACAGAACACACATAAGGAGGCAAAGTCTCTCCTTAGGCTCAAAGGTTCAATATCACAGAATATTTAATGGTTCCTTTTCCAAATAATTGACATGTAAACATATTGTTTTCAGGGACAAATGGAGTTGAAAGAAACTGTAGAAATCTGGAAACAAAAAGGTCACATCATGTCATACTTCAAGCCAACTGAAGAGCCCAAACCAAAGGACTTCCTCTCCAAGTTCTTTGCTAGCAATGAATAGTTTAAGTGAAATTGTGTAAATAGCTAAGTCTAAATAAATCATAGCTGCAATATGTAATGACTGTTTTTCTGCTTTGCTAAATCATTCTTAAATTCAAAGCAATAAAAACTAGCTATAAAATAAGAGTTGATAGAGCACTTGCCAAATAAAGGTTTGAACTTGTGTTCCTTATGTACTTGAAGATGTAAGGCGACAAATCAAATGTAAGTATCACCAATTTATCAGTTTATAAACTGAAAATAGATGTCATATACTTCAGAAATCGTGACGTGACAAAGTCCTCCTGTGGACGAGGCCGGATTTGAACCGGCTTCTTCAGCTTCAAACACCTGCTCAAATCCGGTTTCAGATGCCGGGGGACTTGGTTTTGTAAAGTATATGACATCAATTTCAGGTATAATTTATATATGGTAGTACAACCTTACAAATAAAAAATTAAATAAAAATTTATTAGTAAACTGCAAATCAAAAAATATTTAACGAAACAATTTGATTTGTTACAAGATTTATTATCATCTTCATTTTTGAAGCCTTTGTTTTGTGGTTTGTTATTGAATTGCAGTGCTGCATCATATTTGTTGGGCATGTTGAGGAAAGAGATGCAAATAGTGCAACCTGATAGTGTTAGTAGTGTTATCACACCATGAAGTGAATTTCCAGGGTTAGATTAATATCGCTGTCGCCGAACGCGCCGCTAGTCGCTCACAACTGAGGCTGTAGACTAAAATAAAAATAATGTAAACGAAAAAATCACATCACCCAGTCATTGCGTCAATGAACTCAAACTCAAACTCAAACTCAAACATTTATGCAGTAAGTAGGCCACAAGGGCACTTTTACACGTCAAAGTAAAAGAGAGAAAAAAAAATCAAACTACACCGGTTCTAACCCTACACCTCTGACCCGAGAAGAATTATGTCCGGCAAGAAACTCGGCGGGACTTATTTTTTCAAAACAACAGTAAATCAAAACTAAACAATACATATATATGCGTTGTTCTATAAGAAAACATATCAAACCAAGGTTAGATTAACCAACAATAGGTTATAGTTTAAGAAAAATACCAAAGAAAAAAGATGAGTCCAAATCTGACTATTGAAAATAAATTACATACAAGTTTGATATGTAATTGATTTGTAAATGAGGTACTTTATACAACATTTAGTATTTATGAAAACATGTCGGTAGGTATTCAGTTATAGATACTATATATTTTTTATTTAAGGAAAAATAACTAAGCATGACTTAAATCCACAGCGCAGGCTTCGTCAAAAAAACCGGCCAAGAGCGTGTCGGGCCACGCTCAGTGGTAGGGTTCCGTAGTTTTCCGTCCGTCACAGTAAGTGTCCCCACTTAAGAGTTAAAAAAATGGGCTATTTGTTACATTGTTGATTTTGTAGAAATTACAGGTACAATAAACACCTGCTTATACGGTTAAATTACAAACTAAGTTCAGAAAATATTTTGTATTTTTTTTCAAAAACTATTCAACCTATCAAGTTCATAATAATTTTCCTAGAAAATTTTTATAAAGTTCTACTTTTGAGATTTTTTTCATATTTTTAAAACTTATGGTTCAAAAGTTAGAGGGGGGGGGGACAATTTTTTTTACTTCTGGAACGATCATTTCCGAAAATATTAACATTATCAAAAAATGATTTTACTAAACCCCTATTCATTTTTAAATACCTATCTAACAATATATCACACGTTAGGGTTGAAATTTAAAAAAAAAACACTCCCCACTTTACGTATAGGGAAGGTACCCTGATAAAACATGTTTTTTCCACTTTTTATTTTACCACTTTGTCGGCGTGATTGATATACATATTAGTACCAAATTTCAGCTTTCTAGTGCTAACGGTCACTGAGATTATCCGAGGACGGACGGACAGACATGGCGAAACTATAAGGGTTCCTAGTTGACTACGGAACCCTAAAAATGGTCAAAAAGAATACAAAACGACTTTCGCAACAAACTTCGTCCAATTATTACTGGTGTAGACCAGTAAAAAGTGTTCGTCAAAAGTGTAACCCAACCTAGCCCTCGTAAGTGTCATGTTATTGCAGCATTGGTCATTAAATGACTGAGTAGCATGTTTTGAGGGTTTCATAACCAAAATAGCAAAAATGAACCGTTATGGTTTCATAAACTTATTTAGATGTCATATACAAAGGAAAAAGTGACCTTGGCCGCCGGTGCCCAGGGCTGGGATCGAACTTTTAAAGTAGATAGAGTTTGCGCGCGGTGGAAGCACTGATTAAACGAACGACAGTATTAACTTGATAGAACTATTTATTTTATAATTAATTTACTTGCGTTTTGTAAACATTCATTTCGACAATACAATTTTCTCAATCTGTCTAAATTCAAATTTGACAGACATAAGTCTAGCAGCAGGCTAGGTTTATATCTTAAGGCTGCTGGCTGACATAAAGAGGTTGCACCTCAAAACGAACCAGCGTCTTCTGCATTCGTGGCAGACCAAAGAATATTAATACTGGCAGACCTTATGGCCTTATGGTTTCCTCATACTGTCCGTCCATATGCCGTTTTGTTCCTTTACTATAAATATAAAGCGCATATTGATGTTTATGAGTTTCCGCTAAAAAAATTGTATTTCTTAATAAAAGGACGTACCTAAGTAATGCGAAGATTTATGAATAAACGCCTTATAGTCGCATGGTTTTTCCAGGTTTTTCGTATCATATAAAAGTACGGAACCCTCCGTTATACCTACGTGGTCCGACAAGCATTTTTCCGGTTTTTTATACAACTACATAAAGTGCAAAACTTACTTTACTCTTTGGTGCAAAACCTCCACAGGCCCAAACATATTTTCATGACATTAAGTCGAAATGACGTATTAGTTTGGTTTTACACGATTTTAAATTCACACAGCTTTATACTAGAATCTTCCCTGAACGGATGGCGCAAAAGTCTTTCGAAGGCGCGTTCAAGCGCGTGCGACCGCTAATGTCCACCAATTGCGGCGAAGCCCGCCGACGAGTCATCTCCCTGTACAAAGCCGTGTATCGCTATATCCCTTGGATAGGTACCTACCTAAGTACTTACGGATTTAATTGTATTGCTAGTCTAGGTGACCCTGCCTTTGAAGCAGGAGGTTCAAATCCTGGCAAGGACTTTTATTTACTTATGCTTTTATCGGGCATATTTGTTCCTGAGATTTGTTCTGTTTTGTTATTGGATGTTTTGCATATTTTTAGGTATTTGCCTATATTATATTATCTATTATAAACACACAAAATGCTGGCTTTGCGGGACTAGGTCAATGTGTGTAAGATTGTACCATAATATTTACTTCATCCGCGTATAAATCGATTAAAGTTTTAAGAACTGCTCAGGGATGGGTTTTCTGTTGTCTTTTGTCTCTTTAAAGTTTTAGAAAAAGTTATACGACAAGCATTTGATTATACTAACTTTGTTACAGTAAAATATCAAGACATTCCAAAATCTGAAAATGATGTCCGCCTCAAAGTACGTGAGTTGTTTTACCAGAATGCTTGCGTCACGGATGTTAGAGTTATTGATCTACTTGTTATAAAGGTAAATTCTACCTTATTAACTACATATTATGTCTTACTCTTTCTTAGTTTAAGAAAGAGACTGCCTAGGCTTTACTACCAATGCATAAAGATATATGGCGACTATGTATGCTTAATTAAACGACAGTCAAATCTAAAATATTAAACAAAAAAAGAACCGATTTCACTTGGCTACTCCACTTTTCCAAGAACAAATGCCCGCGAGCTACTTAAAAAAATATTTAAATCACTACGGATGTGCCTATAATATTTAAAGAGTTACCTCGCTTTCTAGAGGATCTCATTATCAGATCCTGACCTGATGAAAATGGGACCAACTGTCAAGGTTTGTAACAAAAAAAAAATTCCAAATCGGTCCAGTCGTTTTCGAATAATCGGTGAACATACATAACAAAAAGCAAAAACAAAGAACCTCCTTCGATATTTTGAAGTCGGTTGTAAAGCCCTTGGTAGTGTTTGTCCCTATCAATATTTTATTATTAACTTACGATGCTTCGCTTGCAATTCGATCAGGTAAACCATGTGTTTTTGTAGGGCTGGATGGAGTTTATGGAAATTAGAAACCATTGGCAAATGAAGGGCCGCGTCTATGCTAACTGGAATCCGACGATCGAACCGAAACCTTGCGACTTCCTCAACAAGTTCTTGCTCGGATTAGATTAGTTACTGTAATTGTGATGACTTTGAAAAAAGCTTTAACGAAAACAGCCGACGTTTTTGTTTCTAAATCCCATAGCACTGCAGCTTGAAATATTTTCGTGCGAACGCCTATAGAGGCTTCAGTTAGGTTCAATTCATAGCCAACTAGGAACCCTTATATTGTTTTTCTATGTAGCCTCGAAAATGTTATGACATCGCTGAAATCCAAAGAGGTGGGTACAACCTAGTTAATAAAAACAAAATAACAAATTCAAAATTTATTGATCACTCATTCCACATCACACGCCTTTCAGAAAGGCTTATAAATCTAGCATGCTTGGGATATTTTCCGTTACATTGGGCGTATTCGTGAAATTAAATAAAAGGATTAGCATAACAAGTATACAACTAGGTATTTAGTTTTTTTTGGAAATGGGCAAATTGTTTATTTTTTATTCTCATCACAGACAATTGAACTAATTATCCATGGTTAAAGCAATCTAGTCCAGCTATTTATGTTCATATGAAACTTCATATAACTCTATAGTAACAAAATATTTTTGCTATTGAGACAGAGCAATCTGACTAGAGAACATTTTAACAATGTATTACTAAAAGTTATATATTAAGTATAACTATGTTTTTTCGAGGTAATTAGCGGTAAAACTCACATTATGGCCAGGTGTGACGTAAAGTATATGAAATAAGGCATATACAAAGAAGAACTAAGTATGTTGCAGATTTTTTGTGACTAATACTCGCTTCCAAGAATGGATAGATCTCTCTTCGATGTTATCATGGAGCTCAATTAAATTTAAACTTTCATGAGACATACTAACACTATAAAATATAACGATTACACTCACGTCACTTTAGTCACACATGTCGCGCGAAGTGACTAAAGTGACGTGAGTGTAACCGTTATATTTTATGGAGCTCAATTTCAAGTCCATTAGGTACCAAAAACTGTAGAGCTTTTAATGACTTACATACTTAAGTTTTTCGTTCACAATATCTGCTGCTGATTGCACTGAAATCTTATCCGTATAAGTAGCTACTAAAATAATTTAAATGGACGATCATTATTATTGTACTTTGTGTAATATTTCGGTTTAAATTTATTTGTTAACAAGACCTTTACAAGGATTCTACGGTTAAACATGTTGTCTCAGGGATAGGTCGGTCATTTTTATTCATATACCTTAAACAAGACGTTAGATCATGATTTCCCAACCAGTGTGGCGCGCCCCCCTTGGGGTGTCTAGAAGGGGGGCGCAGTGAGCGCCTCCACATTTAAACTGTATAAGGCCTGTACCGCGGCGCGAACGGTGCCCGGTTTTGATACCCCATTTCAGCCCCTAAGTTGGCTTAGTATTTTATCATAACGTTGGGTGAGGCGCATAGGGTAAAAGGTTGGGAACCCCTGCTTTAGATAGACCTGCAGATGTTGGTACTTATATTTTGAATAGTAATAAGTCGACGTAGGTTTACACTTTTGTACCTATAGATTGGAAACCAAAACTATTGTAATCTGTTTGTTGGATCAATGTAAAAATATTTTCGTTGTTCTTTGCCTATAGTCCTGATCATATTAGCAAATTACAAGCCCATCCAATGGAACTTACAAATCATTCACAACCATAAAATATGTATCCCTCACCGACGTATGCCGGTTTGGACTCTCAAATATAAATACGAATGCAAAATATAATACGCCATAAGTACATAATTATATGTATAATATATCAACGTTATCTTAACTATTCTAGTCTACGTTGTTAATAATTTCTTTTGTTTATATTACAAAATCTATTTACAACTGTCATACTCATAACAGTTACCAAACCTTCTAGTTTTCTTTAAAAAATGTTCTATCGAAAGTATACCAATAATTTTGCGGTAGGTACCACATCTCAATATTTTGATTAAGGATACCTTGACTTTACAATTAACAAAATCCTTGATAAATATAGCTCTATACTATATATAATATGAATACGTACAGTATATTTATGGAAGATTTATCGAGCAGCCATTTATGTCTTCACAGTAATTCTACAGTCGGGATAGCTCCTATTTGTTGAACTGTACATGAGTATCTGTCTATCATTTTCGAAGGTGCAGGACGTGAAGCTGAAGACGTCAAACGCGTTATTATTTTAACCCAATTTTTATCCCCTTAGTGGTTGAATTTTACAAAATCCTTCCTTGAGCTCTACAACGTTCAAAGAATACTTTTCAAACAAATAATCTTGAATTTGGAATTTCATTTTTGAAATCATACCATCAACGCTTTATGCTATGCGTTGTCTATCAGAGATATCTAAGTAAAGGAGCTTTTTTTAAATATAGGTAGATTTATGTACGACTATTCTACACGAATTAGGGCTTAAACGTATTTCTCCAAGAAGCTACGTCAATAGCCCAATAGGGCAGGCCTTTTGTTATTTTATAGACCAAACGGGAACTGCCCCGACATGACGCACGAAGCGAATAATGCCGCTTTGCCAACGCTGTCTTTATATTCTACCATAATCTCTAGTGAGGTCTTCCATGCATTCATTTACAACAGCATTTTCACGAATTCTGCAACAAAATAAAAGTGTTGTTTAGGTAAATAATGTTTGTGTAACACCAAACGATACCTAAAAGTGTCGCATGCTATGTAGGGTAAATCGCCAGTTACTGGCCACTATCCAATAACTGGCCACCTGATACTCGTACTAAAAATGAACTCTGTTTACCTACAAACAAAGCTGAAGTAGAAACTGAAGGGTTTCAATAGCTGGCCACGTTATACTAAAATGAATTTTGTTTGTAGGTACGCAGAGTTCGTTTTTAGTATGAGGTGGCCAGTTATTGGACAGTGGCCAGTAACTGGCGATTTACCCTATTTTGTATGCCGCTATTTAGTTATAGTTAATTTGCAGAAAAAAATACTTTTAGGAGGGGCTCCACACATGTAACTAAATATTTTGCCTTATATCAACATGTTGCACATCAATCGATAGGTCTTTAAAAACAACACCGAGATTTATTTAAACATTTTTGATGAAGTTAATATTTTCATAAATAATCGCTTCGAAAGTCAGAAAAGTTACCCCCCTCCCCCTTGTAACTTTTGAACCTTAAGTCCAAAAATTATGAGAAGATGCGCCTTATCACATACTTTCTACAAAAATTGTTTTGAACATTACCAATGGCAATAATGTTCAGCCATTTTTCAGTTATTTTCAAAAAACTGCTTCCATAGGCATCAGATTACGACGTTTTGGTATTAGTTTGGTTCTTATTCCATTCAAGCTCCGGAACCCTCTATTATGCGTGGTCCGACACTCACTTGACCGGTTGTTTTTTAATGCTGTTTAAAAGCTAAAGCTTAGAATTCGACACGCTCGAATCCCCAATGATTTACTGTAGCCGTTGTAGTTGCACTGATAGTTATATTAGATAGCTCGTATAGTCAATGCCGTCATGGTCGATGTCGCCAAGAGCGAGCACCTGGTTGAGCTGCGCGTCGGTCACCGGCTCGCCGATGATCTCGAGCGCGCCCCGTAGCTCGTCGTCTCGCGTTATGTAGCCGTTGTAGTCAAACTGATAGTTACCCTCGTAGTCGATCCGGCCGTCGTTGTCGATGACGCCGAGCGCGAGCACCTACTCGCTGAGCTGCGCGTCCCTCACAGGCTCACCGATTACCTCGAGTGTACTCCGATCTGCTCGAGTTATGAAGCCGCGGTGTCGTCAAACTTATGTTACCCTCGTAGTCGATCCGGCCGTCGTGGTCGATGTCGCCGAGCGTGAGCACCTGATTGAGCTGTGCGTCCGTCACCGGCGGCTCACCGATGACCTCGTAGTGATGTAACGGTTCTACTTCACAAACCGGTTCAAACCGATCTGTGCCTGCAGTTGACCAAACCGATGTGAGTGTACCGTAACTCCACTTAAAGACCCATCCGCCACCCTTAGAAACTTGCTATTTCGATTTGTTGCTGCGTCACTTTCGTTTGACATACTGAGGAAAGAGATTTAATTAATGCAAATCGACTTCAAAACACGAAGAAAAATATTACTAATGCATATTGCCGCCATTATTGAGTCGAGTCGAAGACAGTCAAGTCGACTTGGTACCTAATGGTAAAGTAAAATGAAACTTATAACTTGAACTGTAATGTTCAATTGCGCATGAGCTAGAAGAGATCGGTTCGGTTTGGTCACGGTTTGGTGGTAAGCTTCGGTTCGGTTTGGCAGTTTTGCGTCGCGTCGGTTCGCGCGCGGCTTACGGAAATGCACGAATTCGGGCGATTGACGACATGATTGACGAGACCGGACCGCAAGCTCTTTCCTGCTTGCTCATATATACTGCTTCCCGTTTTAGCCTTTAACAATAAATGAAATAGTGATCTACCGCGCAAATTATTACTTACCTACCTACATTAAGATTTTAAGTCAAAGTTTATGTTGACTTGTGTTTTGTGTAGCTAATAAATACTTTTTTTCATAACAATAATTCTAGTCCTGATTCTACGCAGGAAAGACGTAACATTTCCAAATAAAAAAACCGGCCAAGAGCGTGTCGGGCCACGCTCAGTGTAGGGTTCCGTAGTTTTCCGTCCGTCACAGAAAGTGTCCCCACTTAAGAGTTAAAATAACACCGCCATGTAGGATATGATATGAGCGTTCCACCTCCAGCGACATCTATCGGCAAATTAAGTAAACTATTGCGCGCGAGCTTAAAGTATGGAAGATGATTTTTATAGGAAAATTCTTTATTGCGTGAACCGATTTTCACCGTTTTTACTTTATTTGAAAGCACGTCATTTCATTGTGATTTTGTAGAAATTACAAGTACAATAAACACCTGCTTATATGGTTAAATTACAAACTTAGTTCAGAAAATATTTTGTAAATTTTTTTCAAAAACTATTAAACCTATCAAGTTCAAAATAATTTTCCTAGAAAGTTTTTATAAAGTTCTACTTTTGATATTTTTTTCATATTTTTAAAACTTATGGTTCAAAAGTTAGAGGGGGGGGGGCACATTTTTTTTTACTTCTGGAGCGATTATTTCCGAAAATATTTACATTATCAAAAAATGATTTTAGTAAACCCATATTCATTTTTAAATACCTATCCAACAATATATCACACGTTAGGGTTGAAATGAAAAAAAAGATCACTCCCCACTTTACGTATAGGGGAGGTACCCCAATAAAACATTTTTTTCCACTTTTCATTTTACCACTTTGTCGGCGTGATTGATATACATATTAGTACCAAATTTCAGCTTTCTAGTGCTAACGGTCACTGAGATTATCCGCGGACGGACGGACGGACGGACGGGCAGACATGGCGAAACTATAAGGGTTCCTAGTTGACTACGGAACCCTAAAAACGAAGATACGACTTTTTTAATAATAGCCCATACATTTAGTTAAACTAAAATAGTCCAAACCACCATTTTAGGTCGAAGTCGAACAAACCGTAAAATTGACAAATCGATTTACTCAACTCAAAACCGAGCGACTACTATGCGGTTTGAATTGGGGTTTGAGCCACTAATACTTAAAAACGATAGCAGGTAAATCGGTTTGGGTGTACAACGGAGTCGACTTACTCGGTTTGAAAATTTTACGGTTTGACCCATCACTATGACCTCGAGTGCGCTCCGTAGCACGGCTCGAGTTATGTAACCGGTGTAGTCAAACTGATAGTTACCCTCGTAGTCGATCCGGCCGTCGTGATCGACGTTGCCGAGTGCGAGCACCTGGCTGAACTGCGCGTCCGTTAACGGCTCACCGATGACCTCGAGCGCGCTCCGTAGCTCGGCTCGAGTTATGTAGCCGGTGTAGTCAAACTGGTAGTTACCCTCGTAGTCGATCCGGCCGTCGTGGTCGATGTCGCCGAGCGTGAGCACCTGATTGAGCTGTGCGTCCGTCACCGGCTCACCGATGACGTCGAGTGCGCTCCGTAGCACGGCTCGAGTTATGTAGCCGGTGTTAGTCAAACTGATAGTTAACCTCGTAGTCGATCGGCTGTCGTGGTGGATGTCGCCGAGTGGGAGCACCTGGTAGATCTGTGCGTCCGTCACCGGCTCACCGATGACCTCGAGTGCGCTCCGTAGCACGGCTCGAGTTATGTAACCGGTGTAGTCAAACTGATAGTTATCCTCGTAGTCGATCCGGCCGTCGTGATCGACGTCGCCGAGCGCGAGCAGCTGGCTGAACTTCGCGTCCGTCATCGGCTCACCGATGACCTGGAGCGCGGTCCGTAGCTCGGCTCGAGTTATGTAGCCGGTGTAGTCAAACTGATAGTTACCCTCGTAGTCGATCCGGCCGTCGTGGTCGATGTCGCCGAGCGTGAGCACCTGGTTGAGCTGTGCGTCCGTCACCGGCTCGCCGATGATCTCGAGCGCGCTTCGTAGCTCGTCTCGCGTTATGTAACCGTTGTTGTCTCGGTCGAACACCCTGTAACGAACAAGTAGCGCACTTAAAATAATAGCACAGCAAATTTTAAAATTAGGTGATACTTACACATACTAAGTATTATAAATTAAGTATAATTAATATTACTTTAAGTCCCGTTCTTAGTAAATTATACAAAAATGCCCTGTATTTATTTGAAGACAACGAAGTCGTCTCACTTCACGTTTGTATGGATTGAAGTTTGCATCATCAAAGGTTCATCCATAGTCCATAGTCGGTTCACAATCCTTAATGTCTTCAAGGTTCAAAATATTGAGTAATTATGAACAATTGAAAAGATTTCGCAAAACATGAAGTGTAGGTACTTATATTTTTCACAGTGTCCGTCTCGACTATTGTCTGTGCTTCAATCATAGGTTAGAAATTTACAAATTTTTAGGTACGGTCGGTTAAGTTTAATAAATAGTAAAGTAGGTTCTGCTTACTTAAAGGCAGCGAGCAGGTCCCTCGTGATTTCCTCCTCCGAATCGCCGCCGATATTACCAACGTCCATTCCTTGTATCGCCTGTATTTTGGTCACCCATTGCATAAAGTCGTTCTCATCTATTAGGCCATTACCTGCAAATAAACAATATAAATTAGACCAACAGTTACTGTACTGTAGTACAGTACTAGAGTGTAAAATGGGTTTACGCACAGATATACGAAATTAGTATTGTAAAGTCTGTATCCAGGATATAGGAAACCCTGCTAGATCTAGGTTTCAGGAGTAACAGTAAAACACGTCCGTTCCAAAAACTATTTAACTCGACAAGACCGAATACAGGTCTACCCTCCATCTATTTTATAATAAGTAACTTACATGTACATGTAAGGTAGTTGTAAGTTGCTTGTTATGAAATAGATACGTAGGTATACGAGATACGTATGTACGTACATCACAAGATTCACAAGTATATTTGTTTCAAAATGTTTTGTTAATTATAATTTCTGGTTCCTCTGTCTTCAACCGATCACAATATAGTTTTTGTTTGTCGAAACCACATTCGAAACGAAATGAAAACTAGAACGCCCTCCTACATAAAAATAGTTTTAGCCTAACTATGATATATAATAAAGACAGATGGCTTATGCACGCTCCAAAAGTGAAGCACTTAATATGAGTGAATTCAAACAACTGTCGCTAGTCGCGCACCGGCCAGCGTGAGATGCGGACGTGCGAATGAGCTCCCGTCACCCGCGTGAGAAAGAGACAAACTGTAATTTTCTAACAATGATAGTGACAAAGATGTAATGATTGTCAAAATAGATAAACATAACAGAATCGTTGCTAGGTTATGAAATAACTCTGGAAGTATTTTTTCTGCTCATTTTGTTAGAGTATAACCCATCCATAGTAAATATCATTGTAGCCTAATAAATAATCTCTGAAATAGGTAGATGCATAATATATTATTTAGGCATATTTCTCCAGTTCGTTCCGCGTAAAAATGAAAGCTAATTGAACAAAAGGACGTGTCGTTAAATCTTAATTACGATGGCAGGGCATCATTAAAGTGATGACCTCAGCGCTTTACCCTCAGCCCGCCTCTTTCGTGTTTATTATATGCTCATAATTACCAATATTTAGCCATTAAACCCGGCCTTATCATTATGTTTACGTTACGACGCATTTTGTTATGAACGGAGGTATTTTCCGTATATTTCTGATACCTTGCCAATGAAAATGGAACACATATTTAAAGTAAATAGGTAGATGCCTAATATCTTCTATTACGATGTGACACAGAAACTTACTAGACTAGATAAACTGGTCTTAGAAAATCAGAAAGCACTGGATATTATAATGTTAACTATACGCCGCATACGCCTATAATCTCTATTCCTTTCTAAATTTCCATGAAAATTTATTGATGTTTAGTAGTTACAAAAAGTCACAGCACGTCACCGTTATTTCCTGACCGTCTGTGACGTCAGTGCAACTCCATCAAGCCAATCGCTCGTATCGTCCGTGAACTAATCTCAGATGTGAGGTAAATAGCATTAGCATAGTGCGATGCGATGGCGGATAGGGCTTGACTATTCCACAGCCCATACCTGTAAGGGGTCCAATATAAGTCGGACTTTAATTACGTATAATTTCTATAAACATTGAGGTCAAGATAAGCAAGGAACGAGCTCCAGACAAGATTGTTTGTGAATGAAAGGGCTGGACGTTATCGCGGTTGCGTGCAAACGCTGAGGTCACACCATACCATGTCCCGGGTCCGAGGGCATGGGTTATATCTTATATCTATCGCGATTAAATTAAACGATCGTTTATTCTTAGACGATGGCATATCTAAAAGGCATAAGAAATTATATGACATTTATGACCTACAACCCTAAAAATACCTGTAAAAGTTACAACATTTTGAGAGCTTTTCCTTTTTGCGTAGACATGAACGGTAAGCATGCACTGAGATTAATATGATATGTTTTTATATTTTGTAAATCTAAATATACGCCTCCAGTATGTGTCAATTAGGCATTACGCCTAGGGTTGCCAGGTGTCCATGTTTGGCTTTTTACGGGTGTGTCCGGCCAAATAATTCCTCGTCCGGCCTGTCCGGCTTTTGTTAGGCTTTTGTCTGACTGAGGCACTGGTCTCACCAAGAGCGAGTGAGCGATGAGCTATCGGCGATTTTATCGCCCAAGAAACGAACAAAAGATCATCGCTCCCGTGTAAATAAAAGGGAGAGATATATTTATAGTTCATCGCTGGCTGTTCACACTGCGATGAACTATAAATATATATCTCTCTCTTTTATTTACACGGGAGCGATTATCTTTTGTTCGTTTCTTGGGCGATAAAATCGCCGATAGCTCATCGTTACTCGCCCGCGATGGGGCCAGTGCCTTACGCTACGCGCCAGTCACGCCAGTGGTACGATTCGAAAGACCAGCATGTCCGGCTTTTGGGATCAAATGTCCGGCTAAATTAAGCGCGGAGTCCGGCTTTTTCATTTTTGGGCCTGGTAACCCTAATTACGCCGCCGTCAACACGCACTTAGGTTACAAGAGTGTAGCTAGAATTTCACGTTACTACGGATATAGGTACATTAAATGATTAAATATCAGATGTAACTATAATCACTGGAATTCTATGACCTTACTTAGCTTTAGGTCGCAGGTCTACATATTTTCTGGTACGTAGGTATTAGGGCGCGAGACAGTAAACTTTATTTATTGAGAAGGAACAGGAACGCAGTTTTCATGTTTTCTTGCATCTTTAATACCAATTCCGCATAGAAACGTTTACAGGTCATGAAATACTTTTTACATATTAAAAATATTTATAACGGGTTACTCACGTAATTTAAGTCGATTTTTGCTCGACATGTTTCGGTCAATTTACGATGACCATTTTCACGAGCTGCCTTCCGCGACGGCAGCGCGACGGCTACTACGCGCCTGCGCGCGGTGTGCCCTGCTGCTGGCGGTGGGAGGCGGCGGCGGCGGCGGCGGTGTTGTGGCAGATCTACCCTCGTTCACTTCTTCACTATTGCCGAAATGTTTGCACACTACACTAACGACGTCACTTGCTAAAGGCACGTCCACACTGCCCACCGACGTAGTATTGAAAACCGTTTTCCAACTAGCGGGCAATGACCAACCACCATCCCGATTGAAATTCGAATGACGACTTATTTCTATTGCTTCCCGTATTTTTCGCTGAACGAGGAACTTTTCCCTTGCCAGTACGGTTACCTTATCAAACCTAATATAATGCGTCGAATCCGAATCCAATATGTGGTCCGTCACAGCGGAACCCTGCCCATCCCGGTTTTTCATACTACGTATGTGTTCAGAGAGCCTCGTAACGATGTTCCGGCCAGTCTCTCCAATGTAACTCTTCCCACAGGAGCACGGGATCATGTAAACCCCAGGAACATTCAAGGGCTCCTTATCCTTCGGCGAACGCATCCACTGTCTGAGCTGCGTTTGTGGGCGGAAAATCGTCTTGATGCCATATCTTCGGCGTAACAAGTGTCCGATTTTATCCGTCACACCCTTAATATAAGGCAGGTATACGGGCAACCTTTCCACTTGAACAGGCCTAGGACTCGCCGATGCACTAGCAACCCGATTACTCTGCCTCCAGTTGTAACCGTTGCTCTCCAGCACCCGCCTTACGTGAGCAAGCTCTCGGTCGACATACCGCGGATCACATAAGCTCAGAGCCCGGTTAATCAGAGTTCTTGGCACCGAAGATAAATGAGATGGATGATGATGTGAATCAGCCCTAAGATAACGGTCCGTATGCGTCGGCTTCCGGTAAACTGTAGTTTCTAAACGTCCACCGGGATTCCGCATGACTAAGACATCCAAAAACGGCAATTTCCCATTCCTCTCCTCCTCCACCGTGAACTTGACTTTTGGATGCAGAGTGTTGATATGTTCCGTGAACCCCTCTAGGCCATCCCTTGTGACGATAGCAAACACGTCATCCACGTATCGCCACCAATATCTCGGTGGTACTGGCGCGCTATTTAAAGCTTTCTCTTCTAGCCACTCCATGAAAATATTGGCAGTAACGGGAGCTATTGGTGAACCCATGGCCACCCCATCAACCTGGAGGTAGTAGTCTCCATGCCACATCAGATATCCAGATTTCAGACACACCTCAATAGCTTCCATGTACACGGCAGGTAAATCAGTAGCAGCCAAAAGGTCTGATATAATCTTGAGTGTCTCATCTACCGGTACATTAGTGAATAAAGACGTAACATCAAAACTCACCATAAGTTCGTCCTCGCGTAGTTGAATATCCGTTAGCAGGTTGATGAAATGCCTCGAATCCTTAATATAACTCGCTGTCCCGCCCGTAAAAACCTGCAATACTGATGACAAATGACGGGCAAGTTTATAGGACGGCGAGTCAATCTGACTGACTATGGGTCTTAACGGCCAATCAGGCTTATGGATTTTAGGCAGGCCATAAATTTTTGGTGAAGTTGGATTTTGCGGGCGTAACCGCGTTGCTAAACTTTCCTCCGGTAAATCCTGTAACAACTTATTAATTTTGGTCGTCACTCTCGACGTAGGATTATAATTTACCTTTTTGTATGTTTTATCGTCACTCAATAACTGGACAATCTTATCCTCATACGCCTGAGTATCGACAATAACGGTAGCGTTACCCTTGTCAGCCGGCAATACCAACACGTCTAAGTTATCGCGGAGCCCCCGCAAGGCCCTCAGCTCCCTTTGCGGCATGTTTGATCTAGGCAAACGGGACTTACGCAACATGGAAGCAACGTCTTGTCTCATACAATCTGCGTCAGTCGCTTTTTACATAATTATATGAATCCTATTAAAAGAAAAATTTCGTGGGTTTTACTGGTAGGTGGTTCCATTATCTGGTCAGTTCGATAGTAGGCAACTATTTATTGAATTGCCACCTGAAATGCATTTTCAAAATACGACTCTAAGAGTACGCTAAAATTGATTACCTATTAGCTACCTACTCGTAGTAACCCAATTATCCATTTAGTTGCAATTAAACTTAATAAAACAGTTTTAACTTAACACCAACTGACTAATGACTTCAACTCAAATGAAGTCTTGGGCAGAGGCAGATACTCCATGACCTCCACATTCCGTAAGCTTGCGTTAGTTGCGTGACGCCCTGTTAGCTGTGGTAGTCGGTACCAACGTGGGCAACGTGGTACCAACCAAGGGAACAATGAAGGTCAGAAAGCCATAATATTAATCGCCGGGTTAAAGGCAGAACCGACTATCTGGATTTAATTTTATTAGCAGATAGCTGGTTTTGCCTTTGACCCTAAAGGCAGAAACGACTATTTGGATTTAATTTTATTAGCACATAGTTGGTTTTGCCTTTGACCCTAATGGCAGAAACGGATATCTGGATTTAATTTTGTTAGCAGCTATCGGTTTTGCCTAGAGATATCGTCATTTTATTTCGAATTTATCTGATCAGCCCGCTCTGCTCTATATCCTGTTTTACTCTGTATAATGAACTGTTGTTTATTTAACTTCTAGAACTCGAGACACAAAACTATTGTTTGGGCGTTTTTCCACGCCAACAATAATACGGATGCCCACATGCTTTAATTATAGTCAACGTAAACATATCTCAATTTTAGCAGTTGGAAGATTTTCTGTCCTTCGCCGACTGCTTTCAACGTTACAAGCTGCGTTCAAGAATGCTTACAATATATGCAAGTTGCTGGCAAGTACAACACTAGTAGCACTACAGACAAATTTATCAGTACCAGTACTGAAACAAAGACCTGTAGGTACCTATCAGTGGCGGCGCGTCCTTAGAACTCGAATCCCGCCAGCCCTCATTTTCAGTCAGTTAATTAGTTTTCCTACAGCATAAGACAAAAGGGAAAGCCAAATCACCTCTGGATTGCCTTAGAAAAAATTTGACGCACCGCCACTTCTACCTAGGGGAAGCCCGGGCAATACGCATAGTGTGGGTAAGAAGAATATCTGATTTTACCAAAGCTATACAATAGATAGCGCATCTAGGCTTGCTTAAGTCGGTAAAGCATCGATAAGATGACGCCATGACAGTTCCATAAAGCAAACAACGTGTGTACTTGTTGTGGAGAAAAAAAAAACAAAGTTTTTGACTGTTTTGTTGTGATTTTTGGAAAAGCAAGTGTATCAACTTTTTGTATTAAATACGTTTCGTATGTTGACGAATACTGTTAGTTAAAACTATAGTACCTATATTAACTTTGGCTTAAATTGTGACTATAACTTTTTATCCACCTGATAAACGCATTCTTGGCATAAACAATTCGAAATATTTAGTACTTTGGGCAAGACGGATATGGGCAAAACGGATAGCTATGCGTGTATGGATAACTCCAAAAAGGTACTAACATTAAAAAAAACCTTAAGATTTGTAATTGCTGGGCCCCAGCAAAACTTACAAACAAAAACTGCTCTTAAAACAAAAAACCAAGAGAATAATTTATAGTGTTCTTTTTGGTGTGCGCTGAAAGATACATTGACCGACCCACCGAAGACAGACTCAGTGTAACCAGTGCAAAAATATTCCCATGAGGGTTGTACTTATTATTCAAGGGTTGACAGCTATTTTTTTTATGAATGCTATGCCTAATTCATATATTTATCATATATGTATCCTTTTTGCCCTTGAGGTATATCCCTTTTGCCCGAGGTGGTCGGGCAAAACGGATAATTGGAACTATTTGTTTAAAAAATAATAACAATAAGAAGTTGTTTAAGTTTAAGGATTTTTGATAGGTTTTTCCAAAGTTAACTGTACAGTCGAGGACAAAGAGATGTATACACTTTTGGACCTTATTACAACGCAATAAGGTCCAAAAGTGTATACATCTCTTTGTCCTCGACTGATGGTACAAATTAAAAATAGAAAGTGTTATTTTGATTAATAATTGGGGTGTTTATTTTCATCTTTCCCTTAACATATGCGTCTTGCCCGGGCTTCCCCTATATTAATTTTGTATTAATATAGATACCAGTGGCAATTTTTTATTAAAATGGAAAATATCACTGCCTCGGGCGAGACTCAAACTGGCGACTCCGGGATAGCAGCCCGCTTCACCAACTCATCTACCAAGACTTTAACTTTTGGATAAAATTGCAAAAATTCCGAGGCAATGGGTCTCAGCCCAGGGCTAGGCTTTACATTTATAATGTAAGTAGGTTCTGTTTCCTCGCCTGGCCTAGGCCTAGGCGATTGATTAGGACTACAATTTTTAGGTGTCGCCTGTAACCTGTGAACAGACGACGAATTTTCAAGACTAGCGTTAATTAATTGTCAGTGTTACAGATTTAATATCTCTAGATAGACAATTCCGTGGCCCGTGTTTCATTGTAATGGCGACAGAATTCTCTACTAATGTAGAGAATTCGTTTCTTCTGACTTATGACACATACGCACGTGCTCTGGCTTGGCACAAACTCAAACTGCAACCATAGGGCAATGCTCAATTTGATACAAACATACCTAACCACTTTGAAAGAATCATCAAGGTCGTATGTTATTAATAAATCTAAATTCTCTCACAACCACGTTGATTTCGATCTTTTCATCGCCCTGTCGTTGCCAAAAAGTCAAGTTATTTGGAACGAATTTATAACATAATATACTTACACATAAAAGTTACTTTGGTTGTCATTTAGCTTACAAAAGTACCTAACAAAGTAACAAAGTACCCAATTCTTGCTTCATTAAGAAACCTGTAAAGTTGTTTAGGTACCTAATTCTGGTTTAACTAGGTACTTCAAAACGTTAGACGCAATGGCACCTAATTACCGCAAACTCTCAACTTTTTACCATAACCCCCGAAATGAAGGCTGCAAGGTAAAGTGCCAATCTAAAGCTGAGTCTAACGTTAACGATGTCGCCGGCCGTTTGTTTTTACGGCTGAGCTCTTATTTATTTTGGCTCGCTTTTTAATTCGTAATGGCAGCTAAGAGTTCATTTTGACGTAATTGTCTCATTTTACATCAAAGTGGTGTTGTTCGCTGGCTTGTGACAATTGTTGTGTCAATTAGATCCGAGGTTAAACCGTTGAGTTACGTTAGGTACTTGAGGACATCCTTCCTGAATGTAAGTGTCGTGTCTCATCACTCCTACACAGTAGGTACACTCATCGCAATCCGGTAAGTACACATTGTCTTTACCGTGATCAATGAGTGGAGTGCATCCCTACCGCATTAGAGCAGCGCAGCTCCATTCACAAATACTTAGGTACTTAAGTACTTGTAGTCAGACCATGCTAACTCTGCATAGATTTTGCAACAAAGTGTGGACAAATATCAAATTTATAAGAAAAATGGCAACTTCACATTTCTGAGTATGCGAGGTATATGTATAGGTATACCTTGCGCCTGGCTTACGGTCCATTTAGTAGTTCACAGGTACTTGATCCCATACTACACTGTGTCAAAATAGTTCGAATACACTTTAGAAGTCCTATAACTTTTTTCTACCAATAGTTAATGTAGTGAAATCTGTATTTTATTAAAGCTATACGAATATACAAAATGCGCTAAAAATATTTTCGATTAACTCCACCTCTAACTTATTTTACTAGTTGACTACATTTTTCAACTCAGTCTCACGCGGCACGCACCGCTTCCATGGTTATTTACAAACAAATTAATATAATTAATAAAAAGATACAAATTAATGTAATAAACGCAAATCTGGGGAACGGAGTGGCCGTTAATTTCGACGTAAAAATCAGTGAAATTAGCTCTCCTCAAAGCTTGAACAACGTTTGCACTGTTTTGAGCTCCGTTTTGTTTAAAAATAACTAAATATTTATTCCCAAACACACTTTAAAATTTTTCAGTAATATTTTTCTACGAAAACCTCTAATTTATAGCATTCATTATTAATTTACGACTTTATCGATAAATATAAGGAAAGGCCTCATATATTAACTCTGTCTGGAAACATTAGCTTCGTGGTTTAGGATGTTTTCCATATTTGCTGTTCACAAACGACCGTTTTGAGCATTGAGAGGTTGTTTTAATTCGATGATTTTCTCGTCAGAAAATCAACTCATTCCTGCGTGCAAGGAATGCATTGAGTTGGATTTTGTACTCTAATTTTCTCGATTGCTCAAACTAACTTATCCTTTATAGTAATTTAAAAACCGGCCAAGATCGTGTCGGGCCACGCTCAGTGTAGGGTTCCGTAGTTTTCCGTCCGTCACAGTAAGTGTTCCCACTTAAGAGTTAAAATAACACCGCCATGTAGGATATGATATGAGCGTTCCACGGACAGTGACATCTAACGGCAAATTAAGTAAACTATTGCGCGCGAGCTTAAAGTATGGAAGATGATTATTATGGGATAATTCTTTATTTCGTGAACCGATTTTCACCGTTTTTACTTTATTTGAAAGCACGTTATTTCATTGTGATTTTGTAGAAATTACAGGTACAATAAACAGCTGCTTATACGGTTAAATTACAAACTTAGTTCAGAAATTATTTTGTAATTATTTTTCAAAAACTATTCAACCTATCAAGTTCAAAATAATTTTCCTAGAAAGTTTTTATAAAGTTCTACTTTTGAGATTTTTTCCATATTTTTAAAACTTATGGTTCAAAAGTTAGAGGGGGGGGGACACACATTTTTTTTACTTCTGGAGCGATTATTTCCGAAAATAATTACATTATCAAAAAATGATTTTACTAAACCCCTATTCATTTTTAAATACCTATCCAACAATATATCACACGTTAGGGTTGAAATGAAAAAAAAAATCACTCCCCACTTTACGTATAGGGGAGGTACCCTAATAAAACATTTTTTTCCACTTTTTATTTTACCACTTTGTCGGCGTGATTGATATACATATTAGTACCAAATTTCAGCTTTCTAGTGCTAAGGGTCACTGAGATTATCCGCGGACGGACGGACGGACGGGCAGACATGGCGAAACTATAAGGGTTCCTAGTTGACTACGGAACCCTAAAAATTGGATGGCCTGCAGCCTGTATGCCTTCCGGGTCAACGCTAAATTCGAACATCTTGGACACGGAGTATATTAAGTTAAATATTATAATTTATTATATAGCTACAAATATGTACCTACCTCAACTACCTATACTGTTACGAGTATAGTTTTATACTCATATTGCTGTGCCCTTGCAGGGTTAATATTGGTGTAATATTTTATGCAATAAATGTTCTGAGTTCTAATATACCTTACCTATGAAAAAAATCCGAACCACAGCGATATGTTGAATTTAACTTGACTTAGATTGGAACTGCAAAGATATTAATACTTTTATTCCGAAGGAGTATTGAAATGTCGGATTTGATTTCAAGCTACTTACCTGCCTCAGTTTTGATATCAGGCGCCAACCATGTAACTTCGATGTGCATTGCTATAGCGAGCAGTCTAGTTCTAAAGAACATCTTGGCACTGACCCGTCCGACTGGCGTCCTTAATGAGATCGGCTATGAGGTCGTCGCTGACCTCGATGCCCAGGTTCCGCAGCATGAACTGCAGCTCCGCAGGCGTCACGTGCCCGTCGCTGTCGCGGTCCAGCAGACCGAACGCTGTGCGCAGATCTGGGAATAACATGAATATGTTTATATTGGTAATTTAATGCTCCATAGTTGAGAGCACTAAGTAATAGTAGACAGCTATGAGGAAGGACATTGATTTCAAAGTAGGAGAGGAATAATATACATAGGAATACTCGTAAGTCAAATTTGAGCCTGGTGTTTGATAGAGTTAAATGTCACAATGGGACCGGAAAATGTCTACAAAGTAGGGTAATTGTGCTAGTTTCCCGTCCAAATCCAGTTTACCGTCCACTTGATTAAACTGCTGCAAATAAATGGGAAAAACTTTTTAAGGTCAACATACTTAGTTTATTCTTTAGTAGATTTTTTAATGTTAAGCTTTTATTTTGGGAAATACTTGAAAACAAAGTTTACAGCATTGAATCGAAGCGTTGGCTCAAGTTTTCAGAGATAAAGGCCAAGGGTAAGTTAATATATCGAGCAAGTCCTTGCAACCTAATCTCCGCTAATGATCATAGTTAGGGTTAGGTCAAAAACCAGGGCAATTTCATCGGAAGTTTGATATTTTGGGTTTATTCTGAATACTTCTAGAAGGAGTAGCTAAGAAATTACACATTTAGGGTAAAAACGAGACGGATAATTAAACAATCAAAAAGTAAAGTTGGCAGACACATTCGCACCGCACGCAAAGTAGCTTCACTTTTCTTCGCGAAACGTTAGTGTAGTACTATTAGTTATTCTGTGCGTTAGTTACTAGGGTGATTTGCTATATACTACCTAATCATAAGATTTTGTTATACCTAATATATTACTAGTCTCACAGAATTACTGCTTACTAAATCTTAAAAATTGTATTAGGTAACTTTGGGTGGCAGAAATGTCGCAAGCTTTAGCTTTTAAAACGCCAAGCGTCAAGCATGCAGCATATTGTACCATAAAATAATTACCTATTACCTACCTAAATCTTAACTAAAATTCTACAACTTCTACGAAGACGTAGGTATTTCCGCGTTTATGTAATAATGTCTATCCAAGCTGATTCTAACACGATAAATGAAAAATATATTTAAATCGGCATGAACACAGTTTACTTGCAGCAATTGTATTGAACAATTACAATGCCAACAAAAGTATATTGACAATCAGTGTGTTAGCTGCAACAAAGAAGCATTTTCGTTATTGCCGTCTATTTGGCTCCGCACAACAAACCGAGCTGTAAACAACGCCTCGCCCAACCCATACAATGTAAGTACCTACCTACAGTACAATGAACGTTGAAGATACGTATACACTTTTGCCCTTATTGCAAATTATTATGGTGCATTAGTGTAAACAGTTTTGCCCTTATTGCAAATTATTATGGTGCATTAGTGTAAACAGTTTTGCCGTTTTGCAAATTATTATGGTGCAATAGTGTAAACACTTTTGCCCTTATTGCAAATTATTATGGTGCATTAGTGTAAACACTTTTGCACCTTATTGCAAATGATAATAGTGCATTAGTATAAACAGATATTTGAGGACGACTGTACACGTTTTGTAACTGGAGGTTAACTTGCGAATGGCGGCTGGCACTAGGTATGCGACACAAACAATCAAACAAAACACACTACACTTTTCCCTTTTATGAAATGAAATGAAAAATGTTTATTCGGTGCAAAGAAGATCTCTCTTCTTGAAAAACATGAAATGTACAAAAAAAAATTTTGACCAATATGGTTGCCACTAAGTATGAGTCATGACTAGACCCCGGACTCTTGTGGCAATGACGTCACAATAGGGTGATTTAGGGAGTAAACGGGACGGTGCTATGAAACACGGTTAAAAACTCGGTTGTTAACCGAATACATTAAATTATACATTTTTAACAATATTACTTAGTAAGTTGATCAATATTATCGTTTGCTATATTATTTGCAAACCATGCATTTGTACGTTAAACTGGCATTGGTTTTGTCGGCCACTCGCTCCTTGTTCGTCACAAATGTCACCAAGCCAGTTTAAAGTACAATTGTATGGTTTGCACTAAAAAATAATATTGATCAACTTACTAGATAATTTTGTTGAAAATATCTAATTAAAATGTATTCGGTTAACAACCGAGTTTTTAACCGTGTTTCATAGCACCGTCCCGTTTACTCCCCAAATCACCCTATTGTGACGTCATTGCCACAAGAGTCCGGGGTCTAGTCATGACAGGGTAGCCACAATGCTGATTTTCAGGGCAACCAGAACTTAAAACTATACTTACCTACCAAACAAACTATAGGTACTTAATCTAACTAGTGACAACAATATTTCCAGACATTCAAACTACTGGTAACCCCACTTGACCGGTTTTGAATTTTTAAGTAAAAAAAACATTAGATTTAAAATACAACGTTCAAGTTCATAACACAAATAAATATCAAATAGTATAAAAAAATTACAATATAGGAATTTTGGTATTGAAGTGAAAGCTAGAGTGTGTATAGTTTTTTTTTTCTCTTTGGTTCCAGAGATTTCCGCTTAATTGTTTCCTATCCGTGTGATAACTCGCGCACTATTTCACATTATTATTAGAAATCAATAGTGAAATATTAATTGTTTTAAAACACAAACAATGTTGTTTTATACATCTCTCCCTGATTAAACTATAAATTAAATCAGTTGCAATGCTATTGGAAAAGTTCGTTCAATTTGGAGGAACCCTTAGCTGTTGTATCTGAAAACGTATTTATTACGTCGCTTTTGTATCGAATACGTAATATTTGTTTATAGAATCCGTACAAACGTTAGCTCATTAAATGTATTGCTTATAAAGGCGGTGTGATGAGGCGGCATTGATTGCGTATTAGCTCGGAGTAACCCTGTATATTACTGACGAGTATAAATAAAGTAATCCACACACTGCTTTACTAGGACTTCAGTGTTGCACACAAATTAGCACCGGCACTTACAGAAATCGTTGTCTTTCTTTTGATCGGTCATTATTGTACAAATTCCACGTGTTACGGGACTTGATTTGAACGCAAGAACATCGGAACTGTGTGATGCTGATGAGATTGTTATAATTCTTATCAGCTATGTAAAGTACCTATCTCAAGGTGTTCCTTGAAAATGGCCCGCCATCAATCCTCCGTCATATAACTTGTCGCTATGTTGACAAAAGATTGCTTTATCTTCCCTTATCTTTCTTACAGAGTTCGCGCGCTGAACTAATTATCTAATAATGGCTTTCCTTGTCATTTACCCGGGTTACTATATAAATTCTAGAGTGGCCTAAGAATCAAATTGGTTGACTGTACATAGTAGTTTAATACGCTTAGTGAATTTTTATCCTTTACAGTTTTATTATTAGTTAAGGGTTCATTGAGTTATACATGTGAATGGAAAATGGAAAATCTTACAACCGAGCACTCTTACGGCGAGTCAACCGTATAACCCTAACCCCAGAGATACGTATTTTTAAACAAGCCAGGAATTTTCCTACAAGGTCTTTGACAAAAAGTTATAATTTTCACTTATTCCTCTTTTTTTTAAGTTGCGGTACTCCCGTCCCGGGTGCGCATTACAAAATAGTTAACATATTTGACGGTCACGGCTCCGCTCACGCTCGTCGCTCGTCGCACCGCATCTCGGTCAAAGCGAATTCCAACTGTTGCCAAATGTTCGACCGTGTGGCTCCCTTGTATAATGAATGGCCAGTTAAAACGTTAGTATGTTATAAACTGACATAATATCCCGCGAGTGTCCCGAAATACCGGTCGCGGGAAATCGCAATCTTTTGGAACGACTCAACATTTTTTCGTGACTGAATCATTGCATTTTTTTTGCTATAAGAATTCTAGCTTTTTGATTATGAGTCATGCCTTGGTAATTAGAATTGAGTGACTAGGATATCATAACTCATTATACAGTTTAAAGATTTTAACACACAGTCCTAGTCAGCGAAGTGATGTGTGGATAAACATAATAGGAATATACGCAAAAATATACAATAATATAACTGGTTGATATATTTGAACTAAGTTAACACTGGTTAATTTTAGTATACCTAAATATAAATTTAAAAAAAGCACTTAAAAGTTAGAATTAATAATAAATATAAACTTTTGCTAATTATCCTACAAGCAGGTAGAGTAAGTACATCCCCAAAAATTGGTACTCTTTAAGAAAAGAAGTACATTAAATATTCATTTTTGTAAGTAAGTCTACCAAGTTTGTTTTACAAATTCCAATTCATAGCCGTTACTTACAATATTTTAAACTAAATGGGCAGCAATTTACAGAAACTTGTATCTTTTTACAAGGTTGCTTTTCATTGTTATTCTATGGCCGTGTCCCTAGAGTGCCTAAAATTAAGTAAAATACAAAGTTCATTGGGGTGGCAGGTGTTAGTTTAAATACCGTAATAAACTCCGGCTTAGTCCAGGGACATTTCAGTATGCAGTGCCAGTAAGTTGGATTTTGTCCGCTGACCCGTGCACAAGGCTAGCTCTGCTTTGGTGGTTTCAAAATAAAATCTAACAAGAATTATTTTATTTTGAAGTTTATAATTTCTTAGTCGTAGACGCTGACCTCCACACATATAGATGGCCGTGTCCCTAGAGTGCCTAAAATTAAGTAAAATACAAAGTTCATTGGGGTGGCAGGTGTTAGTTTAAATACCGTAATAAACTCCGGCTTAGTCCAGGGACATTTCAGTATGCAGTGCCAGTAAGTTGGATTTTGTCCGCTGACCCGTGCACAAGGCTAGCTCTGCTCTGGTGGTTTCAAAATAAAATCTAACAAGAATTATTTTATTTTGAAGTTTATAATTTCTTAGTCGTAGACGCTGACCTCCACACATATATGTGATAAAATTGTATATATTTCAATGGCGTTTATTCGCTTGACTGTACATAATGTAGGTTATATTTGCTAATATTTTCCCCTATGTGCTATCAGTTAGGTAATTAGGTTTATATTGGATCAAATATTTGCCTACAATGTTCATTAGATAGATACCTACAAACGCCGATAGTAATTTCACAAATTGTATTCCGCTAGAAGCGGCATTCGAACTCTAAACATCAGATCTTAATATATATTGATTTGGCAGGATAGGTAGGTACCCGCACCATTATTTATAAACGCGCGCGTACAAGTAGGACATGAACTACCTAATCAATGTTACTCTGCGTCCGTAGGAAACACCTTAGACAACCCTACACGTGATCCCTGGGTGGTGCTAAAAGAGTAACAAACTTGGCAGCTGCACTGTCCCATCTGGACCTCGCAGCACTCACTGGATTTTCTTCGTCATCTGCTTTCCCACTACTACTAAGTACTACCCCAGATAAGAAACGCCTATCTATATCCAGTGACATGTAGCCATACGATAAATAAAAAACTACCTAATACCAAATCCATATAAAAAAATTTAAAGTTGAAATACCGCTCCAGACTAATGTAGCGAGCGAGCCAACACAACTATTTGCCATAAGTCCAACCAATTTACGAAAATTGACACCGTAATGAAATGTTTGCCAATGGTGTTGATTTCCATAAGACCTTTTCAAAATATGTATTTCCAGGTGAAACGGAAATATTTTTTTGCCAACTACAAGTTTTCAAAATTAGCGTTTTTCCACCAATCCAATCAACGAAGTAGATACAAAACTCTATCAATTTTATTCCGTCTATTAAGTTTTGATTTACCACAAAAATATTGGGTTTCAATTTTAATTAATGACCAATTTTAAACTCAATATATCTTGCCACGGAAAACTAAAACACATGTCTGCCGTGCTCAGAAGTTAAGAATATTGGAGTTTAATATCGAAAAAAAAAGAGTTTTTAAACGGTTAAATATAACACTTTCTACTTTACCTTTCTGGGAACCGGGAAAGATATATTTAAATTTGTAGTAATTAAAGTAGATTGTCAACCATCAAGAGATGAAAAGCACTAGGGTAGTTGCCCCTGAAGATGACCGACCCCCAAAAGATGAACGAAACGGCTCAAAATAAAAAAATTGGCTAAAACTATACTTAAGCTGGATAAATATACATTAAGTTTTAATAGAGTTTAGAATTGGTTCGTTAAAAGTTTTACCACACTATCAATACAAATCACTATTAAAAAGTAACAAAACCAGTAAGTATATGGAAGCTCTTCAGTATTTTTTTGCTCAAACTTATACTGAGTACCCTACTGGAGAAAGAATTAGGAGAATGTAAAGTTACATACCTATAATAGTTAAATGAGCAGATTAGATTTGAACGTATGTACCATAAAACTGAACTTAGTTTTTTTGCTATATATGTCTGCTTAGATTCCCCACCAGTGCAAGAAAAAAAATAATTCTTAATTTGTTTTTTTTTTTAATAATAACCAGTTTCAATTGAGGAAAAAAAGGCCACTTCCGGTGTTACACAATACTAAGGTTAAATTTGGTCCACCCTGTTTATGAAAAAAATTTTTTTTAAGTTGTTGATCCAAACCAATATTTTTGATAAAAAGATATATAATAGAGTATAAAAATGCGGATATTATATGAAAATATGGTGGGTGTCGCTAACTCATATGTAGTAAAAAAAAAATTTTAAAACTTAAACTTAAAAAATTATGTACTTAAAAAAAAGTCAGGAAGTTATTTTTTTTGATTTGATGTATCCCTAATATATCTACAAAATATCCAAAGAACAAGTCAATCGGATACGTGGTTTTAAAGAAAAAAAATAAAAACTAAATTTCTTTTTTTTTAATTTTTTCGCAAACGGTAATCATTTAAGGCATAATATTCACCAAAAGTATATGTAATAATAAAACGAATAATCGTGCGTAACAATATCTCAAATCCAGCCAGGGCCGATTTTGCTATGGCGGTCCGGCCAGACCCGTAATAGTATGATGTTGGTAATAATCTACTTTCGTTTTTGTTGGGTATTTTTATTTAGCATGCATAATTTACTTGGGGCAAAGTTACTGTTCATAACAAATGCATTTTGGCCCAATACTACTACTAGTTCATATATTGGAGTCAAGTCGTTCATAAATTGGACAGCGATTTAAACTTTTTTACTAGTTCATCGTTTGGGTCAAACCGTTCATAATTAGGGCTCTTTGTTCAACTTCTGAGCAAAATGGCTCATCACATAATCATTTTCATAAAAATATTGTATGGTCATAGCAGGGTTTGGAAAAGCTTATTTTAAACAAGATTTTATGCAGAATCATATAAAAAAATTGGAAATTAGTTGCAACACACATAAAAAAAAATACCAAAGTTGGGGTAGTCGCTTAATTGTTCATCTATTGGTGACCTGCTCGTATTACCAACGAGATATAGTAGAAAAGATGCCTCCAACCCGAGTTGAACACTCTACTTCTCATTTCGGAAAGTAGCTAAAATACATGTTTATTTTTTAAAACAACTAAGCATGTAGTATAAATTCGTGGAAACTTGTTAGTAAATTTACTAAATAATTGTGAGAACAGGATCATCATTTACGAATATGAAATTGGGAATACGATAAACCTATTCTGAATAGAATTTTTATCGCTATTAGTGTTTATTTTTCCGGGGTATGTCCTCGGACCCGGGGTATGTCCTTAAACTACGTCCGGACCTGGGTATGTCCTTAAACTACGCCAAAAAGAGAGGTATGGGCACTGCGAATGGCATCTCGCTAAGTGTGGTAGGGCACGTTCAGCGAATGTCATCGCTCAAATCTGGAGCAGAGCCCGACTGGGGAAGTACCTCCACCTTACAGAAAACCACAGCCAAATAGCACTAGACCCTACTCATAGTGTTGTGTTCCTGCTGGTGAGTAAGGTTGCCAAAGAGCTCAAAGAGGACCCAGTGTGTTGACGATGAGGAACCTTCTTGTTCCTTTGGTCGTCAACACAGTGAGTCCTCCTTTTTGTAAAGGGTCGGCAACGCGCATGTGACTCCTTTGGAGTTGCAGGCGTCCATAGGTTACGGTAGCTGCTTACCATCAGGCGGGCCGTATGCTTGTTTGCCACCGTCGTGGTATAAAAAAAAAAAAAAAAAAATTAGAATATACACGAACAGTGTATATTCTATTTTTCATTATTAACGGCGGGGCGGAGAGGAATCAGTTTCTAATTGTTATACATGTAGGTACCTAGATAAACAATGACTTACTTTCAGAGCATGAGAAATTGAAAAGTGCTAAATAAATGTGGTTTACTCACTATTGAGCATGGCCTCACTCGGCGCGGGGACCACCGGCCGCTCGTCGACCGGCGATTGTCTTTTCTTACTCTTCTTCTCATCTTCCTGCTGCAAAATAAAACTTCCACTATCATCACAATCCATTAAACCGTATTTAAATAGACCGGAAAACAAACGCCACTGTTATTTATATACAACGATAATAATACAAGTATCCGGCCGATACTGAGCTCTTTATCAATTTTACTATACTGTTATCAATTTTATCGGGCAGCGGTTGATCTGCAAAGTACTACGGTTGAGGAGATTCTTGTTAATGTAGTTGTAATCCCATCAAAAACATAAATGTGAAAGGCTGCCAAGTTCGATACTATGGGAATGCTTCGCCTATAAAAGAAGTGAGATCTGAATAAGTACCAAGTTCCATAAAAATACCTCAAATCATAAAAAGTTATAGGAATGCACACTTGATTTCCAGCAGTTTTTAAGGTACATTTTGAATAAGTATCACGTTACATAGAAATACCTAAAATTATAATAGTCAGAGAAACGCACACCGGTTTTTTTAGCAGTTTCCTGATAACATTTATTATTTTCAGTACTTTTTAATGATGTTACTTGGCAAGTTTTCACACACCACACACCTTTTCAATGCAATGAATCGACACCTTTGGACTGCAATGTGTCAAGTATATAATTTTCTATTAAAACTAAATCGGGGTAAATCGTGGGTTCGGTTCCCGCAACAGACACACACAGACTGGTGAACAATTTTATTGTTCTTCTCTTTAAGACAAACATGTATTGTCTTAAATTGGTATGTATCTAAATTTAAATAAGTCTTATCTCATTTCCACTCCATACCTACTTATAGTAGAACAAAATTACACATTCGTTGTTTTCGAAACTGACTCACACTTGGCCGTTTTCAGATTTTTACTTTATTTCGACCTAAAGACAAACCTTCGAGCCAAATTTCAGGTCGGTACGACCATTGGAAGATATACCCACTTAGTTCATTATGACTTCATAGTAGAACAAAGTTACACCTTCGCTATTTTTAAAACTGACTCACACTTGGCCGTTTTCAGATTTTTCCCTTTACTTTGACCTTAAGACCTATCTCCATGCCAAATTTCAAGTCAGTACGACCATTGGAAGTGGTCTAGGTTTTTGATGAGTCAGTGAGTCAGTGAGTGTATAGTAAAAATAGCGATTTTCTGACGTCAATATCTCAAGAACTGCTATAGGTAGAATAATGAAATTTTGTATTCTAGACAATTAAGGGGATGTCAACAGACACTCGAAATTTCATATGCGTAGATAAAATATGTTATGAGTTATAGGGTGGTCGAAATTGGCTCGAAATGGTTCGTGTAATATAACCCACGGCCGGTGTGTCGCTTTTTTTTGCTCGAACTTGGCGGACACACTGCCGTGTGTCTAGATTCATGTACCAAAACATAACGGTCAAGTATTATTATGATTATCAACGATTAGTTGCCGCCATTGAAACAGACTTTCCTTTTTAGCGCTTCTCATGTTTGTAACCAGTGTTGGCCGTTAATTTCAATTAGAATTGAAAATTGATCAATAAGATTGAAGATTAATTCCGTAACTAATCAATTACACTAACATCAATTTTCACTAACGTTAGTTCGCATTGATTTTGTGACGTCGTCAATTACACTAACCGTCAATTAGAATTAACCTATTAGTTACACTAACGTCTCGAAAATTTAATAAAAATTACAGTTAATTAGATTAACGTTAGTGTAACTAAATTAATCCTGTCTTACACTAATAATTAATTTTAAAACTGCATCTCGGGTTCGGAAGTCGGGACCAATATCACAAGATGGAGCTCATGCTGGACCCTGGGGATCCCTACTGGATCTCGGGTTTGGTGCATCATAGACTCATGCTGTTTGGGCTCATTCGACTTGTACTGATGACCAGATGGTACCGGTATCAAAATCTGGAGGTATCAAAAAGTAAAAAGGATTTTACTTTTACTTTCTTAGTAAAAGTCAAAGTCAAAGTCAAAGTCAAAAGGAAAGTCAAAGTGAAAGTGAAAGTCAAAGTCAAAGTCAAAGTGAAAGTGTACAGTACAAGTCGAATGAGCCCAAACAGCATGAGTCTATGATGCGCCAAACCCGAGATCCAGTAGGGATCCCCAGGGTCCAGCATGAGCTCCAGATTTTGATCCCGGTACCATCTGCTCATCAGTACAAGTCGAATGAGCCCAAACAGCATGAGTCTATGATGCGCCAAACCCGAGATCCAGTAGGGATCCCCAGGGTCCAGCATGAGCTCCAGATTTTGATATCGGTACCATCTGCTCATCAGTACAAGTCGAATGAGCCCAAACAGCATGAGTCTATGATGCGCCAAACCCGAGATCCAGTAGGGATCCCCAGGGCCCAGCATGAGCTCCAGATTTTGATCCCGGTACCATCTGCTCATCATTACAAGTCGAATGAGCCCAAACAGCATGAGTCTATGATGCGCTAAACCCGAGATCCAGTATGGATCCCCAGGGTCCAGCATGAGCTCCAGATTTTGATACCGGTACCATCTGCTCATCAGTACAAGTCGAATGAGCCCAAACAGCATGAGTCTATGATGCACCAAACCCGAGATCCAGTAGGGATCCCCAGGGTCCAGCATGACTTCCATCTTAGGATACCGGTCCCATTGCTTATTAATACAAGCCCCCGAGTCCAGAGTCAAAATCGAAACAAAAATCAAAACCTCGTAGCTTAACCTAAATTCGCGTTTAGTTAGGTAAATTATTAATGTCAATTACCAATTCAATCTACACTAAAAATTAAATTAATGTTTCAATTTTTGAGAAAGACTAAAAATTAAATATCTTCAATTATTAGTTATTCGCAAAGGATTAACACGTTAGTTACAATTAATTTCAATTCTAATTGAAATCAATTTGCACTAAACTATTAGTGTTCAATTTTAACTAACGTGTTTCAATCTTCAATTTTTAATTTTCAATTACACTAACGTTCGGCCAACACTGTCTGTAACCTTCTATGACATGTGACACGAATCATTTTAAGATCATGGAAGATAAATTAATTTACTGTACACTCCGTGAGCGTTTAGAAGACCATTCGGGTTTATATTTTCTTCTCGGTTGCCTTCGTATGTACGTTCGTGGTACTAGTTCTAAACAAAAGCAAGCGAATGAGAAATATGGAACCGAATCGTCTTTTAACCGCACACGGATTGTACAGTCGACTACAAAGAGATGTATCCACTTTTGGACCTTATTACAACGCAATAAGGTGAAAAAGTGGATACATCTCTTTGTAGTCGACTGTACACTTAAATAACAAGATAACTTCTTGTAACTCTATAAAAATAATAATAGAGAATTAAAAAAAAAACATTATTTTAAAGTGAATGTTATGAATTATGAGTATCTACAAACACACTTATAACAGATAGATGAAAGACTTCATGACATGTAATAAATTGTAATATTAAGTGGTTACAAAAAGTCTAAGAACCCACGGGCCGAGCCAGAGACGCATCGTAATACTAATAAATATTGATCAGCGCCACAAACTGCTAGCTTGAGATAGCGCTGTAAATTTCGGAGTTTATCTTTTCTTAATTTTGTACTAAGCAGAAAAGTCTGCAAGCGAAATTTCAATATATTTATTTTTTCTTTCAACTATAAATTTGTTTATCTTTTCTTTCACTGTTTCGTTAAGTTAAGCTATTCAAGTTCATAGTTATATCCTTAAGTAGATAGGTATGAAATTAAACCTGCACAACCTAAAAAAAACAAAGGCTTCCGGGCGTTCCCATGTGTGCCGGGTTATTAAGATATTGTGACCTTTATTTGCGGATTTTTTTAAAAACAACTGCTTACTTTGCTTATTGGTTTATCCGACACTGAGGCCCTCGGCGAACACTAAGGGCACTTGAAATGTCATATATTAATATATCATAGTGTAATTGAATGTAGCCTTTTGCAATGCGATTTTCGTCAACTAACCAACCGACTGTAAGTTGTCCACTTTCATAAATAGTTCTAAGAAGTCCAATATGACGGTGAAAAGAAGTGTACTTACTATACAGGATGATTCATGAGACGTGAGCAGGAACAACCCTACACACTTAGTTAACGATAATTAATCGGCCGCCATCATGTTTAAGTGAAACAATAACGCCTTTCAATTTTTTAAACCTATTTTGTTTGGTAGAAATATTATTTTCTGTAATCATGGTCATCCTACATAAACAAATCAATAAAGATAAAACCTCTTTAACAATCATGACAGCACTTTGATTATGAAAAAAATAATTGTCAAATTAAGTGAGATACGATGTTTCCAAAGTAACCAGACATCAATTTGACACATATCACAGAAAAACAAGAGAATATCAGTACTCGACGGAGTATTCTAACTGTAGAGTGACCATGCGTGTCGTAAATAATTTTGAACTTTTTATTTTTACTTTAAATTATTTTTTTTGGGCTTATCACACTAATACTGATATCAAACAATAGCTTGTTATTAACTGAATCCGTAGTGTTAAGCCTGCTCACGTCTCATGAATCACCCTGTATATAAACTACTAGATTAGAACATACATATTTTGTCAGGCATTTTCCTACTAATTATTAGTATGGATTTCATAGTATTTGTACGATAGATAAATCGTACGTAAAATATTTTGTGCGATACAGTTTAATCTAATAATAGATTTATGAAATGAAATAATATTTGGGGGTAATTGTATAACAATTTGACTTTTATTTCAGAACACACACCACATCTTATCCAAAGATCAGATAAGTACCGATATGTCATCCTATAAGGCTATATTATCCAGCCAAACTATGAGCTTTTCATGTAATTTATGGCTCCTTCGCTAATAGCGCCGCGGTCGCCGCTATCCGAGCATATCTCATTGACATTGCACAATCTTATCAAACGAGATGATCCTACTTTAATATTTTATGTGATCTCCCACAATGTCATGCGCTTGACTCACTCAATATCGCTTATTCTTAACGTGTTCTGGAAACAATATTTTTTCTTTGTTTGAAACGACTGTAATTTTTCAATTTCTAAAACTGAAAATATTATGTTGTCTCAGACTAGTGTAAGGTTGATACTTACTTTTATTTTCAAGTTACAATTTTTTATTAGTAATTAACAGTATTCTACTTATTAAAGGCTACTAATTAATCAATTAATACTCTTGGCAAGTCACGTGTCTATGGCGTGATTTGTGTAACGGACGGGGTAGATTGGCGGGGAATGAGGGGGTGGATTGGCGGGAATAGTCGGCTATACAGGGTGGAAACAGATTTTGGGTCAGTGAGGGCAGCTACCAGGTCCCGTGTTGCTAGGCGAAAATGATCTTAGGAGACCTTCCTTCGATTTCAAATTAATGAAGATTGGCGTTTACAGATTTTGGAAAAAACATACAGGGTGCGAGAAAATTGTCATTTTTGACAAACTTTTTTTTGATGCCAATCGATCCCATTCCTGTCCAGAATCAAAAGCTTGTATCAGACCAAAAAGAAATTTCCGGCTAGAAAAGCCATAAATCGAGAAAAACTTTCCCCCATACAATTTGTATGAAAATGAAAAAAATTTTGTTTTTCTTTCATGTATTTCTTTTATGTCAATCGATTCCATTTCTATCCAGTATCAATAGTTTCCTTGGAGTCAACTTTCGGTAATGTACAAAAAAGCCATAAATTAAAGAAAACTGTTTTCATACATTTGCTATGGAGAAAAAGTAAAACCTTATTCTTATTTATCTGTCACCCTAATTCGTCCTCCTATGCTGAATGAATGTATGAAAACACTAGAGTACTAAAATTTTAAATAACAATAAAAGGGAATTTTAAGTTATTTCTCTTGGTTCGATTACATTTTTAACAACAAACAGCTATGCAGGAAAGCTTGAAGCCAATTCACCTTAAATTAAAAAAAAAACACAATCGAGCGGGGTATTTTGAATTTCGAACAAATCGCTCGTTTATGCTCTAGCGTTTGTAAAGTGTTACAAAAATGACGTCGAATCAAGAAAGGTTAGTTGTTAGAAGCCTATTTCGTAAATAATAAAAACTTTACGGCTGCTGTGGAGTGGTACAGAGGTCAAGGAAAGTTATAAAAACCCTACTGAATAATCTCCTACAAGGTGTTAGTTTCAAAAAGAAAACTAGGTACCGGATAGAAATGGAATCGATTGACATAAAAAAAATACATGTAAAAAAAACTTTTTCATTTTCATACAAATTGTATGGGGAAAGTTTTTCTCAATTTATGGCTTTTCTAGCCGGAAATTTATTTTTGGTCCCATACAAGCTTTTGATCGTGGACAGGAATGGGATCGATTGGCATAAAAAAAAAAGTTTGTCAAAAATGACCTTTTTCTCGCACTCTGTATGTTTTTTCCAAAATCTGTAAATGCCAAACTTCATTAAATTTAAATCGAAGGAAGGTCTCCTAAGACCATTTTCGCCTAGCAACACGGGATCTGGTAGGTGCCTTCACTGACCCAAAATCTATTTCCACCCTGTATAACAAAGCGACCACCTGAGCATTTAATTGTAAACTGTCAAGCGAGACGCATCTAGTTAGTACCGATTCGAAAGGATTGTGAAATAAATAATAATAATGATAAATATATTTGTGCAAACATGGATGTACTGTTTCAATCCTAACCTGGCGGCTCTAATACTAGATAGACGTGCGATAGGCCCCGCGTGTTGATTCTCTTTGACGCCGTAAGTCACGCACTGTCAATTCATGCTCCTCGCTCTTGTAATAAATGCCATTAATTAAAAAAAGACAACCATATTTTGACAGGGCTTCATAATGCGTAACTAGTCTAAGAAGAAATCTTTATGAAATCTATGACAAATATCACTTGTCAGCAAGTTTTAAACACCTTGTCGGTTAATTAATTACATAATTACACAGGGTATGTTTATACAGAATTTAATTTACTTTGTTCGAAAAATATAATTAAAAAATCACTTAAAAAGTTTTCTTAATTTCTGTTTAAAGTTAATTGATTCGGTGTAAGTTTACTTCTCTTACAATATTTGTACATATTTTGTTAGCACCTCATATTTTACATTGTATACATGTATCAGGTGTTAACATTATTGACACGAACACCTATGCCAGACAAATTATGACAGTAACGAGTAAGACATGTGGTGGACATTGATTATGATTTACAACGTAGACTTTGTTGCCAGCACTTAACCTCGACAAGGATTTGGCGCAAAAATGATGCTTCCTTCCCTTCATTTATTTAATGCATGACAATGACTGGCACAAAGCTAGTGTCAGTTCCCGCGCCTGCTTATACAGAGGAGTAGATAACTCGCCCTCCGAGGGCTCCGAGCCAAGGCTTCGGGAAACGGAAGTAAGCTTGCTCTGGCAAAGATTCCAGTACATTCCGATGCAAAGGTATCGTTCCATATGTTTTGCCTTGACATTTATTTTTAAACTTTGTGGAAAACTATTTGTAATTTAGTTGCAGATCAAATGGATGCGGACGCAGTTGAGCTTTTGGGTTCATATCCGCAAAACATGTTCCTAAATACTGAAAACTATATTTACGGGTAAGGTATATTGTCAGATGCTTCGTCAGTGTATGTCTTTGTTTATTTTGACCTGGGTAATTGCCGCAACATATTACATTCTCAGTCATTCTTCAGACAATTACTGTGATCGCCCGGAGTGTTGCCAAATAAATTATGTTAATTTATCTCTGACTGGCTACGGCGTCATGAACTAAAATAATGTGACTATTTTAGGCAAATCGGTTTGATGCCGATACATCCTCAATTACGGGCACGAGGGACCTTGATTAAACGTAGGAAGCTTAGGTAGTATGCGCGAGTGAAGTAAGCATAGAAATAGCTGGTGTCGCGCTTGGCACGGCATCAAATCGCGACACGGCCAGTAAACACCCGGCGCCCCACCGCTACCATTTCGCTTTGAGAAAAAATATGACATAGTACAGCTCTCAAGATGCCACGGCATTCTCAGTAAATAAACTTCGAGCACAAAGCACGCTCGCCATCAAAGATGGCCCTAAATCATGCAGCATAATTGTTAGATAAACACTCCTGTCACTAACACTTCAAGGGAAAGCTAAATTTACACAAACTATTTCAGGAGTCGCTATTTTGTGCGAATATATTTTAGAAATTGGGGTTGTTGATATTTACAGAACGACATTCATTTATAACTACCTCGAGTGCATAGCTGTTTTGGATGGAAAGCGGTGGAAAATTCATTATTCAACTTCAAGAAATTTCGTTGTGCAAAAATGTATTCCCTAATGCCAATAACCATTATCACATTCAGACTTCTTAACATGGACCAAGGATAGCTAATATAGCCACAAACCACTTACTCGATGATTTGTGGTAGTGATTTGTAATAAATAGTTGGCAAGCGGTTAGGTATAGATAATTTGGGCGTGTATGATTCGCTCCTCTTATAATTTTAATGATTATATTCAACTACTATATGGCCGATTATTATAATATATAATACGTTAAATATGAATTACGGCCGACTCATACTCGTATAGATCGAACCCATGATGTAAACTTATAAAGATTTCGTCTATGAGGTAAAAATAGACACTGCGTTGACACTAAAATATGAAATGTAGATATATATTTATTTTATTTTATTTAACCCATGCACTTTAAATATGATTCTTAAATATGAATGAAAATATGACTCTTAAAGAAACCAGTAGAATTACACGTCTATATATGAATACTGAATTTAGATTAGAAAAATCGTGAAAATTTCGACATGTAAAAACTGAACGTAGCATTTTGAAGTAGTCGTACCATTTTTTATTGGAAGAACGTAGATTGCGCTTGCATACATATTTATAAATTAGGTATTACTGAACAATGCTCCGTCATCCATCACACAAGGTCTGGAAAATCAACTTAGTATTCACGCTACATGAACAAGCGATTCATACAGTTGCAATGGTGATATATTTGATATACTATATTATATATTTCAAACATTGTTAAAGCTTGCTACTTGTAAATTACAATTTAGTACAGTACGCGAACAGTTTTGAGCTTCGATAACTCACAAGTGCGATTTTCTTTTTTAGTTGGAGAATATGATATGATTACTTACAGTAAAAAAGATTTTCTAACAGTTTTTGACGTCGCGCTAGGTATTATATAGATATTTGTTAATAACAACGAGAAAATATTATACAAGATATATTTTCCTTTACCATACTATTGCATTCAACTATTTCAACATCATCTGTCGTTTTATAACAGTGTGGTCAATAGATTATGTGAGCATAATCGAAAACAATTTGTCAAAATATAGGTGACCTTGAATTCAAAATGAATTACAAATGGCTAAGACGACATATGCTCTTGACAAATCCGTTATAAAATTTAAAGTTATGTTGCAATAATAAAAAGCGACAGCCTGGTGGAGAAAAAAAAACTTACATAATCTTTTCTCTGTGTAGCAAACAAATACATGTATCATACCTAGCGCAATGCTAGAAATTGTTAGAAAATATTTTTATTATTAGTGCTTAACGTATTCTAACAGGTCACAAAATAAAATCGGACTTGTGATTTATGTCATTTTTATAGTTTAAAAAGGCGTTCCCGTACTCCACTAATTGGTCAATAGCTTAAAAAACAAAATAAATCCTCATAAATGTTTTTCTACAATGGCTTCAATTATTAATTATTTTTTATGATCCTCCCTAATTCTTTTCTATCCTAACGCTAGAGCAAGTATTTACAGAGAGGCTTACACATGTGTATACTTTCTTCATGTTATAAGAAAATATCGGATATCAATACACTGAGGCACAAATAAAATGTAATATATTCATATTTTAACTCGACAACCATGATTTTGATTGAAACCATCAAGTACCAAACCGCGATTTATAACCGTGTGGTTTCAGGCCATAAGTACTGTAAGTATATATTTTTTGGTTCCGTACCTCGAAAGGAAAAAACAGAACCCTTATAGGATCACTTTGTTGTCCGTCCGTCCGTCCGACCGTCCGTCCGTCCGTCCGTCCGTCTGTCAAGACCCTTTTTCTCAGGAACGCGTGGAGGTATCAATCTGAAATTTATATCAAATACTCAGGTCTACTGTCCCTTAGAGCTGTGAAAAAATCAAACTTCTAAGCCAACGCAATCAAAAGATACAGCCGTTTATGCCGCAAATTTCCGCAAATTTCGAAACGCGCCAGGGAATCAAAACCTACTTCCCGGGAACTCAGAATCTTGAAATTTGGTACGAAGCAACGTCTTATAGCACAGATAAAGGAAAAATTGCAAAAACCGTAATATTCTAGTTACATCATATAATAAAAATATTTTTAATAATAAATAAGTTACTACCCCTATATACCTACAGGTTTGCACGGAACCCTCGGTGCGCGAGTCCAACTCGCACTTGGCCGGTTTTTTTAAATATAACTACGGTTACAATGCGACAGTGAACAATGTTTTCAATCCATGGCCACCTATGCTTATGGTTGCATTGTCGCTTAAGGGCATTTTGGAATATGTATTTCTACGTAAAACTGAGTGCTTTTATTAAGCGGTCATTTGGAAATTTTCCTTTTATCAATTAGAGAGATAGAATATGACATAGTTAGCGAACACAGAGGGTCGGGATTCGAGGTATGCCAAACGGCCTTTGCCCCTGAGGGCAGAGGAATGACACGCTCCTCGCATACCTCTATACGCGAAACGTAAACGACAATTATCTACATATAGGAAAAACAAGATTCAGCAAGTAAGTAGGTAAATACATGCTATATTTGTTTGTTTAAAATTCAATAACAGACACATTATTGTGTGTGTAAGTACTAGTACTAAACTACTAACCCGACTGTCGTTTTGCGCATGTTTTGCGTAAGTACGTCATCAGCACTATACAGTGGTAGGTAGTTAACCAGATAAGGTGTTCAAAACGATCTTGGCACGAATTTATTGTTCAGAGAACAGAATCGTGTGATGATTATGAACATCATGATCAGTATGTAAATATGCCTACTTATTTTTCAAAATAATTTAACCAAGTGAAAGTACACAAATACCCGTTTTATAATTCAATGTTCAATGCAACGCATAATTTGTATATGATCGACAATTGAAGATTGACTTTAAGAACAGCTTATAATTTAAAAAATTGTAAGTGTCCAGTCATTAAAGTAGATAACAACCTCTTTTAAGTCGATCATAAATCGAAAACAGCAAAAATGGGTAAGAACTAAGAAGTCGCAATCAAATAGTAATGACACTTCTATGACGTCACACTTGAAGTAAAAGAGACAAACGTATGATTTGGCAGTACGGTACTCTTTTCGATGATTGACAAACTGTTAAGTCTTATGTTTGTTTAGATATTTATGAACTTCCAAATGTTCACATAAAATTGTAAAACGTTAGTACAGTCGCCATCAGATATATCGGAGCGGCCAAGGTGGTCACAAATATCTAAACAACACCTCTATTGACAAGGCGATAAAATACTTACATGTTCAGATATTTTTGAGTACCCTGGCCGCTCCGATATATTTGATGGCGACTGTACATAGGTATATTTATGTGCCAATACATGCTTCAGTTGGTTAGATATTATTGTAAGACTTGCTCAGATTAATATGACACGTGATATGCACACATATTTTTGATGGGTAAATCTGTTGAGATGCATATGTACCTTTCTATGCTCATCTATTTTTGAAGCCTCGGATTTGCTCATATATTTATGAACTCGACTGTACATGTCTTTCATGATTCACCTAGCTACTTTGTTAAGGCTATATAAATGTTATTTACTTAGTTATAATTATAACATTACGCAATAATTATAAAATAGTTACCACTTAAGCGATTTGGTTCTTATCTCTACCTATTTTTTAATTACTGTAAAATGGGGTGAGTTAGCTCGATAACATTTTATTTTTACATATTTAAACTGAATGATAATATTGATAATAAATGTTCCGGACGTTTGTATTTTAGTTTTTTTATGATTTTGGGTAGTTCCATTTCATAACTTTACCGATAAACACAAAATCCCTCAGCAGCCCGTAGTACCTCGTAGTTGGGGTGAGATGGGATTTCATACAAAGGTGATTTTGGAACATTGTTGGACCGATTTTTTTTTATGAATATCACTATAGCTCCATTTGTAATACGAATACATTATTTACTCTCACCCCCTGGCATCCCTTCTCTCCCCAGTCATAACCCAACTCTCCATGCAATCCCTACTCACCCCATTATACGGTACCTACACATAATAAGCTTCCAGTAGTAAGCTTAGCTTACCTATTACGTGTAGATAAGTAAAAAAAAATATTTAAAGATCTTCGACTCGTCGCGAATGAGGATTAAGGATGGATTCTGGATATTATGATTATGACAAACATAATATGTGCTGTAAAGTTTCAATCGTTTAGAAACAACAAAAATCCTATCTTAAGAAAAGCATGCATTTCGCAAATGTAAGAGAAAATCGCAATTAAGTTTATGTATGTAGAGAAAAACATAAGATTACCTTTCTTCTAGTTCTTGAAGTAGTCGCCATGCCCTGTAACAAAAAAATAATGTTACTCTGCGTTTATATCTACTCTTGCGCGAGTGAGGAAGGGAAATAGTTTATTTAATTTATCTACACTCACATTGTAAGGCCTCTAAAACGTGTTCAAAATCGGTAGGCAATGGCTAGCATTACCACAACCGATTTTACTATGATAAGCTTTTTATGTGTGGCAGTAACGTAATTTTAACTTTACATGCTCAACTATTGATGTGTTATGAGTTTTGATAACATAATGTACACCTGCACGCTCCCGCGCGGCCGCCGACAGCCCGACACGCGCCTCCCCGACCGCCGGCACAATCGAGTTGGCCATGGCGGTGCAATGGCGGCCATTCTATGGTTTCGGAATACGGCATTTAGGATAAATAATATGAGTGTAGATAAAGCAGTGTATGCATAATAGTAGTTTATGTAACTGTTACGTAATAAGGGTCCTTACAACATGAGTGTGGTTTTATGAAACGAGCCGAAGGTGAGTTTCATAATAAGATCACACGAGTGTTTTAAGGCCTAATTACGTACAGTTGCATACACTGCTTTATCTACACTCATATTATTTATTCTAAATGCCGTATTCCGAAACCATAGAATGGCCGCCATTGCACCGCCATGGCCAACTCGATTGTGCCGGCGGTCGGGGAGGCGCGTGTCGGGCTGTCGGCGGCCGCGCGGGAGCGTGCAGGTGTACATTATGTTATCAAAACTCATAACACATCAATAGTTAGTTGAGCATGTAAAGTTAAAATTACGTTACTGCCACAGATAAAAAGCTTATCATAGTAAAATCGGTCGTGGTAATGCTAGCCATTGCCTACCGTTTTCGAACACGTTTTAGAGAACTTAATATGAGTGTAGATAAACTACTATTTCGTTTACACACTCTGATTTTCAAATTGACTTCAAGATTTCGAAAGAGGTTTTCAATTCGCCGGGAACTTTATTTTTGTTGCTTTTTAGGGTTCCGTCCGCTCCGTAGTCAACTAGGAACTCTTATAGTTTCGCCATGTCTTTTTTTCCGTCCGTCGTTCCGTCCGTCCGTCCATCCGTCCGTCCGTCCATCCGTCCGTCTGTCCGTCTCCGGCTTTACTCAGTGATGGTTAGTACTAGAAAACTGAAATTTGGTATGTGTATGTGGTTTAATCACACCATAACAAAGTGGTAAAACAAAATCTGAAAAAAATAAAAATTTTAGGGTATCTCCCGTACACAGTGGGGTGGTGAATTTTTCAAAGAATAAGGCTCTTCTAAAACAGTTTTGGATAAAACTAATACTTTCGTTTCGTCAATAATAGCTCCGAAAGTTTGAAAAAGTGCGTCCTAGTAGTAGTAGTAAAACACTTTATTGTACAAGAAAACACAACGAAATACATGTAACACAACATATACGTACAAAGGCGAACTTATCCCTTTAAGGGATTTCTTCCAGTTAACCTTTGAGCAATTGAGAGAGAAAGTTGGAAGTGTTGTGTGTACTAGGCGACGATATATATAATAGATACGTACATATAAGGCCAAAGTGGAGACATACAGTGAGGAAAAAAGTTCAAGCCTTCGAAGATCAGAGACAAGTAGAACTCGACACGAAGCGTGAGTTGAAGGCCCGACCACCTGCGGCCATAAACTATCATTTCGTCGGAGGGGTGTTGACCTGCAGTGAATGTGGTCGTACATTTACTACTAAAATAGGCTACGTCAGTCGCCTGAGAGCCCACGAACGTCGGTCTCACTAGCCAGTGCGAACGAGTCGCCATGGTCGAAATCGGCCTGGATAGGATGATGATGATGATGACATACATATAAATACTTAAATACATATAAAACATCCATAACTCAGGAACAAATATCCGTGATAAACTCACAAATAATTGCCCTGACCAGGATTCGAACCCGGGACCTCCTGCTTCATAGGCAGGGTCACTACCGACTAAGGTTAGGAGGCCGTTAAATCCATGGCTGGAGCGATTTAGCATTATTTTTATTTTGAAAGTTGGTCCTTTGTCACTAGGACAGGATCTGATGATGAAATTCTGGAGAAATCGAAGGAACTCTTCAAATATCACACCTATAGTGATTTGAGCATTTTTACAGTAACTCGGGCATTTGATCTTGAAGTAGTCTCGGAGTATTTAGGCAAAGTGAAGTCGGTTCTTTTTTCTTTAAAATTTTACATCTTTATCTGTGGCTATACATCTTATACATATATATATAAAAGAAAGTCGTATCGGCTACACCATTTATAGCTCAAGGATAGCTGAACCGATTTTGATGATGTTTAATTTATCGGATTTATCTCTGCCCCGAATAGCAGAATAAATATTAGAGAAATTAAAATGTTTAACACGAGATTTTTTTTGAATGACTGAATAATAGGGCTCTCTAAAGCACCTTTCTTTTTTTCAATATTCATAATTGTTTATAAGTTATGAATTTTTTCCTTGTGATATAGGGAATATCAAAATAAGTTATTTTTTTATTTTACATGTTTTTGTTTCGGAACGGTGTCAAAATTATACATGAATTGGGCATCCCCGATTTATACGAAATCGATACCAAACTTGGCCTAGTAGCTTAACTGGGGGCATAGCCAAGATGACAATCGTTTGCAGAAAACGAATCGAAACGCTATCCATCTCTCTATCGCTCTAATATAGAAGAGTGAGCGAGAGCGTGTAGCGTTTCGTTTTGGTTTCTGCAAACGATTGTCATCTTGGCTACAGAGCCTGATGTAGATATCAAGATATAGTTGAGAGCCTCCCCCCCCCCTAATAATTTACATCAAAAATCTTGGTGGCTCCACTTCTCAAATCCATCCTTGGGTCCTAAGGAATAATCATGCGGAAGGAACTCTCTTGTTTACGAAAACCGTATTTTTATAGCTGCAACTGCCCTAAAAGTGCTCAAACGTGGTTCAATAGACTTTAGATTTTGGCTACGCTATCTTGGCACTGAAATTTGTTTAAAACTTTTTAAATGGCAACTATTTTTTGAATGTCAAGTGTGTCAGTGGTTTGTTAGTTGAAGTGACATTTAGGATTAAGTATTAAATTTTTTTCATTGTTTTCATATAAATCCTCGACGAAACCATTTAAAGAAATCGCATCAGTTACTTATTATTATAATTTATAAGTATGAATAAAAAATCAGACGAGCAGAAAGTGATTTTGAGACAAAATTAACGAACTCAAGAAAGGCATTAGACATCGTACACAAGTACGCTGTGATAATTCTGATATTTGATATGCAACCTAAAGTAAAAATTCTAGTATGTACTTTTTGGACTTATTCTTCTGAAGCAGCTTGTAGTACAGAATATATAACGACACGTCTCAAACATACGATTATTGTAGAAATCATAAAAATATATCATTGTGTACAATACACACACGATAACACACTTCGAAAGCCTTAAATTGGTGTAATATGTTTAAAACACAATGAAAGTATTGCAGCAGGTAAGAGTTATTTTCGCATACCTGATATGTATGTGTAACTATGTCGTAAGAAAAAATAATAATTGTTCAAGTAACATTATTGTTTTTCGCCTTATACGAGTACACGGTGTTGCAACACGCAGAATTTTCTCAGGGCCGAGATAGCGTAGCCAGAATTTATTAAATATATATATTTTTACCCCTGAGAGGGACTAATTTTTTGGACTTTCTGAGCGATCCAACAACACTCGACATATTAGGTTTAAAGCAAAAATAAACCCACTTTATGTGTAGATAAGGGAATACCGCTCTTTTTTAAATAATTTGATCGGCGTAAGTATATATTTATATATACAGGGCGATTTTTTAATCGTGAATCAACATAAACAACAATAACAGACATAGTAAAACTTGTTCAAAATCATGAATAGATTCAGGTTTAATTGTCTTGATTCACGATAAAAAAATCGTCCTGTATATACTAACAAGCTCATACCAAATTTCACTTTTTTTTGTCCCATAACTAAAAAGGGGCCCCGAAATGGTAATCCGGCCCTGACTATAGAACTGATGGCAGATGGGTAAAATGGTATTTATTTGCTATACGCGACTGACCGTGAGAAACGGCCTGGAATGTATTTCCACCGCTCACGTGAAAACAAGTAACTCATGTCGGCTTTTTTATTATTTTAAGGAACAGTTCTAAATATGAATACTCATAAATTTAGCTCTCCAATAAAAGTCACCGCCTGTCTCGGAGCAGAAATGCAGAAAATATCCGTACTGCGCAAAAATGTACACAGTAGCTACATTGTGTACGTACAAATGTTTAAAGCTCGTTTCAGTATTGTATGACTAAAATTTCTTTAACACTCTTCTCAGTCGGAACATTTTTGTGTATTACTGAGGATAATAGTAGATTCTAAAGTAGGCCATATTATCACGAGGTCGTATTTAGCGTTGCGATTAACTTCGATATGTGCTGTGATTGGTGGATTTAATATGTTGAAGTGTTCTGATTAGTCATTTAATTTTAAGTTTTGTAAATCATAAACATGTATACATATTTGCCCTAGAGGCTAAATGTACTACTTTAGTCCGCGTTGGTAAGCATAATATGACACTTTTTGAGCATGAGAAGTGAAAACTAATATATATATTTTTAGAAACATGTTATACTCATATACAGTAAATTTTGTATTGATAGTCAAACTTTTTACAGTTTTAGTTAAATAGAAAATAGAATATGTATCTATAGTCCTTCATAGTTAGATTAAGAGTTGGCCGTAGGCAACACTACCTCATCGAGTAGCGTTGTTCGGCTTATGTAGGGCAATGCAATGTAAAAAGTTATGTATTTTAGTACTTGATAGCCTGAGCTAAACTTGGAGCATTTTGTACAGTCAGCAAAAATGTATCTCATCGAGTAGCAAATGGAACCTTATGCCATTTGAAAGTATTAATCTACCTGGTACCTAATAACAAAAAACCGGCCAAGTGCGAGTAGGACTCGCGCAACGAGGGTTCCGTACAAACCTGTAGGTATATAGGGGTAGTAACTTTAAAATTATTAAAAATATTTTTATTATATGATGTAACTAAAAATTTACGGTTTTCGCAATTTTTCATTTATCTGTACTTATAAGACGTTGCTTCGTACCAAATTTCAAGAATCTGAGTTCACGGGAGTACCCTGTAGGTTTTGATTCCCTTGCGAGTTTCGAAAATTTGCGGCATAAACGGCTGTATCTTTTGATTGAGTTGGCTTAGAAGTTTAATTTTTTCACAGCTCCAAGGGACAGTAAACCTGAGTATATGATATAAATTCAACTTGATACCTCCACGCGTTTCTGAGAAAAAGGGTCTTGACAGACGGAAGCACGGACGGACAGACACCAAAGTGATCCTATAAGGGTTCCGTTTTTTCCTTTTCGATGTACGGAACCCTAAAAAATGGTAGCCGACCTATAACCTGAAGCTTTTGTTATTCAGCCAAGTTTTATGTTTTAAGGTGAAAATCGACTAATGCAAGTATACGACGTGCAAATGAGTTTACGGGATGCCGTTTTACGCGGTACATAAGACACTGTTTATCAACAAATGTCTGTATAATAAGAGGTTGTATTGTCCAAAATTGGCAACTTCGTGATTCTATCCTATTAAAAATGATTGAAATAAAGAGAAGATAAAACTTGTGCCATTTGAAAGAACTCATCTTTTACAGAAAAAAAATCCTAAAATGTTAGGTTTGCGTGTTGCTACAACATATTTCTTGGCACGTCTCGATGAGCACTATTGAATGGGCCACGTGCCCACTTGCTAGTTAATGAAGTAGTTTTTGTCAAAATAGGGTCATATATTTAAATACAAACATTGAAAACATTGAAAAAATAATCAACCCAGCAGGACTTGAACCTGCATCGATACGCGTTGCCGGGGCTCGATTGCTTTATAGATAAATTAACGAGAGCATGGAATTGCATATGTAGTAGTATTGTATGTTTACAGGCATTCTATATTTGATTTTCTATTTTCTCGTACTATCAGCATAAAAAGAGGTTTGTTATATATTGAAGAAGTAAATACCAAAATAATGTCAGTGTCAAATTGTGAATATTATTTACGTTGTGCATATATTTTTACGACTGATTTTATTGTATTCTCACAATTATCAGAATAAATTTGTGTCAGCCCGTACGACTAAGTGTAAGTTACATAATTTTCAAAAAATATGCCAGTGAGTAATTTTGGTCCGATTGAGAGTCAAAGTAAGCAAATTATTTTTAACTGTTATAAATATTTTGAACTTGAACTGAAGAAAAATTTAAATTCCCCTTACACCGCTGCCCAGTTAGTTGAAAAAGCTACAGGTGTTTGTCTCTCTACTGTTTATAACATTGTGTCTGAGAGCAATAGTGAGAAATTCGCAACAACAAAAAAATTCACCTCCCCGAGAAATAAAAAGTTACGTACTTGTCCGTCATCAGCAGTAGACGATTTTGATCAGGAAGTCATCCGGAGAACTATATAAAATTTTCATCTGTCCCATAAGCAATTTCCAACCTTAAAGGCACTCCACTCTGTGTTAAAATCCGATATAGATTACAAATTTGGCATTTCCACCTTACGAAAACAAATACAAAAATTAGGATTTAAATGGAAAAAGACCGAGGACAAACGAAAAATATTAATGGAAAGACACAATATACGACTGCTAAGAATAAATTACCTTACCAAAATTGCGGAATATCGGTCTGAAGATAGACCACTAGTTTATACTGATGAAATCTACATCCACACTTCACATGTGTCCGGAGAGGCTTGGACCGATGGAACAGAATTTGGTGTAAAAAAACAAATCAGTACAGGTCAGCGGTTAATAATAGTGCACGCAGGAGGAAAAGATGGTTTTATTCCCAACGCTTTGTTAATGTTTAAGGCAAACCAAAAAACGGGAGATTACCATGACCATATGAACTTTGTCAACTACGAAAAATGGTTAAAAGAAAAATTAATACCGAACCTTAAACCGAATAGCGTACTTATCGTAGATAATGCGTCCTATCACAACAAACTTTTGAATCGTGCTCCAACGTCAAATTCTCATAAACAAGAAATGATGGATTGGTTGACAGAACACAACATTTCGTATAGCCCGTTGATGTACAAAACCAGTTTGTATGATTTAATTAAACAAAATAAAGAGCGGTTTCGTGAGTACCACATATATACAATTTTAAATGAACATGGCCACTCCGTTTTACGATTGCCACCGTATCACCCGACATTCAATCCGATCGAAAATATTTGGTCCATGGTAAAAGGATATGTAGCGAAAAGAAACGTTTCATTAAACATGCAAGGCATTATGAGTTTAGCAACTGAACGAATTAATACTATTACTGCTGAGGACTGGGAAAATATTTGTCGCCATGTCGAAAGTGAAGAAAATAAATATCGATGTCAGGAAGGGGAAATGGATCGAATTTCAAACAATCTTATTATCAATACTTGTGACAGCTTAGATGCAGAACATGATAACGACTAAAAGCAAAAAACAGAGGACTACGACTGATTCCATTTCTTAAGGGTATGTAATTTTATTACATTAAGAGAAAATTATTCTCCTTTTGTTGCAAACGGTACAACCACTACAAATGCAATTCCATGGTCTCGATAATTCATCTATAGTAATTAAGCTATGGGTCAAGTTACTAAGTTGACGAAATTTTCAATGCCTTCATCATCTTTTTGCATTTATTTTTGATCTACATCGGCTTTACAGCAGCCGTAAGCGTACACAATATATTGTATGAGTGGAATGCCCCACTTTAAAAACATGCAAAAATAATTAATAGGGTCATATTTTGCTCCAAAGTACAAAATGCTCCAAGTTTAGCTTTGTTTAGTTTAGTAAAAAAAATCAGATTTTTACGATTCTTGACAAAGTTGCGTTCGATGCTCGAGGTCACACACTTGTATTATTCATTGGCCTAACATTATACGCAAACGTTGATGTCTAAAATTACTGGATTACTTACTAAAAAGCGTACTTACTTACTAAAACGTTATATTTTGCTGTTTTTTGTAAGTGGTAAATAACTTTAAATCGAGGGTTTGCATAAAACATCCTATTATTTATGCTGCTTTGATATCGTTCTAATAATGTTTTCCATCCTTTAACGTTCCACTTTGCACGATTGAAAATATACTTGGAAATTGAAACATAACATACGATTCTATTGTTGAAAATTAAAAAGCAAATTCAGCAGTTAGGCCATTAACGTTTTCACTAGCTTTACCATTTTATTAGACTTTAAAAATATGTCATGATCGTTAAATTGTATTCACTGATGTGATGATAACGATTTTATTAAGTTTTTTTAAACTGATATCGTGTCATTTATATTCATGCCATCATTATATAGATAGCGTTGTATTGCTAGCAGTAAATATAATACATCTACCGTAGCTGCAATATTAAGTACGTATTCAGTCAACTCGTGTACCTCTCATATTTTAACTTGGCGTAAAGTAAATAATGCCTTTATTTATTATTATGAAGTTATTTTAAGCTACGACCTTTGCTACGAATCTTCAAGTTACCTTCTACGCCGTAGCCGGCTACGGCGCTACGAAACGCGACACCGCCGACCGCCGTGGTCATTGACCGATCGTAAACAATCATTGCTAGAGGTTAATGCAACTAATCACTTACCGCTTTTAAACTAATTGTTCTTGTCGTTTCGAGTAAATAAAATCTAAATTAAGTCGCTACTCAGACAGTTTTAGTTTGTTATTTATAATGAACCGTTTACGATTACATCACGGGTATTATTGAACAAAACGCGAGTAGCGAGCCAAGTAAAACGAGGCGGTTTAATGTGGTCATTGTCAGGGTTCTCAGTTCATGCAAGAGGTAAATGGCGGTCACTTACGAAGGTGCGTCGAATGGCGAGCAGGAGCCACGCGCAGGGCAGGCACGGGGGCCTGCGCCGGCGGCGGGACGAGCGCGTGCGCCGACGAGCGCCCATGCTTTATCTAACAGGCACGCACTTACAATGCCTCGCTACACGTAATACTCCGCCCGTTGCCAATAGCTTATTTATTACACTCGCTAAACTACTCTGCCAAACGATAAAACTATTACTATGATGCTTTTATGTTACTGATACGGTAACAATGCGAAAGCCAGAAATAAAAAGCAAAGACTCACAGATCTTCTGAACCGCCCGAAACAGTTACGTATGATTTTCAACATTTGAACCCAGCAGTGCGTATTCGTGTGGTAGAGTTTACGTTAACCTGGCCGTGCTCTCGAAACGGTACAAGTTCCGATCAGAAATAGAAGGAGCAGTGGCCGACTTCCCCGATTATCTTCTATTTATAATCCCGACCGGCTGTCGTGGACCACTGTGCAATTACTATTTCTCGACACTACACAAACGACTTTGAGCGAAAAAATTACGCCGCGCTATTCCTGTTTACAAATATTCCTTTTCGTCGAAAACGCGTCGCCATGAATTCGCAACTATTTCAGTTCGACATACAAAGCGAGAGGCGAGGAGCCGCGCGACCCCGCATCAAACGAAAAGGGGTCGCGTGTAGGTGCCGATGAGTTTTTCGGAATTTATATGCGAAAATCATGTATTACGCTCTTTCTGAAAAGTACAACGTGACGAGGACATGATGAGGAATTCTGATCGTATTTGTCGTGGCTCATATCACATTTGGCACAAAATTTAATATATCGAGAGTAATATCGGAACGGCATCGGCATCCCGCTTGGTATCGCAAGTAGGTGGGATTCTTTCATTCGTGTCGGAGTCGGGCACTCGGGCACCGTCCATTGATGCAAGTCAGACTGTCTGCGCCCGACCGACCGTGTCGCCGAGATGTATCACACCCATTTGTATCCTTACATCTTATATTCGGCGCGATTCTATCTTGTGTTTTAAATTAGTGACATACCGCGTTTATGGACAATAGAAACATATTTGACTTTATCGGAAATCTTAAGACTCTTAAGAGTCCGGTAAAGATTTTTTTCGATTTCGCTCAACTTTTCGATACTATTTTACAGTAACTAACAAGGCTACTATTTGTTCGTTTGCATATATTGAAATAAAGTTCCTTTTCAAACTGCATAAGTTGGACAATTTTTTGTTTTTATGTCTCATTTATAAATGTTTCACCTTGATCTAAAAGTTGTTTCGCGATTTTTGCTTGAAGAGGTGAAAAGAGTAAGATTTTTATTGACTAAAATGATGTTAAACTAGTATGTAGGTATAATATACAGGATGATTCATGAGACGTGAGCAGGAACAACCCTACACACTTAGTTAACGATAATGAATCGACCGCCATCATGTTTAAGTGAAACAATAACGCCTTTTAATTTTTTTTAACCTTTTTGTTTCGTAGAAATTTTATTTTCTGTAATCATGGTCACCCCACATAAACAAATCAATAAAGATAAAACGTCTTTGACAATCATGACAGCACTTTGATTATGAAAAATAAAATAAAAATTAAGTGAGATACGATGTTTCAAAAGTAACCAGACATCAATTTGACATATATCACAGAAAAACAAGAGGATATCAGTACTCGACGGAGTATTCTAATTGTAGAGTGACCATGCGTGTCGTAAATAATTTCAAACGTTTTATTTTAATTTAAAAAATTTTTTTTGCGCTTATCACACTAATACTGATATCAAACAATAGCTTATTTTTAACTGAATCCGTAGTGTTAAGCCTGCTCACGTCTCATGAATCACCCTGTATAAATACGTTGAAAAATGAGTCGTTTAAGGAATAAGTGGAACAGCTTCTTTCATTTTCATACATATTTTTAAACAAGAGTATGGTTACCTAGATCATTTTTTAGGGTTCCGTAGTCAACTAGGAACCCTTATAGTTTCGCCATGTCTGCCCGTCCGTCCGTCCGTCCGTCCGCGGATAATCTCAGTGACCGTTAGCACTAGAAAGCTGAAATTTGGTACTAATATGTATATCAATCACGCCGACAAAGTGGTAAAATAAAAAGTGGTTTTTTTTTATTTATTAGGGTACCTCCCCTATACGTAAAGTGGGGAGTGATTTTTTTTTTCATTTCAACCCTAACGTGTGATATATAAAAATGGATAGGTATTTAAAAATGAATAGGGGTTTGCTAAAATCATTTTTCGATAATGTAAATATTTTCGGAAATAATCGCTCCAGAAGTAAAAAAATATGCGTCCCCCCCCCCTCTAACTTTTGAACCATAAGTTTTAAAAATATGAAAAAAATCTCAAAAGTAGAACTTTATAAAAACTTTCTAGGAAAATTATTTTGAACTTGATAGGATGAATAGTTTTTGAAAAAAAATTACAAAATAATTTCTGAACTAAGTTTGTAATTTAACCGTATACCGGTGTTTATTGTACCTGTAATTTCTACAAAATTAGTAAAATTACAATGAAATGACGTGCTTTCAAATAAAGTAAAAACGGTGAAAATCGGTTCACGCAATAAAGAATTATTCCATAAAAATCATCTTCCATACTTTAAGCTCGCGCGCAATAGTTTACTTAATTTGCCGATAGATGTCGCTGTACGTGGAACTCTCATATCATATCCTACATGGCGGTGTTATTAACTCTTAAGTGGGGACGCTTACTGTGACGGACGGAAAACTACGGAACCCTACACTGAGCGTGGCCCGACACGCTCTTGGCCGGTTTTTTATTTTATTGCCGAAGTTTAGGTGGTATTATTAGGAATATATTAAAGTATTTCATAAAAACTAAATGAAATAGACTTGGATTAATGCTTTAATCAGATAATATAAAACATATTGGAGAGTATGACAAATAATAATAAAATAATCAAGCGACAGCATGGATCAACGTCCTCACTAAACAAGCTCTGCAAGAATTGAATTTTCGGGTATTAAATAATAATAAATGTTTACCAAAAGTATCCTTTTGCAATAAAAAGTCTTCAAACTATCTTACATAATGCAATTCATTCATTCATTTTCAAATCGTTACCGGACTCTTAAACAAAAAACGTTCCGAATTACAAAGTTTACCGCCGTGCCATTAACGTCGCCTTTTTACCAAGTAGTTATTTATATGTGTTTATCATAATAGTAGTCGTATCACGAACCGTCATTTAACGTAGGCGAAATCACCTTGGATGGCTCTTACCTATACAGACTTTTAACGTTAGCCCACTATTTGGGTTACCTACTGATATGACGGAAGGCGGTATATTTCCGAATATGTTAAATTACCCTTGTGGGGTAAAACGGCCATTTCATGGGGGTAACAGATTAGGTACCTTTTTGACTTTTTGTACTTATTACTTAAAATAACTAGGGGTAAAATCTGTTAAGTATAATAAATAAATAAATATTAAAGGACAATCTTACACAAACTGACCTAGTCCCACAGTAAGCTCAATAAGGCTTGTGTTGTGGGTAAATACTAGACGACGATATATATAATAGATAGATATAGATAAATACTTAAATACATAGGAACATCCATAACTCAGGTACAAATATCTGTGATAACCACACAAATAAATGCCCTGACCAGGATTCGAACCCGGGACCTCCTGCTTCGTAAGCAGTGTCACTACCGACTGGGCTAGGAGGCCGTTTCATATAATATATTGCAAGCAATAAATAATTATTAACTGTCAAAATATTTATAAATTGCTCTTAGTCAATTATAGTTGTACAATAGTATTTTATACAACCGTGACATAATTAAGAGCTTTTCAGTCGAGTATCGTGTTTAGCCCACGAAGCTTGCTGAGTGGCCTAAGTAAGGTACGAGATTGAAAAGCTTGATTATGTCACTATTGTATACAATACTTTTTCTACGAGTGCTCAATATAGGCAAGCCGGTTAGAATTGAGCTCGATGAAAGACCTGCTGCCTCTATACAATTGAGTAAGTTGCCCGAGCCCCCCGAGTCCCCCGACGACGGCGGCGTGACCGCGCGGGCGCGGGCAACAGTGTTACAATATTGAATGAAAATCCTTTGTACCATCGTTGGCGATGCTACAAAATGCGACCATAAAAGTTCTATCGGAAAGTATGCGCTAGTAGTTCGGTCTACACTACATCTCAATTCAAGCATTACAGTCGACGAGTAGAAAAAGTAATAATTAAAACCAAGTGGTTAAGGCGTCTGCCGCGAATGTAGAAAACGCTGGTTCTATCCCTGCCCTGGGCACCGGAGGCCTAGGTAACTTTTTCCTTTTTATATGACATCTAGTTATAGAAGTTTATAAAGTAATAATTGCCTAATCTACCCACTTAAAACTGTAGGTAGGTATAAAATTCTACAAGAAGCCGTAATCTAATTTTAAAATACATAAACAACACTTTAAAAACGCAATCTATCGCAAACATAACTCAAACACTCAATCAATATTGTTGTATTGGAGTTGCATGGTTGCATCAGAATAATTTTCAAGCAAATTCTGATATTTCTGATTCAGTCATTTAGGCGCTAGCTGTATTGCGTAGTTAATACATTGGAATTAGATCGAGTCTAAACGTGTTTTAAAGTAAGATACAGCCCAAGCTAACCTATGTTTACGATGGCCGATTTTTAATAAGCAGTTTAGTATTCCGCTCAGCGTTGACTTGGGTAAGCAATGGCCGATATTTAAATGTCAGGTTCAGGCCCAAGTATGTGCAGTGTGGACGGCGCGTGACGCGATCGATGCCTGAACCTTGCGATGGACCTAACCTTGCCCTGAAGTTACTAAGCCTTGTACAGTCACCGGCAATAGTATCTTCCTACACAAAGGCCGCAAAAATATGTGACACGCTCTTATGACCCTACAAATAAGAGGAAGTCGCATATTTTTGCGGCCTTCGTGTAGGAAGATACTATTGCCGTTGACTGTACACACAGCCTGATACCTATATTCAACACCTTTGACAGACTTGTTTTTTAATTGGTTTTGTCCCAACTCTCCTACCTCATTACGGTTTTTAGGAAAAAAATTCGTACCCAAACGGTTAAAACGGGACCTTATTACTAAAACTCCGCTGTCTGTCTGTCTGTCCGTCTGTCACCAGGCTGTTGAAATTTTCACAGATGATGTATTTCTGTTGCCGCTATAACAACAAATACTAAAAAACAGAATAAAATAAATATTTAAGCGGGCTCCCATACAACAGACATGACTTTTTTGCCGTTTTTAGGGTTCCGTAGTCAACTAGGAACCCTTATAGTTTCACCATGTCTGCCCGTCCGTCCGTCCGTCCGCGGATAATCTCAGTGACCGTTAGCACTAGAAAGCTGAAATTTGGTACTAATATGTATATCAATCACGCCGATAAAGTGGTAAAATAAAAAGTGGAAAAAATGTTTTATTAGGGTACCTCCTCTATACGTAAAGTGGGGAGTGATTTTTTTTTTTCATTTCAACCCTAACGTGTGATATATTGTTGGATAGGTATTTAAAAATGAATAGGGGTTTAGTAAAATAATTTTTTGATAATGTAAATATTGTCGGAAATAATCGCTTTGAAAGTCGGAAAAATAGCGTCGTCGTCCCCCCCTGTAACTTTTGAACCGTAAGTCCAAAAAATATGAAAAAATTTGAGAAGATGCGCGTTATGATAAACTTTTTAGGAAAATTATTTTGAACATTATAGCCATTTTTGAGTTATTTCCAAAAAACTTCTTCCATAGGCATCAGATACGACCTTTTGGCATTAGTCTGGTTTTAACTCTTAAGTGGGGACACTTACTGTGACGGACGGAAAACTACGGAACCCTACACTGAGCGTGGCCCAACACGCTCTTGGCCGGTTTTTATAGATAATGTTACGGAACACTTCATGCGCGAGTCCGACTCGCACTTTGCCGATTTTTACTTTCAATATTAGGTATCACTTAATTCCATTTTCACTGTTTCGTCAACTGACGTCCCTTTGTAGATGCGAAAACATTTTTAGATAAATATTCCTTGACAAATATGATTTAGGTAAAACTATATGTACAATAATTAAGCCACAGTGGTTAAAATATTACTGAACCCGTAGTCGGCATCTTCGGTTTTTTGTCACATTCTATCAAAGACTAGAATAGATACTGGTCAGTTCATATACCTAAAAATATAAGAAATCTAATCTAATGTAGGCAGTGAAGATAATTCAGGTTACAAAAGGTGAGTCTATAGAATTATCTCAGCTTACGCTGTCTCGTATTTCTAATGGGTCCATTAGGACACATCAAAGCTACCTATTCCAATCCTAGTGTCTGTCTCGTGTTAGTAAGGGAGAAATTCAAATTTGATCCTAAATATTTATAAGTTAGGTTACCCGTGTATCCACGTGGATGGAATACGGGCCGAGATTTTTTCACAAGTAATTTATATTTTATGAACGACAATATTTATTTTTAAGGTTAGGTTAGATTAGGTTAGGTTAATATTCGTAAAGTTCATTTATATCTTTGTAATACAGTTATGTTAGAATTTTTATTCAATAAAAAAATATTTAAGTGTTTTTATAATGTTAAACGATGTGAACAGGTACCCCGGGATAATTGCCATTAGGTAAGTGGTTAGTGTGATCCTAGTATATTTATATGTATAACACACGACCCGAAGGAGTCCGTGTTTGCTTACAGTGAGAAAGGATTACGTTTCCTCATCAAAAATATACCTACTTTGAGTAGTGAACATTCTAAATTAAATTAAATTAAAAAAAAGTTCACAATCCTTGTGGCGTCGTATGTTTTGATCAAAGATAATAAGTTAGATGGTTTCGATATGAAATAGGTAGGTATATAGGTAATTCTATCAACTTTTATTCTATGAGTAGATAAGTAGGTTATCTGGTACTTTCAAATTTAAATTAATTATTAAAAAGAAAAATTTAATACGAATAGCAATTGATTATTTTATTAAGATTGTTAGGCATCGTCGCAAGATAAATTCGCCGTTGGTGAATTTTTAACTAAAATACTCGTAGCTTAGTGCTGCGACTCATTGGATTGAATCACAGATTATTCATTTTAAATTTTATTTTATATACAGTCACCTGATTATTACGATGCACTAACGTTTCTAATATTTAAAAAAAGTTGCAACATTTTTATTTATTTTTCCATTAATTTATTGAGTGCAAGTAAAAATTATCAATTAATATATAAAATAATTGTTTAACGTTAAAAATCATAGAATAATTTATGCTTAAATAAAAAATCATAAAAAACGTAACCTACAATAGTAAGGTGATTTTTTGTATCCGAACTTAAATAATCCTACTTTACTTACGAATACAGTCAACGAAGCACTTGTTTACACGAACAACAAAGAACGCATTAACTAGAACTATCTTATCAGTCTTATCATGGCACACACTTCAAAAGAATTTTTTGCTTCCAGAGTTGGTAAACAATTCAAACGCGCGAGCACGTGGGTATCAACACGGTATTTAAAATGTACAAACAAACACCGATGAACATCGACCACACATTCACACGTTGCAGGACAAGGGATTCACTCGCGCTGTTTTGTTTGTATAGGTACCCGTTTTCGAAATTGTCAATGTCAAGTTGTCAAGTTACCGCTATTCTGGATTTTAGACGGGTTTATATTGCTTGTAAGTCTGTACCTAAGTAGTCAGCCGACGTGTGTGGAAGTCTCAGCAGTTGTGGCCAGGTGTGCAGTGGAGTGAGGTCTGCGGAGTGATGTGTCGTGTGGTCGCGCGTGCCGCGAGTGCGGTCTCCCGGCCTTTGTACGCTGGAGTATTTCGGTAGATCGCCACCATCGGACAATTCACGGCCGCGCGATGCGACCCAGCCTCAACCATCAGCACTCTAATAATAAACTTGTTTATATTTTTTACTACCTCCATAAATTTAATTCTGAATCCGCTCTATTTCTACAATAACGGCGGCAACACAAGTACCCAAACGGCTCGAGGGTCCGCGGCCTCGCCAACCACGTGCTTCTTGAAATAGAAGGGTTCGGTGGCAACACGAATCACCCATTACTTGGAATTATATCGAGATGCCAGCCGAAAGCCGAATGTGTTTGGAACGAGTGATGTGTCGTAAAGCACGCCCGACGCGTGGGCGGCAGAGGTCGCTGGATGCTAGACGGCGATCAGCTGCTGCCAGTTTGAGCGTCGTAAATTTCACCGCCGTTTGAAAACAACGTCGAGTCCGAGTCGTTAGTTACATACCGTGATAGTGTCAGAGAGGGCGCTGCAGAAAGCCCCGAAGCCGGAGTGCGCGGGCGGGGGAGACTGGGGCGGCGTGGAGCCGCCGGCGCGGTCCATGGCGGCGCGGGAGCGGCGCTAGCGCGCGCGGTCGGCTCTCGGCGGAGCACTGCCGGCGGGCGGTCCGCTGCCGCTGCCGTGCGCCGTGCGGCCGCCCGTCGCCTAGGGCTGCCTCCGATGCCAGCTACGCACCACGCGCGCCGATAGCACGCGGCGTGGTGCGAGTAACAAGTTGCTAGCGAGTTGCTGGTACGTTTGTATAACTGTAAGTATTACCCATATAAACCCTTAGAAAAAAACAAATGATACAATACAAATACTCTTTATTGAACACCTCAAGAAGAAAATTCATAAAGTCAGAATAGAGGTAAATTTCTCCCAGACAACCTTTAGGGCAACCTTTAATGATATGTGTTCTTCCATGTATTTTGGTAATCATATCATTTTTTTGATCATAAATCCATCCAACAGGTTACATGGTAACATAGTTATACTTTCCTTATTAAAAAGAAATTAATAGGTTTGCGAGTATGCAACGTGCACAGCTTTCAAAAACGACTAGTTATTGAAAAACAATATGATGATACTTAAGTATTTAGGCATTGTTAAAAATTCAATACGAATTATATTTATTTTACCACAACCCTACATCTGTTTGTCAACAAAAGTTCTGTTCAAGCTAAGTTAACTACAATTTGTTGTCGCACTTATTGCCGCCGCCGCACAAATTATCCGACCTCCACGGTCAACTATGGGAACTTGATAACGACCTTCAATAAAGCCAAACGTAACCTTTAACTCTATTGACTTTCGCATTGTTCTTCACTTATGGAATATTAACTATAAAATTTTCGTGAGACTCTAACATATTAAAAATGTTTATAACGGGTTACTCACGTCACGTATTACGTATGGAATAGCTATTAAGTTTATAGATTCTGATAGTATCAGTCATTGTGTTTTACATCGGAGACGGAATTAAAACATTTTTAATATCGTCAGTACTGTGAAAACCATTCGTATCTTTTTCTACTATTTTCTCAATGAAATGTGGTAACTATACTAACAATGCATAGGATACATATAGAGATTTACTGCGCTTCAACTTTCAGTAGCACAGTGAGATACGAGATTTTTCCAAAGAATGCTTCTGACTGCTAACTGGTAGGTACAGTCAGCAACCGAAGTACCTTAGCGGGTGAGGTACAGTCAACCAATTTGATTCCTAGGCCACTCTAGAACCTTGACACAATAGCTAGTTTGGTAGCGAATAGGTTACGTTTATACAAAGACTAATTAACCCAAGACCCCGCAAGAGCCGGGCGACCCCCGCTGCTACGCTCGAAGTAATTTCACTCTATAGTAAAAAACTAATTATTGGAAGTGACAGTAAACTTAGTACTTCTCCATGGCAACCATTAATGTCTGACTCTCTCTTACGCCCCACGGGACAATCGAGCGTTCCGACTTCTTTTTGGCAGCTTAGGTTTCAAAGAAATAACGCGCTAAGCCGATAGAGATATCTTGTATATGCGTTTATACGTATCCACGGGCAACTGTCAATAGAACAAGAGGTTCTACAGTGGCCTAGGAATCAAATTGGTTGACCGTACGGGTTCAAAAAAGACGTTGACACGCTATTATTTCCTTAAAAATAAAGGCGTGCTAAACTGCCAAGCTCATTTTGAACACTTCACCTCCTTATCTACTTCTGCTGCTGACTGTACCTACCTACAGCTTTTTAAAAGCTCTCGTAAAAAAATTAAAAATTAAAATCGTAAAATAAATTCTATGACAATCATATACATAAACGCAATATTTTACCGTCAAAATAGCAATATCATAATTTTTCCATACTTTAAACAGGGCGACTATGCAACCGTGACGTCACTGTTGCATATCATTTTGTTAGGAGCGTTTTGAGAAACAAAAGCGAGTGACAGATTTTGAATCTCATTTCTGGTTTTGTGTTGCTTTGACGCAATTATCCCCATATAGACATTAGATCCTTAAAACAAAACGAATCGATTGATACCGTACATGAAATAAATTCATCATGCCTATTCTACCGAGTTTAATCTGTGTGAAATCTAATGGGATTATTATAACTACGCGAAACCCTGTGGTCTATCAGCTATTATCAAAAGGACAAAGTGTAAAATACAATGGTGCCTATCCTCTGTAATGCGCTTGTATCATTTACCTTTTTATCGGTCACTTTCTGGTTCGAGCTTAGAGAATTCAACCAACCGGACCGGCCATGTCTGTCATTTTCAATACAAAAAAAGTCTGCCGATTTTTGCGAGGGAGGGGGACATCAAATGTATGTAAGGCTATTCGTACGTAACGTACAAATAGCCACGTCAGATTAACGTCAGTCCATACAATAAATATGACCACTGGTCTTATGTTTTCGGCAGAGGGGAACGCCTGTCAATGGCCGCTCCGGTTGGTTGAATTCTCTAAGGGTTACAGGGACAGAAAAATAACACATACAATTTACTGTTATACTAATTTAAAAAATACAAAAAGGATGTAATAGGCCCTTAAGAAAAAGGCATAAAAAATTGTCCAGACTGCAGTTTTTCTGCGTGCGCCGCGCAATTGCGCCAACCCTGCGGTCACGAGTCCGCGCCCTCGTGTTACATAAACCCCCGCTGCCCGCTACCTGTCTGTTGTCGTTTTGGCATGCCATGCCAGCCCACAACAATAACACTAAATAATTATAGACACGCTATTTCTAACGCACTCGACACTCACGCTCCGCAAACAAGCGGGACCGATTTGAAACGTCCTGAGATTAAGTGCAGTTGATAACTAATTAACGCTCATTAAAAAGCGTTTACTGAAGTATGCTGTATTCCTGTTTTAAGCGTTTGATAAACAAAACACTTGTGTTGAAGGGCTTTTGATAGTGCCTTTTACTGATCGGAAATATTTGAAGCACTTTTTACCTATTAATAGCATTAGGAAAATTATACAAGGTACGAATTGAATTACCTACGTGAAATATTTTTATTACAAGCTACCCTTACTAAACAGGTATATACGTTAAACTTGGTATACTGTTTACTGAGTATCTACCTAATTAGATTACTTTTAAATTATAATACAACTCATCTTACCGTATCGTACAGTACCTAAGTCTGCCTAGCACTTCCAACTTTCTCTCTCAATTGCTCAAAGGTTAACTGGAAGAAATCCCTTAAAGGGATAGGTTATATGTTGTATTATAATAATAATAATAAATATTCTTTATTGTGCACCACATGAGAAAAGAGAAAAATATACAGCGATACAGTGATAAAAACTAGGTAACAACAGACGGTCTTATCGCTAAAAAGCGATCTCTACCAGACAAACTTTGGGTAGCTGGAAACTATGAACTCAAAATAATTAACGGGTAGTGCCTATGTGTGGGATATGTCTTTCGTTGTGTTTTCTTGTACAATAAAGTGTTTTACTCAGGGCTGACCCGTCCATATAGGCGAACTAGGCGATCGCCTAGGGTGCTCGTATTAGGGGGCGCCAACTGGCGGCATCGAAATTTTTTTTTGCGAAGTCTCCCGAATTTTTGATACGCACTTTTCTTCACAGCGTCACCCCCGCCACCGCCACCCTGTGGCCAGTAGTAAGTGCAGTTTCTCTTAATTAAATTAAAGCTACTTAAACCACTTAATTAACACCCAAGAAAGACTGATTACGGGATTGTCAACTTTATCCATGGAAGAATAAATAGCTGAAATTATTGATTTTAAAGGAGATACTAGTTTTAAGTTTTTCTAAATTTAAGGCAAAAAAATAAGCATGATGATGACCCTTTATATTCGTTTTAGGTCAGGGTGCCTTTAGTACCTAAATCCAAGCCTGAGGCTTGGATTAGGTAGGTACCCAAAAAACAAATCCCCCAGTATTTTTTGTTCAATTTACATTTTTTCCCCACTTTTTAATTTTCCTATGCGATTGTGCTTCGATTAGGTTTTTTCTTCTGACGCTAATACGTCTAACAATAAAAACGAGTAGAAACTAGAAAGTATTTTGTACTCGTTTTTGTTACTAGACGTATTTTTTACGTGCAATTTTTCTCTAGCCCGTATGATGTGAAAGAGTCAAGATAGGTGCGACGACGAGCGAAGCAAGGAGTGTGTTAGGTGAACTGCGACCAGGGGGGCGATTTTTGAGATTCGAGCGCTCGAATATAACATTTAAAACTCTGAATAAAACGAAGAAATGATGTTTTAAAAACAACAGCGATAGTTATTTAAAATCATGATTATTTATTTTAATAACTTCAGGCGTAAATAATGGCTACAAAGTTTTGTGTAGGTACGATTATATTCGAGGTTAAATTCTTTGAATTCGAGCGCTCGATAGTCAAAAATCGCCCCCCAGGGCGGTAAATTTTGAGATTCGAGCGCTCGAATCTGATATTTAAAACTCTGTCTAAAACTATGAAATGGTGTTTTCAAAATAACTGTGATATTAATTTCATGCAAAATTAATGTTGACAAACTTATGTGCGGTGATTTTAGAACTTAATTTCTTTGAAATCGAGCACTCGAAAGTCAAAAATCGGCTACCAGAGCCGACTTATTTTATTTACGATAACACGAGGATCCTACGGACTAGCAGATTAATGCATAGAAAACAAAACGTCTAGCAATAAATACGAGTAATGCGTCCGAAGAAAAAAACCTAATAGTAACACAATCGCATACGAAAATAAATAAAATGGGAAAAATGTAAATGGTACAAAAAATATTCGGGGATAAAATTTGAGTAGGTAATACCTAATCTCTCTCTATACATTCTCAAATTTAAAATTTCGAGTAAAAATTACGTTATATTGTCACAAATCTCTTAAAAGGGCGCCATTTAAAGTCTCTTGCCTAGGGCGCCAGGAATGCTCGGGCCGGCCCTGGTTTTACTACTACTACTACTTATGGTTCAATTTACCATAATAGTTTTGGCGGGAACGGGACATATGCTAAGGCATGGCGGTTATTACGCCGGTGTGAAAACCGCCTTACATACACTCATAGTCAGAGTCAGATCGTCAATGGAAACAGTTCCGCTATGGGACGGAAATTAGTCTATGATAGATTCACTCTAAAAAAGTTTAATTGAATTTTGGCCAATCTATTAAGCACTACGCTGATTGCTGGGACTAGGCCAAGAGGTTGATCAATAAACACCGACAATACTCTTAAAACAGTGAGTTTAATTTTGTTTCCATGAAGACGGGTCAAGAATGAAGTCGGTCGACAAATTAGGCCACAGGGCCGTCTTTTCCATAAGGGCACACGGGGCACGTGCCCAGGGCCCCCATCCTCAGGGGGGCCCGAAAGTTTTTTTTACAGTCAACGTTGTCCCTGATAGAGCGCCTGAGGGCCCCTGATTCTCAAAGTGCCCTTAGGGCCCCGTCACGTATTAAGACTGCCTTGTTAGGCCATAAGGCCACTGGATAGCCCAGAAAAAAAAATTTCGGTTTTCTTGGAAACTGAAAACTCAAGGTTTTAAATTACTTGTTCAGATACAGACTTCATGTTCATGTTCATGACTTGGGAGTACATTCGTATTTGTATAATACGATACTAATTTCATTTTAGATATTCCGCTGACTCTGCTCACGCAACGATTCAGATTACACAAGAAATAAGGTAATTCACGAAGTTAACGAAAATTGCGCAGTAAGTTTTGGGCTTACTAATGGTATTACCAGGAAGTCAAAACATAATTTTTTTTTTTTTTTTTTTTTTTTTATACCACGACGGTGGCAAACAAGCATACGGCCCGCCTGATGGTAAGCAGCTACCGTAACCTATGGACGCCTGCAACTCCAAAGGAGTCACATGCGCGTTGCCGACCCTTTACAAAAAGGAGGATTCACTGTGTTGACGACTAAAGGAACAAGAAGGTCCCTCATCGTCAACACACTGGGTCCTCTTTGAGCTCTTTGGCAACCTTACTCACCAGCAGGAACACAACACTATGAGTAGGGTCTAGTGCTATTTGGCTGTGGTTTTCTATAAGGTGGAGGTACTTCCCCAGTCGGGCTCTGCTCCAGATTTGAGCGATGACATTCGCTGAACGTGCCCTACCACACTTAGCGAGATGCCATTCGCAGTGCCCATACCTCTCTTTTTGGCGTAGTTTAAGGACATACCCAGGTCCGGACGTAGTTTAAGGACATACCCCGGGTCCAAATAGGGGTGAATAGGGACATTTCCTGCCTAAAAACTCTTTTATAAAAGAAAGCTGCAGATAACCATCGGTAGTGATAGATACAGTGTTTGAACTTTTTAAGATCTCCAAATACAGGATGTAACAAAATACTGGTGATCCGTTTAAGGACTTAATTGTTATCATATTTATTTTATTATTTTATTTAATCTTTATTGCACAATACAAGATGGTACAAATGGCGGACTTAATGCCATAAGGCATTCTCTACCAGTCAACCAATGGGCTAAACAGAAAGGTTAAGTAGGTGCAGGGTCCATTAAATATGACAGAATTAAAAGAGAAAAAAAAACTAACAATAGATATATATTAAGCTATATTCATAAACTTACACAAATAAATATAATGATAAACATACATATATATTTTATATACCTTGTGTGAACCATCAGGAGGACGATGAAGAAAGCTTGTCAAGGAAATGCTTGCGCAACAAGCGCTTGAAAGTGAATTTTGTCTGAGCTTGCCAGAGAGAGAGCGGCAGAACATTCCAAAGTCGGATTGCCTGGATGGTGAAAGAATTAGACATAAAACCAGTTCCATGTCGGGGCACATTGTCAATGAGCTTTAGAGAACGAGAAGAACGAAGATGTGTGCCGGGGCGTGGGGAAACAAATTTATATTTCGATCGAAGATAATTTGGGGCGGACGGGTCAAACCTCAAAGAAATAAACCAATGGAATGGTAATTGTCAGGCGTCCCCCTCTGCCAAAAGTACAAGACCACTGGTCGTAGCGGTTATATAAAACTAGTTGTCGCGCGTCAAACGCCATTCAATGAATGTCTGTCAGCCCGGAACGATCTGAGGTAAAAATGCCGAATTGCTGCGTGTTTTCATGTAAGAAAAGATCTGAATTATCTATAATTATTTTACATGTTTTAAAGTGGGTATTCCACTCATACATTAGTATGTTATTCAATCAAATACAAACATTCAAAACATTGAAAAAATAATCAACCCAGTTGGACTTGAACCAACATCGATACGCCTTACCGGGGCTCGATATCGCTTTACCAATTAAGCTATGGGTTCAGTTACCGAGCTGACGAAATTCTCAATGCCTTCAATCATCTTTTTGCATTTATTTTTACATCGACTTTATAGCAGCCGTAAGCGACATCTAGGTGCCAACCACTAGAGTTAGATACCCTTCCCGCCGACCCTTTTACAAGTGTCACAACGGAAATAACAGATGGCGCCTGCTATCAACTCATAATTATTTTACATGTTTTAAAGTGGGTATTCCACTCATACATTAGTATGTTATTCAATCAAATACAAACATTGAAAACATTGAAAAAATAATCAACCCAGTTGGACTTGAACCAACATCGATACGCCTTACCGGGGCTCGATATCGCTTTACCAATTAAGCTATGGGTTCAGTTACCGAGCTGACGAAATTCTCAATGCCTTCAATCATCTTTTTGCATTTATTTTTACATCGACTTTATAGCAGCCGTAAGCGACATCTAGGTGCCAACCACTAGAGTTAGATACCCTTCCCGCCGACCCTTTTACAAGTGTCACAACGGAAATAACAGATGGCGCCTGCTATCAACTCATAATTATTTTACATGTTTTAAAGTGGGTATTCCACTCATACATTAGTATGTTATTCAATCAAATACAAACATTGAAAACATTGAAAAAATAATCAACCCAGTTGGACTTGAACCAACATCGATACGCCTTACCGGGGCTCGATATCGCTTTACCAATTAAGCTATGGGTTCAGTTACCGAGCTGACGAAATTCTCAATGCCTTCAATCATCTTTTTGCATTTATTTTTACATCGACTTTATAGCAGCCGTAAGCGACATCTAGGTGCCAACCACTAGAGTTAGATACCCTTCCCGCCGACCCTTTTACAAGTGTCACAACGGAAATAACAGATGGCGCCTGCTATCAAAATAAATGCAAGAAGATGATTGAAGGCATTGAGAATTTCGTCAGCTCGGTAACTGAACCCATAGCTTAATTGGTAAAGCGATATCGAGCCCCGGTAAGGCGTATCGATGTTGGTTCAAGTCCAACTGGGTTGATTATTTTTTCAATGTTTTCAATGTTTGTATTTGATTGAATAACATACTAATGTATGAGTGGAATACCCACTTTAAAACATGTAAAATAATTGTGAGTTGATAGCAGGCGCCATCTGTTATTTCCGTTGTGACACTTGTAAAAGGGTCGGCGGGAAGGGTATCTAACTCTAGTGGTTGGCACCTAGATGTCGCTTACGGCTGCTATAAAGTCGATGTAAAAATAAATGCAAAAAGATGATTGAAGGCATTGAGAATTTCGTCAGCTCGGTAACTGAACCCATAGCTTAATTGGTAAAGCGATATCGAGCCCCGGTAAGGCGTATCGATGTTGGTTCAAGTCCAACTGGGTTGATTATTTTTTCAATGTTTTCAATGTTTGTATTTGATTGAATAACATACTAATGTATGAGTGGAATACCCACTTTAAAACATGTAAAATAATTATGAGTTGATAGCAGGCGCCATCTGTTATTTCCGTTGTGACACTTGTAAAAGGGTCGGCGGGAAGGGTATCTAACTCTAGTGGTTGGCACCTAGATGTCGCTTACGGCTGCTATAAAGTCGATGTAAAAATAAATGCAAAAAGATGATTGAAGGCATTGAGAATTTCGTCAGCTCGGTAACTGAACCCATAGCTTAATTGGTAAAGCGATATCGAGCCCCGGTAAGGCGTATCGATGTTGGTTCAAGTCCAACTGGGTTGATTATTTTTTCAATGTTTTCAATGTTTGTATTTGATTGAATAACATACTGAATTATCTAGTTTACATAAGGATAACGTTTCTTTTCATCTGTAAGTATAATTACGTCTAAATATCATAAAATAGTGCACGAAATTAGCAAAAAACTAAAAAATATTGTCAATCAAAAAGTATTGCCACTTAATGGTACTACATCTGCTTTAGGGTAATTTTTAAACTTGACTCTTCATAGTACATTGTACCATCGGGTTCATAATTGCATACTCAATTTATCAATGAATTCATTCATAAATTGGGTATGCAATTCAATTATGAACACGATTACATCGAGGGATGTAAGTGAAATATTGCAAACAAGAGTAATCGACTCCAGTGCGGCAGAAATACGTCCGCCATTATGTCATTCAATGTCATTGTTATGACAGGTTAGGCGATACCGGTAGTACTATTAGTTATTCTGTGGCAATACACTTAAAAGATACTCCGTCCGTGGGTTAGGCAGAGACCCATTCGGCATACAGCCATAATTGTAAAGCATTGCTCTGTTAAAAAAGCAGTGTGTCTGTGTGTGTGTGTGTGTTGTTATTAAATTGTTTCTAAACATATTTTAATCGACTTTTAAATTATTCAAATTACATATTATTTTTAATCATCAACAAAAATGAAAAGATTAACGTCAGTACTTCAAAGGTAAAACTCATTCACACGCATAGCTATTTAAATTATATATGTCGTCGAGGACCGCCGAGGGCAGGGCTGTAAGGTGGTTTGGAACTCAAAAAACTGACACTATCAGGATAAACTAGCCTATAGCACATTACGCACGGTAATGAAATAAAACAAACACTGCACTGGTTTGACAACTGTATTGAAATCAAATCTTTTTAAAACCGTATTATGGGAAGAGCAATAAACTACTACCGGTTCGGAAAGGAGCCCCAACTGAGAAGAACCAGCGTAAGAAACTCAGCGTATGTGTGCTTGTAGTACGGCACAATAGCTGAAATTTGTCTATGGTCTCAAAAATACAGCTACCATAAACAAACTTCCGTTTTAATAGACAAATTTCAGCTAGTGTGCTGAATTAAGCACTGAATTCCGCTCTAATGTGTGGCGCCCCTTATGTGAAATATACTTGTAGATGCTTGAAATAACGATATTCCTGTTTAGAAATTAATTCGTTCCTTTATTTTCACCATACATTTTATGTAGCATTTTAATTTTGTATGGATTATACTTTATTTATTATAAGGTACGGTATACACACTTATCCCCTTAAAAAGGCACTTTTAATTTCTGACTCTGGTATCACTGTACCTAAGAGGTAGGTTTTAGTGATGGGACAGCACAAAAATAAATGTCGATATTAACATTAGCAGTATGTTATACTTTTTATTTATAATAGACAGTGAAGAAGAGATAATAGAAATATAAACACAAATTGGAAACAGATGCCCATTACAATCAAAATATCAACTGCGAAGGACTCTGGAACATCACGATGTCGCTAGTGACTGATTCATCATTGTTCATTACAGTGAAAAATTCACTGAGGTGGATAGAGGAACGTCTAGTGTAATTGGAAGCGCATTGGAACGGTAATCTAAACACGTGGGTTCGAATCCCGTGATGTTCCAGAGTTCTTTGCAGTTCAATGTTTCATTGTAATAGTTATTTGTTTCCAATTTGTAGTATTTTCCACTAAATTTAAAAGCAAATACACATCAAAATATTAAATTGATAATATAAAAGTTATTTTAAATCAGCTTGCAAGATTTGTCCTGAACAACTAGACAAACTAACTTACGTAGAATACTAACATTGTAAGTAATATGCTGGTAGAAAAACTTGATATTTAATCACAACTTAACATTATAATTTTATCAATAGCTAAACCTTATACTTGGTAAAGAAACAAAAATATATAACTAACCTACGATCAATGTTTTTCTGCGTCCGTAGGAAACACCTTAGACAACCCTACACATAATCCCTGGGTGGTGCTAAAAGAATTACAAACTTGGCAGCTCTACTGTCCTACCTGCACCTCGCAGCACTCACTGCCTCACTGGATTTTCTTCATCATCTGCTTTCCCACTACCCTAGGGAAGAAATGCCTATCTATATCCAGTGACATGTAGGCATACGATAAATAAATCTACGATAAGATGTGACATTTTCAAGTCAAAGGTACATCATTATCGGTTGTCAATAAGGCGTTACCATAAAAAAATCATTTAGAAATTAACTCTATTAACAACCGACAATGATGTACCTTTGACTTGAAAACGTCACAAATATCGATACTTAAGTATATTATTATCGACGCGTGTCGTCGCGACGTCCTCTTTATGTGTGTAAACTATACTATAGTTAACCTACGAACTAGATATATATGGTCAAATACATATATATGACCACGAAAGCAAAATTAAGTAGAGGACGACGCGACGATAGAATAGGTATTAGGTGTGTTAGGTAAGATTGATTGTTCCTTACCTAACTCTTGAAAGTCGTGGTCACTTCTATCTGCTTCGCTGAATGCCTCGTATGCACCATCTAAGGGTGAAATGGGTTTATGATAACAACAGTCACTAAGTGCCTACAGCTAAGTATGGAACAAGTGATATGAATCGTCAGATATAATGGGTACGTTAGTCAGTCATGTACAATAAGCGTCTTCCAAATATGTTATGCCCTGACGCAATGCTCAGCACCATTGCATCTGTGCATGTCCTTGTGGACCAATATCACCACGTTACGGGGATCACAATTCCTTGAGGAATGGTTCGTTATGTCCTTGTGGACCAACAACAACAAGTTTCCATTAATTTCTATTGGTTTGGGTGAACTCATCTTATAAGGTCAGGAAGGCACCTTGCGCCGGGGGGTCCGGCGCTCCAGTTCGAGATACCCGGCGGCCGTCGCCGCCGCATCTCTATGCACAGGGGGGTCCTGCGCTCCAGTTCGGAATACCCGGCGGCCGAAGCCACCGCATTCCTATGCTCCGGGGGGTCCGGTGCTCCAGTGCGAAGTCGTAGTGTCTGAAGTCACTGTACCTCCTAGCACGGCGGGCACCGAGCACAAGTAGATACAGCAACCGCAGCCACCACACCTCTATTGCTCAGGGAGATCCTGAGTTCCAATTCGGAGTACCCGGCAGCCATAGCCACCGCACTCCTAAAGTACCCGCCGCTCACCACTGATCTCCCCCGCACCTCTAGAAGGTGAACTCTTGCTACCTTAAGTAAGATGGGCTCGGATGCGAATTCCACGACATAAATAACGTGGCCCAATTCCAGCATCAGCCACTTATGGCAGCTACTTATCCATGACAAACAAGCAATGCAGTACAATGCACGGCTTGCCTTCATGGCAAGTTAACGAATAGTCATTGGAAACCATCATTAGGGTGTACGAATAAGTATATAAGATTGGGACACATCAAGACATTGAGAACATTAAAATACAAAGCCATAAACACTTAGCTTTCTGGTAAACCAGCTGTGTGGTCCCCGACTCCACGCGCCATCGCCTTTCTCTTCTTCGATAACACTTTAACATTAACACGTCTACACTCGAGAACGATTGTCGGGCAAAAGGGCGCGCCGTTAGCGAAAATGATATTTAAATGAATCTACCTCCATTGTACAGGAGGAAATGAATGGATGAATGAATGTATTGCCAGACTCAATATACTTAAACCTTCGCGACACGATACGATCCGGATTAAATCGGAATCGGATCGCGTTATTCGCGACACTCCCGACTACAAGGAAAGTGAGGCATCACGAGACAAGTTCTCGCTACACAAAGATGAACTTAATCTTCATTATATATATTTGAATTCTATAGGTCTACTTGACCTTGACTACCCCTCTCTCAGTGTGCATCAGTAGCTACAGCAAACTATTAATATTTGTTTTTTTTTATTAACAAGAATCAAGTAAAGTTTCAGTTATAGTTATTGCAAACTAATCGGTATGTTTCTAGGAAGAACTGTTTACCGATGTTAGGATTTATACTTCACGTTAAAACCGGAGCAATGTGCTGATTACTAAATTTAATATTTTATAAGTTAATCAAATCAGCATGTGTCAATCCTAACCCCATATCAACCCACTCAGAATATCGAGTCCTTCAAAGAACAATTTTAACAGGAAACAGGAATTAGTAATTCTCTACTATAAAAGCTAGGTTTGCTTTCAAGGATTCAACGTACCACAACAAATGTACTTCCGAATTAAACGCGGAATGTCTAAAACTTTAAATGTATATTATCCTTTTTTATGTCTTAATTTCAGGCCTAATGTTTATGTACTTACTGATGCTAAAATGTACAATGTCTTTAGTACCTCTTTTCCGTACTTTAACTAGTCAAACTACAACTTTATTCTTATTGTACTGTTTCTTACAATTATATGGCAATCTATATGTAAAACTGTCGACATCATCTGTTTGTTACCAGTATGTGCTCGACAGCCCTCCCCAATAAACGAAAAAAATGCCGTTTACGTAAACTTTAAGTCATACTCTAATAATTTACATTGATAGTGGGAAGGGTTCTGATAGTTGTACATAACGTGGATATAACCTAGACCAAAGTGTTTTCGAACTCTTACCTGTAAACAATTACTTGCGATTTGTTTTTCTAGCGTGGTATCAAAACTGGTTTGTTTAACTAAGTTACTTTCCCGTAGAGAATCATCCTTCTACATTGTACATACCTACTAACTGTAGGTACTTCGTTTATATCTACAGTGTGAAGGTATTCAAAGTTCAGTAACTAATTGACTTCTTTTAACTCAATAAGCGAAGTACGATCATATCTAGTACCCGTGGAATACCACTAAACTGGACCGAACAAACTTGATGATGATGATTAGGCTCAAAACCCTACATATCATTTAGCGACCTATATCATCAGTAGGAAAAAACTGCTGTTAATTCAAACCATCTACGTGTGCTGACCTTTTGTAGTCAAATGCTGTATTTCAAATTCCATGACAAATCCACGCGTAGAACGTTTCACTCTTACATCGTAAGCGTAGGCAGGAATGCAACGCTTTACATTCCAATTGAATTCGTTTTTATGACCAAGAATTTATCAAGCGCAAGCAAAATTATCTTTCAGTTATTTTGGTAGGTACTTATTTTGTGACACCATTGTTGTGCATGTTTATAACCGTAAAATATCAGTTTGCATGTACCTACATATCACCTAATTATTATTGTATTTCTATACACTCAAGCAATAAACGCGGGTATTTACAGCCACACGGCGTTTTACGAAAAACGCTTTAAGAATGAATTCATTATTGATTTTAACAGTATTTAAGTATCTACATACATTTTCACGCAGCTACCTGCATTATCGTTCATTTATGACCATCTTTATTTCAAACCTTACTTGCATCTGAGATAGATACCTCTTTCTTTATTAAGTAGGCTTGACGAGGACGTTTCTTTGCAATAAATGTGGTTGTATCTAATTACAGGTTATATTTACCCCCACGTAACCAAATTTTAAGTTCAATACCAAGCGTATTGAACTAATCCCTTTAGCGCGTGCAATTCCCTTGAATCATCATTCATTTTCTAAATACCGAGACTCTTTTAACCGTGTAAATCATTCGAAAGACGTTCGAATACGACTTTATGATTTATCTATTTACTGACTCCACAAAATAGTAATATTTTAAAAGTGACAGTTTAAGTCACTATTCGCGTGATCTAATCTAGAACGATCTAGGGTAGGAAAGATAGTTTCGTTAAATAAACCCGACTATTACTATGTTTTATTTTGATGATCAGGGCATCTATTCTATGGACTACGGTCATCAACCATTTATTAGCCATCATTTCTTACAGTATCACAAAGTACATGGTAGGCATACGGTATGTATACCACACCACTTGCATATAATATGTGATTCTAAAATGTTTTTCTAGTATTCAAAGAATATGACGTATGTTCACGCGTTCAAAGAAAAGACTCGATTTTATTTAATTTTAATTATTTAATTTCAATAGGTATTTTTGTATTAAATATGTTTCAAATACCTTTTCTTCCTCTTCTACTCGCGTTGTGGATACAAGTAATAATATACCTAGATACTATTCCTATTTGATTACTGAATATCACTTGTTAAAGTTTAAAGCACTACGCAGAAAATATAATCTTACCTACTTGATTATAAAATTTCTTTCCAGCCATTAGGTACTTCACTTCAATATGAACTATGCTTGTTGCTATGATAGGAAATAACGAATCGCCCGTAGTTAAGCTACTATCTGTATCTGTCTGTTGTATCACGGTAATTATTAACTATCTAATTCTTTCTTTCGAAACGCCATTTAATTACGAACTTAAATAGATAACATATTTAGTTTAAGGTTTTACCGCAAACAGATAAACAAACACAGTCGCGAATTCTGTTTAAATAAAATACGTTAGCATTATACAAATTTTCCCAAAGTGACAAATTTTAAGCGTATTATTGGTTATTGCTCGTACTCGCACCTACACGTAGCCATATACTAGTAGTAGGTACCCGAATGATTTTTCTAAATGTCGAATTACTCGAAACTTTGATTATCAATTACCAAGGATAATGATAGCAATTAGACCTGAATCTAACCAAAACTCATTTGAATTCTAGTCACTATTACGACCGTTTTACTCGTAGATAGTTCGTTACAAAATCGAATAAATTAACATCTCGTTAATGTTTAGTTCTCAGGTAAGATTTATAAAACAAACGGGAGATAAAGAACTAAGTAAGTCATAAAAATTCAACCGCATATCATTTCCTGAGTGTTACACCTACTTGCTTACGTATATGTAGATCTGACATTAAAATTTTACATAATGAACACCTTGCGAATGTATCATGAAATATTTTCATTTTTACAAACTTTTGTTTCCCGATTTATTCGAATACTTAAATGTTTCATCTACACATCATCATGATACAAACTATGATATATAATAGTGACAGATGGGTTATGCACGCTCCAAAAGTGAAGCACTTAATATGAGTGAATTCAAACAACTGTCGCTAGCCACGCTCCGGCAAGCGAGAGATACGGACGTGTCAATGAGCTCCCGTCACCCGCGTGGGAAAGAGACAAACTGTAATTTTCTAACAATGAGAGTGACAATGACAAAGAGCTAATGATTGTCCATTTGTCAAAATAGATAAACATAAAAAATCGTTGTTAGGTTATGGCATAACTCTGAAAGTATTTTTTGTGCTCATTTTGTTAGAGTATAACCCATCCATAGTAAATATCATTGGATACAAATTATGGCATGTAACGTGACCTCGAACCAAATACATTGAAAAGTGGGTAGTTCGTAAAATTTACGTATTTGTTTACGTCGTATTACCAAGTTATAAAAACCGATTATTCATATCAGTTTATTTTCTACTGTTTAATTTTAACCTCTTTATTTGTGTTTTCATCTTTATTCAACATATTTATTCCTCAATAAACTTAGTCATCATCATCATCATACGCATATACCTTGCGTACAAAATTTCAAGAATAACTTTAATTTTATTCAAAATTGCTACTCGGAACGGTGACATCAAATGCACTGAATTTAAGTGAATGTATAGTTACTTACAATAAGTGAACTGCCAAATGAGACATATGGAACACTCGTCCATTTGTCATTCTACATATTTGGGACTTACCAAGACCCGAATGAGATGGACATGTTAATATGTAATTAAGTTACATTACACTTACACCTTGACAAATATTACCAAATGAACATCACTCAAATATGGGATTAAGTGCTCAAAATCAAGGCATAATCTCAAAACTTGAATTTTGAAAATATCTACAATAAACTTTTGTTATTCTGTTGTTTTATTTGCATTCCCCTTAACTAAGTATCACCAATCACACGATTATTTCCTGTCAAGGAAACAACAAAATAAAACATAATTGACAGTAACTTTTCATCTTTCAATCAACCATATGTGTCAATATTTAGACCTGAATTTCTTTTAGTATAAGTATTGTTTGGCAATTACAGAACCGGCTCAGAAAGAAGACGTTATACTAACGTCCTACACGTGTCTACGCTTATATGAAACAATCATAGCTTTACATAAAATCAGAGATGTAATCTATAGTCATTTTATATCTACAGTATGCCAGGTATATGGAAAGTTGACGAGACTTGAACTTAACTCAAGTTAGGCTCAGCTTTAAGTACAATGGTCATTCTACCTTTTCATGGCCATTAATCTATTGGCAAAAAAAAAGTACGATAGAAATTGAATTCTTAAATAAAATTGTATTCCCGAATTCTACCTGACCCAAATAATAGGAATTTGTTGACGAAGATACATATATTAATATTGATTAATGTAAAAAGATGGTAACGCAGTGGTAAATGCCTTAGTTTCGTACAAACCGGGAGACTATCAAGGACCACTGAATTACTGTGATTAAGAATACTTACGGTCGTTATTATTAATCTATGCTATCGGGGTTGATAGCTTAATTAAGTACTTTTCTCCGTCACTAAACAACAAATGAAAGTAATGGCTAAATGTTGTAAAATATGCATTTTACGAAAAAAGTCAAAAACGTATGCACAATGAAAAGTAGAAAGACCCACATGTTAAATATATAAATACAGTTCGATATGTTTTTGACTACAGTTTTTTAACATTTTACACTGTATTGACAAGTAAATTCATCACTATTTCTCTTAGCATTATCAGTGTTTATAACGTAAGTATACTTTGAATCCAACACCGCAAGGTAAGACACTGCTTGTTACCTTGTAGGTTTCGTGGTAAGTTTAACTTTACTGATTTTTTATCTGTTTCCAAATTTAGTACAAAATTAAAACGAAAGGCTACTTTAGTAATAGTTTAGTAGTATTATAATTTGTACACCATACTTTATCGCGTCTGTACCACTAATATTGGTATAGTACTACGAATGGTAAGTAGTCAAGTAACAATACGAGTATTAAGTTAATTTAATGACTTTCTCTAAAACAGACTAGAAAAGAAATGCATTTGATAGCGATGACGTAATTTTTATAGTATCACGGTACACTTATCATGTTCATTGACGAAGTGAAGTTCAACTAAATAGTACATTACTGCAGAGACCAGTAAGTAAGCTTTCCTGGCTGAGTATTTAGTAGCCGTCCGAGTCGAAGACGAGGACGGCTACAATACGAAGCCAGGTAAGCTGATTACGGTCGAAGCATGTATAGTGCTTTTCTCAAACATGTAAGGAAATAAAATTACTTGTTTAGTGCTTCAGTTACTGGCTGAGTGATTTAATGTTGTATGAAAATCCTTTACGTACGTCGCGCTGAACCTGCCTTGGAATAGAGTCCCTACTGGTCTCTAATTACTAACGTAACAGGAACATTTCCAACATGTTTGAGAAACGTCTAACAACGTTTAACAACGTCTCTAACCTCTACACAAGCACGTATGCCTACTATGAAGTAAATTTGTAATCTCACAAATAATAATAAAACGAAGTATGAGGCTTTTTTCCTTGTCATTTGTGCATATTTTAGCTAGCAGTGTTTGATCTAAGAAAAGAGAAAGTAATTTTAAGTTAGCAATTTTTTTTCATATTGAATATTACCAGTTAACCATAATCGCACTCGGTTACTACTTCTACTGAGTAGCTCACGCTCATACGATGATATTAATCATATATCTAGCAAACTCGAAGCCGTCCTATTATCGTTATTTATATCCGCCAAAGTAAAATAACTATTTAATTTTTACACTATAAGATCACGGACAGCTTAATAGAGGATGACCTATCTTACACAAATGTGTAAGATACGTGTCTTCAAATATTTATTTAACGACACAACTTCAAAATCATAAATCTGGATTACACTCGATTTCTTATTACGATAACCTTTTAAAGCCCAGTTTACAGCGCAACTCGAATCAGCGTCTAAAGACAGGATTTAGACAAACCAACGAAGGCAATGGAGGTCGATTATTCATCTAGTATTTATAATGCGCAGGTCTACTTTTACGAGATCTCAAATTTTCTATGGATTCAAATTTTTATTGCACGTTACTTATTTTTCAACCCTTTAAAGTGAATTTTAAGGCAATTTGCAAAATATCGTTTAATATCAAGTAATTTTATTTTTGCTACTAAACACGAATAACTTGTCAAACTTTCGTGTTAACTACATGTCGTATTATGTACTTACAAAGTTACTAGAACTATTTTTTACACTACAACATGAAACATTGATCACAACGACGCCCAGTCCTGGCCAGTAACTGAAACGTTGCTACCATTAATGTCTCATAAAGCCTAAACATAGACTTTAAAATAAATGATATTTGAGCAAGTAAAAGCTTGCTTGCTTATTTAACTCTGTTATGTCTTTAATTTTCTCACTACTCTCAAAACTGAAACTGAATTTTCAGTTGATGCCTTTTTGGATTATATGTGTAGTTATACTCGACAAGTATGAATGAACAGTTGACACAATGTTCTGACTGATGACTTTAAATTAAAGCAAAATTACCACGCTCGACTATTGTATTTTGTCTATTAAGTCTGACTATCGACCATTAGCTGTCTTAAATATGGCATGGATCCAACCAATCCCAGCACATCACCACCATGTCGTCGCGACGTCCTCTTTATGTGTGTAAACTATACTATAGTTAACCAACTAGATATATATGGTCAAATACATATATATGACCACGAAAGCAAAATTAAGTAGAGGACGACGCGACGATAGAATAGGTATTAGGTGTGTTAGGTAAGATTGATTGTTCCTTACCTAACTCTTGAAAGTCGTGGTCACTTCTATCTGCTTCGCTGAATGCCTCGTATGCACCATCTAAGGGTGAAATGGGTTTATGATAACAACAGTCACTAAGTGCCTACAGCTAAGTATGGAACAAGTGATATGAATCGTCAGATATAATGGGTACGTTAGTCAGTCATGTACAATAAGCGTCTTCCAAATATGTTATGTCCTGACGCAATGCTCAGCACCATTGCATCTGTGCATATGTCCTTGTGGACCAATATCACCACGTTACGGGGATCACAATTCCTTGAGGAATGGTTCGTTATGTCCTTGTGGACCAACAACAACAAGTTTCCATTAATTTCTATTGGTTTGGGTGAGCTCATCTTATAAGGTCAGGAAGGCACCTTGCGCCGGACTCCGGCGCTCCAGTTCGAGATACCCGGCGGCCGTCGCCGCCGCATCTCTATGCACAGGGGGGTCCTGCGCTCCAGTTCGGAATACCCGGCGGCCGAAGCCACCGCATTCCTATGCTCCGGGGGGTCCGGTGCTCCAGTGCGAAGTCGTAGTGTCTGAAGTCACTGTACCTCCTAACACGGCGGGCACCGAGCACAAGTAGATACAGCAACCGCAGCCACCACACCTCTATTGCTCAGGGAGATCCTGAGTTCCAATTCGGAGTACCCGGCAGCCATAGCCACCGCACTCCTAAAGTACCCGACGCTCACCACTGATCTCCCCCGCATAGCTCAAAGCTCTGAGCGGGAAGCAACAGTAGCAACAGTCGTGCACCTCTAGAAGGTGAACTCTTGCTACCTTAAGTAAGATGGGCTCGGATGCGAATTCCACGACATAAATAACGTGGCCCAATTCCAGCATCAGCCACTTATGGCAGCTACTTATCCATGACAAGCAAGCAATGCAGTACAATGCACGGCTTGCCTTCATGGCAAGTTAACGAATAGTCATTGGAAACCATAATTAGGGTGTACGAATAAGTATATAAGATTGGGACACATCAAGACATTGAGAACATTAAAATACAAAGCCATAAACACTTAGCTTTCTGGTAAACCAGCTGTGTGGTCCCCGACTCCACGCGCCATCGCCTTTCTCTTCTTCGATAACACTTTAACATTAACACGTCTACACTCGAGAACGATTGTCGGGCAAAAGGGCGCGCCGTTAGCGAAAATGATATTTAAATGAATCTACCTCCATTGTACAGGAGGAAATGAATGGATGAATGAATGTATTGCCAGACTCAATATACTTAAACCTTCGCGACACGATACGATCCGGCTTAAATCGGAATCGGATCGCGTTATTCGCGACAACGCGTTCCTCGCACTGTGTACGTTTACTTAAAGATGACATTATCTCGTTCACGGACAGGTTGTCTGTGTCTGTGTTTATACTTGTGTGAGTATATTTTATGCTAGTGTTTGATAATTTTATCGTGTGCGTGTGTAGCGACGTCAATGGAAAATGCATTAATGTTAACAGTATTTGTGTGCGTTTCCTCGTCCCCCGCGCCGAAATTGGCAGACTTTTTCTGATAGAAATTAGTGCGCGTCTCGTCCCATCCGGTTGGTTTAATAATCAAAGTGTCAAACAATATGGAATACAGAGTGCAAAGAAGACGAACGTCATATTGCGACTAAGAAAAAGTAAGAGAAAAAAATTTTTGACGCGAAGAAACTTATTTTGTATGGGACACGTGGTCCCAGCCGGCCAACCATCCATACAAATCCAAATTTTTTTTTGCGCGAAAAAAATTTTTTCTGGGGTTTCATAATTATAATATAATACTAATTATGCCCTTAAAAGGATCACCAGTATTTTTGTTGCACCCTGTATGACTTAGTAGCTCTAACTAACATTCGGACATATTAATTACATCTAACTACTACATATACAGGATGATTCATGAGACGTGAGCAGGCTTAACACTACGGATTAAGTTAATAATAAGCTATTGTTTGATATTAGTATTAGTGTGATAAGCGCAAAAAAAATTTTTTAAGTAATAATAAAAAGTTTAAAATTATTTACGACACGCATGGTCACTCTTCAATTAGAATTCTCCGTCGAGTACTGATGTTAGAATATTCTGTTGTTTTTCTGTGATATGTGTCAAATTGACACAAAAATTTAATTGTGTGAAATTGATTGTTGGTTACTTTGGAAACATCGTATTTCACTTAATTTGACACTTATTTTTTTCATAATCAAAGTGCTGTCATGATTGTTAAAGAGGTTTTAGCTTTACTGATTTGCTTATGTAGGGTGACCATGATTATAGAGAACAAAATTTCTACGAAACAAAAAGGTAAAAAAAATTGAACGGCGTTATTGTTTCACTTAAACATGATGGCGGCCAATTCATTATCGTTAACTAAGTGTGTAGGGTTGTTCCTGCTCACGTCTCATGAATCACCCTGTATTCAGTCGATCGAACACGTGGGATGTCATCTTCGAACGACGAAATGTTTGTTTTTGCACTCCAAGTCGCACTAACTATATTCACATTTTTTGGCGTATAAGTATAACAGTGGCCGCCCACACACCTCGATATTGAACCTTGCACGAGCAGATATAGCCCACCATTGTATTGTAGATGCGCCTTGAGAAGTTCATTCGCCGTTTGGCATTTGATTTGTGGTTCTGTGAGCGTAACAATGACATAAATACGAGTATATTTAATTAAGAAAAGCCTTTAGGTCATTGTGAAATAAATGATAGTGTTTTTTTCCTTATAATTTTTCCTGCCTGAAATATACGTTTCCATGATAACGGTAACCTACGCCCTGACCCTGAAATTGTGAGAGAAAAATCGGAGCTATTACCTTAAAACAAAGGTTCCTATTTAAAGTTACAAAGAACTCAATCATAAACATTACGGAAGCCTTTCTTAACTGGATATACAGGATACCCGGTAAATAATGAAATACCTTTTTTTAAAGGTGTTTATGGTAAGTGTTATACCATTTTAGAATTAGTATTGGATAAAGTAATTTTTAAAACAAACTCTTAACATAACATTTTAATTCACCACCGATTCTAAAATGGTATAGCACTTACCATTAACATCTTTCCAGATAAAAATATTGCTATTAATATTCATTAGGAAATAATGAGCTACCAATACTGAAGAAAAACCGGCCAAGTGCGTGTCGGACCACGCATAGGAGGGTTCCGTACCTTCAATGGAATAAGAACCAAACTAATACCAAAAGGTCGTATCTGATGCCTATGGAAGAAGTTTTTTGGAGATAACTCAAAAATGGCTGAACCGATAATGTTCAAAGTAATTTTCGTAGAAAGTATATGATAAGACGCATCTCTTCAAATTTTTTCATATTTTTTGAACTTACGGTTCAAAAGTTACGGGGGGGGCTACACAACTTTTCTGACTTTCGAAGCGATTATTTCAGAAAATATTCACTTAATCACAAAATAGTCAAAGAAACCTCAATGTTATTTTGAAAGACCTATCGATTGATGTGTCACATGTTGATATTTGGTTATTTTTTTTTTTTTTTTTAGTTACCTGTATGGAGCGCCCTCCTAAAAATTTTTTTTTTTTAATTTAACTACATAACTAAGTAGCTGCATACAAAATATATCTTATGTGTAAATTTTATTCAGATACGTCGTATAGTTTCCGAGTAAAATGCCTGTGACATACGGACGGACAGACAGACAGACAGACATGACGAATCCATAAGGGTTCCGTTTTTTGCCATTTGGCTACGGAACCCTAAAAAAAAGAAAAGTGCGATTATCTCGAAAATCAGAGGACTTTACTAAACCTATTTAACCATTTTCTGGACCAGCCTAAGGTGCCCTGCCGGTGGTTAGAAGGTTATCCATTATTTACCGGGCATTCTGTATAAAACCACCCTAGGATAACACATTAAGTGCCAACTAGTACTACGTGCTACGCTTGTAGCCCGTAGCCACGTATTCGTCGTATGTAGCGCGTAGTAGCTACGAACAGAGACCCGACAGTCGGGTTCTCGGCCCTGAATGTGATAATAGATGAATAATGTAGGTACCACAGATCTAAATATACATAGATCACGCAAATGCATCTACTTCGCGTGTCGGAACTCGGAGTAGGTCTCCGTGTTGGCCGTCGCTACTGACATTCCGCGCGCGTCTGTTGTGGTAGCCGGTTGTCCGTGAAAATTAAGAAAATGCCTTTTTGCATGGTATTAAAGTGCAATAACCCAAAAATTGGAAGCCGAGGTGTTATTCCAAGACTGTACCTAAGTAACTATAGATTATCGGTAAGTAAACTATATTCACATTACATTGCCGCGTTTGCTTTGAGCGTTTAATCTGACGTTGTGTGTTAAGAGACGATGAATATCAGAACAAGCGATACTGTCGCGCATCACTTGGAGTTCGTGGTACAAGGGAACTTATCATTCGTCTGTCAAATCTAGCAACTAGTGTTGTTCATCCTACAACATTATTTCGATGATCGATTTTAATCGATATCGGACAGACGAATGATATTTACCATTTTAAAAACGCCAATTTAGTAGTTATTGATACAAACAAGCTCGAAATATGTCCTAATTTTACACGACATCTTTAATAATGGAGGGTAATATCTTCGGGTTCTTCATGTATGTGACATGTTTATCCTTTGAATGTATAATACGTGCAGTAAAACACTTCTATAATTTCATTAACACGTTTAATTTTGAAGATAAAGTAAATTATTTAAAATTAGCAACAATAATCAGATTATTTAAAATTAGCATTTCACGTAAAAATTACAATAACGGTATCTATATAAAGATATTTCACATTCAATAGTTACCTTAATGGTTAGAATGTAATTAAATTACAATAATCAGAATATTTAATATTAGCACTTCACATAAAAATGACGATAACTGTACCTATATAAGGATATTTCACATTCAATAGTTACCTTAGTATCGTAAACGTCTACTTTCCGCACAACAGGAAAATAAAAAGGATGGAGTACTAGCAAAACTGGTAAGTACAAATAAAGACTCGGCTGGTAATTTGGCTGCAGGAAAATAATGGATTAATGAGGCGGGTGATATGGATGGTGACAGATGATTCGCTGGCTGAACGTAGCCTAAATTAAAGAGCCAGGTCTTTGTACGCCCGTCAAACGAGGCAATTGGAATTTTGGGAAATTTAGCAAAACAACAAAAAAAACTATTATGGCACAAAAACACTGGATACAAAAAAAAGGAATCGGATTTATAACGTTTTTAAAAAAATGTAAATAATATGATATTCTCGAAAGACAGGATGGCTAAAGCTGTAGTTGAAATTGAAAAGAGTTCGTGGGCAAGTGTCCGCTTTGGTTTAGGCGGAGCCAATAGCTCGCTGAACTCTCTTTCTCACTTGGAGAGGCCGCTGGAAGCGGGCTCTAATTCTCCGACGACGGTGAAGAATCACGCGGAACACGCGGCGGTTGCAGACCGTCTCGCCGGTCCGGCATCCACAAGCGCCTTCCGGAGTCCTTCCGGCTCAGGCGCTCCCACTGGTGGCCTTTATGTAGGCTACAACTAAAGAGCAGCAACGGCTTGCATGCAGTGTTGTTGGAACCTTTTGTCTGGTAGCGTATTTGGTTTAAAAAGGATTTGTATTTATTTTAGCAATGTATTATCAGATTATCACTTGCTACATCATGTTTGAAAGCAAAAATTATGTATAATAAATCTAGAGAAATAACTCGCATTTCAACACGATGCTACTAAGCGAATTATAGCAAAACCCTCAGACTAAACCAGAATATGTTTTTTTCTTTCGAAATCTCCCCGTCGATCTGACACACTCAATCAAAATCGACTTTTTTCTTTTTTGACAATCTGGAATACCTCAAAAATTCATAGTCAAAATTAGCGCGAATATTATCTCAATTTATAACAGCCAGTCGTATTACAAAATGCGGACTGATATAGGCGCCATCTACCCGCAATGCCGTGAATCACAATGTACGCTTTTTTATATATCAACCGCGGCTTAGCCTTAGACCTTCCTTAGACACGGAAGTTCTGAAGAAAGTCGACAGATGTCGTACGATAAACGTAGCGTCATGCTACATACGTTTATAAATTTCTATTGTGCTTAAGAAACACTTACTTTTTTTTAGTTTCCCACACGATACTATCACAAAAGAAAAATGGATTGCGGCCACGGGACGGAAAGACTGGTTCCCGACTAAGCATAGTACTATTTGTTCTAAACACTTTGAAAAAAGCAGTTTCATTGAAGGGAAGAAGTTGAGATTGCTGAAAAAAACGGCGTATCCCACTATTAATATACTAAAACACATTGACAATGATAATGAGGTTAGTGAATAGATTTAATGTTTAACAGTGTTTTTATTATTACCGTATAAAATATCTGATATAATATACTAATTTTATTTGTGCTTTACATAATAAAGATACGCCACAACAACCTTCATCATTGTCAAGTTTCAGCTTGGCCCAAAAATGTTTGGATGTTCGGAGGATGTCCGGATTTCTGTTCTCGCCTAGACTTTGCATTTTCAGCCGATTCTCATAAAATCTTGTGAACTATATACAATTTTTTGAAATTAAAAAAATGGAGAGATATAGGTAGAAAACTAAAAAAATTACAAATTTCAACCATTTCAAAACAAAGTGAGGTCTACAGCTAACTCTTACCTAACTCTTAACTTGGAGCTAATAGTTGTAGTAATTCAAATATCCTTTATTTAATAATTCCGTTTAATATCATTCGTCTGTCTACATCACTCGTCTGTCTATATCATTCGTCTGTCAGAAAATCGATGTCATTCATGTGCATCGATTAGTGATTTTTAGGTTATCTCCGTCTTTGTCACTTGAACTAGCAAGTGCTACAGAGAGGGAGATACACGAACGGAGTTCGTTTTCGTTTCGCGGTAGGCCCTCTGACCGCACACGCACGGAATTTTCGTTTGGGTTCCGAAAGAAATAATGTCAAAAAGTGTCTCTGTCTCTGTCTGTCATATGGAAACCGTACCGAAATTCCGTGCATCTGCGGCCAGGCTGAAGTCGAGTCGAGTCAAGTCGAGCCGAACGGCGCGTGCGGCGGCGTCGTCGCCTTTGAATCGATTTTGTGCGGACAACGGGGAATTCACATCACTAAATCGCCCTTGTGACGTCACAGTAGGTAGAAAAAAAGTGACACGGTTGGTTTTCATACAGATTGAGGTGTTTAAGTTATCTATGTATATTTAGATCTGTGGTAGGTACGTAAGGAAAATTATCAATTGACGTAGGTGGGTAGGTAATAGGCATTATTTATGTTATGTCTATGGTAATAGGTATCTATTTACGTAGTAGGTAAGTACGCCAAATTTAAACATAATTAGAGTGACTCAAATCAAATATGTGTAACTTCTTTTTAAGGCGAAGCAAATATTCTATTGCATACTTATCCTTGAAAAGATAATTAAACAGACCGAAATCATATATTTGTAACTTCTTTTTAAGGCGAAGCAAATATTCTATAGCTTAAGATGTCACTGTCAATGTACTGTTATCTAAGAAATCTCTTTACGATAAGGTTACTCGATTTGGAGATCCATAAAATGAAAATAATAGTCTTTAATTATTATTTGTTACCCTTTGATCACGCTCATAGTGGACACCTGTATACACATGGTGCTACGACTGCTGCGTTTCGTCACGACTATTCATTAACGCATATTTGTGTAGGTATAATACCCATAATAGGGTTCTAGAATAAAAATCGTCACGAATAAAATGATACAATTTTCATGCCGTTGTGCATAATATAATAGTTAAACAAATAAAAATAGGTATATTATTATAAATTTTATTTATTCACGAAACGGCGTACAATTATTTTTTACATCATTCAGTACTTCTGCCAAACCACAGCGTGGTTTATTGGCAGACGAGGCTCCAGTTTACAGAATCTAACCGTATTTTCATAGATAGGATAGGATCCACAACACAACCCACCGCACATCCGACGGGGCGGGAGGGACCGCACCGCCATCAACGCTGATGCAGTATGTAAGGCACAATTTGCTAAGCAGAAAAACCGTCACAGACGGAGCTATAATATATATTAATACCGGTGTAAGATACCAAAATATATATTATAGTATAGCTCAGCACCACACACGGCAAAGATACCAAAATACATATTTTTGCCATCATAAAACTCGTATCTTGAAATGAGCAAGGTATCTTGAGATGCCTTGCTATAAAATACCAAAATATATATTATAGCTGCATGTGTGGACTCTGTTAACTAGTACGTAAAATTTCACTTGCCAACTGTATGATTTTTTTTTGTCAGAGGTGGAGGTAATCCTCTTTGGATACTCCCGGCCCGGTTTCCGACAGCATGCCCGACTCGTGGGGATTTCTCCCAGCTGCCTACGGACTAAACCCCTCCACCCTGTGCAGTGTTTTGTATCCAGAAACTCGGCGCTAGCGGTATACGCGTTGTTTCCGGGTGAATCGATGTGTTGATCCGGGAGGAATAATCCCGTTGTGTGTGAGGTAATTGTGGATTGTGATATATATAATTGTATGTAAGTAAGTAGCTAAGAAAGAGAAGAAAAGTTGGTGCGATTTGGGACTGTTAGAGATGTCAGGTACCGTTAAATTGCTTCAGGTTTTTTACAATATGTGCTAATAGTTCGTGAAAACTTTGGGTGGTGGTGGTGGACTCGTTTGTTAATATATCTTTAAGCTTTTTCGGATCCACGTTTAAATTGTGGCACGTCATTTCTTGGTGGAGGCGCCGTGTTGCAAACCGTGTGGGCACTCGTTTATTAGGAACTGTATTTTTTTCTGAAACTGTAAACTTTTCATGGTTTGTTTTATAATCATCGTGTAGAACCATATAGGTTAGGTTAGGTTTGTTTTATAACAATTCTGAAATTCTTATAGTTTCAGAAAAAAATGCAGTATGCCAAATGACACAGTTGGCAAATGAAATAGTTTGGGAAACGTTATTCGCCTAAAGGGCAGAGAACCACGTATAATATATAATACCGAGCCATAATATATATTTTGGTATATTATAGGTAGTATAGCTCCGTCTGTGACGGGCTGAAACGTGAACGACAACGTAAAAAAAGATGGGTAAGGTGCAGCTATAGCAACTAAATGGATTTCCTTTTAAGCCTGTTAATATTTATAGGGCAATGGTGTTGATGCGAAATCGTGGTTACGATGACGATATTATATGACCGGTGATAGTATCATTACTGCAACGGACTGCTACATCGTTAAAATTCCTAACAATTCAAATACGTAGCCAAATGGCGGTATCTCAGAAACAAATTGAATGCAAACTTATATAGTTTGCCCGGCGGCTTAAGGATAGGGTAGATGATTTTTATGTAAATAGCGCCATTCAGGCTTAGGGCAGAATTGCTTTTGACAATGTCTTTTTCTAAAATGGAGGTACTTCTATTTGCATTTTTCTTAAGATAATACTAAACTTTAAAATTCAACTCTTGAACTAGAATACTGCATTTGTTATTTATGGAATTTACGAGGAAAAATCAGTAAAACGTGTTTTCTTTTTCGACTTAATGCGTTTTTAACTGAGCAATTCACAACAGGCAGACCAATCTGATCTCTGATTGCCCAGACCAAAACTCGTAAGATCAAGAGTAGGCCGTAGGCAACCCTACTTCATCGATCTTACATATAGCAGAATCCTGCTTATGTAGGGCAACGCACGGTCAAATGTTATGTATTTTGGTACCTGGTAGACTAAGCCAAACTTGAACCATTTTGTACAGTCAACGAAATATGACCCTATTTATTGACAAAAACTACTTCGTGTATTTCATGTATTTTTTTTCTACTGTGCTGTTTTTTTTTGAGGTGTGCAATAAAGCATTTATTCATTCATTCATTCATTGACTAGCAAGTGGGCACGTGGCCCATTCGATAGTGCTCGTTGAAGTACCCCGAAAAAAAATGTGGTAGTAACACGCAAACCTGACATTTTCGGATTTTTTTGTACAACGTGTTTTTATTGATTTGCTTTAATTTCAGCATATGGTTAGGTGCGATTAAGGAAAATTTTTCGTGCAATAATTGTTTAATCGGTCACTAATGTAACTAGGGTATTACCTAGGGTGTAATGATTAACTCAACCAAGCTATGAAAATTACGACATGTCAATGTAATTTCGAACATTACAATACTCCGATACAAAAAAAGCATATTTTATTGGCGTAACATACGTGCATCATTTATTGCGGTGTCTCAGAGTACGAAAATAATAATCAAAATTTAATATTGATTATTTCAGAACTGGAACTAATTAGGAATTAGGGCACTGGTGTCTTTGAAAAATATACTTGATTTAAGCTCAGGAATGTACCTTTGCAATTAAAGCAAATCAACAAAAACACGGTGTATACCTACATGTCCTACATGTTGATGCGTTCTTTCGAATGGCACAAGTTTTATCTTCTACTACATAGGTTAATTATTTCAATATTTCTTAATAAGGTAGAGTCATGGAGTTGCCAATTTTGGGCAAATACAACCACTTATTTTTGGGCACTTGTTGATAAGCAGTGTCTTATATGGCGCGTAAAACTGCATTTAAATCATCCCGTGAACTCATTTGCACGTCGTACCAGGCCTTTTATTAACAATAAATGATAAGGCCACTAGTTCGGTTAAAACAAAATGTAATAATGTCACTCAAATAAAAATAGTCAAAAAATCGTATAAAAAGCATAGACAATAATAAGTAAAAAACCGGCCAATAGCGTGTCGGGCCACGCTCAGTGTAGGGTTCCGTAGTTTTCCGTCCGTCACAGTAAGTGTCCCCAATTAAGAGTTAAAATAACACCGCCATGTAGGATATGACATGAGCGTTCCACGTACAGCGACATCTATCGGCAAATTAAGTAAACTATTGCGCGCGAGCTTAAAGTATGAAAGATGATTTTTATGGGATAATTCTTTATTGCGTGAACCGATTTTCACCGTTTTTACTTTATTTGAAAGCACGTCATTTTATTGTAATTTTGTAGAAATTACAGGTACAATAAACACCTGCTTATACGGTTAAATTACAAACTTAGTTCAGAAATTAATTTGTAATTTTTTTTCAAAAACAATCGACCTATCAAGTTCAAAATAATTTTCCTAGAAAGTTTTTATAAAGTTCTACTTTGAGATTTTTTTCATATTTTTAAAACTTATGATTCAAAAGTTAGAGGGGGGGGACACATTTTTTTTTTACTTCTGGAGCGATTATTTCCGAAAATATTTACCTTATCAAAAAATGATTTTAGTAAACCCGTATTCATTTTTAAATACCTATCCAACAATATATCACACGTTAGGGTTGAAATGAAAAAAAAAAATCACTCCCTACTTTTCGTATAGGGGAGGTACCCTAATAAAACATTTTTTTCCACTTTTTTATTTTACCACTTTGTCGGCGTGATTGATATACATATTAGTACCAAATTTCAGCTTTCTAGTGCTAACTGTCATTGAGATTATCCGCGGACGGACGGACGGACGGGCAGACATGGCGAAACTATAAGGGTTCCTAGTTGACTACGGAACCCTAAAAAGGGTAAAAACTATACAAAAAGTTGTGCAGTCTTGCACAAGGCCTATGAATCATGCCCGCGCGAGCGAGTTATATACCTACGTTTTGCGCCTCCGCCGGCGAAGCTTAAGTCAGTGGGTTACCAACGCGCTCACTGAACGCACGTCGTACCGCGCGCGACGCTACTCAGAACTCGGAACAATGTCATCACGAAAAAATTTTATTTATTGCGATGTGGATGGATTTAAAAATGTGAAAAATAGCAAAGCTAATAAAAATAACAGATGAAGGTACAAATAGCTTATCGTATCTTAGACTATTAACGAAATACAAATCTCTCAAATAACTATGATGATATTGCTAAAAGGCGATTAGAATAAGATTGAGATAGCTGTCAATCCATATTAATTTTGACAGTGTGGCAAATCTGTCAAGATTAATCATACTCTCATCGCGGCAACAAAATATCAATCAATATTACTCATGTAACTATAATTGTTATGCCCCATGCGAACCACTTAAACACTGAATCAATGCAAAATACCTATTTCCTTAACTATAAAACATTTCCAAGCATATGCAACCCTAGCGATTGTGCGCGGGTGCGCGGGAGGTGCGGGGTGCCGCGCGTTGAAGGCCGCTCCATTGTATTATTGCGTAGGTACGTAAACCGTAGGTATTTGCGTTTTCTATGAATGATTCATATCCTTTGATAATTAAACCAAGCGGATGCGAGACGAGCACTAATTTCTATCAGAAAAAGTCTGCCAATTTCGGCGCGGGAGACAAGGAAACGCACACAAATACTGTTAACACTAATGCATTTTCCATTGACGTCGCTACACACGCACACGATAAAATTATCAAACACTAGCATAAAATATACTCACACAAGTACAAACACAGACACAGACAACCTGTCCGTGAACGAGATAATGTCATCTTTAAGTAAACATACACAGTGCGAGGAACGCGTCGATAATAATATACTTAAGTATCGATATTTGTGACGTTTTCAAGTCAAAGGTACATCATTGTCGGTTGTTAATAAAGTTAATTTCTAAATGATTTTTTTATGGTAACGCCTTATTGACAACCGATAATGATGTACCTTTGACTTGAAAAGGTCACATTTTATCGTAGATTTATTTATCGTATGCCTTCATGTCACTGGATATAGATAGGCATTTCTTCCCTAGGGTACCTAGTGGGAAAGCAGATAATGAAGAAAATCCAGTGAGTGCTGCGAGGTCCAGGTAGGACAGTAGAGCTGCCAAGTTTGTAACTCTTTTAGCACCACCCAGGGATCACGTGTAGGGTTGTCTAAGGTGTTTTCTACGGACGCAGAGAAACATTGATCGTAGGTTAGTTATATATTTTTGTTTCTTTACCAAGTATAAGGCTTAGCTATTGATAAAATTATAATGTTAAGTTGTGATTAAATATCAAGTTTTGTACCAGAATATTACTTACAATGTTAGTATTCTACGTAAGTTAGTTTGTCTATTTGTTCAGGACAAATCTTGCAAGCTGATTTAGAATAACTTTTATATTATCAATTTAATATTTTGATGTGTATTTGCTTTTATATTTAGTGGAAAATAATACAAATTGGAAACAAATAACTATTACAATGAAACAATTAACTGCAAAGAACTCTGGAACATCACGGGATTCGAACCCACGTGTTTAGATTACCGTTCCAATGTGCTTCCAATTACACTAGACGTTCCTCTATCCACCTGTGATTTTTTCACTGTAATGAACAATAATGAATCAGTCACTAGCGACATCGTGATGTTCCAGAGTCCTTCGCAGTTGATATTTTGATTGTAATGGGCATCTGTTTCCAATTTGTGTTTCTACATATTTCTATTATCTCTTCTTCATTTTCTATTATAAATAAAAAGTATAACATACTGCTAATGTTAATATCGACATTTATTTTTATGCTGTCCCATCACTAAAACTTACCTGTTAGGTACAGTGATACCAGAGTCAGAAATTAAAAGTGCCTATTTAAGGGGATAACGTACCTTATAATAAATAAAGTATAATCCATACAAAATTAAAATGCTACATAAAATGTATGGTGAAAATAAAGGAACGAATTAATTTCTAAACAGGAATATCGTTATTTCAAGCATCTACAAGTATATTTCACTTAATTAGGCGCCACACATTAGAACGGAATTCAGTGCTGAATTCATTACACTAGCTGAAATTTGTCTATTAAAACGGAAATTTGCTTATGGTAGCTGTATTTTTGAGACCATAGACAAATTTCAGCTATTGTGCCCTACAGCACACATACTCTGAGTTTCTTACGCTGGTTCTTCTCACTTGGGGCTCCTTTCCGAACCAGTAGTAGTTTATTGCCCTTCCCATAATACGGTTTTAAAAAGATTTGAATTCAATACAGTTGTTAAACCAGTGTTTATGTTTTATTTCATTACCGTGCGTCCGTGCGAAATGTGCTATAGGCTAGGTTATCCTTATAGTGTCAGTTTTTTGAGTTCCAAACCACCTTACTGCCCTGCCCTCGGCGGTCCTCGACGACATATATAATTTAAAAAGCTATGCGTGTGAATGATTTTTACCTTTGAAGTACTGACGTTAATCTTTCATTTTTCCAATATGTAATTTGAATAATTTAAAAGTCGATTAAAATATGTTTAGAAACAATTTAATAACAACACACACACAGAGACACACTGCTTTTTTAACAGTGCAATGCTTTACAATTATGGCTGTATGCCGAATGGGTCTCTGCCTAACCCACGGAGTATCTTTTAAGTGTATTGCCTAACCTGTCATAACAATGACAATGAATGACATAATGGCGGACGTATTTCTGCCGCACTGGAGTCGATTACTCTTGTTTGCAATATTTCACTTACCTCCCTCGATGTTATCGTGTTCATAATTGCATACCCAATTTATGAATGAATTCATTGATAAATTGGGTATGGAATTATGAACCCGATGGTACAATGTAGTATGAAGAGTCAAGTTTAAAAATTACCCTAAAGCAGATGTAGTACCATTAAGTGGCAACACTTTTTGATTGACAATATTTTTTAGTTTTTTGCTGATTTCGTGCACTATTTGATGATATTTAGACGTAATTATACTTACAGATGAAAAGAAACGTTATCCTTCTGTAAACTAAATAATTCAGATCTTTTCTTACACGAAAACACGCAGCAATTCGGCATTTTTACCTCAGATCGTTCCGCGCTGACTGACATTAATTGAATGGCGTTTGACGCGCGACAACTAGTTTTATATAACCGCTACGACCAGTGGTCTTGTACTTTTGGCAGAGGGGGACGCCTGACAATTACCACTCCATTGGTTTATTTCTCTGAGTTCATATCTGTTCGTAAGAACTATTATAATATAATCTGTGGTCGTACTTGCATTATTTAGTCGATTTTCACCTTAAAACATAAAACTTGGCTAAATAGCAAAAGCTCCAGGTTTAAGGTCGGCTACTGTTTTATGGTATAACTAGATTGATAAGTAGGTACTTTCGAATGCCACAAAGTTCAATTTGCTACTCGATGATGTAGGGTTGCCTACGACCTACTCTGGATCTATATACATTAAAGACTAACTAAAAAAGCAAAGTAATCAATCGATCTATCAAATGCCACAATATAACAAAATTGGCATACGAGTTCTTGTATCATCTACAGGAGCGTTTAGGTACGGAACCAACTGCAAACTATAATAGTTTACGCTTATTACTTATAAAATATACTTATTTATGAACAAAATACAGTTCATATAGACACCATGTTTCAGTATAGTATGATAACAACGTCGTTAAAATGCTACGGCAAATATTAAAGATAGTAAAATTTTCTTGTTACATAGTGTTCATAAGTTGTTTAGTGGAATGTAGAAGGGTCAAAAGGGTGGTGGGGGGTTCGGCGGTTCAATGCGGTAATAAACTTAGTAATTATTTATTATTAAACCTTTTAACGTCCTTTGGGTCCATAAACTTATAAACACCCAAAATGTTTTACGGTTTTAATCACTTCAATTAATGGACCATGCTGTTTGGATTCCATGAACACAGACGAGTGTTCGATTCCTGGCGATTCCCAATAACCAAGCCGTGACGGAGCGTACCTTATTACTTAGTACTAGGGGAATTGGAAGTAAAAATTTAATTACATATTTAAAATAATTTTATTTAAAAGGCAGTAATCCGCGGTCACGTCTGAAAATATAATTGTAAAGAGGTTGAAATAAGAACGGCGAATCGCGTCTAACGCACTAAAGAGATTCGTGCTCTGTGATTTAATGTGACAACGATTAAATGTATCCATATTTCCAGACGTGACTGTACCTAGTAAAAATTAGATTAATAACTATGGAATATCACGGTATAAAAATTCGACTTCGACTGCAGTGAAGTGTACTGTGACTACGCACGTTTAATGGGAATTGTTTGTAAAGAATACCGACATACTATAATTCTAGGGTCCATAATAACTCCCTATGCTTATTAGGGTAAACAAATTTATTATGGTTGGAATCAAACTGTCGCCTTTGATCGACAAACGAAGGCAAACTTAGCCAATATCGGTAACTATATTAACAATAACATGAAATGGCTTATCTAAAGTGTCTACGGAAAATACATAAAATATTTTATCTTTATCACAGTCAATATGCAAGGGATTGTTACCTACTACTAATACTACTTAGTAGTTATATAGTGGCGGTATTTAGGTAGTATTTCACATTGCTAAGTATAGCTCGATCCAGTTGATATGTCGAAGTATTTTATTACCCTTACACCTGGTGATGGCATTTGGGTGAAGTCCAAAAAGTTGGACATTTTCATTTTCTGTTTTTTCCGTTGTGCAGTAGAAAGTAAAATAATAATACACTTTTCGAACTAATCTGTTTTTAACTTCACATCTAATAAATAAAATATATTGGAACTCTCCGCATCTATTGCGTGTACGAAAATATTAAAAGCACTTACGAACAGTCACCTCTGAAAATATCGATACATTCAATGTGTCAAAAATAAGTAGCTGCGACTCTATTACCAAGGCGTTAAGTCTTGGATACATATTTTTGTCACATTAAATGTACCTATCCACAATTTCAGACGTTACCGTGCGTCACTTTATGTAAACAGACAGAAGTTTGTTTTTGTTCTTATAAAACCTATGTAGCGGAAGACGGGTTTGGAGAGTCGTTACAGTAGGTAAGTACCTACAGTACCTGGTACCTATGGACCTAATAACCGGCAACCATATCTGGAACTTTATGTATTATAAAATTCATAAATTAATAATATTAAAACCTGGCCAACGTGAAAATTATTTTGCCACCATAATTCTTTACAAATACATATACATAATACCTAATACATATGTGTAGGTAACTAAATACGTATCTACTTATTTCACACATTTTTAGGAGAGCAAGTGCGGGTAGCATCTTTCCAAAATGCAACCAACGGTCATCACCTGTGTGGAGCGACGCTGCTTACTCAAGTAAGGGATTGCTAATTGGGATTTTCAGCTACTAAGCGCTTGAGCGCAAAATTAATTACAGAGGCCTGAAAACTAGGAATTACCAGCAAAGTAGAAAATATGAGCTTTTAAAAAAAAAAGATATACGATAATTATTTTACATGTTTTTTTAAAGTGGGTATTCCACTCATACATTAACTGGGTTGATTATTTTTTCAATGTTTTCAATGTTTGTATTTGATTGAATAACAAAGATATACGAGTTTTTTTCTCTATGATAAAGGGATAGGTATAAAAATTCTTAGAAAATAAATCACTGACTCAAAACACAGAAAAAAACTTTCATTGGGTAACAAAAAACCTAGTTTGTACCAACGGGTTGAGCCCGTGAAATGCTGTTCTTATCACCGCAAATAAAAGCCTGTAAATATACCTAATTTAAAAAATCTGAAAGGTGTTGGCTTCGGCAAATGTCCGGAACACTATTGTTCCGTGTACGGGAAAAACATATAAGGCCTGACCAGAAATATATGATTATTGTCAAGAGGGCGCTATTATTCTCATTTATATGGCAACAGTTCAGTATGGTCATAGAACGTCTTATTCTCTATGTATGGAAGATGTATGGTGACATTTTGATTTGTTTACCTGTCAGCTCTGATGTTAATTTGAAAATGTTTCACAGCGAAAAAGTTTCATTTCACGATCGTATTATTTAAAGCAGTTTATTATGTACACTATCTACAATGTTTCGCTCTTGACTTAGTATTCAACACTTTATTATTATTCAAGTAAACCGCCTCAATGATAGTGACGGCCTATCAAATGCACTCACACGTGCATATCATTCTGTCATTAAAATTATTGCCAGTGTAAGAAATTAGTTCCAATGAAATTCCGCAACATGGCGCATGATCATATATTTCTGGTCAGGCTTTATAATAATACAAAACATACCTAGGTACAGTCACCGGCAATAGTATCTTCCTACATGAAGGCCGCAAAAATATGTGACACGCTGTTATTTGTAGGGCCATAAGAGCGTGTCACATATTTTTGCGGCCTTCGTGTAGGAAGATACTATTACCGGTGACTGTACTAGTCGAGCAGATCGAGCTATCTCAGGATGTGTCGGGTATGTTTCAGCCTAATGAACCCAAATAACCCAATACGTACAATCTCCAGGAGTTTGCCAGTACCGCCGCTCACTGCGTCCATAATGGCACGGGGTACGAGTACATGCTCCAGCTCAACAACTTCTGTGGTGACCCGCCGCGAGCGACAGTTTTAGACATATTTACGCACCCGCTTTATGATAAGTAGGTGTTATACACGGTGCCCACGAGGAAAGGGAAAGATTTTAACAGTATATTCTAGATCCTATTTAGAGACAAAAATGTCATATAAACTTTTATGAAATTCGCCTAGTTTCAGAGTTAATACCAATTTATAAAAAATACACTTTTTATTATAACTCAGCACAAAACGCCTTTCTGATGGCGTTGTTGCCACTATTGGGCATAGTTTACACGTCTTTATTGACAGATATCAAAGTGACAAGGAAGACTATGCAGCAACTAAATTTTTCCAAAAAGAAATGTACCAATTTCTTTTAGACGATAATTTTATTAATAACATTTACTTTTCATGTGCAAGAAACATTCAAAAACTAGAAAAAAAAGAAAAAAAAAATTTTTTTTTTGGCGAAATTGACTTAAAGTCACATAATATTTTTTTCCTTCTTTTGGTCTCAGGAATGCGTGGTTAATTTTTTTCCTTTTCCTCGCGGGCACCTTTTATGTAATGTAATGATCAACTATTATATTTATTTTATTTTTATTAGTACAAGAAAAATAGCATATTTTATAAGCAAAATATGTACATCAATGAAACTTTGTTTATTATAAGCTTTGTTTTGGCACTAATGAGGATCTGCCAAGTCCTATCAAAATTTAAGGTCCTAGGTACCCCTTTACAAACTAGGCAAGTGAAGTGTCATTTCCTACGTATTTTTTTGCGCTGAATCGAATGAGACCATACCCATAATTATAGGATCAATATTTTGCGAGATATGAGAGATTGTTTTAACCAAATATCAACACGTGGCGCATCGATCTTTAAAAATAACATTGAAGTGTCTTTAACATTTTTTTGATTAAGTAAATATTTTTAGAAATAATCGCTTTGAAAGTCTAAAAAATTATGTCCTCCCCTCTAACTATTAAACCATAAGTCAAAAAAATTAGGTACAATAGGTACAACAAATTCCCCAAATACCTAAGAGTCACACTTGACAGATCCCTCACGTATAGGGAACATCTAACCAAGCTATCACCGAAGCTGGCTTCGCGGAATAATATATTACACAGATTATGTGGCACATCTTGGGGATCATACGCCGAATGCCTGCGTACAACTGGAATCGCCTTAGTCTACTCAGCCGCAGAGTACTGTGCTCCCGTGTGGTTAGAAAGTGCACACGTGGCGAAGGTGGACACTAAACTTAATGACACTAGCGATGCATCACCGGAACCATTAAATCTACCCCCACATACTGGCTGCCAACTCTGTGCCACATCGCCCCCCCCGCACCTGCGTAGAAAGCATGCACTGAGGAGGGAAACAGAGAAGATCATCTCAACTAGCTCCTTACCTCTTCATAGAGATTTCTGTAACCCACCACACCAGCGTCTGAAGTCCCGAAAACCCGCATATACCCAGAACCTCTCAAGTTTTAATATTCCAGAGGCTTGGAAAAATGAATGGGCCTCAGCCAAAGCAGACTCAGGAATTGTAAACCCTACACGTCGACTCCCAGGGTTTGACCTCCCGAGAAAACACAATAACAATGGTGTCGCCTTAACAGGCTCAGAACGGGTCACGGCCGATGTAACTACTTCTTACACAAGTGGGGGTGGAAGGATTCGGCTCTGTGTGAGTGCGGCGAAGAGGCCCAGACCAGATATAGGTATACAAAGTGGTGTATAATGTGCAATGTGTGATAGTGCGTGTGTTGTGCAATAGTATAATAGTACATTACTTACCAAGGGCTGTAAAAGAACGAAAGCCCGAAATCGCAGGTATTTGTAACCCGAGCCGCAGGCAAGGGTTGTAAATATGCGATAGAGGGCTTTCTTTTTTACTGCCCGTGGTGAGTACACAATTTTACGTCTCCACCTGGCCATAATGCTAATTTTACCTAACGCGTAGCGTGCGATAAAACTCACATTATAGCCAGGTGTGACGTAAAATAAGTATCTTGAAATTAGTACAGTGTAATACATATACATAATATATAAATACTAATATACATAATATACTTATAGTTTATAATTAAGTGAATAATTAAAAATAACTAATATTGTCCTTCGCTGCCTGAAACACAGGGAATCCTAGTTCAGGCGTTTGTGAACCACGTGTCGTTAAAAAATCTTAGTCCGTAAGAGCAAACACTGTACTATACTTTTCTCAATACATTATTTGTATTTGTTTGTTGTTGTAACCCAACAAATAATAAAAATATAAAATGGACGAAAATGGTGTGAAACTTGACCAAGTCAGAATTTAGACTCTGAAATCCGCAACCAAATAACCGTAAGGTATCCCTGTTTTTTGTTTTTCCAAAAGTATCATTTTGAAATTATGTTCTCTGTGTGTACTATTCTCATATACAGAATGATTGGTAATTCGCCGTATTCCTTGACAGCGGTTGTTATGCTATAGCTCATTTGCAATTATTAAAGTCTAGTCAACCAGGGGTCAAAACTCATTGGTTTCAAAGTTATTTGAATTTTTAGTTTTTTTTTAATAAAAATACCCGCATTCCGACCTAAAACTGGTGGTGAAGAAACTATTTAAATTTAGAATTAAATAAAGCATTTTTCTAATAGCCATGAACGACTGCACCATCTCGATGCTACATGAAATATAAAACTTGCCAAATTTTTCCAAAATTTTAAAAATGAAAGGATTTAAAGTCACAGGTTATCGTAATAATAAACACGTAGAGTGTACTGACTTAATAAACTTTTATATTTATTTTATTAGTATGATTTACAAAATTAAGTTAAAAATTCCACGATCAGACTCACGTTTATCACATTGGCTTTAAGTATTAATAATGCAATGAACAATTTCTAAACACGACACTGTTAAAGGGAACCGACTTATTCTAATCAATTAGTAATCATGCTAAGGAATACTAATTACGTTTTATAAAGCTGTTGGTGCAAAGCACGGCAGGCGTACCGCCCCTGTATTCGTCGGACGTCATGACTTTCCCGATTCACAAGATATTCTGTCTCAACTTAACGAATCCCCATAATAACTTGAACTCAAGATTTAAACCAATTGTGTGAACTCGGAGATCGCGCGGGTTTTGGTTTGTTTCCGCGTGTTGGATAATCGTTGTGAATAAGGGCCATGCCATGACTGCTAATATCGACCTTCTGCTACATACATACTTATACTAATTTGCCCGGCAAGGTCACAAAGGGTGAGCAAATGTTCTTTGTTTATGAAGGCGTCAGTGCTAAGCTTTAAAACTTTAAAGCGTCATAAATTCGGGAAATGCCGCAATAACAGTCCACGTAGGTTTCTAATAAACATAACAAAATGTTCATGTTTTCAATATCATATTCGTACGACAGCGATCGTAAGAAATGGCTACTTTGCTTGTTTTTATTGTCAGCGTCAGAGAAATAAAAAATCTGAAATATTATTAATAATATAAAAACTTCATTAATATCGGCTTGTGTCTTTTGCACACACCGAATAGAGGTTCCGCTAAATTCAAATGTTATTTCAGGTATTCACGAGCACACGATATTGCTTTGCTTCGAGTAGAACGACTAGATTTGCCAGGACTTAATGAATCCGTGCTACCTGAACATTCGTTTGGTGCTGGAGGTAGGTACTATGTACCCATAGGTTTAGGTATGGTAATACCGGTGCCACCAGATCTAGCTGAGCCACGAACGTAACGAGTGGTTTTATAACTGGATACTTACCTAAGCGTTGCGAGGGTCGTAACATAAGACCTTACGCGTCCCTCCCGACTGCCAAGGGAAATATAATACAAGATTGTTCACAAGATTAGTCTATGTTCACAAGCAAGAAATTTATAAAATACTTATATTAAATAACTGTTATTGGCCATCTGTTATGTAACCATTTATATGTAATACTCTTATTTACGGCTGTTGTTGTCCTGAACATCAATAAAAAAAAAAGAAAAAAAAAATTACTTATTCAAAATCATCATTAGTCAAAGCTTACATCAGTACGAGTACTTCCCCACAATTTAATAAACTGCTGATTTCTCGAACAATTTTCAAACAGGATAAAGAGCGCCTTCCCGAACGGGTGTAGTGAAATCATTATTCGTGCTGAGTTTGAAGAAAAAACAAAGCCTTTCCGCGGTAGTGAGATGATAGCATATGTATCAACCGATGGTCAACTAATTTGATTTCTAGACCCCTGTAGAACCGACTGTTGCCCGTGGACACGAAAAAATGTAGCTATGCACAGTAGTGCGTAGAACTTTGTCATAATAGCTATGTAGTGTAGGATTGGTCGACTGTACCAATACAATTCCATACTTACAGTTTTATTTTTAGGAAAATGCGCCGTATACGGCTACGGCGTCAAAGACCTGTACACTAAAGAACTGTCGGCGACTCTGTTGACGGCCGATGTGATGATAGTTCCCTTGGACGAATGCACACAGTCGCTGGGACCCTACATGGCTCCCGATTACGATGCTGGGATGATGTGTGCTGTCGGGAATGGTGGCGTAGATACTTGTGAAGTAAGTATAAGCAGATTTTTTTTACTAAATATCAACATGTTGCACATCAATGGATAGGTCTTTAAAAATGTGATAAAGTGATTATTTTCAGACATAATGGCTTCGAAAGTCAGAAAAATTGTGTGCCCCCTGTAACTTTTGAACTGTAAATCCAAAAAATATGAAAAAAATAATTGAGAAAATGCGCCTTATCACATGTTTTGAACATTAGTTATCGGTTTAGCCATTTTTGAGTTATCTCCCAAAAACTTCTTCCATAGGCATCAGATACGACCATTTGGTATTAATTTGGTTCTTATTCCATTGAAGGTACGGAACCCTCCATTATGCGTGATCCGACACGCACTTGCCCGGTTTTTTGTAATACCATACAGTAAATATTTACTATAACAAGCATTTTTTACAGGGTGACTCCGGCGGCCCCTTGATGTGTCAAGGTCTAGTGGAAGGAATCAGCAGCCACGGTCTCGGTTGCGCCGCCCCAGAAGTGCCCGCTATGTACACCAGCATCAGAGCGCACTTGGCGTGGATACAGCAAGTCATAGAGAACTGACACGAGTGGTGAGGGCTTCGGCAGTTGAAGGCTCGCTTCTGGGTACCCGTGCTGTATACCAGCTTCAGGGTGCACTTGGGTGCGGTGTACTGTAGAGGTTGGATAGAAACTTGTTGATTGCCTGTTCTATTTTTGGCATTTACTTCTAGATTTAGTTGGGCTTAGCCGTAGGAAGGTCAGCTACACGGTTAGCATAGCTCACAGCGTGCTACCGTGTTTTTTGGGTCTTGGCTGGTAAAGTCACTCCCTTCAGTGGCGTGTTTATGGTTATTGCACGATGGCAAATATTTACTGTTTATAAACACGTTTACCTACACTTAAGGGATTGGTATTTCGTTAATAGTAAGAAGTAGGTTTCTTGCTTTCGCTTCCCGGAGCGGCGAGATATGTAGAGGTTGGATAGAAACCTCTACATTACTGGTCGTTATATATGTCAAATATTCTTTATTCAAATTAAAAGTCAATGTAAATCATGAATCTAAAATGAAAATCAGGCGCCATCGAGGCTCCAGCCTCGTGGCAGTCGTGGCCACGCGCGCACGTTCCTTCCAATAAAATACATGAAGACTCAAGCATCCCTGTGTTTCTCTGAGCTACACCACCCCCTCACAGTAAACAAGCGTCAGGATAGGAGACACTTAGCATGGATACAGCAAGTCATAGAGAACTGACACGTGTGGTGAGGGCTTCAGCAGACGAAGGCTCGTTCCAGGGTACCCGCAGTGTACACCAGCGTCAGGCCGCACTTAGCGTGGATACAGCAGCCAGCAGATTATACATAAGTTACATAACTGACACGTGCCACGTTCAGCAACAACCACAGGTATCAGGAACCCGGGGGTACCCGCGGCGTACACGAGCATCAGCACTTGGCTTATTAGATGCGGCAAGTTAGAACTCACACGAGCCGCGATAAGGATATCAGGTGTTTCGAGCTCGATCCGGTTACTACCTGCGGGGTATTGAAGTACAGTACAATCTCCATAATCCGGATATACCGGCACGTCCAGTAATCCGGCACTAGAAATAGGATGCCGCTGACCATTAAGTCTTCTTCCTACCCACCTTTATTTCGGATAATTCAAATATCAGTGTCGTATGGCTAAGTACCTAATGTACGAGGATGGTTTTAATCTTTCTTAAAAAAGCTAACTCAGGAAAGTAGGAAATATCAGTACAAACGCGTATTTCTTTTTACTAATTTACCTACTTTTCCACTAATCCGAATTTTCCACCAATCCGGCAACTTCGTGTCAGCATCAGTGCCGGATTGTCGAGATAGTACTGTATATTAAATACGTTCAAAGTTCCATGTATGGAACTTGACGTATACGTCAATAGTTTTACCCTCAGTAAGCGAGTATGACTCGCACTTGGCATTTTTTTATGATTGTTACCTAATCAACCCTTCTAGCGCTTCTACTAGTGAAAAAAACCGGCCAAGTGCGTGTCGGACCACGCATAGGAGGGTTCCGTACCTTCAATGGAATAAGAACCGAACTAATAACAAAAGGTCGTATCTGATGCCTATGGAAGAAGTTTTTTGGAGATAACTCAAAAATCGCTGACCCGATAATGTTCAAAACAATTTTCGTTGAAAGTATATGATAAGGCGCATCTCTTCAAATTTTTTCATATTTTTTGAACTAACGGTTCAAAAGTTACGGGGGGGGCTACACAACTTTTCTGACTTTCGAAGCGATTATTTCAGAAAATATTCACTTAATCACAAAATAGTCAAAGAAACCTCAATGTTATTTTGAAAGACCTATCGATTGATGTGTCACATGTTGATATTTGGTTAATTTTTTTTTTTTTTTTATTTAGTTACCTGTATGGAGCGCCCCCCTAAAAATATTTTTTTTTTCAAATTTAACTTCATAACTAAGTAGCTGCATACAAAATACACCTTATGTGTAAATTTTATTCAGATACGTCGTATAGTTTCCGAGTAAAATGTCTGTGACATACGGACGGACAGACAGACATGACGAATCCATAAGGGTTCCGTTTTTTGCCATTTGGCTACGGAACCCTAAAAAAGAAATTAAATGTATAGGTTAGATCGGCATTATTATACTAACTAAAACAACGAGTATTTGCATACTTATCGTATATTTATTCGCATTTTTATACCACTTGATAACATTAAGCGCAAAATACATACCATTCATATTTATAGTAGGATTTATTTATGTGGATGCTCGTTTGATTTTCTACCTTCAAATAATGTTCATAGCATAGATCTTTTGTTAGCACATTATATGTATATTTGAACAATTTCGTACACCAAAGACTTTATTCCATTTATGTTATAAAGATAGATTCGAGATTTGTGTAAAATAATCAGTCGCCGGCCGACCTTATTTAGTTGATAACATTGAGTTATGAACTTATGGCTTAAACCTATGGCTGTCGTACGACATCAGGTAAATCCAGCATGCCTAAAAAAATATACCTACTCGTTTTTGTAATTCTATTATTTTAAACAAAGACAGGATCTATACTGCTCAACTCACACATTTTTACAGAATAGGCAGGTTTTCTAAAAATATGTCCCAAACAAAACTAGTTTTAAAATAATTATAGCCATTAATAGCACGACACAATATTATTTAATTACATGTACTATATACGACTACGCGGTGCAAACTATTTACTATTGAACCAAATATCCCTGTAACATTTTTTTTGTTATTTAAACATTGATATAATTTAGCATTTTGTAAAGCAGGATTACGCTATTTCATTAATTTTAGTACTTTAGTAATGTGGTCCATAAAGTCTGGCATAACAATTTTGACAGTAACAGTAGGGATAATAAAACGATACTCACCTTTTTTGGGTGATAATAGCAACGTTAGAAAAAGACAGCATGTTTCTGAGTCTATGCTTCAGTGACAAGCGACCTTTACCGAACTTTAGTTATAATCAAGCAGATTTTATTGTACTTGTTTTTGGCCCTAACTGGCAACCCCTGTGGACAGCAATATTATAAAAGACATACAATTTGTATAAATGTTCCATTATCAATACAAGACATTACAAAACTATAACACTAGCAATACATACAGGGTGTAACGAAAATACTGGTGATCCGTTTAACGGTATAATTGGTATCGTGTTTCGAGTAAGAAAAAATAGGAGAAAAAAATTATGGACGCGAATTAAAAAAAATGTATAGGACACGTCCCAGCCGGCCAACCCTCCACCAAAACCAAACTTATTTTATCTACACTCATATTGTAAGTTCTCTAAAACGTGTTCGAAAACGGTAGGCAATGGCTAGCATTACCACGACCGATTTTACTATGATAAGCTTTTTATCTGTGGCAGTAACGTAATTTTAACTTTACATGCTCAACTATTGATGTGATATGAGTTTTGATAACATAATGTACACCTGCACGCGCCCGCGCGGCCGCCGACACGCGCCTCCCCGACCGCCGGCACAATCGAGTTGGCCATGGCGGTGCAATGGCGGCCATTCTATGGTTTCCGAATACGGCATTTAGAATAAATAATATGAGTGTAGATAAAGCAGTGTATGCAACTGTACGTAATTAGGCCTTAAAACACTCGTGTGATCTTATTATGAAACTCACCTGCGGCTCGTTTCATAAAACCACACTCATGTTTTAAGGACCCTTATTACGTAACAGTTACATAAACTACTATTTCATAATTAGAATACGATACCAATTAGGTTTTTTTTTTTTGTGGGAATCATTAGTATGTCGATGTGGAGCACCCGAGCAGACCGTACACCACACGGTATTGGACTGTCCTCTAACTAAATACCATGGGCAAGTGGAGGATTTTACCACCTTAACGAAAGAAGCGGTACAATACTTAAAAACTGTAAATCTCTGAAGTAGAGTACACATAAAGCCATACGAAAAAAAAAAACCAATTGGGTATGCCTTTAAAAGTAACACCAGCATTTTGGTTACACCTTGTATAGACCGATTATAGTTTATTTATATAAAGTGTTTTAATTAAGTTCCAATCGCCTTATACTACCTTTTACACTTACATGTTACACTTTGGTATTAAATTCAGACACAATTATTAATTACAGCATAGCATAGTGACAGTTAACAATGTATATTGGTCATGACATTGACACCTTCTACAGTATACCACAACCACTTATCAACAAGTTTCAAATAAAGGCCATAGAGAAATGGAAGTGAATTTAGTAACACTTAATGGTGATAAGTAACACCAATGACATATTTGTAAAAAGTTAAGTAACATATATATTTTTTAGTGATGCGCCGAATATAGACTTTACCGAATACGAATATTCGGCCGAACATTCGGTTCAGATCTTACCGAACCGAATATTCGGCCGAATTATTCGGTAAAACTAAACAGGTTTGTGCAGGTCCGCGCGGCTCGCTGAGCACGGATTCGACCCCTCCCGCTCGCCCTTATTTCTAGTAAAATAATATGTGTATGCGACCTTGGCATTGTCAATGCCCAAATTTGCAATTTTATTGATGATGAAATTGATGAATTGATGACAGACGTTGATATGGTGATGAACTGAATATTTAAGCTTACTTAAATCAAGTTTTCTTGTTTTATTATATGCCTAATAAAATAACTAATAACAATAAATATATAACTTAACTTTTAAGAGTGATGAATAGTATGAATGATTTATTTATTATTAGATAAAAATCATATGTTTATTCGGTAAATATTCGGCAGTTTTACCGAATAATTCGGCCAAATACCGAACATTGAAAAACATGCCGAATATGCCGAATACCGAATAATTACCGAATATTCGGCGCATCTCTAATATTTTTTAAATAACATTTCCTCTACACACATACACACACACACACACATATATAAATATTGTGTTGTTTTTTTTTTAAATAATTGTTGACTATTTGTGACAATTATTACGGAATGAATCTAAGTTTTATACGGCGTTCACACCTGCGTGTTCGTAATCGCGTCGGTGCTCGTTGAATAGTTCGACGAATCATTCGCGTACGAGTGCCCAGGGCCGTCTTTTCCATAAGGGCACACGGGGCCCGTGCCCAGGGCCCCTATCCTCAGAGGGGCCCCGAAAGTTTTTTTTTACAGTCAACGTTGTCCCTAATTGAGCGCCTGAGGGCCCCTGATTCTCAAGTGCCCTAGGGCCCCGTCACGTATTAAGACTGCCTTGCGAGTGCCAACCAGAATGTTGTCGTTCACATATTCGTGTCCCTGTACAAATCCCAGACGCAAGCACGCGCGCAAATACGAGCGCGAATGCCAACACCCATGTGTGATCAGCCGCGCGCTATTCGCCTCGTCATTCGACTCGTCACTCGCATGCATATGTAATCGCACCATTATAAAATTCTAAGTAAGTATTACACACTTTTTGAGTACCACGGACTGTCTCCTTAAATTCATTTAGCCCTTGGCCCTTTCCTGTCAAAATTGGAGCCTAACTGGTCCGATTTCGATGTTTTCCAGCGAACTCTAAGACGGCTTTAACACTGCTGCGGTGTCCGCATGCGGTCGGTGCGCAAGTGAGATAGCGCTCTGCATGTGTATAGCTGTCACGCTTGCACACCGTCGCCGCATCCGGTTGCGGCGCCAGTGTGATAATCGCCTAATACTACTCACTACTAAGACGCAGTGCGTCTCATCATTGATGGGGCTAGGTCATAAATGTCATTATTATATATTTTGCAAGCATGATAAGACGGTAGGAAAGTAAGTACTACTAAACGAAGTAAGTAAGTACTGGTAATCGAAGTAAAGCCATTTTTACTATGTCCATTTGGACAGTATTTGGGCAGTATATTTCAGTGTCGCTTTTTCATAAGATTATTGTAATAGCAATAGAGACGGGAATAGTTAACTTTTTACCAAGTCGGCTTGTAACTAGGTTTCTGGTAATTTGGTGCCATGGGTTATAATATAATACTTATAATTATAAATGATATTATCATGAAACATACAATCAACAGCTAAGTAAGCTCAGGAGTCCATGAAGGTTTATCTAACCACAGATTTACTACTAAAATAATTCAACTACTTATAATAAAATGTCTATAATTATATCTATTCCAAAAACGAACGGGTTTGTGACTTAATCACAAATCATACATTTGTACGACTGTACTAAACTTCAATATATTTCGAGCATAGGAACCATTATTTAAACTTAAACATTATACTGAATTGTACAAATAAAACTATTGCACTAAGAAGTTTGTATGGACTTCAATCATTACATTCATGCAACATAGGCAGGTTAACATTGAAGTATATGACTTTTTAACACAGACGGCTTTCACACTGCTGCGGTTTCCGCATGCGGCACCGGTGGGCGAGCGAGACAGCGTTCTGCATGTGTATAGCGCTGTCACGTTTGCACACCGTCGCCGCATCCGGTTGCGGCGCCAGTGTGATAATCGCCTTACTGTTACTACAGAATAATATTACAAAAGGTCCACTTCATACAATTAGCGACCGCCATATGACAACGTAAACAAGTCATCCATCTATGACTTGCAGTATAAAGTTCTAGTCAGTAGGAGGGCATTATCTAAATGAGATCAGCATATTGCTTATTGTATGAACCGACATTTTGATCTATACTTTCATAAATTACTTAGAACTACACAGATATGCAACAAAAAAACCGGCCAAGTGCGTGTCGGACCACGCATAGGAGGGTTCCGTACCTTCAATGGAATAAGAACCAAACTAATACCTAAAGGTCGTATCTGATGCCTATGGAAGAAGTTTTTGGAGATAACTCAAAAATGGCTGAACCGATAATGTTCAAAACAATTTTCGTAGAAAGTATGTGATAAGGCGCATGTTCTCAATGTTTTTCATATTTTCTGAACTTACGGTTCAAAAGTTACAGGGGGGGGGACACAATTTTTCCGACTTTCAAAGCGATTATTTCAGAAAATATTCACTTAATCACAAAATGTTCAAAGAAACCTGAATATTATTTTTAAAGACCTATCGATTGATATGCCAAATGTTGATATTTGGTTAATTTTTTTTTTTTTTAATTTAGTTACATGTATGGAGCGCCCCCCCTAAAATTTTTTTTTTCTGCAATTTAACTACATAACTAGGTAGCGGCATACACGACTTATAGTTTCCGAGTAAAATGGCAGTGACATACGGACGGACGGACAGACGGACATGACGAAACTATAAGGGTTCCGTTTTTGCCAATTTGGCTACGGAACCCTGAAAACGATCACTTTTGCTAACCACGGACAAAAAAGTAGAATAATGATAATAAAATTAACTATGGCAATGAGGAAATCTGTCTTCATATGAGAATAGCATACCTTTGCCCTAACAATGTGACTATCAGTGTATACTGTATACATACCTAGTCACAAAACTTAAGACCAGGTAAACCAAGACCGGGGCTCGGTGGGTGTGGAGCTGGCGCTCTGGGGGGTCTTCGGCGTTTGTGGTTTGGAAGATGGCGATTTCTTGGGTTCGGACGGCGTCGCGGGCGCCGCTTCCTCGGCTTTCAACTAGAAACATTTACGTTACCACTTACTTCATTTTTGAATGGTTTAACCAATTTTAGTAACGAGATTTAGTGGCTTATTTGTAGTCTAGCAACTGAAGGGTACACGGAAAGATTTATAAGCGCTGTAACACGTACTTTTATGTTACAGCGCTTATAAAGTCTGGAATGATTCAAATAATCATACTATTTTCGCAACTAGATGGTTTTTACTAGTTAAAAAGTAGACTTACGTTAAAATTTACAGCTGAAACAGAAGTTGTTAATAATAGTTCATTTCAAGCTCTACATTTTGATATAAAAATCTCAATTTACAAAAAAGGTGACTAGACATGTTCTTTCCGTGTACCCTTCAACTATCGAATCAGTTGCATAAGCCGCGCCCAGTAAAGTGGTTACATAATGAATACTACACACTTTGAAAGGCACATATAGTCGTTGATTCCAGTAGTCTACCCAAATACATATAACACTTAATCATCATGTTGCTTGTTTAATTTGCTAATATTTAATTTGCTCAGTTATTTGGTTGGAATTAAAATATCGACTTTATTCCGTTTTTTATAAGGTATAAAATCAAATGGAAGCGCACAAGTTAGAAATACCACAAAGTGTTACAATGACTTACCTTACTATTCGTTTTAGCTTGCATATCTTTCTCATAAGCTCGTACATCGTCAATAGTCATGTTGTACCAGTCGTCCATCCATGCAAACGCTTGCCGGTGACCTAGTAGAAGAATCTCACGAATCGCCTGGAACAAGAAAAATGTATATAGATGTAATTCTTTTTTATGTCCTGTCGGACGTGAAAAAACTATTTTATCTACATTCACATTGTAAGTCCTCTAAAATGTGTTCAATAACGGTAGGCAATGGCCAGCATTACAACAACCGATTTTATTATAAGTTTTTTATCTGTAGCAGTAACGTAATTTTAACATTACATGCTCAAATACTGATAAGTTTTAAGTTTCGAATTTGGAACATAGATTTTGGTAACGTAATTAAAATCCAGCCCTCCTTCCCGACCGCGGTTGCCCTCCTCCCCGACACAATCGGCACAATCCAGTTGGCCATGGCGGTGCAATGGCGGTCATTTTAATGGTTTCCGAACACGTCATTTAGGATTTATAATATGTGTGTAGATAAAGCAGTTTATGCAACTGTACGTAATTAAGCCTTAAAACGTAACAGTTACATAAACTACTATTAAATACCTATTTGTAGAGATTTTTCGATTGATAAAGCATTTCCGGGGTCAATTGTAATACACTATGGTGGACTTACGGGCATTAGACATAATAATTAATAGCGGACAGATAACATACTCGTGTCGTATTAATAGTAAATGAATGAGTCATATGCCACTCGTGCACACGACGTTTTATTCAACGACCGAAGAATATAAAAAATAAGTATACACAACTTTATTATAATAGTACTTAGTCGGTTCATAAGTTCTGTCACTAGGATTTGGACTGGTAAAATAGGAACTGTTAGAGGTTGCTTACTATTTCAATATATGGTTAAAAAGCCTATTTAACACTGATTAATTTACGATATTATTTAAGGCAAATAGTTGTGGCAGTTTTACGCAATCCCCTGTAACATTCGAAAAAGCGCAATAAAAAACCACGTCAAAAACACGCGCCCTGTTCGAGTTGATTTTGACCATGATAATTTTATATTTAAGAGGCTTCATCTTGCATACTGCATTAGCTTGATCGTTTACCTTCATTTCAATATATAATTAACATGGGTCTGACTGACAAGAAGGCTAGTATACACAATTTTGGAAGACTACCTTGAGTATGGCATCAAACTCATCGTATTTTGCTCAAAACTGAAAAATACGTTGAGGTTCAGGAGAAGAATAGCTAAAGCACAGACTTGTAAGTCAACTAAATATTGGTTTTGAAATATGCCTTCATCATCTACTTTCATAACAATAACAATTTGTAACTCTGGGCAACTATAACAATGATCTTAACTAACTTTTGTGAAGTACAATTTTCATAAATCATCGGCGTGTTTGGGACTGACAACAATCTTCAAGTTTACAAGGATCTATAAAATACGCGATCTTGATTATAAGTTAATCATATTATATTTTAATCTGTATGAAATAAGCTTTCTAATCAGATCTAATTTTTTTTAATAAAAGCTTTGTATTATATATGTATTATGTATGAATATTTTATCACTTAAAACCCTTGTGACAGAACTTAAGGACCGACTAGGTATTTACAAATATAATAATTGGCTTAAAAAAAGTCAGACAATGTGTTAAAATATATACACGCAACCACTAAAATAGTTTAATATAAATATAGAGGAATAATGAAAAAAACTGGCCAAGTGCGTGTCGGACCACGCATAATGGAGGATTCCGTACCTTCAACGGAATAAGAAAAAAATATTATCAAAAGGTCGTATCTGCCTATGGGAGAGGTTTTTTGGGGATAACTCGATCTTATAGTTTCAGAGTAAAATTGTTGTGACATACGGATCGATGGACAGACGGACATGACGAAACTCTAAGGGTTCCGTTTTTGTCATTTTGGCTATGGAACCCAAAACTCACCAACTTGGACAAGACTCGAATACTATTAATGGGTACTTACACCCTGCACATATTCCTCGGCGCGGGTATATGGTCCCATACCTCGAATTTGACGTGCACGACCTTGTACCAGCACATGATGGCCTGCTTCGTGTCCCACCAGCCCACCAACATGCGCTCTGTATGTGATACTATACTTACACCCTGTACATATTCCTCGACGCGGGTCTGCAGGCCCCAAACCTCGAACTTGACGTGCACGACCTTGTAGCAGCACATGATGGGCTGCTGCGTGTCCCGCCAGCCCTCCACCAATGGCCCGCGCCCTGTTAGATATAAAATACAAACATTTGTGACTTTTTCAGGTCCCACTTAGTTGTCTAGACCTATATAGGCAGGTAAAAGGTCTCTAAATCTCAAGTCTCAACATATTCATTAAAACTTAATCATTCTTGAGATAACTACGCTCTCTATACAGCAAACATATTAAGCAACAGAAGATTTTGGAATTTAGAAAACTCATATGATTATAATTAACTATACAGACCATACAATTCCTATATTGTAGCTGTAATTTACGTTTAAGATTATTATGGAATTTTTACGCAGGTATTGACTGCTTATTAACCTAAGGAATGGGCTCTCAATTTGTCTGTATTTTTTTAATGTTTGTTACTTAGGATTGAAAACTTCGTCATTTGTATTTATATCTCTAATATTGTAATGTACTTTTAATGTGTCACTCAATAATAATTATATCTTTGTAATGTAATTATTCACATGTAAAAGCGCCCTTGATGCCTACTTGCAGAAAAAACATTGAATTTTGATAAAGTTCCTCATTTCATTTACACATATTTCATACTAATCTGTCTGTAGTCTAATAATGTTGTAACATAACCCTCGCTGCTCACCTGTCTTATCAGATTTGAAGAACTTAGGGTCCTCTGCCTCCTTGTAATGATGTGGCTTTATGTCATCATAAGCAATGTCCAGAAAATCAACTTCCCGACTGCCTAGCTCTTCGTCCGTTAAGCCAAGACACTGTAACAGGAAAATTATAAGTTATTCTATGTACAATTTATCTATTTTAAAATAGGTTAAGGGCAAGTTATAATAGAGGTTGATAAGTTATGGACAGTCATCACTAATTTAACAGTTATGCTGCTGCACAGAAATTGCTAGGCAACTGAGAAGGTAGCACTAATAGTGTTAATAATCTCCATAGACTAATTAACCCAAGACCCCGCATAGCCGGGCGACCCCCGCTGCCATGCTCGAAGTAATTTACCTCTATAGTGAGACACTAATATTGGAAGTGACAGTAATCATAGTACGTCTCCATGGCAACCATTAATGTCTAACTCTCTCTTACGCCCCACGGAAGAATAGCACGTTCCTTGTTTACCATTGCGAGTTCCCCTCCCGCACCCCTTCTTTTTGGCAGCTTAGGTTTCAAAGAAATAACGCGCTAAGCGGAGTATAGAGATATCTTGTATATATTGTGATAATCTCATTCTACAATACCCTTGCATCGCAATGAAATGAAATGAAATATTTTTATTACGAACATTAAGTCCATAGCGGGTTAGGAAATACAATAACTTATATGTACATCCAGAGTTAGTATTACAATTAATTAGACAAAACAAACAAACAAAACAATTGTGGCGGTACAGCAACAGGTAAGCCAATACCATTGTGAAAAAAAAATGTAGGATACTTACATTGTTTTGTTAAGTTTAATTCTCAATCTCTTTAGGCTTAGCAGTTATCAAATATCAAAGAGTTTACTCACATTTTCTGTTGTTCCATTGTTATCTTCATATCTTGTTTGGATGGATATAGAGAATTTTGGAATAAAAGAGCACTGAAAAAAGAGAATTAGATTAAATTCAAATTCATTAAATTTACTATGTATTTCATATGTATTAATACTATGTAAGATACTCACTGTGTATTCTATGCAGGTCCATGGAAAAAAAGAATTCATTAGTAAAAGTTACACCATATTTTAGATCATAACATTTTTGTCAAGCAACTGCAAGGATATATATATTTTACTACCATAATATTTATGAAATTTAACTCTTTTCACTCTATATTTATGAGGTAGATTCTAATAAGACAAAAATTACAGTAAATGTTACAAGGTACAATACCAGTGATAGTGAACGGGTAGTAGTTCCAAGCCTTTTCTGTGATGTAAAATATTTTTGGTGTCATTGATTGTATCCAGTAAGGTAGATGGCTGAAAAAGGTATGATTTATTGAATTAAAGATAGTATTGGTAAATTTAATTGATAAATAAAAAAATATTTTTTTATATTATAGGACAATCTTACAGAAATTAACCTAGTCCCATGGAAAGCTCAAGAAGGCTTGTGTTGTGGGTACTAGGCAACGGTATATATAATAGATAATTACTTAAATACATAGAAAACATCCATAAATCATGACCATTATCCATGATAAACACACAAATAAATGCCCTGACCAGGATTCGATCCGGGACCTCCAGCATTCATAGGCAGAATTACTACTACTATATGTTGTTAATTGGTGAATTTTTAGTTATCGGTTTTTAATTACAATTGTTGTTTTAGAGCAATATAAAATTAATAATCCAATCTGCCCAGATTTGTTGTACCTATATGTATCAATTGAGTAGGTAGCTGTAACTAAACTCTTGGTATAATTTTATGCCAGTGACCCTACCAAAAAATTATATGGTTAATTCTGACACCCTGTTAATAGTAACCAGGATCAGGGATTTACTACCTTGATAAATGAATCCTCTTCTCAGTATACTGGCCCTGGCCATTGACCTCGTCATTCACTTGTTCATTGGCCACCACCTCCACCCCCTCCCCGTTGCTGGACTGCTCGAAACTGTGACGCGCTATCATGTATAGCTGACCAATGCGATACTGCGAAGTTGATCAAAACATCGCAAAATTCTTACACGAAACGTTACAGACTATTTTATATAACTAGAATCTCATAGATTAAACTCGAGTCACATGGAGCAAAAAAAGTATTTTTGAAATAGTAATGCGTATACTTTGCCAAGAGAAGAAGATTGGGCTTTAAGTTCGTACAATTTAAAAACGTTGACATGAATTTTAATTGCATCTTAATGAATCTAATTAATTTAATTATCTAATTAAATACAAAGAAATGTTATGATTTTAAAAACATACCTCTTCTACCGTCATGGGCATAGATATCCTGTATTCTTTTGTTAGAACCATATTGTAAACGGGTTTTAAAAATGATTGTATAATTGATTAAGAAGATTTTCTTTCAAGAAACATGAATTAATAAATAGATAACGCTAAACAATCAACTGTAAAAGTGTAACCAGTCACTTGACAGAACGACGGACTACGGCTGTCAGAAGAATTTGACAAAACAACTCCCATTTCCGGTGTGAAGTACGCAAGTTACTAGAGATGTTGCCAGTTAATGTAATAAAATATTTACAGACGACCGGACGCTTTGACGGACTAATAAGGTCTGTGCATAGGTCACTGGTCAGCACATGGCGCAATTTCGAGCCAAAAACCGCCTGAAATTACATACGTTGCCGTCTGTAATTTCAGGTGCAACCAAATCAATCGATGGATCAAAAAATGCAATGTATTATAAATCTCAGGTGATTAGTTTCGAGGTCAGTACAGTAGAGGCATGGTACAGGCCAATATAATAAGGACGCAGGTATTTATGCGTAGTGTAAGACAGAGATAGCAATAATATAATTTAATGTTCTCTTTCGAACAGTTTTCTCTAGTCCAGTATTTTATATTCTTTGCAAAAGTTTCTGTTGGGGGAAAGTAGTGCCAAACGACGTATAGCGTTCATAGTTTTTCACCTGCTTTTTTTTATTTCCGTAAAAATACGCAATGTTTTTTGTTCTAATGTTCTTTATAACTTCCGGCAGTTTTTATCTACTTTCAACCGACTTCAAGATTTCGAAGTAGGTTCTCAATTTGTCGGGATCTTTTTTTTTATGTATGTTCACCGATTAATCGAATACGGTCGGACCGATTTGGAAAATTCTTTTTTTGTTTGAAAGAGTTTACTTCACAGTTGGTCCCATTGTCATCAGGTCAGGATCTGATGATGGGATGCTGGAAATTTTTAAGGAACTCTTCAACTATTATAGGCACACATATAGTGATTTGAGTTTTTTTACAGCAGCTCGAGCATTCGCTTTTGGAAAGGTGGAGGCTAAGTGAAGTCGGCTCTTATTTGTTTAAAATAATGATATTATTATTTTCCAATTCCAAAATTTTGCTAGTCTGTCACTCTGACAATAAGGATAGTATAGGAATCTAACCGGACGGGTTTGGTTGCTCTCATTATTGTGTCATCTGACGTGGCCAGCTCTTAGTCCACACCATGAAGTTAAATACAATCTGGAGGTCATACTTCGACCACAAAGTGAGGCCGAAAGAGAGGGTAATGTAGGAGGCTGCATCTCATTCTAAGTAGAGTGACCATATGTACTATGATGTATGTGGGATTGGGATAGTATGAAGATAAATATAAAATTAAATATGCTTATCGTCTAGTAAGTATTGTCCAGAAAGAGAAGTCTCATAGTTCATATGGGAACATTCTACTGACTTAAGGAGCTGGCCACTTCAGATACGTTGACGCAATAATGAGATCAGAGAACCCCTCTAATTAGTTTACTATTTTAAACTTATTGCTAGTTCCAGGCATCTGGCAGCTATTTATAGGAGGACGTCAGAGTGACAGACCAGCAAAATATTTTAGTTAATAGGTAAAAACTGTCGAAGCCTATCGCTAATATAATAACAAAAAAGTAAAAACATTGCGTATCGCTACGGAAAACAGTAGGTAGGCGACAAACAATACATTAACGTAACGTCATTTTGCACTATTTTCCCCCAACAGAAACTCCTGAAAATGATATAATCTTATTAATTACATGATACTGCACTGCATCAAACCTAGAACTGTAAGATATTCATTTCTTACAACTCGTTTGCATAACACCGATGAACAATTGCCAGATGTCCGCGTCTTAAAATAGGGGATAGTTAGTGTAGCAAACTAAAACTAAGTAAGTAAGGGTTCGTGGCTCTCAGTATTGCGTCATATCTGATGTGGACAGTTCTCCGACTTTAATATACTTAAAGGTAAATAAAGAAAACATCAATAACATCAAACTGCTCAATGGTTGACTGGAAGAGATCTCTTCCATGTACAAATATTGTTTATTCTTCCTGTAGTATTTTTCTTTGTTGTACAATAAAGTATATTTTAACGGCCTCCTAGCCTAGTCGGTAGTGACCCTGCCTATGAAGCAGGAGGTCCCGGGTTCGAATCCTAGTCAGGGCATTTATTTGTGTGGTTATCACGGATATTTGTTCCTGAGTTATGGATGTTTTCTATGTATTTAAGTATTTATATGTATATATCTATTACATATATCGTCGTCTAGTACCCACAACCCAAGCCTTATTGAGCTTACTGTGGGACTAGGTTGATTTGTGTAAGATTGTCCCATAATATTTATTTAATATTTATTTATTTATTTATTATACTGCCACTACTACAATTTTTTGTATGGCCTTGTGCCATTTTAGGACCCTTTCGAAAGGGCTTAAAAAAACCCGCGGGCCACTCCTGTCCTGTGTAAGTAATACTTAGGAACAGACCAGGTACACATTTCTGTAAAAACAACAAAACCGACCCGCAGCTTGCCGACATCATAGTCACCCTATTGTTTGACAATCTTAACTTGTTGTAAAATCGTAAAATTGAATGATTGTGGATTACCGGTGAAAGGAAAGTCTACTTTATTGTAAAGTCTCACCCCTGCACCCTTTTACGCAACATATCTTGACCATTTTTACTTAAAAATGTTGTTACGAAATGTTGTTGAGCTAAGCCGCGTCATTTGAAATAATATCAGTGACATATTATGTCAGTGATGGGACTGATGGGATGGGGATACCAGACCGTATTTTAAATATTACAAAACTTACTACTGTCTGCAATATTAATTGCAATTCTTTCTTTAATTTAATGAATGAATAATATTTACGTCGTAAAAAAATTCAAAGCAGCTAAAAGGGAACAAAGTATTAATTCAAATCTTGCAATAAATTATTATAAGTAGGAAGTAACTTCTAGTGTGTTACTAAAATAAATGTAGATAAATAAAACCACATTGGTAAGTTTCATAAGTTGGCAGCATTGTGCGAGTGAGACACCGCCCCCTACATTATGCTCTCTATCGGACCGTTTTTATTACTTTTTACTAGTGACCTATGAACGACTGTTTTGCTCGGTAATAAGGTTCAACTGTGGTTAGGGAAATATAGTAAAAGTACTATCCGGATTGTCTTCTGATCCGTGGTCCACACCGAGTGATATGCAATGCAATGATCGGACACAGGTAGCAGTCACATGTCACTTTGACGTTGAACATAATAAAAACATGGATAAGCCTATATCGTTAAAAATAAAATTTTATTATTAAACAGAATTTTATTATTATAGGAAATTACCAAAAGATTTTTATGTTTCATATTTTGAATCAATTGTATTTATCATTGACCATCAACTTAAATAAAGAGCACGACCTCTCTACATCAACAGACATGAGTGGTGCGAAGTTGTAAAGCGATAGCTCATTTTTATAATTGAAGTAAATACTTTAATAAAACAATGCATGCCAATTTAATGCATAAATTATACACAAAATGTAAATTATGACATATCCTTGTTATACTTTCGTCCTTTAATTGCTACCGGTGTCCGAGTTAATTTTTGAAAAAAAGTATATGATACTGTCAGCTTCAGAAATAAGTTCGTGCCCATCCCTTTTTCAAACATTTACAATTAATCACTAACAAATAAAACATTTGTTGTTCAATTTAACTTAATACGATTTATTTCTTAAGATATAATTACTTCTCTTTATTTAGTTAATTTTAGAAGATGTAATGCAATGTAATGCAGTGAAGCAAGTTGACATCATAAAATTTTTAGGTATTTATCACCAATAGGGTAATTGTGCTAATTTCCCGTCCATGTCCAGTTTACCGTCCACTTGATTAAACTGCTGCAAATAAATGGGAAAAACTTTTTAAGGTCAACATAGTTTATCTATATAGTTTATTCTTTAGTAGATTTTTTACTTTTAAGCTTTTATTTTGGGAAAATCTTGAAGATACACATATAAATAAGTATGGACAGAAAACTGACAAGAGTGGACGAAAACTAGCACAATCACCCTATGTAATAAAGAACAGGATACACAGTCAGCCCAAAAAAATGGGACCACAATAGTGCTGCAATGTAGTGTGAATTAGTATTCTCCTAGTCTACATAGCATACAAAATAGTATGTTCTTAAAATTATATAACAGTTAATACTTGATATATCATTTTCTCAATTATGAACAGTTGCCGTCAGATATATCGGATAGGCCAAGGTAGTCACAAATATCTGAACAACGCCTCTATTGTTAAGGCGATGAAGTGCATGTTTAGATATTTATGAGTAACATGGCCGCTCTGATATATGTATTTGATGGCGACTACATAGCACAAAATCAAAACCATATAAGCAGCAACAGTAAAGAGGGTATAGCATAATTTATTCATTGCAAATATTTACAAATAATTTATGACTTATATCATATGTTACTTATTCAAAATACAAATACAGAAGCCAAATCATCATAATTATATGTTCTTTTCAAAAACAAGTCTACTAAAGCCACTCCAGTAATGTTATGGAGGCCAGTATTCATGGGTAGTGTGGTGAGGTCGACCAGCACTGCCTTACCGGGCTCCAGTGGACCCAGTTTCCTGTTGGATATACCACACCAAAGCAAACTTGAGTCTGAGTGGGACCGTAGCTTTAGAATCAGATCTAGAGTCCTGTCACTCGCATTGACTATCTTACATTTAAAATTGAAAGGTTCATCAACTGTCACTTTGCTTGGCAAGCTTTCGTAAGTTAACCTTATGTCTCCATAATCAGGAGCTACTCTCTGAAGTTGGCTAGTTTGTAATCTGCCTTTCTCTCCCAAGTTTGATCTCCATACAATATCCAGTTTGCCGATATTCTTGGCTAAAGCTAAAAGTTTTATTTCATTAGCAATGTTTTCTTTTGGGGTCAAGCAATACAGGTACTGGCAGCTTTCTTGGGGTTGCAACAAAGTGACATCACCAAATACAGAATCTCCATTTTCATCCTCATTTAAGGATTTTACGGTGAATTGCTGGGAGCTCTCCAGTGAGACTTGATCAAGAGTGATGGGCCCAGTTGTGATGTTTTGGACTTGAGCTTCAAGATAAACATCATCTGATTCAGCATTGTAAAATTTGGTTTTGACATCAAGTGGCTTCATTACTTCAAATTTAAAGAACTTTCTAAATGAAGCTAGAGTGTTGTAATTGGACATGTAAGTGACTTCACAAACTAGGATGTGTGTGCCCAAATCCTTAACTTCATGGTGTATGACGTCGCTAAGTGTGTCGTCCACATCAAGCATAGAGGGGGTTTGACTCTGCTGGGTTGTTAGAGGTATCCTTTGGGAGTTTGTCTGCAGATCTGCCTTGATTGACACACTTTGAACAGGTTGGTTGGTTTCATTATGAACACAAACATAACAAGAAAACGTTTCTCCTAAATAAATGTTACCGAAACTCTGCGGCAACAATAGGAATTGACCAGCTGCCAGTGTCTCCATCTGAGTAACCGATGTAGGATCATCTTTGAGGTAATTGTTGAATATGTTACCTGGCAAATCTTTTAAATCACATGTCACGATTTTTGGACTTATCAGAGCTGGTTTTGTAAGCCTCATCACCTTTAAGGCAACCAAATGTTCACTGCTATCTTTGGGATCCATTTTGTGCTAAAAAACTTATGTTCCAATGCACTTCCGATACTTAAATGGGTAATATAGGTAATAAATTAGCACTAAAAACTATTAAAATTTAGTGATTATAATATCTACGAATCTCAAATGCATTTAAAAGATCTTAACGTAGTGTTATATGTTCAATAAAATTATATTCTTTTCTTTGCAAAGAGAGAAGTATTTTTTTTTTGTTGCCACTGTCAATTATCATTGTCAATATGTTAATCATATTACTGACAACTTGGAAAAGTTTTTTGTTTACAAAATTGAAACTATATTTATTTTCTTCCCATTATAAATAAATAGCGATTATAATTATGCCTCAAACAACTCGCTACGATGCGTTCAGAATTCAATTATTGCTTGATTGTCATGTCATACTTTTTGACATTTTATTAAATATTTGGAATGCACCCGTATAGCTTCAATGTTTTCCCATTTGCATTACGGCTTTGATTTTCTTTTGCTAAATAAACGGAAAATACTATCACAGAAAGTTTCAAAGTCCGATATTAAAAAAGACAGTTGTAAAATGAGAGTTTTACCTTTTCATAGTGGACATTGAATTATGTACCTTTAAGTAATCGTGTAACATTTTGTACAATTCTGATGTGGCCCAATCATGTTGAGTCCGTGACTTATCAGCTAATTTGTTTTTTTTCTAGTTAGTTGCTTTGGTTATAAATAAGTTTTGTGTGCAATAATGGCGTATCAAACTTTTCTTCAAGAGTATATGCTCATACCCCCGGTCACTAGAGCCTATACAACCGCTTGCGTTGTCACAAGTCTAGCAGTCGTAAGTATTTCCTCAAGTTTCAACCCTTTAATGCACATTCATATTGAAAATGTCGTAACTTCAATTTCTTAAGATAGGAAATCTTACAATTTTCTATTTTATTTTCAGCAACTGGACCTAGTGTCCCCATTTCAACTATATTTCAACCCTATCCTGATCCTCAGGAAGTACCAGCTATGGCGGCTGGTGACCACATTCCTCTTCTTTGGGAATTTAAATTTCAATTTCTTCTTCAATATGATATTTACATATAGATATTGTAGGATGCTGGAAGAAGGATCATTTAGAGGAAGAACAGCTGATTTTGTTGTTATGTTCATGTTTGGTGGAGCGCTGATGATTGTATCCTTTTATATAATAACTAAACATCGGTATCAACGTTCAAATTTCGTGGCAATGTACGGTTGGCAGAAAAATAAATACAAACAAATCACTTAGTATTTTTAACCTTTATTTTGTATATGTAAATAAAAAAGCCCCTAAATAGTACATTTCCTAATTAGGGTGGTAAAACAAAGAAAGGCCGCGCAATCGCAATTGTTGCGGCCCAAGCTGCAAGCGAGGGACGTAATTATGCGATCGAGGGCTTTCTTTATTACCTCCCGTGTTGGAAAAATATGTGCACATTTGGCCAGAAAGCGGCTCTATCCGTACGCGTAGCGTGCGGAAAAAGCCACTTTATGTCCAGGTGTGGCATACAATATTTTACGAGTTAGAATAGATCACTAAAATTTGTTCCATAGATTTTGCTGTCAATCTTTGACGTCTGTAAGAATATATCCATTTTAAATGACTAAAAGATCTTTCCACGCTGACTGAGGTAATAGGAAGGTATGTCAAGCATTGAAAATTTTGCACACAGTTTTTATTTACACTTTCTGGTATTTCAGCCTCGTTGTTTTTAGATAGTTGGTTAATTATTTGTACAGTCTTATAACCAGGATTTTTCTTTAATACACTTTTTAATTTAAAATAAACTTTTCTGGCATTTTGATGTAACCTTAACGTTGATATTTTTTTTTGCAAACCATGAACAATGTTTAATGATTCTGCTAGACTCAGTTTTGGATCCTCCAATAATTTTATTGACTTAGCAATTATACTAAAGTGTGTATCGACGAATAGTAACTCAGTTTTTAAATTCCGGTTACGGAAAATTTTTTTTGCTTTAGAAATTGCACTCGCTTCACGCGGATTTAAGGCATCGATGACAGATTTGATTTTATCATAATCAGTGATCGGAATTGGTAGTGCCATTTCGCGGGACTTCGGTGCGTAAGTTTAGTATGGATACAGTTTTTAACCCCGGGATTCGATATGAAAATTTAAAGTTTGCGTTAGGTTTAAAAAATGTTTTAAAGAACCGTATGCCTAACGTAAGTATGAAAAATGTGGTTTCAGTTAAATATCGAACGTCAAAAGAAATAGATTGACAGTAGAAAATATTGATAAAAAATATGGTTTGCTACTATAATTTCAAAGAAATTAATAATTTAATTATGTTCAATTAAAATAATGATGTTGATGTTTCGTGTTTTATTTTATGATTGTATTATTGTTCATTGCGAAAAATATATTAAGTATATAAAAAATAATGCATGAAATGAAATAAGAATTTAATTTTATACAATTATGTAATTACGAAGTAATATGTAAAAATACTGTTTGTTTATTAAGGAATAAAAAGGCTATAATAATAATAATAATTGTAACTGTTAAACAAAAGTAATTTTAAATAAATGATGTATTTATAATGTCATTTTTTTAACTTTTGCGTTTTGAAGAAAATTTTCTGTGAGAAATATGTCGGAGAATCTCAAGTCTTATCCATGTTATTTACAATGTTTAAGGTCATTCACCCGAAATGGCACTACCTATTCCGATCACTGATCATAATGCATGTGATAATATGAGGCAGCATTTAACCATGTTCCCCATCTTGTTATCACGGGTCGGGGTGGTAGAGGAATATTTACACACATTTGATGAAATAAATTTGTCCTTGAAGGAGCGTTACGAAATATTTTTTTGATACAGTCAATCAAACTGTTTATGGTCGGGTAAAGACTTCTAATTATCTCTGCGACTCGATTACATCCATGTGCTATGCATGTTACATGAGTCATATTTTTATATTTCTGAACAAGGTTTTTAGCTGCTTTTACCATGTAGGAACCGGCATCCGTTATAAAAAATAATAATTTATCCATGTTTTTTTTGTATTCATCGCCCCAAAGATCTTCAAGGGTTTCCTCAACGAGTTTGGTTATTGTCGAATGGTTAGTCGCCTCCAATACCTTAGAAGCAAATAAATGTGGCTGGGTACTAGTTCCATCTAGAGCTCCGATCAAAATATTTGCCACTTTTTTTCCCACGGAATCTGATGTTTCATCAACACTGAGGTAAATCATTTTATTTTGTAATTTCTCTTTCAATTCATTTTTTTTCTTTTCATACAATTCAGGTAAGCATTTTACTCGTATTTTTGTTTCACTCGGCACAGTAATATCGTTTCCATATTTATGATTTAAAAGGTTTTCTACAAAATTTCTAAATTTAGGATTGTCTAATTTTGACCACGGTATATTCGAACAAATCATAAACTCTGTTAAATCTTTATTAAATTTTTCTTGTGCATTATTTTTATGAATTTTGTTGTGTAAATCTGTTTTTAAATGGCGGTCGATACTAGATTTAGAGGGAAATAATTTCGAATTACACAATTTGCAATATACGATATCGTCTTTAATTTCGAAATCAGCATTATCTCGTATTATATCCTGTAAATGGCAGCGTGAATCAGATAATTTATCTTGATGAGATTTTGATTTCAAATGTTTCTCTATATTGTACCTTTTCTTTTTTATATTCATTTCGCAAATAGTACAGCAAGCACCTTCGTTAGTGAATATAAAATCAGTATACTGCGTCAAATCCATTTTCTCAAGTCTGATAGGGAGTTGGGTAAAGATTTATCAATGCTAAATTGTAGTTGTAAGTGTTTTTAAGAACTATTATCGTTGAAGATTTTACCACATATTATTTTGCATGACAATTAAATTGACATTTGTTGCCTATTTGGCATTTAGAATTTTTTTTACAAATGGATAATGAAATGAGTATTGAGGTTCTATGACGTATTAAGAATATAAACCTCTTTAAATATATGTACAGTTTACCAAAGTACGATTAAGAATAAAAATAAATTAAATGTTATTTATTACTAATAAATAAAACAATGATACCTATGTATTTCTTTTTTTGCGACCCTTACCAAGTGCCACGAAATTTGAACGTTGATACCGATGTTTAATAATAACTGAATGCAGCGGTAACTATATTGGAGTGTGAAATTCATCATTTGGGGCCAGTGGCGTAGTGAGTAGTGGGGCAGCCAGGGCACGTGCCCTGGGCGCAATCAAGAGGGGGGTGCAAAAAACCAAGTTTGCTAACTGCCTATTAAAAAATAATTCAATCCAAATCGGCAAACGAGGCAAAAAAGAATTATTTAAATAATTTCATTGATTTCATTCTTATAAATACACTTATTCCTGAATATACTGCGAAGTAATGTATAATAACTACTTTGTATTATTACATTACACAATTAGCAAAATATGTAAACCTAAATATTTAGACGTAAAATTTTGATTCTTATTATCTTGTAAAATGAAACTAAAATTTATGCGATTAATTTTGTGAGTAATGTTAGTTGTTAAAATGACACATCTATAAAAAAATAGCAACACGTGTACTTTTACATACATAAGTACCTACATAATTTTTTTAAGACATCAATCGATTATATTTCCCGTGACATTCAAATTTCCAATATCTCTGAGGAATCTACTATCTACCACAGGCGTCTTGCTTCGCGAGTTGAAACGGCTCTTACAAAAATTTTATGGAAGAAATATGTTTTAAGGCCATTTATGTTATTTGAGGCATGAAAAAATGTGTTAAAGTTTTAATAAACTTTTTTTGTAGTTAGAACACAAGGAGCCTAATTAAGTACATTTAAAATAAGTAAATGTTGTCTATATTTTTATTTTCTTTTTAACTATAATATATTGACTTTGAATTTTTTACATTAATTAGGTATTGTTGAACGCTAAGCCTATTCGTGAAAGAAACAGTAAAATGTTGTACATCCATGATCTCAATATTCTTAATTACAATCCATCCGCGATTGTCGTAGTGTTGGTAATGTCATGATTATTTAAGATTAAAGATGATGGATGTATTTTGTTTTTCAGTATTATTTATTACAAAAGTTTTAGAGGTCACTACCGCCGCTTGCGAAAATTTGTCGTTCATCGATTAAGATTTAAAAAAATGTTTGCGTTAACTTTTGTTTTACTAGCGTCTGCTTTTGACATACATATGTCAATAAATGACATTAGTAATTTTTAACTGTTCTGAGGAAAATTTAATTGCAGAAATTCCTTGGAAACGTGCCACATAAAATCCGAATAAAAAATCTACAGTAATGACACTAATGACATACTTTTTATCATCATACATTACAAAGACAAAGGCTATTACGTCTGCTAGCACTAAATAAAACTAAAAACAGTTTTTCTAAACTCTTAATAGGAGAATTACAATATATATATTTTTCTAAGCGGTCGACCTCTAAAACAAAAAAAAAACAGCCAGCATCTTTAAGGCCAAATAATATACTGAGAGGGTGCCCCACAAAACATAAAAAAAAATGTTAAAAAAGAACCACCACAGTAGACTTCAAATATTTTTTTCTGTAATCCTAAAGAACAATTAAACAATTATTATTATTATTAATTAAGAATAAAGAACAATTTTTTTTACCCAAAAGTTTACGCGATAATAAATATTTTTGTTATTCTGGTAATAAGTGCTTTCATCTGATAAATTACACGGTATATGTTGAAAAACTTTTTATTCGTTTATTCTAATTAACCACTCAAAAGTGGCTCCATATATAAACCTAATTTATTAACGTACACCAGGGGATATTGATTAAATATGTGTACAACATTTTTGCTAAACCGGTCCCGTAGCTTATGAGCAAATTTAATTTGTGACAGAGAGACAGACACACGGACGGACAGGTTCTTTTTTACCATTTTAGTACGGAACCCTAAAAATCATCAACATACGGCGTTCAAGGTCTTTCCACCTCGATACAGCCGGTTGACAATTTTTCATTTTTATGATAGCATATAAACTGACAAATGTTCCATTGGGATGCGACGACAATTTTTTAAGTGATTAAATAGGTTCCGTTCCTCACCCACCAACGGAGCGACAGCTGACTTTCACGGGGCTTCATTTTACATCGACCTTAACACACTTCACAAGTTCGTTCGCTTAGGACGGGGACGTGATTAGTTATGAAATTTGTTCCTGGCTTATGACGGTCCATTACATACAGTCAATTTGTAGAATATCCTATAAAAGGAATAACAAAAGGGCGCATTTTGGATGCTTGCCCTGGGCGCCGTTTTACATCACTACGCCCCTGTTTGGGGCCCCTGTTTACATGAAAAGTTAAGATTCCCTTTTGGTCAGAGCCTCTCAGCCCACAAGCCAGTAGCCAGGGAGCCCCCATTGCCTTTTGCTTGCTCTGCCACCCTTTTGTTACACCACCAACTTTATGGTTTGGAAAGAAAAGCAGTGCCCATTAAAAAGTTACAGGCAGTTTTTGCTTCGTAATTCTCTTGTATGAAATAAAACTGAATTAACTTCACTAATTTTGCTAACTCCTCTAGGAAACAAGAAAGATAATATACCTGTATGTTAGTGTATGAGTGCTTAGAATAACAACAAAATGATTTAATATTGAAATATTATAATGCATATTATTACCAATGTATATGAAACCTTGACTCTTCCTACAGTTATGTGCCTTTTTCGTTAACTTATTGTTTTTAGGACAAGCATTCACCATCATGATTGTGTATGTGTGGTCTCGTCGGAATGTATTTGTTCGGATGAACTTCTTCGGCCTGATGAATTTCCAGGCAAGTGATAAAAAAAAATTAAAAATGTGAATGCACTACATATTTGCCTGGTTTTATCCACATAACAGTTTATTGCTTCAGAGAAAACTTCCCTAGAGCCTAGTATCCAAATTAATAATATATTTTATAAAATGAATTTCCATTTAAGCAATATGGAATTTATTTATAAGATCCGATCATTTTCTAATCGTAAAACTATGCATTCTAAAGATTATAAGTAATAATAATTTATGACAATTATGACGCACATATTATTTAAATTTATTTAAATATATACCTAATATAAATTTTTTTTAACTATCTGAACACAATATGTTATACTTCCAGGCTCCCTACCTACCGTGGGTTCTGCTTGGCTTCTCTGTGCTGCTCGGAAACGCGATATCCGTAGATTTAGTTGGCATGGCCATTGGCCACATCTACTTTTTCTTGGAAGATGTGCTGCCAAGGAAGAGGGGCGGACAGAGAATACTTAAAACACCAAAATTCTTGTGAGTATTTTATTGGAAATACTGCAAAAAGATTGATGTCAGTTGGCATTCTATTTAACATTTCACTCTTTGAACCATTAAAATATTTGGGTCTAGTTGGTTTACTTTAAACATCAATTTATCTCTATTTAACAACACCTCGCAATAACATCAGAAATAACTGTACAATTTTCGAAAAAAAATTACAATGGCAACAAAAATAAATTAAACATTAGGAAAGGTCTTCTAAGGCCATTCTCTCGTAGCGGCACGGTACCTAGTAGCTGCCCTACTATCTGGTTAAAAGTAACCCCTCACTTTATACCCCTGTAAGATATTTAGATTTTTTGTTCCTGCTCCATACATTTTTTTCGAAAAAAAAAAATTCAACATTTTTAAGCCAAATAGTCTGTAATTCACAAATTAGCATAACAATAATAGGCAAAACTTATTTCAATAAAAAAAAACCTTAAAATAATAACTTCGGTTTCCATGTCAATAAGATCCGATGGAGCCGAATTTCGATCCACACTGCGCCGCTAATAAGTTTTACCTTTGCCAATTGGTATTAAAAACGGGATTTTTACCATGAAACAGTAGTCATAAATAAATAATCGAACGAGCGGAGCTTAAGCGAAGCGTATATGAGCAAGATCGACCAAGGGGTCATGGAGTTAGAAGGCGCAAAAAAATCATCACCAGAAGTTGTTTGTAAGAACTTGCTTCGCTAACGCTCCGCTTGTTCGATGATAGTCGAACGAGCGGAGCGTAAGCGAAGTGAACAACTTCTGGCTACTGGGACGTCTCGGCATTTCGATGGCTTTTTGATTTTGAGAGTTTGTTCCGCGTTAACTTTAGTAACGTTTTTCTGATCTTCATGAAATTTGTTGGGGTTGTAGCAGAGACACATACAATTTGAGAGTTCGTGTATGAGCAGGATCGACCAAGGGTCATGGTCATGGAGCTAGAAGGCGAAAAAATAATCTTCAGAAGGGTCTTGTTATAATGGTCATCTCGTTTCAGTCTCGGTCGAGTTCCCAGTTCGAGGAGGACTACTAGTTTTAGTTTAGGTTTTGTTTATTTTGTTTTTTTTACTTATTTTTGTTTTGTTTTTTGCATTTCAACACTGATGAATCCGCTAAATTTAATGAACTAAATACCTAATCGAACGAGCGGAGCGTAAGCAAAGTGAAGTTCTTACAAACAACTTCTGGCTACTGGGACGTCTCGGCATTTCGATGGCTTTTTGATTTTGAGAGCTTGTTCCGCGATAACTTTATAGTAACGTTTTTCTGATCTTAATGGAATTTGTTGAGGATGTAGCAGAGATCAATATAATTTGAGAGTTCGTATATGAGCAGGATCGGTCAACGGGTTATGGAGCTAGAAGGCGCGAAAAAAATCATCAGATGGGTCTTGTTATATTGGTCAGTTTATTTGCAAGTAAATAGGCGTGTCCACACCGGACGCACCGCCTCGCGACGAAATTGCCTCGCGAAGCAGCTCGCCTGGTGTGGACGTGCCTCGCCCGAGGCATTGCGGCCGCACTTGCGTTTGCCTCGGGCGAGGCACGTCCACACTAGCCGAGCTGCGTCGCGCGGCAATTTCCTCGCGAGGCGGTGCGTCCGCTGTGGACACGCCTAATCGCTAGTTCTTAGTTCGAGGCGGACTACTAATAATATAAAAAACCGGCCAAGTGCGTGTCGGACCACGCATAAGGAGGGTTCCGTACCTTCAATGGAATAAGAACCAAACTAATACCAAAAGGTCGTATCTGATGCCTATGGAAGAAGTTTTTTGGAAATAACTCAAAAATGGCTGAACCGATAATGTTCAAAACAATTTTCGTAGAAAGTATATGATAAGGCGCATCTTTTCAAATTTTTTCGTATTTTTTGAATTTACGGTTCAAAAGTTAGTTGTGTAGCCCCCAACTTATCTGACTTTCGAAGCGATTATTTCAGAAAATATTCACTTAACCCTTTGACCGCCAAAGACGTTCAAACACGTCAACGAAAAGTCGTGCCCTCAGCGCCATGACGTCTTAAAACGTCCAAAATGAGAGATCAAAATACTCCTTCATAAACAACCTTTATAGAAATATTTTTGTATATTTATTATAGCTCTACCATTCACCTATCTTTTTAGTTAAAATTTCATTCAAAATAACCCGTAACTCAAGAAAAAATTAGAAAATACTTCAAAGCTATTTAAAATAACAAAAAGGCACTGCCCTCCTCGCCGTTGACGGGTAAACACGTCAAGCGGCGTGACGTCACTTCGATATAGTGTTGTTCGTTTGAAAGCGTAGTGGTCGATGTTGATTATTGTATGAACATTAACCAAACACTGTAATTATGAATGTTTTTCGCATTTTAAGCTTTATATAATAAAACGAATTATTAAACTGTGATTCGTGTAGAAGATTAGTTTTAGGAACTACATATCGTCATGTTAAAAAAGGTATAATAATATATGCATTATTAAAAAAGAAAGAGTTTTATTTAAGTCGCAATGGAATAAATACAATGCGTGTTTTAAGGGCCGTATTTAAAACCTAACAATGTGTATGTCGTTTCTTTTAATCTTATTGCTTCGCCGTATTCTTGTTAATCATTAAACAATGATAAATACCACGACACGTGGGCTCTCGGTTCATTTCATTCATACCAAATAAGTAAAAATAATGAAATGGTGTTTTAGATAAAATGTCAATAAAATTGTATATTATTTTTCATATTTTTGTAGTTGCTTTTAGGTGTATAAGAAAAATACGAAATGAATATTCTTTACTATTATGATTTCTAAATATCTAAAGTGATTTTGCCTAACTAAATCCACTATTAGGCGGAAAGAAATGTTTCGTCGATATGTTGTTTTCCAATCACTACGGTATCTGAGTGCGCTCGTGCAAATTTCGCTCTGGCGCTGGTGGCACGATTTTTCTGTCCGATGCGTGGCGTTCAAAAGGTTAATCACAAAATGGTCAAAGAAACCTCAATGTTATTTTGAAAGACCTATCGATTGATGTGTCACATAATAATAATAATAATAAATACTCTTTATTGCACACCTCATACAGTTACAAGCACAAATTTTACAATTAGATAAATTTAGGTAGAGGTAACAACAGGCGGTCTTATCGCTAATGAGCGATTTCTTCCAGACAACCTTTGGGTAGTGGAGACTAGAGAAAAACAATAAGCAGTAGGTGGTGCATAGAAACAAAAGAGACGAAATAGATAACACAGCACATTCATATGAATATACATACTTAAATAAATACAAAATAAACATACATATACGTACATATATACATATATAATACACACAATAAGAAACAACAGTGTCAACTTAAAAACCTAAGGAAGAGATAAATAGTATTCCTTAAGTTGCGATTTAAAGCTACCAATAGATTGCGCGCGTTTAATGTTGAGAGGGAGAGAATTCCACAAACGAACGGCCTGGAACGTAAATGAGCAATTATAAAATTTGGAAGATGAAGATGGCACTTTTAGGAGCAATTTTTGAGAGGATCTAATAGAATTAAGATAAGAGAAACGCTCTTTGAGGTAGCGGGGAGTTGCAGGGTTAAAAAGTATAGAAAAGAGTAAAGAAAGTATGTGAGAGTTACGGCGGTGACGGATAGGGAGCCATTTGAGTTGAGAACGAAAACTAGAAACATGGTCGAATTTGCGTAATCCGAAAATGAACCGAATGCAGGCATTTTGAATACGCTCAAGCTTATTAAGTTGCTCCTCGGTTAGGTCTAAATAGGAGATATCTGCATAATCAAGAATGGGGAGAAGTAACGACTGAGCAAGCGCAATTTTAGTAGCATTTGGCAGGAAATTCCGGAGCCGTCTGAGAGACCCTATGGCAGCAAACATCTTCCTGCTCACTTCACTCACCTGAGGCACCCATGATAGACAACGATCCATGATTACGCCAAGATTTTTCACTTGGTTGGAAAAAGGAATTTGGATACCATCGAAGACTATCGGAGGGAGCCTGAGAAAGTCAATTTTGGAGATTTGTTTAGCGCTACCCATCACAATTACCTGTGACTTTAGGGGGTTTACTTTTAAACCGTAATTTTGACTCCAATTTGATATGCGGAGCAGATCAAGATTCGTGGCTTCTATAACTGAATTGAGATCGCTATGCACATGTCACATGTTGATATTTGGTAATTTTTTTTTTTAAATGTAGTTACCTGTATGGAGCGCCCCCCTAAAAATTATTTCTTTTACGAATTTAACTACATAACTAAGTAGCTGCATACAAAATACACCTTATGTGTAAATTTTATTCAGATACGTCGTATAGTTTCCGAGTAATATGCCTGTGACATACGGACGGACAGACAGACAGACATAACGAATCTATAAGGGTTCCGTTTTTGCCATTTGGCTACGGAACCCTAAGTCTTGTCTACTAAGCCTTAATCGAAATTGCCAATGTCCAAAGAAACTAGTTCCGTTTCTAGACTTTTTTTGCCAAGCTATAATACAGGTAGGTGAATAAAAAGGCCTTATTATTTTTGACAGACGATTTACATGCCTACCTCGAAGTATAATATTGTTCTTTATAACAGGAAGAAACTGTTTGACCCAGCCTCTGAAGATCCGGACTATGAGCCCCTTCCAGAGCTGAACAACATCCGGCCCGGCGGCTTCAACTGGCGACGCGACCCCGACGACGATGCTAACCGCAATGCGAATGCTAATGCCAACCAAGACCTCAATGCCGATGGCAACGCCAGATAAGATCTCAAACTGTACAGTGGCAAATTCAAATGAAGCGACACATTCGATTCTAGTAAAATACCTTTCCAATGTGAAATTTTGTACAATTTACATCATGCGGCTGCATTGGAGGAGCGTCTTACTAGAGTCAAAGGAATTTGAACCTTCTGTGTTAATGTTACATTACATATTTAAATGGCAGCTGTAAAACTTGCTAGCCGTCACAAGCACGCGGCGCTTTCATTTAAATATGGCATGTGAAGGCTGTGCCGAACGTTCAAATTCCTTTGACTGTAGTAAAACGCTTACTGACGCTGACTGCGGCCGATTGATGTGAAACATACATTATACGTTATTGTCAGAGCTTGGAAAAGTTTCTTCTTACTACATTTGTATGATCAATATATATTTGACGCCATAGGGCGTGCGATACGTGGGTAGAATCATAGACAACTGGAATAGGAGATATGCAAGGCCAGAATAAATTTTAAAAATCACCCTTTTATATCGGACATTGATCATCCGTGGTGGTGATTGCGGTTTTTCCCAAGGCTCTGATACCGTTCAAATTTAGAAACAGTTATCTTTTAGTTAATGCAGAACCTTTTTACTTTCATTTGTTATGAGAACCGGTTTATAGTAGTTTCATTATGACTTTTTGAATTACTGGTGAAAATTAAATGTCATAGTCAGGCTAGAGAGCTTTTTTTTACCCACGATGCAGGGGCCTTTCCTTATCGAAATTAAACAAAAAAATAGGTTAAACCGAGTTCTCAAGAAAAGTCAGGAGCGAAATGAAATGAACTGGTATTTTTTTAACCGGTTCCGAGCCTTGAAACTTATACATATTAATTGAAGACCAAAGCATAAGTAGCTTAGCTCAAACTACCATTTTTTTAACGTTGTACAGTTGCCATCAGATATATCGGAGCGGCCAAATATCTGAACAACGCCTCTATTGTCAAGGCGATAATGTGCATGTTCAGATATTTTTGAGTAACTTGGCCGCTTCGATATATTTGATGGCAACTGTACTTGTTTTTTTTTTCATTTCTTGGAAGCGTCTTGCAACAGAGGGACAAGCATGAGGCTGAAAACAGACCCAGTGTGGTGCATCTAAACCAGTTAGTCCTCAAGTATTGTGTTGTCGTTAAATTCAAGTTTGGAACGTATTTACAAACCTTCTCGTAGCTGTAGTCATGTAAAAGGGTCTGTTAATTTGAACCATATCATAAATAATTTTATCTACACTCATACTGTAAGTACTCTAAAATGCGTTCAAAAACCGTAGACAATGACAAGCATTACAACAAACGATTTAACTATGATAAGTTTCTTATCTGCGGCAGTAACGTAATTTTAACTATGCATGCTCAAATATTGTTAAGCAATGAGTTTCAAATTTGGAACACCGAATTTGATAACATAATGTTACCGCCATGGCCAACTCGATTGGTCCCGCGCGAGCGCCGGCACAATCGAGTAGGCCACGACGGTACAATGGCGGTCATTCTATGGTTTCCGAACAATTAATTTAATATATATAATATGAGTGTAGATAAAGCAGTGTATGCAACTGTACGTAATTAGGCCTTAAAACACTCGTGTGATCTTATTATGAAATTCGCCTGCGGCTCATTTCATAAAACCACACTCATGTTTTAAGGACCCTTATTACGTAACAGTTACATAAACTACTATTGTTCTTCCAAATTGTTTTTTGTCTATAGCTTGATTTAGGTTTTTGTGCCTATAGCTTGATTTAGGTTAATGTCATTTTATTTATGTTGACAGCGCCATTGTGCCTTTTTCCGGTGTTCTCAGTTGTATACTTAGTCAAACTCAAAAGTTACCAGATCTCGTACTGCTACGCGAAAATGGTTTCAGGAAACCTTCCCTCAATTTTTAATTAATGAAGATTTGCGTTTACCGATTTTGGAAAAAACATACAGTGTGCGAGAAAAAGGTAATTTTTACAAAATTGACTTGACTTTTGATTCTGGATAGGAATGGAATTGGCATAAAAAAAATGGCATGTGAAAAAAAATGTTTTCATTTTCTTACAAACGCAGCTTTTATATTGAAGTTTATCCATCTAATACAAATTGTATGGGAAAAGTTTTCCTCTATTTGTGGCTTTTCTATCCGGTTTTTTTTTATCCCATACAAGCTGGAAAGGTAGTCGATTGGCATCAAAAAAAGTTGTCAAAAATTACCTTTTCGTCGAAGCCTGTATGTCACTTCTAAAATCTGTAAACGCCAATCTTCATTAATTTGAAATCGAGGGAAGGTCTTCTAAGACCATTTTCGCGTAGCAGCACGGGGATCTGGTAGCTGCCCTCAATTACCTAATAAGAAAATCCAACCTATTTATTCAATATCATAAATTCAAGTCAGTTTTAAAAATTGGATTATTTAAAACTAAATAATTTTAAACAAAAAATAAAAGAGTTCACTTAGCCTCTATCTTTCCAAAAGCAAATGCTCGAGCTGCTGTAAAAAATACTCAAATCACTAGGTGTGCCTATAATAGTTGAAGAGTTCCCTCGATTTCTCCAGGATCCCATGATCAGATCCTGACCTGGTTACAATGGGACCAACTGTGAAGTATACTCTTTAAAACAAAAAAAGAATTTTCCAAATCGGTCCAGCGGTCTTTGAATAATCGGTGAACATACATAAAAAAAAGCCAAAATAAAGATCCCAACGAATTGATCAGCCTCCTCCTTCGAAATCTTGAAGTCGGTTGAAAAGCCCTAGTGGTAAGAAATACTAGGTATAAGATTTAATGTTGCTAAAGGTTTATGTAAACTGACCTAACGGAGAGTTGATTTTAGTCGATACCTATCCTTGAATTGAATGCATTATAATTTTATAAAGATTCATTTTAATTAAGCATTTTAAACGGGTGGCACACTGTACTACCGCTACAATAGTACATTACTTACCAAGGACTGTAAAAGAAAGAAAGCCCGAAATCGCAGGTATTTGGGACCCGAGCCGCAGGCGAGGGTTGTAAATATGCGATAGAGGGCTTTCTTTTTTACTGCCCGTGGTGAGTACACAATTTTACGTCTCCACCTGGCCGTAATGCGAGTTTTACCGTACGCGTAGCGTGCGGTAATACTCACATTATGGCCAGGTGTGACGTAAACTAATTTAAAAGTTTAATATATATTGCATTTGTTTTTAGATTATAATTAATTTATAGTTGTTATTTTGATCCACTATGAAATTTGATAGGAAACGATCATCCGGTCATTTCCAGTATAGTCATATTTTCTAAAGATGTATTTCGCGTGTCCACTATCACTCAACTTGTAGTGACTTCATGTAAAAACGCCTTTATTAGACAATACTGCCCTCCACGCATGAGAGCCGTAAGATCCTTGGGAGTTTTCATTCAATTGTTATTCGGCTATTATGCCTGGTTGGACAGAATAGGGGCCGGCGTTGTCAAATCAGTCAGTTTCTTTGATTTAAAATAAATGAAAGTAAAAATTGGTTTTGTTTAGAATTATATGTTGATTATAGCCCGGTTCCCTGTTGTCGGAACGACGTATTTATAGGAACATCGATATTATGGCGTCATTCATTACGTACGCTTATTACGGAACGACACATAGTATCAATGTATTTCTTGTAAATATTTTTTCTAATAGGATTGATAAGATCGGTAAAGTGTTTCGTGTTGGGTAATGAGATTTGTAATGTTTCTTGAATGTGGGTATTTATCTGTGAATATATTATGTGGCCCAAAACGGTTTTTTCCTTTATGATTACTACTTACGAAAACATCCAAACATATTTTATAGGCAAGGAAAAGAAAAACCTTTAAATTTACATTATTTTATTTTTTCACACATTCGGAATAAACATTTCAATTGGATTTGTGTAAAATCGAGTATGAAATTAAAATGGTTTTACAATTTATGTCACAACATGTACACAGTGAAATGAATAGTAACAATTAATCACATTTGCAACCAGCAGAACTACGGAAGCTAATTGTCGAGTGTCACCAAATTGCTACTAATTACTTGAATTGACCAATTGACCTGTACGTAAACATTCATATAACTCCATATAAAGAAAAAAACATTTTCACAGCTCAAATAGTAAATGATGTCGAGAAATTATTTAGAAAAATAACATATTTACAAATGCAACTTGTTTTGTTTACATCCGAGTTAATCATCAGAAATTAGGACTCTGGTAATACTTAATTTACAATGTACTAAACATATATAGTAAAAAAAAACATAGAACCGATAGCTGTGTTCGGTTGATGGCTAACCTTTAAAATCTACAGTAATAACAACAAGGACCGTAAAACTATCTCAGTCTTCATTCAAACATTAAAACATCCACTCATGATTCAGTGCTATCGTTCCCCACGTCACGATGCTATCGCAGGCATCATAATCAAAATAAACGAATTATAAAAAAGTGGTGAAGAGTCTCGACAACATTGTCATCATATTCATAAGTCATAACCCTTGCTTGTTTCAAGCATACAAGATGAAACAGTCGATTTTCTTTAGCGATCAAAGAAAATAACAGTTCCTTACACACACAACTCAATATCACCATAATGTGACTAGTGTTCAAGGCTGTCATTGTTTAAGTAGAATCAAAATATCAACGAAATTTTACATAGTTATCAGGATCATATCGCGGCGTAAGCTGATTCAGCGATTGTCTACAGATTATCCAAATACAAGATACTTCTAAATTGTACCTAGTCGGAGGATTTAAGTGTGGTTCAATCGCTTATTCAAACTCGTAACTGAATGTTACCGTAAAATTATGACGAGTGGCAACTGGATTGTGACATTATAACCTTAGTTCCTTTTGGGATTTTAGTTTTCTAGCTTACATTTGCACAGAAAGGCATTTAATCCGCACTTAAATCCATTTTAAGTATAATGATGAACTGACACGCCTGCACAAATACGTCACTAAGTATAGAACAATGTCGAATTTTTGGTGTCGTTGTTTAATATAACTATATACCTACTAATTTCGTAATATGATTTGAAAAGAACAAGTGCCTAAATCGAATGAGGACATTTTCATAGGGCTACGATCGCCAGTAGCACCGTTATGTCGTCAGGTTTGCCCCCTGGAATAAAGAAAATACGTATTATAATTAACGCAAGGATAAATATTCCCAGGACTACAATAAATATACACAATAAAATCATAAAAACCATCGTGTTGTGTTGCAATATACGCATATAACTTACATGACATTGCACTTTACACTAGGTAATAGGTATCCCCAAGGTGTTTCTGTAGATTGCAATACGATACTAAGAAGCAAGATAAACTTAATAAATCATCCACGTGTGATACATTTATGGTTGTTCCTTAGGCCACCTCCAAACTGCATCATAAGATCAGCTCCGTATTAGTATACTGTTACTATTGCATTGTCTTGTAAATTACGGCGGTATACCAAATTGAAGTTCAATCAAACACTTTAAATTCAGGCAATTAGGAATATGCATGATTTTTTTGGAAGACGTCATTCAATTCTAGTTCCCTGTAGATTCAAATGTCTCTAATAAACCTACTATCTATGATAGGCCTGAAACGTCAAAAATGTGAAAATACGTTAGGCGTCAAAACGCCCCATACAAAAAGTGTGAGGTTTATGACGTCACCGACCACAAAGTTGCAGAAAACTGTTTGGAAGGAACAAGTTTTTGGAAGATTTTTGTAATTTTAGGCACGATAAAATGCGTTTAGCTATATAGTTGCCATACATTTTTTTTCTTGTTAGAACATAAGTAATCGAACTGAAGTTTCGAAAATACATTTGAGGTATAAAAAAAATGCCTAAAATTTTACGTTTTTAAACCGCAATATCTTTAAAAAACTGTTAAAAATTATTACGGATTTCCAATTATTTATATTAATTTGGGGTTGTTGAACGTGTTTATGCAACAAATTCAATTAAATATTTTTCACGCATGTTCTCTATTGGTTGAAACACGACTTACAAGATTTGAATGAACAACACACAGGAACAAATATTAGAAGTGAAGTGTATAAACATACAATAGGTTTATACCTATACATAACTTATAATTACTTATGTAATTCTTAAAAAAACATACCGACGCCAACGCAGAACTATAAAGAAGATACCATACGAAAACGACAAAAACAGATTTAATGCACAAAAAAATGTTATTAAATTGAGTTTGATCGCTATTCGACTTGACTAATGGGGCGATATTGACGCGCGTCATAAAAAAAAACATCGGTTGGAGTCGTCACCTTACTAATCATCATCATCATCATCATATCAGCCGAAAGACGTCCACTGCTGATCATAGGCCTCCCCCAAAGAGTGCCACAATGACCGGTCCTGCGCCACCCGCATCCAGCGGACTCCCGCGACCTTTACCAGGTCATCAGTCCACCTTGTGGGGGGTCTACCGACGCTGCGCCTTCCGGTTCGTGGTCGCCACTCGAGAACCTTTCCGCCCCAACGGCCATCGGTTCTACGTGCAATGCCCACTGCCACTTCAGCCTTACTAATATTTTCGGTAAAATAGATAGATAGATACAATACCTAATACCTACCTAAAGCTCAGTTTGAAAGTCATGTAACACTTGATCCAGTGACACATCGTATCACCTCGATAATAAGCCTCTATGGCGGAGTTTATACGCAAACACATTTACAGCCTCAACTCAAGCCGTTCGGCGTTCTCTTTGCGAAGGACTGTCAAGTCAAGGGACAATTCTTGACCGTCTACATAATAAAACTTGCCTTGTCTGCAAACGCCAGCGAGTGTTTTTGTCCGTCGCATCTTCGAGTCAACCCCGGTTTATAAACTAGGTATGCTCTTAAATTAACCTAGCCTGCCTAGCGCTCTTGGCGAAGGGTGACATATAGCAGCCGTCAAAGGACAGATTCCTCGCTCTCCACATTATAGAACTAGCCACAACCTGCAAACACGGCGAGCCGCCAGCGAGTGTTTTTGCCCGTCACATCCCCGCGACCAACACCGGTCCATAAACTAAACTTTATTAGTACGCTTCTAAACTTACCGATAGCATCAATCCCATTCTGCCTAGCGCTCTTGGCGAAGGGGGACATATAGCAGCCGTCAAATGACAGATTCCTGGCCATCCACGCGATGGAGTTAGCCACAGCCTGGAGACGCGGCGAGTCGCCCGCGAGTGTTTTTGCCCGTCGCATCTCCGCAACCAGCACCGGCTCGGGCACGTTGTCGAACACGCCATCCGTGGCGACGAGGATGACGTCGCCGCATTCGACAGCGAACTGTGATGTGTCCGCTGACTCTGGGCTGGAAAGATAGTATTTTTTTCGTCATTCATCTCTAGAAGAACAAAAATAAAAATCAGATATGTGAATGTCTCTATCGACGGCGTAGGCTTAAAATACTGTTGGCGTATGATCTCGTTACTAAGGAAACGCAATTTTTCTCGGCCTTCAGAGCTCTCTTACGCTCATACAAAAAATAGCCGCATAAATAGTGACATCAGCATTGTTTTATTATTTTATGTATATCTACATACAAAACATGCAAGAGTATATAGGTAGACACTCGTAAATCAAATGTAGGTCGGAAGAAATAGGACATTTATTGCTCCAAACCACAAGGCAATTTAGAAGAGTTAAAACCATCTGTGCCAAATTGAGCGAGACTCCCTCGGCTGGCACTAGGAAGAACTGGTTTAAACCACGCGTCATAAAATGATAACCTGTTTGGACTACCCAGTCTGACGGAAACTCTTCAAATGCAAAATAGTGTTCGGGTTGCCGTCGAATTATGCGAGATACAGTCACATCAATAAGAATGTGTATGCTTTTTTACCATTAGGTATGTCATCGTTGAAATATTATAAGCGATTTAAGGTATATGTTAACGATTAACCATACAGTTGCTGGTATATTAAGCAATTTTTTGTGACGTTCCATATGAAGGTAGCGTAGTTACACTGTATCTACAGGTAGCGCATGTGATATGTGATACTAATGGAAATGCGGGCGTCAAATGGATACAGTAAAGACAAACCTTTGACTGCCGCCAGTGGTTAACAAAACTCGACTCTTTTTTTCATACTGCGAAGATCCGAAATCGTTTAGAAAAATATTTGTTTACCTCAAACACACTCAGACTTTTCAGTCACGAGCTCGTTTACAGTTATGTTGAATACGAAATGCGTTAATATCATTATTCCGAACTCCGCGTCAACTCCGAACGCATATAGACCACAGCGCGAATGAAAACCACGGGATGCAATTACAGGCGCATGAGTTGAATTGAATAACACGTGGGGACCATGATGCATCCTACGCTTGTAAACAAAACAAGTCATGGGATTATGTACATATTACATAAATTTTAAACTCATCACGTGAGTTCTGAATTGGCAAATGTCCAGGGAACTAAAAATTCTAATATTAGAAGTCGAAATACAACAACACGATTGTGGAATGAGCACATGACTTCTTATGCAGTATGCGAACATTTAGCTGACAGCTTTGGGTTTCTTTGTCCTCTGATAGAGATTACAATGTAGATGTATTATCAAGCGGCTAGTATGTGTATATCAATAAGTAATCGATTGACTTGCACACTGAAAAGTATTTATCTACACCAATATCACAAATCCTCTATTCCGCGTTCGGAAACCGTATGTAATTACCACCATTATAGCAACCAGTAACGTAACATCAGTGTATTATCTGTAACAGTGTGGTAAAAACGTATGAAAATTCATTACCTACGGTAACGTAATTACGTTCTACTCGTTCTAGTTGATCACTCCAGGCATGTGTATTATAACTAATTATAAGTTATAACACTTATGACATACAATACACATACGCTTTATTGAACACCTCGACAAGAAAAACAGTACAGGAAATACAGCAAATTTAAAGTAGAGATAAACAACAGGCGGTCTTATCGCTAAAGAGCGATATTTTCCAGACAACCTTTAGGTAGCGGAAATTCATTAAATAATTGATATCAATAGGCGTTGCAAAGCAATAAAGAAAGTCTAACAAAAAAATAGGTAACACAAAACAATATACTAATAGATAAATAAACACTATACTACTTTACTAACTATTCCATAAATAGTATCAGAGTTGCTCATATAAATAAATGGGAATTACTATCTCGCTATCTTCACGTTGGTCGATGATAACATCTCTTTCTTATCAATGTAGGTAACTAGGCATGTATAACCAGATTCACAGGAGTTTGCGAAAACATCGAGATCTGGTATTAGTAACCATCTGAATCATCTGATATATAGGATTAAATTTTATTTAGTGCACAAATTTTAATGTAACGAAAATATTGCTAATAGTGTACTTAATACAGATTAGCAATAGTAATAGTAGGTAGTTTAGTTTGACCAGGGAGTTTCTTGCTTGGTGTGTACAGGGCCTATCTACAAATTATTCCCTGAATAGGTACAGTCAACCAATTTGATTCCTAGGCCACTCTAGACCTTGGCACAATAGCTAGTTTGGTAGCGAATAGGCCGAATAGGTTACGTTTATACGTATCCACGGGCAACTGTCATTACGACAAGGTTCTACAGTGGCCTAGGAATCAAATTGGTTGACCGTACATCTCTCGATATAATTAGGCGGAGCACATTTTACGACCTTGCTAAAGTAGTGTCCCGTCCAAAGAGTACGTACCGACTTACATACTTGGTAAGGTTGTCTAAAAAATGACCTATAATGGTCGCCGTTATGCTTGTTACTGAAGTTAGCTTAACCTTGTCGTGACATACGAGGACATACATATGAAGCGTGGGTAAACACATGGTAACAAAGCATTAGTGAGACACGACATTTCTTAACATTTTTACCTGGTAGTATATACATATATATGTTTATATGGATCCTCATTCTTCAACCAGGATTACTTAGATGTATCTAGTTAATTCAGAAAAAAACTGGCACTGCTAGGGTTCCGTACCATTACATTACCGTACACGGAACAAAGGTGTTCCGAACATTTCGGAGGCGTATGCGGAGCCCACAGATAACCTCAACCACTACCTAGATAGATCATAAGTACAACTCGAGGTCCTAGTAAAAGCTTAATGATGAGTAGTCTGTGTAGTCTGGAGCCTAAGGCAAACGCGCGGAGGCCCTTGCGACAATTTAATGAAATTATTTTTTTCCTATGGTGAATTCATTCTTACTTGTCTTATCATGTAAACAAACCAAACGTGTGTCAATATAGGCATCGTAATGTCATTCATTTTTAAGGTTATATATCGTTACTTCGATTTTTGAAGAAAATTTATTAGAAATTATATTTTTCAGTGATTACTTGGTGGAAATCAATGCTTAGTGAGTTTATTTTTGAATTCAATGCTTAGTTGTTGTTGTTGTTAGTTGTTTGCGGAGGCGCAAGTCGACGCGTTTACGGCAACCATGAGGTGCGCCTCATCCTCATTCATTACTAAACAGATGGCAAGGCAGTGCTAACAGCATCATGGTAGCATTGGTTGACAGGTGGGACTCCCCCCTGCTATTGCACTGGAGTACTGGACAAAACTACACACTGTGGTAAATTAAAAATGAAAATGGTTTTTTTTAAGTATTACGTTGTACCTACTAACACTAGTATATAATAAGTCTGTAACCTTAAGGATATTAGTCCAAAATAAAAAAATATATTACTATTATGTTATTAGTGAGTTTCTTTGAGTATATAAAAACACTAGCTTTCCGCCCGCGACTTCGTCCGCGTATAATACGGTTCCTCATATCCAATTTTATCTTCTTATCTAACTTTTGTTAATCCCCGAACCATCTTCTTAATCTATTTTTATACTTATAGCTATACAAGCTTTCAACCCCTTTTTTACCCTGTTAGAGGTTGAATTTTAAAAAAACGCTGAAATCACTTTTATTGTTTTTTAATTATTAGTAAACGTACGAAGTTTCAAATCACTAACTCAAAATTTAAAACCCCATCCATACAAACTTTGCACCCCCTTTTTACCCCCTTAGGGGATGAATTTAGAAAAACCCCTTCTTAGTGGATACTAACGTTATAAAAACAACCTATTGTGAAAAATTCAGCTCTCTAGGTCCAACGGTTCGGGCTGGGCGTTGATTTAAGTGAGTGAGTCAGTCAGTCAGTCAGTCAGGACTTTTACGTTTATATATATAGATTTTGAGTGATAATTCCAGACAAAATTGTGGTAATATCTCTGAGAAGTGTTTGTTTACATGATAAAACAAGTACCTAAGGATGAATTCGTACATATCACGACAGTGGTAAACAGGCATCTTTATAGTAACCACTCACAAGTTTATGTTTTATGTTTAACAGTTGCAGATTTTTTTTCGAGGTCTGAAAATTTTAACTAACTATAAATGATGGTTTTTCAAATACATGTCGCGTAGACAGACAAACGGACAAAGAAAGCTTAGTAATAGGATTTCGTACGTCACCATTCGGGAAAGCATCCCTAAAAAACTACGAAAGGGTATTTCAAATAGCTTCATAGGTTCAGTAACAACATCGATTAAACTAAAACTTAACTGATTACGAGAAAATATATTTTATCATTATTTGTTAAAAATATGCTCCGGTTCCATAATTAGATAAAGTTTTCGTGTTATCTGGCACAATTCCAAAACAATATATAAATGAGTAGATGCATTCCAAATATAATATTCGCGACGTTATAGAAAACATACATCTACATTCTACACATAACATAACCGGAACGTATGTAAAAGTTTAGAAATATATATGTTATATCTGTTTTAACTATAAAACTCTTAAAATATTTATAAGGGGTTACTCACGTAATAAATATTATATCTGTTAATATTTATTACCTTTCTTACAGTATATCAAACTTTTAAAAAAAATCTATCTTTGGATATTGTCTTGTGGTTCTGATCTGCAGCAGAGTCGTAGTGCACTTTAAAACAGAAATTCCTTACTTTTTTTGAGTATCAAATTTTTACTTTTTAAACTCGCGTGATTTTCCCTAATCTATCTTTCATGGGCAAGTTTTCTTTTAAATTGTATTCAAGAGGCACAGTGTGGATACACATATACACAAAAATATTTAATGCAAGATTTATTCACCTCATTCTGAAGATAAATATAGCCTTTGGCACTGTTTTCCTCATTTTCAGTTCGGACTTACACCGCGATTGTTATTTATATATTCTCGTCTGATATTTACGTCAGAGAAAATTATCATATACTTAAAAAAACTATATCAACAATAGCTTTACATTTCACAAGACTACTTTGACATAGGACATAGCCTATATGTATAGGTGTCCACATAAGTAACAGCGACACACTTCGCTGAACATTGGTAGACCTTATTCCCTTTGCAATAAAGTTCACAAACGTTTGGTAAAATGCTGTTTCACTCTGCGCTTTTCAAAATGTACTCTCTCAAGGTGCTGTGAGCATCCTTAGTAGGTATCCTACAAACATGCACATAGAACCAGAAAAGAGTATACTTTTTTTAAGTAGACAAGGTTAGTCGGGAAATGTCCGTTTATATGAGGACCACAGCGACTACCCCAGATATATCGCTGTTAATGGCCTTTAAAAAAAGTTGAGGCCTTCCTCCGTGACCTATATTTCCCCTTCCAAGTTGTAAAGAGTGCGTGTATGGTGGAAGGGCCTCTAGCCCTTTATTTACGGCGATATCTATGGTAAGCGCAATTATCCCGACTGACTATATTAGTACAGTAAAGATACGGTTGCGTCAAACATTAATTTATAATAGCCTGATTTTTTTATTATTCATTCTTATGGAATATTTATAGATAATATATGCAAAAATCCTACCAACTTTTCAACCGGAAGTAGTTAATTAAATAGGTAAAAAAAATATATAAGAAATTTGTATATTTTTATTTACAATAATATCAATTATTTTTATTTATAAATATTACGATATTTAAGTCTTCTTTCTGTTTAAAGCGAAAAACAAGAAACCGTGTCCATGTAAAACCACATAAATAACAAAATGTACGGCGCGGGCGATATATATCCTAATTCGTTAGAAACAAATAGTAATAATTGGTAGTTTGTTGTTACACATTTTAAATGACTTAGAAACGATATATTCATTAAAATCCTACAAGAAAAACGCTTGTAATATGTGTGTACATATTTGTGGCGGTTAGCGAATAACGATATTTTGTAGGATTTCATTGCGTAAATAATACTTGTATCATGATATATCCGTTACACTAAAAATATTAGCTATTATTAATTATTTCCAATTCCCCATACTAGCCGCCCGTAAAATGACTGTAGTATATGTGTTATGCTGCAAATCTCACTTATTCGTGATTGGTTGATCGTTCAAAGCACATTCAGCATCTCATTGCGCAAAGCTATCTTTTTGCTATTATACAAAACCTTGACTGATGTTTAGAGATTTATCTAATGACCTTTTGCTTTACTTCTAATAGCTATATTGATAACGACAGTGATATATTTAATTGATCTAATAGTCTCAAACGTATGCACATGATAAATAACAATAATTATAATGTATTTTATTTTATCATTTTAAGAGGCCTTAACGTTTTTTTTTCTATTTAGCTGAACTTTTCGATACAATTTTACAGTAGGTAACTAACAAGACTACTATCAGTTTGTATACATATTTTGAAAGATCGTTTCTTTTTGCATGTGGAACACTTTTTTGATTTTATGTTATGTTAATTACATATACCTACAATGCACCTTAATCTAACGGCTGTTTCGCGATTTTTGCTTGGAGGTGAAAAAAATTTAGTAGTATGTATCGAAGTATATTTAAATACAAATAAGTTTTAGGATAAATCAGCAAGTTTTCTCATACAGCACCCACTTCAGCGAATTTCTGTTTGGCCCTATGGTTGACTGGTAGAGACTGCCTCGAGGCATTAAGTGCGCCATTTGTACTTATTTTTATTGTGCAATAAAGTTTAAATAAATGAATAAATAAAAAAGTAAGATTTTTATTGCTTTAAAATGATGTTAAATTAATATTTAGAATATATAAATACGTTCGAAAATGCGTCTTCTACGGAATAAATGAATTGAGTTTTCGGGTATTAAATAATAATATATCAAAAGTATTTTTTTGCAATAACTTCAAAGTATCTTATGAAATGCAATTCATGTGCGTTATTTCATTATTAGCGCTTTTCGTTTTTAAATCGTTACCGGACTCTTAATGTGCTACCACTATAAATGGTTATACAACTTACGTACGCCATTCATATAGTTCATTTCATAGCTTTTTAAAAATCACACGATTGTTCATGTGAGTGAGGCTGAGTAAAACCGTTAACCCGTTAACGTAATTAACGACTGACAGATTTACTTTGTTTACTTCAAATATTGTTCTAAGCCTGTCTTAAAAGATAAATATGACTCGGATCTACTCCCACCTGTTTTTATCAGTAAATCAGTTATGCAAAAACAAAACAAAACTATTTCTATCACGTGTTAACGAGATATTGATTTGCGTTAACTTTTGTTATACTTTTCGAAATGTAACGCTTTGACGTTTAGTTTAGTTAAGATTAAGTATTAGTAACTAAAAATAGATGCAGATAACTATTTGATTAATGGTTCCTAGTCATGCAAATGAAAGCTATTTATAATAATCACAATGCTTGTAAGTTATGTGAATTACTTATAATAAATAAATACATGGCGCCATTAATCAAAAATTAGTTTTTTCACGGGAGGGCGTACAATTTAATAATATTTTAATGCAAGGGATGAGTATATTAGTAACACCACATCAGAATTGAAAGTGGTTCCTCGGCCTTTCCGGCTGCGACATCAACTCTTTCTTAACCCAAGCAGTCACTTTTCAAACTGTGTTGACAGCCGTAATCACAAAAAAAACAAGACAGGAGGTCACGCATCAAGTCCGCTGCACTTGCTTTCGCGAACATCAAAATTAAAACGTTTTTTTAGTTTTTATCGCTTTCTAAGCGACAAAGATAGACGATCTGCGATTTTCAAATCCCACGCTTCCTATTAGGTTTGGGGGAAACTTTGTTTACGATATCATGGGACCTATATTTTTTACGAGCGAATATCAGACATTTTTTTTTTATAAACTCCACATTCTATCAAATTTGACAGTGTCAGGTAATCCGCACTGTTCAAAGATTAAGATAAGGTATGAAAACAAAATATTCAATAAAATGTAATCCTCATAAATCTCGTAATAAAAATGCAGTTGCAATTAATGCTATCATTTGATACGAATATGAAGTGAACCCAGTCATAAAGTACAAGGGTAACAATGTCACAAAATGCTTTCGCCTTTAGCTACATAGCTACCTGTCTGTAGTTATGATAATCAGTTTGGTTTGCAATATATTCTGTTTATCAATTAATTATTAACGTGTTTAGCCTGCTTATTTACACAAAACCACTGTTGCATAAATATATTTCATTTGACATTTCCCACTGTTAACCCTGATATTATTACTACCTGTGGATGAGCACAATTTTGTTCCAGATTCCAGAGCCAGTAGGCTGAGCTGATGCTATGTGTAGTAACAATGCCAACGTTACCATGTTAATGTAATAGTGTCGCTCAGCATGTCCCTGCCATGGCCCCGGGGACGGTAGACCGAGCTAGTACAGCGTGTTGAAATAATGCTGCTGCTCATGCGAACGGTGCACAACGCGGCCGCCGCGCACGACGATGTAGCCGCTGTGACAATGTTACCTGTCGCTGAGCACGTTCCTGTCGTGGCCTGGGGGCGGCAGGCTGAGTTGGTACGGCGTATTGAAGTGAAGTAGTGCTGCTGCTCGTGCGAGCGGTGCACGACGCGGCCGCCGCGCACGACCATGTAGCCGCTTTGACAATGTTACCTGTCGCTGAGCACGTTCCTGTCGTGGCCCGGGGGCGGCAGGCTGAGTTGGTACGGCGTATTGAAGTAGTGCTGCTGCTCGTGCGAGCGGTGCACGACGCGGCCGCCTCGCACGACCATGTAGCCGCTGTCGCCAATGTTGGCCGCTCGCATAACACTCTCTGTCCTGTCCAGGATCATCACACAAGCTGTGCTGCTTCCTGTACCAACAAACATGGTGTCCATCAGTTTAAATCTTGCCATAGTCATATCATAGTGCTTGTGGAGCAACACATGGATGTACTATGCAGGAGGAAGGGAAGGAGTAAGTGTTCAAGATAGAAACTAAAAGAAAAAGCTTCTAGCCCTTTACCCTTACACCTTAGTGACCAATTACAACCTATGGTAAAAGGATCAATAGAATAGTAGAAGGAACCATATTCAGCTTTAGGCCTGTGAGCTGTGATTGACATAATTTAATCAATTCACAAACAAAAATAATGTGTTCACCCGAAAGAAATGAACAGTTATTTGTTACTTATAGGCTTTAAAATAAAAAGTCTAATACTCTTTTTTGTCTACGCAGTCACGCTAAATTACATGAACTATTTGCAAATAGGACTAAAGTTTAAAATATTAAACTTTTAATAGAAATGTTGTGAACTGAGAATGTTTTGGCAATTATTTTATTGGTATAATGCGTGTTTTATAGAATAAACATCTAGTTTACTCTAGTTTGCTTATTTGTTACTTACTTAATTTTTCACACTTTACTAAAGCAATTTGTTTTGTTTTATTACAATTCTTAAAAGGAATGGGATCACAAAGTATTTAAACTGAAGTGACTAGTATATGAGAAACTGTTACTTATTATACTGAAATCAACATTACTTATTTCTTCCTAAAACTTAAAATTAACAAATTTCTACCAGCAAAGTATATGGTGAACAAATATGTAATATAAATGCACATAATCAATGTGATATGTAATCTAACTACCAGATACAGTAAATAACTCAAACACATATTAACATCTACATGTGTACAGTGTCATTGCAATAAATTGACTATAAAGTGGTTATATGTATTTATGTTATGTTTCTGCTTACAGTCCTTTCTTTTTTGCTAACTGTACAGACTCAGAACATATCACAAGTTATGCAGCTGAATGCACTAAGAAGAAAAAACATTAAATATCATTGGTCTTAACTTAACACACATTATGAGTTCAATAGGTAATCAGTGACATAATAAATTACAGATTTATTTGATACTACTTGCATTTACAAGGAAAATGTTAGCAACTGAAGGTGAACAAGTAAATTGCATTGATTTTCCTTATAAAAGAAATGAAAAGTCTCAATATCTGTATGTATATGTGTAGTGGTCTTTAAATAATGCTTTTTTAAACAGGAAGACTGACTTGTTAATGTTCATTAAGGTACACTTGACATCAATGATATGTTCACACTTTGGACCTTACTCCATGACAATAAGGCATTAAATGCATATGTAACCTCTTCATCAATTGTCCAATGCATCTGGCAAAAGCACTTTGTACCCACTCTAACTGGATGTTTAGTTGGATCCTCATTTTACTCATTTAATCCACTTGGACTTTGGACCTGTTGTGAAACTTACCTAGTATAGGCTTCTTGTGTTCAAGTAGCTCATAGTATGATTTGGCCAGGAGGTCAGCGGGCTCTGACAACTTGAAATGGCCCATCTGGACCAGTCTCTCGCATGTCTTCATTAAATAGGAGGAGAATTCTCCAGGATCAATTCCATAAGCACGCCAACCCCCCACACCGTCTGCCACTCCTGTAATTTTACAAATAATACTAACTTTACAAGAATCTCATGTTCATCATTTGATTGCTGTTTTTGTTAGACCTTGGGGTAAACAGCAACATTGAGTGTCAAATATATAAAGAAATGTCTATGAGTTGTTCCTTTTTGGGTTAGAGTAATGTAAATCTAAATATTTCTAGACATAAGTAATAACAATAATAAACATTTTATACGAAAATAAATAGGTAAGATAACAAATAATAAGCAAGGAAACATGTTATCATGGCAGCTGAGTTTTATTAAATGGGTACTTCAATAGAAGATTTAGCTAAAAATAACATTAAAATTGAATGAAAAACAGAAACATTACAACTCACCAATAACGTCCGCATTGTTGAACTGGGTAGAGAACCATGCGTCGTCCCCAAATTGTCCTTTACGAGTTCGTCCATTGACAATGTCTTTGGGGAATCCACACACAACTGATACTAAATATGGATGTTTCTTGGTTGAAACGTTTAATTCAGCAGAGCTGGATAGGTTTGAAATCCCATTCCTTATAGCACGTGATAGCACTCTGCCAGTCCAGAAAATAGACTGCATCATTCATTAGTTGTTTTGCACTTTGACTCGTCATTCACAAACAAACATCTGGTATCAATGACACCATGGTTATGAAGGGACTTATGAAGAGACACGAAAATAGTAGCACTACTCGATTTAAACAACAATAAAATAATTTATTTCCTATTACTAGTCTTGTGACCAACAACCATAACCAACCACTCGACACACAGACTGAACTGAATTGAGGTGCGTGCGCAGCGTGCGTCTGACTTGACTTGATATTTTTTTGCTGGCAAAAAATGCGACTACCCAAATCTGACAATATTTGCCATCTCACTCGATATGCAAAAAACTTTTACGATAAAACGAGGTAGAAATAATATGCTCAACTGCATACTAAGCAAATAAATGTATTCATTGCCGACTGAATTTAGACTGTAAATCATTAAAAATAAAGTTCATTTCCGATTTTACGTAAACACTGTTGACAGCATTTTACTTCTTTTGTCCTTTTCTAACATCCACACCTCCACAGATTATCCTCCTGCGTCATAGCATATAAGGATTGTACACACTTATCATTAAAAATGTTTTCACTCAATTTTACTCAAAGAAAACTTTTGTTAAAATAGGAAAAAATATGACAATGACACAAGAAAAATAAGAACACAATTTTTATTTATTTATCCCTTGCAATAATAAAATACTTCAAAATAAATATCGATCCATAAACAATGAGTACTGTGTCTGACGTTTCAGTTTCATAGATATAGGCGTTGTAGAAGTAAGCTCGTCTTCGGTCGGTCCGGTCGAAGTATTATATCGTTGATTGATGACGGCTACTAATGCATTGATTAATCGAGATTTGGAGCCGATACACCCCGTTTACGCCTCCTAAACTAGTGATAGTGCGCGGTGTCGGGTCTTGTTTCTAAAGTGTAAAGAAAAGGCTTAAAACTGGTGTTCGACAAGTCACTTGGCAATATGCCTGCCGTAAGGGGAGATGGAATGCGAGGACTCGCAGTCTTCATATCGGATATAAGAAACTGTAAAAGTAAAGAAGCAGAAATAAAAAGAATCAATAAGGAACTGGCAAACATAAGAAGTAAGTTTAAAGGTGACAAAACTCTCGATGGATATCAAAAAAAGAAGTATGTCTGCAAACTGTTATTCATTTTCCTGCTGGGTCACGACATCGACTTCGGACACATGGAGGCGGTCAATCTGTTATCTTCCAACAAGTATTCCGAGAAGCAGATCGGGTATCTGTTTATCTCCGTGCTGGTCAACACCAACAGTGATCTGATCAAACTGATTATTCAGAGCATCAAGAATGACTTGCAGTCGCGTAACCCCATCCATGTAAACCTCGCCCTCCAGTGCATCGCCAACATCGGCAGCAAAGATATGGCAGAAGCTTTCTGCACAGAAATCCCAAAACTCCTTGTGTCAGGAGACACAATGGATGTTGTGAAACAGTCAGCTGCTCTCTGCTTACTCAGACTCTTCCGTAAGTCTCCTGAAATCATCCCTGGAGGAGAATGGACATCTAGAATAATTCACCTGCTTAATGACCCCCACATGGGTGTAGTTACTGCAGCCACATCTCTTATAGATGCTTTGGTAAAGAAGAATCCAGAAGAATACAAAGGGTGTGTAACCTTGGCAGTGGCTAGACTTAGTCGCATTGTGACTGCCAGTTACACTGATCTACAAGACTACACATATTACTTTGTACCTGCACCATGGCTCTCTGTTAAACTTTTAAGGTTGTTACAAAACTACACTCCACCTTCCGAGGAGCCTGGAGTCAGAGGTCGCCTTTCAGAATGCTTAGAAACTATCTTCAACAAGGCTCAGGAACCACCAAAGTCTAAAAAAGTCCAGCACTCAAATGCTAAGAATGCAGTTCTGTTTGAGGCAATCAGTCTCATTATTCACAATGACAGTGAGCCTAACTTGTTGGTCCGAGCATGCAATCAATTGGGACAGTTTCTCAGCAACCGTGAAACTAATTTACGTTACCTGGCCTTGGAATCCATGTGCCATCTTGCAACTTCGGAATTCTCACATGAAGCCGTAAAGAAACATCAAGAAGTTGTAATTCTTTCAATGAAGATGGAAAAGGATGTCTCAGTTAGGCAGCAGGCTGTTGATTTACTGTATGCTATGTGCGACAAAACAAATGCTGAAGAGATTGTACAAGAGATGTTGGCATACTTGGAAACAGCTGACTACTCCATTAGGGAAGAGATGGTTCTGAAAGTTGCCATATTAGCAGAAAAGTATGCAACCGATTTTACTTGGTATGTTGATGTGATTCTTAATCTTATAAGAATTGCCGGAGACTATGTATCTGAAGAAGTATGGTACAGAGTAATTCAGATTGTCATCAACAGAGAGGAAGTTCAAGGATATGCAGCTAAAACTGTCTTTGAAGCCCTACAGGCGCCCACATGCCACGAAAACATGGTTAAAGTAGGAGGTTACATTCTTGGTGAATTTGGTAATCTGATTGCCGGTGACACACGGTCTTCACCGTTGGTCCAGTTTGAATTGCTTCACTCGAAGTATCATCTGTGTTCTGCTGCTACTAGAGCTTTATTACTGTCTACATACATCAAGCTCGTCAACCTGTTCCCGGAGATTAAAAATCGTGTCCAAGAAGTATTCAGAGCTGACTCCAACTTACGATCTGCAGATGTTGAGCTACAACAAAGAGCCTCTGAATATTTACAGCTGAGTATAGTGGCTAGTTCTGATGTATTGGCTACAGTATTGGAAGAAATGCCTGCATTCCCTGAAAGAGAGTCATCCATCTTAGCAGTGCTCAAAAAGAAAAAGCCAGGACGGATTCCTGATACTTCTGATATGAGAGAATCTAAGAGTCCTCAACCTACATCTGCTGCTGCACCAGTTGTCAACTCCACAAACAACACAAATGCATCTAGTGCCGACCTCTTGGGATTGTCCACACCACCTGGTACAGCAGCTCCTTCTGCGGGCAATGGGTTGCTTGATGTCCTTGGAGATCTTTACACCACTCCTAAAATTAGTCCAAGCAATGCTGCACAAAATAATATCAAAAAGTTCTTATTTAAAAATAATGGAGTTCTCTTTGAAAATGAATTGATACAAATTGGAGTAAAGAGTGAATACAGACAGAATCTAGGCAGAATTGGTCTATTTTACGGCAATAAGACACAGTTTCCAATTCAAAATGTAAACCCTGAACTGCACTGGACTGAAATGCATAAATTAAATGTTCAGATGAAGCCTATGGAACCTGTTTTGGAGGCAGGTGCTCAAATCCAACAAATGTTAACTGCAGAGTGCATTGAAGATTTCCTGGACACTCCAAGCATGTCTGTTTCCTTCATCTACAACAATGTGCCACAAAAAATTACAATGAAGCTTCCTTTGACATTGAACAAATTCTTTGAACCTACTGAAATGAATGGCGAATCTTTCTTTGCAAGATGGAAGAATTTGGGAGGAGAGCAACAGAGGGCACAAAAAATATTTAAGGCTCAAGGGGCAATAGATATTGCTGCTACTCGCACCAAACTGGCTGGCTTTGGGATGCAACTGCTGGATGGTATTGATCCCAACCCTGATAACTTTGTATGTGCTGGCATAGTGCACACTAGAGTCCAACAAGTAGGATGTCTCATGAGATTGGAACCTAACAAACAAGCTCAAATGTATAGACTTACCGTAAGATCTAGTAAGGAGACAGTCTCACAAGAAATTTGCGATTTACTTGCAGACCAGTTTTAATATTAATAAATAAAAAATAATGAACATGAACAACATTGTTGAAAGCAATGTTAATTGCTGTTAGGTTCACAGTTGCCGTAAATACACATATGCTATACTATATCTTATATGAAAGCATGTTAAAAAGACACTTGTGAACATTGCACTGATTCAGTCGGAATTTGTAATATCTCACATGTACAATTTTGAAATGACTTAATACTAACTAGCAAGTTCGGCTTTGTGTTTTGAAAAAATAAAAGTTAAACTTTTGTTTGAGTTTATTCACACACTTTAGGGATCATATTTTTGAGTAGTCCATTACTATAGTTTTATATATTGTATGTAACTATTCAACGATCTTTCTTGTAAATCAGATTCCATTGATAGATAAATAATAAAGTAGATATTAGCGTTTGATGGGCTACTGTATTATTTAATTTGTAAAATTAAGCAAAACTTACTGGCATGTAAGTTTAGACTTAAATTGAATACATTTTTATTTAGACCATAATAGATTTTTTTATGTTTCACTGTACAATTCATATATAGGACAGCACATATAATCATTTATTTGTACATAGATTTTTTATAAGGTATGCCCAAATTTTGGCTAAGTGTTTGATGTACATTTATTTCATATTCATTGAAAATAATGTAGGTATTGAATTTGTATCGTATTACTATTTTAATCTAAATTCAGGTGTAATAAGATATGAACGATGATAAAATGTATAACATGATCATACCAAAGTTGAATGTTTTGGCTGTTGTGTGGCATGATAATTAATATGCAAATACTATTGGTTTATCTAAAATAAGTGCCACATGGATATAAATTCTGGGTGTGATCTGTTAGCCTATAATGAAAACTTGTCATTATACAAATAATATATTTGTAATCTCTGAAAAAATGTTAATTTAGAGGGTGGTCCTTGACAAAGCTAGGATTTAGAATGAGGCTTGCCCACTTCCTGTTACTTGACAAAAAAATACGGTATTTTTAAGAACTTTTAATCAGGTAACGTGGCTAGCCCATATTTCTTTTTAGAGGTACAGTCGCCATCAAATATATCGATGTGGCCAGCGGCCAAGGTACTCAAAAATATCTGAACATGTACCTTATCGCCTTGACAATAGAGGCGTTGTTCAGATATTTGTGACCACCTTAGCTACTCCGATATATCTGATGGCGACTGTACATATGCGCAAAATTAAAAGAAAATCAGTGACTGACACTTTTAAAAATTTAACTTTTAGATAAAGTCTATGAAGTCAGATATATTAAAATTACATATATAACACTATAAGAGTATGTCCCGCGATAATCTATTAGGTCGAAAATAGAGACCACCCTATTTTAGTTTGACATTGTTCTGAAATATTTTAGGTTTTTTATTTACTTATAATGTTCCTGTTAATTGTTAAAGTAATGTATGCTTACCAGAGATTTATTTTTAGATCGTTACTATTCAGACGTCCTTTTTATTGATTTAAAGTATATGTATTTGGTTAAGTATCGATTCATTTTTGTTGTCATGTGTGATTCATACATTCCTCATATCTATTTGGTTAATATAATAAACCAAAAACTACTAGTGACTTTATAAATATCTATGCATGCAATTTGTTCGGACCGATTAGCTACGTGAACGGAAGTATATATATGTATTAGGTATAATGATTATATGTAAAGTCCGTTGGAACAAAATCCCATTGTCTGTAATTGTATGCGGTACTGATAAGGGAGGGAAGAGAACTGAACTCACCCAGTTATCATTTTACATGTGAATGTACTCATATTACGAGATTAATAAAAAAATATGTACAATAAAATGTGGCATGTGTTACGGTACGGTTTGTTCATAGGAATCTCACCACATAGAAAATCATAGTTGTACACACATGAATCACATGATAGTTTAGGTACGTAGATACAATTGGTATTAGGGCATGGCTTGGACGAAGTATCATATTGTATAACCAGTTGTACGCGAAAGAATATTAAACATAAAATGTTGAACATTGAGTAGGGAGCATAGTAAAATTTACTTTGCATGGTAGGTGTTTTAAGAGTAGTAAAAATATTCACAACAGATTTTTTATGCATAACTTCATCTCGTTGAAACACATGGTATGAAATTTATATGTATATTATGGAAGTAAGAATGGTATATACTTGCTTATTTGGTAAATACCTTTAGTGTATTGTGTGTGATTTGAATATCAAATTGTACAATATCGCATGGTTAAATAAATTGAGCGTGATAAATAGATTATATAGAAGTTCGTTTCCGCGCTTGAAGCCACTTTGTAATTGTCTAACGTAAATATTTATCCAATATATAATATATTTAAATTGAATTGTTTTTCATTTAAACCTACAATGTCTGCAAAAAAAAGACAAATTACACAAATCACATTATAATAGGTACTTACACAATGAATTCACTTACTCAATGATATAAGAATTATCTTATTTTCCTTAAACATTTCTAGATAATAGCTTAAGTTAATCAAACCACTCTTCTACATTTGGGGAGTTCTCCAACACATCATTTGATTCACTGCAACAAAATACAAATAAAATAAGTACTTTCTTATAAAAATCAGCAGGCATTAAAGTCTCGTAATAAATAAGAGCATTAATTAACCCAGAATTCGGTTTCAGAAATCTTTTGCTTAGGGCCACCCCTATATATATATATATATAGGGGTGGCCCTAAGTATTCTCATATATTCTCTCCCTATATATTCTCATCCCTAGCTGTCGTGTATAAACGACAACGGCGATGAGGAACAGGAAAAACATTGAAATTCAGAGCAAATTTTTTGATAGCCTTATTATGAAAGAATGCAAATGTCTGAAAAAATAAAGACCTAAAGCGTTAACATGAGTGTAAAAGAAATTACATTTGTCTTTTTTTCACATATATACCGAGCGCTTGAATTTGTGTCTTGTATACACGACAATATATTCGAAACCCGGTATTCGATAAAATCCCGTATACGGGAAAAATTTACGCCGTGTGAACCTAGCCTGATTGTACAGTCGACGTCAAAGATATGTTGCACCTTTTTACTAAGGACTAAGGTGCAAAAGTGTAAACATATCTTTGACATCGACGGTACAGTACCTACAGTTCTAAAATATCTGTGATTAAAGTAGTATTTTTAATTCAAGACAGTAATCTGACAGTGGTTTGCAATGTATGGCAGGAGCTGTAAGATTACTGTCTTGAATAAACATACTACCACTTTGACTACCGAGAACCCGCCTGGTAGGCACTCGTAATGTTTGCTCAGATGCCGGGCACGCGGCGTGCGGCATTGCGTTGCACGTCGTAGCCCGCCTGGCGGGTTCTGTCGGTTTCTGGGGCATTGTTCAAAATTTTGCCCGGTTGCGAAAGTGCTACTTTAATAGGGGGTATATGTATACCTGTCCAATGAGGGGTCGTTGCTGAACATTTCCGTAGGGACAGTAGGAGGCGCCCGCTCAGGAAGCAGCTCCACATAGGACTGCCGCGACTGCAGATGTCGCTCTACCTCCTCGGGGGTCATGTGCCCGTCCCCAGGGGACAGGCCGAAGCCGAGCGCAGGGGATGCCTTCGATAGCATGGCAATGTTGGTTTGGTGCTGAAAAAAAATTTTTTTTTAACATGTAATTTATTATTTTGTAACAATTTCGGGGGAGCGGTTTTAATCAACTTGTAGCTAAGAGGCTGACAAAACCCGATGACCTTCAAATTTACTTTACTCAGACTGTTTTTTAGCTATAACTACTCATACTGAGAAACAAAAAAATATATATGTTATTATTCGTTATATTTGGAAGAACTTCGTTAATTCCGATACACGATTGGACGAAATCGGCACGAAAGAAAAATAATAATTCCAAAGTTACATATTGAAATTTGCTTTAAACTGTTGTATGTCTTTAGATTTTTGACTTATACGTCTGTAACTAAGAACAAAATTCTACCACACTAATACTAAAAACTTCGTTGTTTTATATTTCTCAATTAATGCGTTTTTTTTTTAATTCATCATTTTGCAAAATTTGCATTGAGCTCCCATACTAATCGTAACCCCCTTGTTTTCTCTTTCACTCCCACTGAAAAAGATAGGGAGGGAATTTAGCTGTTGTCAGCCCCTAAATAGAGACGTCAAAAGACGTTCACCTAGCGCGAATGGTCAGGCAAATGATCGCTTTTCTCCTTGCCATAACTCGTATGAATACTAAGGTGGACGGCGTTCGAGCCCAGTTCCAAAGAAAAACGGCAAATCTATGTACAGTTTAGCCATTTGGCACACCCAAACTAGAGATCAAAACAACTTTTTTTGACCCGCAGTTCTTTAAAAAAATCCCATAGGACATGTGCTTAATTTTTTTTTTCAGAAACCGATCGTGTGTGGTATTGTATGAAATGGTTTTTTAGGGCGATTCTAAAAATATACTTTATCATTACATTTCAGCCATTTTTTTTTATTGAAATTAAAATAATTTTCAAAACGTACCAATTTTGGGCTCGTCCAGACACGATATGGTTGTTTTTTTTTTACAATATACCACAAATGATACATTATATCCTCATATCTAATCGCAAGATAAATTTTTAAAATATTTTTATAAGTTTATTTTTTTCAATATTAAGAAATGATCAGCTTGCAACTGCAACGTTTGCAGAAAACGTATCGAAACGCTATCCGTCTCTCTATCGCAGTGATGAAGAATGAGTGAGAGCGTGTAGCGTTTCGTTTCGTTTCCTGCAAACGATCGTCATCTTGGCTACAGGGCCAGGAGTGCGATTTTTGAATCTCACCAAGTGACTAATTCTCACCGATGTGAGTGATTTCCGAAAGTAATTAGTCACTTGGTGAGATTCAAAAATCGCACTCCAGTTCTATAAGTCTTGTAAAATAGATACTGAAGTAGAACTGTGTCACTTATTGTTAGTAATATTAAAAAATAAAAATAAAAACTAAATGAAATTATTTTCAAAATTGCTTTCTTGGGGTTAGATATGAGGATATCACGCTTCATTTCTGGTACATTGTAAAAAAAAATCAGCCATATCGTATCTGGAGGAGCCCAAATTTGGTATGTATAAGGTGCTAACAAATTAGTCACGGATATTTTTCCGCTGATAGTACTCGGTTCTCGGAGTATATTTAAGTATGAAACATCATAGGTTTTGTTATGTTTTTTGGAGAAAACTAGAAAACAAATTTCCTACGTTAAAACATCCTGTTAATAAGATAATTAAATGACATTTAAGAAAAAAAAACTTTTGACGTGACATGACAGACAGTGTTAAACATCTTGACAGGTAATATTTAATTTATTATAATATTTTTTTTGTTCGGTAAATGAAAACAAAAAAATGATCCTTAATTACAGTTTAATTGTTTTAATGTCATGTATTATCTCTTAAAATATCCGTGACAAATTTGTTAGCACCTTATATATTGAAAATTGTTTTTGTGTTAATTTAAAAAAAAATCTGAAATGTAAGTATAGGAGGAGGTATATTTTTTAAATTGCCTTAAAAAGCCCTTTCATATGATAAGGTAAATGTACGCTTCAGCGAACGTGCCGTATCGCCGAATATATTCCATTTTAAGCTATAAGTCGATTACTTACAGCAGATACTACGTTGTGATATTTTTTTCTGTGAGCTACATATATCTACCCCTACAAATACGCGTCAGAGACGGCCATTTTCGGGCTCAGTTGCGACATGACAACTGATCTAGTCGGTCGAGTGCCACTTTGTATGGGCGCCCTTAACAATCGTTAAGAAATAACGTGCACTTCTTAAGATCATAGAATCGTTTAAAACTATATGTGGGTTCCAAATTGTTGATTTAGAGTGCTGTTATTTAATAAGTTTATGTATTTTAAGTGAATTTAGTGCAGTTATATTCTCAGAATTTGAGATAAATGTGAATCCGGTGATGTGTGACCCAACTTTTTGACTGGATAGTTTCACCGAACAGCGTACGGAATCAGGGAAGCGTATGTCTTTGATATTATTTTTTTACTGATTTATTATAAACTATTAATATAAACTTCTTGACCTTTCAAATAATGAAAAGTATTTGTAATTTTATGAGCATTTACCGAACATCTGTAGACAGCAAAGACAAGTATATCCGCGTTTGAAATCTTATAGTTTTACGACTTTTTGAGTTCAAAATAAGCCTTTCGACAAAGCTATCTTTAATAATTTTTTATTGTTATTTTACGGCAATATTACTAAAGACTAAATACATTCGTAATCCTTTTAATTATTAGTTTTAATGTTCAATTTGTGGTTATGTCACAATTGTTGCAATGTAGGTAATTACTATTTTCAAAATTTGTTCGCGTATTAGGTTCCATCCACATATTTTGCATGGTTTATTTACCGAACGCGCGTTCGGTAAATCGTGCCCATAGTCTCTGCTACCGAATTCGTATATGCCTCGGCCTCGTTTGTATTCGATAGACATTCAAATATCATCCTTATTTCGTTCACAGCTAGGTAGACATTAATATGTTTTTTTTTCTGCCTTTTTATAAAGGCCAGTGCTTCTAAACATTTAAACATGTTCAAGGGCCTGTTGTTGATAGGTCATTTTGTAAAAAGAAAAATTTTATAATAATAAAATAAAATATTAAATAGTGTTTTTTTTAATATTTTTTAGATAAAATTTAACTTTTAAATTCATAATGTAAAAACTTATATTACGTAAAGACCCCAAAAACGATAATGATGTTTATGTAATATATAAAAATAATGGTTAGGTATTTTGACTAATTCTTTAAAAAAAAAGGTTACTTTTGTTTTGTATGCAGTAATTTAGTAATGTATGGAAACGCAAATTTAGCGCAGTTAGATGACATTATCTAAACGGTGAGACAGTTTAAGTTTGAGAATCGCTCAACACCATACATATTCCCATACATTTTTATTCTAGTTCGGTAAAGTTGTCACCGGTTTCGGTAATATATGCAAATCGTGTTTCTTAGTTCGCTTAATGGTACAAATCAAGTTAGGCGGTATAAAAAACTTTAAAAAATATTTTTTTAATATGTCTAACCTTACAAATAATATCTAAGTGCAATAAAATGATTACAAATGTATTTAAGTTACCTGTATCTGTATAGTATTGACAATAACCGTATGAAAATGCCAGACCTTATTAAAAAATGAAACGTACATCCAGGTCTAAAGCGTTCGTGGAAACGTACATTTACCTTACCACACGCGACAGGTTTCCGAAAAAAAATCCGTACAAAAAAAATATGACTCAGCACTCCCTCCTAGGGGATTTTTTTTAAGAACTGAGGGTCTAAAATTCTGTTTTGACCTGTAGTATGCGTGTGCCAAACGGCTAAACTGTACATCGATTTACGGTTTTTTTTGCGTACACTTTCCACTAATACTGACTGTGTGCCTGGACTATTAAATGATAAAAAAGGTATTAGAAATTACAATTTCTCGGGCTCAATCTGTCAGATTGAGAGGTGTACTAAAAGTAAGGGCAGATAGGCAGCTGAGGGAGGGAGAGGCAGGGTACGCGATAAATTGGGCCCTAGGAATTGCAATGCCTATTACCGGTTTAACCTTTAATGATTGGTTTAGTTTATATGATCGAAGTTGGTAAAAAGCGTAATAAAGTAAAAATAGTTTAATAGCCTATTTAATTAGTATACACGTACAAAGTTGACAAGTATGGTAGGTCTGCAATCAGATCTGACTTTTACGTGGATAAGTAAAAACTAAAAAATCATTGTGTGAAAATATAAGACATGCAAGGTAACGCTATGGGGGTTGTTTAAGAAAAAGGGTGAGAGCCTGACAGGGCAGAAAATACGCTACGCTTACTAAGCCTTTATAAGGCTACAGAATAAGAAATATAAGGCTGAGGGAATAAATATATAGCGTGAATTATTAATCACCGTTCATATAGAGCGAGTTGCTTAGGTAGGCCATACTGAACAACTTTTACTATGGGACCAACTCTGAAATCACGATTTTTTTGGCGGTTTCATACATTTCGGACGATCAGATGTTGTCGTTTTCTATGGAGAAGCCAAAAAAATTTCGCTAGTTCGGAATTGGTCCCATAGTAAAAGTTGTTCAGTAATTTCAGTATGGCCTAAATTTCACCCTGTACTTACTTCCCACCATATTTGGACCTTATATAAAAAGTGATAGGTTTCATTTCCGCGTAATTTCTGACACTATTATGCCATGTCTTATAAAAGGTACTATACTTACAAGATGCGTCGTATTAGGTGGCTTTTTAGGGACCACTGCTCTTTTTCTTTTTACAGGGTTGGCGTTCTTGTTTGGAGTGGCAGCAGCAGACACAGTCTGGTGGGCAGCACTTGCTTCAATTTTCTTTCTGGAATACAAATAGCGGATTGAACATAACTATAACTATACAAGCATTGAAATATGAGTACGTATAATAGGTATCAATATGTCAAGAATAGTTACACTCAAAGCTAAAATGCTTCTAAGAAAACTTTGATTATAAACTTTAACTTAATTCTATTTTCCATTACACTTAATACTTCTGTTCAAAGGTTGACTGGGAGATATCCCTTAACCCATTCAGGGCCAGTGACTCAGCGTTTGAGTCACGTTCAAACGGTTACGCAGGGCCAGTGACACGGAAGCGAGTCACGAATAAATACTGAACTAAACTAACACGAAACCCAAACAATATATTGTTTATAAATACAGTTTATAAATAATTTAAGCCAACAACCATATTTGCACGGTATATTAGATTTAAAAACTTGGCCTGGTTTTTTTTATAAAAAAAAGGGTCTAGAATATTCAAGTTTGGTTATATTTAACTAAAATAAATAGCTTTTTACTGAAATTTGAGATACTTGATAGTGTTTGACCAGAATAGAATTTGAAAAGAGAAGTGTTGTGGTTTAATTTGCCACTAAGTAAACATTAAATTATTGAAAAAAAAAAACTGTTATACATTGTCATAGAAACTTTACCTTCTTTAGCTTGTAACAAAACAAATGCTATAGGCACAAAATTTCTTTATGCTATTTATTAATTACTTATTTATGCTTATAATTTCTTTTCTTTTAAATAATTTTGACACTAAAAATAGATAATAATATAGAATTCTTACCTTTTCAATGCATCAACACGGTTATAGTCAGTGTCATCCGAGGACTCTGTATCATCACTCTCTGAAGTGCTGCTATCAGGCTTCTCGTACTGCAGCAGCCTGTCGAGGAGGAAGCTGCGGTCGCGGGACACTTTGAGAAGTCTCTTCTGACTGCACCTTAAAGCATCTTGGAAGCACTCATTTTCCTATAGAGGCAGAATCATTCATTAATATCTGTACTGATGTTTTGAGCTAGCCAGATTACTAAGAAGATCTTATTGATTTCTTGTTACTTTAGTTCACCATGTTAAGGAAAGATATGCAAAACATATGTTTGGATGACTTTCGAAAACAAACCACTAAGTGAAACAGAAATAAGTCGAAGGATTGATATATTTTTAAAAATCAATAAAGTATAAGTGAAGACTGATAAAAGAAGAGGTGAATAGGCGTGTCCTCACCTGACGTACCGCCTCGCGTGGACGCGCGGCCGCAATGCCTCGGGAGAGGCACGTGCACACTAGCCGAGCTGCCTCGCGCGGAAACTTCCTCGCGAGGCGGTGCGTTAGGTGTGAGCACGCCTAATCTGACTCTTTGCAACATCCCACCACATCTTTGTCACATTGCAAGCTTAACACTACAAAAAGTACCTATAATGCTCACATAAATAAGATATTTCAGTTTTTTCTTAAGTGTAAGGTAATGTGACTTGTAGTTAGTCTCCGGCTCCGGTTCACTGCTACTGTCGCTGGAGTAGTCCTCGCGCGGCTGCGGCTGCGGCTCGGCGGGCATGTTGTTGCTCATGCCGGCCGCCTCGCTCGCTTGCATGTTGGCTATCGAGCGGCAGTACCACCCGTCCAACATTTTCTGCAATTTAAAAAAAAACTTATCATGCTGTGCCTAAAACTAACAATTAGCTATAAAGTATTTTTATTTAAATATGAGCAGAAAAAAGCCCCTTTGAAGTTATTTTAACTAATTTCGGTAAGGCAGTATCAATAGAGTTATTATGAGTAAACTAGGACATATTGATAATATTGTACCTTAGTATAATTTTCAGACGCCACCCTGTTAGTTTTCTAAAATAGATGAGCAAAATACCTATTGTTTCAGTAAGTAAAGATGTTATTTATTTCAATTTGTTGAGTTTTATCAGCGTAATCACAACTAAAACAAAAATAGTAACCTCAATGTTTGACAACTAAACTGACAATTTTGACAGATATAGGGATTATCGGTCAAGGATCTACAAACTAAAAAAGTCACTGGAATACGCATCTATTTTTTTTATATTACAAGAGCTATAGAAACGGGGATAATGAATTTTCGAAGTTCGTGGTAGGCCCACTGTTTACATGGTGATTTACTATTTTTCAAATAAATAATTAAAAACACGATATTTAACTTGATGTCGAATCTCGAAGTGTCGCATCTGTAGACCCTTTAAAGGACAGTGCATCTCATTTGCGCGTATGCAATAGTATATCTTTACTTCTCTTTCATTTGTGTGTGTGCATCTATGAAGTTCGCTTCAATCATGCTCCTACCTCGAAACATGGTCATTGATTTAAAAATTAAGGTAATATTCCGGAAGATGTCGCTTCCAACGCTGTAATAGAAAAGTCATTCCAGAATAAAACAAAATTCCTAAGTCTTGACTTCCATTGCTTGTTTAAACCTTGACATGTTGTATTGAGTTAGAACTGTTGCGCAATGTACCGTGTCTAATTTTATTGATTTATTGTCACACTTTAACTGTCAATATCACAGTAGGAAGGTATTATTCGCCTGAATTAAATGAGAAGCTTTCTGATAGGATTTTCTTCTAGCTGAATACCAATTGGAATTTAGCTTCGTTTCAGAGAGCACATTATACTGTCAGTCGAAATTGAACCTTAATTGTACCGCATGTGCTGCTTCAGCTGAGTGTGGGCCGTGCTTGTCGCGGTCAATCGGTGCCGGATTTGTTCCTCGTGTTGTGATGGCTCTCGGAAGTGAAGTGAATGATGAGAATTCTTCAAAAAATACTTCTCAAAAAGTGAAAAATGGCTCAGCTAGCAACAATGTGAAGGACAAGAGTGGTAGCGAGAATGTTATCAAAGGTAAGTTTTAACTTTTAAATGTTCATGCATTCAGTTATGTAACATTGAGCATGGTTTTTACCAAATCCAATTTTTTTAACTATGTTACCTTTGCTTAGACAAAGTGTATCCAGTAAAAATTTTTGGTCATGTGACGACAGAATTTTGTAGTTCAGTATCACTATCATGTGATCAACGCGCACTTTGCAGTTATAACGCATTTCTCTGATATCCTAAAAACAAGCAGGTATTATTGTTCAAGTTATACGTTTTATAAGTATTTTAGTTCACTGAAAGATAATTTTAATACACACCGATGTACATACTATATCAGTACATACCGTGTAATAGTTATAAGAAGTTGTGTAATGATTACATATTCAAGGTAATGTCGTTCATTGTCATATTATGCGTTTTTACTACTCCTATGTACTAATAAGCTTGATTAGGGGAATATTTGAGCAAATTCTTATTAAATATTATATAGGTATATTATATATATTAAGCATGTGGTAACTAATAAAATGGGAAAGGCTTATTTCATTAAAATGTCTATTATTCAAGTATACAGTGTTGCAGGTAGTTAATGCGTAATGTTAATGCATGCACAACAAATATTATACTTGCCAATGCAGTACTACCATGACCTATTGTGCCCTTCATTTCTAACTTTGAATATAATCAATAGTATGTTTCTATGTTGTTTCATAAATACCAATTTACTGTTCTATTGTAATCTCCTTTTTTTACTGTACTAGGAAAAAATAGGAAAACATTTTAACAAAGTCTTATATTCTTGTCTTATAAAGTACTTCCCCAAGAAACTTCTTTGAAGTGTACCTACTTATTACATTAATTAGTCTAAATATAAAATATTGAATGTCTCTAAAATGCTCTTAAAATATTTTTTTACCATAAATCTTGATTATGAGCCAACTAGCATTTTTGGGAAATTCTTTTACTTGTGTAGAAGATTTCTATTTGTTTGCCTTGCCATACATTAATTAATGTTGTTTTTCCTAATTGCATTTAAAAGTTGTATACTTCAAATGCCTAAATATTCATTAGGATATGATGATGAGCATTAGGCATTTAGAACATAATTATAATTCAGTGATTTAATGACACCATATATGATGAGTATTTACTCTTATATTTATGTGTCAATTCAGTGAAAAAGTTCCCACTTTGTCGAAATGGGTTATTAGTACTTCCTTTCATGGCACTTCACCTTTTCCTTTGTTCTTATTCAATATATTTCGTCTGTGTATAGGTCTAAATAAACTAATTCAATTTTTTCTAAAACTAGACCACATGCTATCTATTAGATTAGTGTATGAATGAAGTGTCCACATACAATGAATGACTAACTTGACTTAAGTAATCTTGTAACATACTCCTAATTAATATAAATTAATGTGGGAAAACCCACAAATAAATTATAACTTATACATAATTATATTATAATTATAAATAAATAATACCTTTGAGTAAGAATATAGTAGAGGTACAGTCCCAAACAAGATTTACCGAAAAAATGACTTGTGAAAATTTGTAACCGGCCAGTCTTATACCGTAATAAGTAGAGGGCGGAGTGCCGGTGGCAAATTTCACACTAAATGTATGGAGTCGCCTAAGTATTCTTATGATTAAATTAATAACGAATAAATGATTAACTTTGCATAATAATTTTTAGGAACTTATAGAAATTATCTTACGAGCATACAAATATAATGTAATATGTTGTTAATATCTATAATACATAATAATATGTTTTCTTATCAAAACATTATCATTAGGTACTAAATACTAGACTAAGAAGTTATACCTGCCAAACGATATATTATTTTCAAGACCATTCAATTACAATTGAGGACTGGAATTATGTGTTCGAGGTCCTCCTCACAATCTACACTTAAGTGCGTATCCATGTTATAAAATGAATGGACTATGGCCACATGTTCCTGGTTTTTCGGAGTGAATCGGTTCCTTAATTTATTGAAGATCCATTTATGGGTGGAAAACGATCGCTCTACATCTACCGATGTCATGGTTGCATGTTTAAGGACTTGTTTATAATTTTCCATTGTAATCATATTCCTTAATTCGTCAGCATCTACCAATTCGAGTTTATTTCGCACGGTTTTACTTCCTTGGAGGCTTAAAATACTCCTAACTATATCTATTACCAGAAAACTTTCTTCTATCGGAATTTTAGTGCATTCTAATTTTTCTATCGATTCAGGTATAATTTCGTAACAATTTTTTATAAAGCTTAACTCGTTTTTAGGGTTCCGTAGTCAACTAGGAACCCTTATAGTTTCGCCATGTCTGCCCGTCCGTCCGTCCGTCCGTCCGTCCGCGGATAATCTCAGTGACCGTTAGCACTAGAAAGCTGAAATTTGGTACTAATATGTATATCAATCACGCCGACAAAGTGGTAAAATAAAAAGTGAAATTTTTTTTTTTATTAGGGTACCTCCCCTATACGTAAAGTGGGGAGTGATTTTTTTTTTCATTTCAACCCTAACGTGTGATATATTATTGGATAGGTATTTAAAAATGAATTGGGGTTTTCTAAAATTATTTTTCGATAATGTAAATATTTTCGGAAATAATCGCTCCAGAAGTAAAAAAATATGCGTCCCCCCCCCTCTAACTTTTGAACCATAAGTTTTAAAAATATGAAAAAAATCTCAAAAGTAGAACTTTATAAAAACTTTCTTGGAAAATTATATTGAACTTGATAGGATGAATAGTTTTTGAAAAAAAAATACAAAATAATTTCTGAACTAAGTTTGTAATTTAACCGTATAAGGAGGTGTTTATTGTACCTGTAATTTCTACAAAATTACAATGAAATGACGTGCTTTCAAATAAAGTAAAAACGGTGAAAATCGGTTCACGCAATAAAGAATTATCCCATAAAAATCATCTTCCATACTTTATGCTCGCGCGCAATAGTTTACTCAATTTGCCGATAGATGTCGCTGTACATGGAACTCTCATATCATATCCTACATGGCGGTGTTATTAACTCTTAAGTGGGGACACTTACTGTGACGGACGGAAAACTACGGAACCCTACAGTGAGCGTGGCCCGACACGCTCTTGGCCGGTTTTTTAAATTTTCATTTTCAAACAACTTCTGGGCTTTTCTAATGGCAATAGCTTCTTTACTGTTCAATTGCATCACAACATTTTTAATCACGTCAAAATGTCTATCGTAGTAAAAACTTGCATTTAACCAGGTGCCCCAACGAGTGATAATGGGTTCCGGCGGTAAAGGCACATTCTGCGCATGGTCCCTGAAAAATCGGACGCGGTGTGGTGATTTTAAAAAAATCTTCTTGACATTAGATATTAAAGAATTGACCAATTTATGTTCAGATCTTATCTACTCCGCGACTCTGTGTAGTCCATGAGCGAAACGAGTTACGTGTCGTACTTTAGTGTTCTTCAAAATCTTGCCGGCAGCAAGCATGTACGCTGCGCTATCCGAACAGAATATTAAAAATTTATTCATATTATCTGTAAAATTATCCTCCCACAAAAAATTCAAGCTTTCGTCAACAACCGCTGCAATTGAGTTCGCGTTTACAGTACTAACGACTTTACACGCTAACAAATATGGCCTTTGTAAAGCATCATCAAGTGATTTTATAATTACATTTACTACGCAATTACCGAAATTATCAAGAGTCTCATCCACCGCAAGCCATAAATTGGAATCGAAAAATGTATTTCGTATTTGCTTGACGGTCGCATTGTATATTCTGGTAAGATAGTATTTTCTCAAAACACTTTCTTCGGGAAGTTTTACGCCTTTATCTAAGTATTTTCCAAAGAACTTTTTAAATTCTGGATGGTTAAGTCTTTTCCATGGGATGTTACACGCTATAAGGAAAACGCATAAATCATAGGCAAAGGTGCCATTTTGGTTTCCACAGTTAATTTGGTGTTGTTTACTGTTAACGTGTTTTTCGACATTATATTTTTTCAACTGCTTTAAATCCACTGAGCAAGACATACAGTGAATGCTACATTCTTCTTCATTATATATAAGATTTTCTTACGGTTCTATCATCCGCAGAATTGTTGCTTCACATGGCTTATTCATCTTGATATTTTTCGGTTTTAAATATTTAGCCGACGCAATAATAATTCAGATAATATAGATGTAAAGCAGCTGTCTAAATTGACAATGTCAAATAATTAGTTTCTAAATGTCTCATAAATTTGTAAATTAGTAACTTTTTGAAAAGAAAGGTTGCATATGGTAAAAAATATTATATCGATGAATGGTGACTTTGTTAAAAGAAATTGAAAAATAACCCAAAACATTTACGACATAACATTTAGGTGTTCCTGAAATCGATTTATGAAAATAAATGTTAAGTACTTACTTCCAATTTACGAGTAGGTACCATACTAAGTACATTAGGTAAATGAATAATTTTATTATTCAAGCCTAAAATAATAATTATAAAAATGACTCCATACCTTTTGTGTGAAATTTGCCACCGGTACTCCGCCCTCTAGTAATAAGACTCAGAGAAACTGCTATACATGTCATTCTTACAGCACTATTGTGGGGCCAGTTTTTTGGACTGATAATTATTAAATTTATTCTATCTATGGGTAAGTACAGTCAGCAGCATAAGTGGTAGGGTTCGAAATTATCAAGATAATTATGATCTCTGATATTTATCAGATAATTATCCCAGTTATGGATTTTTTATTATTATAGCTCAACTAGTTATGTAGATATCCACGCGCGATATATTATTTTTTGCATTCCGCCTTAACAAATTTTGGGTTATTATTATCAAATCGATAATTATCGGACATAAAAATCACAATAATTATCAAGTAACTATCATTGATATTTAGCCTTTCGAACCCTAATAAGTAATTAACCAATTGAGGTTGGTTGGTTAAAATAAACTTAACACATCATTATTGTCAAGTGAACATGAGTGTGTGCAGTCGTTTTGAACACCTCACTTGCTTTACTGCTTTCTGCCGGTGACTGTATAGTCAGCCCATGAATCTTTTAAGCGAACACATTTTGCTACTACAGCTATGTTATATTTATAAAATAGTAGATACATGAGATGTTGAGGAAAATTTTAATAGAAATTATAACTCTATTACTCACTTTAGTCGTGTAGTGAAAGGCTTAAAGGAAAATTCCACAGGTTTGACTGTTCTACAGTAGAAGGATAATCTTCAAAAATAGGCAATGTTTCTATGGTTTCATGCTTTGTAAAGTAGGTATTGTTCTTTTACAATATTATATCCGGCTCTTTTTCTACAAGTGAACTACTTATCTAAATATCTAAGGTTAAATGCAGGAGATATGTATCAGTAAATGCTGTCACTGTTAGCTAAGATTAGAAAAACAGGGTATAATATATAAGGTGTCCAGGCTTTTAGGGCTGATAGAACAGCTGATGGGCTATCAGATTTATCAAATTTGATCCTAAAGAAAATCGTTTTTTTTTTCGATATACATGTTGGCAAAATGACTATGTACTTTAAACTTTATGATAAAAGTGCCAGTATCTCGAAAACTATGCCATTTTCATTAAGAGGCAAATTTGTAGTACTGACTACTGTTCTAGGTATTTTCCTATTTATTTTCATAATTAGGAAAGAAAAATCCCGGTCTACAAATGAATGCTAATTTGGAATTGCTTACTTTCCACACCTAATCATAAATTACTGATTTACCTATCACTTATTGAGTAAGTAAAGAGAAACAATTAAAACGTATCAAGCCGCGGTGACCGGTACAATGAATAAGGTGAGTTCGACTAATATCGGACAGATTTACGCTCATTGCAGGGACATTTAGTTCTGGCAAGATGAAATTATGCGCCGTTTAGTATCGCTCCTCTAAAAAAAAGATTCATAAAAATCTTTTTTGTTCCGTATGTCCCGAATTGCCCTCCTTTTGGAAATAACTGGGACCTTTAGGTTTTTTAGGTACTTACTCGTACACAAGTTGTATATATTATATATAGTAAATTTGCGACAAGTCTGTATATTTGGCATTAGAAGACGGCACATACAGGCCGAGATCCGGTATTACTCAAAGTGGTCAAAAATCGGATGCTATTCGTCCGATTTTAAACTGTCAGTAATGCTCAACCTTTAGATGTATCACCAGGAGTGCGATTTTTGAATCTCACCAAGTGACTAATTCTCACCGATGTGAGTGATTTACTTTCGGAAATCACTCACATCGGTGAGAATTAGTCACTTGGTGAGATTCAAAAATCGCACTCCAGGATGGTCAATTATCTCTCTAACTAAAGTATACATATATTTTTTAAAGTTTTCTACAATATACTAATGAAGGTACTGTAAATAATTTAATTGTCGAACGATCGAGCGTCGCAAAGTGAGTTATAACATCGAATTACTGGTTTTTGTGATTTTTGAACTTTTGAACTCAAAAGAGTTCATTGACATCAGCAAAAAGTTTGGGAATCACAATTTCTTCAATATTGTGTGCATATATTTATATGGGTCTAAAATCGGACCAAAAAAAAGTGACAAAAAATAAAATGTTGCCCGAAATCACAGTTCGTAATACTGTCTGGCCAATTCTTCTATATGTTTATCAGTGGGTAAAACCGACTAAAACCGGTTATTTTCCGATAAGTAGCTCTATGCTACCGGCAATGGGGTAGGGACTGACTTATAGGCTCGTCCGGTTTTACACAATCACTTAAAAAGATACTGATGTCGAAATATTTTTTCTCTAAATTTAAACACAAATTTTGACGTTTAAGAATAATACAATTTTAGGCTGTACATCATTACATTACTATCATTTCACTATTGAATCACGGCCGTTGCATGTTTACAAGCTGAGAAAAAAATTAAAAACCAACATGATGTCAACCTACCCAAAAATTGACCGATTTTGGGCGAACTCGCTTACCATGATAGTGTAATATTGTAGTACCAAACTTAATTTCATACACAGGCGTATTATTTAAATAGCCGTTGAATCCATGTTAAAGCACGTGGTTTCAGAAGTATTGATTGTCTCGTGTAGAATTATTGGGAAATACCCATGAAATACCTACCTAATTATGAGGCAAAACATCAAACGCAAATCGAATTATTGCATGTAAAATTTTAATATTGATTACCCTTTACTGCATGTACATGTTATACATTGCAGTGCAGTAACGGTAATAACTAATAGTACATATCCTTAAATTAATATTTGGATTTCCGTTTGGATGTAGAAATTGATTTAAGTACCTATTTGTAATTACCTAACTTAATTAGATTCAATTCTTGCAAACTCCTACTAAGGCTATTTATTGTATTGATTGCGCTCTAAGGGCCGAATCACATCAGATAAGATGCGTAGCAGCACGGCTGTACCTTACTGCGTAGAAACAAACGTGCGTAATCACGCCGTTTGTATTTAATGTACCTATCGAATGATTATTATGTCCGTCGCCACCGTCACAACGGTTACGTAGCGTGCGCGCCCTAACATGTATCTGGGGGCAAGGCAGTGCCCCCGCTGAGTCGAGCAAAACAAACAATAAAGGCACGGCCGTACCATCCTTTTCCCGAAGCCATTCAGGCCATTTTCGATCCCCCTCTAATTCTGTTGTCGATAAAGCTAGAAGTCTGAAATTTCCGTGAACAAGAGGTCATAACACATGGAATATATATGTATTCCCAATATCATTGAATTGCAACATATATTTTTAGAAAAATTGTAAGTCAAACTCACTGATTTACGATCATGGTATATCTACGGTACTTCTAGTAGTCGCACAAGCTCCAAATTTTGAACACTTTCAAGACTGACTAGAAGTGCTGTAAATAGGCTATAAAGCCACTGAAAATAGAAACATACCGCAATATTAGTTGGGTTGTCTAGTTTTTCAAACAGCACAGTTAACATTGTAATCCCATATAAATATATTCCATAACAAAGTTATTTTTTCTGTTGCTATAAAGTTTTTTTTACACTACATAATGAGATAGTATAGGTTAGGTACTTACAAAAAGGAATGAGTTCCCATGAATTCATTCTATTTATTATAAAAATATAGACATCTAATATTCAAAGGACACTGGCTTTGTTTTACATTAGATCTCAATACTTTTTGCAGTAGAAGAACTGCGTTGCGATACTGGCATTTTTGTACATGTAATGTTTTTGATGGGATTACGATTACTGATGTGCATGTTGCGGAAATTTTCAAAAAAGTTGGAAAAGTTCTCGGAAATTTCCAGAAACTTTCTCAAGAAATACGTATAGGAAACTTAAAACGGAAATTCACTAGTCGTCACAAGTAATTATACGAGCATGTAACGTGAACAGATTGACATTATCTGACACCTATATCATTCCGGGATACCATTACAAAGTAGCGCAGCGACTTAAATTCGTGCTGCATACGCATGAAGTAATGTGTGTAGCGCTACGTCTGCGTACTTAGTTATGAGATGATATTCCTACAACTCTATCTACAAATCTAACGAATTGGTATTATTTTGGGATTTAATTCTGTTTCTGAATAAGATCGCGAGTTGCTTCGGTACTGATCTTTCGCACGGAAACTGTCATCATCATCATCATCATCATATCAGCCGAAAGACGTCCACTGCTGGACATAGGCCTCCCCCAAAGAGTGCCACAATGACCGGTCCTGCGCCACCCGCATCCAGCGAACTCCTGCGACCTTCACCAGGTCATCAGTCCACCTTGCGGGGGGTCTACCCACGCTGCGCCTTCCGGTTCGTGGTCGCCACTCGAGAACCTTTCCGCCCCAACGGCCATCGGTTCTACGAGCAATGTGCCCCGCCCACTGCCACTTTAGTTTAGCGATTCGGAGGGCTATATCGGTTACTTTGGTTCTGCTGCGGATGGCCTCATTTCTGATGCGATCACGCAGAGAGACTCCAACCATAGCCCTCTCCATTGCCCTTTGGGTGACTTTGAGCTTTCTTATGAGGCCCATTGTAAGCGACCACGTTTCAGTACGGAAACTGTGCTGCAATTTATTTTTAATTTTAACACCTTAAGTACTACGAACTAGGCACCACGCTGATATAATTGATATGATAGACAATATCAACACACAAGATTTAATCTATTGTTTAATTATCTATAAGCAGCTCCCAACAGCCGATGACTTTCGATGAAAATCCCTCAGTTTTATAGTATTTTTGTGGCTAATCATTCCTGTTATAAAATCAATGGTCGTAAACAAAACACTATTGAAATTTACGAAAAAACTTGAATCACTTGGAAATTGGTAAAAACGTAGGTACGTGAAAAACCTGTTAACCTACGTAGGTAATAGCTACGGTCAAGATTTCAAATTTGGAATATGCTATTGTTTCGCGCTCCATTCCACGGACAACTCGGCGAATTTGTGCAGCGGTGCCGCGGTGTCGGTTCCGCTGCGAAGATGTGCTAAAGCCCTTAAGGCGCTAGGCGCTGAATGTGGCCGAAAACTGTTACTTTCTAAGGGATATATCTCAATAACGAGTCATTCAAAAAAAATATATGTTAATTACCATATCTTGTACAACATTGTCAACGTTTGAATAACTCGTGTAACGTATAGTTTCTCCGTTATTTAAATGTAACGAAATGTCGTTTTACGGTTAATTTTGCTTATATCTACTGAACGGCTTATTTGATTTAAAATATTGTTGAACTAAAAAATGTGTACTACAGAACACTACAAACTCAACGTAGGATATTTAAATTGATTAAATTTTCTTAAACAACTTGATCATAATTCCACATTTCGTGCGTTGGTAGCTCGAAAACGGCGTTGCTGGCAGTCGTGAGCTAGCTTTGAGACGAGGAGGCTGTGTCGCTCGTCGCTCCGTGCTTCCCTTGTACTACATATACTTGTGATTGGCCCGTGAGCAATAATATCGGACTTACTAAATAACTGCAGATTGTTGCGATGCGGACATAACGTGTCTTCCCGGAATCTATAAAGTATAGACGTTTTATCTTTTAAGATAATGTTCTCGTATGCATGTTCATGTACGTTCGTATAAAAAGTGTATTTTATTTAGATTATAATACAAGTAAAAAACAAATAAAATTAAAATGGTGGAAAAAACAAAAATCATGAATCTCATAATTCTTCACGACCCACCTGATGGAAAGCAGTTATAAAGCCTATGGACGCCTGCAACACCAGAAGATTCACATGCGCGTTGACTACCCTAAAAAAAACTACTCTGTCGGTGAAATAAATACAAATTTTATTTTAATTATCAACACAAAGTAAATAAATAAATTACTAGTAAGGGTTAAACTACCTATCAAATATCTTTAAAGGACCGGCCAAGTTTGTATCGGACCACGCATATTGTAGGGTTCCGTAGAAAGTAGTTTCTTGGAGATAACTGAAAAACGGATAGTCCGATAATATGTGAAATAATTATCGTAGAAATTAAGTACTAAGCCTTCTTGGTTTTTTTCATATTTTTTAGACTTACGGATTAAAAGTTAGATGGGGAGCCTGTTATATTTAGACTTTCTAACAAATATTCCTGAAAATATTGACTTAATAAAACAGTTTTAAAAATCTTCTATATATATAAAATATTTTTAAAACCGTATCGTACAACATGTTCATATTTACAAAAAATATATTTTTGACATTTAGTTTGGCATATGTATGTATGGAGTGCCTCCCCTAAAAGTTTTTTAGCAATTTAGCCAGAAAACTAAGTAGCGGCACATGAAACACACCTCTAGATAAAATTTCAGTAATATATGTTTTATAATAAAAATGGCTTTGACATACGGACGGACAGACGGACATGTTTCAAAAAACTTTTAAGGGTTCCGTTTTTGCCATTTTGGCTATGGAACCCTAAGAAGTGTTTGCGCTGTGTTATATTTTAAAGATCTAAATTTAATGGGCTTACAGCTCTCATGACAATTGTATGATGATTTCGTGCACAAATACCGCTCCTTACATGTGCATTTTTACTATACGCAACTCGCAACAGGCTTGGTTTTGTTAATTTACCGTAATTAAGTGAATTTTTACGGTTAATATTTAAAATCGCAACAAAAAAATAACCATCTATTAAGCTCACTTGCACAGGAAAAAAAATCCAAATTCACATGAAAACACCGCTTTGATGTGTATTCAGTTTTTTTTGCTGTAATAGTCAGTATTTTTTTATTTTTTCTGATATGCGGATATTTTTATCCATATTTCGTCAATTCGTAAATATTTTGCCGCTCACTGTACTTTATATTCAAAATCTAGGTTTTTATTTTTTTACATAAAAGTCTACTAATCGAGATCGTTATTACTTATCTTATTTAATAGGTAAGTAGCATTCCTAAAAATGTCACCGTAGTACTTAATCACAGTATTCAAATCACAAAACATCCGCAAAAGGATTATAATTATTATAAAGCTGCCCGCGCGCCTCTGAGTAAAGTCATATTCTTTGAACATTGTTGCGGTGCATCGCGGTGGATTTACGCACGATCGAAATGAGAGGGGTACGCGGATGGCGCGGGTAGAGAGCGCCCACAGATAAGGTAACCACTAGATAGGCCTTATAAGGTGACTTGGGGTCACCACTCCTTGGAGTAAAACGACTTATAAATTGCGCGGTCGTCGCCGTGCCGTTCAGTTGCGTCCATGTTTTAGACCTGCACGTAGTGTGCGTGTATGCAAGAAAAAAAAAATGGAATACGTAAGAAAACTATTCAAAATCCTGGCATATTGAAGTGTAAGGTGGTATGGCAAATGTTTCTAAACGTTAAAAATCAAAAGAGTTGGAATTACATTCCACTTTTACTTCAAAATCATTTTTTTACTGAAATATGTTTCTAGCCAGCGGAGTTCATTTTGAATTTGTCAGTTGAGAAGTAGTCGTATGCCCGTTTCATTTTATCATGTTAAGAATGCAATGTGCTATTCCTTTCTTTCAAAAGCACGTGTACGATAGTGATGTGCGGATGATGTGTACCGGACTTATATACCGGCACCACTTACTTTCAACTTACCAAATTTACGAAATACAATGGAAAACAGGAGATCTCTGTTTTATTTTCATTTTTTTCTTTAGTTTGAGTAGTTGGTAGAATTCAAAGATTTATTCAGTCGGTAGTTTTTTTTTTTCATGTAGTTATAATAAATATGGGTATTAAGGGTGACACATGAGCGTTGCTTCTATAAGATACTTTCAATGGGTGTCACATGAGAGTTATTTTAAAGAACTTTTAATTGGTGTCACATGAGCGTTGCTTCTATGAGACATTTTCAATGGGTGTCATATGAGAGTAGTTTTAAGGAACTTTTAATTGGTGTCACATGAGCGTTACTGCTATGAGACAAATTCAATGGGTGTCACATGAGCGTTGCTTCTATAAGGCGCTTTCAATAGGTGTCACATAGGAGTGGCTGTAAGGAACTATTAATGGGTGTCACATGAGCGTTGCTTCTAGAAGACACTTTCAATGGGTGTCACATGGGAGTTGCTTTCAGATTTTTTAAGGGGTGTCACATGAGCGTTGCTTCTAAAAGTACTTTCAATGGACAGATAAGGTCATTTCAGGTTAGTCTATAAGGCGACTAGGTAAAATTCATTGGTACGTTTTTAAAGTAGGCAAATACATATTGCATTATTGTTATTTGTTACCAATTTAGTAAACAGTAAATACCTCAATTAACAACAACAAATTACGGTACGGTACAGTACCCTTTACTTGTAGTACACATGTCCCATCACTACGCAACCACGAGATAGCGCGCGGACTTTGGAATGACCAATCGCAGCGCCGCTATCTATCACCCACCCGCCCCTCACGTCTTCCACAAGACTTGGTGACTCGCTCCGCGAACAAAACGAGCAACATTATTACTCTATAGGAGGTTCTCTGTGAGAGCGCCCAAACGCTCAAGGACACTCTGGCGACAATCGTCTTAATTGTGTAGTTAATATAAGTAGCTAAACTTAAACACAGTCATGCTTGTAAATAAACACGTCTTTAAATAATTCGTTAAACTTTTTTGTGCAGATCTCTACTCTAGGCGACAGCGACAAAAAACAGATAGAAACAGTAGATGCCCCCCAGGTCTTTTCCACACGTGTTTATCATATGTTGGTCCAAGTTATCTCTTGACTAGTTTTGACACAGTGGGCCCGGCATATTACCAGGAGACATGATTGATTACATAATTAAATTGCGTTTCTTGTTTTCGTTACGATACGATGGGCGGTGGCGGCAGTATCGTGATAAGAATGATAGCTATCTGAAATAGTCATAAGCGCAATAATACCTATCAATGATCCTACTCTTATTTGTTTGATACTGTTTTGAGTAATGGTAAGGTAGGAACAGTTGCCTGTAGAAACAGTAAGGAATTAAGTTACTTACCTACATTCTCTTACTTGGACGCTATGACAAACAGTTCGAGCATAGTCAGGTATTTACGTGATCAATTGTAAAAAAAAGCAATTTCCTGTCTATTTTTGGGCTAGAAACAGATTGTGGGTTCTGTGTCTATATACTTAATACTTATGAACTTATTTTAAAATACTTCTATTATATAGGTAGTGTCATCCTCCACCCTGCCTCTGAGTAGACGATGATAATACATTTAAAATAGTAGGTATTCTTTTTGTTGCCATGTTACTACCAGTACTGGCGCTGGTCGTTCATAATAGGTTCGGTTAGGGTTGAACGACGAGGAATGCACTGGGAACATATGAGTATGACTCAGTTTCTGCCATCCCAGGCGTGTTTTATATTTTTCATACACTTCATTTGTAAATATTATGGAAGCGTTTCGCTACGCCTCAGATTTACGACATGTTGTTTGTTGCGTAGAAATGAATTTATTTTTAAAATATTACCTTTTTAAACTGCATGTCATCCTGTGCATACAATGAGCATAGTTTATGGAAATAAATTAAGTATAAAGTCATTCATCACAAGTAATAATAGACTCAAACAACCGACAATCTAATCGACTTTATTGTGTTGTGGTAAACCATTGAAGAGCCCCTGTATTTCACTTACATTTTACTACTGGTAGACTGATTATTGCGTTCACTCTTCCGAAATAAACGTAGTAAATAATAAACATACGACTTGTTGATTTTTGTTTCGGTTACTTCCTGTTATTTTCTATTATTTTAGATCTCTATATTGCATCTCTCACTAAAATTTCTTAAAATCTCGTTTATAATATTAGTGGGATGAAGAACGATAAACTTTTTTGGTGATACTTGACGTGAAATGTATGTACCTAAGCAAGTTACATTGCGTCAAGCAGTTAATTTCTGCTGCACAGCGTAACTTTACAGCTTTACACCGCGATTGTGATGATGATGAGATGATTTTACTTTTCTTACACTCATAGCGTTTTATTTGGGAGGCTAGCTAACATTACCCTCTGTAATTATCGAAGTACGTCACATAGGTGTTAATGAATGTAATTCTCATAGTCAGTTGCATTATAAATGGGTCGTTCACGAGTTATTGATTTAAATGAACTATATCTTTTGATTCAACACACTCACTCTTCAACTCACTGAAGATTTAACTCGCTCAGTAACTCATCTATCTCAGTGTTTAGTCTTTACAGTGTTACTTGCTCGCTCTTTCCCACTCATAATTCGATGAGTCGGCCGAGTTAAACGAGTAAGACGATGCGAATATGCGAACACATCTTCTGAGCGAAATGAGCGCAAGCTAAAGATATGAATCAATCTTTTCAATTCAGTGAAGCGTTTTGTGCATCTCTAAGTTGCATGTGCAGTTAAATTATTTTCATAAGACGATGCAGGTTATCTGGTGATTGTGTTAAAGCATGTTGTTCACACCAAACATATAATAACGTAGCTAGCTGCGTTATATATTACATACAAGCAACTGATACTATCAATGCCTATTTATTTTATTACAAGAAAACGCATAAGGGCCTCCCCTGCTTAGCGTCCCTAACTTGGAAGTCATAGACGTTCTTGTATTGATTGGGGAAGCCGGGGGCACCCTCCCGACATAACTACGGTATCGGTAGAGTTTTCATCCGTTTCCCTTCTCTATTTCTTTTATGACTGTAAGCCTGGATTTCATTTAACTGTGATTTAGAATGTTTTTATTTTTATTTCAAAAGAAAACTTAAGTGGTAGGGATAAGTACCAAACCAAGTGCACCAGCGTCCATTATTTTTGTATGTTGTATAGGCAGTTTTTTTCCCAAACCGAAGCTATTAGCGAATAGTGTGCTCTCCAGTTAAAGTAAATAACACACTGTATTATAAGTAAAGTTGACAATGAGTTATAGTTTGTCCGGCGGCTTAAGGATAAATGCGCCGTACTTTAAGTATGGAGCATTTGTCATTAAGTCGCCAGACAAACTATACCTAGTTAGGTATAGTTTACATCGTAGTTACGATGGCAGTTTTTGTTCATTCTTTTTTCTTCGTAGGTATTCTATAAATAACTCTATTTAAAATATATAAAAAAGAATTGTAAAATGGTTTCATTGGCTTGAAAGAATTGTAAAATGGCTTGTGGATCGTTTTGTTTCTATAATGATTTAAAGGTACTGTATGCTTAATAATCGAGACGAGTTTATTTTAATACAGGTATCCTTATCATTAAACACGTTCCGTCATTTTTATCACATTTAGTTTGCAGGTTGGACTTAACCATCACCATTTAAACACCAGATAAGGTTGATACGATTTCTGCCTGCCTAATAAGGATATAGATCGGATAAAGTACAATTTTGTGTACTTACTTGTGGTGGCGCGTCAAAATAATTCCATGGGAAGCCGCGGCTATTTTGACTTTGCTCTCCTTGCTTCTTTTTTGCTTTGTTCTTCTCCATGAGCCAAGTCAAAGAACTGATAATAGGCAAGGCAAGCGAGAGAATCAAGAGGAAGGTGACAATCGAGTTGTATGGACGCTCCGCCAATGGTGCCTACTTTAAATACACCTACTCGTATAATCCTATCCTATCCTATACCTTATTAGGTACAGTTTTTAGTAACATCTCTCTTCTACCGGTAGTCGCAATGTCCCGGGCACGGTTCGCTAAGCTAAAGTCAAGAAGCCTTAGGTCTGCTCGGAACGCAACCTAATTGGAAGAATTTAATATATCTCTAACGTTTCAAACAAAACTGTCATCGGACCGTCCATTTCTAGTTTAAAGTGTATAACTAGACTTTGGCATTGAAATTGATATTGTGGTGAGATGCTAATACATGGACTAAGACAATGATTTTAATGGCATTTTAAACTTTTTTGTATGGTTGATTTTTTAAAAATAAATAAGAATTTTACTACTTGCCCAATTGACTCGGGGACGTGTGAACATCTAGACACACGGCAGTGTGTCCGCCAAGATCGAGCAAAAAAAAGCGACACACCGGCCGTGGGTTATATTACACGAACCATTTCGGGCCAATTTCGACCACCCTATAACTCAAAACATATTTTATCTACGCATATGAAATTTCGAGTGTCTGTTGACATCCCCTTAATTGTCTAGAATACAAAATTTCATTATTCTACCTATAGCAGTTCTTGAGATATTGACGTCAGAAAATCGCTATTTTTACTATACACTCACTGACTCACTGACTCACTGACTCATCAAAAACCTAGACCACTTCCAATGGTCGTACTGACTTGAAATTTGGCATGGAGATAGGTCTTAAGGTCAAAGTAAAGGGAAAAATCTGAAAACGGCCAAGTGTGAGTCAGTTTTAAAAATAGCGAAGGTGTAACTTTGTTCTACTATGAAGTCATAATGAACTAAGTGGGTCTATCTTCCAATGGTCGTACCGACCTGAAATTTGGCTCGAAGGTTTGTCTTTAGGTCGAAATGAAGTAAAAATCTGAAAACGGCCAAGTGTGAGTCAGTTTCGAAAACAACGAATGTGTTATTTTGTTCTACTATAAGTAGGTATGGAGTGCAAATGAGATAAGACTTATTTAAATTTAGATACATACCAATTTAAGACAATACATGTTTGTCTTAAAGACAAGAACAATAAAATTGTTCACCACTCTGTGTGTGTCTGTTGCGGGAACCGAACCCACGATTTACGAAGTACAAAGCAGGTCACTAGGTACACTAGGTGCGTTAAATCAGTCAAACAAAAATGAAAAGACTATTTTTTCTCGCATAGTCTAAATAATTTCTAATTTTACAATTAATAAAATCGCAGATTCAAGAACATGGAAATCATATATACTCTAAGATGGAATTATATATACTACTGCCCATCTCACCCTCCGATACGCCACGGGATGAGATGGCATGGTGCACTTCTAGGGCTACATAATAGGCCACCAATTATAATACCTACTGGTAGGTAGGTATTACCAAGTTATTAATTATCTATGTAGGTAGCGTACTTACAAACAGAATAAAGTACGTTATTGATGTATGTAATTATATGTAAGTAGGTACATTTTATAGGTGTAGGGAGCCAGTTTATTTGTAAAAATCACCTATAAATAAATAGTAAAATAGAATTAGACGCTTAGTATAAAGGGTATAGTATAAAGTACATACCTAAGTGGAATGAGACATTTCCTAAAGCAAAAGTGATAAAAAAATAATAAAGAACCTACACCTAACAAAAATAAATGAAATCCCATCAAAAACATAAATGTGAAAGGCTGCCAAGTTCGATAGTATGGGAATGCATCGCCTATAAAAGAAGTGAGATCTGAATAAGTACCAAGTTCCATAAAAATACCTCAAATCATAAATAGTTATAGGAATGCACACTTGATTTCCAGCAGTTTTTAAGGTACATTTTGAATAAGTATCACGTTACATAGAAATACCTAAAATTATAATAGTCAGAGAAACGCACACCGGTTTTTTTAGCAGTTTCCTGATAACATTTATTATTTTCAGTACTTTTTAATGATGTAACTTGGCAAGTTTTAATAGAAAATTATATACTTGACACATTGCAGTCCAAAGGTGTCGATTCATTGCATTGAAAAGGTGTGTGGTGTGTGAAAACTTGCCAAGTAACATCATTAAAAAGTACTGAAAATAATAAATGTTATCAGGAAACTGCTGAAAAAACCGGTGTGCGTTTCTCTGACTATTATAATTTTAGGTATTTCTATGTAACGTGATACTTATTCAAAATGTACCTTAAAAACTGCTGGAAATCAAGTGTGCATTCCTATAACTATTTATGATTTGAGGTATTTTTATGGAACTTGGTACTTATTCAGATCTCACTTCTTTTATAGGCGAAGCATTCCCATACTATCGAACTTGGCAGCCTTTCACATTTATGTTTTTGATGGGATTACTCTTACTTCATCATAGGTTGCTGTCTATTGAATTTTGTCTTTAGAGTTATTTGTAGTTCGCTGCATTTGTATATGAATACTGAACAGTTATATTTCTAAGAATACGTGTCGAGTTACGAAATTCGGTGTTGGTCGTGACTGACCACTTTGAGTTAAGGTGTCATCGACGTCTGAAATCTGAGAATGTAATCTAACGCATACAAATCCAATGATACGAATACAGGCACAAAACCTATAAGAATAAATGAGTTACGTTGAATCGAACACCCTTGAATACCATTAATTGGCTCATGATTAGGTGTCTGTCGAATAGTGATCGGACGTTGGCACTGGTCCGCTTGTTACCCGCCCAATTGTATTACTTCGTTCACAAAGCATTTTGATTTGTCGTGAGCTATTTAACTCGCGTATAATTTGATCTAGAGAATTGCAATAGGAAACCACACTTATAGTGGTTTTTCCGGAATTTCCATTCGGTGAACATTGTGAATAGCATCCCTGCAACTATGATGCAAACCCATTGATAAATGCATATATTACGCAGTCCAAGGAAAGTTATTACTCGCTCCATTTCTGTTCTTCTGAAGCACTCGGTTCACACTCGGTTAATAAATTATCTTGCTTGCTATATTCGTCAATTCTGACACAGTTATAATTTGAAATGACAGGGCTGTTCTTACATGCCTCAATACTAGTACGTAGACATTTTCATGATTGATAGCTATATCTTCAACTCATGATAAGGATTTTCAGAGCGAGTAAACATCCAATTCGTTTGGTGTGGTCTTGTAAAGCGGAGTAGTTCCAGGCTGTTTAGTCGGGTTTAGCTTGTTGATTTTAATTTAGAATAGCCGGAAATACAGTGCGGTTACGAAAATGGAGCGCTGGGTCATTGTATTTTACGGACTAAATTATCACCGCAACATAGGAATGATCTAGTTAATTCTAGCTAACTCTTGAGGAGACAAATCGGCAAACGTGAACCATGCATTGTTGAAGAGTTCCGTTCTGATCATTATCAGCAGTTCCACTTCATACAATGTCACTTTTTTAAATGCAAATGCTTGATTTGTTGATAAAAACACAAAAATCACTATGTATGTCTTTAAGATTTTGAGGAGTTCCCTCGATTCCTCATGGATCCCATCACCAGAACTGCGTTTTAACAAAAATGGGACCAATCTATATATATATGTACATCTTACAATCATAAAAATTATTTTCAAAATCATGACATAACGGAGTTATGGAGTAACAAACATTAAAAAAAAACCATACGTACAACCTAATTAAATCTGTGTCATCCTTTTTAAATCTTGAAATCTGTTGAATATTAACTACGAGCATCGACTACGAGACTTCTGTTTTAACAACCTAGTCATGATGTGGATGCTGATGCGGTGCAACTACCTATTGTATAATAAAATATATTTAGGTTCGTACAGGCACTTGACATTGCACACATCTTGTGTTTAGTTGGCTTTAGATGTTTTTTTATCTTTTCGAGTGCTTCAAATCTCGATTGCAAATGTAACCTTCGTTATATTCTAATCTAATGTTGGCTTCGCTCCGCAGTAACAAAAAATGCAGTGTAAATTTCTTCTACATTGTAGGTGCCTTTTAATAGATATTAACCATCTTACTTTTATTTTAAGAGGTTTAACGTCCATTAACGCCACTGGTAAATAATTGTGATTATTTAAATATCTTAAATTTACGGAGGTAAGAAATGGCTATTGATTTTGACATATGTATTGGTACAGACCTTTGTAGATATTTACATTGAGTCGCATGCCTTACATTGAATGAGGCGATGCAGTTTGCTTGACCTGTTATTGATCCTGCCCGTTGTAATGATTATGTGCTATACCTAACGACTAGTATCTACTAGGTATTTGTTACGATTCATTGTCATTTGATAACTGCCTCACTCGGCTATCGTGTAGATCACAGTGTATAGATTAAAGTGCATAACTAGCTAAATTTGACGGACACAGGAAAAAATAATTGTCTAATGTTAGTAATGTTCCCTAAAGTTAATGACTAACTATACCTAATGTTAATGACACTTAGTTGAGGTAGTTATTATCTTCTAAATATATAAAAGAAGAAACTGACTGACTGACTGACTGACTGACTGACTGACTGACTGACTGACTGACTGACTGACTGACTGACTGACTGACTGACTGACTGACTGACTGACTGACTGACTGACTGACTGACTGACTGACTGACTGACTGACTGACTGACTGACTGACTGACTGACTGACTGACTGACTGACTGACTGACTGACTGACTGACTGACTGACTGACTGACTGACTGACTGACTGACTGACTGACTGACTGACTGACTGACTGACTGACTGACTGACTGACTGACTGACTGACTGACTGACTGACTGACTGACTGACTGACTGACTGACTGACTGATTGACTGACTGACTGACTGACTGACTGACTTACTGACATATCAACGCACAGCCCAAACCGCTGGATCTAGAGATTCCAAATTTGGCACGTAGGTTCCTTATAAGGTCTAGGGGTGCACTAAGAAAGGATTTTTCAAAATTCACCCCCTAAGGGGGTAAAATGGAGGTCCAAGGTTTGTATCGCGAATCAAGTTTTGTTAGACTATTTTATTCGAAACTTCACAGGAGTATTCCTAACCATAAATGCGTAAACACGTGTTTTAGGTTTTTTGAAAATTCAACCCCTAAAAGGGGCAAATGTGGTCACAAAGTCTGAAAATCAACATGGGTATCGTATCCTTTTTGAGTACTTATAGTATACGCGGGCGAAGCCGCGGGAAAAGGCTAGTAAAATATAACAGTTACACTCACGTCTCTTTAAGTTTCTTTGAGGTATGTATTCCTGATTCAGGTAATAGGTTAGGTACCACAGTATTTCTTGCATTCGCTCTCGGTGCTTTTTTTGTTCGTTCCCTATAAAAACCTATTGGCCTGCTGTGGGCCTATAGCGAACGTCGAAAATAGCAATTTCGTTATTTCCCTCTCTATCGCACTGCTGTTACGAGCGAAAGAGACGCAGATAACGGAATTTGGAAGTTCTCGGTACTGTTGCTATTAGGTAACGACATGCACAGTGCACCCAACGATGATAATTAATGAAACATTTTATTAGTGTTCGTGTATCTAATTAATGAAGTTTATATTATTATTGCTTCATACAAATGCTATATTGCTCCAAATACAGTACCGAAGTAAAAGCCATAGGCATGTTCCAAGTTCAATTTTAGTAAATTTCAAGGGTACTATAGCAGTAAACATAAGTGCTTGAATGGTTTAAAATCGATTTACATCCGAATATTTAATCCTTGACTGAACACGGACTTGACTAAAATACGCTGTTCGGCGGACAATTACTCAATTAAAAGGCTTAGTCGATTCTCTACACAGCTTTCGACAACGTTCGTGGGGTTTAAGGGATCATCAGGTCAAGGGTAGGTAAGACATACGATACCCTACTGTTTTTTCCCTACAATAACTTTACCTAATTTACATACTTACTTGGGTTGGGTTGGTTTGTTTGGGTTGACTTTACGTAAGTATTTATGTATGTCCTACACGTATGATACTTACCCATCAAAAACATAAATATGAAAGGCTGCCAAGTTCGATACTATGGGAATGCTTCGCCTATAAAAGAAGTGAGATCTGAATAAGTACCAAGTTCCATAAAAATACCTCAAATCATAAATAGTTACAGAAATGCACACTTGATTTCCAGCAGTTTTTAAGGTACATTTTGAATAAGTATCACGTTACATAGAAATACCTAAAATTATAATAGTCAGAGAAACGCACACCGGTTTTTTGAGCAGTTTCCTAATAACATTTATTATTTTCAGTACTTTTTAATGATGTTACTTGGCAAGTTTTCACACACCACACACCTTTTCAATGCAATGAATCGACACCTTTGGACTGCAATGTGTCAAGTGTATAATTTTCTATTAAAACTTGCCAAGTTACATCATTAAAAAGTACTGAAAATAATAAATGTTATCAGGAAACTGCTAAAAAAACCGGTGTGCGTTTCTCTGACTATTATAATTGTAGGTATTTCTATGTAACGTGATACTTATTCAAAATGTACCTTAAAAACTGCTGGAAATCAAGTGTGCATTCCTGTAACTATTTATGATTTGAGGTATTTTTATGGAACTTGGTACTTATTCAGATCTCACTTCGTTTATAGGCGAAGCATTCCCATAGTATCGAACTTGGCAGCCTTTCACATTTATGTTTTTGATGGGATTTCATTTATTTTTGTTAGGTGTAGGTTCTTTATTATTTTTTTATCACTTTTGCTTTAAGAAATGTCTCATTCCACTTAGGTATGTACTTTATACTATACCCTTTATACTAAGCATCTAATTCTATTTTACTATTTATTTATAGGTGATTTTTACAAATAAACTGGCTCCCTACACCTATAAAATGTACCTACTTACATATAATTAAATACATCAATAACCTACTTTATTCTGTTTGTAAGTACGCTACCTACATAGATAATTAATAACTTGGTAATACCTACCTACCAGTAGGTATTATAATTGGTGGCCTATTATGTAGCCCTAGAAGTGCACCATCCCATCTCATCCCGTGGCGTATCGGAGGGTGAGATGGGCAGTAGTATATATAATTCCATCTTAGAGTATATATGATTTCCATGTTCTTGAATCTGCGATTTTATTACTTGTAAAATTAGAAATTATTTAGACTATGCGAGAAAAAATAGTCTTTTCATTTTTGTTTGACTGATTTAGCGCACCTAGTGTACCTAGTGACCTGCTTTGTAATTCGTAAATCGTGGGTTCGGTTCCCGCAACAGACACGCACAGAGTAGTGAACAATTTTATTGTTCTTGTCTTTAAGACAAACATGTATTGTCTTAAATTGGTATGTATCTAAATTTAAATAAGTCTTATCTCATTTCCACTCCATACCTACTTATAGTAGAACAAAATTACACATTCGTTGTTTTCGAAACTGACTCACACTTGGCCGTTTTCAGATTTTTACTTTATTTCGACCTAAAGACAAACCTTCGAGCCAAATTTCAGGTCGGTACGACCATTGGAAGATAGACCCACTTAGTTCATTATGACTTCATAGTAGAAGAAAGTTACACCTTCGCTATTTTTAAAACTGACTCACACTTGGCCGTTTTCAGATTTTTCCCTTTACTTTGACCTTAAGACCTATCTCCGTGCCAAATTTCAAGTCAGTACGACCATTGGAAGTGGTCTAGGTTTTTGATGAGTCAGTGAGTGTATAGTAAAAATAGCGATTTTCTGACGTCAATATCTCAAGAACTGCTATAGGTAGAATAATGAAATTTTGTATTCTAGACAATTAAGGAGATGTCAACAGACACTCGAAATTTCATATGCGTAGATAAAATATGTTTTGAGTTATAGTGTGGTCGAAATTGGCCCGAAATGGTTCGTGTAATATAACCCACGGCCGGTGTGTCGCTTTTTTTTGCTCGAACTTGGCGGACACACTGCCGTGTGTCTAGATCTTAATTTTTTTCTGATTTCTTTTTATCACAGTACAAAACTTATTCCTCCACCGGACTCTTAGACTTCTCATCTACCTGAATCCTGACACGCGCATCTTGCGCCACTAATAAATTAAAACAATACTAAATACTATGAACTAACCATTGAGTTAGAATATAATAGAAGTACAGTCTCAAAAAATTTTTACCGAAAATATGGCTCTTGAAAATTTGTAACCAGCCAGTCTTATCACAGTTATCAGTTATCATTATCACTGACTAAAGTCTAATAAAACTGACCGAGAAAGTGCTGTACGAGGTACGAGTCATTCTTACAGCATTATTGTGGGGCCATTTATTGGGCTGATTATGTACCTAGTCGGTTACTAAGTTCTGTTACTAGAGTTTTCACTAAATAAATAGGAATAGGTAGCAATATTTTAATTATTCATGTACATAATTTAAAAGCTTATTTAATAGTCAATAGATTACAATATATTGAATTGAAAATTATTGTCGCAGTTTTTCAGAATTCTTCATAACACTCGGAAAAAGGCGTGAAAAATACACGTCAAAATTACACTCCTTGTTCATGTTGATTTTAAATCCTATTTATTTTTAATCACGAGGCAACATGCAATATTTTCATTTATGCTTTCATTTGAAAGAATTGCACGTAGAATAGACCACGAGTGTATTAAAAAATTAAAATACTATAATTTATAGTCAAAAATTGCTGTTACAGACTGTCAATTTAAATTTTCGCGCCTAAACGGATCTACAGTTCCTGTGACGTCACCAGAGATGTGCAAAATGGTTTAGAAAAAGTATTTAAATACAAAATGCAAATACTTTCATGATTTACTATTTCCAATGCAAAATACAAAATACTTAGCAAAATTGTATTTCAAATACAAAAAAGGTATCTTTTTTTAGTATTTTATTATTTAAAATACAAATGCTTTTTAGAATTCCGTCGCCAAGATGGATAAAACGGAATCCTTATCTTGTAATGTCCCTTATAGCATAGCCATTTTAATCAATAAATATAAAGCAAATGTTAATTAAATTTTAACTAGAGGTTAGTTTTGTGTGCCACTAATTTATTATGTAGGTAAATGGTTAAAATATTTTTTAGGGTCGGTACTCGATACATGTAATTAAATGTTTTTTTTTCATGCTCTGATAGTGAGTTATATTTATCTATATGGATCCTAATGTCATTTATTTCCTTTCAGGGAATTTACTTTCCAAGTATGTATATATTTTTTAATTTCAATGCAATGTAAATTCAGTACAAAAATGGATTGCTATTTAATACGATTTCCATTCTTATGTGCTGGTATCCTGGCCATAAGACGTCCGAATTTCAATCTGGAGGTCTCGGGATCGAATCCCGGATTTGTACCACTGAGATTTTAGGAACTTATGTACGAATTATCGGTTGATATTTATCAGTCGCTTTTCGGTGAAGGAAAACATCCCGCGGGAATTGGAACTAATCCCAATAAGGCGTAGTTTCTCCTCTGGGTTAGAAGTGAGTGCCTTTTTTCCCTTGGTTACGCGGTGTCCTGTCCTACCAATCACCGACGTAGGAGCAATATAACTATAACCTGTGAAACCTACCCTTTCTACCAACACTATATTAAATTACAAAAAAAAGTATTTTGTATTTTCAAAATAGAAAATGGGTCCCAAAAAGTATTTCAAATAAAATACAAAATGCTTTTGTTAAAAAGGTATTTAAATACAAAATAGGAAATAGGTATTTTGCATTTTGTATTTGCATTTTAATTAAAAGTATCTATATCTATACATATAATAAAGCTGAAGAGGGTCGAAAGTCTGTACATGGAAGATAGTCGAAAAAAAGTTGGCTGTGGATACTTAGAATCGATAACAGAACACGTTCCAACAATTTTTAGAATTTTTGGTTGTTTATCTGTTTGTCTGTTTATTTGACCGCGCATCACGTGAAAACGGCTGAACGGATTTTGATGAAATTTTGTATAGATATAGTTTGAGTCCTGGGAAAGGATAATATATAGTTTTAATCCCGAAAATCAACCCTGGTGGGGGTGAAAATGGGGTTGAAAGTTTGTATGGAAAATTTTTAACTGCTGAAACAATTTAGATAGAAATGAGTATGGAGATAATTTGAGTCTTGAGAAACGTCATATGATAGTTTTCAAACCCTTGTGGGGGTGAAAAGGGGGTAGGAAGGTGGTATGAGGATTTTTTTACCGCTGAACTGATTTAGATGAAAATTGGGATAGAGATAGTATGGGTCTCGAGAAAGGACAAACATTTTCAAAAAAGCCCCCCCCCCCCCCCATCTTACTTTAGAACCGTAGGTCCAAAAAATTAAAAAAAAAAATAATGGAAGTGAAGCCTGAAAGGTACTTTCAATAAAAACTATCTATACATATAATAAAGCTGAAGAGGGTCGAAAGTCTGTTCATGGAATATATTCGAAAAAAAATTCCCCTGGAGATACTTACAATCGATAACAGAACACGTTCCAACAATTTTTAGAATTTTTGTCTGTTTATCTGTTTGTCTTTTTATTTTACCGCGCGTCACGTATTTTGATCGGCTGAACGGATTTTGATGAAATTTTGTGTAGAGATAGTTTGAGTCCCGGTAAAGGACAAAGAATAGTTTTCATCCCGAAAATCAACCCTGGAAGGGGTGAAAAGGGGGTTGAAAGTTTGTATGGAGAATTTTTAATAGAAATTAGAATGGAGATAATTTGAGTCCCGAGAAACGACAGAATAGTTTTCATCCCGAAAATAAACCCTTGTGGGGGTGCAAAAGGGGGTTGGAAGTTGGTATGAGGATTTTTTTACCGCTGAACTGATAAAGATGAAATTTGGTATAGAAATAGTATGGGTCTCGAGAAAGGATAAAGTATAGTTTTCACCCCGAAAATCAACCCTTAAGGGGTGAAAAGGGAGTTAGAAATTTGTATAGGGAATTATTAACCGCAGAATCGATTTACATAAAATTTGGTATGGAGATAATTTGAGCTCTGGAAAAGGAAATAAAATAGTTTTATCTCGAAAATTATCCCTTAAGCGGATGCATAAGGGGTGGAAGTTTACATAGGGAAGAAACAATCAATAACCGCTGTACGTATTTAGATGAAAGGAGATCGTCAATTTTTGTTAGGTGATCTGGCCCAGATTATTTAGGACCGTTTAGGAATGACTCTAACCTTTAAAAAATCGTCATAATTTCTAGATCAGGTGGTAAAAAAATTTCGTAATGTAATGGGAAAATTGAAAAATCATACATTTAAAACTTGAATCTGACGAGGACAATTTTTGAAAGCGTGCATGCCTATGATTTATACATTAATGTAAAAAAAGTACTGGTTTTTTAAAGAAAATGTACAAAAGCGGACTTAAAAACAAATCGGGAATCATGATGAAATAATAGAAAGTCATATTTTGATCGTATTTATAGTTCCTGTATTTCGGTAAACAAAGACGGCTGTCAAACCATCGTTGATACTATTAACTGAACATTCCTAACACCTATTGCGAAGGTATAAGGTTTACCACCGTTAAGTGCGATAGCACTAGTATCTGACATTGCAAAATTGAAAAAAAGATGCGTTTCGTTATCGAAGGAGCATGATATTATGCCATTATGAAACCCACTTTTAATATTCAAACTCCGATCAAAAATGCAAAAATACGCATTTTCACTCTTTAGGCGTTTTAATACAGTCGATTTCTAATTTAAACTTCCGTATTCGTAGGCTTAGATATTATTTTAATATTACAATGTTGTAACTTACCGAACAGTATCAAAACGCAGATTATGTAACGGTAGATATTGACAGTGTCAAACAAAAAAACAAACCCGTTTCAGTCCAGGTGAAGTTAAACTTTATATCAATGCCATAAGGACGTTAACGACTTGTCTTGCTGTATTTTAATCGCGGAAAGATCAACATAATGTTTATTTATTTAGTATTTCTAATTCCCGTTTCATTTTTTTGTAATATTTTGTCTACTTTAGTGATAAAATGAGTATTTATTTTACATTGTAGTACAAACTGTATACAGTTTATATCAGGTGGCCCAGAATTGACGATCTCCTTTGGTATTGAAATAATTTGTAATTTTTTGGTCAAGGTGTTCATATTTATAACCGACTCTCTTCTATCAGAGCGTCGCAAAAGCACATTCTTGCTACTCCATCATCTTCTACCAAATTTTACAGAAGCTCTTTTACCTTTCGGGCCGTTCGATTGTGGAATGCTTTGCCAGTAGATGTAAGATGTGCTAAGTCTCTTACCATTTTTAAGAATCTGTTGAAACAACATTACCTATCGCTCCCTTAGGTTGCCTTTTATATATATATAGTTATTTATTTATATGTGTATTATATGTATGTGGGTATATGTATGTATTTTTATTTAGTATCTATGTGTATTTAAGCTTGAAATTAAGATGTTTGTGTTATTTTTCTCCCTTTTGTTATTTGTGCACTACCATGTTCCTAACTCTATTTCTAAATCTCCTACTACCCAAAGGTTGTCTGGTAGAGATCGCTTTTTAGCGATAAGACCGCCTGTTGCTACCTAAGTTAAGTGTAAACTTTTTATTGTTGTAATTTGTTATTTGGTGCAATAAAGAATATATTATTATTATTATTATTATTTATAACATGTTACCCGTCGATGCTTTAAATTTACCTTTACCCGCTCTTAAGAAATATTTGAAAATGTCATGAATGTCAAAGGGTTATTGCAGGTTCGAGGACTATATATGACGGACAAAGATGCAGTAGGAAAACATATCAAACGTTTTGTGAAGCAGTCAGATTAGGATTTATTTTTCTTTATAATTAAACAATAGGTACATGATGTGTCTCTCAAGCTGTTTTGATATGTCTTCTTGAAGAACTACGCATTATTTAGTATTTTTAAGATCTAATAATGTATTACTGTTTTGAAAAAAATAAGTTCCGTCGAGTTTCTTTTCGGTCATAATACTTGGATCAGAGGTGTAGGGTTAGAACCGGTGGTAGTTTTGGAACGAAGTTCCTTATCGGACGCTTCGCGGATGGGGGGCTAGGCGAAAAAAGTCACGTGACCGTCACGAAAAAGCGTCACGTCACGAAAACGCGACACCCATACGATTGAGAAACATGTAAAATGAAATGAAAAAAAAATATATAAAATAGAATAAAGTGAAGTGAAGTGAAGTGTAGTGAAAAGTGAAAGTGAGAAGTGACAAAGTGATAGAAGTGAAAAAAGTCGAGAATTTTAAAAATGTCGAAAATGTCAAAATGTCAAAAATTTCGAAAATGTCAAAAATGGGAAAATTTCTAAATTTCCAAAATTTCTAAAATTTTCAAAATTACAAAAATTACAAAAATTTCCAAAATTTCCAAAATTTCCAGAATTTCCAAAATTTCCAAAACTTCCAACTTCCAAAACTTCCACAACTTCCAAAATTTCCAAAATATTGAAAATTTTCAAAATTTCCAAAATATTGAAAATTTTCAAAATTTCCAAAATATTGAAAATTTTCAAAATTTCCAAAATTTCTAAAATTTCAAAAAAATGCAAAAAAAATAAAACCACAAAATTTACGAAAAAGTAAAAAATGAAATAAAATTAAATAACATAAGATCGTTCCAATCGAGTGTTCCACGACACTCACGTATTTTATTTTTCTCTGACGTTTATTAGTGCATTGTAATGTGCTTACATTGACGAATAAATATCTTAATCTATACCAATATCATATATAGTGGAGTACGGGAACGCCTTTTTAACCTATAAAAATGACATAAATCACAAGTCCGATTTTATTTTGTGACCTGTTAGAATACGTTAAGCACTAATAATAAAAAATATTTTCTAACAATTTCTAGCATTGCGCTACGTATAATACATGTATTTGTTTGCTACACATAGAAAAGATTATGTAAGTTTTATTTTTCTCCACCAGGCTATCGCTTTTTATTATTGCAACATAACATAACTTTAAATTTTATAACGGATTTGTCAAGAGCATATGTCGTCTTAGCCATTTGTAATTCGTTTAGAATTCAAGGTCACTTATATTTTGACAAATTGTTTTCAATTATGCTCACATAATCTATTGACCAAACTGTTATAAAATGACAGATGATGTTGAAATAGTTGAATGCAATAGTATGGTAAAGGAAAATATATCTTGTATAATCTTTTCTTGTTGTTATTAACAAATATCTATATAATACCTAGCGCGACGTCAAAAACTGTTAGATTTTTTTTTTCTATAAGTAATCATATCATATTCTCTAACTAAAAAAGAAAAATGCACTTGTGAGTTTTCGAAGCTCAAAACTGTTCGCGTACTGTACTAAAATCCTCTATTTCGCGTTCGGAACCGTATGTCATTAATTACCACCATTATTGCAACCAGTAACGTAATACCAGTGTATTATCTGTGACAGTGTGGTAAAAACGTATGAAAATTCATTACCTACGGTAACGTAATGAAAATCCGCCCCCCCCCCCCCCCACGACCGTCGTCACGACCCCACCCCCCCCTCCGACCGCCGGCGCAATAATGTTGGTCATGGCGGTGTAATGGTGGTCATTCTAATGGTTTCAATGGATTTTTAATATGTGTGTAGGTAAAGCAGTGTATGCTTCTGTATATAATTAGGCCTTATTACGTAACAGTTACATCGCCATATCCTTCCGTCTGTCCGCGGTCTAAGCTCAGTTACCGTTCGCACTAGAAAGCTGAAATTTGGTGAGGCCTGATAAGAACTTTCAATAAAAACTATATTGAATAAAATCGGTTCAGCCGTTTTTGAATTATCAGTCAAAAACGCATAGTGAAATGAAGTGCCGAATAGTAAAATGACGTAAGCGCCGCCAAATATCCCTTAATAAACGACCTTTTAAACGGATGTTTTGTAACAGGGCGGCATCTACCAAACTCTACACTGAGCATCGCCCGACATGCCCTTGGCCGGTTTTTTTGCATTGATATCCCGGAAATCACCCCTTAATTCCAATTCAAGAAAATCCCCAGCCAGGTTATATGTAGCCTATAAAAATTCAACGTCTAAAAGGGGGGGTAGCCACTACACTCGATTGAGTTAAATTTGCATGGGTCATGGACCCCCCCCCCCCCCCCCCCCCCGCCCTCCAAGTGCAGCTCAAATAGAAAAAAATCATTTCTGCATTTATGACCCCCCCCCCCATCCCAATTACAACCGCGCCTGTTCTTACCTTTCATGCTTAGACTGATTTGATGGGAGGATCGATTTGGATCATATTTGCCGTGGATATGAACGTATAAATATACAAAAGTGGTCCTGTATCGTCCGATATACACCTACTACTCTCTATGTCGTTTAAATCATGCCAAAAAAAAATATAATAAAAAAAGGATTCATTTTTGAGTGTAGTTTCATTTAGTGGTAATTGTAAAATATTTTATTAGGACTACTGTGCTCTAGCGTATCCATCTGTCAACTTTACTTCAAGGTTATTAGTGGAACTCAATCTTCTGGGTCCCCTGTGGCACTCGGAGTGCCTCAAGGCTCAAAACTTGGTCCCTTCCTGTTTTTGGTGTACATTAAGAGTCCGGTAATGCTTTGAAATCGAGCGAAGATACGAGTTTTACACAGTAACCGAACGCTTCTAGGTACCACCGGCGCGTGCACGTGCGCGGCCGCAATGAACAATATTGATACTTTAGGCGCTCTTGCGTAATATCAGAAATTTTGTTAGGTAAAATAAAACTAAAGGTAAATCTAGTAACCATTTAATACACCATGTTATTTATTATAACGTATTATGCACTAAAGCTATATCTATACATACGTTGCTGTTTTTATTTGGTTTTCTTACGCTATGGATTTTTTTTTCTTTTTACTGCGCCCAACGCACGCTTTTTGTTGTAACCAACCATAATGAAACCTAGAATAGTAACACTATTATTTAGTAAAAAATATGAAGCGTCTTATCAATAAAAAGCCACAAAGATTAGTTTAAGTTTTAAACATATTTTGTATGCAGCGTGATTTGAGTGCTGTTAGTAGGATTCTGCAGAAACAATGCTGCAACGGACAAAGAAATGGAAATAAGTATGGTCCTGTTGTAGTTTTGCGTAAACACACAAACAAGGATTCGAGTAGCTCAATACTATAGTTGTAGATTATTTTAAAGGCAAGTTCATGGACTATGCCTTGAAATATTAGTGTTATATATGCGTTGTATTGCACGGCTGTGTACTTGCATATCAAGCAAAGTCTTCGATGATATCTGCATTCTAAAGGCTTCCAGCTAAAAACCACCTGTGACAAAAATATCATGGCAATAAGGTCGTGTAGGGTCATATGTATGTTTTAATATTGTAAGGCTGGATTGACACTAAACTTGTAAGTTTCGCTTTTGTAAGGGACGAAGCTATTTTCTACAATGAGAAAACAATATCTGTCTCTCATTCTGACCTACAACAGCGTCCCTTCGTAGGTAAACAAAACTTAGAAGTTTAAATCTGGCTTAAGAACAACATTAAAACACTCGTATACAATTAAACTAATTAAAAATTACCTAGTGAAACATCCAAATGAAACATGAGGATATGTTGTGTGTTAGACCAAGCTGTGGGGCATTTTATAGGGCTTTATAATATTAATACAGACTAGACATTCCAATGGGCTTAGGACCTTTCGTAACTTTTTGACTAACGCCGATTGACATTTACAGATTAAAGTAAATTCAATGTTTATTTTGATGTCAATCAATCAGTTTTCTACCAGTTATCAAACACAATAGTCCAGTTTAAGACACTTGAAAAGTCACAAATGAATAATTACGATTTCCATACAGTTTCGCATAGTAAATGTTTGAAGAACGCATTTTTTTATTTGTGGCTTTTCTCAATAGAAATCCCTAAAAGGGCAATCCCTAAACTGCGTTGGCAAGTAAAAGACTTTTGAAAGCATTAATTTTTAATATTTTATAACTGGTATTTTTCCTCGCGGTGTTGTAGTGAAAAATGTTGAATTATGCTCGGCAGCAAAGTTCGCTCGTGGCTAAATTTTGGTATCTTTTGCTGACTCGGATCTCAATATAAGCACGCGAGGTTAAACAACAACTTTGCTCCTTTGTGTAATAAATAACTATTTTCACATCACCTATTCGTACACCGGCTTTTTCTTCCCTGCTAGGAGGGAACCAAGTGGCGCTTTTCTGTCATAGGACATTAGTTTTTTTTTTCAGCCAGTCCGTCATTACAAAAAAATCTTATTAAATTAATCGATTAATTACAACCAGGAAGCACACTAAGGACATATAAAGTTAAAATAAATACGTTTCTACTAAAATATTTTTTATTTTCCTCTAAGGTGGTGTTGAAAGCAGTATGTGTCACATAGAAGCAAAACTATTTTCACCTTGGGCTTTAACACTTGAACCCCTCACTACACTCAGTAGTCTGCTTTAGAATCCCTTGCTACGCTCGGGATTCTATGATGGACTCAGTCGCATGTTTTGGGTTTTACTATACGCCCTCACCGTAAATATTTCATTTTCTCCCTTGTTACACAATCTACTACTTATTGATTTCTGTTCGAAACGGGTTCAATTGGCATATAAAATATAATGCAATTTACTCGCTCACGTACATTTTTCATAAATTTGTATGTTGATCGCCCTTACGCCAATTAAAATGTAGCTTCGTGAGATCTAGTATCTGCCCTCTCTGGCCGATTTGGAAAATTCACCCTGTATTCCTATACAGGACCGTTCAACTATTCTTACACCGTTTGTGTATGTTTCTGTTTGGCTAAGTTAGGTTCTAACTCAAAAATTATATGAAAATCGCAAAATATTTAATAAAAATTAACGTACGTACGTAACGTACCTAAGATCAAGACTATTTGGAGTGGAGCGCGTTATATTTACGAGGCGAATAAGGTAAATGATATAATTTCATAACAATTACGAAATAACTTAATAAAAATTTACCTACCAAGTGTTCCAAAGGTCCCCAGATGTCAACGACTGGGTGATAAAAAATTTTTCCCAATTTACGGGTGCCTTTGCACTTTTCGAATTCACGCTAGCGTTCTAGCGGGGAGCGACACACGTCCTGCCTCCGTGAGCTCAGCGAGCGGACTAAATTGCCCGGCCTTGCTTCGTATAATTAATTGTAAGTTTATAGTTAATTTGAAGTGCTCTATTTACGAATATTTACTATCAAGTGGTATATATATTTTACATTATTTAGGTTCATAATAAGCTGAAGTTTATGTTTGTATTAATTTTTTTCATAAATAATCATGTATGTAGTCAGAAACCGCGGTTATTCTTTGTGTATTTTTTCCGAAAGTTGACTGATTTAAATATTTTTTTCTGAGTAATTTTGTATGACATTGGTAGAATTTTTTATATTTATTCCATAGAAGACTATAAACTCAATATTACAAAAAAAAACTGTAGCAATACGACATCAATAAAATCCCCAAATTGATATCTGTCCGAACCTCCCCGAGCTAAAATTGGTAAAACACTTGTTGGGAATAGGTCAATTATTCAAAATACAATAATAAAGTAGATAATTTTTTGTATTTATATAGTCCCTATTGAAATGATCTTTCAATTTATGCTTAAAAATTTGTTGATTTAGTACTCTTTAATGGCTAAATCATATCAAATAGTTGAGCGAAATTGTAAAAAGACTTTACCGGACTCCAAGATAAACATGATATAGTGTTATTTGCTGATGACACATCTCTGATATTTAAAGTGGACAGAAAAGAAAACAGCTTCGATAGTATTAACAGTGCACTCTCCACAGTAGTAAATTGGTTTACGGCTAATAACCTACTTTTGAACGCCAAGAAAACGAAGTGCATCAAATTTACACTTCCCAACGTCAAGCAGATTAACAGCAGCAAGATTATAATAAATGATGAAATTCGTCGTCGAGCATCCGTAAGAGGAAAATTTGAAGAGGCAAATATTCTTACCGTAGCATCTCAATACGTACTTGAAAACATTATGTATGTGCGGAAAAACATCCATGAATTCAAGCTCAACAGTGATATCCATAACTATAACACTAGAAATAAAGATAAGATTGCTGAGCCTGGCCACCGCCTCGGTAAGGTTCGTACGTCTTTTGCTGGGAACTGTACACGTTTTTATAACAAAGTCCCCGCTGATGTAGTGAATTTGCCACTAAATAAATTGAAGTCTTATGTTAAGCGCTATTTGTTGAGGAGAGAGTACTATACTTTAAAGGAATTCATTGAGGATAACGATGCCTTTAAGCCTGTAGCTTGATATGGTTAGTACAATACAAATTTAGAAATTATTAGGTACATTACTCTATGAAGCAGCTTTACTAGTGTCCAGTATTACCTGTTTTTCGTTTTATATTTTTTTTGTTTTTATTTAGTATTTGGACACTTAGAGACGTTATACATCTCTAAGTCTTGCATTCGCAAATATTTATATGTATAGATATATATTTAATGATCCTGACGCTTAGAGACATGTACATCTCTATGTCACTTTTATATTGTAATTTAGTTCACGCATGTAAAATACGAGCACAGAATATTGTTTCTCACCAGACTAAACATGGCTAGTTTTTATTAATTAATAAACAGTGATCGGAATAGGTAGTGCCATTTCGGGTGAATGACCTTAAACATTGTAAATAATATGGATAAGACTTGAGATTCTCCGACATATTTCTCACAGAAAATTTTCTTCAAAACGCAAAAGTTAAAAAATGACATTATAAATACATCATTTATTTAAAATTACTTTTGTTTAACAGTTACAATTATTATTATTATTATAGCCTTTTTATTCCTTAATAAACAAACAGTATTTTTACATATTACTTCGTAATTATATAATTGTATAAAATTAAATTCTTATTTCATTTCATGCATTATTTTTTATATACTTAATATATTTTTCGCAATGAACAATAATACAATCATAAAATAAAACACGAAACATCAACATCATTATTTTAAATGAACATAATTAAATTATTAATTTCTTTGAAATTATAGTAGCAAACCATATTTTTTATCAATATTGTCTACTGTCAATCTATTTCTTTTGACGTTCGATATTTAACTGAAACCACATTTTTCATACTTACGTTAGGCATACGGTTCTTTAAAACATTTTTTAAACCTAACACAAACTTTAAATTTTCATATCGAATCCCGGGGTTAAAAACTGTATCCATACTAAACTTACGCACCGAAGTCCCGCGAAATGGCACTACCAATTCCGATCACTGTTAATAAAGCCCGCCAGCTTGAACATGTAATGCTCGCTTAAAAGGCTCTGCTTATGGTGGCGTCGTTGATCGGGTCGCCACTTTCCCGAAGAAAGGTTGAGGGAGGCGATGGCTGAGATATGTGTCATACTCGTGAACGGGTGCTGTTTGTGGAGACAGGTCTGTTTAGGCAAACTGGGGCAACACATTTACGTAACTTTTTATTGATCATATTTAATTTTAGTTTAATTAAATTGGCTTTAGACACAACATTCGGTGCTTGATTATCCATATTTTTTATGATTATATAGAATATATAGATCAAGACACTTGGAGACCTTATACATCTCTAAGGATAATTTAGAAATAGTATGTTTATTGTATACTAGAATCACTTACTTTTTTTTTATTTAAATTCAAAATTATTTTGTTTCTAACTGTTGATGATGGATTATTATAATTTGGAAATTTATTTAGAAGACACAGTTCAGGTAAGAAAGTATATCAAACTTGTATGTAATTCATTTTCAATAGTCAGATTTGGACTCATCTTTTTTCTTTGGTATTTTTCTTAAACTATAACCTATTGTTGGTTAATCTAACCTTGGTTTGATATGTTTTCTGTTAGAACAACGCACTTATATGTATTGTTTAGTTTTGATGTACTGTTGTTTTGAAAAAATAAGTCCCGCCGAGTTTCTTGCCGGACATAATTCTTCTCGGGTTCAGGTGTAGGGTTAGAACCGGTGTAGTTTGATTTTTTTTTTCTCACTTTTACTTTGACGTGTAAAAGTGCCCTTGTGGCCTACTTACTGAATAAATGTTTGAGTTTGAGTTTGAGTTCCGCCTCCAAGGTAGCGGGAGAGAAATCAGGGGTGAATTAGCCGCTTACTGACACAGACCGAATTCCACGCGGGCGGAGCCGCGGGCACAGCTAGTTTCAAATAAGTCACATCTCTGGACGTCACTCATGTGCGTCACTCGCATATTTGTTCGTCCACAGTGTCAAATTCTTGTTTTTTTTTACCCGGATGCTCGCCCTTTAAGTCAAATCCTATAGACAGTTGCCAACCCCATTAGTTGTCATAACAGGAGTGACGTCACCAGACGCTGATTGGTGGATTAAAACACGTTCCGTTTCACATTACTTCAAATCGTAATTATTATTTGAAATTAGTATAAACTAAAGTAAAAACGTTTCAATAGCTATTATTTTACGTTTTTCAACATTTTGATCACAAAATAATGGTAAATATTATAGCTGCATCTTCCCTATTCGGTAGCTATATTCTTTAGCTTCAATTTGGTATATGTATAGTTCACGTGGGTCTATCCGATAAAATACTAGACTATTTATACGTTGCAAGTCTGCTTGTTCCATAGCAGTCTTTAATCTATATCTTTTGTGCAAAACTTAAAAATAGGCAATGTTTTAAATGGGAATATCTGTGGGATAGAATCACAAGAAAATTAAGTGGTGGTCACGCGATTACCTCTAATAAACAGGTTTCTTACAAACAAGCAATGGAACCTTCTAAACAAAGGTGCAATATTTATGTGATGCACTTTAACTAAACTGTAAATAAAAAATTAATTGACAACGTTGGTATGTCACTATTGTCAATGTCTATCTAAGGGTTTTATTTATGAGTCAAAGTTAAATTTTCTATGTTCAGTAAAAAATACTAACGTCTAAGTGCACTTCTAAGTAAGTAATGATATAGAGATAGTGTTTTCAGAAGGAAGTGTAAGGTCAAGGAAAGATATCACACAATAATCGGTAAGCTAAGGTTAAATATGTAACATTCGTCGCCGGCGGTGACGATGGTTGTCCCTTTGCATTATTCATTGATCGACGCGCTCCGGCTTACCGCCTGCTTATAGGCGTCCTAGCAACACGCCTCTTGTTTTTCTGAATCTCAAATCAAAGTTTTTCATGACGTCAAACCCACCGATCACGCTCGCCAAATTTCCTGCAAGGTTTCTCCGCCCAATCCTGACCGCGGTTAAATGGGAAACCTTAAAATATCGGTGTGAAAATCGTGTCAAGAGTGTTTTGGAAAATGTGGAAAAGTTTATTCCTGAAATAGGATTTCAGTTTTAGTAAATATACCTAACTATTTACACAATCTGTTATTTTTAGTCCGAGTCTAACTCATAATGTCTAGTCCCACCCGGAAGAAGGCATGAAACTTTGCATGTTTGTAGCTTATAACAATTACAAAAAAAAATAGAAGTGGAAGCAGGTCGTCCGATAGGTGTTTCCCCCGCTCCTCCCCGATTTTGAGTACCAATTTTCAGTCTTTCATATTTTTAATAAAAACGTTAAAAGTTACCACACAACTTCCAATAAAGAATATGCTATTAAATTCTTTACAATAGCTGTATTTAAAGTATATTGCTAGCACATATAGTTTTCAATGTATGTGTCGCGCAAATTAAGACGAGCAATGTTACACTGTCATACGAAATAGTATGGGCGACTAGGAAAACATCGACCTTGCAAGAAAGGCATTAAATATTGGCTATGGACGGGCTATGTCCATAAAAGAGCACCAAAAGTTGGTCTTTATAGCTATTTTGGATTGCCCAGTGTCTCCTACGTCGCTCATACGGTTCGTACTGTGTTATATGGCAGAAAACACATCTCACCACAATTTTCGCGACTCATAATTTGAAACTAAGGTATAAGACCTAGCAATATACTTTCGTGACAATTATTGTAGAGAATTTATGGAGAATGTTTTAAAAATTGGCAGTTTTGCTGTAATATTTTATTATTCAAATAAGTTACACAGCATTACAGTAATAAAACCAAGGCACTGTGAACTACAAAAATATACAGAAAAATACTTAAAACTAGTTTATTCAGGCGACGTAACTGCGTGGCTCCGTTGCCATCCGCTCAGTCTGATCTGGTGTTGCATTCACTTAAAGACCTGTTTCCACTTCTATTTTTTTTCGTACCTATATTATAAGCTACGTGCATGCAAAGGTTCATGCTTTCTTACGGGTGGGACATGATTTTGTAAATTTGTTAGGGTCAAGAGTTCTATTTAGGTATTACTGGTATTAGGTAGGGCCCTTTTTTAATATGTACCTATAAAGTTACTGATGATGATGATCCAAAAACAATACCTGCCAGCTGTCTACATATAAACATTTTTAACATTAACCTTTAAACCTCGCTAAATCCTACCTCGCTTTTTTTGTTATCTAGATTTAACGTTTAATAATCTAAAGACCATTATAACTAAAAAAAAAGGAGCGTTTATCAGCAAATTTCACAAGTTTTAATATATGTGGAGGGGCCGTTTGGCGGCGCCTCACCTTGTTATCTCGTTCGTAACGGGAACACAGATAACATCAACATTTAGGTTGATATGAAAGTTTATCTTCTCAGGCTCCACTCAAGTATGTGATTTTTTCCGCTCTAGCTAGGTAAATAAGGTGGGATAGTGTTCATTAAAAACGTTCAGTATTGAGGTCATGCTTTATTGAGAGCAATAATTTGTTATGATTGCTTTGTCGTACGTCTCCCTTATCACTCAGCGTCACGACCCATAATCTATATTATGTATGTACTTACCTAGGAGTAGAAGAATTGTTGCGTTCTAGATAATAGCAACTACTTCGTCTGTTAATAAATACGAGAAACAAAACAATAATTAATGTGAATTGGATGGATAATATTTCTTACAGACCGGTTTCATCTAAGCGGCGCTATTGTTAGTATCTAATCACAAATTCGGGATTAGTTTATTCTCATCTGTATATGGCAATAAATTATGACGGCGGGAAGTTAGTTCACGTTGAGCTGATGCACTGTTGTGATTCAAATGGAACAAGGACAACGTTGCTGTAATACGTTTTAGAAGAATTGTATGAACGTTTTAGAATAATATTTAAACACTAAAATAAAATCCTTTAGTAAAATCGTCTAGTTTCTGAATTACTTATTGGAATAACGTAGGAATTCAATATTTGTGGTTTACATCTTCGGCAACAATCGTATATATGATGGTATTTATAGTACGTACTTCATCGCAAATATGCGCCAAACAGTATGAACCTTAATTGAAGTGCACATTTTAAACCGTTATTACTCTAGCAGGATTTGTATAAGCGGCAAACTCCATTGTTAGTGCTTGGATTCGTAATTTCTCTCTAGCAATTTATATCTGTATACTCGTAATCACGGAAAATAAATTAGGATTAGTTGAGAACAGATGCACTATTCTGTCGCGATGCAGACTCGGCATCGATGGCGTCTATTGTTGGCGGCATCCCGTTGCCGTCTATTATTGACTCGCCGCTGGAGATAGTTGGCGCTGCGCCAGCGGCGACCACGTGCACTGTCACGGGACCAGGCATGCGCGCTTGACGCCTTGTATTCCTAGACGAGTAATCGTCTCGGGAAACTACTATAAAAGTAACTCTGAAAACATAAATAATACGTAAGCAAACATTACACTTACACTGGTTCGCTGAAAGCGACTGCTCGCCGGTTGCGGCGGTCGGTATGCAAGATTAGCAACCAAGCTCTTCTACCTATTTCTTTAAAAAACATTTAAATTGTAAGCTCACTAGTATAACTTGAGCTCGAGGCGGCTATGTCCTGTGCGTTCTCAATGATCGCTTTTAAACTGGTATGTTAGGGGCGCGCACGGTTGACGTCGTGAATTGCCCTTGACGTTCCCCCACACCAGGAAGAATAGCCGCTAGCCTAAAAAACCGGCGTTTAAACATATGCGCTTCCAAATAGAAATACACTACCAGTAGTATAAATACCTCGCCCTAGAATTAGTATGTTATTTTACAAATATAATTTTAATATGACAAGTATGGCATGTTCCTTGAACGTATTTTATAGCACATCCTTTGAAGTTTGAACGACTATAATTCTCGCAAGTTGTCGTGTTACAGTGCAATGTAAGTAACGACTAAATTACTACAGCTGCTATAGCGGTTGTTGTTAACCGGTCAAACGCTTTCAAGAAAGATTTAGTTGTATAATATGGCGAAAATGTTTACACGCACTGCCATTACCGGACCGAAGGCACCTTGACTCAGATAGTCACATATGAAGCGGTATCTAGTGTATTGTGTTGTGTACCTCTATCTATAATCAACCTATTGTGCTAAGAAATTTAATGTATTTATATGGCCTAAATGAGAAGTTTTACGATGAGGCCACGCCCTCGAATGTACTTTTTGCGATATTTTGTTCGTATCCACTTTTGGACCTTATTACAACGCAATACGATGAAAAAGTGGATACATATCTTTGTAATTGAGTGTACACACGTGCTCATCGATTTTCTATTATTCTATTATTTCTCAGTGGAAATTCATTTGCTTACATTCCGAGAACTTAACTACTGATATCTTCCACAGCCGATAAGATGGAGATCACAAAGAAAAAGAACATAACGGTGAAGACGGCGGGCAGCAATGGGCACGCGCGCACGCCGAACGGGCGCGCCGACGACGAGGGCGGTGGCTGCGCGCGCGTCTCGTACGCGGCCGCCGCACGCAAGCCGCCGTCGCCCGGCACCAACCCCACACCGTTCCCTATGCCCACAGGTACCTTCTGCTGATCTTAAATACTTACGATTTAAATGATAAGCAAAAGATAAAAAATAAACAACGGTGAAGACGGGGAGCAATGGGCGCGCCGACAACGAGGTTGCTGGCAGCGTGCGTCTCGTATGCGGCTGCTGCGGGCAAGCCACCGTCTCCCGCCACCGTTTCCCATGACCACAGGTACCATCAGGTTCAAAATTGCATGGTTAATTTATCAATGAATTCATTCATAAATTGGCCATGCAATTCTGAACCCGATAGTACCTTCATCCCAGTATCGACCTTAGCTTGGTTTGGCCAGGGTCGCAGTGCAGTGAAGCATATACATATAGAGATAACCATAATGCTTGCGGTAGTATTTTTTATGCCAACCGAGGCGGTGTCAAACAAGTATACGGCCCGGCTGATGTTAAGCAGCTTCCATAGTATATGGAAACCTGCAACACCAGAGGTGTCACATGCGCGTTGGCGACCGTTTAATATAAAGGAGGATTCACTGTGCTGACGGCCCGGATTATCGACCCAAAAAAAAGATGTGTATTTTTTTAAACTTTGGAAGCATGGTTAAGAATTTATATAAGAGGGTACAAAACCTACCCGGGTAAATACAATTTGGTTGTACAGGTTTTTTAATTTAATACTTTGCGTGTGATTCCATCTTGGCCTTCTGTATAATTCTGAATACTCTGCCTGGTAAGCGTGTATAATGATCAACGACTCTTAAATGAGCACGCAATGACTTTTTATATAATTTGCCTGTTACAGAAATAAATGGCCATGTGCCATAGTAGATAAAAAAAATGTAATTTTAAGATTTAATATTTTTACAGAAACCACACAAAAATCAAAGAACAATAACGAGAAGACACAAACGAATTCCAGTAAATCCAATTCAAAACTAAACGGGGAAGAACAGATACCTAACGACAATGATATTAAAGACGATAAGTCACGCACCAAAGAGCAAATTGTAAATGGAACAGATAAATCGCACGAGAGCATCGTCAACGGCGATGCTAAAAAAGAAAATTCAGATTGTGATATTAGTAGTAGTAGTGATAATGCTAAAGTAGTTTCTAATGGAATTAACAGTGATTCAGACGATTCAAAATCCAGCAAGTCTGACGAGGGGCATGATGCCGTTATACCCAAGGGTTGTCCGAAGAAACACCCTGAAAGTAGAGCATCTGATAAGAAAAAAGAGAGTAAAAAGACTAAGGCAGCAGCTGATAAGAGTAGTGAGTCTGAAAAGAAAGTGACTGTTATCATAACGGATAAGAAAGAAGATGATTCAAAGACGACAGAATCAACAGAAAAAGTTAACGGCGAATGTAATAAAATCGTCAACGGAGACAAAGATAGAGAGTCAACTCCTAGTGAGGATGGTGATGATAAAAAGAGAGATGCTGAGGTTGTGTTCATACAAGATATGGGGTTCACTGTTAAAATTGTTAGTCCAGGAGCGGAACCGTTAGATATTCAGGTATAACTTTGCACTTTATATTATATTTAACTACAATTTGGTCTAGCATATAAATACCCAATTACTTACATATTATGTTTTAGGTATTGAGCATGGAGCTCGTGCAAGAAATCCATCAGGTGTTGATGGATCGAGAAGACACATGTCACAGAACCTGCTTCTCATTGCAACTCGACGGCGTCACCCTAGATAACTTCGCGGAATTGAAAAATATTGAAGGGTTAAAGGAAGGATCGGTTATCAAAGTACGTATGTGTTGTTTTAGGACTAAAAGTCTAGTTGGACATAATTAAAATTCACGATAAAATCAATTAGATCCAGCCACGGCTTTATCGGTCGCACAAGAGGGTGTTGCATCTCATCACTGTACAATAGTGCAATAATGGCAGCGCGATGGCGCCTGTTGAACAGCCTTGTTATCTTTAATCTGAATCTGACGTCTGAAAAATCTTGAGGGTTTATCAACCGACTTCAAGATTTCGAAGGAGGTTAAAAATTCGTGGTGAAAGGTGGAGGCTAAGGGAAGTCGGTTATTTTTTGTTTAAAATAATTTTACTTGTAGGTAGTAGAAGAGCCGTACACGATGCGGGAGGCTCGTATCCACGTGCGTCACGTCCGCGACCTGCTCAAGTCGATAGACTACACCGACGCGTACGCGGGCCAGGAGTGCAGCTCTCTCGCCTTCCTCAACGTCATCACCCAGGGCGACATTCTAGGTAACAAATCATTCTAATTTACTACTTTGTTTATACGTCACGTGCTCGACCTAAACAAGTCTTTACTCTGTACTTATACTGAAGTCTGAAGCTTTAATCTTCTTTAGTTACTTGTGGCCTTACACACTGCAGATCAGTATTGGCTACGTGCGAAACGACGACAACGAAAATGAGTATTCATGGTACATTTGACAGCTGTCAAGTGTCTGAAAACTAATGTATCCCATGCTCGCCATATCCTCAAAGTGAATATCAGAACTGAGCTTTCTATTATTTATGTAAATATTTTATTTCAATTCAGAAAAGAAAAAGTCTCGTCCAGAGAGCGTGGACTGCACGCCACCTGACTACATAATGCCTGGCAGCACAGAGCGACCCTTACTGCCCCTGCATCCGGGGCTCACCAAGGAAAACAAAGCTCCCCAATGTTTGAAGGTATGTCCATTATAACTCTTCATCTTATGAACAATCTTATCAACGGTTATATCATATCTTTATTACCCTTGTCTTGTTATATGAGACTTTATGAATGCTATCGTTTCTATCTATTGGTATTACATTTATTTACGTGTCATTTGGCTGTTGTGATTTCTCGTATTCTCTCTTAGGGTGTCTACGCACAATGAACGAACATATTGGCGTAAAATATGGTGCCGCAGCTGTCACCCCATAGAAAACCGTCAAAGTTTTCATATAATAAACTGTTAACAATGACTTAACGGACGGTTTGGTGCAACTATTAATAAAGAATTACTTACGATCCAGAATAACACCGGATTAACCGGAAACTAACGGGAAAGTTGAAGTTTATGGTGGCCGCTATTTGCATTGTATCATTTAGAGGACTGCAGGACATTAGTACCCATTTGAGCCCTTGTCTAGCCACACTAAAATAGATTTTATATTCATTGACATAAGAACTAAACCTCACTAGAATCCGTTTATTATGACTTCGAATACTATGATCAACCGCTTAATATAACTCATTTGCGGTAGAAAGTTTGGTTTTCATAGAAAATTCTATATAATTAAACCGGATATAGTGACATAACTGACTCCGCTTATATTGACATGTCGGTTATTATGACCTATTTTTAAGAAATTATGAGAACTATCACCTTCCTTAATTGTTGTTAGTTTCACAACCCTTTTCACTGATGAAGTCGGTTAGTATAGTAGGTAGTATAGATAGATGTCTAACGCGTGATTATATTTTGTTATTGATTATTATTCATCATTATTAGCCAATATTGTCCCACTGCTGGGCAAAGGCCTCCCTCTTATTTCTCCACGTATCCCTATCCCCTGCAGTCTCCCACCAATCTCTGTCAAAGGCGTCAAGCTCGTCCCGCCATCTCCGACGAGGTCTACCGTGACGCCTTACAATCCGTGGGACCCAACGGGTGGCAGTTTTTGATTATTATTAAATGTACTAGCTGTGCCCGCGGCTCCGCCCGCGAGGAATTCGGTCTGTGTCAGTAAGCGGCTAATTCACCCCTAATTTCTCTCCCGCTACCCTGGAGGCGGAACTTGAAGTAAAGTAGACAGATGGATACGCTAGAGGACAGTAGTCCTAATAAAATATTTTACAATTACCACTAAATGAAACTACACTCAAAAATGAATACTTTTTTTATCCTATAAATTTTTTTTGGCATGATTTAAACGACATAGAGTAGTAGGTGTATATCGGACGACTCAGGACCACTTTTGTATTTATACGTTCATGTCCACGGCAAATATCATCCAAATAGATCCTCCCGTCAAATCAGTGTAAGCATGAAAGGTAAGAACAGGCGCGGTTGCAATTGGGGGGGGGGGGGGGGTCACAAATGCAGAAATGATTTTTTCTATTTGAGGTGCACTTGGAGGGGGTCCATGACCCATGCAAATTTAAATCAATCGAGTGTAGTGGCTACCCCCCTCTTAGACGTTGAATTTTTATAGGCTACGTATAACCGGGCAGGGGATTTTCTTGAATTGGAAATCCTTCCGGGGATTGGAATTAGTAATAAGGGGTGATTTCCGGGATAACAATGCAAAAAAAACCGGGGGGGGGGGGGGGATTTGCATTACGTTACCGTAGGTAATGAATTTTTCATACGTTTTTATCACACTGTCACATATAATACACTGATATTACGTTACTGGTTGCAATAATGATGGTAATTACATACGGTTCCGAACGCGGAATAGAGGATTTATGATATTGGTGTACAGTCAGCTGCAGAGAAAAGGTACCACCCGCCATACAAGTTTGTAGGGCACGGTGGTACCTTTTCTCTGCAGCTGACCGTACATCAAGATATTTATTCTTCAATGTAAGCACATTACAATGCACTAATGAACGTCAGAGAAAAATAAAATACGAGAGTGTCGTGGAACACTCGGTTGGAACGAGGTTATGTTATTAAATTTTTGACTTTTTCGTAAATCTTGTGGTTTTAATTTTTTTGTTTCTTTTTTAATTTTTGAAATTTTTGAAATTTAGAAATTTAGCCATTTTTGACATTTTTTACTTTTAGGTTCTCGACTTTTTCCACTTTTATCACTTTGTCACTTCTTACTTTCACTTTTCACTACACTTGACTTCACTTCACTTTATTCTATCCATACTATACTATAATATTATAAATGGGAAAGTGTATGTCTGTGTTTGTTTATTTGTCCGTCTTTCACGGCAAAACGGAGCGACGAATTGACGTGATTTTTTTAAGTGGACATAGGCTACTTTTTGTCTCTTTTTAACCCCCCACTTCCCTAAATGGGGGGTGGAAGATTGTATGGAGCAATCCGGGGGGAAATCAGGAAAGGGGAACCGTGTTACCCCGAATTTAACGCGAGCGAAGCCGCGGGCAAAAGCTAGTTCTATATTTTTTTATTTCATTCCATTTTACATGTTTCTCAATCGTATGGGTGTCGCGTTTTCGTGACGTGACGCTTTTTCGTGACGGTCACGTGACTTTTTTTCGCCTAGCCCCCCATCCGCGAACCGTCCGATAAGGAACTTCGTTCCAAAACTACCACCGGTTCTAACCCTACACCTGAGCCAAAGAAGTATTATGACCGAAAAGAAACTCGACGGTACTTATTTTTTTCAAAACAGTAATACATTATTAGATCTTAAAGATACAAAATAATGCGTAGTTCTTCAATAAGACATATCAAAACAGCTTAAGAGACAGATAATGTACCTATTGTTTAATTATAAAGAAAAATAAATCCTAATCTGACTGCTTCACAAAACGTTTGATATGTTTTCCTACCTAAACGGTGTCCTATAAATGTTAGATGATTTTGTAGTAGTTTTTTTGGTTTGGGCCATGCATCTTTGTCCGTCATATATAGTTCTCAAACCTGCAATAACCCTGACATTCATGACATTTTCAAATATTTCTTAAGAGCGGGTAAAGATAAATTTAAAGCATCGTCGGGTAACATGTTATAAATATGAACACCTTGACCAAAAAATTACAAATTATTTCAATACCAAATTTCATCTAAATTCGTACAGCGGTTATTGGTTGTTTCTTCCCCATGTAAACTTCTACCTCTTTTGCATCCGCTTAATGGATAATTTCCGAGATAAAACGATTTTATTTCCTTTTCCAGAGCTCTAATTATCTCCATACCAAATTTTATCTAAATCGATTCTGCGGTTAATAATTCCCTATACAAATTTCCAACTCCCTTTTCACCCCTTTAGGGTTGATTTTCGGGGTGAAAACTATCCTTTGTCCATTCTTGAGACCCATACTATACCAAATTTCATCTTTATCATTTCAGCGGTAAAAAAATCCTCATACCAACTTCCAACCCCGTTTTCACCCCCACAAGGGTTTATTTTCGGGATGAAAACTATTTTGTCGTTGCTCGGGACTCAAATTATCTCCATACTAATTTCTATTATAAATCCTCCATACTCCATTCTTGAGACCCATACTATACCAAATTTCATCTTTATCATTTCAGCGGTAAAAAAATCCTCATACCAACTTCCAACCCCCTTTTCACCCCCACAAGGGTTTATTTTCGGGATGAAAACTATTTTGTCGTTTCTCGGGACTCAAATTATCTCCATACTAATTTCTATTATAAATCCTCCATACAAACTTTCAACCCTTTTTCACCCCCTCCAGCGTTGATTTTCGGGATGAAAACTATTCTTTGTCCTTTCCCGGGACTCAAACTATCTCTACACAAAATTTCATCAAAATCCGTTCAGCCGTTTTCACGTGATGCGCGGTCAAATAAACAGACAAACAGATAAACAGACAAACAGACAAAAATTCTGAAAATTGTTGGAACGTGTTCTGTTATCGATTCTAAGTATCTCCAGCCAACTTTTTTTCGAATATATTCCATGAACAGACTTTCGACCCTCTTCAGCTTTATTATATGTATAAAGCCTGACCAGAAATATATGATCATGCGCCATGCGGAATTTCATTGGAACTAATTTCTTACACTGGCAATAATTTTAATGACAGAATGATATGCATGTGTGACTGCATTCGATTGGCTGTCACTCTTGTCAGTGTCATTGACGCGGTTCACTTGAATAATAATAAAGTGTTGAATATTAAATAATAAACGACAAAAAATTCCCAAAATTATCCATAGTCAAGAGCGAAACATTGTAAATAGTGTATAAACTGCTGTAAGTAATACGCTCGGGAAATGAAACCATTTAGCTGTCAAACATATTCAAATTAACATCAGAGCTGACAGGTAAGCAAATCAAGATGTCACCATACCATAGAGCTCTATGACTACTGAACTGTTGCCATATAAATGAGAGTAATAGCACCCTCTTGACAATAATCATATATTTCTGGTCAGCCTTTAGATAGTTTTATTGAAAGTACCTTTCAGGCTTCACTTCCATTGTTTTTTTTTCAAATTTTTTGGACCTACGGTTCTAAAGTAAGATGGGAGGGGGGCTTTTTTGAAGATGAAACTATCCTTTGTCCTTTCTCGAGACCCATACTATCTCTATAGCAATTTTCATCTAAATCAGTTCAGCGGTAAAAAATCCTCATACCAACTTCCAACCCCCTTTTCACCCCCACAAGGGTTTGAAAACTATCCTATTACGTTTCTCGAGACTCAAATTCTCTCCATACTCATTTCTAGGTAAATCGTTTCAGCGGCTAAAAATTCTCCATACAAACTTTCAACCCCATTGTCCCCCACCAGGGTTGATTTTCGTTATTAAAACTATATCCTTTCCCGGGACTCAAACTATCTCTATACAAAATTTCATCAAAATCCGTTCCTCCGTTTTTACGTGATGCGCGGTCAAATAAACAGACAAACAGATAAACAGACAAAAATTCTAAAAATTGTTCGAACGTGCTCTGTTTTCGATTCTAAGTATCCCCAGCCAACTTTTTTTCGATTATCTTCCATGTACAGACTTTCGACCCTCTTCAGCTTTATTATATGTATAGAAGATTAACATTAGGCATTGTAGTGAGTTTTTAGAATCACCATAGGGCAATTGAAATTGTTTCGTTTGTGAGACTACGTTTTACATGACGTCCCGTTAGTACGACTTGTTTTGCATTTCTCTTTGATGTCATTATAAGCGGATTCTACGTCTGGTGTTCGTTTAGGTGCTGACGACCTCCGGCTGGAACCCGCCGCCGGGCCCGCGCAAGATGTGCGGTGATCTGCTGTACCTACACGTCGTCACGCTGGAGGACCGACATTTCCACATCACGGCGTGTCCCCGCGGATTCTACCTCAACCAGTTAGTATTATAATTTCTCTGATTTCTAGGGATATTAGTGTTGTGTTCAGATGTTGATCCTTGTTCTGGAAGCGACGGGTCTGCGCAATATGTGTGGCGACCTGCTGTACGCGTCGTCACGCTGTAGGTCCGCCACTTCCACATCACGGCGTGTCCCCGCGGATTCTACCTCAACCAGTTAGTATTATCATCTCTCTGACTTCTAGGCATATTAGTATTGTGATCAGGAGCAAATATACATATCTCAACCACCTAGTATTTGTGACCAAAGTCAAAACTTTGGTTTTCGATTAACGTAGTTTATTGTTTACGACGGTTAATTAGATGGAAATACATCAACATTTTTATAGATAGAACGTAACACGAAAAAAAGCCTTTTGTTTTTGAATTCTGTTGGAATGCTGCTGCAAGATTTAGTTAATCAAACTACTAAAACTTTGTATATTTGATAACGTTTTTGGTAATTGTTATTATACGCAAGATTTATTTGGATTTTATTTGCAAATTGCGTATTTAATCCAACTTAAGAAGACCTTAAGAAGTTAACTTTGGTTAAATTCAGTATTAAGGTCAAATTGATGTTTTTGATGTTGATGTATCACTACTTAAAATATCATATTGCATAGCCAACAAGCGGGACAATGATATACGAAAACCTCTATCATAATTGTCTCATTGTTAATTTTTTGCGTGTCATTATCTATTGTACTTAAATGTCATTTACATGCAGTCTCAAGAATCTAACCATGCCTTTATCTTCGATTACTGATTTGTATCGGGTTCGGATATTATAACAGGACTAGCTTTCCGCCCGCGACTTCGTCCGCGTATAATACGGTTAATCATACAGAGTTTCATCTCCAATGTTATCTTCTTAACTAACTTTTGTTAATCCCCGAACCATCTTCTTAATCTATTTATACTTATAGCTATTTTGGCGAAAAAAAGGGTAACGTAGACATAGTTTCAGTTACAAATAGGTGTTAATATGCAAATAATAACGTAAATGTACCCTATTATTTGCGTAACTTCTTTGTGTACTATATTGTGGTGGTTTTATTTAGCGATACTATGACCAAACTATTGTAAGAGCTCACTCTGGAACATGGAAATGGAACGGAAATAGGAACAATATAATTATTCCTAGTAAATCTCAAACAAAAAAAATAGTAAATCTCTATACGAACATGTTTAGGGGCTATCCAGATTTGTGGATGCTGAATATGAACTCCAAGTACGAGATATTAATTTAATTATAAAATTATACAAAATGTATGCGGAGCCGAGTTATTGCCGCGGTGGTAGTTGATAGGTAAGTCACGTGATCACTTGACTGCCCCCCGCTGGTGCTTCACCCCGCGGTCGCCCTGCTGGAGTGGTACGCGACATGCCGGCGGACCTTGAAGTGTCATCATCTGCAACTGGTGTTTCCACGGGTAAGGGACAGATATTGCTGAAGTGTCTACGCAGCAGACCAGTGGCGGTTTGAATTTCTGCAACTCGGTTGATACCGTCGCGCCCTGGAAATACTCGGCGTATTCTTCCTAGTAGCCATTTTATTGGAGGCTGTTGCTTATCTTTTATAACGACGAGGGTTCCAATCTGTAGTTGCCCGTTCGTCGACTGCCTCCATTTAGTTCGGATCTGAAGTTCGCTTATGTACTCCAATTGCCAACGTGCCCAAAAGTGCTGGCGTAGTTGCTGCATCTTCTGGTATCTGTCCACTAGCCTTGTACGCGAAGTGAAATCTGCTTCTGGGATCGCTGTCATACTTCGTCCTATTATGAAGTGGCCAGGAGTGAGTGGCAATAAGTCATTCTGGTCCGAGCTAAGTGGGGTCAAAGGTCGGGAGTTCAAAAGTGCCTCTATAACTGTCAGTGTGCTATACAGATCCTCATACGTTAGATGTGCCGAACCTAGTACGCGGCGCAAATGATGTTTTACGGATCGTACACCAGCTTCGTGTAGACCTCCGAAGTGTGGTGCATATGGAGGCAAAAAATGAAAATTTATATTTTCAGCAGTTATAGTATCTGAGATGTCAGACGCGTTTTGCGCAATGAAAGATTTGAGCTCGTTGGCCGCGCCTACGAAATTTGAGCCGTTGTCACAGAATATATCTATGGGTTTACCCCTGCGAGCAATAAACCTCTTGAGAGCGGCAATAAAATTTGCCGTGCTCAGGTCACCCACCAGCTCGATGTGTACGGCTTTGGTTTTGCAGCACACAAATATGCAAATATAGGCTTTTACGAGACGACAACCACGCCCCCTACGATTGGCCATCATGATTGGCCCGGCGTAGTCCACATTGACTTCCAAGAATGCGGAGCCTGGTTGAAGCCTTTGTTTCGGTAGGTTGCCCATGATTGGAGTTACGGTACGACCTCCAAACCGACGACAAGTTACGCATTGGTGTGCGATCGATCGCGCTATGTTACGACCGCCAATAGGCTAGCCTTTGTTTCGGTAGGTTGCCCATGATTGGAGTTACGGTACGACCTCCAAACCGACGACAAGTTACGCATTGGTGTGCGATCGATCGCGCTATGTTACGACCGCCAATAGGCCAATACCGTTCTCTTATAGAATACAGCAAGTGCTGAGGACCGGCGTGCATGAGAGCTTTGTGTTGACATTCGAATAACAATTTAGTCAGACGATGATTTTTGCTTAATAGAATCGGATGAACCTTGTCATATTCATAATCTGAATTTGACAATCTACCACCTACCCTAATTAAATTTAAGTCGTTCGTGTCTATGTACGGGATCAGTGATAAGATCGCGGATTTTTTAATAGACGTTCCCAATTTTAATTTAGTATATTCTGTGGGAAACGATTCCTTTTGTGAAATTAAAATTAGTTGCTTCAAGGCATTGTCTAATTCCTCAGCGCTGAGTGGCCCACTCCTTTTGTTGGACCTGAAGCGTGTGTTGTGAATAAACCGCGCAATGTATGCGAAGGTGCGTTGCATGCGTTTCAGGTCGGAAAATTTGCTGAACGGGAATGGCTCATCAGAGCTGGAATCGACTGCCAGGCATCTATTTTGAGATTTAATTTCCGGTAAGTTATTGGTATTTATTTTTGTGTTTAAGTTAGGCCATGATTGTTCTGGCTGGGATAAAAATTGTGGACCGTCCCACCATAATTTATTGTGTACTATTTCACTTGCTGTCAATCCACGTGAAATGTGGTCTGCGGGATTTTCGTTGGTTGGAACATGCCTCCAAGTGTGGTTAGCGCAAGTGGACTGTATCTCTGTAATTCTGTTACGAATAAATGTTTGCAACCTACTTGGATGCATACCCAACCAATTTAAAACGATTGTAGCATCAGACCATAGATAGCAACTGTCAAATTGCAGTCTCATAGATTTCAGTATCTTGTCCATAGAGGAATATGTATATAACATCTTGTCTAGCAATCGAGACCCTAGTAAGGCTGCGCATAACTCTAAACGAGGGGTGGTTAAAGGCTTAAGTGGAGCCACCTTCCCCTTTGAGCACAGCAAGTTGACAGTCACTTCGCCATTGGCGTTTGTTGAACGTATATACGCACAAGCTCCGTAGGCTACCTCAGATGCGTCCACGTAGATATGTAATTGTAAGTTGACAGGACTGTGACAAATGACATGTCTGGGAATCTGAACTTCGTTGAGAATATGCAACGTAAGCACAAATGCTTGCCAGACATCTCTAATGTCGTCAGGGACAGCAGAGTCCCATGATAGCTGGTGCAACCACAACTTTTGCATCATGACCTTGGCTTCAAGAACGGTTGGTGCGACTAAACCTAAAGGGTCAAATATCTTAGATATAGTTGACAAAATACTTCGCTTAGTGACAGAGCCTTTAAAGTCCACATCGGTTGTGACGCACAAACTGTCGGCGACGCTGTTCCAGGTAATACCTAAAACCTTAGAGCTATGCTCGGGGCATAGGTCCAGGTTTCCTTCGGCGCCTACTGTCTTGTCATTAGCTATGTTTTGAAGCACGGTAGTATCGTTTGATCTCCATTTTCTCAGTGGAAAACAAGCACTATTCAAAGTTTCAGTCAGCTTTGTATAAATCATAGTGGCGCCCTCTGCCGAGGAGCATCCAGAGATAAGGTCGTCTACATAAAAATCCCTAGCTATGATTTCCTTTACAATCGGATCGTTACACTCCATTGATAATTGTCGTAAACAACGGATGGCTAAAAATGCCGCCGATGATGTACCATAAGTCAAGGTATTTAAATGAAATGTTTTTATAGGTTGGGAGGGGTCGTCCCTCCATAATATTTGTTGTGGTCGCTGCGATTCCACGACGTCACACTGGCGATACATTTTTGCTACGTCAGCAGTCAAGGCCACGTCATGTTGTCTAAAACGCATTAAAATTGAAAACAAATCATCTTGTATTGTTGGCCCGACTTGCTGCAAATCGTTAAATGAATAGCCAGATGACGATTTAGCCGAACAATCGAAAACAACCCGTAACTTACTAGTAATACGGTCGATTTTCAACACTGCGTGATGTGGAGCAAAATAGGTAATTTGCGACCTATCGTTATGCGATTCACTCATATGGCCTAGTTGTATATATTCGTGAATGAATTTTGTGTAGGATTCTTTTAATTCGGGGTTCCTTTGTAACTTATTTTCTAACGAAAGAAACCTTTGCCTAGCTAAACAGTAACTATCGCCTAATAAACTAGGCGATTCTTTGAGTAGAATGGTAAGCAAAAATCGACCGTCAGGTAAACGTGTCGTGTTTTGTGCAAAACTATGTTCACATTCCATCTCTTCGACTGTCAAAGACGACGAGTCGTGTAATATCGAGTCTAGTTCCCAGAATTTAGCTAATTGTTTTTGTATTGTGCAATTTTCTATGTTAGTTTTGTTTAGTGCTCGTACGCTTGTGTTATTTTGTACATGTGAGAACCCGCATATATCCATGACGCCTGGTACTGAACCTCCTAGAACCCAACCTAATTTTGTTTCATGTAAAATTATGTTCGTATTGTCTAACTCGATTTGTTCTGAGCCCAACAAGGTCCAAAATATATTGTTTCCTAGTAGAATATCAATATTGGACGTTTCGTAAAATGTAGGATCAGCTAAGTTGACGTTTTTGGAAATATTAAAGGTCTGAATATTTATTGGTTCACTTGGCCATGGTTTAGTTATGTTAGGTATGACAATGCAACTTATTTCGCTACAATAATCGCTGTATTTGGACTTTATATTAATCGTACAAGTTTTATTTAGTACCGATTCATTGTTGTTTATTCCAGTTATCGAAGTTAAAACATCTTTTGTTTCTAGATTCAATTCCGAACACAATCGTTCAGTTACAAAGTTCAGCGTACTACCGTTATCAAGCATAAGACGGACGGGACGATTATTAATGTTTTTTACGTCACACCTGGCCATAATGTGAGTTTTACCGCTCGCTACGCTTACGGTAAAACTCGCATTATGGCCAGGTGGGGACGTAAAATTGTGTACTCACCACGGGCAGTAAAAAAGAAAGCCCTCTATCGCATATTTACAACCCTCGCCTGCGGCTCGGGTCCCAAATACCTGCGATTTCGGGCTTTCTTTTTTTTACAGCCCTAGGTAAGTAATGTACTATTGTGTATACATCGACTATAGCAGTAGACAATTCCCCTGGTCGCGGCTCGGCGCATACCAAGCCGACGGAGGCAAGCGCGGTGGCCGCGCCGTCCACCTGGCCAGCAGGCGCAGGCGCGGGTGACTCGGGTGCGGGCGCGGGCACAGGCGCGTGCGCGGGCGCAGGGCCGTGCGCGGGCGGCGAGATGGCCGCCGCCGGCAGCGCGAGACCGCTGCCGCTAGGTACGCTGTTATCATGCGTCGTCGCTGCAGTCGAGTGCAGGATAGTGTTATGTTTTTTCCTACAAATTCTGCATGGGCTTAAACGACACTTGCTAGTCCTATGTCCGTAACGGAGACAATTGACGCACAGGTTCAAACTTTGGGCCCTGTATTCCCTATCTTTTGCATTTAAATCTAGAAATGTTTTGCAATTATAAATGTTATGAATACTCGAGTTGCACACAGGGCAGGCCTTGGTATTGTTATTAGTATTAATATTCGTTTTAGTCGGAGAATTATAGGTAACCAAGGATCGCTGCTTCTCTTGCCTAACATTTCTTTGTTCGATAGTTTCTAGTAAATCGGCTCGCATCCTAACAAATTTGACCAAGTCGTCAAATGTGTTAGAATCGCCGTCTAAAGTAAGCCTGTATTTTTCCCACTCAAATAACGTTTGAGCGTCGAGCTTGGTACCCACAATATATGTTAACAAAGTGTCCCACTTATCAACTGGTTCTTTTAATAATTCTAAAGATTTTAGATTTTTAATGAAAGTATCAATTAATCTGCGTAACTGAAATGCTGTATCTTTTTGCACTGGAAATACGCTAAACAAAGCCTTAACGTGATTAGATATGAGTAAGCGTTTATTATTGAATCGTTCACACACAAGCTCCCATGCAATTTTGTAGTTTGACGCACTGAATTCTATTGATTTTATAACGAGCGATGCACTGCCTTCTAAGTAAGAGCGTAGGTAATGAAACTTCGTTATATCGGATAAGCTAGTATCGTTATGAATCATGGATTCATACATATCCCGAAACTCCAACCACTGGCTGTACGTACCGTCAAACTTATTGAGGTTAATTTCAGGCAACTTGACCTTTGTGTGCTTCACATCCGTCACCTTCACATCGGCTGGCGGCGATTTAGCTTTACTGCCCGCAGGTCCCTCCGCCTCGCTCAGCATGAGCTGGGCGCGAGCGATGCTGCTGTAGTACGATGCCTCAAAGGAATTGCGCTGGCTGTATTGCTCGGCAGCGTCCTCTTGGGCACATTCGATCTGTAATTGTATGTCATGGAAGTCGTTAAACACTAATTCCAACCTTGAAATGCGTAACTCGAGCTCAAACCTTTGATGAGGAGTCAACTTTGCTGGTAATTCATGTAAATAGGTATTGAAATTAGTTAACTGAGCCTTGCAAGTTCCACGGCGTTTAATGTGTTCCTTTAAAGAGGCTTCAGACATTGTTTACCTCCAAACACGACAGTGTAATGCAAAATAGCCAAAAGGAAATGAATGTAAACAACACTTACTCGTGATTATTGATTATAGGTTAAGATTATCGATCACTATGTTCTTTGTAGGTTTTATTGTCCGTATATCTAGTAGTTAACACTTGACTATTTGTTATACTCTTGATTTATGCACTAAAAGTTAAAATAATTGCACTTTGACCACAATAACAAAGGAACTAATAAAATTTAGGTAAAATTGCAATACACCGGCGACTAGTACTGGCGGCGTAAACAACAGATTTTTACCATTAACTGCAGCTGCAACTCGATAATGATGTCTAACTAGATATCTATAGTTGCACTGTATGAGGATTTGTAGTAAGTACACTGTCTTGTATATACGTAATTAATTTATAATTTACGTTGTATTTAATTTGTGAAACTAGTAACTTTTGAAACTGATAGGTACCTATGTGGGCACGTAAGACAAAGGGAGTGGATTGGGAACTTAGCTGGTTTCTAGTAATCCTGGGCTTCTGGTTCCTTAAATCCGTCCATGTAGGCTAGTAGATCCCTCTTGTTGTGTATTTAGTGGACTTAGCTTGTTTCTTGCGGCGAACTCGACGAATACAGCTTGTAATTTCGAATAGTTAACTGCGCGGTGACAATGGCGGATGCACGGACACGTTGGCTGGACAGTTAATTCGTATTTACTTGCTGGTTCTTCACTTGTAGGTTCGAAGACCAATGTTTAGGGGCTATCCAGATTTGTGGATGCTGAATATGAACTCCAAGTACGAGATATTAATTTAATTATAAAATTATACAAAATGTATGCGGAGCCGAGTTATTGCCGCGGTGGTAGTTGATAGGTAAGTCACGTGATCACTTGACTGCCCCCCGCTGGTGCTTCACCCCGCGGTCGCCCTGCTGGAGTGGTACGCGACAAACATTCAACCCCTTTTTAGCCCCGTTCTAGGTTGAATTTTGAAAAACGCTGAAATTGCGTTTATTTTTTTTTTATTATTAGTAAACGTACGCAGTTTCAAATCTCTAACTCCAAATTTTAAACCCCACCGATACAAACTTTTACCCACTTAGGGGTTGAATTTTTCAAAATCGCTTCTTATTGTACAAATTGTAAATTTAACTCGTCCTGCAAATTATAACTTTCTAGCTTCAGTAGTTACGGCCTCCCTTTAATACAAACTTTTCAACCTCGTTTCAACCCCTCTGGGGTGGAATTTTGAAAAACGCCGAAATAAGTTTTTTTGCCTTGAAGTAAGCTACTACAAACGAACTTTCAAGTCTGTCACAAAAAAAAAAATCTCTGCACAAACATTCAACCCCTTTTTTTCCCCTGTTAGAGGTTGAATTTTAAAAAAAGCTAAAATTACTTTTATTCTTTTTTAATTATTAGTAAATGTACGAAGTTTCAAATCTCTAACTCAAAATTTTAAACCCACACCATACAAACTTTCAACCCCCTTAGGGGATGAATTAAAAAAAACCCCTTCTTAGTGGATACTAATGTTATAAAAACTACCTATTGTGAAAAATTCAGCCCTCTAGGTCCAACGGTTCGGGCTGGGCGTTGATTTAAGTGAGTCAGTCAGTCAGTCAGTCAGGACTTTTACGTTTACATATATAGATTTAAACGTTAATACCTAGATTTTTAACATGTTTTACCTTTGTACCCATTTCATATCATGTTGACAAAATTTACTCATAGCCTTGTCATAAAACGGAATAGTGATAAGATTTTGTTTGGCATGCATTGTCAAAAACATCTTGCAAGGTTTGCTCCTATTTGTTCGGCATATTACGTATTGTCCAAACATTGAGAATTTTTAATTAAATTTACAATGAAAGGCAGCCATAGCCTTAAAATAAAAACATTATGACAACTGTTTATTCGAACAATTAAAACAGTCCATTCTGCATCACACCATAATTTTGCGTTAAATATTGTAAAAACGCAAAATCCCGTTCTCAACATGGTAACTAAGAAATATCACGTTACTAAGTGTAGAGATTGTGTAGAAACAGAGGAGTGTCGTGGTTTATATGGGAACTAATGAATTCTAAGACACATGATAAATAATAAAATAGCCTTTTATTCCACTAAGACACATACGACATAAAATAAGCCTTATTGAGCTTACTGTAGAACTAGGTCGATTTATGAAGGATTATTTCATAATACCTAAAACATACTAACTCTAATACCGAAAGTATTTAAAATAAACGGGTTTGTTGCCACAGGTCCACCGAAGAAGTGTTCAACCCCCGTCCCTCAACCCCCTCGCTGCTGTGCCACTCCCTGATCGAGCTGCTCAGCATCGTGTCCCCCGCCTTCAAGCGTAACTTCGCCCTGGTCCAGAAGAAGCGCATGCAGAAACACCCCTTCGAGAGGGTTGCGACGCCATACCAGGTAATATTAAAAGGCTAGTATTTAAGGGTAAAGTCAGCCGAAATAGGATTGCAACTTTCGTGCTGACTGTACACCAAAAAAAATTACCTCAACTTAACTGAAATACTGATTACGCATCAGAAAATACCAAAACAAACATCGAAACATCTCGCTTTGATGTGGATTTTTTAATGCGCAAGTCAGTTTTTTTTGTGGGGCGATTGAATAATTCTCATATTAAATGAGCATTTTAGTCTGTATAGTGTAGGTAGGTGAAACTTTGATTCAATAGGATTTTAATTCAACATGTTATTTTAAGACGTACATCTAAGAGCCTATGCACACCGCGTTTTTTAAATGTGCCGTCAACGCGCGTTTGTAGCGATACACACGCAGATTGCACGAGAGTTAGACGCAGAATGAATGTAGACCTTTGCACAGAAAATTTTTATGAACGCGCCGTTAACGCGCATTTGTATTTCCGCGCCTGCGCCCCTTCTTCACTCGCGGGAGACCCCGGCAGTCTACAAAACGCCCTCAACGCGTGTTTGTAACGCGCGTTTGTATCACTACAAACGCGTCGTCAACACGCGTTTGTATCGACGCAAACGCACTGTAAAAAGACGCACCGGTGACGCAAACGAACTTACTCCGTGACTGAAAGTCACTTTCCGCTGTCTGTCCCTATGTATGCTTAGATCTTTAAAACTACGGATTTTTTTAATAGGTAGAGTGATTCAAGAGGAAGGTTTATATGTATAATACATGCATAATATAGTAGAGAAACACTGATAATTTTTGAGGTTTCTAATGTGATGTAAATAAACACATTTCAAACGCTGGCTGAACCCTACGAGATAGATCAAAATAATATACTACACCTTAGAAGGTCTACAAAAAAGTCCCGTGCGAAGCCGGGGCGGGTCGCTAGTCAACAATAGAATAATAGATACCGAGGTTATACTGTATATAATTATCAACTAAACTATCCATAACAAAGTTGACTATAGTTCCACATTCCTCAGTTGACAATTCTTATCTGCTATGCAACAGCATATGACAAAACGTCAATAACATGCATATCTTATTGAGCATTGTATTTCAACGGTGCAATGACACTGCATCTGATCCGCGTTATCTTTCCAGGTGTATCAATGGGCGTCGCCTATGCTCGACCACACAGTGGACGCGATACGCGCTGAGGACAGTAAGTACTGTGCTTTAATTATACGTCATGGACTAATAATACTGGACTGACATTGTCTATACAATATCACACTAGGCTATAAATCAGGTGCCGCAACGCCATCTATCAATATAATCAACGGAACTTGAGTTGTTGACAAAGTCGAATAGTCGAACTTTAAAAAATATGTGTCTGAGACCTGCTGTGTTAGTGATACGATTGATAATGCTTGTGTGTTTGCCTGGATTATGAATACCTGTACACTTATATAAACTGGCATCTTGGCTTGGCTTGACTGTAATTGGTTTCTGTGTATAATTTAATGTATTACTGTTGGTTACAAGCCATGACATAAACCCACTTGATAGTCCTAGAATCCTATATTCTAGGACTATGAAGCGGGTTTATGTCTTTGCTTGCAGTTTTGGTACTTTTCAGTACGATAACTCTATAGTTACGTACTGAAAAGTACGAAATCTGCATTCTATAGATACGACTGGTGTTTTTGTCTTAGAAATTTAATGTTACAAAAAGAAATAATCTACGCAATTACATAAGTATTTCGATTTAGAAACTTCAAATGGCATTTGACACAATCGCGTTTTTGGTCACACTTTTAATTATTGATAAGCGTTATTCTCATTCTAGTTCTGTGGTAGGCAATCATTGTTAGTCCAGGTATTATTTGGTCCATGTTATACGTGTTAGACTGTTAGTCATAAATGTCATAATACTATGTTCTATCTTTATACAAGATCATTACGTCATTTACCGGTGGGATTAGCATGTACTCAACTAACAAGTGTCGGTGTCATTAGCCGTATAAGTGCAACAAAATGAGGATAAATGAGCCACGCCACACACACGCCAAGATCGCTAGCGCAAGCGAGCTAATGTATACCTTACTAGAAAGAGTTAAGGATACTTCGACAGCGTAAGCCATAACAACTTTAAGTGTTCTTGAGGCAGTGGGCACGACTAGGTGGCACCTTTAGGTGTTTGTGGGGTAAAAAGGTTAAATTAGCAATTCTTCCTATCTTTCATCCGTGTTTTACTTTACTTTTCCCAGCATTTTCGTCGAAGCTCGGCTATGAGGAGCACATCCCGGGACAGACGCGCGACTGGAACGAGGAGCTACAAACCACTCGCGAGCTGCCTCGGGGCACGCTGCCCGAGCGATTGCTTCGCGAGAGGGCTATTTTTAAGGTTAACAAATACTCGTAAAATAGAAATAGCCTGTGCGGAAAGAGAAGTGTCGTAGAATCCATGAATTGCCATATAAACCACGAGACTTTGCATTCCGCACGAATTTTATAAAAGAGGCTTTATCCTTGTTGCATTCAAATTGCATACAGTACAAAGCTTAATAATGTTTTAAAAATAGCTAAACTTTCCACATTAAAAAAATTGAAATTAAGTACTCAGTATTTCCAATGAGGAATTCCGCGATCGAGTTTTTCACTAGATGTCAGCACACCGTGGCGAGAGGTCTACTGTCATAATCCACCAATCATGTTTAATCAGATTTGTTTGATTGGAGGATTTTGACAGCTCAGCAGCTGTCAAAATCCAAAAAGACCTCTCGTCACGGTGCTGCCATCAAACCCTCATTAGGAACTTAACTAAACGGTAGAGAACCGTTTGCGCTCAAGATGGCCACGCCGTCTTTACAATAGTTTTTTTGTTTTTTGCTCATTTACGTAGTTCAGTGTGTAATATTGACAGCTTATTGTGCGCTGACCTAACGAACAAGTGTGCAGCTAATGAAAAATTAGTCTCAAAACGCACGTAACCACTTTTTAGTTGAACAAACGGTTATCCGGGGTCTCGGCCACCCTCTTATTTGTAAGGAGGCTATCACTTTACAATCAACAAGGCCTTAACCGAACAACGTTGCTTTTATTTTATTTTATAAAAATTGAATAAAATCATAAGTACATTGGCATAATTCACCTCGCCAAGACCAGCGAGGAGTAAAAGCCATTAATAAAAAATAAAAATAAATATACGGAAACTTTCTTTAATTACAGTAATTTCTCATAAGTATCCAAAAATTCTAACTTTTTTGCAACACATCTGTATTGAATACTTATTCCCCAGGTTCACAGCGACTTCGTAGCGGCGGCGACGCGCGGCGCCATGGCGGTCGTAGACGGCAACGTGATGGCCATCAACCCCGGCGAGGAACCCAAAATGCAGATGTTTATATGGAACAACATATTCTTTTCGCTGGGCTTCGATGTTCGCGACCACTACAAGGATCTGGGAGGAGATGCGGCCGCCTTTGTTGCACCGGTAAGTGCCAAAGCTATTTCAACCATATGTCACCCGTAAAAAGGTCTAAGCTATCTGGTTTTTGGAAGAAAACGGTATTATATGGTAGAACGTGTATTAGTAGAACCCAAAATACAGATGTTTTTACGGAACAACATCTTTTCACTGAGCTTCGATATTCGTGTCCATTACAAGGATCTGCAAGAAGATGCGGTCGCTTTCATTGCACCGGTATGTGCGTCTGCCAGTCTCGTTCTTTGCCACTTACGTAACCAAGTCCAGTGGCTCTCACCTGTGTAAACCTCCTTCAGTCGTATTTTAATATGCTGGAAACATATACATAGCTTTTGCACTCCAATTAAAGAAAACTTTTTGCACGCAGCGCAACGATCTCCAAGGAGTCCGCGTATACAGTGCAGTAGACACCCCCGGGCTGCACACGCTGGGCACGGTGGTGGTGGACTACCGCGGCTACCGCGTCACCGCGCAGTCCATCATCCCCGGCATCCTGGAGAAAGAGCAGGAGCAGAGCGTGGTCTACGGTAGCATCGACTTCGGCACCACCGTGCTCTCGCACCCCAAGTATATGGAGTTGGTGGGTGCACTTGACATTATAACTTGCTCATAATTTTTAACAAATAGTAGATTGTTTGATAAGGGTCTAAAGTAGGCCATATTACCACGAGGTGGTTATTTTCCCGAATGAAGTGAGGGAAAAATGTTCGAGTGGTAAGGCCTTTAGACCAGAGTTATACATACTTTTTCACTCCGAATGCGAGAAAATAAAAAAGTAAGATAAAAATAATCATTATTTACGCACAGTGACTAAACTAAGGTAAAATTATGGTTTATCTTGACGGTCTTTTTAACTTCTTTGACACAGATACAAAATATAAACACCGCGATAAATGCCACAGACGACGGTTTTAACTTCTTTGACACAGATACAAAATATAAACACCGCGATAAATGCTACAGACGACGGTATTGGCAGGGTGCAAAGCGGGTGGAGGGGGTAGCCTAAACGATCACAGCGCTCGCTACGGCTAAAATTTACATTTTTGTCGCTGACTTGAGCTGTGAAATCCATATTGCAGTAAACATTTTCTAATCGTTTTTGAGATAGATTTAATATGGTCCTAGTAAGATGTGTTATTGTGAATTGTAATAACACCAAGAAGAATAGCGACTGTAAATTTTACCAATTTCCAAGACCGTGGTGGAAACGAGACCAAAGAAATAAGTGGATAATTGCCGTAAGATAAAGTAAGTCTACTCACACTACAAACATGGGTTTACTGCGAAAGTGCTTATTGGTATAACTCCTGCAGGCTTCATTTCATTTAAGTCAAAAGTAAGTGGTGGAAGAAAAAGTGACTCTAAAATAACTGTAGAGTCAGGATTAGTAGACCACTTAGAAAATGGAGACATTGTTTTGGCTGATAAAGGATTTCCAGCAATAAAACAAGTGATTGATGAAAGTGGAAAAATCATTACTTTTATCATGCCACCATTTCTTCAGCATAAAGGAGAATTTACAAGAGAAGAAACAGATGCCACATATAAAATAGCTAGAGTCAGAATCCATGTTGAGCGAATAATGCAGCGACTGAAGGTTTATCAGCACATTTTAAATAAAATTCCTGAGAACTTGTTTCATCACATTGATGATATATTACATATTTGCTGTGTTCTGGTAAATTTTCAACCTCCAATATTTTCAAGTTAATGAAACAAGTTTTTGTAATGTATATTGTACATTAATAAAATTTATTACAATTCAGTATTTCAGTTTGTTTTTATTTTACCAATGAACCCTGTAAATGACATTTATAATATGAACCTATGAAAATGACATATAGGCCACAAGCAAATAAGATCTATAAAAAGTGTTTTGAGGAATTAATTCCCAGCAGGCCGGAAATCGTTATAATACCTTCATGTGGTCCTAAATGCATGTAATCCGAGTTTGACCAATCCTAAGAGGTGTGAATAACTTTTAAGCGAAATTTTGGCTCTGTCAACTTTTTTGCTTCTAGCTCAAAAACGGTACGTCCGACGGAAAATATCATGAATTTCAATAATAAAGAAGGTAAAATTCTGCGTCGAATGAGTAACTTTACTTTTAATTCAGTTCAGCGGTACAGCCGAAATCAAAAGTTATAAACCGGGAAAATGTCTCATCTAAAACGTACGTACGTACCTAATCAGAAAATTATTTATTCACCGTGTTTTTTTTCATTTCCGGTAATTCCAAGGGTACATTCCTGAGCTTAACTTAAGTATATTTCTTAAAGACGCTAGTGTCCTAATTTGATGCAGTTCTGAGGTAATCGATAGTTCTTTTTTGTCTTTATGAAGTCATGTCAAATCAAGCAAAAACGTCTACAAGCGGAATTTCAATTTTATAATTGAAAGAAAAATGGAAAAATTCGGACCGGTGTTCTCATATTTATGGAAAATATGCAACTTAGAAGGATTTAGAAAAAAAACCGTTTTTGAATTCATGCCAAATTTAGTCTTTCAAAATGACTGAATTTGAAAATTTTAATTTATATACAGGGTGCCATCTGAGACGTGATCAGTTATATGTTTTTCTAACTCCATAAGCAACTAGCAGTTGAATGCCCCAACTTTTACTAAAATCAGACATTTTTTTTTCTTTTTTTTACATGTTTTTGTAATTTATTTTTCTTTCAAAAGTGATAATATTAGTGTAAAACAGTTTTATAAGATATTTAAGGTAAAAAAAAATATTAAATTACATTTTATCCGGAATAAATGACAAAATTGTTAGTAATGACAGTTCCATTTCAAAGAGGTAATTCAATATACTTATTTAAATATTCTAATAAGTAGTTTAAATATCCCGAAAACCCCGTCAAATGAAAAATAAATTACAAAAACATGTAAAAAAAAAGAAAAAAAATGTCTGATTTTAGTAAAAGTTGGGGCATTCAACTGCTAGTTGTTTATGGAGTTATGATCATGTCTCAGATGGCAGCCTGTATATAACGTGAAATTTTATTCTCTTCAACTTTTATTTTACAAGTTTTTCTACAGAAGTCATCTGTTTCAAAGATATGTGGTATGGAAGTCAAAATATGAGTTTTTTAACTAAATGAGACATTTTCCCGATTTACTTTTGTTTCGGCTGTATCGCTGAACTGAATTAGAAGTTAATATGCTCATTCGACGCAGAATTTAATTATCTTTAATATTAATATATACTTGACATTTCCGTTGGACGTACCGTTTTCGAGCTAGGAGCAAAAAACTGACAAAGAGCAAACATTTCGTTAAAAAGTTATGCACGCCTCCTGGGATTGGGCAAACTCAGATTACATGCATTTAGGACCACATGAAGGTATTTAAACGATTTCCAGCCTGCTGGGAATTCATTCTTCGAAAAAATCTAATTTGCTTGGCCTAATAGCAGTGAACTGATCAACAGTTTCATAAGCCGATTGTACATATGTATATTTATGTTCTTACAATTGTCTTATACTTAGGTATGTTAGGATAATACAATGAATGAGCACTTTACATATCATTTAACTATGATGTGCAGCTATTATGAAACAGTTATAAGGCAAATTTAAACTAGAGTATGACACTAAAATATTTATATACTTATGAGCTGCTTGACTATACATATTAACTAAACATACATAGAATGCGAAGCTTTCTCCTGGCTTTGCAGCAGTCGGGTAAAAAAATATATATTTTTATTTACTTACAACTAAAAAATCTGACTTTTAATTAAATCAGTAACAAGCATTATCAACTTAAACATGTGATATTTATTACACATACATATTTAAATACATAAACATAACACTTAATTTTTGGAAGAGGATAATAGTCTTCCTTCAAATCCGAGAAACAAACTGAAAAGGTTCACACTTCTGTTTCTTTGCTGTGGGAAACATTTCATGGAAGTACTTTCCTTTAGAATATTTTTCCTTCGAAAATTTACGGGCACTTGGCTTACCCCATTGTTGTGCTTGGCTAGTCTTCGTAAAACTGTTTTCATTATTTATGAATGGCTTACCCCATTGTTGTGCTTGGCTAGTCTTCGTAAAACTGTTTTCATTATTTATGAAGTATATAAGTGCTGCAATATGCTTGCATTTCCCACTCTTATTATAAACACAGTCGCACGATACACTCTCAACATGATAATTGGTGTTTAGCTGTAAGTAAATTGATTTGTTAGACACAGAATAAGCTTTTGTTGAACGGCATCGAAACATAAAAATCTGCTTACAAACAAAGTTGAATTGTACGCCGTTGCCGTGACAGAAGTTTGGCGAACTACTCAGGCTTTGATAATACAGGTCATGTCTCCTTGGCGAATGTCTTCAACCTCAAGGACATGCCCAGCTAGCACCAATTTCTTGCCTTTATTTATCGTCTCCGGTTGGAAAATGATTTCGTGGGTGATGGCACGAAACCCCGTTTTAGTCACCAGTAGACTCATTTCTCACTGAAAACAACAATTTTAATGTTATTGGCAATAATGTTACTGACTACCATCGTCCAAAATTGTCTAACATAGTAAAATAGCACAAGATTTCATTAATTTTTCCACAATATTTACTTACTTTTCCCTTGACAGCGGTGACAATATTGTCCATAATGGCCACCTGTCACGTGGCGCTGTCGTCGTGCACGGTCCCAATAATTAGCGCTTTGAACACGCAAAATGTTTGAAGTAGGAACTAAAAAACACCTCTTGTTTTGAGAAATAAATCGCGTTTTCTGATTGGTCGATTTTAATATACGGCGCATATATACCTTACTGCCCCTATAGGTACCTACCTACACTTATACAGCTACGGAAAGAAAAATAAATCTTTAAATAACTAAGTTTCAGTCTAATAAATTACAAAAAAATAAAGCATGTCACATAATGTACAATTTAATATTGGTGTACAGCTCAGCAAGGCCGGTCAACAGTTGAAAATAATGCCGCACTCCGTAACCAGCGCCAACGGGGAGACCGTGGAGCTGTGCTCGAGCGTCGAGTGCAAGGGCATCATCGGCAACGACGGCCGCCACTACATCCTCGACCTGCTGCGCACCTTCCCGCCCGACGTCAACTTCTTACAGCGTACGTAATAAGGATCACTATCGTTTAAATTTGTATTCCTAGGGCATCAGCGGAAACAAACACCCTCCTAGTTCTTACTGATAAATTGTGAGTTTTTTTTTGTTTATGTAATTTTGTAACGTAACCACGACCAAGTATCGACCTAAGTCCCTTTGTGCTTGATTTTATTAAAGTATCACATTTACTGTCTCTACTATCTAAACGAGCCGTTATTTTTCCAGTGGAAGACGACGAGCTGCGAGAGGACATCAAAGCTATGGGCTTCCCTATTATCCACAAGCACAAGCTGTGCTGCCTTAGGCAGGAATTAGTTGATAGTTTCGTTGAGTAAGTACCTTGATTTAACACTAATACTTGTTTAAATTATGAATAATTGATTTATTAATCACTTTTAGCCTATAATTTAACCTTTTATTCTTTACCTCTGTGATGTATGTCATGTCTGTATGTCGCACTTGACAAATTGTCTTTCGTTTATATAACATGAATCTTACAAGGGAGAAAAAAGCCAAGGATGAGCGTTTTTACATCATCCGATCCGAGATTGATGATTCCGGTCTACAAAGAATTCAAATAAAAAAAATGCATTTCTGTACATTTCTGTTAAATTACCATATTTTTATTGCTCAAATGAAAGCAATAACGCAAAAAAGGCAAACTTAATTCCACACGGAACTTTCATTAACTGCCTTTCTCCTTGGGTCATCCAATGTCGGATCGGACAATCAGAAAACGCACTGCTAATTTTTAGAAAATAAATCTTTGTCACCAGGGCCCGTTACTTCATGTTCATCCGCTACGCAGCGTTCCACCTACAGCAGCTGAGCGCGAAGCGTCAGCGCGACTCCGGCGACGCCAAGCCAATCGAAGCCAGCAAAGACGAAGACAAGCCCAAGGAAACCAAAGAGCCCGAGACGGCCAAGCGCGATAAAAAAAGCCAGGAAAAAGATGCCAAAGATAAGAAAAAAGAGAAAAAAGATAAGGAAAGTGCCAAAAAAGAAGAAGTTAAGGTTGAGAAAGAAGCAGAGAAAGCCAAGGAAGATGATTTATTGTTGAATGAGAATTATTCAGATATTGACACAGATGTCGCTAAGAAGATTGTTGAAAGCATCACAGATTCTATTTGTGGTGACAAGGACAAGGAAGAGAGTGATAGTAAGTTATATAGTGTACCATATCGACCAAACTAACATTCATTACCTTGTTTCTCCCCTAAATTTAATTTATTACGTGCGCACTGCCACTACAGATACCTTGCTAAAGTCGACCGTACTCTTTTTTGCAAAAAAAAACAAAACCTTATCACCGAGCAAAAAAATGGGGCGTTGCACATAATATAACACATTGAACTATTTAATTATCGTATGGCATAGTGTTCACTGATAAAATTTTAAAAATATTAGATTCTAGGTATGTATTGTCGTGATTGCATTAGTGTCTTATGACGTTATTACTCCCTTAACCAGAACTAAATACAACCCCTCATTTTGACTTTTCTATCGGCCTTATTTTTTGGTCGAATTCTCAAGTCCGCCTTAGGTCAGTGACTTCTACACAGCTTTTTTGATGGGTTGGAAGCATCCGGTTAGTTTTTCTGCTGTTTTCAACCGACTTCAAGATTTCGAAGGAGGTTATTAATTCGTCGGGATCTTTGTTTTTTTTTTTTCTTGCAATATTTTTTTATTTTATTTTTATTCGAAGACGGCTGGACCGATTTGGAAAATTCTTTTTTGTTTGAAAGAGTATACTGCACAGTTGGTCCCATTTTAACTAGGTCAGGATCTGATGATGGGATCCTGGATAAATCGAGGGAACTCTTCAACTATTATAGGTACACCTATAGTGATTTGAGTATTTTTTACAGCAGCTCAAGCAGTTGCTGTTGGAAAGGTGGAGGCTAAGTGAAGTCGGTTCTTTTTTGTTTAAAATGATTAAATGTAAAATTGTAATCATTGATTTATTATGTATTCTACTAGATGTGACATCTAGAACAAATTTTGTGCGTCATGTTTGGCGGTTGACAGCTATGACAGAATCAAAGAGTAGTATAGACTTTTAGTGATTTTCACTACAACTTTTGGGACAAAAAAATTGTTAGGGATGTCATCTCCAACAATATCAATAGTCAACGATTGTGATATTAGCAGCGGGCGGGCGCTCGCGCGCGGTGGTGGCGGCGGCGGCGCGCGCCGTGTCCTCGCTGAAGGAGTCGGAGTTCGACGTGCGCTTCAACCCCGACGTGTACTCGGCCGGCATCCGGCACGCCGCGCCGCCCGGCTCGCTGGCGCGCCAGCGGCACCTCGTCAAGGAGGCCGCCGCCTTCCTGCTCACCACGCAGATACCCGCCTTCGTGAGTCGATTTAACTCTATAAACCCCTGAAATTTGAAGGGCATATACACCCGCCTTAAACGAACGATTACCATGAAAAGGGAAAACCTATGGGGAATTAGAAATAATTAATAATAGCTAATATTTTTAATGTAACGGATATATCATGATACTAGTATTATTTATGCAATGAGATCCTACAAAATATCGTTATTCGCTAACCGCCACTAATATGTACACACATATTACAAGCGTTTTTCTAGTAGGATTTTAATGAATATATCGTTTCTAAGTCTTTTGAAATGTGTAAGATCAAACTACCACTTATTACTATTTGTTTCTAACGAATTAGGATATATATCGCCCGCGCCGTACATTTTGTAAGTTATGTGGTTTTACATGGACACGGTTTGTTGTTTTTCGCTTTCAACAGAAAGACAACTTAAATATCGTCATGTTTACAAATAAAAATAATTGATATTATTGTAAATAAAAATATACAAATTTTTTGTATATTTTTTTTACCTATTCAACTACTTCCGGGTAAAAAGTTTGTAGGATTTTTGCATATATTATCAATAAATATCCCGTAAGAATGAAAAATAAAAAAATCAGGCTATTATAAGTTAAGGGGGCGTCCATTAATCGCGTCATATTGTATAGGGGGGGGGGGGGGGGTCAAGAAAAAATCACCAATGATCACCACAGGGGGGAGGGGGGTCTGGACACATATCACGTGTAATTTTTTTGTTCCTTGTGCTATACTGTATTATGGTCAATAAAAAAAATATAAACTTTTAAATGAATCAATCTGTCAAAAGCAGAGTAAAATTGCACTAGCACTATGATTGTAAATAATTCTTAATGGCATTTGACATATTATTTTCTGAAGTAGGTTTTTAGTGTTCCGTAGCCAAAGTTGCAAAAACGTAACCCTTATAGTTTCGTTATGTCTGTCTCTCCGTCCGTCCGTATGTCACAGCCATTTTACTCGGAAACTATAAAACGTATTTTAATAAATATTTAAATATAAGGTGTGTTTTTGTATGCCGCTACTTAGTTTTGTAGTAAAATTGCTGATAAAGATATTTAAAGGAGGGGCACTACTCCATGTATATACATGTAATTATTTGTAAAAAAAAATTTTTTTTAACAAATATCGTCATGATGCACATCACTCGATAGGTCTTTTTTATTTAGTGAATATTTTAAGAAAAAAATCACCCCGTAAGTCTAAAAAACTTGTGTCACTTTTGAACCGGAGATCCAAAAAATATGAAAAAAATTGAGAACATTATTGGTTTAGGAATTATTGAATTATCTCCTAACAACTCATTCCATACGCAGATACGACCTTTTGATATTACTTTTTCGATAGTAGGTACGAAACCGCGTGGTCCGACACGGACTTGGCCGGTTTTTTTCTATTAAAGATAATTTTATTTTATATGTATACATGTAGTTTAATTTTGTTAACCTTCACGTGTACGTATGTACGTTACGTAAGTAGGTTAAATTCACGTGTTAGAAAACTGTACTTACTTTAGTTAGCAAAAAATTACACGTCATATTGGACAGGGGGGGAGGGGTCCTGAAAATATCACCAAAGATCACCATGGGGGAGGGGGGGGGGTCTAAAACAAGCCAAAAACGTATGACGCGATTAATGGACGCCCCCTAATGTTTGACGCAACCGTATCTTTACTGTATTATGTCGGCGATTCTCGCTTATTTGTGACGATATAATGTCTCTGTGTGAACAAAGACGAAAGCGAGAATCGTATTCAATTTTGCCTTAGGTGGCGCAAACTCTACGCTTGTGACCGGCAGCGCGGAGATCCCGACGCCCGGCCCACGGCTCGCGTCGTCCAGCCCTGAGCGGCACTAAACAATAGAATCATTTGCGAATTGTTCTGTACAGGTTCGGGAGTGCCTGGAGCAGCAAGCGGCGCCCATGGACGGCGCGGGGCTGGCGGAGGCGCTGCACGCGCGCGGCATCAACGTGCGCTACCTGGGCCGCGTGGCCGCAGCACTGAAGCCCGTCGCCCCGCTGCAGTACCTGCACGCCATCGCCGTCGGCGAGCTCGTGCTGCGCGCCGCCAAGCATCTCTACACCGCCTACCTGCAGGTATGACTACAGCATCAACGTGCGCTACCTGGGCCGCGTGGCCGCAGCACTGAAGCCCGTCGCCTCGCTGCAGTACCTGCACGCCATCGCCGTCGGCGAGCTCGTGCTGCGCGCCGCCAAGCATCTCTACACCGCCTACCTGCAGGTATGACTACAGCATCAACGTGCGCTACCTGGGCCGCGTGGCCGCAGCACTGAAGCCCGTCGCCCCGCTGCAGTACCTGCACGCCATCGCCGTCGGCGAGCTCGTGCTGCGCGCCGCCAAGCATCTCTACACCGCCTACCTGCAGGTATGACTACAGCATCAACGTGCGCTACCTGGGCCGCGTGGCCGCAGCACTGAAGCCCGTCGCCCCGCTGCAGTACCTGCACGCCATCGCCGTCGGCGAGCTCGTGCTGCGCGCCGCCAAGCATCTCTACACCGCCTACCTGCAGGTATGACTACAGCATCAACGTGCGCTACCTGGGCCGCGTGGCCGCAGCACTGAAGCCCGTCGCCTCGCTGCAGTACCTGCACGCCATCGCCGTCGGCGAGCTCGTGCTGCGCGCCGCCAAGCATCTCTACACCGCCTACCTGCAGGTATGACTACAGCATCAACGTGCGCTACCTGGGCCGCGTGGCCGCAGCACTGAAGCCCGTCGCCCCGCTGCAGTACCTGCACGCCATCGCCGTCGGCGAGCTCGTGCTGCGCGCCGCCAAGCATCTCTACACCGCCTACCTGCAGGTATGACTACAGCATCAACGTGCGCTACCTGGGCCGCGTGGCCGCAGCACTGAAGCCCGTCGCCCCGCTGCAGTACCTGCACGCCATCGCCGTCGGCGAGCTCGTGCTGCGCGCCGCCAAGCATCTCTACACCGCCTACCTGCAGGTATGACTACAGCATCAACGTGCGCTACCTGGGCCGCGTGGCCGCAGCACTGAAGCCCGTCGCCTCGCTGCAGTACCTGCACGCCATCGCCGTCGGCGAGCTCGTGCTGCGCGCCGCCAAGCATCTCTACACCGCCTACCTGCAGGTATGACTACAGCATCAACGTGCGCTACCTGGGCCGCGTGGCCGCAGCACTGAAGCCCGTCGCCTCGCTGCAGTACCTGCACGCCATCGCCGTCGGCGAGCTCGTGCTGCGCGCCGCCAAGCATCTCTACACCGCCTACCTGCAGGTATGACTACAGCATCAACGTGCGCTACCTGGGCCGCGTGGCCGCAGCACTGAAGCCCGTCGCCTCGCTGCAGTACCTGCACGCCATCGCCGTCGGCGAGCTCGTGCTGCGCGCCGCCAAGCATCTCTACACCGCCTACCTGCAGGTATGACTACAGCATCAACGTGCGCTACCTGGGCCGCGTGGCCGCAGCACTGAAGCCCGTCGCCCCGCTGCAGTACCTGCACGCCATCGCCGTCGGCGAGCTCGTGCTGCGCGCCGCCAAGCATCTCTACACCGCCTACCTGCAGGTATGACTACAGCATCAACGTGCGCTACCTGGGCCGCGTGGCCGCAGCACTGAAGCCCGTCGCCCCGCTGCAGTACCTGCACGCCATCGCCGTCGGCGAGCTCGTGCTGCGCGCCGCCAAGCATCTCTACACCGCCTACCTGCAGGTATGACTACAGCATCAACGTGCGCTACCTGGGCCGCGTGGCCGCAGCACTGAAGCCCGTCGCCCCGCTGCAGTACCTGCACGCCATCGCCGTCGGCGAGCTCGTGCTGCGCGCCGCCAAGCATCTCTACACCGCCTACCTGCAGGTATGACTACAGCATCAACGTGCGCTACCTGGGCCGCGTGGCCGCAGCACTGAAGCCCGTCGCCCCGCTGCAGTACCTGCACGCCATCGCCGTCGGCGAGCTCGTGCTGCGCGCCGCCAAGCATCTCTACACCGCCTACCTGCAGGTATGACTACAGCATCAACGTGCGCTACCTGGGCCGCGTGGCCGCAGCACTGAAGCCCGTCGCCCCGCTGCAGTACCTGCACGCCATCGCCGTCGGCGAGCTCGTGCTGCGCGCCGCCAAGCATCTCTACACGGCCTACCTGCAGGTATGGATGCTGGTGGATGCTCTGTTTTGGATATAACCGGCAGGGTCGCCATGGACGAATAGCGATAGACGGACAACGTTTAGGCCCGCTAATTTTAATCATATTTTTAAAATTATTAAAAATCCTCGCAGTTTCATACATGCTACTTTACGAGGTAACAATAGCGTTGATGAACGTAAGTACTCTGTGTCATTTAAAAAACTAAAGTATTCATGATTTCTGAAAAACAGTAATAAGCCGATTTTGGATCTATCGGATTGTCCAGCATAATCTATGCTTCTCAATCGCACTTTTTCTGTAAGAGCTCGCTAAGATGTATCAACGTTCCAGGGTTGCGATGGGATGTGCGTGGCCTCGGGCGTGGCGCACTTCCTGAACTGCCTGCTGGGCGGGTGCGCGGCGCCCGGCGTGTCGGGCGCGGAGGCCCCGGCGCCGGCGCGCGGCCGCGGGGGCCGGGGCCGCCGCCCGCGCCGCCCCGCGCCCGCCGCCCCGCTGCCCGAGTGGCAGAGCCTCACGCCCAAGGCGCTGTTCTCGCAGCTCAAGCAGGAGCTCAAGGTCAGTGTGTTGTCGGACGAGCGGGGGCAGACAGGCGAACTTCTTACATACTACTTTAGACACGGCGGAACTGTCAGCCGGCTACAGAGACGTACTCGCATTTCGGTGGCTTTTTTAGTTTGATTGTTTGTTCCGCGATAACTTTAGTACCGTCTTTCTTTTTTTTTTGTTGGGGTTGTAGCAGAGCATATAATTAGCGAGTTATTATATGAATTGGATTGATCAGGGGGTTCTGGAATCAGAAGGCCTAAAAGAGGTTTGTTAAGGGGTCTTGTTATACGGTCAACGCGTAAGCAAGAATCGCGACTTCATACTCTTAGTTCGAGGCGGATTACTAGTTATTAAAGTGTATATGAGCTTGTTACACGCTCATGCTGGCACTTCACATAACGTCGCGTGTTCGCGTATTTGCTTTATTTGGCCAAAAACGACCATGTGAGGACGATTTTGTTTTGCCTATATTTGCTTGAATAAGACAAACACACAAATAGACTAAACACTATCCACCCGCTTGTCGGTTTTTGGTCACACATCAAAAGATCCAAAGGACGCAAATAAGGCAAATATTTTCGTTTATCGACTACACATAACTCGCTCAGTAGTGTGAGCGCTATAATCTGGACATGGCGTTACGTTATGTCATGATACATTTTTTTTTTTTTTTTTTTTATACCACGACGGTGGCAAACAAGCATACGGCCCGCCTGATGGTAAGCAGCTACCGTAACCTATGGACGCCTGCAACTCCAAAGGAGTCACATGCGCGTTGCCGACCCTTTACAAAAAGGAGGATTCACTGTGTTGACGACTAAAGGAACAAGAAGGTCCCTCATCGTCAACACACTGGGTCCTCTTTGAGCTCTTTGGCAACCTTACTCACCAGCAGGAACACAACACTATGAGTAGGGTCTAGTGCTATTTGGCTGTGGTTTTCTGTAAGGTGGAGGTACTTCCCCAGTCGGGCTCTGCTCCAGATTTGAGCGATGACATTCGCTGAACGTGCCCTACCACACTTAGCGAGATGCCATTCGCAGTGCCCATACCTCTCTTTTTGGCGTAGTTTAAGGACATACCCAGGTCCGGACGTAGTTTAAGGACATACCCCGGGTCCACAAATACATATAGTGCATAGTTAAATACAAGTTGTTCTGAGTTACTTATAAGTCTTATAACAGCACCACATACAATATATAGACTACTTTTAGATTTTATAAAGTATTAAACCATATTTATATTTGTTTCTAGGCGTATTGGGGTTATGAATTGGCTGCAGATAACATGGAAAATGTTATTGAAAAACACGGTCTACAAAAAATATCACTCCTAAGGTTGGTATTATTCATCATTTATAATATTTTCTAACTGCAAGCAAATTGATTTATCCTCATGAGTCTGCGATATATCCGTCCGTATAAATGACACAATCACTGTTCAGAAACTAAATATGCTTTGTATTTCTTTACAGATCTTTCGCATTGAAAGTAGGACTCCAAATTATGCTGCGGGAATACGACTTTGATAGCAAGAACAAAGCCACATTCTCGAGTGCAGATATCATGAATATCTTCCCCGTCGTTAAACATATCAATCCTAGGGTAACAATCATTTTATAAACTATATAATAATTAAGTATGTAGGTTACTTTATTTTAGGGTTTGTTTTCCCAGCGGGCTACAGTATGAGGTTCTTCAAATAAGGAGTGTATAGGTTTTTAATGGGTAGGCAACGCGCATGTAAATCCTCTGGGGTTGCAGGCGTCCATAGGGTACGGTAACTGCTTACCATCACGCGCCCGCAGGCTTGTTTGCCACCGTCGTGGTATAAAAAAAATTGTTTAGTGATAATTTGAAGTTGTAATATATATGTCTGTTTTGATTGATATGCTGGCGACTTGCGAAAAAACGCCCAGCATAACTAACACTAATCAAAGGATTAATTTAATCATGTTTAAGCGTGATCAATATAGGATAAAGCGTCCGTCTTTTTCTATCGTCGTCGTTAATAATTATTTTATTTGTAACCACGTTCATCGTGCTCGCCGTACAACTTAAATAAATCTGTATTGTGTCGTTTACGATATAAATATTTCTTCCAGGCATCAGACGCTTATAATTTCTACACAACGGGCCAAAACAAAATCCAATCGGGCTCCGTATCCGAGGGCCACGAGTTAATCGCTGAAGCTCTCAACCTACTCAACAATGTGTACGGCGCTATGCACGGCGAGATCGCGCAGTGCCTGAGGATGGTCGCGCGGCTGTGCTACGTGACCGGCGAACATAGGGACGCGATGGCGTACCAACAGAAGGCGGTGCTCATGTCCGAGAGGGTTAACGGCATCGACCATCCGTACACTATTACTGAATATGTGAGTATTACCACAGAATAACTAATAGTACTACCGTAGAAAATTCACTCCTTCACAAAAGTCAGATTTAGGTATAAAATTATACCTATACTCGCCGCCTGCAAGCAAAATTGAAACTTATAACCGCGCACGAACCGTGAATCTTCTTTGCGCGCCGCAGTTTTATGACCGAGCTGTGAGCGTCGGTACGGGGCTGTCACTGTACAAGTTTTTGTACCTATACCTACTGATTTATTATTTTTAAGATAAATATGTAGGAATTACAAACGTTGATTCTGTAAACATGATTTTTTTATCCGGAGATAGAGATTATGTCTGATTCTCACGGAAGTAGGTATGCGACAGCCGTATTCCTTTGAAAAAATGTCGGTCAGTTCCTAATATTGTTTATGAGCAACCAATTTTCAATTAATTAAGGATGGTTATTTTGACTATTACTAAGTACTTCGGGACCTTTCAATATAGTCCGGAATTTAAAAGTGTTATTTCTGCTTCCTTGTTCTTCCATTTATTCAGACATCCATAAAGACATCTTTTATACGGATTAGATCGAGATTTAGGTTTCGAAGCCATTGTGTATTTTCAATTTTGCTTGAGCGCCACGTGACACGACTATCGTGCGAGCCGAGCGGCAGCCCACTGCCATATGCCTGCCCGGGAGGCGCGCCGGCAAAATGTACCTAAACTGCGCAGTGAAATCCCCCTGGTATTACTGTGGAAGTGTGGGTGCAAATAGTAAGCAACGAAAATGCTCAATCTATCTGCTCGTGAAATCGCGATGAAGGAAAAATGTGGCACTTCGACTAATATTATCAATTGTTTGAGTATTTTATGTGACTATTTGAAATCTGCGTACAATGTTTAAATAGGTATTTTCGAACGAGCGGAGCGTAAGCGAGTTCTTACAGACAACTTCGGACACAACGGAACTGTCAGCTGGCTACCTGGACGTCTGTGCATTTCGATGGCTTTTTGATTTAAAAAGTTTGTTCCGCGATAATTTTAGTAACGATGTTCTGATCTTCATGATATTTGTTGGGCTTGTAGCAGAGATATATATAATTTGAGAGTCCTTATGCAGGGTCGATCAAGGATTTCCATAACCCTTAGAAGGCGCAAAAGCGATCTTAATAAACGTCTTGTCATATTGGTCAACTCGTTTGCAAGTAAACTGCGAGTTCTCAGTGCTAGGCCGACTATTAGTTTATGTTAAAATAATAATATTTCATATGTTTATGGGTACATTTTAACATCATAGTATAAGAACTAAAAGTGCTTTACGTTTCGAACTTCACACCTTGATACCGGTTCCATACATTAGTCATAATGTTTCTCACATGGTTTCAGTCGCACCTGGCACTGTACTGCTTCGCCAACGGGCAAGTGAGCACGGCGCTCAAGCTGCTGTACCGCGCGCGCTACCTCGCGCTGCTCGTCTGCGGCGAGAACCACCCGGAGATGGCGTTGCTCGACGTAAGTAGTGGCAGGGTCGCCATGTGTTGTGGTGTACTGTACTGCTTCGCCAACGGGCAAGTGAGCACGGCGCTCAAGCTGCTGTACCGCGCGCGCTACCTCGCGCTGCTCGTCTGCGGCGAGAACCACCCGGAGATGGCGTTGCTCGACGTAAGTAGTGGCAGGGTCGCCATGTGTTGTGGTGTACTGTACTGCTTCGCCAACGGGCAAGTGAGCACGGCGCTCAAGCTGCTGTACCGCGCGCGCTACCTCGCGCTGCTCGTCTGCGGCGAGAACCACCCGGAGATGGCGTTGCTCGACGTAAGTAGTGGCAGGGTCGCCATGTGTTGTGGTGTACTGTACTGCTTCGCCAACGGGCAAGTGAGCACGGCGCTCAAGCTGCTGTACCGGGCGCGCTACGTGGCACTTGCTCCACCTCGGTCACAATGGGTAGTGAGAAAAGCTATTGATAGCAAGCGCGTTTAAAAAAACACTGAAATGGAAATTCAGTTACGTTTTTAGTTTAAGTTTTAGTTCCGTTATTCTTGGCCAAAACTGAAACTAAAACTATATTTTTGACCAAAAGCCTCACCGACAACGAATGTTCGTTCGGACACATAATTTGACCTTATACTATACAACCCACGGAACTAAGGCATTGAAGTAATATGTTGTTGCAGTCTGATAGTTTGCAGAATTGTAGTAATAACCACCAGCGGTCAATTTAATTCTGCTATGAAATTAGTAAAACGTTTCGTCATAATTTCAGAGCAATATCGCGTTAATACTACACGCCGTCGGCGAGTACGAGCTGTCTCTCCGCTTCGTGGAGCGCGCGCTGAGCGTGACGAGCGCGGTGCACGGCGCGCGCTCGCTCAAGGCGGCCGTGGCGCGCCATCTGCTCGCGCGCACGCTGTCCTGCCTCGGCGACTTCCGCGCCGCGCTCACGCACGAGAAGGAGACCTACTCCATATACAAGCAGCTGGTGAGTACGAGCTGTCTCTCCGCTTCGTGGAGCGCGCGCTGAGCGTGACGAGCGCGGTGCACGGCGCGCGCTCGCTCAAGGCGGCCGTGGCGCGCCATCTGCTCGCGCGCACGCTGTCCTGCCTCGGCGACTTCCGCGCCGCGCTCACGCACGAGAAGGAGACCTACTCCATATACAAGCAGCTGGTGAGTACGAGCTGTCTCTCCGCTTCGTGGAGCGCGCGCTGAGCGTGACGAGCGCGGTGCACGGCGCGCGCTCGCTCAAGGCGGCCGTGGCGCGCCATCTGCTCGCGCGCACGCTGTCCTGCCTCGGCGACTTCCGCGCCGCGCTCACGCACGAGAAGGAGACCTACTCCATATACAAGCAGCTGGTGAGTACTTACTAAAGGTCTAATGTTTTACTGAATTGAAGTGGTGAACTTGTTTCTGGGCTCAGTTTCAGAGATGGCCCAATGTTAATTAATTCCTCAGGTTATTCTAAATTTATGATCTTGCCGAAAACAAAACAGGAGAAGTGCATATCTTTCCCGGATTCAATGATACGTTAGCGCAATGTTATTGAAATAAAGAAAAAACAATTCACTACCTTGAGCGAAACTCGAACTTACGAGTCTCCTTGTTGTTCCTTTATTTCAAACATCAGTGTGGTATCGTAAGCAAACGCGAGTGCTTAATATAAAGTGGTTTTTGTTTGTACTCAACACTAAATAATTTTAAACAAAAAAGAACCAACTTCACTAAGCATCCACCTTTCCAACACCAAATGCTCGATCTGCTTTAAAAAATACTCAAATCACCATAGGTGTGCCTATAATAGTTGAAGAGTTCCCTCGATTTCTCCAGGATCCCATTATCAGATCCTGACATGGTTACAATGGGACCAACTGTGAAGTATACGCTTTCAAACAAAAAAAGAATTTTCCAAATCGGTCCAGCCGTCTTCGAATAAAAATAAAATAAAAAAATATTGCAAGAAAAAAAAAACAAAGATCCCGACGAATTAATAACCTTCTTCGAAATCTTGAAGTCGGTTAAAAACAGCAGAAAAACTAACCGGATGCTTCCAACCCATCAAAAAAGCTGTGTAGAAGTCACTGACCTAAGGCGGACTTGAGAATTCGACCAAAAAATAAGGCCGATAGAAAAGTCAAAATGAGGGGTTGTATTTAGTTCTGGTTAAGGGAGTAATAACGTCATAAGACACTAATGCAATCACGACAATACATACCTAGAATTTTCCAAATCGGTCCAGCCGTCTTCGAATAATCGGTGAACATACATAAAAAAAAAAATAGCAAAAACAAAGATCCCGACAAATTGATAACCTCCTCCTTCGAAATCTTGAAATCGGTTGAAAATTATCCGGCAGCGAATATCTAATGTACCAAACCTTTGCCGCTGCCAAAATTGATTTTTGACTGACTTTTGTATTTATGTATGATACCGAACTGAGTATCTACCTAATTAGATCATAAATTATAATACAACTCATCTTACCGTATCGTACAGTATCTAAGTCTGCCTAGCACTTCCAACTTTCTCTCTCAATTGCTCAAAGGTTAACTGGAAGAAATCCCTTAAAGGGATAAGTTCGCCTTTGTACGTATATGTTGTGTTACATGTATTTGGTTGTGTTTCCTTGTACAATAAAGTGTTTTACTACTACTACTGATACCTAATGCACATCGCGTTCTATCCCAAGTAACACAGGAAGCATTATAACATATGAATAGTTAACTTATTTCGAACTTAAGGACCGTATAAACTCTTATATACGTTTACCGAGCAACTTGTCGCATTATATGATGCTTTGAGCTGTATAACGGTTGTATAATGGCATATCTAAATGCTTTTGTAAAGCCTTTAGCTTTAGTGCAGCAAACCACAACGCAACTGTACAGCTTTCGACTGTTTAAAAGCACTTAAGTGCTTTAGGTTCTACAATAGCATTATATAATGCTTTAAGATGTATAACGGTTGTATAATGGCATGTATAAAGGCTTTTTTAAAGCCTTTAGTTTTAGTGCAGCGAACCAAAATGCAACTGTACAGCTGAATGCTGTACAGTTGCGTCTTGGTTTGCTACACTAATGCTTCGGTGTGGTTTAGTGCCTTAGGTTCTACAATAGCATAAATAAATGCTTAATGCTGTTTATGAGCATGAATATTAGCCATTATAATGCCACGTAAATCCGGTATACAGCTTTCAGCTGTTTTTAGTGCTTTAGCTTCTACAATATCATTTTATGGTGCTTTACGCTGTATAACGGTTGTATAATGGCATGTATAAAGGCTTTTTTAAAGCCTTTAGTTTTAGTGCAGCGAACCAAAATGCAACTGTACAGCTGAATGCTGTACAGTTGCGTCTTGGTTTGCTACACTAATGCTTCGGTGTGGTTTAGTGCCTTAGGTTCTACAATAGCATAAATAAATGCTTAATGCTGTATAAGAGCATAAATATTAGCCATTATAATGCCACGTAAATTCGCTATACAGCTTTCAGCTATTTTTAATGCCTTAGGGTGTACAATAGCATTTATAAGTAGGTAATACGTTCCTAATGCAGTACAATAGCAATAATATAAACCATTATAAAGCCAAGTAATTCACTATAAGGGGCTGTTCATAAATTACGTCATTTCAAATGGGGGGGGGGGTCTGGACATCGGATGATGGTAGCATGACGTAGGAGGGGGGGGGGCGGTCATTCCGAAGATCACATCATCAATGTGTAAAAAAAGGAATGAAAGTCGTGCTTCTATAAACTTTTAATGCTATAAAATATTATCTACAAAATAGTTTTTTTATTTTACAATTAAGCTTAAAACGCATTTTTTTTAATGACGTCACTCTATTTGGCAGGGGGAGGGTTGGATGATTTTAGGGGGGGGGGGGGGGGGGTAAAAATCATCAAAAATTGATGACGTAATTTAGTAACAACCCCTATACAGCTTTTAGCGGTTTTAGTGCCTTAGGTTCTACAATAGCATAAATAAATGCTTAATGTTGTTTAATAGCATAATTATTCACGTGTAATGCTGTAGGCATAAATAAGGCATTTTTTAAGGGTCACTGAGCTGCTATTGGACTAAGAGCTAGCCACGTCAGATTATGACACAATAATGAGAGCAACAAAACCCGTCTGGTTAGATTGCTATACTATTCTTATTGCTAGATCCTGGCATCTGGCAGCTTTTAATGGATGGAGGTCACAGTGACAGACTAGCAAAATGTTTTAATTGGAAAATAGTAATACCAAACTAGGTAAAAATTGCCGAAGTTGTCTCAGTTATAATATAAAGGACAGGGCCTATATTTTAAGGGGCTCCCTGGCGCCAACGACCTTAGATCTCCCTTAGTTTTCTAATGATTTATATAGCTTATCATATTATCAGTAACGGCTTTAAACAATATAGTATCCTATATTTACTTCAATATTCATTGTCTACGAGATATTTGACATCAAAGTCGAACCGGTTTAGGCTAAAAAAGTGGTTTTATGGTCATAAATTTCGTTTTAATTAGTTAAAAATTAAAATCTCTACAGTTTTTAGAGACATCAAAGAGGAACCCTAATATGTAGATTACGTATATGTAAGATTCTTTACACCATTCGAATATCGATAAAAGTGTTTTTTTAGACCATATTTTAAAAATATCATAAAAAAATAACGGCTCATTTATTTTAAGATCCGGCTCTACAGAATGGAGATAAAAGATTCAAAAACCGATAGTCGTTTGCCTTATAATTCTATCTATAGTGAATATGTTGGAATATCGACTCAAAACTGGTCATAAATCGATAAAAAAAAATCTTAGACCAAAAATATTGTGTATTATTACCATACATCGGGATTTTCGGTGCGGGAATGTTTGACATTAGCCAAAGAGTAGGCATTAACTTAAAAAACAGAATGTACTCTGGCACGTTTCTACCTAATGAATAATTGATCGAAAAAATCATAGGTATATACAATTTATATGTAATAGCTGACTATTATGTATATACACCGTGTTTTTTTTGTATTCCGTTAACTTTAAGGGAAGATTATTTAGGTCAATTAAAGTTAATTTGTCTAAGTAACTAGTGTTTTAACTCTTCTTATTTCTGAGATATTTAATTTATAAAGTTAATCACTGAAGTAGTGTAAAAGGTTCTTAATTTCTTTATAGCATTATCATTATTTTTAATTTCTTCAGTAAAGAGTTTTCCATTCATGGCTATCCGCTACAAGGAGGTGATTAAGGTGAGTTCGTTGAACGTTACTTACTTTGTCTTTTATTAGGTGTCACTTCAACTTCATTTTTGTCATAAATGTCATAATATTGAAAAAATTGGTATTGTAACATTAAGTTGTGCATCTCCAACAAAAAATGCCTTTAAATTATCCTCCTAGAGAGATTGCCGACATTCATTTCGTGTACGGCTTCTGTAACGGCAATGCTGCTGAAGCAGCAAGAAAGCAGCAAGAGAATACCGACACCGATACCCTAATCGACGAATCCCTGATCCTCATACATTTATTAACGTTAGTATTGTTCGTTTTTAACTTCTCATTACTAAGATACTTTTTACAAGTATTGTTACAACCTATTCTCTTTATTTCTCTTATGGTTTGATGTGGGTTCTAATTATTATTGCAATCTTTACAGGTGCATAGACGTCTCAGTGAACAGGGTTTACCACCGATACCCCATGAACGGGACATAAACCTTGACGTACAAACCGAAATCGGGATTATGAACACCATAATCGAAGACCCGACCCTCTCTACAAGGCGCGTGGGGCGTATTTTCGACGTCTCTCACAATAAAGTTTGGAATTTGTGGAAGCGGTATGGTCTACATCCGTACCATTTTCGAAAGGTGCAGGGCCTTTTGCCGCACGATAATTTTTCACGCATAGCATTTTGTCAACGGACCAACGAACTTTTAGTACAAGATCCAGAGTTAGTCGGTAAAATATTATGGATGGATGAGGCACAATTTACAAGAGCGGGAATTGTAAACTCAATAATTTTTAAGAAAAAAAAACCGACTTCAATGGGGGTAGCCGGTGAAGGATTATTGTAGATAGATGGTGCACTTAGATTCCATACAATGAAATAACTTGCTTAAAAAACGCAGCGGAGAGGACCAATCGCCAAACGTGAACTATGCGTCGTTGAAGAGTTCCGTTCTGATTATCATCAACAGTTCCACTTCATCAAATGTCACTCTTTTGAATGAAAATGCTTGATTTGTTGATAAAAATACAAAAGTCACTTTATGTATGCCTTTAAGATTTGAGGAATTCCCTCGATTCCTCGTGGAACTCATCATCAGAACTTGAGCTTGACGAAAATTGGTCCTGACAATCTAACTTCCTTAACAAACATAGCGAAGAGGAAGAATCGCCAAACATGAACTATGCGTCGTTGAAGAGTTCCGTTCTGTTCATCATCAGCAGTTCCACTTCATCAAATGTCACTCTTTTGAATGAAAATGCTTGATTTGTTGATAAAAATACAAAAGTCACTATGTGTAAAAAATTTTTTGTAGTAAGCCCCTATTCATTTTTAAATACCTATCCAACAATATATCACACGTTAGAGTTGAAATGAAAAAAAAAATCACTCCCCACTTTACGTATAGGGGAGGTACCCTATTAAAACATTTTTTCACTTCTCATGCTCAAAAAGTGTGTCATATTATGCTTACCAAGGCGGACTAAAGTAGTACATTTAGCCTCTAGGGCTAAAATGTATACATATTTATGATTTACAAAACATTTTCAATTGACCAATCGGAACACTTCACCATATTCAATCCACCAATCACAACACATATCGAAGTTAATCGGAACATCGGAAAAAAGTATCTAGACTTTTTTAGTGCGTATACTGTGTAAATAATTTAAGTCCTTAAAAAAACATTGTATTTAATATCAACCAATCAGAATGCAGCAATGTTAAAATCGACCAATCAGGAAACGCAATTTATTTCTCAAAACATGAGGTGTTTTTTAGTTCCTACTTCACAATCATTAAAAAAGATTAAATTTTTTTGGATGCGTCTTAAACTTAGAGAATTTAACCCGGATGGAGTAGCCATGTCTGTCATTTTCTATACAAAAAGTCTGCCGATTTTTGCGGGGGAGGTAAACGTCAAATGTATGGCTATTCGTACGTAACGTACAAATAGCTACGTCAGATAAACGTCAGTCCATACATGTGTATGATCACTGGTCATATGTTTTCGGCTGAGGGGAACGCCTGTCAATGGCGACTCCGCTTGGTTGAATTCTCTAAGGCTTTAAACTGGTCATAAATCGATAAAAAAAAATCTTAGACCAAAAATATTGTGTATTATTACCATACATCGGGATTTTCGGTGCGGGAATGTTTGACATTAGCCAAAGAGTAGGCATTAACTTAAAAAACAGAATGTACTCTGGCACGTTTCTACCTAATGAATAATTGATCGAAAAAATCATAGGTATATACAATTTATATGTAATAGCTGACTATTATGTATATACACCGTGTTTTTTTTGTATTCCGTTAACTTTAAGGGAAGATTATTTAGGTCAATTAAAGTTAATTTGTCTAAGTAACTAGTGTTTTAACTCTTCTTATTTCTGAGATATTTAATTTATAAAGTTAATCACTGAAGTAGTGTAAAAGGTTCTTAATTTCTTTATAGCATTATCATTATTTTTAATTTCTTCAGTAAAGAGTTTTCCATTCATGGCTATCCGCTACAAGGAGGTGATTAAGGTGAGTTCGTTGAACGTTACTTACTTTGTCTTTTATTAGGTGTCACTTCAACTTCATTTTTGTCATAAATGTCATAATATTGAAAAAATTGGTATTGTAACATTAAGTTGTGCATCTCCAACAAAAAATGCCTTTAAATTATCCTCCTAGAGAGATTGCCGACATTCATTTCGTGTACGGCTTCTGTAACGGCAATGCTGCTGAAGCAGCAAGAAAGCAGCAAGAGAATACCGACACCGATACCCTAATCGACGAATCCCTGATCCTCATACATTTATTAACGTTAGTATTGTTCGTTTTTAACTTCTCATTACTAAGATACTTTTTACAAGTATTGTTACAACCTATTCTCTTTATTTCTCTTATGGTTTGATGTGGGTTCTAATTATTATTGCAATCTTTACAGGTGCATAGACGTCTCAGTGAACAGGGTTTACCACCGATACCCCATGAACGGGACATAAACCTTGACGTACAAACCGAAATCGGGATTATGAACACCATAATCGAAGACCCGACCCTCTCTACAAGGCGCGTGGGGCGTATTTTCGACGTCTCTCACAATAAAGTTTGGAATTTGTGGAAGCGGTATGGTCTACATCCGTACCATTTTCGAAAGGTGCAGGGCCTTTTGCCGCACGATAATTTTTCACGCATAGCATTTTGTCAACGGACCAACGAACTTTTAGTACAAGATCCAGAGTTAGTCGGTAAAATATTATGGATGGATGAGGCACAATTTACAAGAGCGGGAATTGTAAACTCAATAATTTTTAAGAAAAAAAAACCGACTTCAATGGGGGTAGCCGGTGAAGGATTATTGTAGATAGATGGTGCACTTAGATTCCATACAATGAAATAACTTGCTTAAAAAACGCAGCGGAGAGGACCAATCGCCAAACGTGAACTATGCGTCGTTGAAGAGTTCCGTTCTGATTATCATCAACAGTTCCACTTCATCAAATGTCACTCTTTTGAATGAAAATGCTTGATTTGTTGATAAAAATACAAAAGTCACTTTATGTATGCCTTTAAGATTTGAGGAATTCCCTCGATTCCTCGTGGAACTCATCATCAGAACTTGAGCTTGACGAAAATTGGTCCTGACAATCTAACTTCCTTAACAAACATAGCGAAGAGGAAGAATCGCCAAACATGAACTATGCGTCGTTGAAGAGTTCCGTTCTGTTCATCATCAGCAGTTCCACTTCATCAAATGTCACTCTTTTGAATGAAAATGCTTGATTTGTTGATAAAAATACAAAAGTCACTATGTGTAAGCCCTTAAGATTTGAGGAGTTCCCTCGATTCTTCATGGATCCCATCATCAGAACTTGAGCTGGACGAACATTTGTTCTGACAATTAAACTTGCTAAACAAACACAGCGAAGAGGACGAATCGCCAAACGTGAACTATGCGTCGTTGAAGAGTTCCGTTCTGATCATCATCAGCAGTTCTACTTCATCCAATGTCACTGTTTTGAATGAAAATGATGGTTTTGTTGATAAAAATATAAAAATCACTATATGTATGCCTTTAAGATTTGAGGAGTTCCCTCGATTCCTCATGGATCCCATCATCAGAACTGCGTTTTGACAAAAACGGGACCAATCTGTATATATATACTTACAATCAAAAAAAGAATTTTCAAAATCGGTTCAGACATGACGGAGTTATGGAGTAACAAACATAAAAAATAAAAAAAAAATAAAAAAAAACATACACGCCGAATTGAGAACCTCCTCTTTTCAAATCTTGAAGTCGGTTAAAAAATACTCACCATTGGTCCGAGTTCAACCCGAAACTTACCCGGGAAACTTCCTTTCAGCACGAGTTCTCCGTTAACATGTGGGCAGGGATATTAAACAATCAGCTCATTGGACCCGTCGAAATTCCCGCAAGGCTTAGTGGTGAAAATTATTTGCAGTTTCTACGGTCTCTTCACGACTTAATTTTTTTTGAAAATTTGCCGTTGGAAACACTGCGTGCACATTGGATACAGCACGATGGGGCACCTCCACACTTTGCACGTCTTGTACGCCAGTATTTAGATGAACAGTTTCCCGGGCGTTGGATAGGACGCGGCAGCCCAACACTTGCTTGGCCTGCCAGGTCTCCCGACCTAACGCCCCTTGATTTTTATGTGTGGGGCACTTTAAAAGACCGAGTGTATTCTAAACCTGTTGCAACCCGAGAAATCTTACTACAGAGGATACAAGAAGCAGCCGATGACATGCGAGCTACTCATGTCAACTTAAATCGCCAGATACGAACTCGGTTAAATGTATGTTTAGAGTATGATGGTGGCCATTTTGAACAACATTTACACTAAAACCACTGTTATTTCTTGAACTCTCTGTAGTAATTAGTAATTTTTCTCTTATTGCAATAGGTTTTGAATACCTACTTGTATTTTTGCGAGTGCACCATGCTGTATTAGTGGATGCAGATAGGCTGAAGATAGAGATAATGAGTTTAGATAAGAGATTTTAACAGTTTACAATATGTCGCTGCATTCACAAAAATATTTTTCCGATATTCAACTTTGTCGTCTTACAAATAGTGTTGGTTCGTTGATAAAATGAAATACCTGATAAAATGTTGTTCAGCAACAGACAATCCGGGTGTGTGCTATTTTCTGATGTCTTTTTAATAAAACATGTGAAACTGTTATTAAATTTGATTAATATTATTGGTGAGATACGTCGAAAGTTCATTGTTTTGTTTATTGAAATGGAGATAATTTGAGTTTTAAACATTATTTAATATTATTATTGTTTACTTAAAAAATCAAATAAAATGTATTCATTTGTAAAAGTCACTTTTATTGTAACAATTAGAAATCAGAAAACCTGTTAAATATTTTAAATCCTAAATGCATAGATATACCATGTGTAAACAAACACATAAGCACAAGTTTCATTCTGTGTGTCTGTCTATGAAACTGTAAGGTCTAAACAACTTAAATAATTTAGATTTTGATTCCTTTCTTAAAAAGGCCACACAATCATGATTTTAGTTAGGATTATCAGAAAGAGTCTCCACCAACTTCTCAAGAGGTTCTCGCTACGAGTTGTGGTTGGATCAATGGTCAGATGCAGAAGGCGGTAATTCTGGATACGGCGCCCACAGTCTTGTAGTTCCTCTCTCCGCGGCGTTAACCACCGGCAACCTTGGCCCTGCCCCGTTGCCGGCGGTACTCTAGGTTATTTATTTAAACTTTACGGCACAAAAGAAAACCTTAAATACATCAGGCGGACTTAATGCATTAAAACATTCTCTACCAGTCAACCTTTAAGACAAAGCAGAGAAATTGTGGACGGTGCTTCTAACGGGCAAACAATAAAAAATAACCGGCCAAGAGCGTGTCGGGCCACGCTCAGTGTAGGGTTCCGTAGTTTTGTCATTTTTTTCAAAAACTATTCAACCTATCAACTTCAAAATAATTTTCCTAGAAAGTTTTTATAAAGTTCTACATTTGAGATTTTTTTCATATTTTTAAAACTTATGGTTCAAAAGTTAGAGGGGGGGGGACACATTTTTTTTAACTTCTGGAGCGATTAATTCCGAAAATATTTACATTATCAAAAATTTTTTGTAGTAAGCCCCTATTCATTTTTAAATACCTATCCAACAATATATCACACGTTAGAGTTGAAATGAAAAAAAAAATCACTCCCCACTTTACGTATAGGGGAGGTACCCTATTAAAACATTTTTTCACTTCTCATGCTCAAAAAGTGTGTCATATTATGCTTACCAAGGCGGACTAAAGTAGTACATTTAGCCTCTAGGGCTAAAATGTATACATATTTATGATTTACAAAACATTTTCAATTGACCAATCGGAACACTTCACCATATTCAATCCACCAATCACAACACATATCGAAGTTAATCGGAACATCGGAAAAAAGTATCTAGACTTTTTTAGTGCGTATACTGTGTAAATAATTTAAGTCCTTAAAAAAACATTGTATTTAATATCAACCAATCAGAATGCAGCAATGTTAAAATCGACCAATCAGGAAACGCAATTTATTTCTCAAAACATGAGGTGTTTTTTAGTTCCTACTTCACAATCATTAAAAAAGATTAAATTTTTTTGGATGCGTCTTAAACTTAGAGAATTTAACCCGGATGGAGTAGCCATGTCTGTCATTTTCTATACAAAAAGTCTGCCGATTTTTGCGGGGGAGGTAAACGTCAAATGTATGGCTATTCGTACGTAACGTACAAATAGCTACGTCAGATAAACGTCAGTCCATACATGTGTATGATCACTGGTCATATGTTTTCGGCTGAGGGGAACGCCTGTCAATGGCGACTCCGCTTGGTTGAATTCTCTAAGGCTTTAAAGCGTGTTTAAACTGTTTTAAGAGCTAATTATACCGTCGTCTGTGGCATTTATTCGCGGTGTTTATATTTTGTATCTATATCAAAGAAGTTAAAAAAATTAAAAAACCGTCAAGTTAAACCATAATTTCACCTTAATTTAGTTATTGTGCGTAAATAATAAGTATTTTTATCTTATTTTCTTGCAATCGAAGTGAAAAATAGTATGCATTACTCTGGTCTAAAAGCCATATTACCACTCGAACAATTTTCCCTCACTTCGTTCGGGAAAATAACCACCTCGTGGTAATATGGCCTACTTTAGACCCTTGTCAAACAATCTACTATTTTCCACTTTTTATTTTACCACTTTGTCGGCGTGATTAAGATACATATTAGTACCAAATTTCAGCTTTCTAGTGCTAACGGTCACTGAGATTATCCGCGGACGGACGGACGGACGGACGGACGGACGGACGGACGGACGGACGGACGGACGGACGGACGGACGGACGGACGGACAGACATGGCGAAACTATAAAGGTACGAGTTGGCCGCCGACCGCACGCTTCGTGAGGCGGCGACGTGTCGCCGCGACACGTCGCCGCCTCACGTCGCCGCCTCATGAAGCTGCGGTCGTGATTTGGAACCCGACTGCATGACGTATCGTAGCTTCGGCGTCGGCGACACTACTGATACACTACTGATCTGCGGTCGGGCTTCACGTCGCCGCGCCGGCCGCTCGGTGACGCGTCGCCCGGCTTCATGTCGCTGGCTACGAATGGAGTTTCATAGAGATACATACAAACCAGTAGGGTCGCCGCGACACGTCGCCGCCTCACGAAGCGTGCGGTCGGCGGCCAACTCGTACCTTAAGGGTTCCTAGTTGACTACGGAACCCTAAAAACACATTAATAATTTAAACAACATTTAGGCTAGGTTTTTTCAAATATTTTATGTCATCATCATCATCATGTCAGCCGAAAGACAATTCAAGTTGTTTTTGTGTGTGTGCATATTTTAGATGTACTTTTGTATTTTACATTCATAAAAATGTTGTAGAAGCCCTAACCTAAGAAACAAGGTGAATAAAGTGTAACCAAAATAAATTAATTACTCTTCATGACAAAAAAAAAACAAAATAAATGGTCCGTTATTGGGATTTGAACCCACGACCTCTCACTTCATAAGCAATCAAACTACCACTAAGCTGTTTTTTGGCATGTGCTGTCATGGATGAAATTCAAGCTTTGACATACTTGACACTAACTCTTGGTTAACTCTAAAGGACCTTTTACATTGTGAAATATATTAATTATGTATGAAAACTAAAAAAAAATTTTTTTTCGAATTTAACAAAAAGCTATATACCAGGCAACTTCTATTAACGTCCCTAGTAACCTGTCTAATTTAACGGAAAACAAAAAAAACACGGTGTATATTGTAGGTACATATACCTATGATTTTTTCAAGTATTTTTTTATTAATTCATGTAATGACTGATCATTTTCAACCTCTTCAGTTAATCAAATAGTTCATAAATATCGGACGTCAAGATTAATATTTGACACTTATTATACCGTGTCTTTGTTTTAGGTAGATCTAGTTAATACATTTCGGATATGCAATTGCATTTTTAAAATACTAAGTATATAATAGTCAATACAAACATGCCTCTGAGATAAAAAGCTCGTATCATAGTGTGTAAGCTATTCACAGAGAGGTATTCCTTAGGCATAATATGATATTTTCTCAGACTAACTCTCAACCTATCTGTTTATCTCTACTCTTTCTCAAATCGTTCCCGCACCAAAAACCCCGATGTATGATTATTACGGAAACAAAAACAGTAGGCGACAAACTATGAACTATATTTTATTATACATCGTTTGGCACTACTTTCTCCCAACATAAACTTTTGTATAATTTCTCTTAATATTGTATAGTATTTGTATAGTTTCTCATAATATTGCATCAAACCCAGATCTCTAGGATTTATTTTCTTGAAATGGTTTGCATTCTTTGACCTCCACCACTTTAAAGCTGCCAGATGTCCAGATCTAGAAATAAGCATAGTATACCAAATTGACTAGAGGGGTTTGGTTGCTCTCATTATTGTGTCATATCCGACGTGGCTAGCTCTCCGTCTATATAGACCAACGCCATTTTGTAAATAATTTATAACCTAAAAATAAAATCATGCGGACCTATTTATACAAGGAAAATACCTATATAATAATGAAATTACTTAATTTAAGACTGCTCAACCAACACTATTATGTTAATAATGCAAAACTCGTTCTATACGAGGATTACACAATTGTTTTGTTTATTTGACGCATATCTTTTTATAATATTTTATAGCAAAACCACAATAAATCAAAGGCGCGTGAAAATTTTCAATGAAACTTATATACACATTTACAGTAAACTACATTGCGCAGTAATATTTGAAGGATATAATAACGTAAAAGAGTCAAAAACTTTTATAAATTTTGTTAGGATGCAAACAAATATGACGTGTCACTCATTCAGTTTTTTGTACCGTCTTCGTCCATTTTATATCGCGAGACAAAGTAGTTAAATCACAACGTTCATTGTATTATAACATTTGTTGCGTCGGTGTTAGAGACGTTTTTGCATTGACGTAAGGTTGATTTTACTACACTCTTATGCTAGTATAATGCTTTTGTATTGCGATTGGCAAGTTAATCGAGAGTACTTATGCTTCTTTACTGCGATTAGCAAGTTTTTTGGCCGTATTAATGCTTCTTTAATGCAGTTGGCAACTTAATAGAGCGTACTAATGATTCTTTAATGCGATTGGCACTTTCCATGACAACGATAATGCTAATAGCGCAGACATATTGCGCCTGTAATGCTATTAAATGACCTGTATAGGATCTCAAGCTGGGTAATTCGTGCCCATTTAAGACCTATATCAGCACTATAAACGTTTATAATGCTACTATAAAACGAACTGAAAATGCTAAAAGCATACAGATATGCTGTAAGACGGCCGTTATACTGCTTTGATGTGTTACTTGGGATGAACATCGGTATTGTGTTTCCAGCTGGGCGAGAAGCACGAGAAGACGCGCGAGTCGTCGGAGTGCCTGCGGCACCTGACCACGCAGGCCGTGGTGCTGCAGAAGCGGCTGGCGGAGGCCTACGCGCGCGCGCCGCACGCGCCGCCGCAGCACCCGCCGCTGCACATCCAGCCGCCCGGCATGGCCTCCGTCATCGACATGCTCAACCTCATCAACGGCATCCTCTTCGTGCAGATCAGGTACTATACGCAAACACACATATTCATATTCATATTCATAATTTTATTGGTATAAGTATAGTACACGTCAATTTAATATACATTATTAGGTATATATTTATACAAAAGTATTTTCAATAGAAAATTAAAATGTCGGAAATAAAAATTAAACAATATACATTAACAATGTCAATAATTTCAAATATTATTTACAAAACATAGGTAAAATGTCAATAAAACGAAATAAAATTATTATTATTATGTGTGCGTCAATGACATTTTGTCAAAGAATTCGTCAATGCGATAACAAGCCATCTCTAGCAATATTTTCTTAATGTTACTCGTAAACACCGCATCACTAGAGGCATCCTTAATGTTGACCGGCAAAGTATTAAATATTTTAACGCCCAACACTCCAACAGATTTCTTAGCTTTATCTGTAGTATGGGCTGGCTCGAGTAGGAGATGTCCACCGCGCGTGTTCCTGCCAGACTGTTGCCCTCGGCTCTTGTACGAGCTGAAATTTTTTCTAACATACTTACACGCTTCTAATATACCTAGTCAACATGCGTACACCGGCTTAGCTAAGCTTGCGCGGATACAAATCAAGGAAAATTCCGCCGTATGCGTCCGCGCTAGGTAGCGCCGCTTATACTAGTAGTCTGCCTCGAACTGAGAACTCGCGATTTACTTGCAAACGAGTTGATCAATATAACAAGACCCCTTTGATCAATCTTGCTCATTTATGAACTCTCAAATTTATGTATATCTGCTTCAACCCCAAAAAAATCATAAACATCAGTGAAGCGTTACTAAAGTTATCAAGGAAAAAACTTTGTAAATCAAAAAGGCATCCAAATGCCGAGACGTCCCAGTAGCCAGGCGACAGTTGTGTCTGAAGTTGTTTGTAAGAACTTCGCTTCACTTTCGCTGCGATCGTTCGACTATTTTACCCGATTTGTACCCGCGCGCGTGCGCCCACTCCGTGCATTGGCGTAAGTTTGCGGACGCCCTAAGGGGCCAGTTGCATCAGCCACCATTGGCGAGCTGATGGACGTTACTCAGCAATGTACTACGAAACTATAAACAATTAAAGAGCGTTTTAACGGTTACAGACTGTTTTAGTGTAACTGAGAGTTTAGGCTGCACTGTATATAGTGAATTCATTATTACTTGTGTTATTATGTAAACAAACGTGTATCAATGTACACAACGTAATGTCAATTATTTTTGAAATTAATCGAAATTATTGAAGAAAATTTTATTGGAAATGATATTTGGGTGAATATCAATTTTCGCTCGAAATTTTCTAATTTCTATGGCACAATTTTGTTTTCATGGTGTTACGATATTGATCAACATATCTGATAAAGGACTCAAATTTATATAAATAAAACTAATTCTGCCTTAATGTTGACCTAGGAGTTTTATGTTTTAGCATTTTCAAAATAACATTTCCAAAGAAATTATAAAATATGCCAAAGAAATTAGATAATTAAGAGATGTTCGTGCGAATGTTATATACTAGTGGTGGTTTGTTATATTTTTTTGTCGTGGGACGGTGGGAACATTAATTGCAACCAAAAAACGAGAGGTTGCAACCGATTGGAGTACATAAAACGTCTCGCTTGCTAAGATCACAAAAGCCGTGCTTGCGTGATGATTGTGTTCAGTCTTATGCATTAATTGAAGAGATTATGACAGGTTCCACCGGGGTCAACGTGGAATCTCGAGCACTGGTATCTCCATCTCTTACTGATCGAGCTGTAACGCGCTAGTTTTGAATATTCCGCACTCGGTAGCCCCAAATAGTCCGAAGCAGCCATAAATTTTCTGTAAAAAACCCCTATTTTTTTATTTTACTGCTTTAAATGTAGGATTTAAAAAATATTATTTATCCCATTAAAAAGTTGTCTTGGCGACTCTCCAAAGAATCAGTCAAAGATTCATCGTGACTTCATAAGGATCAAATGACGGTCTCTGACCATAAATTGACAGATTATTGATAGTCTGACAGTTCATTGTTCTCAATATCTTAGAATATTTAAAGAAACCTTCATAAATACGATGAAATAGACGAAATTTACAATGGAATAGAGCAAAACTTGCTTATTTTTATTATGATTAAAATAATTTACGTAGAACTTTACTTAATATATACTAAACATCGTTAAAATTGGATCAAATAAATGTTAATCTTAAGCATTTAAAAAAAATCTAAAGTATTATCTAATTTTAATGGACAAATTCTAATTACTTTGGGGCCTAATGCCAAAGAAAACCGAAGAAATTAGCGCCAATGAAGTTAGAAAAGCATACAAAATATTTTTTTTATCCGTAACTATTTAACACATGGATTTGCTGTATAAGTACAAGTATAGTAAACAGTAACATGCATGCGCTATAAAAAAAAAATACAAATCACATTTGACTTGAAAATTCAGTCCCGAAGAAATTAGGCACTTACAGGCAGAAAATCCTCAAGCGGCGATATAAACATTTTTTTTGCGATAAACATTAACTTCACACAGGTTTACACTCCTTTAGTGTTAGAAGGCAACTGGAAAGGTGCCGGGTTATTATTAAGAGATTGTTTAGGTAGCAAGATGACATAATGTAAGACAGAACAAGTACACCAAAGAAATTAGGAGTTTTTTGGTGGGACAAAATATGTCAGATGATAAGTAACTTTAGATTAATAGGCCAGAAAAAATATATTGTAAAATGTATGAATAATTTAACATTCAGACTAAATGGTAAGACTATTAGGGAGGATATTTTCCCCCAAAACTGGGTATTTTTAATCGTTGGAAAATAAAAACACGGTGGTGGACGCGCCAAAGAGCTTAGGTTTTTGAGGTTTGAATTTTTTTTAAATACCTTCAGTATCAAAATCTGACATTCTTAATGATGAATATATTGCTTTTAAGATTGATCTTCATCCACAAAAAAAGTTAACTGTTTTAACTGTATATTTCAAAAGTTAACATGCCGAGACAAGTGCAAAACATGAAAATTGATCCATGATGATTGACCCATTTTTCTGTGGTTACTTGGTTAAATTCAATACTTTGTGAGTTTATTTGACAACATTTTAAGCGATAATCTCAGATAGAAAGAAGTGTTTGTTTGCATGACAGGACAAGTAAGGATGAATACACTATAGGTGGCGACATAATTTTCATAGAAATATGACGTTCATGTCGGCGCTCCCGCACCCCGTTTCTTGTCAACTCTGTGCACATTTGACGTAAACGGACTATAGTAGGTGTACGTATATTGTATATGCTGCTAAATAGGCCTCGATTATAATTACGTTTTTGTTATTACATATGCCAAAACAGAATGGTATGGGTAAAAGGAGTAGATAATAAAATCAAAAACGGAAGATTAATGTATTTCACTAGACTGTCTTTTGAACCCTAACTTACGAACATGATTCTGCATTTAAACATCGTTATTCTTCGTTCATCGTTAGTCTGTTCATGTTTCAGCCCTCAAGACATCGAGCAGTTCAAGGCAGAAATAGAAAAAAGACAACTAAAAGACTTACCGATCCCGGGCCTGGCTGAACTTAGCACCGGCAAAGACAAAGTCGAGAAAACTGAGCTGAACGCGGGCGGGGACGCCGCCGCGGAGAGTTGAAACCGCCGGCCGTAATCCACTCCCACTACACTTCCAGGGCCGGATTATCCGTGGACGCAATGTAGGTGAGCCTATTTATGGGCGGCGCTGACTAGGCGCCCATTTCTCGAACGGTATTAGACTAATATTACTAGTGTTGTTATGGAAACATTTCATAGTTCGCGGACTAATAATATTGGGCCAATACTTTTCTAGAAATCGGCCCTAGGTTCTACAGAAACTGAGTTTGCTGGATTGTGACTGTTAAAAGGTTAATGGTTAACAATTTACTCTAAAATTATATCGCTTTGTATCGCCATTTAGTTACGGTGTCAAAGTGACATCCATCGAGAAATTCCTTGACTCAGTTTGTGAACTCGGTTATCTGTGATCATAATCAGAGAATTATCCCCGAGGTGAACACAGCCCCACCCTTGCGGTGCCTCTATTCCGCGTAATCCGGCCCTGTGAACATTTATTATACATTGTTACTTTATAATTATTGATTGATGATATTGTTCCTTATTATTGAAGAATGTATGCAGTAGTAGGTAGCGTGCTAAGGTTTGATGTAGATTTTTTTTATTAGTCAAATTTTGATAGTAATTATTTTCGATCAAATAATTATGTGTTATTTTAAGTCTCGCAGAGTGCAATAGGTTTATGTGCATGTGGGTATGTTGCGTTATTTCGCTCAAATCACGCCTGGACACAATCGTTTCGCAGGACCTAAATCGGCCTAGTTTTTCTGTATTCTTATAAATCAAAGAAATTCACAGTGGTTAAATTCTGAAGACTAAAAACTCAATATCACGTTAGAATTAATCAGATATTAGAGGTATTTAGGATTATTACAATAACTACTAGGGTTATCACTCACCGGAAACAAATGGAAAACCAATGTTTTTTTATAAAATACTTTTTTCCTGAAATTATCAAATTGAAGGTTGTTCAATTTAGAAAAATATTTTAAACTATAATATCTCAACTATATTGGCTAACTCTTAAATGCTTTATAGCATCCGTTCCCAAAAATACGGCACATATTGGCTGCTAGACATGTGAAAAAGTTTTGTATAAACATGTATTTAATTTATATTTTTATTTATTTATGCGAAATACTAGTATATTGAAGAATGTATGAAAACATTACAATTTGTTTTGGACAATCATACCCACTTTGAATACCTCTACTGTTGTAACTGTTACGATATATGTATTGTGCATGCATGATTTATCCAATAAGTGGCGATTTCGAGGTCCTGTAACATGTGTGATGGAGGTTTAATTGTATGCTTCCGTTTCAAATTCACAGTTTTATCGTTATCCGATGTAGTGCAATGAAATGTAGTGATAATAGCAATAAGTTTCGGTTGTGAGCCCGGACAGGCGAGCCTGGTCCCTGGTGCTACCGGCGAGTCCGAGAAACAAATGATTTTATGAATTGTTATGTCGAGTATTATTTCTTTACTTAATTAGTACGGGAGTATATTGTTGACATGCCCATAGTCGTAGAAATTTTGTTATATTGTCATTGAAATGTAACAGGATTTGAATATTTCTGTAGGTTTTTAAATTAAATACGAGTTTGATGTATCAGATTTCTAGATGGCATTTTGTTTTGTTCCATAGTGAGATGCCGATCTGCGACGATCTGTCTGATTAAGTGGAGTTTTTAGTAGTAATTTGACAGCACTTTACATACATTTAGCAACCCCTTGGTAGGATAGCCGCTTGAGGTATAAGTGTCTTGAGAATAGTTGTTCATTGTGTAATAAACAGCTTATTGTGCGGTGGTCTAACGAACGAGTGTGCAGCTAATGAAGAATTAGTCTCAAAACGCGTGTAACCACTGTTTGGGTCAGACATCGGTTATCCCGGCCACAGCCGCCGCGTGTTGTTTGTAGGGAGCAGCTATCTCCCTACCGTACAACATGCTATTTTACTGAAGTCTGGCGGAAGCCGTAGAGCTGCCATTTCTCTTAAAAAAAAACTCCTTTGTATGCCAGGAGCAGTCGGATTACTACACTCAATTAAAAATTCTACTTTAGTCGATCGCTGTAGCAGTAGGGTTCTCTTACGAGCAAAATGGGTGTTTTGTGAGGACAGAATCTGACGTGTGAAGGATAGTGAACACGTCTGGGAGCCTCGATTAGAACGACGTAAATTTAACTCCGAATTATCTACTGATATAATATGTAAACACTGCCTTTGATTGTTAGATTACTTTCAGATTTTAGTGTGTTTAGTGCCATATAATGTGTAGTGAGAATAAATCTCTGCGTAATGTTTCTGTTAGTCTGTGATATAAATGAATTGTTTTATCAACGAGCCACTTGCCTTGCATTGTTTTACCGTTCTTATCAATATTCTATGTATATTTCAACTGGTCACATTAACCATTGCCGTGTAAATAATTCTGATTTCCGGTTCTTACCATAAATCTTCTTAAACCTTATGATTTCATTTTCTATCTGTTACTGTATCTATGCATGTCAACCAACGTTTTATCTTTTTAAATTATTTTCAAAACTGTAACCAATGAAATTGTCAATTGAAAAGCTAGATACAAACCCGAATGAGACCATGCTGTATTTTCATGATGATTTTTATAAAGTTAATCGAATATACCTAATTAAATATTTTAACGGTATCTTAATATTTTAGTGCATCACAATTAAAATAATAAACAAGCTTATGCTTATCGACTTTTAAGGCCCAAAATTATCTTATCAAGATGTAAGCATATTAATTGTGTAACTTAACAATCATGCTATGTATCCTATGATAAGCTCCTCCCATAACTAACAATGAATGTTATTTAACTTATAAGGAAGTTGTTAGATGAAGTATGTGCCTAAGCAAACAATAATAGTTGTTGTTGTTACATTTCTTTAACAATATGACGACCATGTAAATACGGCGCTGTTCGTAGTATACTAATAAAAATCGTTTTTAACATGTTAGTTTCATTTATTATTATTAAAATTACAAAGTAGCCTTAGAGTTACAATTGCAATTATATCACTAAATACAATAGCTTAATAAATACAGCAACCAACGGTCAACATTTCAAGGCTGATTTTAACGTAAATGTGAGGATCGTGGTACACACATGAAACTTCAGATAATAACAGACATTTGTTGTGGACGTAAGGACAAAGACCAGGAAAGTGAGATGATTCCCGAAAATAAGAAAAAAACTCTTATAAATATAAGGATAGCTGAAGAGTTTAATTACGACTTGACGCTTAGAAATGAAGGGGTTAACATCTGAACCGACCGACAAAGAAAGCCCTGAGACACTAATTTAATAAGATTTTTTCAGTCCAGCCGTAGGTATGTACAGTCGCCATCAAATATATCGGAGCGGCCAGGGTACTCAAAAATATCTGAACATGCACTTTATCGCCTTGACAATAGAGGCGTTGTTCAGATATTTGTGACCACCTTGACCGATATAACTGATGGCGATGGCTGTACAGTTATGTTCTCCAATTTCTATACGATTAAATACGATGAACATAAAATTGTGTCCGACCGAAGTTTCTGTTTCGGCTCAAGGTTCGCTAATTAATCTGTACATAAGTTCTGTAACGTTTTGAACTGATTGAATCGCCGGATTAAAGGCAGGAAACACTATTAGGATTTAATTTGATTAGCAGATAATTAGTTGGTTTTCCTTTGACCCGGCGAAATTATAACTATCAAAAAAGGAGAACACGATTTGGAAGATTTTGTTATACTGATAAGAGATGTCACGAATATCGTTTCTCTCACATTCGCGAATACGAATACCAATCCATACTAATATTATAAATGGGAAAGTGTGTGTGTTTGTTTGTTTGTCCGTCTTTCACGGCAAAACGGGGCGACGAATTGACGTGATTTTTTAAGTGGAGATAGTTGAAGGGATGGAGAGTGACATAGGCTACTTTTTATCTCTTTCTAACCCCCCACTTCCCTAAAATGGGGGGTGGAAGTTTGTATGGAGCATTACGGGGGGCAAAGGGCAACCGTGTTACCCCGAATTTAACGCAAGCGAAGCCGCGGGCAAAAGCTAGTATTCAAATACGAATACGTATGTCACAAAACAGCTTTATATCACTCAAAGCTCACTTAGCTCGTTTTATTTTATATAAGTTATAGATCGGAAAAACGCTGCCATTTTGAAAAAATAACCCTGTTCCATACAGCAGAGACAAAGAAATAAGGTAAATAAATTAAGGGAATAAATAATAAATATGAAAAATAATACATTTACATCATAAGGAAGTCTATTGTACGAAAAAAACCGGCCAAGTGCGAGTCGGACTCGCTCACCGAGGATTCCGTACAAACCTTTACAACTGAAAGGTCTTATAGCCCTGAGTATTTGGCATGAATTTCAATTTAATACGTCCACGCGTTTACGAGGAAAAAGGTAGTAAGTTTAATATTTAAAAAAATATTTTTTGTATGATTTTACTAAAAATGTCTACTTTTTGTAATTTTCCATTGTCTATGCTATATGACGTTGCTTTGTGCCAAATTTCAAGTTTCTGAGTTCACGGGAAGTACCCCGTAGGTTTTGCGAGTGCCGAAAAACTAAAATTTGCAGCATAAACGACTGTATCTTTTGATTGTGTTGGCTTTTAAGTTTGATTTTTTCACAGCTCCAAGGGACAATATACCCGAGTATTTGATATAAATTTCAGCTTGATACCTCTACGCGTTCCTGAGAAAAATGGTCTTGACAGAAAGACAGACAGACGGACAACAAAGTGATCCTATAAGGGTTCCGTTTTTTCCTTTCGAGGGACGGAACCCTAAAAAGGTTATGTTTTTCAAAATGACGGGCGTTTTTCCGATCCTTGTATACGTTACAACGGCTTACTGACATGTAATTGAAATATGTACGATTTTAACACGTCTATCAAAGTTTCGGTTTCGGCAAAAAAACATGTTTCGATTGGACACTAACAGAACATACAAATAAGGTTGTGTTCATATATTTTTGTACAATGAACCATTAGGACGCCTAGTGCCGTATTCGTCCCGACTTGGACTTTAATTTACAATTTCAAGATCACTTATTCAAAAGCAAAATTCTGACAGTAGCGTTCTAAGGGTTAATCGTATAGATATTGGAGAACTCTACGCAAATATACAGTTTATATTAAACGGCTGGAGTCAAAGTAATTCGAACCTTCAAGCGCAAGGTTTAGACGTTTCGTAGATTGTATATTACATACACCGTGTCCAAAAAGTTCGAATACACTTTGGAGGTCTTATAACTTTTTTGTACGAATAGTTATTGTAGTGAAATCTGTATTTTATTAAAGCTATACTAATATACAAAATATGCTGCAAATATTTTGGACTAACTCCACCTCTTACCTATTTTACTAGCTGACTACATTTTTCAACTCAATCTCACGCGGCACGCACCGCTTTCAAGGTTATTTCGTCCCAAATATGCTCGATATCTTTTTTTTCACTGTCCATATTTGCTATTTTATAATAATGTGACCTACAAGTGCCTACAAGGCATGTAAAAACATACCAAATCAATGTAATAAACGCAAATCTGGAGAATGGAGTGGCCGTTTACTTTCGGCAATATAATCATCGAAATTAGCTTTTCTCAAAGCTTGAACAACGTTTGGACTGTTTTGAGCACAATTTTGTGAGAAAATAATTTAATTTTTATTCCTAAACACAGTTTTCAAATTTTCAGGAGCGTTTTTCGACGAAAACCTCTGATTTACAATTTTCATTATTAATGTGCGACTTTATCGGTAAATATAACGAAATTTAGCCCCACATATTTAACTGAACCCCACACTACCACCAATAGTTCCCTCTGGAGTCTGGGAACATTAACCTCATGGTTTAGGCTGTTTTTTATACTTGCTGCTCACAAACGACCGTTTTGAGCATTGTAAGGCTATTTTTAACCGACTTCAAGATTTGAAAAGAGGAGGTTCTCAATTCGGCGTGTATGTTTTTTTTTTTTTTTTTTTGGTTTTTTTTTTTTATGTTTGTTACTCCATAACTCCGTCATGTCTGAACCGATTTTGAAAATTCTTTTTTTGATTGTAAGTATATATATACAGATTGGTCCCGTTTTTGTCAAAACGCAGTTCTGATGATGGGATCCATGAGGAATCGAGAGAACTCCTCAAATCTTAAAGGCATACATATAGTGATTTTTATATTTTTATCAACAAAACCATCATTTTCATTCAAAACAGTGACATTTGATGAAGTAGAACTGCTGATGATGATCAGAACGGAACTCTTCAACGACGCATAGTTCACGTTTGGCGATTCGTCCTCTTCGCTGTGTTTGTTTAGCAAGTTTAATTGTCAGAACAAATGTTCGTCAAGCTCAAGTTCTGATGATGGGATCCATGAAGAATCGAGGGAACTCCTCAAATCTTAAGGGCTTACACATAGTGATTTTTGTATTTTTATCAACAAATCAAGCATTTTCATTCAAAAGAGTGACATTTGATGAAGTAGAACTGCTGATGATAATCAGAACGGAACTCTTCAACGACGAATCTAAGTGCACCATCTACAATAATCCTTCACCGGCTACCCCCATTGAAGTCGGTTTTTTTTTCTTAAAAATTATAATTCAATGAGTTTCTCGTCAGAAAATCAACTCCTTCCTGCGTGCCAGGAATGTATTGAGTTGGATTATGTACTCTAATTTTCTCGATTGCTACGGAAAAACGATGAACTTCACGTTTATTGTAGCTATGATATCCAGGATCCACCTCCAAAATACCACGTAAGGATCTCCTCAAAATTTTCAGATCGGCAGTTGATTTTTGGATAAAGCGGCTTTTGTCGTCTAAACTCGCACTCTCACGATATTTAGTATTTTAATGGTTCTAGCTGCGTAGCTGACCAGATTTTTTCCTGTCTTCTAAAGAGGAGCTATTTTAAGACCTTCTCATTGTTGTGTAAACGAGATTGCGTTTGATTCCAAAAAGTTTTACCGCCTTGAAAAAACACCTTTGCAGTCACCATTACGAAATTTTGTACTAAATTGTTAATCGAAAGTACTTCATTGAAGAGTGAAGACAAATTTCAAGTCCTTGGCGTTTTTTACTATTACATTATGTTCAAGTTAACTTATTCTTTAGATTAATATAATAAATGGATGGCCTGCAGCCTGTATGCCTTCAGGGTCAACGCAAAAATATGTGTATTCGAACTTATTGGATAGGGTGTATATGATATTGGCATCCACGAAACGTCTAAACCTTGCGCTTGAAGGTTCGAATTACTTTGACTCCAGTCGTTTAATATGAACTGTATATATGCGTATAGATCTCCAATATCTATACGATTAACCATTAGAACGCTACTGTCAAAATTTTGCTTTTGAATAAGTGATCTTGAAATTGTAAATCAAAGTCCAAATGGTCGGGATGAATACGGCACTAGGCGTCTGGCGAGCTGCACAATTCTTAATTCTGTAAGTAAAAAGGCGGAATCACAATAGTCAAGACTAGCATGCGTGGGCGTCACTTCCTGGAGCGCGCGCTGGCGCGCACGCGCGGCCGGGGCCGGGGGCGGGGCCGGGCGCGGCGGCGGCGCACGCGCGGCGCCCGCCCCCGCTCCAGCTGCGCCGCCACCAGCTCCGCCAGCGAGCCGCGCTCCGCCAGCATGGAGAGGAACGTGCAGATGAACTCGTCGTAGTTGTGCGTGCGCCGGCAGTCGTCCACCTGGAGTGATGCACTTATCATCGACCGAGCGAGGGCAAAACGAAGCGAACTTACACACAACTTCGAGCACAACAGGGTGCGTAGCCAACGTGCCAATCGTTAATGCTCCGTAGCGTATCGTAGTCACATCTCTCTATCACTCGTCTATATTAGTGCGACAGTGACAGTTGCGTTTCGTTCGCTACGGAGCGTTAACGATTGGCACGTTGGCTACGCACCCTGAACTGTTAGACGGAGAGCTAACCACGTAAGATATGACACAATAATGAGAGCGACTAAACCCCTCTCGTTAGTTTGCTATACTATGCTTATTTCTAGATCCGGATACCTGGCAGTTGTAAAGTGGTGGAGGTCAAAGAATGCAAACCACTTTAAGAATACAAATCCTATAGAGTTCTGGTTTTGATGCGGTATTATGAGAAATTATATAAATAATTACATTATATAATTGCCAAAACTTTCTGATGGGGAAATTAGTCCAAAACGACGTATAATTTAATTCATAATTTGTCGCCTACTGATTCTGTTTCCGAAATAATACGCAACGTTTTGTTTTAATGTTAAAATATAGGCCCCGTCCTCTATTTTTAAGACAACTTCGGCAGTTTTTACCTATCTTGGTATTATTTTTTTCCAAACGAAAGTTTTTGCTAGTCTGTCACTCTGACCTCTCGGATCTAGCAATGAGAATAGTATTGCAATCTTACTAGACGGGTTTCGTTGCTCTCATTATTGTGTCATATCTGACGTGCCCAGCTCTTAGTCCATGTCAGCTGGCTACTGGGACGTCTCTGCGGTTTAATGGATTTTCAATTTTGAATACTTGATCCACGCTAACTTTGGCAACATTTTTCTGATCTTTATAAAATTTGTTGGGATTGTATCAAAAATAAATATAATTTGAGAGTTCTTATATAAACAGGATCAATCAATGGGTTCCGGAGCTATAAGGCGCAAAAGCGGTCTTCATAAGAGTCTGTCATGTTGGACGATTCGTTTGAAAGTAAATCGCGAGTTCTCAGTTCGAGTCGGACTACTAGTTACGTTGAAAATTTAAGGGTAATATGTTCAGCGACAGCAAACGAATGGGTGAAGTAACGTGCGGCCCCACGCGACGTTCATAGTTATAAACCCACATCGCCTTAAGCGGTAGCGCCACACCATGTCGCGCGTCCGCAAAAACTCGTGGTTACCATACTCGTACAGATGTTTCTAATTCTTGATGAACAGTTTGATGGGAATTGCTATTTCATGCTGCGATAATAACTTAACGAAAGCGAAACAAATTAAAATGTATATCAACATTGAAAAGAAGATAATGAGTTGTTTGTTTTTTATAAATGAAAAACATATTAAACTTCTAAATCCGAAGAATGGCGCTGACATATGACGTTTTACGTGTACGTTTTTTTAGTGAGGTACATACCTTATACATATCCTTCTTACCATTCTCGTCATTCAGCTGGCACAGCTGTATCTCGGCCACGATGCAGCTGATAATGACGTTCTCTCGCAATAGGCTAGTATGGGAGTATAAAGAATTGATTAGGTACCTTATACATATCTCTCTTATCATTCTCGTCATTTAGCGCCTGCTGGCACAGTTGTATCTCGGCCACGATGCAGCTCATCATGGCGTTCAGCTCCGCGTGTGTGAACAACACTTTGCGAGGCTTGAAAGGCTCTTCTGCTATCTCGCAATAAGATAGTATGGGAGTATAAAGAATTGATTAGGTACCTTATACATGTCTCTCTTATCATTCTCATCATAGGGCGCCTGCTGGCTCAGCTGTATCTCGGTCACGATGTAGCTCATCGTGACGTTCAGCTCCGCGTGTGTGAACAGCACCTTCCGTGTCTTGAACGACTATTCTGTTAACTCGCAATAAGCTAGTATGGAAGTATAAAGTATTGATTAGGTACCTTATACATGTCTCTCTTATCATTCTCGTCATTCAGCGCCTGCTGGCACAGCTGTATCTCGGCCACGATGCAGCTCATCATGGCGTTCAGCTCCGCGTGTGTGAACAACACTTTGCGAGGCTTGAAAGGCTCTTCTGGGGCTACTTCGCAATACGCTAGTATTGGAGTGTCGTTGCTCTTCACTATGGCTGTAATGGATGTTGGGTAAATCTGGAAACAGAAGGCAATATGTTTTGAAATTAAGTCGATATTTAAAGGAAACATATTCGTCTTGAACTTGTGTTGAATTGGGAGCTTTATTTAAATTTCGTAAAGATTATTATTGGTATAAGTTTCTCTGTTTTAAAAACACTTACATCTCCTAGTATTTGACTGTCCCGATTTAGTGTGAAAAACTTCACCACTTCACCCTGCTCAACAGGGTCCGCTGGAATGAAATTTATTTATTATAATTTGAAGAAAAAATATTAAAACATGGTGGCCCTCAGAGCCAGAAATGCTTAAACTGTTAATTGCACTCAATCTTGTAATAAGGTAAAGTGTAAAATGTAAAAGCAGGAAGTTCTGGTACATTTTAGACCATAGTTTGTTTTCTTAAAATAACTCCACTAACCTAAAATAAAACTAGTGTCTTGGTTCTGCCTGTCCGTGGGGCCAATCTCTATGTAGACGGGTTGTGTGTAGTCTATGTCATACAGCTGAGACCGGGCCTGTTCTAGGGCTAATAGGATGGTCCTTTCGCTGAACTCCATCTCATTATCTTGCAACGAACTTTCGTTTGATTCTGGATTACTTTCCGGTTGTTCTGAAAACACACAATCTTGTAAAGGCTGCATATTCTAATATAACTTATTTCTAGTTTACCGAGTGAACTGCCTAATATAAAGCTATATCTATATTAAGATATACGTTACAGGGTGACATAGGGGACGTGATCAGTTATTTGTTTTTCTAACTCAATAAACAACTACCATTGAGGGTTTCCGCGATCGAGTTTTTCACTAGATGGCAGCACCGTGGCGATAGGTCTAGCTGGCATAATCCACCAATCATGTTTAATCATATTTTTTCTGATTGGTGGATTTTGACAGCTGCTGTCAAAAAGACCTCTCGTCGCGGTGCTGCCATCTAGCGAAAATCTCGATCGCGGAAACCCTCATTGGTTGCCCTGAGCCCTACTAAATTCAGGCCTTCTTTTTATTTTTTGGCATTTATTTTTCTGTCGAAAGTGATAATATTAGTGTAAAACAGTTTTATAACATATTTAAATAATTTCTTTTTATTAAATTACATTTTATCCGGAATAAATGACAAAATTGTTACTAACGACAGTTCCATTTCAAAGTGGTAATTCAATTTACTTATTTAAATATTCTAATAAGTAGTTTCAATATCCCGAAAACCCCGTCAAATGAAAAATAAATTACAAAAACCTGTAAAAATGGAAAAAAAAATTGTCTAATTTTAGTAAAAGTCGGGGCATTCATTTGCTTGTTTTTTATGGAGTTAGAAAAACATATAACTGATCACGTCTCACATGTCACCCTGTATATTCTAAATTCAGCATATAGATGATAATTCGGCTGTTTTGTTCATTGTGTATGGGCTGCATACAAGAAACCAGAATCCGTCAATTTACGGCACAGTATTGAATTTTTGAATAAATAGTGTTCAAGTCAAAGAAAGGATTTTAACACTGATTTGTCTTTGATATTGCACATTTTTTAAATTTGTAAGATGTTGTTTCTCAGAATAAAAAAGATCTGTAGATATCAGTGGTGATGAGTCAAAATTTTTCTTAGGCAGGAGCTTAATGAGGTTACAAACTTCTTCACGAGCTGTAGAATACTGCTCAAGTGCCTGAAAACTAGGCAAGCCGACGGGAATCGTGTTCTATAGACGCCCGCCACTGGTAGATATGAGCAACAATTTTTTACATCACTATAAAATATAACGGTTACACTCACGTCACTTTAGTCACTTTTTTGGCAGTCGGCAACGCGTCGTGCAACAGCGCGCTACGGGCCGGTTCAAAATAGCACTCTTTGTGCTTGAAGATGGAGACCTAAGCTCTCCGAAACATGTCGCGCGAAGTGACTAAAGTGACGTGAGTGTAACCGTAATATTTTATAGTGATAGTATGTCTCACGAAAGTTTAAATTTAATAATTGTTTACATAATTAGTTTCTTTACCATTGTCCCTGTTTTTAGCAAGTAGATGCCTCAAATGTTTTCCTATTTTAGAGATGGCATCCTTTACTCTTTTCTGATTGACTTCAAGTGCACTCAGTTTCTGTGTTATGGCAATTCTTCGGTCTGGCACTACAGCCATCAAATTGAATCTGAAATAGTTAGATTACTAGATTACGAGAACTTGTCTTTGTCATTTCATTTTGCATGGTTGTAAAAAAAAAACCAGCTATATCAGGCCATGCTCAACGTAGGGTTCCATCGTTAGCGGCCCATCATAATACACCCACTCAAAAGGTTGTTTTTTTACTTATTAGGCCTCACTTTTATAAATTTTTCCAAATTCTTTGGAGCCGTGGTTCAAGTGTTTTTTTAAACTTTCGGAGCTATTATTAACGAAACTATTAGATTTATCCAAAAGATATTTCAAGAGACCCCTATTCTTTTTGAAAGACATATCCAACGACCCTTACACAAGAGGGTTGCAGCGAAAATAAAATTCACCCCCCTTCATGTGTACGGGAGGTACCCTAATAAAAAAAAGGTTTTTATTTTACTGTTTTATCAGTGTGATTAATACACATGCTCATACCAAGTTTTAGTTCTCTAGTGCTAACTATCACTGAGCTAAGCCAGACAGACAGATGGACATGGCGAAACTATAAGGGTTCCTAGTTGATTAAGGAACCCTAAAAAACATGTGTCTTATATATTTTAACCCCCGACACAAAACAGGGGTGTTATGAGTTTGACTGTATTGAGTTTCTGAGTGTCTGTCCTTGTACCTGTCAATGGCCCATAGCACTGACCATACATGTAATCATACCAATATACAATTTCCTTGGTGTAAAATAAAAGCAACCGTTTTAACCTGATATCATGGACCTGTTCTCCAGCATCTCTCCCTAACCTCTCGGCCATGACCCTCCGGAAGTTGTCGGTCCAGTCTTCATCTGTGGCCCAGGGCCCATGGTCTGTAGGAAAGGGCTTCAAGCCATCCAGCTCAAATAGATGTCCATTGATGGGTACAAAGCTGACAAAGTGATAGGCTTCACCTGGAGACACATTTTAAACATTAAGTTTCATTTTGTGGTACATATTATATACTATAAAAAGCTCTGTTCAAATATATTTTATGTTAGAAAAAACAAAAAATATAAATCGTTTTGGGGGCTGTCGCAGGTAAGTAAATGTAATGTATGAAAAAAAAACCATTAACCTAGAAATATCAAGATTCATAATAAAATAAATGTAATTCCTAATTGAAAATAATAAGGTTTATTAGTATTGTAGTATCATGGAACTTAATAAGAGGTTATGTTTGGCACATATTAGGAATCGTTGCAGGTAAGATCATAATTGGAATAAAATTGGATTTGTTTCAATTGTAAACATTCTAATATGTACCTGTAAAGCGTCCCGTAGGAACCACAGCATTTTTATCTGTCTTCTTGCGAGCTTGTGGTATTGCATGTGAATTGTGAGCACATGCCAACTCTGGGGTGTTCCCAATCGCCCAGCCCTTGTTCTCAGGGTTCATTCCGACTGTGTGGTGCTGTTGAAGAGCAATGTAAGAGGAAGAGGTTATTCCTTAACTTATTGAATTGTTTCTTTTAAAAATATTAAATAATACATACCTTTAATCTACTCAAAGTCTCTCCTAAATGTAGATTGGGGCAGTTAAGTAGTATGGACAGCAACGCATGTGTGGCACAACTATTGGGTACCATTTGCTGAGCAAAAAATATATTGTTAATGGTCTCTTCATCGCGTACAAAGCTTTCTATTTGTTCTACAAATTTGCGGCGCGAACGCCTCTCTTCTATCCATCGGAATAAGAATATAAATCCATATACTGGACTTTCTAATGGTTTATGCAGATCGTATATTTCTTCGACTTGCACGCCTTTGACGCCGAAGTCTTCTAGCAATAAAGTGAACAATCCGGGGTCACTCTCGAGCTCTAGCCACCCTTCAGTGAGACTATTCAATTCAACAGGCATGCTTTTCATGTGTTTCAATTCCTGTGAACTTTTACTTGTATATTATTATCAGAATTTCTTTGTTTACAAGATACATAAAATAAATAGAAATGCTCACTGCTTGCAATGACAATGACAGTTGTAATAATGTTATCATAGCAAAAAAATGGTATATTGTTACGAGTTTGTTTGAGGTATAAATAAAACGACTGCGTTGTTTGTTGCATATATGAAAATCGTGTATCGTCTGCCGAGGCATTAAAATAAACAAAAGCGGCAAATTTGAAAAAGTAGAAGACTAGGGTGGTTAGTTGAGTACCCCCTTACTCAGATGGAGTAGAGGTTACGTTATATATAACATAGATGAATATGTATATTGTTATAATATGAGTATAACGTGTGTATCCCTATTGCGTAAACCGATTTAAGTGTAGTTCTTTAAAATCGCTTTTTATTATATCACTAGCGACCCGCCCCGGCTTCGCACGGGATAAAAAATGGTTATTGTGGGTTATCCCTAAGAGGTAGACATATACCATCGCGGACTTTTTTGTAGACCTTTTTAAGATGTACAATACTGTAGGACTCAGCAAGCGTTTGCAATGAAAGCCCAAATAATGGGTTTATTTAGAAACCTACGACATCACATTAGAAACCTTTAAAATCATCAGTGTTTCTCTACTATATTATGCATGTATTATATATGCATATATACACCTTCCTCTTGAATCACTCTAACTATAAAAAAAACCGCATCAAAATCTGTTGCTTAGTTTTAAGGATCTAAGCATACATGGACATACAGCGGAAAGCGACTTTGTTTTAAACTATGTAGTGATAGGGATTAGTCCACGAAGTCCTACCAAACTGTATGGTGTATGGCTTGGAAAGCCTTGGAAAGCCATACACCATACAGTTAAAGACAAGCATTATGTCAAAAATGCTAAAGCCTATACGACATTTTAATAATAAGTCGACAGTTACATGAAGTTTAAAAAATAAAAATATTTTCAAGCACTTTCTTAAAAAAAAAAAATTCTGTGAAAGCGTATATATTTTTTGTCAAATCTAAATTCATTATACCCGAATTGATCGATAGCTATACCTGACAACGCCTAGTAGTATTTTATGATGAGTAATAGAACATTGATTTTGTGCGTGAGACTTACTACTTTTACCCCCTCTATAAGCGCTCTAGGGGTGACTTCAACTTTTGAATATATTTTAAAAGGATGCCAAAACTGTGGTAGAGACTTAATTTCCTTATCTCGAAGCACAAAACTTTGAAGCTAAAAAATAAAATTCTTATGATATAAGAAAATATACACTTTTTCACACCCTGTATCTGTATCTGTAAAACTTACAGATGTATTGTGTATGGAAATATTGTAGACAATTTTATCTTCTTCATACGTTCCATAGACATTTTAGGCATACTGATAACCGTTTAAGCGTCAAGGTTCAAAAACGGACTTTTGGCACCTTTAAACCAAGATGGCGGCCGCCCCCCCCCCCTCAAGGTCTCAAATCTAGTATTTTAATTACCAGCCTATAGCCTACCTGCCGTTAGTATTATTAATCCAATCGTTAATTAACTTGGTTTAACTTGGTTGGTTGGCTTGGTTGGTTTAATAGGTAAAATAGTTAATTTTACCTATTTACTTATTTAGTTTCGTTATAGGTAGATACTTTTAGTATGCAACGACTTGGCAATGACGATGTAGATATAGACACGTCATATATGGTGGCAACTAAGAGTGGTCGGATACTAGTAGGCATGCACAACTCTTAACTGTAGGCACCGGTTGTTCTCCAAAAGGAAGTAATTGATCAACAACTGCCAAGTAATTTATATTTTATCGAAACATTTTTAATTGATTAACCACTTACTGCTAATGGGATCTCTCCTGACAATAACAAATTGATATTTAATTACGAAGCCAATACATCCACTTCGTAGTCTAGCGAGGAGCGGAGCTACCTATTATATACTATTGTAGTCAGCCAGTTTCTTAAGTGTCAATAGGTTACCTTTTCGATACGAAATGAAACAATCATTAGAGTAACGACATTTATTTTGTATGTACACTCAACTTCACTAACTTTGTACAATGTACAAATAATAAATGCACAACTTCAGTATCGTAAAACATCAACGACTCGCAGGCACACGAATAATGATTACAAATTTCAAGGTAAGTTAAATAAGCGCACATAAACGTTAGATATTGGTCCCATTTTAAATTCATGATATATACAATCGTCATTTTAAAAACAAATGGTTTATTATATCGAAAAAGTTATTGCTTTTACATAATTTCGATAGAAATAGGTAGGCCAGAAGGCAGTGTGAAGTTCCAGATTAGGTATTTACCGATAACTCCAAATCAACTGCAGTTAGACATGACGGTTACACGTAGATGGCCTAAGTCCAACTGAAAAGGCACGGTGCGGGTGCCAACGATTGCAGTGAATACCTATTTTTAATCTGCCTGATAACCTCTACTCTGTATTAAGTATATAATAACAGCTACTAGTCAATACATTTCATATAAACTTCATTACATCTAGACTATACAACTCCATATCGCTTTGCAGAATCGAATATAATGGTCCTTCAAGTTGTGCAATCAAAATGTGTACAATTACAAAACACATTAAGTTCAACTCGTGTCAAAAACACAGTTAGTTTATCGCTAAACTAAAGGACTAGATCAAGAAGATGGACTTTGAAATATTATTTACTAAGTAATTCATCCCAATCACAGTGCAACTGGACTTATATTCTTCATATCAACTAGGTAGAATCACTATTTAGTAATACGAAATACAGTCGTGCCACAAAAGGTGCAGTTTTTGCTAAATTAGCGTGAGATAGATTAACATGTTCCATGTTAAAGAAAAAGAGTTTCCAGAAGGATTGTTGAGAATTTCTAATTTCAAGAAATATCCCGAAAGCTAAGCTAGTAAGTCGGTATTCACTTTTGCCTTTGTCTTCCTTGTGTGCTATCGAACACTGCGTCAGATTAACTACTCGGGGCTTCGTACCCGCGGCAGCCAGCTGCCTCTTCCCCCCAGCTCAGCTGGGGCACTACCTACCCTATACGCACATTAGCTGATGACTATTAATTTTATACAATTTTAACTCAACTACATTAAGCTGCATATGTAGGAAAACATAGTAACAACAATTGGAAGAGGTTCATAACTTATCCTAGAGATACTTTCAACAAAACTTCTTTACAAAAAATATTATGTACAGTAATTAATAATAAGTATTTAATAATTACATTCTTAATATCACATAAGTACGCATCGCTAAGCACGACACTCTAACAAACGATCGTTTCATGCGCGGATATGTACGTACAATAAATAATACCGTAGCATTGCCGGGGCTTCAACATCGACTCGAGTCGAGTCCTAACCCTAAGTTCCATCACATGAAACAGCAGTCGATTTAAAGTAACAGTAGCAGATGGGCGCGGTTCATCTGATGGCGTGGGTCGGTCTGTAGGGCGGCGGGGGCGTCTTGGGGATCGGCGCGCGGTGCACGGGCGCCAGCTCGTCGGGCTGGCCGGGGATGACGGCGGCCGCGTCCGCGGGCGGCAGCGGCAGCGGCGCCGTCGCGTGCGCGCTGCTCGACGCGGGCAGCAGGCGCGCGGGGTTCAGCTTGATGGCGTCGTCGTACGTCGGCGGCGCGCCCGCCACCGTGTCGTAGTCCGGCGGCTTCTGCTGCATCGTCTCCTCGTCCGGCATCGATATCACGTGGATGGGGTCGTCGATCTGTAACCAAATAAACTTTAAGTTACACCCATAAAAACTGAATGAATGTCAAGGTACAACAATATTTAAGCGCGACAATCAGAGCGAGGAAAAAGTTGAATGCTTGATTATTATCATCGTGAAGCGGATGACCTGAATTTATTTAGCATGTGATTATAATACTGATGGTGCCATGAAGGTTCAAAGGTTTTATGTTAGAACTCTTAACCGTTTAGCTGAGATATATTCTTATAGAGACCGAATACAATTTTTTTTATCAAACGTCCTAACTAACGTACCGTAACCAATTAACATGATAAGCGCGAAAATGAGCTGTGCCATCTACGTCAATGTGACGCACCGACTCGTCTATTTAATATTTTAAAGTAGTCCTTAGTATTGGTACCTACGTACTATTAACATGGTTGTGTACTGACCTGGTGTGTATCTGGCGACGAGCGTTCGTTGTGCGGCTGCCTCGCGGGCGACTGCAGCCAGCAGCACATGGCGGCGCAGATGAGCAGCGCGCCGGCCACGATGCAAGCCACGCCGACGTAGCGCACGGGCTCGGCGTAGTCCTCTGCCAGCCCTAGCCAGTTGATGAGCGCTCCAGCGCATAGCAGCACCATGCCGTACCGGTACGGCCGCTGCGACTGTCTGCCTTCGTCGAGAGACATGCCTGGAAATAAACATAGTTTATGAGAATCATGAGTTAACTTAAGATCCGTGAAAGCACCTAACTCTAACACATAAATAAGTAATAATCAAAAATAGACGGAGGCAAATACTAGTTAGAACGTTTATTAATCTCCTGATTGGGTTTAAAGGCATAGACCAAGTTGATAGTGTTCGTTGACAGATCGAAAGTAATTCCAACAATCCTATACAAGAAGTAATATAAATGCTAATGATACTTTTAAGAGCATAAATTGGTATCGTATTCTAATTATGAAAAACTAAGAAATAAAAAATTCACGCGAAAATAAATTGATTTTGTATCGATAGTTGGCTGGCTGGGACCGCGTGTCACTTAAATACAAAAATATATTTTTTCCCGTCCTAAAAATGTTTCTCTTACGTTTTATTAGATGCAATATGATGCCGATTAAGCCCGTAAACGGATCACCAGTATTTTAGTTACACCCTATATAATGTGAAATCATCAAATCATAGCTATAGCGCCATATTTCAAGCCCCATCCATGGCGCGTCTAACTTAAACTAGCTGATGCATCCAGTCGAATAAATTTCGGGGAACTCAAAATGAGAACAATACACAATGTGTGCGTCTTTTGAAAGCAAAAAGATAATATTGATCGTAATCACTAATCAGACGCATCGAAGAAGTGTATAGGCACCTTCCTCATAAATGTTCAAGGCTGCTATTTATATATCCGGAAACCGGGATTACAATCTTCTTAAATAGCATATTTGACCTCCATGGTAAAATTTGAACTTTTTTAAGTACTGGCCGGTATATTTTTCTTTCTTATTAACGCTCGTGTTTTGTTTTTGACGGGTTTTAAATGTCATCTCGCAGCAAGAATGGAACTCACTCGTGAAAATATTCGTGCTATGATTTATTATGATTTTCGGCGTGGTTTAACGCAACAACAGTGCATAGATCAACTAACTTCAACTTTTGGTGATGAAGCCCCATCTAAAACTACTGTGTATCACTGGTTTAGTGAGTTCAATCGTGGACGTAGTATGCTTACGGACGAAGTTAAGGCAGGTCGCCCGAAATCGGTCGTTGTACAACAAAATATCGAGGCTGTGCGAAAACTTATAATGGACGACCGACATGTTACGTACCGCGAGATAGAGGCGACTGTGGGTATTTCTATGACCAGCATTAATACACATATTACATAATTATTTGGCTGTAAAAAAAATTTGTTCGCGTTGGATACCCCACAACTTAACAAAAGAGCAAAAAGATGCTCGCGTCGAATGGTGCAATAAAATGTTAAAAAAATATAACCGTGGTGACTCAAAAGCCGTTTAATATAACATCTATACAGGTGACGAATCCTGGATCTATGCATACGATCCCGAAACGAAGCAACAATCAACGGTATGGGTGTTTCAAAATGAGCCGAACCCTACGAAAGTTACTCGTGCAAAAAGTACATTGAAACAAATGGTGGCCTGCTTCTTCGGTATTAATGGCCATGTAGCTACAGTGCCACTAGAAAACCGTAGAACGGTTAATTCAGAGTGGTACACGACCATTTGCTTACCGGAAGTATTTGAACAAATTCGTAAAACTAACCAGCGACGAAGAATCATTCTTCATCATGAATTTCTTCGTCAAAATGTGGAATTAACGGGTCATCCGCCGTACAGCCCTGACTTGGCACCCAACGATTTTTATTTATTTCCAAATATAAAGAATAAATTACGCGGTCAACGATTTTCGACCGCTGAAGATGCTGTCGACGCATTCAAACAACACGTTATGGAGGTACCTCAGGCGGAGTGGCAGAAGTGCTTTCAAAATTGGTTCACGCGAATGCAAAAGTGCATAGATCATCAAGGGGAATACTTTGAAAAACAATAAAACCATTTTCAGCCGTGTACGTTTGTTTGTTTTTTTGTTTCCGGATATATAAGTAGCAACCCTCGTAGCTCAGAAGAAGTTGTTAAATAGAAAACAAAAGTGAAACAGAATTATGATTACCACTTCATCACAATCATATAAAGAGAGAGAATATATTTTACACGCATATTATAACTACAACGGATATGATTAGTCATTGCATTGTGGTTTAGGTATGTTGCATTAATCGTAAGATAGGTAGGGTTATCGATAAGTAGGTAAGTGTGAGGTAGGTATCTGGGAGGCGATTTTTGAGATTCGAGCGCTCGAATATGACATTTAAAACGCTGAATAAAACGAAGAAATGATGTTCTAAACATAATAGCGATAGTAATTTAAAATCATGATTATTTATAATATTAATTTCATGCGTAAATAATGGACTTTTGTTGGCGATTATATTCGAGGTTAAAATCTTTGAATTCGAGCGCTCGATTGTCAAAAATCGCCCCCCCCCCCCCACCGTTATCTTCCTCGTTCTTATTCAGGGGAGATCGGAAGGGACAGTAATCTAGAGTATTGATCGCATAATAATTGGTTCCGGTTATTTAGCATCCTTCTGGTACGCAACACTAAACACATAGGTACTGAATTGATGTGATAATAGCAGACATACTTTTAGTGGCAGGAATGAAAATGCCCTAGGGACTTCCCTACGACATTAATTTATTGACAAATCTTTATGACATATGAATGTTATGATACTTATGATGTACCTACATGAAATATGAATTTGTGAGTTGCATACATTAAGTATTATACGACATAAAGGTTTTATACATCGCTTAACAATAGATACTGCTTTCATCCTTGTTTTGATTCTTTAAATTATTTTCGGTTTAAATTTTAAAATTTCTAATTAGTGCTAAAACTATAACATATTACCATTACGTACATAACATCGGTTGGTAGTTTTCAGAATACAGTTTAATTTATACTGTACCCGGTGAACATAATATCTGCTATAAAATGTCACTTCGAAACATTATCGATAAAGTTTATACGAGAAGGAAACCCCTAGTTAATTGTCATTTTTGCCACAAAACTTCTATGTCTGGATAATAGGTAGCTATCGTCGGATATTCTCGGAGTAAGCAAGTGTTTTATTTAGTTTCTAATTTCTAAATAAAATATTATATACATATACAATGTTTGTTGAACACCTAACCCACTTTTACTGAAACTAAATTTTGTTGACAAATTACTCGTTTAGCACCAGCTCGTCAGAACATGGAAAGTGTTCATATTAAGCTCAGTAGGGCAGCGCATCTAACGGGATTCCGAAACTGGTAGATTCGAATCGAAAGCTGGGAAAGTTCACAATTACATGAAATAAAATTTAAATATCAAATAGGTAAACGCATAAGTGAGTTCGCAAAATAAAAAATTGACGAAATGTGAGAGTTCGCTTCGGTGCAATCAGAACGTCGTTAGGTGAAGTGGGGTTCTGTAAGTGTTGACTTGTTGAGGAAAATTTATGGAAAATGTAAGATGTCAAGCGGCGGGTCGACGAGGCCGGGACGAAAACAATGTTCTCGAGAGATGTGGGTCAAGTTCGGGCGAGCCACGGGCGGTCACGCGCCGCGGACACCACATAAATACCCGTGCACTTCATAAAGACAAAAAGACACTGCCTACCCTACTATAATTCCGATACCCATCGTTTTAAATTACTTAATTCAATTTACACTTGATCATACTATCAGTAATCCATATAACTTAAAACATTCAAAAATTTAATAAGCGCTCCATCTACCGGTTAAACCTTGTCATCAATAGTCATCATCCATATCGTATCGCGACGAAGTTTACACCACGCGGCACTAGCGCCGCTGCGTGCCTTGCACGGCAAAGACAGAAAACATTCCTGTCTCTAAACCTTTCTATGTGTGCGTCTCCGTGAGTCGTAGTTACGCGGTTACAGTGTAGTGGGCCTTCCTATGAATACGAGCACACAATGGTACAAGTAACGCACACAATTAGACGCAGCAGAAAGGCAGTGTCTTTTGTGCCACTTGACTCCTAAACGATGACGGCCGAATGTTTCCGAATAGTTCCGATTCCGATGGTTACGTGACTATTTCAAAAAGTAGCATTATTTATGGTAATTTAGTGCAAATGCGAAACAATTGTTTTTATTCGTTTACTGTATTTGAGTTTTGCATTTCTTTTAAGAATCTTATTAGGCCGCCATTATTTGTTTGTTTTGGTGAGATAACACGATAAAAGTTGCCGGTAAATTGTGATTAGTGTAAAAAAATATATTTTAAATTGTGAAAGTTTTACGGTGGGTATGTGTGTGCAGACTATTAATAATGATGTTTTTTCAAAGCTTTCTTTTAGCAAAAAAAAGAAGTGATTGAAAAGGGCCGCAATTGCAGTTAACACAAACAAGTGGTATAGTAAATCGCAAATTCTATCCTAAACAATATGATTCGTATTATTGGCTTACGGGGTGCGTCCATAGAAATCGCTTGTTCTGTTTCCCGTGTTTATTGTTTTAAAACATTAAAACAGTATGGAATGACGCCGGTTACGTCGACATTCATAATTTGTTGTTAATTATAATTACGTACGTCATTATTAACTGACTTGACTTTGAAAACGAATGAAAACCACGCAATTTTTTGGTAAGTTACTAGCTCTTTTTTTTGCCTACCCAGTTTCAAATCTCTGTGCACGCCACTGAAATACCCACATTAGTGTGTCAACAATGTCAACATCCGACTGCCATTATGGCTACCGTGCGCCTGTAGGTATGGCACGCCGCGGGAAAGTGAAAGCTTCCTTTTGATTCGTTCCGGTAGGGCCGTAATAAAAAATAATGTCATTCATCATAATCATCATTCATGGTTGTAATGATTTGAATTTTCTGGACCAATTTTTACCGCCAAATATAACTAAACATATTTCTCATTAGAAGTGAATGTGTAATATTTATGTAGATCCTATACTATGCTGCATTGTGTGCTATAATAAATTATATAAATTTAAACCTTATTTAATTGTTGCTAACTAAACAGTTTTTTTTTTGCATGAAATTACTTTTAATTCAAGTTATTATTTATTTATCGTATGGCGCCATGTCACTGGATATAGAGAGGCATTTATTCTCTCAGTGGGAAAGGAGTTGATGAAAAAAATCCAGTGAGTACTGCGAGGTCCAGATGGGACAGTGCATCTGCCAAGTTTGTAACTCTTTTAGCACCACCCAGGGATCACGTGTAGGGTTGTTTCAGGTGTTTCCTACGGACGCAGAGTAACATTGATTCATTTTAATTCAAGTAGGTAGATGTTTCTCATTATAACTGAATGTGTCATTATTTTATCTATCTATACATATAATAAAGCTGAAAAGGGTCGAAAGTCTGTACATGGAAGATAATCGAAAAAAAGTTGGCTGGGGGGCTGGGGATACTTAGAATCGATAACAGAACACGTACCAACAGTTTTTAGAATTTTTGTCTGTTTGTCTGTTTATCTGTTTGTCTGTTTGTCTGTTTATCTGTTTATCTGTTTGTCTGTTTATCTGACCGCGCATCACGTGAAAACGGCTGAACGGATTTTGATGAAATGTTGTATAGAGATAGTTTGAGTCCCGGGAAAGGATAATAGATAGTTTTAATCCCGAAAATCAACCCTGGTGGGGGTGAAAAGAGGGTTGAAAGTTTGTATGGAGAATTTTTAACCGCTGAAACGATTTAGATAGGAATGAGTATGGACATAATTTGAGTCCCGAGAAACGTCATAGGATAGTTTTCAAACCCTTGTGGGGGTGAAAAGGGGGTTGGAAGTTGGTATGAGGAATATTTTACCGCTGAACCGATTTAGATGAAATTTGGTATAGTACAAAGGATAGTTACATCTTCAAAAAAGGGCGCCCCCCCCCCCATCATACTTTTGAACCGTAAGTCCAAAAAATGTGAAAAAAATAATGTAAGTAAAGCTTGAAAGGTACTTTCAATAAAAACTATATTGAATAAAATCGGTTCAGCTGTTAGTTGTTAGTCAAAAACGCATAGTGGAAGGACGTAAGTGCCGGATAGTAGAATTACAACGCTAAACAAATCAACCCTAAAGGGGTAAAAAGCAAGTTGGAAATTTGTATAGGGAACCGCAGAATCGATTTAGATAAAATTTGGTATGGAGACAATTTGAGCTCTGGAAAAGGAAATAAAATAGTTTTATCTCAAAAATTATCCCTTAAGCGGATGCAAAAGTGGTGGAAGTTTACATGGGGAAGAAACAACCAATAACCGCTGTACGTATTTAGATGAAATTTGGTATTGAAATAGTTTGTAATTTTTTGGTCAAGGTGTTCATATTTATAACAAGTTACCCGTCGATGCTTTAAATTTACCTTTACCCGGTCTTAAGAAATATTTGAAAATGTCATTAATGTCAAAGGGTTATTGCAGGTTCGAGGACTATATATGACGGACAAAGATGCATGGCCCAAACCAGAAACTACTACAAAATCATCTAACATTTATAGGACACTGTTTAGGTAGGAAAACATATCAAACCTTTTGTGAAGCAGTCAGATCAGGATTTATTTTTCTTTATAATTAAACAATAGGTACATTATCTGTCTCTCAAGCTGTTATGATATGTCTTTTTGAAGAACTACCTATTATTTTGTATCTTTATAATCTAATAATGTATTACTGTCTTGAAAAAAATAAGTCCCGTCGAGTTTCTTTTCGGTCATAATACTTCTCGGGCCAGAGGTGTAGGGTTAGATTAGAACCGGTGGTAGTTTTGGAACGAAATTCCTTATCGGACGGTTCGCGGATGGGGGCTAGGCTAGGCGAAAAAAAGTCACGTGACCGTCATGAAAAAGCGTCACGTCACGAAAACGCGACACCCATACGATTGAGAAACATGTAAAATGGAATGAAATAAAAAAAATATAAAATAGCATAAAGTGAAGTGAAGTGTAGTGAAAAGTGAAAGTGAGAAGTGGCAAAGTGAAAAAAGTGAAAAAAGTCGAGAAAGTCCTAAAAGTAAAAAATTACAAGGTTGTCAAAAATGGCAAAATTTCAAAAATTCCAAAAATGACAAAAAATAATAAAACCACAAAAATTACGAAACAGTCAAAAATTAAATAAAATTAAATAACATAACTTCATTCCAACAGTGTTCCACGACACTCACGTATTTTTATTTCAAAAATTTCAGAAATATCAAAAATTTCAAAAAATTGAAAAAAATTCAATAATTTCAAAAAATTTCAGAAATTTCCTCTATTCCGCGTTCGGAAACCGTATGTAATTACCACCATTATTGCAACCAGTAACGTAGTGTGTAGATAAAGCAGTGTATGCTTCTGTACGTAATTAGGCCTTATTACGTAACAGTTACATAAACTACTATTTATCTCTTTTTAGGGTTCCGTAGTCATCTAGGAACCCTTATAGTTTCGCCATATCCGTCCGTCTGTCTGTCCGTCTGTCCGTCTGTCCGCGGTCTAGCTCAGTGACCGTTCGCACTAGAAAGTTGAAATTTGGTATAAGTATGATCACGCCGCCAAAGTAATAGAATAAACTCTGGAGAAATATTTTTATTAGGGTACACATAAAATGGGGGGTGAATTTTTTTGGATGATACTGATAGTTTCGTAAATATTAGACCTGAATGTTCAAAAAAGGGCGTCTCCTCCATCTAACTTTTGAAGCGTGGTTCCAAAAAATAATGGAAGTGAGGCCTGATAAGAACGTCTAAAAGGAGGGGGGGGGGGTAGTCACTACACTCGATTGAGTTAATTTGCATGGGTCATGGACCCCCCTCCCCCCTCCCCCAAGTACACCTCAAATAGAAAAAAATCATTACTGACCCCCTCAAAAAACCATTTCTGCATTTGTGACCCCCCCCCCCCCAATTTCAACCGCGCTGCAACCGCGCCTGTTCTTACCTTTCATGCTATATAAATACAAAATTATGTCGTTTAAATGATGCCAAAAAAAATTTATAAGGCCAAAAAAAGTATTGATTTTTGAGTGTAGTTTCATTTAGTGGTAATTGTAAAATATTTTATCAGGACTACCGTCCTCTAGCGTATCCATCTGTCAACTTGACTTCAAGTTCCGCCTCCAGGGTAGCGGGAGAGAAATTTAGGGGTGAATTAACCGCTTACTGACACCGACCGAATTCCACGCGGGCGGAGCCGCGGGCACAGCTAGTTAGAAATATATATCTTATATCTGTAATAAAACTGGTGTAGCTTGGTGTAACAACTAATATTTACATTTCACCACTTTTTGTAATACATAGATGTAAATTGACGAATAAACAGTATTGCACTATGATCCTATGATATAACATAACTTACAAACCGAGTATCCTCCTCTGGTCGACTCATAAGTCATAGCCGGGTACAAATATGGCCAAGCCATTATTGGTTGGATCAAACTGTTTCTTGTAAGTTATAAATTGAATAACCGCGAACTTTTTACAGTTACTATATAAACATAAAAGAAGCTATACATTTAGCTTCCGAATATGAACTAACAGTATGTTCTGAACAAATATATTGTTGTGACTTTATCTTCAATAAAATACTTGATAACCGATAAAATACCTATGTCTAACTCCGAATTCCATAATCTGGTCTCGGTTTGAGATAAAACTGCATATGCGTGAATAAAAAGCCATCTGCATTTATTTGTGATAAAAATTTACGATTTATAAACAAACAACAATAACACGAAACAATTATATATACATAAAATATTTATTTAGAGTAGGTAATAAGTACCTACTTATATTTTTATTGCGAGTTCTTTTAGTACTGATATAAAGAAAAATGTTTATTCACGAAACGGATTTATGTATATATGTGTGTGTGTGTATGTGTGTGTGTGTGTGTGATTTTCTCCTTCTTTTTAGATTTTGACATGGAAATTAATTAATTTGTATACGTTTGTACGTAGTCTTAAGTGTTTTTATATTGTAATTATTTAAATTTAAGTTGTACTGTATAGGATTACATTTTAAACTTACATAATTTACAAAAGCAATGTATATTGTTCATGAATAAAATTATGATGATGGTAACTCAAAGTGGAAAATCCGTGTCACTTTAAAATTTGTTACATATCAGGGGTTACGACATATATACCTATCTATACCGGATTAATAGTAGGTACCTACAGATAGCACACCCAGCGGTCCGGTAGGCGACACTTCTATTCTAAGCCTCCGCCCACGCAGAGTAGGGCTTCGTCTGCGCGAACTCCCATAACACGATAAGTCATATTCGTTAACCAGATTAACTTCAACTAGGAAGGTACTAGCACATTATACAGCCGTTACATACTAGGATAAAGCCTATTCTGTATTCGGCAGAGGTAACTTTCGTAAGCCTCTCGTAATCGTAATATGAATTTATTTATTTATTGTCTTTAGATACAGACAACGATAATTTTAAGGAGTACTGTTTGATAAATTGGCCATTGAGAAAGCTGCCTGCTGTAACTGGCTTTGTTTTATGATTAACTCATTCGTTGCATCTTTTGCAGACGATTTGTGATGTAACATTGGGGAGACACTGTTTTTGGTAGCTAAAATAGACCGCTGCAAGAGCAACAATACATATATGGTCTACCGCAGACCTGACAAAGGTTGCGGCACGCGGTGATGGATTGCCTTCATGCTTCCTTGATATCGTCGGTCATGTCTTTGGTTAGTGAGTCCTGCGAACTATGTCTTATCGCAAACCATGCGACCCTTCACAACGCGTATATTACACAATTCGTTTTCTGCGAACTTTTCCCAGGCTCCGCGTGGTCGGTCGATACGACAGGCAATGTGTAATGGCCTCCCGACATTTCTTTTTTATTATTTGGTTTATGCTAACATCTTGCAGGCTAATTGTAAAGTGAAGGTATACCATAAGCCTTTTTGTAATAATATAAGGTTCGAAATTTGTTTTTCATATTTATTACATATTTTTATTGTCTACTATGTTAATAGGTATATTGTTCATTGCAATGCAACATAACAATGCATTCGAGCATGAAAGAATGTGCACGACAGTGAAATATTTTCACATGCACAATAGATAACGGTAAAATGTGATTAACTAACATTGGAACAAGTTAATATTTTGTTTAAGTTTTGGTTTTATATTAACAAGTACTTACTTAGGTACAATAGAATATCTCCATACGATGTACTTAAGCTAAACTTTACACATAGCCTCAAAGATTATTATGTGAAGGTTGTATTAGGTTTAGGTAAGTAGCTATCATTATTGATAAGGTAGATAAACATTACCTAGTAACTCGTATAACCTATAACCATGTCAGGAAATGCAGATTCATCAAAATCAATCAAGTCTTTATCTAATCGATCGAAGCATATACGTAGAATACGAACGCCATATACCAAAATAAACAATGAATCCTATATGTAGAAGTTTTCGGCTGTTAAATAACTGTAAGTACACTAAAATAACTGTAAGTTTGAATATAATTTAGATTGTACAGGGCACATTTATTCATCATTTTAAAAGTATTTTTTTTAAAGTTGAAACACCGTTTCCTACTTTCTGCGTGTCGTAATAGTATTTTATCTACTTAAGAAACCTGTATCTGTGATACATCGTAAAGTTTAATATTTCGAACATTATAATAATTAATGTATGAAAATTCATAACAACAATGAGGGGGTCGGGGAGGAGGACAGTCCTCCTCCCCGAGCGCCGGCACGATCCATTTGGCCAATGGCGGTTATTCTAATGGTTCCCGAACACGTCATTAAGGAGTGATAATGTATGTGTAGATAAAGCAGTGTATTATTAAGGTATCTACTTATATAATAGTGAAATAGTGGTCGTGAAAGCAGTTGGGTTTACGAGCTCTTTTACGACTTGCGAACATAGAGGTGGTCAGCGCATCGGTAATGTACCTACTAGTACTCATTCGTAAATATTTATCGGTACCTAATGGTATAGTACTATTAGTTATTCTGTGCTAATGGTACAAAGAGAAATATATTATGCTGGGCAGCTAGTACAATACAAATTGACAGTTGCCTCCCCCTTACATCCTATACCTAGAGTGTAGAGTAAAAAAAAGAGCTGTCGAAACGACAATTTATATAAGTATTATTACGAATAGGTACAAAAAATTGTTAAAAGCTAAAAAATTTGGCCAACCGTTATTAACTAATTCTGGGATTCACGAGCACATAGTTACCTACATCCCGGTCCTTTTATAGGCTTTTGTAGAGTTTTGTTATGTAGCTAAATATTTATCTACGAATTTTGCTTATCAATCTTTTAGCATATAGGAAATAAAGATGCACGACAGATACCTATTCTAATTTAGTGTTTCGCAATATCACGCAACAAATGCGTTCATTTTATGGTTCTATGCTATCGACCACCTCAAAGAATGCTATGTCATGGTCTCCCAAGGTGACGCGGGCGGCGATAGGTCCTATTGAACCATTACAATTAGAATAGTACCTATTATTAGTATTAAAAAGAACGTTCAGCTCCACTTTTGTCAGTTCGTGTAATCGATTGACCGCCGACGACTTCAAGCAGCACGATCACAACGGTTCGACTCAATACCATGTTTTTTCCACTGACTGCTTTAGAATCGATACTTAAATATGAAAAAAACAACGAAGCTATTTTAAAAACGAGACTTATTTGGACAGGTAACTAATACTTAACTTACTTCATACTTTTCTTGATATAAGAAATATAACTACAAATAACAATTTAATTATTGTCAAACTAGGCAATCGATTAGGTAGTATTTAAAGTTTTTTACTAACGCAATAGATCTACCTATATTATTTAAAATAGATGCGTAGTATGTTAATCATCAAAACTTAAAACCTTTTGAAAACTATCAAATATAAGTTATAATTTATGAGTTTTATGACGTGCTCCGTCAACATTTCCGCGTTATTAGTTGGAAGGTGATCTTGATATGATATTCTAAGTTCGCCTACGTTTAACATAATACATTTAATGTGGTTTGCTTTAAATAATCCAGTTTGGTGTGACTTCGGCGGCAAATAACTTGAAATAACCCGTATTTAGGACCATTCGGAGATATTTTAGTCTCGTCGCGCGAAGCCATCGCCTCGCACAGGTAGTCAGATCGGTGACAGCACGAGTGCTACTAAAATAGATGGCAAATAAGAGAAAATGGGTAAACCAAAATAAAAGCAGACGTTTATTCTCGTTGCCGCATAAGGAAGGGAAGGCACTTTTCCGTAGAATTGTGAAATAGTATAAACAACTCAAGGCGAAACTATAAATAAAACCTATAGGGAAAAGTAAAGGTTTCTGCAGTTCGATCCACTAGTTACCTAGATTGATACAAGCGAGTGGATTTACCTCGAGCATGACTAAAAGTTTGCACCGGTTTAAAATAAGTACAAAACCAATTCTCTCTGATCTTTCCTTAATTCTTAAATCCTTAATTTTATCGTTGCTGTCATAAATGTCATAATGTAAACAAACCAATTAAGTGTATTTTGATAGGTTATGGCTCAAAATAAATCACGATGCTGCTTTGCCAATTTTACGGATTAGTAGTATATTTTCAATATGCGAGATAAACACGATTTAATGTCACTAGTTCATTGAACTTTTTGACACTGAAATAGTTTGTTGTTCCATTTATTTCAAAAATAGTCAGTACCTACCTATTTCATTAAAGTATCTGGCACGTATTGGCACAATACTACGTGGATATTTGAAAATTTTTCATTTAACATCCGAAATAGATGGCTGGCTGGTCACTTATGTTATTACATTTTCTTTGGATTCGACACAAAGAGGTAGGTAGGAGTAGGAGTGAGGGTAGTTGTTGGTTTATAAAGTTTTAAATTAAAATGTAATCTTACAGATCAAGAGTTAGCCACCATAGGCAACCCTACCTCATCGAGTAGTAGAATTCGGCATATGTAGGGCAATTCACGGTGAAAAATTATGTATTTTAGTACTTGGAGCTTTTTATACAATCAGCAATAACATATCATTAGAAAATCGACCTAATCAACTAGCAAATTAAACCGTATGCTATTCAAAAGTACTAATCAACCTGGTAATATCAAAAAACCGGCCAAGTGCGAGTCGGACTCGCGCACGAAGGGTTCCGTACAATAAATCTATAAAAACGGCAAAAAAATCATGTTTGTTGTATGGGAGCCCCCTTAAATATTTATTTTATTCAAATTTTTAGTATTTGTTGTTATAGCGTCAACAAGAAATACATCATCTGTGGAAATTTTAACTATCACGGTTCATGAGATACAGCCCGGTGACAGACGGGCAGGGAGTCTTAGTAATAGGGTCCCGTTTTTACACTTTGGGTACCTTAGCTATTGTTATTCAGCCAAGTTATGTGTTTTATACTGAAAATCGACTACAAATAAGTTCACGGGATGGTTTAAATTCAGTGTTACGCGGAACATAAGATACTATAAGTGCCGAAAAATAAGTAGTTGCATTGGCCAAAGCTAGGAACTTCATGATCTACCTTATTAAAAATAATTTAAATAATTAACTTACTCGCAGTAGAAGATAAATCTTGTGCCATTCGAAAGAACTCCTCAATTTTATCAAAGAAAAAAATATCTTAAAGTCTCAGATCTGCGTGTGGCTACCACCATTTTTTGGCACTACTCGATGAACACTATCTAATGAGCCACGTGCCTGGCCACTCGCTAGTCGTTGAAGTAGTTTTTGTCAAAAAAAAGAAAAATAATAAATATTTTTATTTGCTGACTGTACAAAATGTTCCAAGTTTGGCTCAGGCTTCCAAGTTATAAATTACATGGTAAAATGTTAAACATAACATTGAAATACATAACATTTTACCGTGCATCGCCCTACTAAGCCGAATTCTACTATTCGATGAGGTAGGGTTGCCTACGGCCTACTCTTGATCTATTACTTTTGTATCTTGAAATATAAATCTTTACAGGTGACAATAGCCTAGAGTGTGTCGACGGCATTCCTTGTGAATGAAGCATATCAAACTATAGTATACCATAATGTATTAATCGTAGAGCACGGCACGGGCCCGCAAACACTAGATTACGTATCAGTCCTTCCGCCTTCTGAACCTGACTGACTAGCTTTCGGCGAGCATTACGTGCGCAAACAACCTGCTCACCTGCAAACTGCATGATCACATATTATGTAGCCCCGGACAATCTACATACTTATTATACTAGCATTTAATTTCGTATTAACGAGGATTTGGCCTTATCGATGTTCGAGTTATCGAGGTCCTACTGTACCTGTCAATAATAGGACTTATTCAAAAAGAGATAACAGAGACGCGCAAAACGCTTCACTGAATTGAAAAGATTGATTCATATCTTTCGCTCGCGAATAATGTATCACTCATTTCGCTCAGTTGATTTGTTTCCATATTCGCATCATTCATTTGACTCGGCCGGCTCATTCGAATCATGAGTGGAATGGGAAAGAGCGAGCAAGTAACACCGAGTTAAATCTTCAGTGAGTTGATGAGTTGAATCAAAAGATATAGTTAATTTAAATCACTCACTCGTGAACGACCCATGTCTAATTTGACCTTTCAGGAATAAGGGTCCACTCAACAAATATTAATTTTTGACAGGAATCACCAACTGTTTGGAAGTAAATACCTATGCCGAATGAAATCAACAAACGGTGTTTTGTTCACAAACGCAGACTTTTTCAGTTGCTTTCAGAGACCTCTAGCGGTCCGAGGACTCAGTTCGGTTAAAAACCACTGGTCAAAGTGGAGGGATATAGGTTAAAATATCGCTCCTATTATATTGAATAAAGTTCTATAATATTAAGACTAGTGTTTGACTTTTGATGTTCGAATTGACATGTAGGTATAATGTAATGGACTCCAGGGACTTGCGCCGAAGATAAACAACTGCGAGAAACTTATTCCCCGGATGCAGTTGCCTGCCAAATTATTTGTGACACTTTATTGGAAAGGTACCGTTTGGCGAAAGATGCTTACGTTGTAGATTGTAATTTAATATTGTATGCCAGCAATAGAAGCCGTCAAATGGTAAAATCCTCTCAAGTAATACGGTACTTATTTTATTTTTAGCGTTGGGAATTGGAATTTCTTTTCATGAAAAACTACTGTTTATTTACTTTATGAGATTTCGTGGGAGTTGTATTTGGCTAAAGATAGGCAGAGATAGCAGAATTATGTACGGAATATCATTTGATATTTACCAGTCGCTTTCCAATTCATGGGGTTAGGTTGTCAAGCGGACCCCAAGCTGGGACAAACGCTAGGAGGAAGAGATATGCAGAGTACCTGCGCTACTTGTTTGCGTCGCATCTTACCTTGTGCGCAGTGTGAACAGCCAGCGATGAACTATAAATATATATCTCTCTCTTTTATTTACACGGAAGCGATTATCTTTTGTTCGTTTCTTGGGCTAGAAAATAGCCGATAGCTCATAGCTTACTAGCTCGCGGTGGGACCAGTGCCTTAGGCACCCGCAATTTACTCCATACAATTGTATACAATAGGTACATATTTTATACAAATATGACTTTCAAAATGATACTGTTCAATCACAGGCACTCTTTTAGGATTCGAACCTGGGACATCTTACTTCGTAGGCAGGGTCACTGTCACGTCACTACCGACTAGGGTAGGTTAAAATACATATTTCGTATCCTGCGTCAGTTAATAAGGCATGATTTAGTTAGTTTGGCCTCCAAGAAGAAACCAGGGTCGCGTCTTAATTCTATATTTTTTTCCGCTTGCTTCTATTTCTAACAACTTTATTAGTTACGAAATTGTATATTTTTTAGCTTTATAAAATGCGACCCCATGCGTGTAGGTTTATTTATAACTCAACAAATTTATTACACAATAATAATGTATTATTGGCTTTTGTCCATGGAGCAATTTATAGATAAGTGTGATTTCGTTAATTAAATTACACCTTAGTTCCCAACAGTTAATTGAGAAATCCATTGCCCTGATTTAGTTTGGGTAGGTAATTTACAGTGCAATGCACAAATCAATTTTAAATGGATCTACTTAAGTCTAATGGGGTTTATGTGCACCATGAGTATAAGTACGTCTATTGCATCCCGGTCTGCCCAGGATGCGGGTTTCCGGGCGCTCACCGCTTTTAAATAAAATTAAAATATGGCTACAAACTGGCATATGAATATTCACTTAGTTTGCGTCGACGACGTTTTAATCTGGATCCTTACCTGAAACAAAAAGAAGTCATTACGTTACAATTTTGAAATCAAACATCGCAATTTTACGTTTGTAACTGTTTAAATGAGACAATAAAACTATTGTGTCAGGGCGATACGGGTAGTTGTTAAGTACAATGAGTTTGGGTGGGTGATTTGTAGAAAAGGCTGGCTAGGGATTGTTTGGAGTGGAGCAGCGCAGGGCACGCTGCCCGCGCGCAGCGGCCGTGTCGGCGCGGTGGCGCGTGAGCAGCAACCATCACTCCAAAACAAAAGACCATGTGGTTAATAATAATAGGCCATCATCATTTTAAACGTAATTTCACCGCGATAAGATTGCATTTGCAACCGAATTGATGCTTAATTACAATGCATGTATGTTGTGAGGGTACAATAGGTGTGCTATCATTCACATCTAGCACCTATCCAAAAACTTTTCACCACATTTTGAATTATAAAACAACTACAACAGAAACAAGATGGTATGCGAACTGTACGTCAGTAAAACGTATGGACATTGATTTCAAGAAAATAGATTCACCCTAAAAGTTTGTAAATTGCATAAAATTCAGTAGGTTACCCAATAATAAGATGAGTACGGCGATTACCAGAGTTTATTGTCTAAATATACGTATACAGATCGACCTAATGAACGTTAATGCCAGCATGAGTTCAAGCTACGCCCTCAAACGGCCTGCACTATATTTAGGCGAAAAGTGAATCAAAATAAGTTGCTAAACTTGCTTGGAGTCGCCGACCTTTCAACGCGGAAGCGACGTGTTCGTTCTTAACCTTCAAATGTGTAGCCGGAGGCTTGCCGACACGATGCCGGCGATCCGGCGACCAGGGCCGAGCACGTACCACTGAGCTTAGGATTACATGACGAATGACAAAGCGATATTATGTCATTTAGGTAATTTGTGCGGCCAATGTCATGCTATGTGTAAAACAAAATACTTCGGTGTCAAGTTAACTCGGCGTTAAAAAATGATTGAGTTATTTTAAAGCTACCTTGCAAACTCAAACTAGCGCCAGGTAGGAGCTAACATTACGAAAGAAAGAGCGACTCTTTCTAATAGTCAATGTAGATAATAAATTAAATATAAATACGTAGGTCTGAGTCGGTCCTAAAAATTCGGGCATCTGAGATACGCCGCTAGTTTTTCCAACCTATTCTATCTACAAACATTTCGCTCCGCCCCCTTATGTTCAGTTTTAATTATTAATCTTCACACCGTAATTGAAAACCTAAACTGAAAAAAATATATGTTTGCTTCAATGAAGATCTTATTTTATTTTATTTTTTTATTTTGATACATATGTTAATAGACTTATCAACTAGATGCAAATTACAAGCTTCCACATTACTACTTTACATTGGCTACTTATTTAATAATCCCTGCCGTCTCTTTCCGCCATCGTCCTACGCGACAGCATTACCATCATCACCACTTAGATGGGTGGCAGTCCTCAACAGTGCGTTTCTCGAGTAACTTCCTGCCTCGCACAACAAAACTGTGGAATGAACTGTCGTCTGCGGTATTTCCGGACCGATACGACCTTCAAACCTTCAAGAAAAGAGCGTATTCCCATCTTAAAGGCCGGCAACGCGCTTGTGACCCCTCTGGTGTTGTGGGCGTCCATGGGCGGCGTTAATTGCTTACCATCAGGCGATTCGTCTGCTCGTTTGCCTCCTATTTCATAAAAAAAAAAACGCATCTTGACTGAATATGAGTCTAAGTAATAAGATCTTGTCTGTTGAAGCTAAGAGAACTTAGTAAAAGTTATCATAAAGTTAGATATAGTAAATATTTAAATATAATTTTATTGAGATTTAATTTTTATCAGTGTATTAATTATATTTGAGAGAGCAATCCTATTTGACAATGACAACTGACGTAGCAGTTCACTATTGGCTGACATCCACCAACAAATCGAAAAAAAAAACAGTCCTTATTTCAAGAACTACCAGTGTTTTAAGAGATCCCCTGCCAGGAAATGGCCATGTCTACGATCTGGGTACAGTATATACCTCTATATATTTGAATTCAAGTATGGATATTCAGACTTGACTGCAAACTAGTGGAACCTATAAAAATTGTCTCATCATGCCGCCTAACTATGATAATGACATTAATGACGACTAAGGCTGCCCCATCGCAGCACCCAGCGATAAAATTTTATAGTTGCATTTTTATGTTTATTAATACGATATTTAAATAAATATAAGGGGTAAAAATAGGACTGTTATACTGACCGCGCTCTTGTCGTTCTTGTTATTCATTCTACATGGCACATAGCTAAAGTGGCATACCAATGACAGCATTACATGTAATAAATTCAGCATGGCAGCACGTTTATAATAGGTAGGCCCCACTTTCACTTCATTTGTATTGTCACCAATGTGTCGTACCGTACAATTGTCAAACTGCAATAACTACGTAGCTAAATGCTAAAGTGAATTACTGGGCATTACGCAATAGCAAAATGTTTGTTTTTAAAGTAGGTATGGCATTTTAGCACACGTGAAAATTTCTTGTTTTATACAATTCTTAATTGAGTGGAGTAATTTGACAGCTCTTTACATACATATGCCAACAAACAGACCGCTTTGTATGCCAGGGTTTCTCATTCTCATTCATTGTGTGCCACAGGAGCTGTCAGATTAAGTAACGATTTGAAAACGAAAATCACTAATAATGAAATAACGCACATTAATTATAATTGCATTTGATAAGATACGAAAAAATACTTTTGGTACACGTTTGTTATTATTAAATTACTTGACCGTCACTGGAAGCTTTATAATTGAGATAGCATATCTGTTTCCGTCGAATTATCACCAGCAAAGTGCTTCATTTGACTTTTGATTCCAACGACAGTGGCGACACCTGGCGGATCGCGCCATTTTACACAGGTAAAAATGTCCGGTGATCGCTTTGTCATTGGCGATCAGTTTCCCGTCGCAGCAACACGTGCACAGCAAATTAGGTCCTCTGACCGTTACAACTCTAAAATTGTGAAAAATATATTCGGTGTTAAAGTGTTTTATCAAGCACGTAAGTACCCGATTACTAAAATATTTAAGTGGTCATACATTTTAACAGTTTTTCTGTTCGGACCATTACGTAATACGTTTTTTGTGCATAAAACCAGTCTATAGTGTTTTATTTGTAGGTGCCTTCCGATTGTATTTCTGTCCAAAAATTCGTTACAAAAATACAATCAGGTGCCATTTTGAACTTTGATTAATACTATTTCTATTTCAGAAACGGATAATAATCAAAAGGTCTCGGCAGAGCCGCAGCCTGGCCCAAGTGATATGCAATGATAAGTGTGATAAGACTACTGACCACAATAATTGTTATGCAATGCAACTTTCTTGCCCTGATAATTTGTCAATTTTGTCAGAGGTTAGTGGTGAATTGTATGATGGTAATGATGTTAGTGATGCTCCGTGCCCTAACGCACGTGCACTTTTGATATTGAAACGAAGTTAAAAGAGCCATCTGTCCCTAATCTTCAAAAAAAAAAATTCTGACAATGCTTCTTAACATTCAGCGCTTGGGAAGCGCAGCATGATCTGAGGTTAGATATACACAAAAACTATACAATCATACCCCAGGTTTCGTAGAGAAACAAACGAAGAGGTAAAAATGTATAATACCTTACGTCATCTAGCTTATGCTGATAAATCATATATAGCGGTACAAGATAGTATTCGTAGTCTTTTATCATGTGCAAAGAGTATGAATTTTTCTTATGATGAATTAAACACTAAGGTCGATGAGCTTTTTCAAAAAGGCGACCTACAAAAGATTTCCTCTGATCTTTTATTAATAGTTTGTGGTCACCGCGCCGAAGCTATTGAAATGCGTAGAGACGTAATTACAAGCCAAATTAAAGAACCACTTGTCAAGGCATTGTTAAATAAGATTCCTCCTTCCACAGCTAATATTTTTGATCCCAATCAAAACAAGCTCTTGAAAAAGCAGGGGGAGTTCGAAAAGCTTTTTGGCAACTCAGCCTAACAGCCGCCCCTCGCGGGGGCAAGGCATAAGGAAACTTACAATTCCATCGCGTGGAATTCTATGCAATGCTAGCTCAGGGTACTTTCCCATGCAAAACACGCATATGCAAACTTGGCACAATGCACCCTCGCGGGGTGTATGTCATTGCCCTAATTGTCAACAACCAAATTTGGCCTCTTAAACAAAATACCCTTGGTAAGGCAACTCAGCCTAACAGCCGCCCCTCGCGGGGGCAAGGCTTAAGAAAACCTACAATTCCATCGCGTGGAATTCTATGCAATGCTAGCTCAGGGTACTTTACCATGCAAAACACGCATATGCAAACTTGTCACAATGCACCCTCGCGGGGTGTATGTCATTGCTCTAATTGTCAACAACCAAATTACCCATGGGTAAATCAACCTCCAAACAATCAAACCACTTACCACACAAGTGGAAGAGGGTCATTTCATGGTCGAGGCTCGCGGCCCGATCGTGGAGGTAATAGAGGACGAGGAAATGCCGCTAGAGGTTAACCAAAAACGGCAAAAACCATGACTCAGAACCGTTTCAAGCAGGCCAGTTAGCGCACTTCCACACGCAATGGAAGAAAATGGGAGCACCAGAAATAACATTAAAACTAATCAGAGGGTATCGCATACCATTCCTTTCAAGGCCCCCAGTGGTGTTTCCCGATGTGAATTCGGGCCCCTTTCACACCCCTGTGTCAAAGGAGATGTCTGCAATAGTGCACACAATGAAAGGTCAAGGTGTTTTTAAGGTAGCCATCACCGAGCTTCATCTCTCCTCTTTTCCTTGTGCCAAAACCAGAGGGATCTGCTCGATCAATTTTCAACTTGAAAGCGCTAAACGATCATGTACTGGCCGAATCTTTTCACATCATAAACATGCATCGAATTCCCGACTTCCTACAACCAAACAAACGACTGGATGTGCATAGTCGACATATCCCAAGCGTACTTCCATGTGAAAGTAGCCGAGATACACAGGCGCTTCCTGTGCCTAGTTTACAACGGCAAATTGCTAAAAATGTCCTGTCTCCCGTTTGGGTTAAGCACGGCTCCGAAAACGTTCTCAATGCTGACAAATTGGGTAGCTCAAATCTTGCGACAACAGTACAATGTCAGAATTTTAGTATACTTGGACGACTTTTTAATTGTGCATCAAAAGCACGAGTCCTCCAAGATCATGTCAAAAGTACTGTCCAAACAACAACTAACCAACAGAAAAAGTAATAACATTACGCCAAAAATTTAATCAGGTTCTCGTACAAGGAAAACTGACCTTGAAAAGCACCCAGAGACTAGTAGGGTCCCTGTATTTCGCCAGTTTTGTTGTCCCGCGGGGTCGGCTCAACCATCAACGACTCCTAATGTTTCTAAACTCCTTCTTTCTAAGATCCCTCAACCAAACCTTTTCCGATACCGCAAAGCATATTGAACTAACTAAATTGGTGGGTAAGGCATCAACGACCCTGCATCATCCTCCCACCAATTTTCTAGTGACAGATGCGTCGGATCAAGGTTGGGAGGGCACAGTTGAACGACCTAGCTCTCTCGGGGTCACGAGATGAACAGAATCTTCATTGCAATCAGAAGGAAATGTTAGCTCTCCTTCATGTTCTTCAGGGTTATACTCACCTGTTGCATCACAGTTCGATGCTCATACGATACGACAATAGAACAGCTGTAGCCCATCTAAGGAAAGAAGGGGGGTCCAAATCGGTAGCCCTCGTAAACATAACCCATCAGATCTTCGATCTCCTAGATCAAAATCAGATATACTTCAGCGTACACTATGTACCGGGCAAGAACAATTGTCAAGCCGATCACCTATCGCGTCATCGCCTTCCTCCGGAATGGCATTTACTACCGGCTTGTGTGGACATAGTGTTTGCGAAGTGGGGAATACCGGTTGTGGATCTGTTTGCCTCGGCAACAGCCCACCTGGTACACAATTATGTATCCCGAAACCTGAAAGACCCTGTAGCCCTTTACCACGATGCATTCAGCACTCTATTTCCACCACCGTTTCTGATACCCAAAGTCCCGTCTCATTTGAGTCGACCGGGATATTTCTCATAGTAGTTCCTCGTTAGGAGAAAGCTTGAGCGCTAGCTGCGCCGCTAACCCTGAGGAATCTACAAAGAAATCTCGTCAACACGGCGACAGGGCTGTCACCTCCTCAGGTCGAGAAAATAATTCTCGAGGTTTGGAAATGTGGGGGTGGTCCGAGGCGCTAGAGTCTTGGAACACGGAACAACAATCATTGCTTAAAATTTCTTAGAGAAAGTCTACATTAAGAACTTACAAAACAGCTTGGCAGCGTTGGATCTCCTGGTCCAGTTCAAAAAATGTAAACCCAAAAAATCCCACAGGATCACAATTGACACAATTTTTATCGGATTTACATTTAATAGATAAATTATCTTATAATACCATACTTTTACATAATAATATAGTAGTTTCTATATTGTGTAACACTGAAACTTCAAGTTGCTTAAGTTCACATGTTCTGGTAAAACATATTCTCTAAGGTGTCCGAAAGTACCTAAACATCCAGTTTGGGATGTTAGTAAGCTGGCTGATTTTTTTAACTGATTATACAGTAGATGAAAACAATATCTTTCAGACAACTCGTCATACAGCCACTTTACTACTTCTTTGCTCTGGTAGACGCATACATGATTTGACCTTGCTAACAATTGACCCTGGAAATTGTATAAGATCAAATTAAAGTATAATATTTTGGCCCCAATTTGGCTCAAAAACAGACACAGATAGTCCGGTTAGAAGCTGTTGGCTAACACTAATAATCATAAGCTAAATCCTATTTTTTGGATTAAACGAACTATTCCCCTTTGAATGAAAGACGTAATTCTGCTAAATTGTTAAATTTATTTGTAACTCTGTAGACCGCAACCGGCGGCCTCACGGACGGTTATAGCTAGCTGGATTAAAAGAAGCAAACATAACAGTTGCTCCAGGTAGCATCCGATCAGCTGTGGCCTCTTAAAGTTGGTGGGAAAATCATTTCCTCGATGAAATTATGGCGCGTGGAAATTTGCAATCAGCCAACACTTTCCAGCGATTTTATAGGAGAGAAATAGCAATACCAAGTACTTCTAATACAAATGTCACACAATTATTTAATCCTGTATAGTGACTTGTAATAAATAATATAGGCATGTACATCTGATTTGTACTAAGGCACTACTTGCGTTGTATTCAATGTTATAAGTAATACCTTATTACTTACGCAACGTTGAACTTTTTATAATAAGCAAATATCAATGTATTATGTTATTACAAATTTTAATTAGTAAAAAATTAACCCGTTGAAATTACTATTTCTGTATTTTAATTTATTACTAGTACATCCAGATACTAATCCATCACATTGGCGTTACTTTACATTAGTTTTTTGAGTATCAACCTTAGCTTATATTTTTTGTAACTTAAAATTATTTTACGTTGGTAATTAGGTATTTGATATTATTAGCATTTGTTTTTTATAAAGGCCCCTCTGGCATGTACAAACACTAAATTCGTTTAATATTTAATATGTGTGTAGGTTTGCATATTGTGATAGTTTTTGAACGGAGGTAATTGTATATTTTTCCTCAGTCGACCCGTTGACCACGAACGCTGTAAAGTGTTCGAAACGTCGGGATGTAATTTAAGCTCAGTACACGCGATAAAATCCGTTTTTAATTGTTTTATTTCATAAATATTATATTATATAAGTATTTAGATATGGTTCGATGTTCATTTTATTTTTACACTGTCATTTAACTTGCCCTACTGTTGGTCAAATCTTTGCATATTGTGATAGTTTTTGAACGGAGGTAATTGTATATTTTTCCTCAGTCGACCCGTTGACCACGAACGCTGTAAAGTGTTCGAAACGTCGGGATGTAATTTAAGCTCAGTACACGCGATAAAATCCGTTTTTAATTGTTTTATTTCATAAATATTATATTATATAAGTATTTAGATATGGTTCGATGTTCATTTTATTTTTACACTGTCATTTAACTTGCCCTACTGTTGGTCAAATCTTTGCATATTGTGATAGTTTTTGAACGGAGGTAATTGTATATTTTTCCTCAGTCGACCCGTTGACCACGAACGCTGTAAAGTGTTCGAAACGTCGGGATGTAATTTAAGCTCAGTACACGCGATAAAATCCGTTTTTAATTGTTTTATTTCATAAATATTATATTATATAAGTATTTAGATATGGTTCGATGTTCATTTTATTTTTACAGTCATTTAACTTGCCCTACTGTTGGTCAAATCTTGCAAAATTTGACCTATTTTCAGTGATAAACCAATGTAAGTCGGATGACAATAAGTGAAGGGTACACGGAAAGAACATGTCTAGTCACATCATAGTCACATTGACAACATTTTGAGTTATAGCGCTTTTAAAATTTGGAACGATTCAATTAACCATACTATTTTCGTAACTAGATAGTTTTTATGAGTTAAGAAGTGGATATAAGTTAAAATTTACATATGTAACAGAAGTTGTTACTTATAGTTCATTGCAAGCTCTACATTTTGACATAAAAATCTCATTTTACAAAAAAAGTGACTAGACATGTTCTTTAAGTACAATATTATTATAGAAGCTTGTATTTATAAAAAATAAAATTAAATGATAAATAGCTTGAATACATTATGTTGGTGCATATGTAGTTACTTTGTTTTATTTTTCAGTTTACCGTATTATATGCCGCTAGTCGGTATTTAAACATGTGGTACCGTACTATCTAGAAGATACGTTAATACAATAACATGCCAAAGCAGGCACACGCTGTGTCAATATCGCAAAACAAATAAAAACCATTCACAACGACAAAGCGATCTGCAGCGCGATACCTACTCCTATCAATTTTGCTAAATTTTAAGAACATTTATTTTTTAAATAAATGCTTAGTTCGTAAATTATCTATCCATTCAATTGATATTTGATACGATTCAACATTGTTATATACTGCATGCATACTTGTTTCCTTGGTTGACATCATGAGTATGATTATAATCGTGTTTATGTATTTGTAGGTAACTATAGTCAATCTTATCAGAATTTCCACGATGTATGAACAACAAGGCGCCGTATTCTAATTTTAAAATACATAAACAATATATTCAAAACACAATCTATCTCAGACATAACTCCAACACACAACAAATAATCAACCAATATTGAAGTTAAATTGGAGTTGCATCTGAATAATTTTTAAGCAAATTCTGATATTTCTGATTCACACGTTTAGGCGCATGCTGTATTGCGTCGTTAACGCATTGGAGTTGTGTTGAAGTTGGATTGTGTCTAAACATGTTTTAAAGTTAGAATACGGCCCAGATTACCTAGTGGTTTAATATACTGATGTAAATATACGTAGGTGTACGATTTTATAATAAACGCGACGCGGTGTAGGTACTACATTTGAATCTTGAAATTAGGACAAGTTGTTTTGTTCAACACATTTGTTTGTCAATTTGAAATAAAGGTATACTAGCTTCATTTAATTTACGATATCTGCAACTATCATGAATTCATGAGACCATATTTATCATTTATTTATTTTTTTATTCACAATTTCCCTTTATCAGGTGATATTTTTGTCCCAACTGAAACAGAGGATAAATGATAGGCTTACAGGTACATACTTTCCTCTCTTTGTAGTTCGACCTTGAGTTTCGTTCCGTAGGTCTCGTTAAATCAGACATTGTACCTATACTAGAAAGTAAGTTAATTTCCGTAGGTTATTTTATTTCAATTACTTACGAGGTTCATAAGTACCAATGACCCGTGACTGTCGCAAGAGAAAGTGAAAATTGCTTTAAAGTCAATTGTCACTATCTTTGAAACGTTGAAAAAGAATGTCAATGGAAAACGCAATACAATGGTGTATTTCCTACTTTTTGGAGCAAATTGCGTGAAGCACATTCCGTAGAGGCCGATAGTAAATCGTAAAATATGATACCAATTTGCTGTTGCTCTGGAGCGTGCGAGTTGGTATGATATTGATATCAAATTAGTATAAAATGTTACGTTTCTAAATCCGCCTCCCTGTTGGCAACATATCCGCTCGCTGCACTCAAGGAAACTTTCCATAGGCAAATGTCGACACTCGATGCGATTAAAATCTAATACGGTTCTATTTTATCAAATTAATTGTTGTCTGACAAATATCATGTAGGTATAATTACCTATACGTACTTAATATTATTATACAAAACGATTCCGGGTCATCCGGTTGATCCGGTAAAGAACACTGGGTCTAAATGTATATAATAAGAAAAAAATACTTAAATCAAGTTTTGGAAAACTGATATTTCTATCGTTACCCGTTATTTTATCTTGCATAAGTTTTAAAACTCCCATTAAGTATCTTATATTTTACAATCAATGTAAATCTCTACTAATATTATATTAAGCGAAAGTAACTCTATCTGTTTGTTTCTCTGATTCTCTTTTCATGCTTAAATCTCTGAAGTTTAGGCAAAACAAGTATTGAGTGATGCGGAAGCACAAAAGATAAATTTTATTACGGAGATAATCTCATAAGGAGGAGTAATTTAACATAGAAACGCAAAAATTTATGCATTTCTTTAATTGAATTTTTGCTTTTATAAATACATAGACTTAGGGCCTCTTTATCTCTTCATTTCTTGTACCTAGATGTGCATTACTAGCAAATTATATAAAACCGCCACGTAGCACAAAACCACTTAGTCGCCAGACGATTGAGTGTAATCGATATCAAAGTGGCTCCTCACTTACATAAGTTGTTGCATAATCATCCCTACACTCGATTTGTTTGACAGCTCACATTAGTAGTCTTGCTGAATACTAAACGAGACTTTCTAGTTTACCTAATAGGAGTTATATGCATTTGAACTTGTATTTGCTGGCCTTGCATTACGTGTCAATGAAGTGCAAGCCTTAATCAAACCAACTACTACGTCAACGATTTCTTTGAGATTATATAAACGGGTGGCTACTCTTTTCAGTCCTCGGTCATAATGACACTCGGTGTAGAATATTGAACATCATTACCGACGTCAAACATTCATTACATTAAACTGTATTATTTCAATTTAAACTTGTTGAAAAAAATTATAGCGCGATCATAATGAAACCTAGTATCCTGCTGCGCTGTAAGGTATGGCGGTCGCTTTCGCAAACTATTTTCCCCGATAGATTACCCCAACTCTTTTATAATCTAGCAGGAAAGTCCTAAAATTATAAGTATTAACTGAGAAGCTACTGAAGCTAGAAAGGTAGTTATAACAAACAACCGAAGCCTCTTGTTCTTTATTTAATTAGCTGTTAATAGCTATTCTTTTTAGACTTAATTACTTTGCTGACGTTTGTGTCCACGTGCCCGAGCTGGTTTTGTATGGACCGCGTCTACCGACTCGTTCGTGCTTTATCTTACTGTTACAGAATACAGTTGCACAAACAAATAACAATTATACAGTCCTATTATTGTGCAACACGATGTAGCTATTTGTTTCTCGAGTCGTGGAAACAACTGTCGTACTATCCTGTTCGAAGATACAGGAAAACTTATACACTGGCTCTGGTAGCTTGTCGATATCTGACATCAGGATATAATTGAACATTGAAATAAGGAAATTAATAAATAATATACCAATCATAATCATGGTGGCATATTTTTTTTTGCGTAGAAATGTAACATGTAGTAATTTAAGCCGGCGCAATGCACTCTACTTTAATATATAGGTACATAAATTAAAACGAAGAGGATGTTACTTAGTAAGAGATAAATTAGGAACGCAAAAGAAACCATTTCCGAGAATACACATATAGGTATGTACCTATTGCTCATCTCAACTTAGGTAGCATTATCTTCTTTTTTACCGCTTAGCGTTAACCGGTAATTCGGCATTCGGTAATAAAAATAAAAAAGAAATCCCATTTCATGGCAGATTTCGAGCTCAGATATCGATTAAAGTATTATATATTGACACCGGTAAAAAGTTACCAAGTGACTCACGATCATTTTCAACGCTAAGTTTCCGTGATTCATCCGCGCGTTCGTTACAAAGAAGCATGATGCTGTATGAATGACAGTTTCTCTTTTTACCTAAATCCTGTGAAGCAAATTATTCATACGTTTCACTTTGCGTAATCAGCCTTACCGATTATTACTTGTTATGAATGCCGGGCTCTAGGTATATAGGTAGGTAGAAAAGTTACAGTTAGTACACTGAAAAAAAATACCTGTTTGCTCCAACAAAGATCTTATTTAATGTAACACGAATCTCGACTGCATATGAACCTAATAAGACCTTGTCTGTTGAAGCTAAGAGCACTTAGTAAAAGTTATCATATAGTTAGATTTAGTAAATATGTAAATATATTATTATTCCAAATATTTTTTAGCAACTAAGATAAAATGTATCTTAGTTGGTACTTAATTTTTTTTCAGTGTAACATTTTTTTTCTTAAAGGACACTGATGCTCACCAGTATTATTTGATAAGTGATATTATTGTTAACAAAAAGTAAATATCTAAGAAAACAGTGACATTGATAAAGTTTACTCGTACTATAAAATCCAATGCGCGGTACGAAAACATTTTGAAGCTTTTTGAAGTAGGACCATGGTTTGTTACGTCCTAGTCCCAGTCTTACGAGTTTTATAGTTAAAGTAAGTGGGACCAGTACAATGCATTAGCTAATAGCAGCATCTTAACAGAGAATTCCCAAATTGGGTCAACAGCACCGTTTGTTAGGAAACCCCATGAATACTCAATGCTCGGGGCAGTGTATGCTCATCTTAACTCCTTCTGAGAGTCACTCTCTCAACATGTAAATGTTTTCGAGGGTTTTGGACTTGAGTAACTGAAGGATAAGCTTTCGCTAACAGTGTAGGCATGTACGTAACCTCCTGAGACCCATAAGCAGTTGTTTTGTTTTTTAATTTGGAACCCTTAGTTACTTAATGATAATTAATTAATGATTAATTAACTTAATGATAGTTCAGAAACATCGTGGAATTTAATTAAACAAGATTTTGTACGAGGGCTCCAAGGAGGATAATTGTAATGCTAAGTGCATTTAAGCACAATTTGATGAGTATTTTCGAATAAATTTATAGTTTAAAGTGAATAATAAATAAGCAAGTTAACTTATGGTAGTTATGGTTGAACCCATAACTTTAATTTATTGTTAAAATTAAAACATAAATGTAGTATAGTATAGTGTATTATAAATCACGATAAAACCAATTGTTTGACAATCTATTAAGACTAAGTCGGCTGATTTTATTTAAATCATAGTTACAATTAATAAAATAAAAAAAAACTAATTAAGTACCTGGAGACAGTCGAGACGGTAGATCAGATATCCTCGAAATTTTGAAGCTGGTATCAAATCACTGGCACTAAATTTTTTATTAAATCTTTATCTAAATCGTAGAAAAAAAGTTGTAAAATATTGACGTTAAAGCACTTAATGTTATCAGTTATCAGTTTTAATTGTCGCGATAAGGTCACGTCCGCTCGTTGTGGCGGATGGGCTACGTGTGTCGTGTAGTGTGTGACCGGCATCGGTACTCGACGACATGAAACGTGTGACGCGGCGGATGACGTCGCTGACGCCCAGACGGTACTCCGCTCCCGTTTATTGAACCTGAGGATTTCCCATGTCCACCCATATGGTAATTGTACTGTCTGGCTGGATATACTTTTTGTACGATTTATTTGCTTGGATGCGTGATCGTTACGTTATAAATAAAACAAATTTTGGTATGAGACACAAAAACATTAAAATAATAATTTTTAACAAAAAAGAACCGACTAATTAGGTGCGCCTATAATATTTGAAGCGTTCCCTCGATTTCTCCAGGATTCCATCATCAGAACCTGACCTGGTACAATGGGACTAACTGTCAAGTATACTCTGTCAAACAAAAAAAGAATTTTCCAAATCAGTTCAACCGTCTTCAAATAATCGGTGAACATACATAATAAATAAAATTAAAAAATAACAAAAACAAAGATCCCGACGAATTGGGTACCTCCTCCTACGAAATCTTTTAGTCGGTTGAAAACACTCAAAGTTGCGAGAAGGGTTTCTTATAGATTAACCCCCTCAGGCCCTCATTCATAAACGTCTCGCAGGCTTACATTCGTTAATTTATGTTTTGTCTGTTTCTAACAAACACAACTGTCAAAGTGACAGATAAGGAGAAACGTGTATTAGTTTAAATTTACATATGAGACGTTTACGAGTATGAATTACGGATAATGTCCGCACTAAAATTGGCGTTACTGGACACTTCTGATATCCACTTGACGTTAAAGACTTTTTGTTTGATATACACGGTGCTCTTTGAGGAAACCGCATAATTTTAACAGCGTTATCCCGACCTTATTTAGAGACTAAAATGTCAAATAAACTTTTCTGAAATTCATCTTGTTTCGGAGTTATAACCAATTAAAAAAATAAAATATTTTGATTATAACTCAGGACTGAACGCTTTGTTAACGGCAATTTTACCACTATGGAACTCATTAAAGGCGTCTTTGTTGACAGACATCAAGGTGACAGGAAACACTTTGCTTTAAATTTGATTTTAAGAAAAAAAAAGTAGTTTTATTTGTTTTTAGGCATTGTTTTGTCATTAACATTTAAGAATACGTTCAAAAAACAAGAAAAAAAACAAAAAAAATTTTTTTTTGGCGGAATTGTCCAAAAGTCATATGATATTTTTTACTTCTTTTGGCCTCAGGAGTACGCTGTTAAAATTATGCGGTTTCCTCGCGAGCACCTCGTATATAGGTGACAACTGAAACTCATTAACTACAATCACGAGTTATAGCCATAATGAACCGTGCCTGTAACAAAACAAGGTTGATTATCGTTTAATATTTTTTTTGCAATTAGTGAGTTTTGGTTGTCACCTGACTGACGATATTTACTAAGTAAGAGATTACTGTAAGTGGGTTCTAGTTCTAGATTTTGTAGACGCGGTGTAGGTACTACATTTGAATCTTGAAATTAGGACAAGTTGTTTTGTTCAACACATTTGTTTGTCAATTTGAAATAAAGGTATACTAGCTTCATTTAATTTACGATATCTGCAACTATCATGAATTCATGAGACCATATTTATCATTTATTTATTTTTTTATTCACAATTTCCCTTTATCAGGTGATATTTTTGTCCCAACTGAAACAGAGGATAAATGATAGGCTTACAGGTACATACTTTCCTCTCTTTGTAGTTCGACCTTGAGTTTCGTTCCGTAGGTCTCGTTAAATCAGACATTGTACCTATACTAGAAAGTAAGTTAATTTCCGTAGGTTATTTTATTTCAATTACTTACGAGGTTCATAAGTACCAATGACCCGTGACTGTCGCAAGAGAAAGTGAAAATTGCTTTAAAGTCAATTGTCACTATCTTTGAAACGTTGAAAAAGAATGTCAATGGAAAACGCAATACAATGGTGTATTTCCTACTTTTTGGAGCAAATTGCGTGAAGCACATTCCGTAGAGGCCGATAGTAAATCGTAAAATATGATACCAATTTGCTGTTGCTCTGGAGCGTGTGAGTTGGTATGATATTGATATCAAATTAGTATAAAATGTTACGTTTCTAAATCCGCCTCCCTGTTGGCAACATATCCGCTCGCTGCACTCAAGGAAACTTTCCATAGGCAAATGTCGACACTCGATGCGATTAAAATCTAATACGGTTCTATTTTATCAAATTAATTGTTGTCTGACAAATATCATGTAGGTATAATTACCTATACGTACTTAATATTATTATACAAAACGATTCCGGGTCATCCGGTTGATCCGGTAAAGAACACTGGGTCTAAATGTATATAATAAGAAAAAAATACTTAAATCAAGTTTTGGAAAACTGATATTTCTATCGTTACCCGTTATTTTATCTTGCATAAGTTTTAAAACTCCCATTAAGTATCTTATATTTTACAATCAATGTAAATCTCTACTAATATTATATTAAGCGAAAGTAACTCTATCTGTTTGTTTCTCTGATTCTCTTTTCATGCTTAAATCTCTGAAGTTTAGGCAAAACAAGTATTGAGTGATGCGGAAGCACAAAAGATAAATTTTATTACGGAGATAATCTCATAAGGAGGAGTAATTTAACATAGAAACGCAAAAATTTATGCATTTCTTTAATTGAATTTTTGCTTTTATAAATACATAGACTTAGGGCCTCTTTATCTCTTCATTTCTTGTACCTAGATGTGCATTACTAGCAAATTATATAAAACCGCCACGTAGCACAAAACCACTTAGTCGCCAGACGATTGAGTGTAATCGATATCAAAGTGGCTCCTCACTTACATAAGTTGTTGCATAATCATCCCTACACTCGATTTGTTTGACAGCTCACATTAGTAGTCTTGCTGAATACTAAACGAGACTTTCTAGTTTACCTAATAGGAGTTATATGCATTTGAACTTGTATTTGCTGGCCTTGCATTACGTGTCAATGAAGTGCAAGCCTTAATCAAACCAACTACTACGTCAACGATTTCTTTGAGATTATATAAACGGGTGGCTACTCTTTTCAGTCCTCGGTCATAATGACACTCGGTGTAGAATATTGAACATCATTACCGACGTCAAACATTCATTACATTAAACTGTATTATTTCAATTTAAACTTGTTGAAAAAAATTATAGCGCGATCATAATGAAACCTAGTATCCTGCTGCGCTGTAAGGTATGGCGGTCGCTTTCGCAAACTATTTTCCCCGATAGATTACCCCAACTCTTTTATAATCTAGCAGGAAAGTCCTAAAATTATAAGTATTAACTGAGAAGCTACTGAAGCTAGAAAGGTAGTTATAACAAACAACCGAAGCCTCTTGTTCTTTATTTAATTAGCTGTTAATAGCTATTCTTTTTAGACTTAATTACTTTGCTGACGTTTGTGTCCACGTGCCCGAGCTGGTTTTGTATGGACCGCGTCTACCGACTCGTTCGTGCTTTATCTTACTGTTACAGAATACAGTTGCACAAACAAATAACAATTATACAGTCCTATTATTGTGCAACACGATGTAGCTATTTGTTTCTCGAGTCGTGGAAACAACTGTCGTACTATCCTGTTCGAAGATACAGGAAAACTTATACACTGGCTCTGGTAGCTTGTCGATATCTGACATCAGGATATAATTGAACATTGAAATAAGGAAATTAATAAATAATATACCAATCATAATCATGGTGGCATATTTTTTTTTGCGTAGAAATGTAACATGTAGTAATTTAAGCCGGCGCAATGCACTCTACTTTAATATATAGGTACATAAATTAAAACGAAGAGGATGTTACTTAGTAAGAGATAAATTAGGAACGCAAAAGAAACCATTTCCGAGAATACACATATAGGTATGTACCTATTGCTCATCTCAACTTAGGTAGCATTATCTTCTTTTTTACCGCTTAGCGTTAACCGGTAATTCGGCATTCGGTAATAAAAATAAAAAAGAAATCCCATTTCATGGCAGATTTCGAGCTCAGATATCGATTAAAGTATTATATATTGACACCGGTAAAAAGTTACCAAGTGACTCACGATCATTTTCAACGCTAAGTTTCCGTGATTCATCCGCGCGTTCGTTACAAAGAAGCATGATGCTGTATGAATGACAGTTTCTCTTTTTACCTAAATCCTGTGAAGCAAATTATTCATACGTTTCACTTTGCGTAATCAGCCTTACCGATTATTACTTGTTATGAATGCCGGGCTCTAGGTATATAGGTAGGTAGAAAAGTTACAGTTAGTACACTGAAAAAAAATACCTGTTTGCTCCAACAAAGATCTTATTTAATGTAACACGAATCTCGACTGCATATGAACCTAATAAGACCTTGTCTGTTGAAGCTAAGAGCACTTAGTAAAAGTTATCATATAGTTAGATTTAGTAAATATGTAAATATATTATTATTCCAAATATTTTTTAGCAACTAAGATAAAATGTATCTTAGTTGGTACTTAATTTTTTTTCAGTGTAACATTTTTTTTCTTAAAGGACACTGATGCTCACCAGTATTATTTGATAAGTGATATTATTGTTAACAAAAAGTAAATATCTAAGAAAACAGTGACATTGATAAAGTTTACTCGTACTATAAAATCCAATGCGCGGTACGAAAACATTTTGAAGCTTTTTGAAGTAGGACCATGGTTTGTTACGTCCTAGTCCCAGTCTTACGAGTTTTATAGTTAAAGTAAGTGGGACCAGTACAATGCATTAGCTAATAGCAGCATCTTAACAGAGAATTCCCAAATTGGGTCAACAGCACCGTTTGTTAGGAAACCCCATGAATACTCAATGCTCGGGGCAGTGTATGCTCATCTTAACTCCTTCTGAGAGTCACTCTCTCAACATGTAAATGTTTTCGAGGGTTTTGGACTTGAGTAACTGAAGGATAAGCTTTCGCTAACAGTGTAGGCATGTACGTAACCTCCTGAGACCCATAAGCAGTTGTTTTGTTTTTTAATTTGGAACCCTTAGTTACTTAATGATAATTAATTAATGATTAATTAACTTAATGATAGTTCAGAAACATCGTGGAATTTAATTAAACAAGATTTTGTACGAGGGCTCCAAGGAGGATAATTGTAATGCTAAGTGCATTTAAGCACAATTTGATGAGTATTTTCGAATAAATTTATAGTTTAAAGTGAATAATAAATAAGCAAGTTAACTTATGGTAGTTATGGTTGAACCCATAACTTTAATTTATTGTTAAAATTAAAACATAAATGTAGTATAGTATAGTGTATTATAAATCACGATAAAACCAATTGTTTGACAATCTATTAAGACTAAGTCGGCTGATTTTATTTAAATCATAGTTACAATTAATAAAATAAAAAAAAACTAATTAAGTACCTGGAGACAGTCGAGACGGTAGATCAGATATCCTCGAAATTTTGAAGCTGGTATCAAATCACTGGCACTAAATTTTTTATTAAATCTTTATCTAAATCGTAGAAAAAAAGTTGTAAAATATTGACGTTAAAGCACTTAATGTTATCAGTTATCAGTTTTAATTGTCGCGATAAGGTCACGTCCGCTCGTTGTGGCGGATGGGCTACGTGTGTCGTGTAGTGTGTGACCGGCATCGGTACTCGACGACATGAAACGTGTGACGCGGCGGATGACGTCGCTGACGCCCAGACGGTACTCCGCTCCCGTTTATTGAACCTGAGGATTTCCCATGTCCACCCATATGGTAATTGTACTGTCTGGCTGGATATACTTTTTGTACGATTTATTTGCTTGGATGCGTGATCGTTACGTTATAAATAAAACAAATTTTGGTATGAGACACAAAAACATTAAAATAATAATTTTTAACAAAAAAGAACCGACTAATTAGGTGCGCCTATAATATTTGAAGCGTTCCCTCGATTTCTCCAGGATTCCATCATCAGAACCTGACCTGGTACAATGGGACTAACTGTCAAGTATACTCTGTCAAACAAAAAAAGAATTTTCCAAATCAGTTCAACCGTCTTCAAATAATCGGTGAACATACATAATAAATAAAATTAAAAAATAACAAAAACAAAGATCCCGACGAATTGGGTACCTCCTCCTACGAAATCTTTTAGTCGGTTGAAAACACTCAAAGTTGCGAGAAGGGTTTCTTATAGATTAACCCCCTCAGGCCCTCATTCATAAACGTCTCGCAGGCTTACATTCGTTAATTTATGTTTTGTCTGTTTCTAACAAACACAACTGTCAAAGTGACAGATAAGGAGAAACGTGTATTAGTTTAAATTTACATATGAGACGTTTACGAGTATGAATTACGGATAATGTCCGCACTAAAATTGGCGTTACTGGACACTTCTGATATCCACTTGACGTTAAAGACTTTTTGTTTGATATACACGGTGCTCTTTGAGGAAACCGCATAATTTTAACAGCGTTATCCCGACCTTATTTAGAGACTAAAATGTCAAATAAACTTTTCTGAAATTCATCTTGTTTCGGAGTTATAACCAATTAAAAAAATAAAATATTTTGATTATAACTCAGGACTGAACGCTTTGTTAACGGCAATTTTACCACTATGGAACTCATTAAAGGCGTCTTTGTTGACAGACATCAAGGTGACAGGAAACACTTTGCTTTAAATTTGATTTTAAGAAAAAAAAAGTAGTTTTATTTGTTTTTAGGCATTGTTTTGTCATTAACATTTAAGAATACGTTCAAAAAACAAGAAAAAAAACAAAAAAAATTTTTTTTTTGGCGGAATTGTCCAAAAGTCATATGATATTTTTTACTTCTTTTGGCCTCAGGAGTACGCTGTTAAAATTATGCGGTTTCCTCGCGAGCACCTCGTATATAGGTGACAACTGAAACTCATTAACTACAATCACGAGTTATAGCCATAATGAACCGTGCCTGTAACAAAACAAGGTTGATTATCGTTTAATATTTTTTTTGCAATTAGTGAGTTTTGGTTGTCACCTGACTGACGATATTTACTAAGTAAGAGATTACTGTAAGTGGGTTCTAGTTCTAGATTTTGTAGACGCGGTGTAGGTACTACATTTGAATCTTGAAATTAGGACAAGTTGTTTTGTTCAACACATTTGTTTGTCAATTTGAAATAAAGGTATACTAGCTTCATTTAATTTACGATATCTGCAACTATCATGAATTCATGAGACCATATTTATCATTTATTAATTTTTTTATTCACAATTTCCCTTTATCAGGTGATATTTTTGTCCCAACTGAAACAGAGGATAAATGATAGGCTTACAGGTACATACTTTCCTCTCTTTGTAGTTCGACCTTGAGTTTCGTTCCGTAGGTCTCGTTAAATCAGACATTGTACCTATACTAGAAAGTAAGTTAATTTCCGTAGGTTATTTTATTTCAATTACTTACGAGGTTCATAAGTACCAATGACCCGTGACTGTCGCAAGAGAAAGTGAAAATTGCTTTAAAGTCAATTGTCACTATCTTTGAAACGTTGAAAAAGAATGTCAATGGAAAACGCAATACAATGGTGTATTTCCTACTTTTTGGAGCAAATTGCGTGAAGCACATTCCGTAGAGGCCGATAGTAAATCGTAAAATATGATACCAATTTGCTGTTGCTCTGGAGCGTGTGAGTTGGTATGATATTGATATCAAATTAGTATAAAATGTTACGTTTCTAAATCCGCCTCCCTGTTGGCAACATATCCGCTCGCTGCACTCAAGGAAACTTTCCATAGGCAAATGTCGACACTCGATGCGATTAAAATCTAATACGGTTCTATTTTATCAAATTAATTGTTGTCTGACAAATATCATGTAGGTATAATTACCTATACGTACTTAATATTATTATACAAAACGATTCCGGGTCATCCGGTTGATCCGGTAAAGAACACTGGGTCTAAATGTATATAATAAGAAAAAAATACTTAAATCAAGTTTTGGAAAACTGATATTTCTATCGTTACCCGTTATTTTATCTTGCATAAGTTTTAAAACTCCCATTAAGTATCTTATATTTTACAATCAATGTAAATCTCTACTAATATTATATTAAGCGAAAGTAACTCTATCTGTTTGTTTCTCTGATTCTCTTTTCATGCTTAAATCTCTGAAGTTTAGGCAAAACAAGTATTGAGTGATGCGGAAGCACAAAAGATAAATTTTATTACGGAGATAATCTCATAAGGAGGAGTAATTTAACATAGAAACGCAAAAATTGATGCATTTCTTTAATTGAATTTTTGCTTTTATAAATACATAGACTTAGGGCCTCTTTATCTCTTCATTTCTTGTACCTAGATGTGCATTACTAGCAAATTATATAAAACCGCCACGTAGCACAAAACCACTTAGTCGCCAGACGATTGAGTGTAATCGATATCAAAGTGGCTCCTCACTTACATAAGTTGTTGCATAATCATCCCTACACTCGATTTGTTTGACAGCTCACATTAGTAGTCTTGCTGAATACTAAACGAGACTTTCTAGTTTACCTAATAGGAGTTATATGCATTTGAACTTGTATTTGCTGGCCTTGCATTACGTGTCAATGAAGTGCAAGCCTTAATCAAACCAACTACTACGTCAACGATTTCTTTGAGATTATATAAACGGGTGGCTACTCTTTTCAGTCCTCGGTCATAATGACACTCGGTGTAGAATATTGAACATCATTACCGACGTCAAACATTCATTACATTAAACTGTATTATTTCAATTTAAACTTGTTGAAAAAAATTATAGCGCGATCATAATGAAACCTAGTATCCTGCTGCGCTGTAAGGTATGGCGGTCGCTTTCGCAAACTATTTTCCCCGATAGATTACCCCAACTCTTTTATAATCTAGCAGGAAAGTCCTAAAATTATAAGTATTAACTGAGAAGCTACTGAAGCTAGAAAGGTAGTTATAACAAACAACCGAAGCCTCTTGTTCTTTATTTAATTAGCTGTTAATAGCTATTCTTTTTAGACTTAATTACTTTGCTGACGTTTGTGTCCACGTGCCCGAGCTGGTTTTGTATGGACCGCGTCTACCGACTCGTTCGTGCTTTATCTTACTGTTACAGAATACAGTTGCACAAACAAATAACAATTATACAGTCCTATTATTGTGCAACACGATGTAGCTATTTGTTTCTCGAGTCGTGGAAACAACTGTCGTACTATCCTGTTCGAAGATACAGGAAAACTTATACACTGGCTCTGGTAGCTTGTCGATATCTGACATCAGGATATAATTGAACATTGAAATAAGGAAATTAATAAATAATATACCAATCATAATCATGGTGGCATATTTTTTTTTGCGTAGAAATGTAACATGTAGTAATTTAAGCCGGCGCAATGCACTCTACTTTAATATATAGGTACATAAATTAAAACGAAGAGGATGTTACTTAGTAAGAGATAAATTAGGAACGCAAAAGAAACCATTTCCGAGAATACACATATAGGTATGTACCTATTGCTCATCTCAACTTAGGTAGCATTATCTTCTTTTTTACCGCTTAGCGTTAACCGGTAATTCGGCATTCGGTAATAAAAATAAAAAAGAAATCCCATTTCATGGCAGATTTCGAGCTCAGATATCGATTAAAGTATTATATATTGACACCGGTAAAAAGTTACCAAGTGACTCACGATCATTTTCAACGCTAAGTTTCCGTGATTCATCCGCGCGTTCGTTACAAAGAAGCATGATGCTGTATGAATGACAGTTTCTCTTTTTACCTAAATCCTGTGAAGCAAATTATTCATACGTTTCACTTTGCGTAATCAGCCTTACCGATTATTACTTGTTATGAATGCCGGGCTCTAGGTATATAGGTAGGTAGAAAAGTTACAGTTAGTACACTGAAAAAAAATACCTGTTTGCTCCAACAAAGATCTTATTTAATGTAACACGAATCTCGACTGCATATGAACCTAATAAGACCTTGTCTGTTGAAGCTAAGAGCACTTAGTAAAAGTTATCATATAGTTAGATTTAGTAAATATGTAAATATATTATTATTCCAAATATTTTTTAGCAACTAAGATAAAATGTATCTTAGTTGGTACTTAATTTTTTTTCAGTGTAACATTTTTTTTCTTAAAGGACACTGATGCTCACCAGTATTATTTGATAAGTGATATTATTGTTAACAAAAAGTAAATATCTAAGAAAACAGTGACATTGATAAAGTTTACTCGTACTATAAAATCCAATGCGCGGTACGAAAACATTTTGAAGCTTTTTGAAGTAGGACCATGGTTTGTTACGTCCTAGTCCCAGTCTTACGAGTTTTATAGTTAAAGTAAGTGGGACCAGTACAATGCATTAGCTAATAGCAGCATCTTAACAGAGAATTCCCAAATTGGGTCAACAGCACCGTTTGTTAGGAAACCCCATGAATACTCAATGCTCGGGGCAGTGTATGCTCATCTTAACTCCTTCTGAGAGTCACTCTCTCAACATGTAAATGTTTTCGAGGGTTTTGGACTTGAGTAACTGAAGGATAAGCTTTCGCTAACAGTGTAGGCATGTACGTAACCTCCTGAGACCCATAAGCAGTTGTTTTGTTTTTTAATTTGGAACCCTTAGTTACTTAATGATAATTAATTAATGATTAATTAACTTAATGATAGTTCAGAAACATCGTGGAATTTAATTAAACAAGATTTTGTACGAGGGCTCCAAGGAGGATAATTGTAATGCTAAGTGCATTTAAGCACAATTTGATGAGTATTTTCGAATAAATTTATAGTTTAAAGTGAATAATAAATAAGCAAGTTAACTTATGGTAGTTATGGTTAAACCCATAACTTTAATTTATTGTTAAAATTAAAACATAAATGTAGTATAGTATAGTGTATTATAAATCACGATAAAACCAATTGTTTGACAATCTATTAAGACTAAGTCGGCTGATTTTATTTAAATCATAGTTACAATTAATAAAATAAAAAAAAAACTAATTAAGTACCTGGAGACAGTCGAGACGGTAGATCAGATATCCTCGAAATTTTGAAGCTGGTATCAAATCACTGGCACTAAATTTTTTATTAAATCTTTATCTAAATCGTAGAAAAAAAGTTGTAAAATATTGACGTTAAAGCACTTAATGTTATCAGTTATCAGTTTTAATTGTCGCGATAAGGTCACGTCCGCTCGTTGTGGCGGATGGGCTACGTGTGTCGTGTAGTGTGTGACCGGCATCGGTACTCGACGACATGAAACGTGTGACGCGGCGGATGACGTCGCTGACGCCCAGACGGTACTCCGCTCCCGTTTATTGAACCTGAGGATTTCCCATGTCCACCCATATGGTAATTGTACTGTCTGGCTGGATATACTTTTTGTACGATTTATTTGCTTGGATGCGTGATCGTTACGTTATAAATAAAACAAATTTTGGTATGAGACACAAAAACATTAAAATAATAATTTTTAACAAAAAAGAACCGACTAATTAGGTGCGCCTATAATATTTGAAGCGTTCCCTCGATTTCTCCAGGATTCCATCATCAGAACCTGACCTGGTACAATGGGACTAACTGTCAAGTATACTCTGTCAAACAAAAAAAGAATTTTCCAAATCAGTTCAACCGTCTTCAAATAATCGGTGAACATACATAATAAATAAAATTAAAAAATAACAAAAACAAAGATCCCGACGAATTGGGTACCTCCTCCTACGAAATCTTTTAGTCGGTTGAAAACACTCAAAGTTGCGAGAAGGGTTTCTTATAGATTAACCCCCTCAGGCCCTCATTCATAAACGTCTCGCAGGCTTACATTCGTTAATTTATGTTTTGTCTGTTTCTAACAAACACAACTGTCAAAGTGACAGATAAGGAGAAACGTGTATTAGTTTAAATTTACATATGAGACGTTTACGAGTATGAATTACGGATAATGTCCGCACTAAAATTGGCGTTACTGGACACTTCTGATATCCACTTGACGTTAAAGACTTTTTGTTTGATATACACGGTGCTCTTTGAGGAAACCGCATAATTTTAACAGCGTTATCCCGACCTTATTTAGAGACTAAAATGTCAAATAAACTTTTCTGAAATTCATCTTGTTTCGGAGTTATAACCAATTAAAAAAATAAAATATTTTGATTATAACTCAGGACTGAACGCTTTGTTAACGGCAATTTTACCACTATGGAACTCATTAAAGGCGTCTTTGTTGACAGACATCAAGGTGACAGGAAACACTTTGCTTTAAATTTGATTTTAAGAAAAAAAAAGTAGTTTTATTTGTTTTTAGGCATTGTTTTGTCATTAACATTTAAGAATACGTTCAAAAAACAAGAAAAAAAACAAAAAAAATTTTTTTTTTGGCGGAATTGTCCAAAAGTCATATGATATTTTTTACTTCTTTTGGCCTCAGGAGTACGCTGTTAAAATTATGCGGTTTCCTCGCGAGCACCTCGTATATAGGTGACAACTGAAACTCATTAACTACAATCACGAGTTATAGCCATAATGAACCGTGCCTGTAACAAAACAAGGTTGATTATCGTTTAATATTTTTTTTGCAATTAGTGAGTTTTGGTTGTCACCTGACTGACGATATTTACTAAGTAAGAGATTACTGTAAGTGGGTTCTAGTTCTAGATTTTGCAATTTTGAAGAGTAGGGGATTACCGTCGGCTTTATTTCGTAGGATATGAATTTTACAGCTTGACAAACGTTCATATCTGTAAATAAATATAAATTAATTGGACCTACGTATAACAATAACATCATAAAACAGTGTTTTCCCCGTAGATCAGATTACGTCATCAAACCTTCCACGTTTCAACTGAAACCAAGCTAGGCTCCATATGTTCCAAATAACCGCCTACTAATTACGTATCTGAAAAATCTCTATACGTCATACATATTATTTCTCTACGTCATATATGTATGTTCAGCAAGTATACGTCTGTTGTTTTTGGGCAATCACGTAGGAATAGATAATGCTGGTGTGCTGGAACGTGGGTGGAAAATGGGTCAATCGAGGCCGACAAGGTTGACCTTTTTTGGCGTCACTGCTAGTAAATATTTCCAAGGGGTTGTTGAAGTTGACGTAGATAAGTATCTAATAATACAATCTACGCAAAGGGAATCCTTGGAAATGTCCAAGAAGATAATCTTATGAAATAAAAGTTCGTAGAACACAAATAATAATTCCAACGATAATAATTTATGATTGAGGAGGAAATAAGTAAAGTTGGCCTGACGTTGATCAAGGTGACCCCCATGTGGTATGTTGATAAAGCGATCAATGCCCCTAAACATATGTAGGTAGTAAACGATGTCAAAATCAAAGAGATTTATTTGTTTGAACATTTACCAACAATTTAGGACTCGTTAAATAGCTGGATCAATAGCCAGGTACCTCTACGGCGAAATTTATAAAACTAGATCATATACTTTTGTTTAAGTAGATATGTATGTATAAATTTATCTTACAGTATACCTACATCCTAATAATATTAGCATTTCCTACTATAACTAAATTTTTTAACTAGCAACCAGAGAGTTCTAAACCAGGAGAGGCCTTAGGTATCATTTCCCCTCTGTCAAAAGTATTGGCAGGAAAATCTAGTACATCTATAAAAACTATTTCAATAATCGATGTCACGCATTTTCGTCATCGTTGTCAATGGATAACAAGCTCCGTGAAAATGCCCTTATGCGCTGTTTTTGGATGTAAAAAATGTTATATTTCGTCTAGTTTACAAAAAGATGAAATACCATTTCAGATGTAAGTATAGTTTTACTTTATTTATCATTACTTTCGTAATAAAAGATTGAACCTAAATCGAAAATCAAGCTTCGTTTACAGAATCGATTCAAAGACAATCGTTTTCTTTCTGACGGGCAGTAACTATTTGACGTTTGACACTTCTCCATATTTAACGCGCTTAAGGATTGCTGTCTTCTATATGTTGTTTGAAAATACAATCAAAAATGATCCTTGGCTTTTTTGTTTGACATTTACAAAAACTGCATCCAATAATGAACCATATGTTAACATTTGTACAGTCGACTATCTATTGCTCCATTTAGTGTTATAAAGTATAAAAAGAATATGTCAAATATGTTGGGTGTTTTCAAGTCAAAGGTACATCTTTGTCGGTTGTCAATAAAGTGTTGCTGCCATAAATAATCATTTAGAAATAAACTGTATTAACAACCGACAACGATGTACATTTGACTTGAAAACATCACATGCGTGCTACCTCGCCCCCCTCAGATTTTGGCTGACTTTTTTGTTTGGAAAGATGAGGCGAAGCGTACTCCATTATAGAGCTTTATGCTAGCAACAAAATGTTTATGCAAGTATGTATAAATTGTATAACATTTACAATTCAAATTGTTTACATCACATTTTATTATTTGTAGACCCATTTGTTTTGTATTGTGTGTGTGTGTGTGTGTTTTTTATTGATATAAATATACCTAGAAATACGACAAATTGTTAAAAATAGATTTTAATCGCTAGTCGAGATACTGGCAGCTGAGCCGTCGGAAAACAAGCAAAGTGAAATGAAAAGATAAATAAACTAACATGCTGGGCTGGGTGCGTAATTTATACGAGAATACATTAGAGATTATGTATTTAGAATATATACCAGTATTCTCTATCCATTAACTCAAACTTGCATAGTTTACATCCAAGTTCACATCAACTCACGTCAACAACCCTTTAAAAACGAAATTCTGAGACCAAAACAGTTAAAAGCATTTGCATGTTTATACTTAAAGTCACAAATGAGGAGCTTAATATTAATGAAAATTACAATAGGACTTTGCGTAAGTGAGAATATCGCTTTTGTAATAATTATTTGGTAATTAGCACTTAGCAGTCTAATCTCTTTTGAAGTTGACATTAAGTACAAGTAATCATCAATTTATCGAACACGTTTAGTGCACCATACCCAGAAGTAGCGAAAAGTTGGTAGTTTAATTGACCGGACCGGAAATCGACCGATGCACGTTGACAGGGCATCGATCTAGTAAATCTGACCTTTGCTCGCACATTTTTGCACATTGCAGTCTTATTATATTTCAAAGCCATGCCGATTGCTGACAAGGCTTCAACTCGGATTATTTGCGGGCAAATCGGTCTTAATATAGCCGCTCTAATAAAATTATCGCCTTGGCTTCCGTGAGGCTGGAAATAGCCGCTAATTTTGTAAATGCCGTTGTGCTAATGTACGAGCTACACCTGATTGCGTTGCATTCTATTTATGCCTCGCTGAGATGCTTGCTTGTCATTTAGGCCAGTTCACACGCAGCAGAAAGGTAAGTAGATACTATAAGCTAAGCCGACAGATTAGTTTTAAGGGCGTATTCTAGATCTAAACAATAAGATTTGATTGGTTTTTCAACTTAGAGTACCGTGTTTCCACTTTTTTTAAATCTCAACATGAATCCTGAGTATCTGCGCTGCGAATAACACTTTCAGAAAACTACATATCATGACCGTATTTTTATGACTGCTGCATGTAACATTTTAGATTTTAGATAATTAAGATAGAAAAAGCGAGAGGTTACATAAATATCTATCATATCCTGTAGTCATATTTAGTTATATAAACGACACATCAAATGTCAAGATCATACAACTCGTTTGAGGTGCAGGTGTGTCAAAGAAATAGACATAGGTATCTATTTGGATAGCTATGTAAGTCTACATCGTCTTCAACCGAATTCAGACGATTGGTATAATAGTGACGCGATAAGCGATGGTCTTACTAAGGCAGCTTAGTTTAAGGACTAGATCTTGCTGAAGTAATTACTTTTTAACTAAATATTAATTGTCTATTATAATCTACCCTATGTTATACGGAATGTAATTAGGTCTTAAGTGTTATAGATATAGTTGAATATATCTATCAAGCGTTATATACTTCAAAATCATGTCAAATGTTGTTATATACAATAAAAATATATTCATAGCTGTTATACAGATCATTACACACCCCTTACTTGTACGTCTAGGAATAGTACGAATGAAATTGACGATAAATACATTTTTATTGACATCAATTCTCAACATTGAGAAACTTCCAGATGACCTACAATTATTTTGGTGAGCAGACGACGCGACGAGGGCTCCGACCGCTGAAAATCCGATGAACTGTTTCACGTTTTAAAGCTACAATATAGAATAGATTGTCAATTAAATTATTTAACGCGAGTTTATACTAAATAGGTAGACGATACGGTGCGTGTACAATCGGCCAACAACATTGATTGGGGCTATTGATTTGTTCAGCATACAGTTATCCAACACGTGATATCTAGACATGTCTTGTGTTATTGCTACAAGTAGGTACATTTTTAGTTCATAGCACAAAGAAGTAGATACTTATATGCTTGGACTATGGGATTTAAATATCATGATTACAGAATTAATAATAGTACTAAATATGTCCTACATCATGTATAACTATAATTGATTTTTAGTCACATATCAGATCTAGCTTACGTTACACAGCTTTAAGTAAGTCAATCATACCAAATATCCTAATCATATAAAATTGTTTGTCGATATTCCATATAATTTTCATAAATTATACGCACAAAGTAGTTGCCAACTAAGTACTTTATGCATGTATTTAATTTATGCAAACTTAATACAATTGCAATAATAATGTCGGTAGGTAGGCAAACAGTTTGTGTTTTTTTTTGGTGTTACAAATGTTACAATTTATGGGAAGCGTAGAGTTAGTGCATCACATGCAAATAGCAAAACGCTAGTATTCAAAGGTACTTACATAAAAAAATTACCAAAACCTAACTGATATACTTACTGAACTGCGTATCAAAAAAAAACTGAACATCGCTTTGATGTGCAATTCAAATTTTTGATGCGCAAGTCAGTATTTATTTGTAGGGCGATTTAATATTTTTCTTAGCAAAACTATTAGTACCGTTCGTATTCTCTAAGGCTATATAGACAATTTTTGTAATGGCTCAAAAATTCTAGAATTTTAAATAACGCATCTCAAGAATGATAATCCGATGGTTTCTTGTCACATACATAAAATAGATAATGTCGGTCTGTATGTCAGAGTTATTTTTTTTAATGGAATAGTCAATTAAGATAATCTTTAAATTACGCGGATGCCTTATTTCCGTTTCTCTGCCATTGTACGGTTATTTTGAGCAATTAGCGTGAATGTAGTTTTACGGCTAAGATTCCGGGTAATAGCCGCCGGCTAGACAAGCACGCGACGCTGAAGAAACATGTAAAAATATAGTGCATCTAGAATTTTTTATTCCTTTATTGTTTTAATATACGTTACTTAGCACATTCTGCCTATACCTAACTTAATGGCCAGATTTCACCTTTAAATGTTTGGTGGTTTGGTTAACCAACGCGTATCCAAAAACTATGTTTGGTCAAGTGTACTTTAGTTATATTGAAAACCTAACCGTCTCAGCCAGAGAAAAAAACACTACCTACGAATGCTTAGCAAAATATAGAGGTACATTGAAGAAAACAACCCCTATAACGATACGATCTCAACTAAACCCAATTAAGAACCTAGGGTTTCGTTTAAATAAATTGGTTGGATAGGTAGGCACTTCAGCCTTCACTGTAATGAGTATTAACTCGATCCAGTAGGTACTTGACGTCACGGTTAATGAACATATTTACCCCACATGAACAATCGAGTGTCATGGAAATGAATCAATAGTTGTTCCACATTTTGTGCACGAGTTGCACAAAAAGGTTATTGTTTCATAGGTTGTGAACCATGTTGGCCGTGATTGCCGCTTGACAGAGTCCAGGTCAATCGATAGAAGAGTTAGTTTCATTAAAAATGTATGAATAAAGTGGATAATCATGGCGCGATTGCCTGTGGGCAGTCAATTATTCAGGGGTGGGTTTTGACAAACAGTTGGCATTGTTAGAACATCAACGTTTATCGGGAACATCCCTTTAAAGTTCACTGACACAATAATGAGAGCAACAAAACCCATCTGGTTAGATTGTTTTACTATCCTTATTGCTAGATCCGGGAATCTGGCAGCTTTCAATGGGTGCAGGTCAGAGTGACAGACTAGGAAATTTTTTGTATTGGAAAATAGTAATACCAAAATAGATAAAAACTGCCGAAGTGGGCTCAGTTAAAATAGAGGACAAGGACAGGGCCTATATTTTAACATTAGAACAAAAAACATTGCATATTATTTCAGCAACAAAAACAGTAGGCGACCAACTATACATTATACGTAATTTGGCACTTCTTTATCAAAGTAGAAACCCCAACATAAACTTTTGGCAATTATATTTATATAAATTCTCATAATATTGCTTCAAACCCAAAACTCTAGCATTTGTTTTCTTGAAGTGGTTTGCATTCTTTGACCTCCACCACTTAAAGCTGCCAGATGCCCAGATCTGGAAATAAGAATAGTATAGCAATTTGACTAGACAGGTTTCGTTGCACTCATTATTGTGTCAATGAACTGACGTAGCCAGGCAGCTCTCTGTCTATATTGTAAACAATTATACAAAAACAAGTGGGTTGTAAATATGTTTATAAAGTTACCATGCCGCGATTGCTAAACATAATGTCATGTGAGAAGTTTAACGCCAATCAAACGCTTCACAGTCATACGCCAGTCTTAGCACCTTTGTTAGAATGGAATACAGATTTTGAGGTCAGGCCTGAGAACTGGATGTCCGTTTACCACGTAAACTATAAAGCTAATCCGAGATGAATGTATGTGGGTCGGTGTCGGTAATGCTGCGACGTGCAACGCGGCGTGTGTAGTGGTGTACCGAGTTACCGACCGACCGAGTATTTAATTCGCCTTGGTTGCGCGAGTTACGGGCGCCATGTGTAACGTGATCTTCGAGATCAGTTTACTACAAAGAGATTAATACTTATGGAGTTTGCATCTTCTTTACCCGCTTGATGAATAGGTTATTACCTATTCTTCGTGCCTGTTTTGCAGGATAATTAGATTGAAAGTGGTTTAGTAAGGTTTGCTTTTTATTTGCTTGACAGCTGTTTAGAATGATATAATAATTAAAATAAACTAAAGCCTTTATTTCAGACAGAAAAAAAATACACACAAAATATACATAAACATATACGAGTACGTGCTTTCATACATAGATTAAACTACTTTCGCCTCACTGTCTGTCTCGCCTCTTTTGACAAAGGCCCCTCCAGTTGTGACCATTTTTAGGGTTTTTTCGGTCTTTTGCCACTTTTGCCCATGTATATATTATAGATTATAGCCGTTGCTAGCGAGCAACGGCTAAAACTTATTGTCAAGTATCTACACACAAACTGCATAGATTTTAATTTCCTTGGCTTATTACTTACTGTGCGTAATAACCGCACTTGGAAACACTAAATCGCTACATCAACTAAACTGGAATTAGGAACGGTCTGGTACTTTGTATTGTGCAAGTGGGTAGGTAAAATGTTTCATACATTTTTGACTTGAGCCACTGTCCAGGTTTTCTCGAGGGATTACAGAAGGAGGTTGTACAAAAATCGAGCACTTATATGTACGGGGTTTTAAAGGGTCGCGGTTAGGCAACATAACATGGTTCGTTTCAGCAGTCGTCCCCAAATATAATAAGACCTGGTTCGTTACGATACAGTCATACCGGGCCCTGTGTGCGAGCGCGCAGGCATTTCTTATATCTGGAATCTGGGTCAGTATACTTTAAAATTATTTATGAGTATTAACTGCGACATGCGTAGTCTCTAATCCAAGTTAGATTGGTGCTAGTAAATTAGAAACATTTCTGAATCAAGTGCTACATGTACAATTTTGTGAGTCATTTTACTGCCTAACCGTATTTGGACTGAACCGTCATTTCAAAGGTTGGGCGCAATACAACATTGCTTTTAACAGCATTCGCTAATGCTAGAGTTGTCACTTGTGACTTGGTTTTTATACTTACATGGTTGATACCTAATTATATGAGCTGCACTTTGAACGTTACTTACAAAGCGATGGTATCTGCATTTTTCATAAAGGAAAAAACGGCCGTAATGTGGTTACTGCGGAAAATGTAATTAAACCTTATGGTTGTATTCTAAGGTGTTTTCCTAACCCTTAGCCATATAGACCATACTGAACAACTTTTTAGATGGGACTAACTCTAAAATCCCAAAAACAAAACTGGCTTCCCGATAGAAAACGTTGACAACTCGGCCGAAAGGCAAGTAATAGTTAGTCATTCAGTAGGGCCTCCCTAATCACCTGTCACAAAATGGCGAAGGTAAAAAAAAATTGATGCTATTCGTGAGCTGTGTTACCCTATAGAAACCAGAATTTTGTGATGTGTAACATGTGCTTGTTACATTCATTGCATAGAGTCCGACCACACTAAATTTTCACGACAAGTCCTACGTCTTGTTTTGTTGATCCTTATTTGGGTTCTATGCTACTGGAGCGTTAAGCAAGCGGACTGTTTAGTGGGATGAGAGCCGGAAGAAAATCCAGGACCCTGCCGCGACCTGACATGATGAGTTTACTATACTGACATGCTTCTACCGAGCTTGCGCTTCCAGCATGATCACTTGAAGCGAGTTCAACCTGATCTGTGTGACGTGGTACGTCAAGTATCGTGTTCTCATACATTGTAGTCAAATCTAGTCGGTTCACTTGGTGCAAATTTAACATAGACGTCAATAGTCATATATCAAACAAGGCCTGAACAGATGGGTAGTTGTTATACACCTTATCGCACGCAATATGGAATGAAATCCTGGATTTGTTAATGATATTAATTCACGCAAAGCTACCCTTTATGTGAAGGTCAATGTTGACATTAAACTTTAAATATGATATATTGTGTTAATGTTTAGTAGTAGTTACATAAATAAAAAATAAACACAAAATTGAAGTATTTCAATACAGATATTACAGATACAACGACTTCTGAGGGTGACTGTTGATATTGATACCTAGCTGTTTTTAGGGTTCCGTAGCCAAATGGCAAAAAACGGAACCCTTATGGATTCGTCATGTCTGTCTGTCTGGCCGTCCGTATGTCACAGCCATTTTACTCGGAAACTATACGACGTATCTGAATAAAATTTACACATAAGGTGTATTTTGTATGCCGCTACTTAGTTATGGAGTTAAATTTGAAAAAAAAAATATTTTTAGGGGGCGCTCATCGACATAAGGGGGCGCTCCATAGATGTAACTAAATTTCAAAAAATGTTTTTTAACCAAATATCAACATGTGACACATCAATCGATAGGTCTTTAAAAATAACATTGAGGTTTATTTGACCATTTTGTGATTAAGTGAATATTTTCTGAAATAATCGCTTCGAAAGTCAGAAAAATTGTGTCCCCCCTGTAACTTTTGAACCGTAAGTCCAAAAAATAAAAAAAAATTTGAGACGATGTGCCTTATCATATACTTTCTACGAAAATTATTTTGAACATTATCGGTTCAGCCATTTTTGAGTTATCTCCAAAAAACTTCTTCCATAGGCATCAGATACGACCTTTTGGTATTAGTTTGGTTCTTTTACATTGAAGATACGGAACCCTCCTATGCGTGGTCCGACACGCACTTGGCCGGTTTTTTTAATACCTGGTGTCCCTAAAAACCAAAGCCAAGCCTTAAAAGGGCTAATAGCCCATCAGCTGTAAGTCTTGACGTTGGTTTTAGGGATACCCAGTATATATATCTATACCAAAAACTGTCATTAAGATTAAGTTGACCTAGATTATGTAATTTTTTTTGTGTAGTGCAATATCTAAAGAATATAGATTTAATCTTAATCTAGTCTTGGGTACATGAGCAGCATGTGTGCTTGGGTACTTTTAACGGCCTTCTAGCCCAGTCGGATAGTGACCCTGCCTATGAAGCAGGAGGTCCCGGGTTCGAATCCTGGTCAGGGCATTTATTTGTGTGTTCATCATGGATATTTGTTTCTGAGTTATGGATGTTTTCTATGTATTTAAGTATTTATCTAATATATTATACAGGGTGTTTGGTAACCGGATGCAAAGCAGAAAGTAGGAGATAGTCTAGGTCATGTAGAACATTTTTAGCCATACTTGTCTTAGACAAATGTTATTAGTTTTTTTTTAATTTAAATTTTAAGATTTGTCGGAGAAAACTGCAAAACTTCAGACTAAATCGATAATTAGTACTTTTTTTACTGCAGGTAGATTTTTTTTTGTTTTATTTCTTATTGTGCAATGTCTATCAAACACTAGAAAAGTGATTTCAAACATCTGTGTCTAAAGAAAACAAGTTGACAGCGATTTAAAATTTTAGTTACATGAAAATGTAAACGATTTAAGTGATTTCAAAGTACGATAAAAAAAAAACTAAAATAGCCACGAATTTTCAAACCATTTTAAAAACATGCTTGGCTTTTACCCTTTTATTTAAGCTATCAAACACGACTATAGCTACTGTATCCTTGAAAATAAGCCACCTAAACCAACTGGGTAGCTAAAATGTTTCACTCTACTTGTGATACTTGTGGTAGTTGTGGTGACGAATCTCATTATGATTTTACAATAAAACATTGGTTCTGAATACTAAGTTGGCGTTGACTTGACATTTGACTTGTTTTAAAAGGGTTAAGTGTACTGGACAAAACTACCACATGCAATTTTAACAAACAAAGGCTTGCGGCGGTGAGAGACAAAAGAGACTGATAGCGGCAGGCGGCGGGCGATAAGACAATCATGTCTCAAGCCATTTTATCTTTGAAAATAGGCTACCTGTACTAATAAGAGGGAATGTTTAGGGTAAATTAAAACAAAAGCATAAAAGATAAGTTATTTATTTTTACGATCAACACATTAAAATTACACATCATCGCTCGTTTTCAAAATGTGACCCGCCGTTTCGAATACAAGCACGAGCCCGTCTTCTTACTTCTGTGGTGGTTGTTCCGAATATCATTTCTTCCCTCATCCTTTCGAACGCCGCTTCTATCCTCTCCCTCAGCTCTATCTAATGTTAAAATATAGGCCCTGTCCTCTATAAATGACACAACTTTGGCATTTTTTACCTCTTTTGGTATTACTTTATTCCAACTTAAAAACTTTATTAGTCTGTCACTCTGACATCCACCCATTAAAAGTTGCCAGATGCCCGGATCTAGCAATAAGGATGGTAAAGCAGTCTAACTAGACAGGTTTCATTGCTCTCATTATTGTGTCACATCTGACGTGGCCAGCTCTTAGACCATCACGCAATGACATTGTCGTGTTTCGTGTCCCTCGGGGCTAATTAAACGAATCCTGACCTCTTGTTTGCTAGCTTGCGAATGGTGCATGGGTAGTTTTGATAAGTAAACCTACTTATACATTATAAAGCAATGTATCTGTAGTTAATTAGTTAAGTGTAGTAATACTTCTGTTGATATATGTTTCAGTGAGAGCTTTTAAGGGACTAGGTGAATGTTTATATTGTGTACTAGAAACCTTATCTCTTGCTCACTTAATATACCGGGTGTTTCCTGTAATAGGGGCAATAAATTAAACCGTAGATTCTACTCCTCAAACTGGACAATATTAGTTCAGCGACTTTTAAAAATAACTTATAATTTGATTTTTATTTCACTTTAAAGTTTATTAGAACACGCAATGTATTGCGAAATTGATTATTTCTGTTGGGTGACAAGAGTGACAAGCAATGTCAATTAGACGGATTTTAACGTACATTGAAAATACTATTTAGTATGTATGAAAAAGAGACAATATAAAAACTTCATTTTTTTTAAATTGTAGAACAAACGTTTCATTGTTTGAGGAGTAGAGTCTACGTTTTAATTTATTGCTCTTATTATAGCAAATAATATACTTAGTAATCGTTAAAAAATACAACTAGTCTACGGGATGTGACTATAAATAAGTATAATGAAAATAAATAAATTAACAATATACTACTTCAAATTACACTATTATCCTACCATATTAGTTCACTTCTATAATTCAACGTTTCACAGACGTTTTATATTTTATTAAAGGAAAACATGGGATATTTTTAGATATTTTCTGCGCACACACCCGTACTCGTTTGGAATCTTAAGTAGGCAGTCAAACTTGATAAAACGCCCGTTTTGGCTCAACCGGATTGCATATTTAATTAAATCTCTACGCAGAAAATATCGAAAGAAAAATATAAACAGATACTACAAGCATCAAATAAACCGGTTTGTCCAATTGGACAACGATTGATTTACGACTGTAACGATTTTAAGAGAAACTATTATGACATCGCTAAATTAAGAACTGAAATTTTCTCGCTTTCGCTCATTTAGCCGTGAGTTTCTTCGCCTCACTTGCATGCCATGTGCAAATAGTGCAATAAACAAAAACGACATTTCCATTCGACATACGTTATTTTTTTGATATTGGAAAAGTCGTTACGCGTATGACTTTATATAGGTAAGTGGTTTTAGAGGTTCATCTTAATCAGGTAGGACCGACGAATCGGTAAGGAACGGCTACTGTAATGACAATTATAATCAGGGTTTTATAGACTGTTTAGACCCCAGGCACACTAGATTATATTTATTATATATACTTCGTGATCGTGACTATTTAGAATCATAGAAAATTCTATTGGCGAAGTCGTGACGGCAATCAAAATTTCTAATAACGTGGTTTCAGTCCTAAAATTCTAGTCAGAAAACTTTACAATGAGGTCAGCTCAAAACACAACGTAGAATAACTAAACGAATTTGGACTTTCCTAAAGGCAATGTGATCCATTAAGGCAATTTGTGGCGTTTAAGTACCTTGATTAGGTCATAGCTCACAGGCCATGCAATGTCACGATTGAGCAGGTTATGTACCTAATAGCTGTATATCTAAGCAGATGGCAACAATATCCAGGTTTGTAACTATGCACTATTATTTTACCTAACGTCGTATCAATTTCAGTACCACGTAGTTGCATTAACATGAAAACAATTATATCACATGCTGTTATGGAACATGAGGTGTATTCACTTCAAAAACTACACCAAAACAATGTCAAGAGGAAAACGGTTGAATTACTTGTTTTTAGATGTAACTCTTGTTACCGGTATCTTACGTGTGATAGCTGTTATGACCTCTTGTAAAGTCAAGATATATAAATTTTTTTCTGGAACTTATTTGTTTGCCAGTTTATATATTATACTAAGCTGTAATAATTAAATTTGTTCTAACAATCAATAAGCATTAAATATGTCCTCCATGGCTAGGTTTGACCCGTCACATGGTCGTTTAAATATAAATCATCCACTGTTTCGTTCATAATCAATCCCGTCTATGAAACTAATATGTATTCGAGAAGCTTCCAATTTATTAGAGCACCCGTCGGTGTCTAGTTGTCTGCTACAATATTACAATTCATTTGCTACTCATAGAATGACAAGCCATATGGAACAAGACAATTAATTGAATTATTGAAACGAATCAGTCTTCCTGGCTGTATAATGTCTGTAAACTGACCCCGTTTTAGTCCCCACTGCAAGTTTACCTGTAAGTACTTATGGCATTGTAGGTCCCGTCATATATTATGTTCAACTAGCGTTATTATTATTTTGAGTTGAAGGTGATCATCACGGGTTGTGATTTAATTAAATAAGTGAGTAGTTAAATACTCGACGTTTCTCTGCTAAGTTTTTAAATTCGATTCGATTTTTCTTATAACCTCATTAGGTCACCCTCACGGGTCATTACATTACAATACTATGGCAGTTGTTATTTTCAACTTTCACGCCCGAGAGCACTGAGATTTCTAGCAGCTTGTTGTTAGGGTAGGAAGACTAGGAAGTCTAGTGTTAAATACCCTAGCCGGTCCAAATGACTAACACACTACAGCTGATAATTTGAATCACTGCCTAAACAAGTCACAGTGGTCTCCGCAGTGTTAATTGTAATTATCGCGTTCGGCTGTAGTCGCTACCTTCACGGTCGTCGAGTGAGACGAACGGATTATGTCGGTTACGATTTCGAACGAACCGATCAACCGTGACCGATTGCGCTCGATCAGAAATAATAACTGCGACGCCGGCCAAAGAACCTTTACCACGATTTACTTGAGTCAATACGTCTTTCTTTCTGTTTGAACAATATTTGCTTATAAATAAACCCTCCGCACTTCCTAACTTACATTACTTAGTGTCCAAAATAAGCTTAAAGTCCATTCGACCTAATCCCAAGAATCGGCGTCGGGACTAGATTTTTTTCAATGTCCCCTCCTTCTATTCCCTTAACCCAACATCTTAACATGTCTCCTATCTACGCACCAAGATGGGTAGCTACTGTAGCTAGGCTATGCTGGGAATACGTTTCATCTATTGAGGTACTAACTTGCCTGTTTGAAGTTCTCAAGCCATCCGAAGAGTATTGTCTCTTTGATAAATATCATATTGGCTTGTCTTTCGGTAAACAGACAATTGCCAGCTATCAAGTAAATAAACACCAAAAATAATTTTAGCAATAATGCCTTTAACTGTCGCCATGATCAACACTATTATACAGCCCTATAATATGTAACGCCCAAGTCGTGTCAACAGACTGAGAGTTTTACGACCTACATTGAGGATGTTCCAAAGCTGTTCGTATAACTAAACAACGAAGATTGCATGGATTCCCCAGCGTACGGGCAACGTTATCAGGCAATTATGTTTCTACTTACACTGTAATAAAATGAGCTACGTCGGGGTTTGCACAATACGTGTCTGCTATTAAACTAACCACACTCGAACCGCACTAGTTTGTTACTTATTTATTTACAGAAAAGAAAAACTTAACGCGGATTTAATTACTTGGGCATACTACTATATATTTACTAGTCAACGTTGTTATTATCTGGAACCGTAAATGAATAAGTAAAATGGGAACAAATGAACCGAAATGAATATATTTTTGAAAACTCACAAATGGTAATCACCAATTATCCTGATTTTGCTTACAAATGGACACCTACACTATGTCCTCTGAGGTTGCGAAAAGTTTCAAAAAAGGTGGAAAAGTTCCCGGATATTTACAGAAACTTTTACAACAAATACAGGAAACGACGCGCTCGCGCGAGGAATACGGCACGCTCGAAACGTCAGGAAAATAATAAAAGTAAGTGTACGCGATTAAGTCCCGTTTTTGTCATAATAATGAGTGAACATCGTGTAAGTTTAAATCAGTAAATACAGGAAATTTAAATTTAAGAAACGGAAAGTTTGAATACCCATACAAAATTATGAGAAATTAACGATATTTAGTTCCTATGTGAAAAGTTCCACAAGTTTCCGTCGGCACATCAGTAGGTGCAGCCAAGATTTGGACGTTATGTACATAATAATTCAGCATGATTTACGTAAAAAAATCGTTTGTAGGTGTAAAAGTAATCAGACGCTGCTTCGTAAATTTAGCAAGAAGGTCATGGATCCGGCATTGGAAGCACCTTGAAAATATTTGCCTAAAACGAAATGTTCTTCGCAATACGTTCACACACAAAGGTTGACTATTTATATTTTATATGATTACTCTATATTTTCCGTGATGAGTCTGTCTGACAAGGATACAATGGGTGTCGGACTAATCAAATTAATAGTTGTGCATACATAGTTATGTAAATACCGATTGTTACAGCGAAGGAGAACCTACGAATGCTGTGCACGTCCAGCGGCGTCAGGCCATGTTGTGCGAATGTTACCGCACCACTAGTAAACAGAATATAATGACACTAGCCTTTTCCGCGACTTCGCCCGCGTACTATAAGTACTCAAAAAGGATACGATACCCATATGTTGATTTTCAGACTTTGTGACCACATTTGCCACTTTTAGGGGTTAAATTTTCAAAAAACCTGAAACACGTGTTTACTCATTTATCGTTAGGACTACTCCTGTGAAGTTTCGAATAAAATAATCTAACAAATCTTGATTCGCCATACAAACTTTGTACCCCCATTTTACCCCCTTAGGGGGTGAATTTTGAAAAATCCTTTCTTAGTGCACCCCTAGACCTTATAAGGAACCTACGTGCCAAATTTGGAATCTCTAGAACCAGCGGTTTGGGCTGTGCGTTGATATGTCAGTCAGTCAGTCAGTCAGTCAGTCAGTCAGTCAGTCAGTCAATCAGTCAGTCAGTCAGTCAGTCAGTCAGTTTCTTCTTTTATATATTTAGATTAATGACTAATGAGGTCAATACATTGACCTTCACTTCACCACTTACATGGAGATTAGCTTTGGGAATAATAGCCTTAAATTTAACGCACGACCTACTTTTAGAGTGGACTCTGAAACGCGTATTTCACTTAGTCGACAAGCCGCAGGTCAAATAAAAATACTTCGTGTGCGAAATATAAATCACTTAATTTGGATTTATCAAGCAGATCACGTCATTCATGAACGACATTCGACATTCATACGTTGATGAGTGCTGGGCTACTTAATACCTTTGTATAGTTTAAGTCCACTTACATATTAATAGCATAATTTTCCTTTGTGATGTAGCTAGATCACGCGAAGAAGATTTAATCTCTTTTATCACACTGTGCCTAAGACAGATGTAACTAGGTATATCGAGTATAATTAAGTTTCGTACTTTTAGCACAATACTGTGAATCTTTCAGAATAACATCGCAACGTTTTTGTTCAGCTCGTCGTAAAGTGTCGACGTATTTCACTACCGTCTTAACCGTAATAGCTATTCTCGCTTTGTCCAAATGAAAAGTTAAGATCTCACTAAACTTTTATAGCGGTTCGTGGAATAGGCGAGCCACAAATACCACAAACCACAACGCGTATCATGCCGCATCGTACCGTGGCAAACAAAAAACCTTCGAATAATATTTCTTAAGGTGAGACGTGAACAAAATTAAAGTAGACTCTGGAGCGAATAATAATCCGACCAATTTTCTGGTCGTGACTTTGAAGCACCACACGGAAATAAAGGAGGTTAGCCATCAGAAATCTAACGCTACAATTATTACAAAGATCGTATTATTTTTAATTTTAACATGTCTAAAGTTTTAGACGTTTTCTCTTGGTCACGAGGAGGCTGAACGACTAACCTCTTAATTAACTACTTTTTTAGCTGCAGATTTTATAATGTCAATGTGGGAAACGTTATAGTATTGGATTACACTGGAATCGGCGTAGCATTAAGGATGTCAAGGCGTAACGCAATGCTACATCTAGACGAGCAGCTGAAGATGAAGCAGACAAGCAATTAGGCTCACATTTACGTGTATTACTTAACTAGTAACACCGACCGCTTTAATTAAAGCACTGTGAATCATGAACACGTAATTGGCAAATTATTAAAAAAAAACTACTTCGTTTGTAAACAAACAACATGCTTAAATATTGGTGATATCATTCAAACGATTACTCGTCCTTTAAATCTGTGCAAGCGAGCAAATTTATGAATTATCAAAACAAAAACGAAGCGCTGTTAGTTGGTTAGTTCACACCAGCGCGCTTACGTTACATGTGATGTAAGTATATCAAATAAGGAATAATGTAGATATTTTAGTGAAAACACTGTACCCTGTTCTCAACAAAGTCAATGAATAAGTGTGCAAGAGCGCAATGCGCTGATAATTACATTAAATTCAAATATAGTCAAAAGCAGATTGAGTATTGATTTTGTTTGACCTTTAGTTTAGGTAAATAAGATTCGTCATATTCATGTTTATAGTAATATCGGTGATAGTAACACCCCTACAGCTGCAATACCGCATTCGAGTTTACAGTAAATCATAATTCAATTGATTGCCGCCGCACGCTGTCCTTTATTGTGGACATATTGGTGACAGCTTCACAATATCACATGTAGGGATCGTTGGGCAATGCGATCGGCTCACGTAGGTATCGCAACCGTTCGGATTTTCGCACGTTTATGTCTCGACGCTAACTGTTGAGAATATCTCATTGTGCAGGAAACCAGTCAGGGCCGTTCTGTTTGCGGATCTGGTTTGCGCGTCAACAGTGAGAGTGGAGCTCTCGCTCCAACAGGATATAAATATCTATTCATTCATATGGATGACCTTGCACAATACTATTGCGCTTGTATATTTTAAGATATTAAAGCTTGATTTCGTTTTAGCACCTTTCTCTTCTTTAATAAAACTTTCTATAATAAATACTGAACCCAGTCTAGACGTTTACATTACCAAATGGTCTATCAAAAGATAAATTCTCGAAAGCTTTCGCGCATTGGTATTAAATAGGAATTGAATTGTTTCTAGAGCACATACTTCATCATCACGATACTGAATCAGTGCGAGCGGGACTCGGAGATAATTGGAATTACAGTTAAATTAAGACAAACAGAATGAAGGCTCTATAGTAGCTAGTCGATACTGTAGGTAATTACAATATTGCCTTGACATAACAGTTTTTCTTGAAGTACCTATCTAGTTAAATACCAGTAGTAGTTGTGACAGAACATCTTGCTGTGCTTCTTTTTTCGATGTTAATTGGCTATTTAATCAAGCGTCATAGATTTAACTTCTCGTTTGACTAGTAACCTTCATTTAGCTATTTGTTATTTACTCGTAGTTGCCAATTTATTCAGAAACGGGTCGTTATCTCCAGTATGATCCTGATGTTTACAAACAACGATATCGACTGTAATGTTTACATGTTAAATATAGTCTGATGACTGACTGGCTTGATACATTTTCAGTCAGTAGATATAGCAAACTAGCTCTGTGTATAAATCGCTTTTCATATGTGTTATAAAGCATTATTTCTCTCTTATTAATTAATTTAAACTTTATTGCACAATTTACAATTTAAATTACGTATAAATGGCGGACTTAATGCCTAAAGGCATTCTCTACCAGGCAACTACAGGGCTAAACAGAGAAAGGCAAATGTGGTGCAAAGAAAAAAGGAGGAATGGAATAATTTTAAATTTTCATTAAACTAACAGATGAATAATATAAATAAACTACATGTACACACAAATAAGATAGGTGTTAAAAAGTAGATATACATATATACAATATATACTATTACATATTTCATAAATACGTATGTATGTTTTCTTATGTATTGACAGTAAAGGAATGTTTTGAATCTATCTGAATGCGATCATCTTACTAGTGCAGTGCATGGAAGGAAATGAATGAAATGATATATGGTATGATAACTCCAAAATATTCAGAAAAGTGCTTTCGCTTCCTCAGGTTCTGTACTATGGACGAATGAGAAAAGGCAGTTACAAGTTTTCTAGGAGGTGCTAATGTTAAATGAACTTGTAAACAGAAAGCGTAAACAAATCGCTGGCGCTGAGGTGGAAACGTCATGGAACGGCGTGTTGCAAACAATGAGACGATTGACCTGCGACAAGTGTCAAAACTAAATGTCATTGTTGAAAGTTGCTAATTTTAACAAGTTCAATGTTTTGTAAAATACCGTTAATTCGTTTGTTTTAAGTTGATTAAGGATTCACGTAAGTATTACGCAGCCGTATTAGTATGGCGGTAAAATTATGGTGTTACAAAACAATAGCGTTTAAGAAGCCCGACAAGTTCGTTAAGTTTGAACTGGCTGCCGCCAGTGAGCTACTTGGAACCATGAACACAGTTAAAATTGCGAACAGTAACTCCCCACAGCGGGGAAGTACCATGGGCCTACAAAAGAAGCTCCCGGGAGTCCTGGGCACCTCACCTGCTCCACAAGTATTCCTCCAAAAGTCTGCAAACTTGCTGCACGCGCTCATCTCGATCGAGCGTCACTTCGCACTAATGCCAATGTATTTATAAACTTCACTTGTACAGTTTCGCAATCCTTCAGCTCAGGTCAGGCTACGGGAAACTTGGTAAAACGAGAACTGGCCAACATACGGTCTACGCATGTACCGTTGTGTAGAAAGCTACCGGAGGCACTGTCATCGCACGCGTTGCGTGGAACGGACTCGCGGGGCGGCGTGCTCCCGACGCGACTGCCCTCGTGTGACTACTACGGTACGGTAACTACGGTAGTGGCCGAGCCGCCAGCGGAGCGCGAGTCGCGGCCGCGGCAGACGGCAGGCGCGGCACTCGCGCGTTATTAACGTTTACCCGCGGGGAAATGGGACGATTAGAGGGGTCACGACGTGTCGGGATTGCCAGGGCTGTTCACAACAAACCTACAGGCGTTTTATTTATGTTGAAGAATGACCTTTTGACGAAATACACGTCCTATCTGAACTTTTCATAACATAAACTACATACCTACTTCGCTCGGCTAACGCAACGTAAACTCTTTACTCACTGAAAGTACGGAACTGGAAAAAAATGTGTAAGCAAGAAGCACTTTAAGGCTGAATGCAACCCGTTAATTGATGATGATGAGGGATAAGTTCGTCTTCGTACGCATGTGTTGTGTGATATGTCTACAAGATACTACTACTTAATTGATATGATACCATTTATTTCTTTGAAAAAAAAAATGCAGTGAACTAACTTCCTGGTACATTTAATATCGATTATTGCAAACCTTTTAAAATTTCAAATATTTATAGGAAAATATAATCACATTGAGATACTGTTGGCAAGAGCGTCCTTGTAGAAAATGTAAGGATTATTTTCGCCAAGCTCCAATCCACGGTGAGCCTCCGGTGGCTGCGGGCAAATTGGATCAACAGCTCGTTACACGTTCATCTATCCAGCAACGTCTAACTAAAGTAAAATCTACTTCATTTAATTTTCACCGAGATTCTGATATAACGTGCAAGAATCTGATATCTTATACGTTAACGTCGATTTAATTATTTACCTCCATATGAACCACACGAAGCCATATTATGACAGTTACTATTATTAACTAGTTACATGGAAAGGGTTTAAATTTAAACCAATTTTTTTGTCGTCATACTATATAGGGTTAAAATATTCAAGCCGCAAAAGGACACTTGTCCAATACAACGACCTTCTTGTTGTTTTTAAAGAAGGCTTTTTAGTCTTACTCCTTTGTCTTTTAATACTTCCTGAAATGTGTATCAGGTGTGTGACCATATAAACTCTTTTTCTAAAATTTCCCGCCCCGCCCTACCCACTAAATTGTTATAATGAGGGTAATTATGTAATTATTTATTTAGGTATTCGTGCCTTCGCTTAAACCACTTATGAGATTACACCCTTGTAACTCAGCCCTAATCGAGTGAATTCCTCGACTAGTAGCGCCATCTGTCGCGCCACTCAGGTACTAATGTCGCCCGGTGCTAGCGCCAGGCTGATTTCTCCTCAGTACGCTTTTGTAACTTAGCCGAGCAACACGTGCTCAATCAAGTTTAAAAAATTTCGAAAAGTAAATTGCAAACACAAATTGTGTAATGATTGCACGGTTTCTTTGGAATTTATTTTGTGCAAATTGCATAAAGATGTAAATAAATAAATAAAAGCAAATTCTATAATGATTGCTGCTACTTCAGACATTGTGACATTCCGCTCGGTGCCCATGGCCCAGCGACGAGACGCAGTGACCTCCAATAGGCACCGTCAAAACACAATGCGTTGTCCCACGAGACGACATGCGTCGTCCCGTGCCACGACGGGCGTCGTCCCGTGAGACGACAGGCGTCGTCCCGTGAGACGACAGGCGTCGTCCCGTGAGACGACAGGCGTCGTCCCGTGAGGCAACATGCGTCGTCCCGTGAGGCGACATGCGTCGTCCCGTGAGACGATAGGCGTCGTCCCGTGAGACGACAGGCGTCGTCCCGTGAGACGACAGGCGTCGTCCCGTGAGACGACATGCGTCGTCCCACGAGATGACAGGCGTCGTCCCGTGAGACGACAGACGTCGTCCCGTGAGACGACAGGCGTTGTCCTGTGAGCCGACATGCATCGTTCTGGGAGACGACATAGTGTCGTCCTGTAAGAAAACGTGCGTCATGCGTCATCCCGTCTTGTTTGCGTTGTCCTGTGGGACGACATTGCGTCGTCTCTTGTGACGACATTGCGTCGTCCCTTGCGACGACATTGTGCCAGCCTGTAAGACTACACTACTTCACATGCGTCGTCCCACGAGATGACAGGCGTCGTCCCGTGAGACGACAGACGTCGTCCCGTGAGACGACAGGCGTTGTCCTGTGAGCCGACATGCATCGTTCTGGGAGACGACATAGTGTCGTCCTGTAAGAAAACGTGCGTCATGCGTCATCCCGTCTTGTTTGCGTTGTCCTGTGGGACGACATTGCGTCGTCTCTTGTGACGACATTGCGTCGTCCCTTGCGACGACATTGTGCCAGCCTGTAAGACTACACTACTTCATCCCTGGACACGACTTGCATCGTCCCGTGATGCGATATGCAACATTGTGTCGTCCTGGACATGATACAATGTCGCCAATGTCGGAGTACTCATGTCTATCATTCTGGAAGATGACATTGTATCATCTCATATGGCTTGCATCGACCTGTATCATAATATGGCGTCGTCCCTTGAGACGTCATGTAATGTCCATGCATCGTTTTGTAACTGTCGCTCCACAGGCTATGTACATCTATATGGATACAGTTTAAAAAACTGCCATCTTATTGGCTGATCTACTCCTTTAACAGACGACGCCAACGGTTGCACAGTCAAAATTATTTTGACATCGGTCACGATATTGAACGATATAATATCGATTTATTAAACGAAGTTCAAATGTCGTTCCTCTGTTCTCGTACCTCTGTTCTCGTACCTCGGATACGAAAAATAGAATAAGCAAATTCTTTCAATCGCAAAAGCATGGTTCATGGGTAAAATAACTGTCTGGTACATCTATTAAGAAGAATGGAAGACACGTGGTCTCTTGTAGACTTGCTTGTATAAAAGTTGTCCACAGTCACCAATAAATAGGTGTGGGGACATTTCGATTTAACCCAGGAAGTAGGTACACGTAAGCCTATAATGATTTTAAAATCTTGCCAAATACTGTTTATACTACAAATCAATGCGAATAAACGCAAAATAAGCTATTTAGATCAAGATCTCTGTAGAAGTCAAAACCGACAAGGTTTTGTAAGCACGCAACCAGATCCTTTACTTTAAAAGAAAGGGGGAGGAAGGAAAAACAACCTTAGACGTAGGAAGTCTAGAACTCTCTCCTCCGCTAACCGCAGTAGGTATTATTTAGAAAAGGAATAGCACAACCGTTTTGTCTCTGTCGTATAACATCAAAAACAATAAATTTGTAGTAATGCCGTAGAATTGTTAGCTGAGCTGAATAACCGGCATTACCTCATATCAATCTAAACAGCAAACGTCTGCTCCTTGGAGGCACATACGAGTATGAGTCAAATTCTGATTGTGTCCACAGGCATACTGAAACACCTCACAAACATTGATTATTAGTTGCCTAATTTCATTTCGCGACTTTTCTGTGGGCTATGAAGAAAACGATAACCAAATTTGCCACGGCTTGTCTACGAATATTTTGGACGTGTCGTCACTGGTAGGTAAACCTAACGCACTGTTAGGGTAAAAATACTCATATAAATACATTAACCCTTTCGAGGTTTTAAATATGAATGATATGATTTAAAGAGCACATCAAAGACCAGTCAGTGTCTTTGATACCAAGTTGAGCAACCTTTCGTAGTGACATAAGACTACAATATGGTTGCCAGTTTTATACAACCGAAAACAGACATTCGATAGTTAGACCACTTTCACACATTCTAGTACATATGTCAAACAAGTACATAATGATCTCGCAAGGATATCCACGTGTCACAGTTTGTCATTGCTTGTCGAATAAGGATCCAGAATGAATTCAACATGTTCTTAAAATCGACGACAGTTATGTGTCGCCAGTGTAAAGCTTATTGGCCAAACTGAATGTCAGCATATTATCGTATCGATGACTTCATGATTGCGCAGGTGAATCATTGACCCAGCAGCGTTCGAAAACAGGTTCTACCTACTAGGTACTACTACTAACGGGTGATAACAAAAAAATGAGAATTCTTTCAGAGGCGAAAAAAAAAATCTTCTCTACCTTTTTTTGAGTTTTGGATGTTCTTAGGCAATTCACACATAATAGTTATTTACAAAACCATCAATGGACATAAAAATAGGGCCCGTGGTCAGCTGTTCGTCAAAGTACAGACACAATGTCCGAACAAGATCGTTGGACGGCATGTTTTTCCCTTTTGTGCACATATGACCTTGATCCCTTCTATCAACTGGGTAAAATTTTCAGCTTTCCGATTGTTTAAATACTAAATTACGACATGACTAAAAAATATTTAGCATCCAGCCACGTTGTGAAAAAAATTTGAGGTATCGGATTTTCACTCGACGTCTAAAATTAATGATTTTCATGTGTGATTTCGAATCGTCCAGCGACACTGTGATATAAAATGTATTTTTGCTGATCTATGTATTCTAGTAATCTTATCTGCTAGCGGCATTCTAGACCTATCTTTTTAAACATCAACAAATGTAGGTACCGTTGGAAAAATTGAAATTTTTCTTGGCAACTCGTTGGCTGGTGGAATCATCATCATTAAAGATACAATTCTGTTTGTCCAGTCTTCCCTTGGTCATTATGTTTGCTAATCTCCCGCAACCATTTCTGTAAACTACAGTCATGGATGTAAGAATTCTACAAATAGCAAGATACGGGTACATTTTCCTTTACTAAAATGACATACACAGTGGTTTTTGTCCATGTTTAAGTTTGAAATATAAAAAAGTACAAGGGATTTTCGCATGGCTTCTTGTTTCGACACCATTTTTTACTAATACAAGTGCTAGAAAAAATAAAATAAACAAAATTAAAGAACCTCTAAGACACCGCCACAACTTCATAAACAAACGATTTTGTTTACGTAAATAGTTAAATTTTTATGTCTAAAGAAAATGAGTCTCATTTTTTTGTTATCACCCGTTAGCTACCTACAAATTTGTTAATGTATATAATTTAACATGTAATAATGATAATAAGTTATGGTATACTTACTTATTGTATGTAATTTTAATGACGTGTAAAATGTGTTTTTACAATTTTTACGAATAAACTCTGTATTTCTGTAGAAATGCGAGCAAGATGCAGAAGACTTAGATTAGCATACTGAGGTATACTGTAAACAATATTGGCAGTGTAACCAATAAAGAGCTGAGAGCATCCCAAAAATGACTGTATATTGTATCGTGTCGTGGTTATTATACACATGGACGATTGAAATGCAGCTGCCTTTAAAGTTAAGCAAGAAGGCATTAGAAAATACAATCATATCCTCAGTTCAAGTAATATATTTGTACTCGTAGACTTAAGAATACAAAGGTATAAGAGAATACTCACTTGTATAATACTCAGTAGGTATGACCCGTCAATACGTGACTTTTAGTTGCACTAAAACTAAACGCGAATATGTCGCCTCATCGGCTCATTAGAGTCTAGAATCGTTAAGGGTTTTACAATCTCTGGGAGTAAACAAAGGTCCTTTTAATGTTAACCTTAATATTATAATACTAGCCACTGCCAATGGTTTTACGCGCTAAATATTTCAAAATCGTTGAATCTCTTTTTCACGCCGTTAGATGTTTAATTTGAAAAAGTTATCTCTTAATGGACCTCCAAAACATCCAAAGATTATAAGTTTTAAACTTCAAGGTCCTACCCTAAACAGTTTAGACTTCTCGTTGTGTATCATCATATTCATTATCTATACTATGCAACTTAAATAATATTTTACCGACGTAACACAGAGGATATTGGATAATAAAACATAAAAAACATACACAAGCAAGGCATAACACCTCTTGCTTTGGCTTTGTGAATCAGATCGCCGCCACAGAGAGTGTACAAGCTCAAATTACAGACCCGGACAATCCTTGTGAACCCAATGATCTTAATTCCGGCTACAGAAAATAACTACATAATCAAGAGAGATCTATCTCTCTGTATTTAGTTGGTAGACGTAAGGTCAACGAGTAAATGGTATAGGTATTTAAACGTGAAATACATATACATAACATTATAGTCATAGCAATATACCTACAGCCCTTGAAGACGATAGCATCATTTTTAATTAATATTCCTATCAGTATGGTTGTTTCACTTTCGTCCTTCTCTCAAACCTATAAACATTATATTGAAAATCATATAAACTAACTCGGAGCTTGCTTACCTTGTATATCCGGTCGGTTTCCGGTGGAGTATTGTCAATTTAGCAATACCAGTTTAGTTCTAAAATTCATAGTTGCTGTCGTCAACATTTAGCATTCTTATAATACTCACTCAAAACTCCAATTGACATCTATAAGGTCTGGATGTAATTAAAGACATTGTCTTTCCTAAGGATCTCGCAAAATTACCTGAATTTCCCGTTCGGTTTTACTAACAAATGATCGCTACCTAATAGGTCTGATCAATGCCGCACTGCCGGTCGTAGCATGCGGTCTTTGAAGACATCACAGGGAGTTTATAATATGTGGGTAGATAAAGCAGCGTATGTAACAGTACATAATTAGACTTTAAAATGGCCGTTAAGTCCTGAATAATACAAAAGATTTCAGATGTGAAACAGGTTTTCTCAATCAAGAACAACTTTTAAAACAGATTTTTGGAAGAACTTTCAATCTGGCCATGTTACGATAAATAATAAAATGTACATCATACAAATCAGTGATCAAATAGCAAAATCAAATAACTCTTTACATCATTCATAACTTAATCACCCGTTTGACGGAATTCTTACCTGAGGTTATCAACGCAATATCTCCAGATAGGAATATCGAAGCTCGCTTAACTAAAATCACAAAAATACGAATACGGGATCGATTGTTTTAGGGTTTGCCACATAAATTGTCACTTTCGATCACAGTACATCTTACTAGAAATATTCCTAATCTACGGAAAAAAAAAAAAACTTTAATTTGTCGTCAAGCGGACCCCGAGCCGGGACAAATGCTAGGAGGAGGAAATGTTAACCTAACTCTATCATTAAAATAAGTAGCTAAACTGCCAATTACGGCAGATTAAAAATAAAAAATAATAATAATAATAAATAAATATATATATATATATATATATATAAGATAATGCTGGTTAAGTTATTGCGCAAAATAATAACGTATAGCAACAATCTTTTGTATACACATTTTGTTCCGAAATTTTTGTTGGTTAATGTCTAATCATCACAGTACGCCCGGGCCAGCGCCGGCAGAGGTTTAAACACGTCTCATATGTGGTTTAAGCGAAGGCACGAATACCTAAAGAGAACCGTTTTTTCCCCGAAGGGTAAAAAACGGATATTTAGGTTTCTGCCGTAGCTTAAACGACACCTAAGGGCCTTGCCGGCTTACTTAACGTACTGAGGAGAAATCAGCCTGGCGCTAGCACCGGGCGACATTAGTACCTGAGTGACGCGACAGATGGCGCTACTAGTCGAGGAATTCACTCGATTAGGGCTGAGTTACAAGGGTAATCTCATAAGTGGTTTAAGCTACGGCAGAAACCTATATATCCGTTTTTTACCCTTCGGGGTAAAAACGGTTCTATTTCATCACCAGCCTATAATCAACCACAATAACATACATATTATATATACAAGGGTATATATAATAATGTATGTTATTACGTCCCACAGTGTGGGATTTTGTCTTAGTTGGGGACATCCTTATGTTTTGTGGTTTTTGGATACACGATAATTAAAAACATCTTCTATTACAACTCCCGTGGTTTTAACTATAATAGTTTTTGAGATATTTACAAAATTGAGAAAAGTCCTGAGAAACCATAGAAACGCATCATTAAAGTTTGGGACAGCAAAAAAATACACTTTTACTTTGAAGTTATCGAGTGAATAGTACCAAACGAATCTACATACTTCTAGGTTACTAAATTTATTAAAGTCATACCAGAAATCCTTACAGGTCACACGTCACGGAAGCCTGAACATCAAAATGGAAGGATAAAATTTACAATGTGAATTTCGAAGTTTTTTCTGTGCATGTAACACGAGACTCAAAATTATCTAAAAAGTTACGTTAATTTACGTTACGTTAAAGGCATTCTTAATCTAAAACAGACATATACGTTTAATGAAATCCTTCTTATTAGTCATAAATTTCCAAATTACAAAAAAGTCGACGTGACAAAATGTATAACAAAAACTTCCAATTTTTTACGTGTGCTCGAATAAATATCGTAAGATAACGGAACAAACACTATTATTTATGATGTATTTAAAACACACAATAACTCAATCTGAACCCAATTTTTGTAATGTTAAACTTTAGTGATTTTCTGTAATAAATTATAGGTTTAATTATAGGTTATTAACTCGTTAGTGAAATATTGTTTTTTAATGCATTATTACATATATGTAGTTAATTTTATGGATAAAAATTAAAGCGACCCTTTTATAGTTACTTAACTATTTACACTTTTCTGAAATATTTAAATTTATTAATATAGCCTGTCCCTGTGTTTTTAGTCTTGCAACTTTCACAACTAATGTATTTTAAACGTGCATTCATTATGTATTTAATTCGAAATCTCTACTCTGACTTCTGTAGTCTGACTTTTTTTAGGAAATTACGATAAAAACGTTTTTTATGCAGGTCGTTAACCTCTCAGAAAAAATATCTATAACTACGAAATTAAGTAAAATATTCTAACGAGAGTTTCTTAGCATGCTTTATTACAGCAAAACACATAATAATATAAAATAAAATAAGGATGTCCGAAACTAAGGCAAAATCCCACACTGCCGGAAAGAGATTCATTGTATCAGGGCCTGTTTCACAATGTCCAAGTAAAGTATTGGATAGCTAATTAACAAATAAATTAACTGCCAGATAAAACTACCTACAAAACTTAGCACATTATCTACCAGTTAAGCTTAGTTGAAGATTGTGAAAGACTGTGAAACGCCAACGATGATTTTATTCGTCAGATAAGTGGCAAGTAGCTTATTCAGGACTTTACTTGGACATTGTGAAACAGGCCCTAAGAGTCCTGTTACACTTTACTTTTTTTTTCCTAGGATCGACAGTTACGGAAGCTTCTCACGAATGGAGAAGTGCTAAAAAAAATAGAAATAATAACTTAATTACATGATGCTTACATTCAAATTAAGCAAGCGATGAAACTTAGAAAATTCCCATACAAAAGAGTTCAACGAACTTAGATCTGCGGGTCCGGAACTCCGGAACTGCGATATGTTATTCCCGACGCTTACCGACTTGAACAGTATTCAATGTTTTTTTAATACTTAACATCCATTGTTTGTCATCTGAAAGGGCCAGTTACATTATAAGGGTGTGACTAGGTAATTCAATGGATTCTATGATTTATATTTATGAGAAGATTTCACTTTGTATTTATTGTTAACCCGAAACGAATTATTTGTATTGGAAATAGTCAATATTCCAATATTAGCGAAAATATATTCTTTGCTCAAATGGGGCGAGTAAGCTTCATCTGGAATCAGTGTGAAATGACCTCGAGATCAGCACTCTTATACTGGTTCTATGAGCTCACTCACGCTCTGCAAACGATTGGTACGAAGCCGTGGGGGCTTAGCCAAGATGACAATAGTTTGCAGAAAACGAATCGAAACGGTATCCGTCTCTCTATCGCACTAATATGGAAGAGTGAGCGAGAGCGTGTAGCGTTTTGTTTCGTTTTCTGCAAACGATTGTCATCTTGACTACAAGGCCTGGTCCGCTACTTTATCGGGTAAAAGGACCGAATACTTCGTGGTCGTGATCTCCCATTCAACAATTATATTGGTTTTTCAGTAATGGGAGCATGATAGTACAGTACGCGAACAGTTTTGACCTTCGATAACTCACAAGTACGATTTTCTTTTTTAGTTAGAGAATATGATATGATTACTTATAGTAAAAAATATTTTCTAACTGTTTTTGACGTCGCGCTAGGTATTATATAGATATTTGTTAATAACAGCAAGAAAAGATTATACAAGATATATTTTCCTTTACCATACTATTGCATTCAACTATTTCAATATCATCTGTCATTTTATAACAGTTAGGTCAAGAGATTATGTGAGCATAATCGAAAACAATTTGTCAAAATATAACCTTGAATTCTAAAAGAATTACAAATAGCTAAGACGACATATGCTCTTGACAAAACCGTTATAAAATGTGAAGTTATGTTGCAATAGTAAAAAGCGATAGCCCGGTAGAGAAAAATAAAACTTACATAATCTTTTCTCTTCTCTTCTTTTGCCTGGCTCCTTCCCATTTACTTGGGGTCGGCCCTTCTAATCATGCGTCGCCAGGCCGGTCGGTCCTGGGTCGTCTCAGGTCTTATATTTCCATTCTGCATGTCTTTTCTAACAACTGCCATCCAGGTTGTCCGGGGTTTACCTGCTCCCTGGGCTACAACAGCCATATCAAGGACCTTTTTGGTCATGTGTTCTGGTGGTCGTCGCATCACATGGCCATACCACCTCAGTCAGCTTTCCGCAAGTTTGTCTTGGATAGGTTTCACTTTAAAACTGCCTCTTACATGAATGTTCCTGATATGGTCAAGTCTCGTAACGCCACCGGCCCATCTAAGCATTTTCATTTCAGCGCAGTGTATCTTGTTTTCCTGCTGCTTTTTGAGGGGCCAGCATTCAGACCCATATATCATTGCTGGGCGTACTGCTGTTCTATATACTTTGCCCTTAATGCGTACTGGCATTCTACTGTCACAGAGCACACCCGTAAGCTCCATCCATTTCATCCACCCCGTGTTTATACGATGGGTGACATCCATATCTACTGACCCATCGTCACAGATGATAGAACCTAGGTATTTGAAATGGGTTACCCTATTCACCGGATGGTTCCGTAAGAGTATGCTGGCGCTATTGTTAGTTTTACTGAAACTGCAATGAATATACTTCGTTTTCTCTCTACTTACTAGTAGTCCGGCTCTTTCGAGTGCATCTCTCCATCGCTCCACCATGTGCTGTAAGGTGCTGGAGTCTTCACTTATGAGCACTATGTCATCAGCGTAGAGGATGTCCCATGGTGGGGGTCGTTGTAAGTGTGCCGTTAGATGGTTCATCACGAGATTGAATAGGAGGGGACTGGGTGCCGAACCTTGGTGAACACCGACTTTCACTTCGAACTCTTCGCTTATCCCGGCGGCGCATCGTACTCTCGTTGTTACATCTCGGTACATATCTTCAACGATGTGAATGTAACGCTCTGGTACTCTATGTGCTTGGAGAGCTTGCCAGATTAATTCCCTTGGCACCCGGTCAAAAGCCTTTTCCAGGTCAATGAATACCATGTGAAGGTCGGTTTTATTAGCTCTATATTTTTCCATCAGAATTCTGATTGAATGTATAGCATCGGTTGTTGATTTGCCCGCGACGAAACCGCACTGATTTTCAGACACGTGAGTGAGTTGAAGTAGTCTCCTATTTATTATCCTTTCCCATACTTTGAAGGTGTGCGATATAAGCTTTATGGCCCTATAATTGCCACAGAGTCTCATGTCGCCCTTATTTTTGTAAAACGGTACTAGGTAGCTTTTTCTCCATTCGTCAGGTATACCCTCGCACAGAATTCTGTTGAACAACTCAGTTAGAAACCTAATCTCATCATCTCCCATCCTCTTCCAAAACTCGGCAGGAATGTCATCTGGTCCAGCGGCTTTATTGTTTGACATCAACTTAATCGATGCAGACACCTCCTCAGGTGTTATGGATGGTACTGCACCCTCGATGGCTGGAATATCGTGGAGGTTTTCTCTTGGAAATGTTTCATTCAGTAATTTGGAATAATACTCTTTCCATCGGTCATTAATCTCCTTGTTTAATGTCAGCAACTGGCCTTAAACGTTTTTGATGAACTTGATGGATTTTGTGTCTTTACTATTCTTGTGCCTTTGTTTCGCGATTTTAAAGATATCTTTATCATTTGAGACAGTTTCAAGTTTTGAGTAGAAGTCATCTCTGGACGTGGCCCTGGCTTGAGCCACGGCACGCTTTGCAGTTTTCTTTGCAATTTTGTATACTTCCAGGTCATGTTGGTTTTGAGTGACCTGCCATTGCTTGAAGAGTGACTTCTTCACCTCCAATTTATCTTTGATCTCTTCGTTCCACCAGCATGTATAAAACTGATTTGTTGCCGTTGATACTACCTTTGGATATACCAAGATATTGCCTGGCTTTTTTGCCACAGTAAGACTGGAAGTCACTCTACATATCATTGGCTGTTCCCTCCACCTCAGCCATCATTTGAGTATACTCAGCAACGTCTTTACACAGCTCTAGCCCTTCTTCTTGAGCTAATTTGTGCCAGCGGGTTCTAACAACTTTATCTTTTTTCACCTTGATTGGCCTAGGAGTTACAAATTCGGCAATTAGTAGTCGGTGTTGCGAAGTCAACGGTTCTCCAAGAATAACTTTACAATATCTGAATGTCTTTAACCGACCACGATCTGCTAGAATGTAGTCTATCTGACTGCAGGCGCCACCGCTTTTATAGGTTATAAGATGTTTTAAAGGCTTACAGAAGAAAGTGTTGACAATTGCCAGGTCTTGCGTAAGCGCAAACTCCAAGATGCACTCTCCTTGCGAGTTGACATCACCATATCCATTATTGCCATGTATTCTTTGGTAATTGGTGGTTGTTCCACCAACATGGCCGTTAAGATCACCGCATATGTATTTGGATTCGCTGCTTGGGATAGATCTCATCAGTTCGTTTATCTCCTCCCAAAATTGTTCTTTGTCCGCAGTTGAGCAGCCGACTTGTGGGGTGTATGCGGATATGACATTCATGCATGGCTGGTTATCGATGGTGAACTTAATTGACATCAAGCGATCGTTTAATCTATTCACCTCTACCATGCGGTCCTGAAAGTCCTGATCTATAGCTATTCCAACTCCGTTCTTTTGGCAAGTTCCGTGGTACACGAGTTTGTAGTTGTGCCCAATATAGCGTGACTTTGACCCTTTCCATCTCGTTTCCTGGATACAGCAGATGTTGATGCGTCTACGATATAAAGCCTCACTCAGCTCAGCGCTTCGTCCGGTCATCGAGCCCACGTTCCAGCTTGCTATTCGCAACTTGGGAATTTGTTGGGGAGCCCTAATGACGTTGTCGTCGCTTCGGGGGTACGCCCTAGTATTCGTAGTATTTCCATCGCTGCTGTCGTCGCTTGCGGGGTACGCCCTAGTGGTTATCGTTTCTCTTTTTGTACTTTGCATGATTAGAAGATTTGATGTTGGCTTTACGGTTTTACGGCCGGTTGCCACCTGACGTCAAGGTTGTTACCTTCCTGGAAGACTTAAGAGCCGCCGTTGACCAGAGGGTTCTTCCGCCGCCATCTCTACTGCACGCCCCAACCTAGACGCACAGTACACAAGTAGCCTAGATTCCGAATATGTCAGAGAAGCCCACTGATGAGGTTTGATTACGGAGTGTCCATCTCCGGCCTTGTGGTCCGTGGGAGGTATTTTATTTCCCTCCTGCCCTTCGGGCGAGTTACCTCGTCCGAGAGGGCATTCCCCGATCCGGCACCTGGGGACGCGGTCTCTAGGGAATGAGGCTACCCCGAGACAACATAATCTTTTCTATGTGTAGCAAACAAATACATGTATTATACCTAGCGCAATGCTAACAATTGTTAGAATTTTTTTATTATTATTAGTACTCAACGTATTCTAACAGGTCACAAAATAAAATCGGACTTGTGATTTATGTCATTTTTATAGGTTAAAAAGGCGTTCCCGTATGAAGGACATGAATGCGAACGAGTCATGAACGAATGAATGAACGGTCCGATCAAGTTCTGCGAGTGCTATTACTGCTATTGGCCTCCTAACCTAGCGCCAACCTATATAAATATCCACGAAGTGACAGCTACGGCCTTGGTTAGTATCGGATACGTTTTCGGGGTTGTCATAATCCCCTTCGTTTATTTGCGGCATGACCACAGATAAGATAAAATATTTAAGTAGTTTATAGAGTTTGACCAGAAAGAAAAGTCTCGTGGTTTATACGGGAACTCATACATTTTACGGGATTTCTCTTTCCGGACAGACTATAGTTTTGTTCATTAAATAACAGTTAGATTGGGCAAATTAGGTATTAAATCTGCCATTTATCTAGTTTTGTATTAAAATTACTGATGGATTTGGTAAATTGGGGCAGACTGGAGCGGGTTCAGCAATCAAACTAATCGCGTACTTGTCAACCCTAGAAAGTCGAAAGGCAAATTTGTTTGCAGATGTCACTATTTTATGCTAGCGCGCAGTTCTTAGTCCCACATTCCACTTTTGTAAGATTCTGCATTTAAAAAATGAAAGATGTGAAAATGATAGACGCAGAAAATCAAATGAAATTTCGTGGGCCGAAAAAGAGTCTCCGTTAGTTCCGAAAGTATAGCAAAATATCACCCAAACAGGGCGGAGAGGATAAAACTTTAAAAGGACTAACTTTTACATAGCATCTTCAATTAACATTCCTTTATTATATTTCCGGATTTCTTACAAAATAGTAAATATTTGTGATAGTCCAAATCAAAAGGAACCATTTGGCGGCAGACGCTTACGTTGTACAGATTCATTGTATTCGAGCAATAAAATTGTAAGCGGCCAAATGGTCCTTTTGATTTGTACTATCACCTTTTTTAGGGTTCCGTACTAAAATGCCAAAATGGAATCCTTACAGTTTTGTCATGTCCCTCTGTCTGTAAGTATCTGACTAAAGTTTTAACATAAGGTATATTTTGTATGCCGCTACTTAGTTGTGTAGTAAAATTGCTGGAAAAAAATATTTTTAGGGGCATTCCATACAATGTCACAGCATGTTTTTTTTTTAATCATATATCAACATGTTGCACATTAATCCATGGGTCTTATTATTTTAAAATTGAGAAGATACATGCTTATTCTTTTAACGAAAATTAACACACATTAACGGTTAAAACGTTTAACGTTTTCGAGTTAATCTCCAAAAAATGTCTTCCATAGGCAGTTACAGTAGGACCTTTTGATATTTTTATTCTTATTCCGTTGAAGGTACGGAAGCCTGCATAATGATGCGTGGTTTTTTGGAAAATAATGCTCAAATTCTTTATTTAATCCATGAGACTTAATTTCATTCATCACCGATTATATTTTTACTCGTAGCGGCTCGGATATTGAGACTGCACCTAGCTGCATAAATTTAATGCCTTTTTAGAACTGCTAGCATTTAAGAGAAACCACCTAATGCTAAGCTATCTATATCAAACGCAAAACCTGATTTATGAATAAATTTATCGTTGCTGTTTGAAATATTTATATGCATAAATGTCAGTAAAACATATATCAACTAATAATTTATAACACCGAGTTAGGTTAGGTAAGCTACGAATATTCATAACAAAGTATAAATACAAATTGTATCAGTAGTTGTGAGAATAAAATACAGAGCTAAATATAACAGTAGATCAGAATAGTAGACCTGCGATTTTATTATTACAATACAACCTCTATGAACTATGCATGAATCAACTATTATCATCACCATATTATTATTTATTGCATTACCTAAATATAAATAACAAACAATCAATACACGCTACAAGTAAACTTTTGCTTTGTAAAATAATACAAACATAATGTTTTGAAAATAAATATAAAACCTAACAATATTAACGAGTTACTAATCATAATATATCATAACAGAAGAGAATTATATAGTAGTGACCTACTTGATAACGTAGGTTACTGAAGCCAAGATAAATTTATTTTTACAACCGTTTAAAAAAAATTGTACACTATGAAAACACGCTTATGTTTGACGACGTTTTACTTCATCAAGATTTGAAATGTCACATTGGTCAATGTATTATTTTCTATCGTTCCGAAATAGCTGAATTCACGTAGGTTACATTTTAGGTTGATTTGTGCTAGTATATGGACTTTGGGTTAAAACGTCTAGTTTTTAAGCTAAGTACCGAATACAGTTTCGAAGTTGTAGGTAGGTTTAATAAGATTTCCTAAACTTTAGTGTTTCTAAACTGCTCTTCCTAAAAATTAGAATTAAGTAAAATCATACATTACAGGTTTGAATTCACGGTTGCCGAATGGACCCCGGGCTCAAATTGAGTCATTTATGCCACGACTGCCGGGACAAAATCTTTAATGTTTTAGGATATTATATTACCACCAAAAACATAAATGTAAAAAAGGAGAGCCAAGTTCAATACAAAAATTATGCTTGGCTGTGGGCTTCGCCGCAAAAAGAATGGAAATCTAAATGAGTGCCAAGTTCTATGCAAAATCCAAATATGTATCTATACGAACAAAATAACATTATTAACAAGTATTAAAATCTATTTCTTTGCTTTATTGGATACCTATAACAATTGCTGTTATTTAAAAATGTGAGATCTTAAAGTAGGTTAGATTTGACTTGGCCAGTTTTCATTAAATCAGTCATTTTATAAAGTTATTCAATATATATATATATATATATATATAAGTTAATATATATATGTTGAATAACTCCTATAAATACATATTTGGATTTTGCATAGAACTTGGCACTCATTTAGATCTCCATTCTTTTTACGGCGAAGCCCACAGCCAAGCATAATTTTTGTATTCAACTTGGCTCTCCTTTTTTAAATTTATGTTTTTGGTGGGATATCATTACTTTTTGTAAAGACAAGTAGGTATTGAGATTTAATGTTTTTTCTTGCGTTTCCGCTGCTAGATTTACTTCTGTTCTGTGTATAATTATGTGGTGCTGCGCGCCGCCGACGACACACCGTTGGCCGGTCGTTTAGCGCGTATTACAAGTTTTTTGTATGGGGACACCACTTATTTTTTGACTTAACTTTTTTTATATTTCTGTTATATAGCAAATATAATAATACATATACTGGGATAGTTTCAAATATCTGTTTGTAACGGTTCCAAAGATACAATTTAAAAAAAATAATTTGTATGGGGACCCCCCTATTTTTTAACTTTTTTTTATTTTTAGATTTTTCCTACGCTTACACACAATTACTGAGCTGGATTCCAAATTTCATCCTTCTAGGTCATCTGGAAGTAGGTTAGGTTTAGGTACTATATGTCAGTCAGTCAGTCAGTGCTATTTATTTACGACTTTTTGACCTTCATATCTTTATAACCGTTTGAGCTAGCTTCCTGAAATTTGGGCTTCTAGATGTCCTTATGGATATAATTAAACACACGTAGTTTTATGTGTTTACGTTAAAGACGCCAAGTGGAAGAAGAAACCAAGTGGTTCGTGTAATATACACTTGGCGCTGGCTAGCCAGTTCCTTTGCTTGAACTTGGCTTGACACGCTGCCGCGTGTCTAGATACTTAATAAAGCACTCTAACCAATGAGAATAATAATACGTCCCTAGTTTTCACAATATAATTCGGACATCTTAAAAAGATCAAATCACAGTTAATTTGAGCCAGTCAACTATTTACTTACTTTACTGCCTCCGTTGCAGTTTTATGTAACGCGACATTCTAATGCAGCATAGGTAAAAACTAACCCGCATTTAGAACCCAAAGTTGGTCAAGGCTTAATAGGGATGCAATTTCTATTACGACAGTTGGAATCTTTTGACTTTCCAATAGGAGCGTAAATTGTCTGCTTTTTATAATAGCTATATATGTATTGAAAGTATGTATGCCATGGCTTAGTACCCCTATACAAGCTTTGCTCCATTTAGGGCAAAGATTTATGCTTGGCTTGGCCTCAAATAGGCCCAATAGTCTCGTATTATTTTTTCCTAAAAGATCCTCAGTGTGTGCGGAAGAGCAGCTTCTTACTCGTAGTATTCATTATAGGTTCCCATCCCATATAAACCACGACACTTCTCTTTCCTCTGTTGTCCACATAAACAAACGTCACTATCACTACGTATCGTGGCTATAGTCTACTCGTAGAACCCACCAGTGAAGTGAGAAAAGTTTTTTATGTTTTTTTTTGTTTTTGTAAATTTGGATAGTAAAAATAAACGGAGCATATTACACCTTATCTTATATGACCTCGTAACTTAACATAGTAACAGCAGTGTGAGAATGTCTATTCTCGACAATAGTACCTAATTAAATTACTAAGAACGTCACCGCACGCGTGACCTCTCCGCCATCACGCTGTGCTTCCATGGAATGTCGCCACTGGTGGAATTGGCCCCTAGTTTAATAAAACTATACCTTCACATCATGGGCCCCCAGTTATGACTAAGTAGTTCGCCCTAAATTAAGTTTTCGCGATTACAAAAAAGCATGCTATTACTAAGTATAGTTTAGTCTTTGTCGTATCGTAATTTTTTTTTATAAACCACGACGGTGGCAAACAAGCATACGGCCCGCCTGATGGTAAGCAGCTACCGTAACCTATGGACGCCTGCAACTCCAAAGGAGTCACATGCGCGTTGCCGACCCTTTACAAAAAGGAGGATTCACTGTGTTGACGGCTAAAGGAACAAGAAGGTCCCTCATCGTCAACACACTGGGTCCTCTTTGAGGTCTTTGGCAACCTTACTCACCAGCAGGAACACAACACAATATTCTTTCAAGATAAACACGGAAAAGTACCCAGGTTATAATCAATGAAAAAAAAGGAACTAAAAGTACACAAAGGGATACATCTACTGATTTCAATATCATATATTCACAGATTCTACCGCATATATTCAGCCTTGGCCAGAAGTGTTGAGCACCCTTGCGAATTTCATACAAAACTCGAAAGATTAACCGGCGTTTCTATCTTTTTTGAAGTTATTTTATCAATTAATTCAAACTGAACAAGCATGTTTTGTTGAAGTGAGTAGTAACTGCATAGAATATTTGCAATTTGTCGCACCGACTTACATTCGCATTTTTGGGACCTCCACTTTTCATATTTTATAGGTACCTTGAAAGTTTTATTAAGTGAAGTTTTCTAGATATATCAAGAAAATATAACAATTTAAGATTTTTAAGTCATCGCATCGTACATTTTTATGATAGGGAATTAATACTTAACATAATTGTAAACAAAAAAGAGCTATGCTCAACACTTCTGGCCAAGGCTGTATATACCATTACATTATGAGTCTTGCTCTCCTGCAGAGTTGGGCACACTTGATTGAAATCGGTGATTGATTACTAATCATCGCTGATTAAATCATAACACAAAACAATCAAGTAATTTCGCCATGAGTAAACCATTAATAACGGGCGCTGATTGAAACTAAAGTAACGCTAATCAACTAAAGGCTAATCATGATTTGTTCAATATGATTGACGAGTGTACGATTAGTGTTCTTAAGCTGATTTATATTATTACTAGAATAAGGCGTTTGTTCTGAATTTGATATTGAATATAATAATATTTTGTAGTTACATTAAAAAGTCACGCTATAGTTTCATGTATATAGTAGTTTCTGCAAACTTAAGCGTTCAAATACACGAGGCAATTCTTAATCGCTTCTCCCATTCGAATTTCCATTTCATGCGATAAAACGATGACGATGTAATAATGAAATTAGACTGATTGATGACGTATATGGTTAGTTATTACTTTGATTTCATCGCGTGGGAACCAGATAACAGTCATGCATTTTAACGTACGTAGGTAACTTAAAAATATATAGGACAAATAAGATCAACTAAATCATTACAAAGTCAATAATAACGATGGCGGAATACATCTTAAGAACAGAGTCGAATATTTAATTTGTCAATGGGGTTGGCCGGACGAAAGTATTTACAGATGGCGCCAGCATAGCTTGTACCTGTCAAACCTACCAACAGTGTCAATTCTTGTTTTTGGAAGAAAGTTCCTTATCGGACGGTTCGCGGATGGGGGCTAGGCGAAAGAAAGTCACGTGACCGTAACGAAAACGCGACACAAAGGCATACGATTGAGAAGCATGTGAAATAAAATAAAATATAATATAATATACTTAATAGAAAAAAAAGTGAAGTGAAAGTGACTAAGTGAAATGTCAAGAAGTCAAAAAAGTCAAACAATAGTCATAAAAATTCAAAAAAGTAAAAAAAGACAAAAAAGGCAAAAAATTCAAAAAATTCAAATGAATCAAAAAAGTAATAAAGGTCAAAATTACAAAATGAAAAAATACAAAAAATGGCGCACAAAATTTGTTCTTAGATGTCACATCTAGCATCTAGTAGCAAAAAAAGTCAAAAATTACAAAAAGCTCAAAAATAAAATAAACTTAAATAACAACTTCGTTCCAACCGAGTGTTCCATGACACTCTCGTATTTTTTTTTACCTGGATGTTAGCCCTTTAAGCCAAATCCCATAGAACAACCGTTGACAGTTGCCAACCCCATTAAAGATGATGTCGTTGACCTTAATAAGGCGTAGCACTTATATTACAAGTCTCCTGCCAATTAGTTACTTAGAAGTTCATTATATGTAGTTATTAGTTAATAAGTGTCAGGACATGTATGGATCGTAATAAGAATATTGTAAGGGTAACCGTAAGGGTAAGTAAATATTAAGGTCATGTAAATTTAACAATTCTTTAAATTTAAATGAACCCCAAAAACAAAGAAGAATAAGAATATTAATAAAGCTTAAAGAATTGGTAGTTTTTTATTATTGGGTACGTAAATCCTGTCACTTGACGGAAAATTTGGGGTGATTGGAACTATATCAAGGTGCTGAGACTAAAATAATAATCACCGTTTCTTTTCGTCATCAAGAATGAGGAAATCCACAGAGACAAGGCAAACTGCAACAGCAGCTGACGATGACATACATCTGTTCCGTAGTAAGTCAGTTAAAGCAGTAACGGTACCTTAGAAAATAGGGTCGTAATGTCATAATTATTGTTTCATTACCAGCCTTAGAGAATTTAACCAACTGGAGCGGCCATGTCTGTCATTTTCTATACAAAAAATGTCTGCCAATTTTTGCGGGGGAGGGGAACGTCAAATGTAGGGCTATTCGTACATAACCTGCAAAATACAATAAATATGACCACTGGTCATATGTTTTCGGCAGACGGAAACGCCTGTCAATGGCCGCTCCGGTTGGTTGAATTATCTAAGTTACCAGCCTATATACATGTATCACATTGTTATGCCTATGACTATAGGTCCTTCGTGTGGGTCTCACATAATCGGGCTTGGACTATAGTCCTAACGCCATCCCGATGCAGATTGATCACTTCTCACACATCTTTAAACGTCTTAGTAAGTAAGTAAGGTTTCCTTCAGCGTTTTGTCGATATTAAATGAAAAAAAAATATATTGAAAATATACGCACGTGTAAGGTGTTTTATTACCGTGTACGATTGGAACATTCGCACGTAAGATTTGACGTCAAACACATCGTAACATTCGTAACCACATTAACAACCAGGAGTAAGAAAATCTAGACATCTCCAGGTTACCTACAATGATGTAGTAAGTGGATATCTACTTAAGACATCCTATCTAGCTACATAATACCTCAATTATTTTTACAACGCGATCATTCTTAAATTATGACAAATATACTTCACTTTCTTCATACTATCGAGATAACTACTAGATAGATACTGAGAAATATAAATACACGACCTCAAGTTCTTTTCCGTAGGTAATTGAGTAAGTAATTAGTGTAATATAATGTATTGGTTTGTTTGTGACGAAAATTAATAAGTGAACAGGTTATACGGCACTCAAAGTGGCTGCGTAGGAAAACCACATGCTGCAGATTTAGATCAGTAGGTAAGGTAGACACGGACGTGAACATTTGCAGTCATACGCGTACAATAACCGTAGTTAAAAATTTGTTCGCTAAGGTGGTTTAAGCATTTGTTTTCGATTCAAGTATTTATTTTATTTTAATACTGCAATAAATTAATACAGGTAAGTCGTCGAAGACTATGTTCCCGTAAAATCAGCGATCACGAACTCAAACCTTATAGTAGGGCCCGGAAGGTAGGCTTATAGTTTTAAACATGTATTAAGCATCGGTGAAGGTTCACCAGCCACTTATGGGAGCGGAAAGTATGGTGACGGTGACGTAGTCTGTGTCCGATGCCGTCAGCAGAGCTTTTCTTCGAACGGGTCAGATTTGAGAGGGTGGGGTTTTGTACCCTTACTCCATAATTTGTATTACTGTTATCGGAGTGTGTACTGTGTTTGGCTTATCTTGCTTGTATGTAACAACATGCATGCACCAGTGAAGGTCGGGCAGCCGGTAAAGGAAGCGGGAAGTATAGTGACGGTGACGTAGTCGGTGCCCGATACCGTCAGCAGAGCTTTGCTCCTACAGTGCCATATTTGGAGAGGGGTGAAACAACACCGTTGCCGCTATATTCAGAATCTTCAAAATTATTAATAAAGAGTTAAGTTGTTTGATATCCTTTTTATACTCGTATTTTTTCTCTCCGATTGCCTTTTGTTTGTGAAATCTCACACAAACGTTATACCTACTTGATAAAGACGAGGACAATTTCATGTCCATATATCAAAGTATATACGTATACCTAATCATAGACATAAAATAAGAAGACGCGGTGCCGTGAAGACCATAGTGAAGACAAAATTGTAATTCCATAATAAGTCGATTTCCTTGTGTTTACGCGCGACACGCACACGTATACAACTCGTGGACGAGTGATGATTGATTCAAATTTCAAAAGTGAGTGTGTGTGCACGAGACCGCCGCTTATTATGGAATCACAGTTCTATCTTCGTGGAACCACGTCTTCCTATTTTACATGTCTATGCGTATAATAAATTAATATGTACCTATATATATATTTATTATGTTCAATTTATTAACATTGCAAATTGGACTTTCACCGCCAGACAAAAATTATTAAGATAACATATCGTGGTATTACCCAGTCCAGTCATTTATTTGCCCTTGTGCATTGATACATCGCCAGCGCCGTAGCTAAAAGAAGATTTATATTGTTTCTAACTTAGCCTAGTCAAAACTGACTCGGTCTTGACTGTGTCCTGGGGGAGCTATAAATTTGGTCTAAAATTACAGTAAGAATTATAAGTCAACTTGTGATCCGAGGTCGCTATTTATAATTGTGTAGGTAATCAATTACATAGGTAAAGTACCTAAGCGATATTAATATTCAACAACTTAGATTCATCTTAGAAACAGTAAATGTGACAATTTCAACATAGTCCGACAAATCAAGAATACTTAATTGTTTTTGACATCGGTCGGTCGGTACTTACTATAAATAGTGATGGGATTGAGCCACAAGGATACCAGTCCCCAACTTTCGCGGTAAATTTCAATTAGAAAGGGACCGTGGGCGCGGCGACAGCTTTCGTCTGTTAGCGTGACTAGTCATGGACAACCTACACACGAGCAGTCTACTTAAAGTTCATAAATCCTTTGCCCATGGTTGACCATGAACTTTTCTCTAGTGTAACTTGACTCCAAGATTAGTAGCAACAATGAGTAATTTCACGTTAGAATTATGTATTTCGGTTGCGGCGATGTGTACAATTAAGCGTTGTGAACAGCCCGACAGTATTCCCACCGCACTGATGCACGAGCATAGTTCTGCAGCGATTTACCCATAACAGCTTCGTGTATTCGGAGAACGCCTTTGCACTGGTTCAGCAAAGGATTCGGCTCAGCAATCGTCATTAGTGCAGTAGGAATAACAGGTCAGGGCACGACCACCTTCGAAACGTTTCGATCCTGATAACCCGCAGTTCATTGTCGGCGTCATACAGTGGGCGGCCCATTAATTGTATTTACTCGTTACTATCTCATTCTAAATATATTTGTTCATAATAAACCTCTTTTTTTAGACCTTGTTGTTGACAAAGACTGAAGTACTAACCTACCAAAACAGATTCATTAGGCTGTATGTTAAATATAAGGCTTTACCTTGCATTGATTCACATAGTACCTATAAACTCTGAGATCACTACCGTGTTTGCTCATCCCACGCCTAACCTAAGCAATGCCGTAAACGCACGTACAGCCACGGACATAAACATATATACATGTTTTAGCTTATTTCAATGACATATGGAATTGCATAATTGCATTGTATGCATATTCGGTGAAAGTGATAAGAGTATTAAATTATTTATGGTGATTCAAATATTTTCAGATTTTACCGTTGTAATGGAATTGTAACACACATGTTAAATAATTGAATGTCACAGATATAAAGGTATACATATATAAGTAAAACTCGTATTATCATTATTCTATAATTTTTTATGGTTTTTCAAGTTAATCTTAAAATACTAACTAATGTCAATCATACTTGCCTTAAGTTACTTTAATTTTGTATATATTAGTGAACTCACAGCGGTTCAGTTTTTGGCGTGGGAAGAGAGGAGGCACTAATCACTTCATACTTCTAAATGGTAAAAGAACCTCAAATTAGTCCACGTGAAGGTTTCTTCTTTTCGACAATTTTTTTCGTTGTTTGTGCACATCATTATTTACGTAAACCGAAGAAAATTACTGTGACACCTGTGAATGAGCTCGAAGGCTGGCCGACTGTTACTAATTAAAATGAACCGATAAGAACAAATACTAGGAAACAAATGTACCGGAATTGCATAATTTTATTTCATTACCTACTGTTTGCGTCATATGGTAACTTAGAAACGTATAGACGAAGAGCTGGCCACGTCAGATATAACATATGGCACAATAATGAGAGCACCGAAACCCCTCTAGTTAGTTTTCTATACTGTGCTTATCCGGACATCTGGCAGTTGTCAAGTGGTGGAAGTCAAAGAATGCAAACCACTTCAAGAATACAAATCTTAGAGTTCTGGATTTGATGCAATATCATGAGAAATTATATAAATAATTAGGTTATATCATTGCCAAAAGTTTCTGCTTGGGGAAAGTAGTGCTAAACGATGTATAATGCAATGCATAGTTTTTCACCTACTGTTTTTGTTTCCGCAATAATAAGCAGTTTTATTCTTGTTCTATAGTTAAAATATGGGCCCTGTCTACTATAACTGAGACAACGTCGGCAGTTTTTACCTATTTTTGGTATTACTATTTTCCAATAGAATTTTTTTTCTTGTCTGTCAGTGTAACCTCCACCCATTAAAAGCTGCCAGATGCCTGGATGTAGCAATAAGATAGTATAGCAATCTAACTAGCCGGGTTTTGTTGCTGTCATTATTCTGTCATATCTGACGTGGCCAGCTCTTAGTCCAGTAGTTCACATAAAAACTGCTTTGTGTAGGTGTACATACCTACACTTATAAATAGCGCCGAAAAACAAAAAGTACTTACACAATAAAAATTTAGACATTTTTAAACAGGCAACAGCAGGACACTACTACCATTTTTATATAAGATTTGTAATACAAACGATCCGAGTAAGTTGACGTTATTTTTCTTAACCGAGGCCAGTTTCAAGAAATATTTGCAGAGGCAAATCCTTCCCTAATTCCATGGATTTCTAATAGTAAATTTATATTAGAATCATATAATGATCATAAAATAAGTATTTTATAAATATTCATACCCATTTGTGAAACGTGGTAGCTCGCCGACTCGAGCACGCGCGGGTCGCCTTGGAACTCGCGCCGCGCCCCAGGGCGCGCATTCTCACTTCCTTCTCCACTTACCTGTCGACAAAACATTCACATGATTTACTAAACTCATTAATTACTTACACATTTTTTATACAAATTGTGTAATTATAACAAGCTTGAACTTTATCTTTGTTGTATAGACGCGGTAAGCCGTCTCTAATTCTAGGCTATTTATGGATGTTACCAGAGGTATTTGTCTGTATAGAAAACATTCACGTTAAAGATAAACTTCCAGATTTTTCTGCATTAAGCAAACGAACTGTGAATTGTCTCAGCGATAATTTATTCTTTGGGTGGGGTGTAGAAACCGAACATAATTATTATCATTTATTACGTTACGTTACAATTTGACAGTATGGGAAAACAATGCATTTTTTGCACTCTGACATTGTTGGGTATTATATTTATTATTTATGTACCTATATACATACCTTTTAAAACCAGCAGAGAATAAAACAGGTGGTAATGACATATCAAAACAGATTATTTATCCTATCGTTTCTTTTTTTTAAAATTTAGGTTAAAATATTAATTCCTTCCAATTCAATGCAATGCAACAACTACCTTCCTTTGAAGATGTGATTCCTAATTTTACTCTTCTTACAAAAGAGTTTAAAACAAGTAAATCGGGAATGTAATCATTAGCTAATAAAATAACTCCTGTTCAATCTAGGCCTGTATGTAATAAAGTGTGTGTTCAAGTTAGATAAATTATTATTAATATTTACGCCATCTACTATGTCGCTAAGATAGTTAAAACGTTCTCATTGTTCATGTTAACTTCATAATAGTATGTATAATTCGCATAGTAGCGAACAGATGTCGTTACCGGTCCTAAAATCAATGCGAATCGGTTGTTATTATCAATACATTGTCTTGCACTACCTATCTGCATGAACGGTGCATTTTTATTTCTCCCACACCTCCCATCGCCCGGTACAATCTTCATTATGGACGAATATATAAAAGAACAAGAAAATGTGTACGCGTTGCTGGCAAAAACAATTACAAATTATAAGAAATCGCCAAAACAAAGACTGACCAGTGGTTATGTACAACTTCGAATGGAAATACTTACCGAATACTGGACGCAATTTCACAGCAATCACCTGGAAATGTTGAAGTTAGTACCTAAAAAAGATCGCACACAGTATGAATACTTTACAAAGGATTATTTTGCGGAAGTAGAAAAACAATACATCAAATTGCGGTCAGATATGACGGATTTGTTATCGAGTTTGAAGTCAAGAAGTGGAGAAAGTACATCGAGTTTACATAACCCTCCAACTGCCACTAGTGCAAGTGATGAAGTCCGTTTGCCCAAAATAAATATTCCTCAGTACTCGGGCAGTTATCACGAGTGGACTTCTTTTCACGATATGTATACATCGCTAATACACAATAAAACCACACTCAATAGAGTGCAAAAAATGCATTATTTGAAAAGTTGTTTATCAGGAGAAGCGGAACAATTACTTAAGCATATACCTATCAGCGAGAGTAATGACGACATGGCATGGAATATTTTATTGAAAAGATATAATAACAAACGAATAATAATAAACACCATTTTGTCACGATTAGTAAATCAGCGAAAATTAACTACGGGAACGTCGAAAGGGTTAAGAGAATTATTGGACACCACAAGTGAATGTTTAAATAAATTGAAAAATCAAGATATTCAAGTGGACACGTGGGATACACTGGTAATTCATTTAACTGTCAATAAATTAGATTCAGAATCACACAAAGAATGGGAACTCGAGATTGGGTCCCTAGATATAAGTGAATTACCAACATTAGACATGTTAAACAAGTTCCTAGAAAAAAGATTTCGAGTCTTGGAAATTAATCAAACCCCGTCGTCGAGTGCACCTGTAAACAAAAGAAGTTTTCATTTGAATAAAAGCGAACAGAAATGCATTTTTTGCAACCAAGACCATTTATTATACACTTGTAAGGAATTTACGAAGCTCGCAGTAGATAAGAGAGTGGAATATGTGCAAGGCAATAGTGTTCTCATCAAGAATCGAGCCTGAAATGAAGATGAAGGCTACTACTTATATTGTCCGTCACCTTACCGACATGATGCCGGAAAATGAAGTGAAGATTGAAGATTGGAGACATATCGAGAAGTTGTGCCTCGCAGATCCAACATGTCACACACCAGGTCACATCGACCTGCTTTTAGGAGTCGAAGTTTGGAGTGAAATTATAAAACCTGGAGTGATTAAAGGCCCCTCAGGAACACCTATAGCACAAGACACACAACTGGGGTGGATAGTTTCGGGAAAAGCGAGGACAGATCACACTGCCACTAAAAACATCGTCAGCATGTACCTTAATGTTGATCTTAACAACATGCTGAGGAAGTCCTGGGAGTTAGAAACCATAGAAGATGAGAGAGAGAGACCTACACTAACATCAGACAAAGAGAAGGCAGAAAACATTTATGAGACACATAAAAGAAGAGAAGATGTTAGTCACGTGGTCACGTTGACCTTTAGAGAAGAATCCCCTGTGTTACCACGTGACTCGAGAGAGGTAGTAGAAGTAAAGAGATGGATGGATGGAGATAGGAGATTAGATACAACCTCAAAGATGAAGAAAGATTACAACGAAGTGTTACAAGAGTGCTTAGATCTGAAATACATGGGAAAGATAGATAGTGAAGAGATATCCGAGAATTGCGTGTACCTTCCGCAGCACACTGTGGACGATGTCTTGTTGGATCATGAAACAGAAGATGAAGCTAAAACGAATCAAAGAGAAATCACAGCAATTCTCAAAAGGGGTGAATTTGAACTTCATAACTGGAGTTCAAATAGGGAGACATTGCGAGATATAGATCCTGTAAAACGATCACCAAATGTTCAACGAGACGAAGATGGAAGAGACAGTATTAAGACATTGGGTATAATTTGGAACACTAAAGAAGATAAATTACAAATAACGAATAAAATGAAAGAACAACCTGTCACCAAGACGAATGTTTTAGCAGAAATAGTTTTAATGTTTGATGATATAGGTTGGCTGGATCCTGTGGTTATCGCTAAAACTTTCATGCAGAAATTATGGACACTTGGAGAGGGTTGGGATAAAGAGCTTGCAGAAGATGTTAAGAAAGATTGGCTAAAATTTGGAAATGAGATTCCCGCGTTGACAGAAGTAAAGATAAATCGCTGGATACATACCAATGCAGACAGAAGTTCGATTGAAGTTCATGGATTTTCTGACGCCTCGATGAGTGCTTATGCTGCTGTAATATATGTCAGAGCCACGGACAAAGATGGGCAAATACAAGTATCGTTACTTACCGCAAAAACGAAAGCAGCCCCCTTGAAGCAAGTGTCCATGCCAAGGTTGGAGATGTGCGCTGCTGTTCTGCTGTGTAGACTCCTAAAGCATGTTGTGAGCATATTAAAAGTACAAAAGCATCAAGTATTTGCCTGGTCTGACAGCAAAGTTGTACTTTCCTGGATAAAAGGAGACCCAGGTCGGTGGACTCTATTTGGCAAGAATAGAGTTACGGAGATAAAGAAAATTAACGAGATAAACGGGTCGTCAATTTTATTATTATGTCAATACTAAACACAATCCAGCGGACCCTGCATCGCGAGGAGTTATGCCGAGAAAGCTGTTGACGAATACACTCTGGTGGAATGGACCAGCATTTCTCAAAGAACCAGCCATAGAACTGCCTGAAACCGAAGTACCTGAAACAGACTTAGAATGCAGAAAAGTTATTAAAACGTTAGTTACTACAAGTAAATAAACTGATAAGTATTTAGTACTTACCCTGATGTGTAAATACTCGTCGCTCGGGAAACTTGGTGAGGGTCATCGCATACTGTCGTAGATGGATGCTGCACCTGAAAAGGAAGAGAGAAAATAAAGAACCCTTACCAACTTACCTGACGACTGAACATAAAGACGAAGCACTTACCATTTGCTTAAGACGCTCCCATGAAATCGAATTTCAAGAAGAAATAGAAGATTTAAAGAGTAAGAGACAGCTGAAAAGAAAAAGTCGTTTGTTGTCACTCACCCCCTTTTTAGATCCAAAGGGTGTGTTGAGAGTTGGCGGCAGACTACGCCATGCTGATATAGGAGACCAACAGAAACACATCGTACTAATAATGAAGGACAATGCTCTGTTACCTCTTCTTTTATCAGAAGCTTACAGCAGCACTCTTCATGGCGGTCCGCAGCTGATGGTGATGTATTTACGTTCAAAATACGAGCAGTTAACGCAAAAAAAGTTGCAAGATTTCTGGAGGCAGAAACAAAAAGAATTCTTAGCCCGGCTTCAACAACATCCTCAGTGGAATCGTATTACCAAAGATGCGGTCTAGTATTATTGGTTATGAAATACGGACAATTTCTGGTGTTATACAAAGATCTGAAACTAAATTATGTGTTTTACCCTGTTTAAAGGACTACGTCCTTTCCGGGGGAGTATGTTCAAGTTAGATAAATTATTATTAATGTTTACGCCATCTACTATGTCGCTAAGATAGTTAAAACGTTCTCATTGTTCATGTTAACTTCATAATAGTATGTATAATTCGCATAGTAGCGAACAGATGTCGTTACCGGTCCTAAAATCAATGCGAATCGGTTGTTATTATCAATACATTGTCTTGCACTACCTATCTGCATGAACGGTGCATTTTTATTTCTCCCACACCTCCCATCGCCGGGTACAGTGTGTTTATTTATGAAGCCATGGTTAGCCTGGTGGTTCGTTTGAGAAGTTGAACCTTGACACCATCCCTAAATAGACAAGTATAAATAAATACGCGCTCATTGGATTGATGAGTCGGTTGATACAGACTGAGTAATTATTACGATCAATTTCTATTAGAAGTATTAGAACAGAATAAACCATAGTACTAAATGTTAGTTAAAACATTTAGATATTTATATTTTAAATTTGCTTCTTGAGCTAATTCAGAGTCGATAAGTACAATTCGAAATCTAGCAGTTATGTTATGTATGTAATCTAGGAAATGTGTCAGGTTAATTGATGTTAGTAATATTTTCACTGTATAGGTACATAATCGTATTCTAAATATCAATGTAAGTACAGGTATGCGACTTTTTCATGACTATACTTTTCTTATGTTAATAATATTCTTTAACTGCTGTCAACACCTGCCTGTTGTCTACCATGCTTAACGAATTGTCTGGTTCCAAATACAGTGATTTTATATATATAATGAATATATATGTCGCAGGGAAATGATTAAAACAGAGATTTGAACAACTCTCTAAGGGATATGATCAAATCACGCAGTATGTTAAAATGGAGACTCCATATCATCATTTCCCTAGAAAAATTCAGTAATTTCACCAAATCACTGACTCTGTTTAGTGGGAAGACAAAATCGGCCAAAAAACGTGACACGCTTTTTCATTTCACTAGATTTGTTTAGGAATATGACAAAATCCCTAACCACTACGGTAAGTTGATGAAACGAACTCAAAAAGTCAACTAGTCGCTAAACAAGTTTATTGAAATGATAAAGTCTCAACTGGAAGATGGTATATGGTGATTTGATTAAATCTCTGAACTGGTTTAGTGAAATGACGAAAGGAAGTACCGAATACAATATTATACTTTACAGTTAAGCGGTTTTATCAAATCTCTGATTAGATAAAGTGAAACAGATATTAAATCAGAGATTTTAACAAATCTCTAAGGGATATGATCAAATCACGCAGGATGTTAAAATGGAAAATCCATATCATCATTTCCCTAGAAAAAATCAGTCATTTCACCAAATCACTAACTCTATTCAGTGGAAAGACAAAATCGGCCGGCCAGTGCATGCAACATGTGGAAGTACTGTTGGAGAGGAAGGTTAAGGCTTAGTCGTTAAATGCCAATTTTGTCAAAAAGAAAGCAATATTAGAGCTGAGAGGGAAAATGCAGCAAAATCTTTGAAGATATAAATCTTGAAGCAAATCAAATTATTTTGTTCAATATTTTTTGATTTGCAATTTTTAAGTAGTTACACTACTATATATAAACTGAAAATAGATGTCATATACTTAAGAAAAAGTGACCAAACCCTCCGGTGTCCGAGGCCAGATTTGAACTGGCGTCTTCAGCTTTCGCGGCTGAAGATATACTAAAGAAAGATTGAAGATATGACTTGAAGATATAGACTAGATTACATGAAATTGTTACATAAAATGTCAAATGTAGGTATCAAAGTTGTTTATGCCATCAAAAACAAAACTTGTAAAAAAAACCAAGTCTCGCAACTCAGTTCTTCTACAGTAAAAAGTTGCGAGATCCATGTAATACCAAGTCGGTTGATTTATTCAGTCCCTACTTAAGGGACCTTCTGTCTTAAGTTATTACGTAATTAGCTAATCTAACAACATCTTATAATGACCGTGAGCATGCACTGGATTTTCACAAATAACGCACCTTCAAATTATGTCTTTCCACTAAACAGAGTCAGTGATTGGTGAAATGACTAAATTTTTCTAGGGAAATGATGATATGGATTCTCCATTTCAACATCCTGCGTGATTTGATCATATCCCTTAGAGATTTGTTAAAATCTCTGTTTTAATCATTTCCCTGCGACATAAATATATTTAATTCTTAATAATGGCCGGCTTTCTCCCATCTCAGGCATAAGATATGAACATCCCTTTCTTGAAGAACACGTTTGTCAAGCCAGGCAAAGTTGACCGCAGTAGGAAATGTTGAAGCATTTGGCGGTATGTATTTTCAAGGGCAATAAAAATGGGTCATTGGTCCTTGAATTTATGTTCTCATCATTATAATTGTAAATAAATATATTTTTGAGATTTTCTAATACCACGCCGGTGGCAAACAAGCATACGGCCCGCCTGATGGTAAGAAGTTACCGTAGCCTATGGACGCCTGTAGCTCCAGAGGATTCACATGTGCATTGCCTACCCTTTAAGAACCTATACACTCCTTTTTAGGGTTCCGTAGCCAAAATGGCAAAAACGGAACCCTTATAGTTTCATCATGTCCGTCTGTCCGTCCGTCCGTATGTCACAGCCATTTTACTCGGTAACTATAAGACGTATCTTAATAAAATTTAGACATAAGGTGTGTTTTGTATGCCGCTATTTAGTTATGTAACTTATGTAGTTTAGGGGGGCGCTCCATATATGGTAACTAAAATACAAAAATATTTTTTTTACCAAATATCAACATATTGCACATTTTCAGAAATAATGGCTTCGAAAGTCAGAAAAATTGTTTCCCTTCTGTAACTTTTGAACCATAAGTCCAAAAATTTGCGAAGATGTACTTTATCACCACAAGTAACACAGGAAGCATTATAACATATGATTAGTTAACTTATTTAGAACTTAAGGACCGTATAAACTCTTATATACGTTCACCGAGCAACTTGTCGCATTATATGATGCTTTGAGCTGCATAACGGTTGTATAATGGCATATCTAAATGCTTTTGTAACGTCTTTAGCTTTAGTGCAGCAAACCACAACGCAACTGTTCAGCTTTCAGCTGTTTAAAAGCACTTAAGTGCTTTAGGTTCTACAATAGCATTATATAATGCTTTAAGCTGTATAAGCGTTGTATAATGGCATATGTAAATGCATTTTTAAAGCCTTTAGTTTTAGTGCAGCGAACCAAAATGCAACTGTACAGCTGAATGCTGTACAGTTGCGTTTTGGTTTGCTTCACTAATGCTTCGGTGTGGTTTAGTGCCTTAGGTTCTACAATAGCATAAATAAATGCTTAATGCTGTTTATGAGCATGAATATTAGCCATTATAATGCCACGTAAATCCGGTATTCAGCTTTTAGCTGTTTTTAGTGCTTTAGGTTCTACAATAGCATTATATGATGCTTTACGCTGTATAACGGTTGTATAATGGCATATGTAAATGCTTTTGTTTAGCCATTAGTTTTAGTGCAGCGAACCAAAATGTAACTGTACAGCCTTCAGCTGTACAGTTGCGTTTTGGTTTGCTACACTAATGCTTCGGTGTGGTTTAGTGCCTTAGGTTCTACAATAGCATAAATAAAAGCTTAATGCTGTTTAAGAGCATGAATATTATAAATATACAAACTTGACACCTAGATATACATAATAAATATACGCATACCTAACTAAAATTAATAATAATAAATAAATTTAATTTAATAAATTATAAACATTGTTACATTAAGTGTAATAATTAAATAATATAAATAAAATACTTAGATCCTTGATTTAAAAACCAAATATATGTATATTACGGAAAATATTAAGAATATACTGTTCCTATTATGTTCGATCAATAACTATTAAATCTATTCTCTTTTATTTTCTTAAATCAACCTGTAATTCAATGCCTGGGTAATGCCCCTACTCACATACTCCTTTGGCATACTAAGGTGGACACAGACCGAGCTGGATGCCCTGGATCGGAGAGTCCGTCTATTGCTCACCACAAACCGTATGCTTCACCCACGCTCGTCTGTTATGAGATTGTACATCCCACGGAAGTGTGGAGGTCGCGGCTTTTTAAACGCCAAAAATCTCCACAACCGTGAGGTGTACAATCTCAGGAACTATTTCCTTAACAACGAGTGTGGGATGCATCGTGATGTGGTGGCAGTAGATAAGGGTCTCACGCCGCTCTCCTTGGCAAACGAGAACTGGCGCAAACCTGTGGTGCTAAGCACCGAGGATCGCAAGGCGGTATGGGAGAGCAAGGAGCTACACGGGCGGTTCTACAGGGCCCTCACGGGACCCGACGTAGACCTGCTCGCGTCGGTGAACTGGTTACGATTCGGGGACCTCTTCGGAGAAACCGAAGGTTTTGCCTGTGCAATTGCGGACGAAGTTATCATGACGAATAACTACCGGAAATATATCCTGAAGGACGGTACGGTCGACATTTGTCGGGCATGCCGCCGTCCCGGAGAGTCACTCAGGCATATCATCTCCGGTTGTTCTCATCTTGCTAACGGCGAGTACTTGCACAGACATAACCTCGTAGCCAGGATTATACACCAGCAGCTTGCTCTCCTATACGGTCTTGTGGACTACGAAGTGCCGTACTACAAGTACACACCTGCGCCAGTTCTCGAAAATGGTCGTGCCACGCTCTATTGGGATCGATCTATTATCACGGACAGGACTATTGTAGCCAATAAGCCTGATATCGTGGTAATAGATCGACCGCAACGCCGGGCCATGCTCGTCGACATCACCGTCCCATGTGACGAGAACCTCGTGAAGGCCGAGAAGGACAAGTCCAGCAAGTACCTAGACTTGGCTCACGAGGTAACCGCCATGTGGGAGGTTGATTCGGCGATCATTGTGCCGATAGTTGTTTCTGCGAACGGTCTCATAGCGAAGAATCTCGACCAACACCTAGAGAGACTTTCGCTACGGGGTTGTGGTTGGATCAAGGGTCAGATCCAGAAGTCGGTTATCCTGGACACGGCGCGCATAGTCCGAAGGTTCTTCTCTCTGCGGCCCTGACCACCGGCAGCCTGGGCCTTGCTCCGTTGCCGGCGGCACCCTAGGATAGGTTTTTTATAATGTTTTTATTATTTTTGTATGTTTTAGATGTATTTTTATATTTTACTTTTAGTTATATAAATATTGTAAAAAACCTAATCCTAAGAAGAAAAATGAATAAAGAGAATAATAATAATAATAATAAAATAATAACATAGGAAACAAAAAATAAATAAATAAATAATACAACTTTAGGTACCCGTTACAATCAACAATATAATACCAAGTGAAATTTCAAATAATGTATTACATCATTAGTGTGCACGGCTATGCTGCATCCATCCATGCCGCTGTCATTATAACTCGTGAATATTTGTTTCTTATCTACACTGTGACGCATCTGAACAGGACGGTCGAAGTTACTCGTTCTCTAAGCCGTTGTTAATATTACAAACGATTTCTACCCACTTTATAATGTATAACAAATATTATAGTATTTATAAATGCATTTTTAGTATAAAAATAAAATTGTTAACTGCACGCTAGCTTTAAAAGTATGTATAATATATTAGTATATCTCATGTAAGTGAATTTTGTAAATTCGTTATGAGAAATAAATGTCTTAAACCAGATATTGGCCATTATAATGCCACGTAAATCGCTATACAGCTTTCAGCTATTTTTAATGCCTTAGGGTGTACAATAGCATTTATAAGTAGGTAATACATTCCTAATGCTGTATAATAGCAATAATATAAACCATTATAAAGCCAAGTAATTCACCATAAGGGGCTGTTCATAAATTACGTCATTTCAAATGGGGGGGGGGGTCTGGACATCGGATGATGGTAGCATGGCGTAGGAGAGGGGGGCCGTCATTCCGAAGATCACATCATCTCTCAAATCTTTAAAAAGTGCTTCAATGTGTAAAAAAAGGAATGAAATTCGTGTTTCCATAAACTTTTAATGCTATAAAATATTATCTACTAAATTGTGTTTTTATTTTACAATTAAGCTAAAAACGCATTTTTTTTAAATGACGTCACTTCATTTGGCAGGGGGAAGGTAAACATTCATCAAAAATTGATGACGTAATTTATGAACAGCCCCTATACAGATTTTAGCTGTTTTAGTGCCTTAGCGCCTACAATAGCAATTTTAAGTAGTATATAATGCTTAATGTTGTTTAATAGCATAATTATTCACGTGTAATGCTGTGGGCATTAATAAGCTTTTTTTAAGGGTCACTGAGCTGCTATTGGACTAAGAGCTAGCCACGTCACATATCACACAATAATGAGAGCAACAAAACCCGTCTGGTTAGATTGCTATACTATTCTTATTGCTAGATCCTGGCATCTGGCAGCTTTTAATGGGTGGAGGTCACAGTGACAAACTAGCAAAATGTTTTAATTGGAAAATAGTAATACCAAACTAGGTAAAAACTGCCGAAGTTGTCTCAGTTATAAAGGACAGGGCCTATATTTTTAAGGGGCTCCCTGGCACCAACGACCTTAGATCTGATTCCCTTAGTTTTCTAATGATTTATATAGCTTATCATATTATCAGTAACGGCTTTAAACAATATAGTATCCTATATTTACTTCAATATTCATTGTCTTCGAGACATTTGACATCAAAGTCGAACCGGTTGAGGCTAAAAAAGTGGTTTTATGGTCATAAATTCTGTGTTAATTAGTTAAAAATTAAAATCTCTTTACAGTTTTGAGAGACATCAAGAGGAACCCTAATATGTAGATTACGTATATGTAAGATTCTTTATACCATTCGAATATCGATAAAAGTGTTTTTTTAGACCATATTTTTAAAATATCATTAAAAAATAACGGCTCTTTTATTCCAAGATCCGGCTCTACAAAATGGAGATAAAAGATTCAAGAACCGATAGTCGTTTGCCTTATAATTCTATCTGTAGTGAATATGTTGGAATATCGACTCAAAACTGGTCAAAATCGATAAAAAATGTTACAAAAAATATTGTGTATTGTTACGGAAACAAAACAGTAGGTGACAAACTATGAACTATATTATACATCGTTTGGCACTACTTTCCCCCAACATAAGCTTTTGTATAATTTCTCTTAATATTGTATAGTATTTGTATAGTTTCTCATAATATTGCATCAATCCCAGATCTCTAGGATTTGTTTTCTTGAAATGGTTTGCATTCTTTGACCTCCACCACTATGTCCACATCTAGAAATAAGCATAGTATACCAAACTGACTAGAGGGGTTTAGTTGCTCTCATTATTGTGTCATATCTGACGTGGCTAGCTCTCCGTCTATATAGACCAACGCCATTTTGTAAATCATTTATAACCTAAAAATAAAATCATGCGGACCGATTTATACAAGGAAAATACCTATATCATAATGAAATAACTTAATTTAAGACTGCTCAACAAACACTATTATGTTAATAATGCAAAAGTCGTTCTATACGAGGATTACACAATTGTTTCGTTTATTTGACGCATATCTTTTTATAATATTTTATAGCAAAACCACAATAAATCAAAGGCGCGTGAAAATTTCCAATGAAACTTATATACACATTTACAGTAAACTACATTGCGCAGTAATATTTGAAGGATATAATAACGTAAAAGAGTCAAAAACTTTCATAAATTTTGTTACGATGCAAACAAATATGACGTGTCACTCATTCAGTTTTTTGTACCGTCTTTGTCCATTTTATATTGCGAGACAAAGTAGTTAAATCACAACGTTCATTGTATTATAACATTTATGCCGTCGGTATTAGAGACGTTTTTGCATTGACGTAAGGTTTATTTTACTACACTCTTATGCTAGTATAATGCTTTTGTATTGCGATTGACAACTTAATCGAGAGTACTAAGGCTTCTTTACTGCGATTAGCAAGTTTTTTGGTCGTATTAATGCTTCTTTAATGCGGTTGGCAACTTAATAGAGCGTACTAATGCTTCTTTAATGCGATTGGCACTTTCCATGACAACGATAATGCTAATAGCGCAGACATAATGCGCCTGTAAAGCTATTAAATAACCTATATAGGATCTCAAGCTGGGTAATTTGTGCCCATTTAAGAGCTATATCAGCACTATAAACGTTTATAATGCTACTATTAAACGACCTCAAAATGCTAAAAGCATACAGATATGCTGTAAGACGGCCGTTATACTGCTTTGATGTGTTACTTGGGACATACTTTCTACGAAAATTGTTTTCAACATTATCGGTTCAGCCATTTTGAGTTATCTCTAAAAAACTTCTTCCATAGGCATCAGATACGACGCTTTGGTATTAGTTTGGTTCTTATTCCATTAAAAGTACGGAACCCTCCATTATGCGTGGTCCGACACGCACTAGGCCGGTTTTTATTTGAAGAACGTTACCTCATACTCATTTATTTCAAATGCATAAATAGTGTTAAATGGATACTTCTGGCTAAAGTCGTATAAGATTAAGTAATCTAATCTTAAAGTGACAAAAAATATATGTACCACACTACATATTTACTGCACGATTGTTACCAAAGCAAATTCTTGCGGTTTTCCAACAGCACTGCATTGCAACGTGGCCTATTAACGCCGAGCAGTTTCATAAAGCAAACATCAGACGATTGAATCTCAACGATACGTGAATCAAATTTAAATAGGAAATAGGACGTTCGCAAAGAACCATTTTCAATATAGTCTTTTCAATACTTGGACTACTAACTGCTGTTCTCATAGCAGTACCGAGCTCTCGAACATTGCAAGTACAATAATTAGAGATGCAGATAGTCGATCTTCGAATGAGGTTAAGAACTCATAGTCATAGATTATAATTGGTTCCAACAGTCTTTTGTTTTGGTACCTTTTTTCGTCTACAGTGAATGGATTTGACATATCCAAAGATTTCGCGTTTATCCCCATTTTGATGTCTATGATGAACTTCAGTATACTGCACGTAGGGGACCAAATTTTGAGCAGATGAGGTCCCGTCATCACCATCTTCTTTCTAGCTGTCGTAATTAGGAAAAAGACGTGTCTATCTCGCACGAGACGCGGTGTCAAGGCCCACATGTGCTATAGTGGCTGAATGGAAAATAAGAACTATAAACAAAAGGCAGGCAATAAAAAGGAGAGGCCGTTGGCACTCGGCAGTAGCTTAGGAGGAAAAAATAGGCATTAATTTTATGGATCAGACGTACATATGAAATAAACAATATATTTATATATGAAAAATACAGGGTTTTACCGACAACAGGAAAGAGCTCTTTCTTAACACACGGATATCTTAGGAAAATCTTACTATACGAGTATGTTGCGTAAACTTAGTCGTGTCGTGAGCATTTTCATCATATCTTTAATAGCATTTCTGGTCATCAACTTTAAGCTAGTCTAGTGAGTTCTGCTGCTGTAAATAAACTCATCGCAAGTATTCTAGAGGTCAGAATCATACTGGTTTGCCTACTCGCAATGACTCGGGGAGCAAAGAGAACTCTCCATACCGCGTGCTCGCGGTCCGATTGCAATTGCACCGCTTTGTTTGCCGACGGCGACTCAATTAACGGCCCCGAGCCCGGCAGGACTTCCGTCACACAAAGGGTTAAATTAAAATGTTATTACAGGCAATGTAAATGACACTTTGCTTTCTTTTACTGTCTGCTCTTTGTTGCTGTCAGTGTTGGATAAATATCTGTCTGAGTCGCTTTGTAGTCTTGGAGGAAGAGACCACTTATTGGATTCGTAAATGTGAACGTGATGGCGGCCGGGTTGAAATTGATACCTACGTGATTCATATTTGCTGATTGGCCTTACTCTATTCAGGATATTAAATATGTTTAAAAATAAATGGACCTGAACTGAACTGTAAATCTACTTACTTATAAATAACTAGTTGTATATGTCCAAGGAAGAGACGATGCCGACGGCAGACTCGTTTGAGGTATTTATGACTTAATTCAGTCACGGGTAATCTAATTTCATAACGCTACGCCGTAGCACGTAGCAGGTATTTCCCGCTTTGTAGCAAAAATATTCCGTAGAATATTCAGAACCGTGAGCATGACGTGCTGACGGCACTAAATATAAGCAGATAGGAAAAAAGTGTCGCCACTCCTCTTAGAAATTATTTTATTAGGAAGTGTACACAGACCCGCTGACATGACGGATATAACTGGATAGGCATATAGCGAGTGTTTTTTTTTGTACAAATGAAATTGATACATATGGTCTAAGAGCTGGCCACGTCAGATATGACACAATAATGAGAGCAATGAAACCTGTCTAGTTAGATTGCTTTACCATCCTTATTGCTAGATCCTGGCATCTGGCAGCTTTTAATGGGTTGAGGTCAGAGTGACAGACCAACAAAGTTTGGAAAAAAGTAATACCACGATAGGTAAAAACTGCCAACGTTGTGTTATTTATAGAGGATAGGGCTTATATTATAATATTAGATTACAAACAATTGTCTATTATTGCGGAAACAAAAACGTTAGGTAACTAACTAAAAATTGCATTATACATCATTTGGCACTACTTCCCCTAACAAAAACTTCTGGACATGATATAATCTAATTAATTACTTAATTTCCCATAATATTGCATCAAACCCAGAACTCTAGGATTTGTTTTCTTCAAGTTTGTTTGGAATTGGATCAATATAATGTAGGTACATTGATTTTCCCTTTTACGCATATTTGTGTTCCAACAGATAAAAATGGAAACATACGTCTGATCAAGATATTGTCGTTATTCAAACTCGCAGTAAAATTTTCCGCACTGCAAATGTAAAAAAAGGGGGTTTTTTTCTTGTAAAAATAAATTTGAAGACCATATTTCTATTACTAATTTATAAAGCTATAATACCATAACCTTATTTTCAATATGCTGAAACTACGTGTAAAAAAATATGTTTGTCTGTAAAGTCGGTTAACGGACGATAATTTGGCGTGATATTGTCATAAGAAAACATTGATGAAAAATTGCATACTTTTATTTATTAATTGAATTGAATTATTATCATCACTGAATTATCATTATTTTGTTATAATCTTATAATACATAGAAGGAGTGTTTTTCGTAACGTTACCATAGAGATCTGACCACAACGTACCATGGAGATCTGTCCACAACGTGACACTTTTTCGTGCATGCTACCGGTGTTCATCGATTTATGACGTTAACATTATCACGTCAAAAAAAGGTTTTTGTAGCTTTTTCTAAAGGGCATAAACACACAAGGGCATACGCTTCAAAAACACTCCATGTGTTGCGTTCGGCATAAAAGACCGCGGAAATATTGAAATGGCCTGAAACATGCTGCACGGATGATTAAAGTGGCTGATATAAGTCGCACGGTGGAATAGAGTTCCCCTTTTTTACATTTTTGCTATGTATTTAATTCTAAAATGTATGCGTTTATTTACAGAACAATCTACGTTGGACACTTTATTAAACTTTGGCTACGTGTGGGCGGAATATCTGATTTGTAACGCCCGTTTACTTAAATACCCTGCCTAAATACTACTAAATACAAATACAAATTAGTTACTTACATACAATACCAAACAATTTACTGCGAGTAATCAGGAGTGTTAAAATTATCAATTAACTAAAGTGAAAATATTAAAATATGAATAACCTACTTCATATAAAATATAAAAACTGGCCAAGTGCGAGTCGGACTCGCGCACCGAGGGTTCCGTACAAACCTATAGGTATAAGGGTAGTAACTTTAGAATTATTAAAAACATTTTTATTTTATGATGTAACTAAAAATTTACGGTTTTCGCAATTTTTCCTGTATCTGTGCTATAAGACGTTGCTTTGTACCAAATTTCAAGATTCTGAGTTCACGGGAAGTACCTTGTTGTAGGTTTTGATTCCCTTGAGAGTTTCGAAAATTTGCGGATTTTGCGGCATAAACGGCTGTATCTTTTTATTGCGTTGGCTTTTAAGTTTGATTTTTTCACAGCTCCAAGGGACAATAGACCTGAGTATTTGATATAAATTTCAGCTTGATACCTCCACGCGTTCCTGATAAAAATGGTCTTGACAGACAGACAGACAGACGGACAACAAAGTGATCCTATAAGGGTTCCGTTTTATCCTTTCGAGGTACGGAACCCTATAAATACCTTCTGCCAAAAGTGCGATTTCTCTAAATAACACAACAAATAAATAAAACACACACAAAAATAATACACTATAAATATAGGTTGACTGGAATAGATCCCTTAAGGGATAAGTCCGGCTTTGTACAAATATTATTTATTCTTTGTTGTACAACTTGTACAATAAAGTATTATACTATAACATAACCGTACATCTTTATTTTCAGGCAACTAATGTATATAGATAAATATTTTAAAACTTAGCATACATGTCTCAATAAAAAAATGTGTGCAGATGAATACCTGTATAAGTATGAACTTACGTTACTTTATTCTGTGCGATAATTTAACAATACTGAACCGCTTGTTTATAAGGACGGAGGTAAACGAATGGTCCGATGGTATTTATCCGAGACTTGAAAATCAGCCCCTACTCAGTGAGCAGCGACAATGGAAGGTGGCGGGGGTCTTCTAAAATTATCCTTGGGGATCGATCCCGCAGCCTGCAGTCTAGACGCGCATATACGAAGCGGGAAACGTACAAACGTTAATTATATACATACTTAGTTAAGATAACATTCCGTATTGTAAGCAACAGGAATTAGAGAAAGCAAAATGCGGCGGAAACAGGAATAACATCGGGCCGTATTATAACTTTTAAATACGTTTAGACACGATCCAAATTTAATACAATTCCAGCTAGCGCCTAAACGTCTGAATCAGAAATATTAGAATTTGGTTGAAAATGATTTCGATGCAACTCCAATATAACTTCAATATAATATTGATTAATTGTTTGTTGTGTCATAATTATTTTACATGTTTTTAAAGTAGGGCATTCCACTCATACAATAGTATGTTACTCAATCAAATACAAACATTGAAAACATTGAAAAAATAATCAACCCAGCAAGACTTGAACTTGCATCGATACGCCTTACCGCTGCTATAAAGTCGATGGAAAAATAAATGCAAAAAGATGATTGAAGGCATTGAGAATTTCGTCAACTTAGTAACTTGACCCATAGCTTAATTGGTAAAGCGATCGAGCCCCGGTAAGGCGTATCGATGCAAGTTCAAGTCTTGCTGGGTTGATTTTTTTTTCAATGTTTTCAATGTTTGTATTTGATTGAATAACATACTATTGTATGAGTGGAATGCCCCACTTTAAAAACATGTAAAATAATTATGAATTGATAGCAGCGCCATCTATTATTTCCGTTGTGACACTTGCAATAGGGTCGGCGGGAAGGGTATCTAACTCTAGTAGTTAACACCTAGATGTCGCTTACGGCTGCTATAAAGTCGATGTAAAAATAAATGCAAAAAGATGATTGAAGGCATTGAGAATTTCGTCAACTTAGTAACTTGACCCATAGCTTAATTGGTAAAGCGATCGAGCCCCGGTAAGGCGTATCGATGCAAGTTCAAGTCTTGCTGGGTTGATCATTTTTCAATGTTTTCAATGTTTGTATTTGATTGAATAACACACTATTGTTTGTTGTGTGTTGAGGAGTTATTTTTCAGGTACCTAGATTGTGTTTTTAATGTATTGTTTTGTGTATTTTAATACAGAAATAACGGCGGTTAAATTAACGATAAAACATTAATAAAATAAAATACATTTACAAACATGTGTATTGTCACAGAATAAATAATAATATTTCACACAGAATGGCCACGCTACGCCCCGGCCCGATTGGAATTACCTCACCCCGCGGCGGCGCGGCCGATTGGTAGGAAAGTAGTAGGTTATCAACTTCAGGTTTAGTCTAGTTGAAGGTAAGAACTCACGCACATATTGAAATGTTTACTATACAGATGGGCCGTGCACACATAACCGCTCAAACGAGTTTTGTAGTATGACGTGTCCGCCCTGTGGTATTCTCGGGGTTTTGAAAACGTTATTTTTAAATTATATTTTCTTTATTTGGTTTTGTTTTTTTTTTAGATTAGGTTCTTTTACAAAATGAATAAAGAAAAATTATTGATAAAACGTGTGTCGAATATAACGATAATAAATTGGTTTTTTTTTACATTCATTATCATTAGGTACTGGCAGCAGCCAGTATCTTCATACAGTTGTTAAATATTTAAAATAATAGAGAAACCTAAATAACAATAATCATGGAATATATTAATTAGTGATAAACCTATGCTGTGATGTATACTGAAAAGTGATATTTATATGACAACTTTAAATCAAAATAGGCGCATTGTTCACAAAGTCACCCCATTTTACGTTTTCGGTATACACTGCTGTGGTTAACGCTGTCTGAGTTGGATAGACACGGAAAGGTCAACAATGTATGTTGGTCCGACACATATATTATGCAATCTTACTCGTAGAATTGTTTATTCTACTCGCTGCGGTGACATGTAATAAAATGATTTATAGCTTTATTACTTCTTATCGGATATAAAACCGGGTCGTAAGGTTAGGTATTAATGGTTTTAATAGTATTAACTTTTAATTCCAGAAGTCCGTAATATATGATATGTACCTACTGACAACTGCAAAGATTATTTAAACAAAATTTCTTTGTTTTTGTTGGTAAATAAGGGTATTTGGAAACATTTTAATATAATAATTGTACAAGTGGTTATTTTTAATTATGTACATATTTTAAATATTTAGGTAAGATAATGCATCGAAGTTCAATATTTATTATATACCATTAACTGCATGTTCAATGTCCTTTAAATTAGAAAATCTAATCAGTGGGCGTATAAAGATAAAATAAAAGAATTAAAGAAACAATTTCGCTTTAACTAATTCATAAGATTGACTAACTATACGGGTTACAATATAGGAACTCTAATTACTTTTCGTGGTATAAAGGCCCCTTGCCTTTTTTTTGTGGAAAACCCGCTAACCAGGTATTCAAACTTCCAGCGGAAAACTGGATTAGGTGGTGTTTGCATCCACTATATGCTTGCATTGGTTTGGCCTTCTTAGTTAGATCCTACTCTAGGAAATTTGTTCGAAGTTTGAACACATACAGTTTTTATACCTGTGTTAGTGTTAGGGCCCCCACGATCGGGTCCATCGCCAGGCCTCTGATAGTACTGGCAATTCCAATTAACACTAATTACTGGCATTTTATTACTGCTTTCTGCTACACCCAGTCCACAAGGATAGGGTAAAAACCCTCTTGGCTCTACCAACTTGTACTGACCTTAATCGGACTATTCATAACACTGTGAATGCAATTGCGGTCACGTTATATCACGTTATCTCTCAGTAATTAATCACTATCGCACGACATTTAATAGCCGCTTATCTTTTGCTTTAGAGATAAGCAAAAGAGACCATATAGAAACCAAAGCGGAAATGGCGCTTCACTTATGTTTCACACAACAAAATAATGCACATCAATTACTTGTTACGATATCAACTGTGCAGTGATTATGCGCAAACGCCAAGTGCGTGGTGGGGAAGCTCAAAGCAACGAATATTCGCGGGGAAAATGTGAATCACCATTTTTGTAATATTTTTTATTTTTATTTATTATTTTTTGCAGAGGTCAACTGCCAGTGCTTGCTCTTAGCCCTTAAGGTCATGCTAAAGGAGAATGCTAATATTAACAAGTGCACAAAGGGTCCTAATAATAATAAGCGAACCGACAGTGAACGACCTGAAACCTCTTTGGAAAACCAATCGATTACATTTTACAAATGAATATAAAAATTTGGTATCCGTTTTAGTTCGACCCTGTGGCCCATTTTATGAAAGCTTGTAACTTGTATACATGCCAGAATTTCCTTCTAATTAAGAGTTATAAAGGTCTTGAGCTTGTCATAAGTATTCATGCGTAACCTTGGTGCCACCCTGGGAGTTATGGGACACATTAGTTATTTACTAGTTAACGCCTGTCAAAAAGTATAAATACATTGACACGTTAAAATTAACATTTTCCACGCCATGTGTTGTCTGCGCTTGCATTTTTCCAACTACCCTTTTTCGCATATAAAATACAAGCTTTCATAAAGTAGTAGCAGTACAACAAAAGAAAAATGCTCGAGAAAAGTAATAAGTACACCCAGATTCAAAATTTCATGGACACTTTATCAATCAATTTATTCATAATGTGTCCATGCAATTTTAAAATTATTTGCACAAAGGATAACTTGTCCCTCTAAGTATCCTTGCTAGGCTACTATATGAGTGCGATGCACTAAGATTGAAAACATATAGGTAACTAGCCTTTTACCGCGGCTTCGCCCGCGTACTATAAGTACTCAAAAAGGATACGATACCCATGTTGATTTTCAAACTTTGTGACCATATTTGCCCCTTTTAGGGGTTGAATTTTCAAAAAACCTGAAACACATGTTTACTCATTTATCGTTAGGAATACTCCTGTGAAGTTTCGAATAATCTTCATAAAATAATCTAACAAATCTTGATTCGCCATACGAACTTTGGACCCCCATTTTACCCCCTTAGGGGGTGAATTTTGATAAATCCATTCTTAGTGCACCCCTAGACCTTATAAGGAACCTACGTGCCAAATTTGGAATCTCTAGAACCAGCGGTTTGGGCTGTGCGGTGATATATGTCAGTCAGTCAGTCAGTTCCTTCTTTTATATATTTAGATTAAAATGGTCCCAATCAAGTCCACATAATTCCAATTCAATCTTATTATCAGTATTTCAGTACGCCTCTTTAACCACATGCATGTAACATTTTTCGAACGAGCGAGCATAGTGAAGTGAGTTATTACAATTTCAACTGTCAGCTGGCTACCGGCACATCCCTGCATTTTAAAGTTTTTTATTTATTTTTGATAGTTCGTGCCGCAATAACTTTAGGACAGCTATTCAAAATTAAACAAAATTTAGTAAAAGCGTAGTTGAGGTAAATACATTTTATTAATTCATATATGAGCACAATAGATCTCGGGGTTGTGGAGCTAGAAATCCCAAAAGCGATTATCATAGGGGCTTGTTATACTGGTCAACTAGTTTGCAAGAACGTATGATCACAGCATTTTTTTTTAATAGTGACTTCTCAGTTCGAGGCGAACTACTAGTATCAGAGAATTTTCATCCTCGTAACCTTGGACGAAAAAAATTAAAGGACGGAGCATGGCTGTACAACAAACTGTGACGCAAGATGGCGGATAGTTTGAATGTGTGTGTCCAGACGAGTGTTGCCATGTAATACAAATTTTCCCGATTAAGAATACAGTATTTATGAATTTAAAAAAAATAGATTATTAATATATATGTTCAAATAGAATTAATAAGCACCTGTTTTAATAAATTTGATGAAATATATTTCTGAAGAGGCGGATAAAAGAAAAAATAATGATGTAAATAATCTAAACTTATAAATTAATAAAAGGACACGACTTGAGTGTGTCCGGCCTCCCTTCTCGACCCAATATTATTATTTTAAGCATTTATTATACCTTTTTAATATGGCCAAGGTGAACCCAACTAAAAGCGTATTATCTTACCTTATCTCAAACCGTTTCACACTAGATAACCAAAATTCAGTCAGGTTGACCTTCGTCGTCAGCCTTGTTGGCAACCATCTAGCAGACGCTAAAGCGTTATGAGCTTGTGTTGTGAGTCTTGGCCGCTAATTTTACATGGCTTGCTTTTGGTAAGATTAGGCGCAACACACACTTAGCGGGATTCAGTTCAGCCAGGTCTATGGGTTCTGGCTTTATTTATATATACTGATAATTTTCCATCATGCAAAACCTACTTACGACAGCCTTCTAGCCACAGTCGTGGACAGTGGGCTTTCTGGCATAATTATAAGATGTTATTAATTTAGTAGAAATAAAATGTACTAATATAATATGGAAACTTTCGAAATAAATGATCATTAAATTGAATTGAATTTATATTTATATCAGGCACGTGGGGTACAAGGGCAAGTTATAGGCAACATACAAATATTATTTGTATGTTGTCTATAACACTGTCATTCTTAAACTACAAAACCGATTTCGATAAGAAGGTGGCATTAGTCGCTTGACACAATTGATCTGAATTCATCAATTCATAGACAATTGTCTATGGTTGCGGAAATTTGTCTATGGCCTCCATAAAAAAAATCAGTTACAATCTTACAATAGACAAATTTCCGCAACCATAGACAATCGCCTCTGAATATGAATGATGACTATCGCGTACGAATTTCCGCTAGAGGGAGACGGAGGTCTCCGAACCGTTAAATTCCATAGTAATTCAATGGAATTCACAAAATTATTTTTAATTTGAACAAGGTTGTGAAAATTTGTAAGACCTGATATTAATTATGGCAAATATGAGTCACGAATCATTGAATGTGAATCCTTTAAAAGCGTAGCTCAGAAAATTCTCCTTTTTTTCGAAAAATATGGAACTACGCAATGCTGCGGCGTGGTAAATTTTATTACAGTAAAGTTCAGTGTATTAGATACTATTTAAACGTATATTTTGTTTTCACGAACGCGATAGATAAAAAATACAGCTGTATATAAGGACCGCATCAAAATTGGTTCAGCCAAACGCGAGATAATCGTGAACAAACATATATACACACACATAAACTGAGAACCTCCTTTTTTTGAAGTCGGTTAAAAATGCTCCTAGATCGATCAACACAACTGGTTTGACAGCTAACCTCTCATTCTAACTATAGTTCAATCTCGTTCTAATCGCTTGACCAGTCGCTTACTAAAGCGACTAGTCAACCGATCAGAGTGAGAGGGAGCGATAGTTAGAATGAGATAAAAGTTGGACAGATCACTCATTGTGGCATAATTTTGCGCATTCAACCTACGACTTGATAATATATGAGCTTTATGTTTTACGCAATTTTTGTAATTATTTTAAGAAATATATAATTTAGTTTATTAACAAATTTTATTCAAAAAATACTAAGGAATATAATTTGCTTTCAAAAACTTATAATTTATGAACTATTAGGTAATATGTTAATATTAGTTGAAAACGTGCGTGAAATAAAACATCAAGCTGTGTTTGGTTCATATCGTGTTGACAACATATCGCGGCGATTATAGACCCCTTTACATTCGGGAAGTTTCCCTATTCAACCACCTGGCAACACCGTTACCATGAAGTTAATAGTTTATGAAATTACTGATATTTAATGTGATTACGCAATTAATTGTTTACTTAACGGTGAAAAGTTATCCCATCCGTTTTTTTCTTCCGACCGGTGGCATTTCTGCAGCATTTGACAACGCACGACGGCATATTTTAATTATTTTTTAACTGCTCTTGACTGCATAGACGTTTGGACACGAGTGACGGGGGAGCGGCTCATTATTGCTGTGCGTATGTGTGTGTAGTGCGTAACGACGAGGACACTGGCTCTTTATGGAATCACAAAATTTTGTTAGCCGCACTCTATCTGGGACTTATATAATCTATGCTCGTAACTAAATACTTTATATTTGAGTTGGTACCGTACCGTAGCAACGTAACAAAAGTCAAGTATGAGTTAGCAGTTGACGTCAAACAATTAATCACATTTTATTATCATCTTAAAGTTAAAAGTGTGACAAACGACTGTTAAATTATGTCAATAAAGCACATCTACGAATACACAAACTTCACAAGTCGTTATTGATTATTGACATAGATCGCGATTGTTTTATTGTGCACACTTAACAAGTTGTTAATTTCATTAGGTGTCATCATGGTGTCATATGAATTGTTCTTCTGTTTATATAATTAAATACTTATGGTAATTAGAAAACGTACATCCTACTTGAATAACTGTAATTTCTTAATTTTATTTAGGTGTAGCTTCTATTTTTTAGGATAATTCTGAACATTTTTTTCCTTGCGTTGTTGTATTGAATTGGTATTATTTTTATTTGACATTATTTAGGTGTAGCTTCTATTTTTTAGGATAATTTGAACATTTTTTTTCCTTTCGTTATTGTATTGAATTGGTATTATTTTTAATTGACATTTTTGTAACTATTTCTCTATAATATAAATAGATAAGGCAAGCAACACACTACGAGTATGATTCGCAACACGGTTTCGCGCAAAAACCGAGCTATGAAGAATATTTCCTGACCAAAGAAAGAGTGATCAGCGAACATATAGTTCTTTATTCTTACCATTAATATGTCTATCAGAAAGGTTGTCCTCCTCATCCCACAAAGGTCGGTCACACCGACGAGGCCGGCGCTCAATATTGCCATAGTACTGAAACTCCATCACAATACAACACGCGATATTCAAACTATATACGGAAAGTTTAACGCACAAAAAACGGTAACGTAATATATTTAGTCACAAACACATCACGACTCTGTTATAGTTTACGTGATACTGACACTTCTCGGCGTCTCAACCGAGATAAGGGTAACGATGCTAAATAACTACATTTTATAAACGTTTATTTATTCATACTGATAGTGATAGTCCAGCCTCAAGCCACTCAGGCTTTCCTTTACGAAATTGCCTTCTGTCTAGCGCCTCCAGGCTTGTTATTTGCCAAACAAGAATAAGACTACCTACACCGGTGGCAAACAAGAACTCTGTAGAGAAATGGAGCCCGGCTACTTGTTTGGGTTTGCAGAGATAACATTTCGCAACTGGGCCGATGACATGAAGATGCGCTTGACGATTCAGTGTGTGTAAACGCTTTCTGAGATTCGATTCAGTTTGGCGGCAATTCGGTATTCCTTGTTTAAATGAAAGTTATATTCAGAGGCTTTGCCCGTCCCAAAAAAAATTTTTGGCCCCTTATTTGGCCCCAGCCAGATACCTGCTTTACTTTTAATTTCCTTTTGTCGGTTATTTATTATGGTTAGTATTTATACAACATTATGCTATAAAAAAAAGCTGACCCACAAAAACGATTTTTTTGTTTAAAAATTATTTTCGATGGACTCTTTTTGCTATAAACTTTGTGCAATTTTGAGTTATCTAATTTCATAGTTTTATCTTTAAAAAGTCTGTCCCACTATAATCATTGTTGCGTTAATAATTTGCCATCTATTTAATTTTTTTTTTTTCATCCTAAAATGACTATATCACACGTCGTTCACTAAGCATCCTCTACTGTCCATCTTGTTATCCGTCCCTTAAAGCAATAATTTTAAACTTTTGTGCAGGTACCTACTCAATATTCAACTCATCGAGGGTAAAGCGACTTTTTTAAACGTAAACACGCCTTTCGGTTGTGTCTGATCAACTACTTTTGAATGCACATGTGTGTAAGCTTTTACGTATTATCAATCATATTTTGACTAAATAAACTCTCATGAAATCCCCTAGTGTGCAAAGTTGGAACTAAAGCGTAATACCAAAGTTAAAAGCATAAGTTAAAAGACTATTAAGTAATTTTTCTACTCCGGTACTTTTATCTGTCAACTATATGGTCCCGCAAACGAATATAAAAGCAGGTCTTATGCAATTTCAACAAAGTCTATCTAGTCTATTCTTCATAAAGATCCTAGGGTTATTATGTGATATAATGCAACTGCTAACAGAGGTGCCCTGTGAACCCAACAATTTTTTTTTCTACTCCCGTTTATCTATCATTTATACATTCGTCATCATCTATATCGTCGAAGAAACACATAGATAATATACTCGAAGAAAAGTCTATCTAGTCTATTCCCCAAAAAAACAACTCTTAAATAAAACCGCCAAAAAGAATCGCGTGCAATCAGGACTTTAGAAGAAAATACATCACTGCCAACCTAAGAAACCTAAATAAACGTAGCGTTTTTAGAAAAAAAAAACTTTAAAAAAGAAAAAATGAAAAGAACCACAGACATACTTTGTAGTTTTTACGTTTGCCATTCGTTTCGTTTGTGATGGCAAACTGCAAACTTTGAAAATAATATATTTTTACTAATCTCTGTCGCTCTTTGATAATTGATTTAATAACGACGGTGTGTGTTTGTGTTAGTATTCTTGAAATACAGTGTTTTAAAAGGTGAAACTTAAATTATTGTTGATTATGTTGACAAAATAACTGCAATATCCATGAAGTGTTCAATTTCGCATTTTTTGTAAAACTATGTGTAGTCGTAGAAAAAGTGTTGTATGCAACGTCGTATAAGTAGGTCAAAAAATGTTCGTGGCGTTTTTCTTAACAATTTTCGCCTCCGGCTGCGCCAACGGCTCAAATTGTTACCCACGCCACTCACCTTTTTTGTCCCCTCTTATACAACTGCTGCATTTTAATTTAATTTAATTTAATATAAAAGTGTTACGTGTATAATTATCTTGATTTAATTATTACAATTTGAATAAATAAAATATTGTAATTGACTCGGAATCGGTTGCCTGTTTCCGTTTCGCTCCTTCTGCTGGAAACAAAAAAGGAGGGGCGAAGCTAGCAGGTAACCGACGCCAAGCGAAAGGGCATTCTGTTCTTGGATGTGGAATTGTGAACAACTTGTGATCATTGTGGTGAAAAAGTGATTTGAAATACCAATATATTCCAGTTGTAGAAGACATCCTAGTTTGATTTATTACCGTTGGTGTATCCTGGCTTTGGTTTAATATGTGTATAATGTGTATGTAGAATACTACAGTATCTAATCTACAAACGGACAGTCACTTAGCACGTTACGGGCGTATTTACAGCAGTATGTTAATGGACTAGTTTGTCAGATACTTGTTTATTTTGCCAATATTATTCTTTGAAAGGAAAGCCACGTAAGCAAATTTAATAAAATTATTTTTAAAATACACGACACTACGTATTTTTGCAATACCTACGGGTTACCTAACTTTCAATAGGAATCTCTTGATTTACCATTACAAAGTAACTTCCTAAACTGAACGAACAGTGGTATATTGAAAAAATTATCGGCCCGATCAGGACGACTCAACGACCTTCCGTCACTCCAGGGAGGTTGCTATTCACAAGTGAGCTATCGAAACGCTACTTGAATTGATGAAGTATTGAATCAGTTCCATTTAATTTAATTTAAGAAATATTTATAGCAACATCTACCAAGAAAGCTATTGAATGTTGGTTTACCTATATCATGTGGCTAGATAGCGACAAATTAATCTTCACTTGCCCCACAGACGTTAGGAACGCAAAAGTTTGTGTATCTATATGTTTTATTTGCATAATATTTGCCCGTTATTTAACATTTATTTAAAAGAGGTAGTATATACACATGCATATGGTTATTTTTTGGGAACACACGGAAACACATTAGAAATAGTAGGTAGGTAAGTAATAAAAAACCTGTAGACGAAGAAGGTCTCTTAATAGACGTAACAGTCAAAGGACTTAGCAGCAGAAGTTAGCTAAGCGGGTGAAGTGTTCAAAATGACCTTCACACGCTCTATTCTCTCGGAAATATTATCCAAGATTATTTCGAACACCTCACCCGCTTAGATACTTCTGCTTCTGCTGACTGTACTTATAATACATATGTGTGTAAATATATTTTTTCAAAAATGTCCGGCAAGGTTGACTTTTACGGTTAAAAACTAGGCGGCGAAGAGCCTAGGATATGGTCTAATAAAAATTAAAAAATTACAGAAACTGCAGGCTCGATTTCGCGACATAAATGTTGCATACCTACAAATTCCATTTATGTCGATGTACAAACTTTTGAAAAAGTTCAACAGCCCTACAAAAATAAAGGCTTAGGTCATAAACAGCCGAAACACAACATGGGTATCTATTATTTACAATGTGGATACCGCGACTTTTTAGTTATCTCAAATAGCTTGTGGTAGTTTCAGAAGTAAAATACACTTCCAACTTTTTAATTAAAAAGCTATAAAGGCGGCAAAACCTCAGGAAAAACTCCTGTTATCCTAAATGTTATCCGGATTTATCTGAATATAATGATGTTATAAATAAGACATTGGCTGAAACAATTAAATGGTTAAATATCAATAATCTAAAAGTAAATCTAAGTAAGACTAATTATATTCAATTTTACACTGACCGAGGTAACTCACAAAATCTAAATATTAATTTTGATAACGATCCTATTGAAGAAGTCCTTGATACTAAGTTTCTAGGTATAATTATCGATTGTAACTGTAACTGGCAGAAGCAGGTGGATAGTGTTTGCTCAAGAGTGAATAGCTTCACTCATGCAATAAGACGAATATCAAGAACTGTATCCGTACAAGCGGCTTTAGTTGCATATCATGGCTATGTGAACTCAACTCTCCGCTATGGTGTAGTTTTATGGGGAAATAGTACAAGTAGAGAACAAATATTTATTGCACAAAGAGACTGCATTCGAACAATTTTCGGAATGGACTATAATGATTCATGTCGTCAAATTTTCTTAGACAATAGTATTCTGACCTTTCCTTGTGTGTATATTTTGGAAGCCTTGGTATTCGCTCATAAATATAAAACCCAGTTTTTAGGAGTGCAGCAGCTACGAACTCGTAAAGTCCGCGAACAATACAGACACAAACTCTATAAGCCTGGAGTCAACCTTGCACTTTCCTCCAAAAATGCATATTGTATGTGCATAAAAATGTATAATAAGTTACCCAATTCGTTTAAGGACCATAATTTAAGGCTATTCAAGCACTCAGTAAAAAGATGGCTTAGTGACAAATGCTATTATAGCGTAAATGAATATTTGAATGACCCGTTGTAACTTGTAATTTGTGATATTATATCTTAATCCAATGTTTTTTTTTATACAACTTTGTGACATATTTAAATACTTAATCCAATGATTTATTTTATTAGACATGACTTTTATATGTACTTACTTGCTAAGCCTTTGTATAATTTATTTCCTTGTACCAGCTCTGTATTTTAGATTGATTCATTATAATTTTAGAATAAGGTGCAATCGTATGTACGCCTGAAAAGGTAGAGTTTGGAGATACCAATAAAAATAGCATTTATAACTGCAAATGTAACCCAATCTCCACATACATGAATAAATCATTTCATTATCCTGAGGTGCAATTTCTATGTCAATATTGAGTGTTGTCAACCAAAGTCGTAGGATTTGGCTGTTATGCATCATTTTTGAAAAAAAAAAAAAACTAAATTGGACTCGGCGCGAGGGCCATTGCTGGCTTCGTATTAAATTAAACGGACTTCTAAAGTCGTCCTTTTAAACATACTACTCAGCCAGCAATGTGCTACTTCGCCTCCTCGACGATAATGTACTATTCCAACTCATCTAAAACCACACAGTTTTCACATACACTTGGTTGGTACATAACTTGTACGTACTACACTTGTTCTTATGAGATACAATTCGGAAATCATGAAAAGAACGGGGTTTAAAATTCCCTCTTGTCCCTTTAGCCGTCAACACAGTGAATCCTCCTTTATATTAAAGGGTTGGCAGCGCGCATGTGACACCTCTGAAATTGGTGGCGTCCATATTCTATGGTAGCTGCTTACCATTACGGAGGCCGTACTCCTTTCCCATATATAAAAAGTCGTTAAATCGTGGTATATAAAAACCGGCCAAGAGCGTGTCGGGCCACGCTCAGTGTAGGGTTCCGTAGTTTTCCGTCCGTCACAGTAAGCGTCCCCACTTAAGAGTTAATAACACCGCCATGTAGGATATGATATGAGAGTTCCACGTACAGCGACATCTATCGGCAAATTAAGTAAACTATTGCGCGCGAGCTTAAAGTATGGAAGATGATTTTTATGGAATAATTCTTTATTGCGTGAACCGATTTTCACCGTTTTTACTTTATTTGAAAGCACGTCATTTCATTGTAATTTTGTAGAAATTACAGGTACAATAAACACCTGCTTATACGGTTAAATTACAAACTTAGTTCAGAAATTATTTTGTAATTTTTTTTCAAAAACTATTCATCCTATCAAGTTCAAAATAATTTTCCTAGAAAGTTTTTATAAAGTTCTACTTTTGAGATTTTTTTCATATTTTTAAAACTTATGGTTCAAAAGTTAGAGGGGGGGGGGGGGCGCATATTTTTTTACTTCTGGAGCGATTATTTCCGAAAATATTTACATTATCGAAAAATGATTTTAGCAAACCCCTATTTATTTTTAAATACCTATCCAACAATATATCACACGTTAGGGTTGAAATGAAAAAAAAAATCACTCCCCACTTTACGTATAGGGGAGGTACCCTAATAAATAAAAAAAAATCACTTTTTATTTTACCACTTTGTCGGCGTGATTGATATACATATTAGTACCAAATTTCAGCTTTCTAGTGCTAACGGTCACTGAGATTATCCGCGGACGGACGGACGGACGGACGGGCAGACATGGCGAAACTATAAGGGTTCCTAGTTGACTACGGAACCCTAAAAAGTTAATAATCGGTTCTAAACGGATTAAGTCACAGGTATAAGTAAATACTAGCGTTTAATATTTATCGATTAATAATTACGTAATCAAGTGAATCCCCTTAGACCGAATAGGTAAGCAATAAACATCAACCACTTAAATCGCCACCTTGGTATACATTAAAGCACTATTATATAATCTGTGATTAAAGCATGTCGTCACCCACTCCACTCCTATGATCTATTCAGCCATAAATAAGAACACTTGTATACGATACTGACAAATAGATATAACTTATGTAATCTTCATCCTTAACATACATAACATCGGCATACTGTCTTTTGTTCATGTGAGTGATTTCTGACACGAGTAGACAAGACGATACAAGAGAATCACGATCTCATTGAAGAATCTGTCGCGGTGAATCTTTTATACAGAAATTCCGTAACCACTACTGTATATCTAAATATACCTGTTTGAATAGAAGCAAAATAAAAATAGAGTAGATTATTGGCTAACAAAGGCCCTCCTTTTGTGCAGAAAATAATAAAAACCTATTGAGTAGAATCGACATATTTAATTGGAATTTTCTCGGAATCAAGTATATGCACCAAACCATTATATTAACGATATTACTTGGAATATAAATAAATAAATAAAAAAGCCTTTTATTTCTTGCCCATTGGTGCAATGTCGACAAATAAAAATTGGTTTAAAGTTACATAAAAAATAGTTACTTACTGTAATGTCATGTTTCTTAAATTGTCTGTCATTATCATCATTAAATTCATGAATTAATTCTATAACTTGACTATAATTGATATTTACCATTATTTGTTTTATTTGGAATATAGTCGAGAGGAATTTCAATAAAATGTGGTAATTTTAATTACTTAAGGATTTATCTTGATGGGGAAATCTGCTAGTCACATTTCTAGGGAAGGAAAGATTTTTATGTATTAGTCGTATAAGTGAGTCAGCGGAAACAACATAATTAATAACTGCAAGAACAACCTGGCACGCTGACTCTTAATTTACAGAAATACTAAGGTGAATGTCAAGGTTAGTTCAGGACGAAACGCTGTTCCGAAATATGTGATTACCTAATGTTATTACAATTAAAACTGTTATACCTATATTAGAAGTGAAAAGAAGAGTCTAGAATGTGATCCGTTTCGAACGTGTCAGTTGTTTGTAGATTACAACTGGATATATTTCTCTCATTCTTAAAATAAAACCGATATTGAGGTTTCCTTTCTTAATATCCCTCCGACTCCGACTTCAACTATTAACTATAGGTACCTACAGTACTTCTTTGAGGTACAATGCGGTGCCCCGTACAGTAAAATTTATGTTCAACCTTAAAAAGCATTACATATACTACACGAGTATTTATCAGTTATATTACCTGCCAAGAGACTCCACCCTACTCCATTGTTCATTGACCTCAGCTGTCTCCAATGTGATATGTTCATAATCTTGAAATTAAGCATGGACACGAGAATAAAATTTTCCATCATGTTTGATTTTTATGGTTCCATACAACAAAAGGTGAAACGGAACCCTTATAAAATCACTTATCTGTCTGTCTGTCACATCGAATTTGCTCTGAAACGAGTCTACTCTGGATGAAGCCTACGATTAAGCGTAAGTCGGACTTAAACAAAAAACAACCCTTAAGTTAGGGCCAGACGGCAGATAGGCGCAGATTCTACCACGTGACCTAGGTTGAAGTGAATTTTTGAAGCGAGCGTCTACATGGCTGACAACCAACCAACTGCTTCTGCCAACGGTTGGTCATGTAGAATTTGGCATCAACCACGGGCTAGATGGTTTAAAATGTTTTCTGCCAAGGGCTCGTGGCAGAGGGCTGTGGTTGTATGCCGTCTGGCCATAACTTTAGGGTACGAGCCTGACTTGCACTGGGCCGGTATTGAAATGGCGATCACCCTTCCACGACCTTCCCTTGTTTGTCTAAGATGGTTCGTTCAACCAACAAGTGAAGCTGCGAGGCAAAATAATTAATTTGTACACGATAAGGCGTGTATGCAAAACATACACATACTTATCACTTGTTGACTATCTCTTAGGAAAATAACATGTGACAGAAGCACTGTAAATTGCCAACGCCGTCAAACAACAAGGTATCTTGAGAATTTGAATGTAATTTAGGCACATATATGATAAAGCAGAACTTTTTACTGTCATTCTGATCATTTACTCTCGCGGTATATGCATAGTAATGTTAACATGCGATTATTTATTGAGTACATAATTAATGGAAAGTAAGGCTTTCTCTTAGAGAACCAGAAACCTGATTTTTTAAATCCATTTCAAGACTATTTGCATGCGAGACGATTAACTTGTTTTATGGCCGTAAAGATAAAATTTAATCAATGCAAAACAACAACCCAATGTATTCACTTTTATTTGATTACGCGAATGTATCACAAACACTTCGTATGCTCTAATCATTTATCCCTTAAAGGGATAAGTTCGCCTTTGTACGCATATGTTGTGTTACATGTCTTTCGTTGCGTTTTCTTGTACTATGGGGTTCAAAATTGCATGGCCATTTTATGAATGAATTCATTGATAAATTGACCATGCAAGTTTGAACCTGATGGTACAATAAAGTGTTTTACTACTACTACTACTACTATTTACTACTACAAATGTGAAGACTATAAAGGAAGACATGAAGATGAGAAGGTATTAAACAAAGACTGCGAGTAACTTTACTCTATTTAAATTAAATAAAGGTAATAGCTGAGGAAAAAAGCTAATAGAATAAAGAGGACCCAGTGTGTTGACGATGAGGGACCCTCTAGTTCCTTTAGCCGTCAACAGAGTGAATCATCCTTTTTGTAAAGGGTCGGCAACGCGCATGTTACAACTCTGGAGTTGGAAGCGTCCGTAGACTACGGTAGCTGCATCAGGCGGGCCGTATGCTTGTTTGCCACCGTCGTGGTATTAAAAAAACTCTTATTAGGTACCTTGGCAATCTAGTTTAATAAAACAAGTGACTGTCTAGCATGAGAAAGAGGAAATAAAGAAGGAACAATGTATTAAGAGTCCGGTAATATTTTTTTTTTCAATTTTGCTCAACTTGTAGATACTATTTTGCAGTAACTAAAAAAACTACTATTAGTTTGTACACATATTTTGAAAGATCGCATCTTTTTAAATTGCATAAGTGGAACACTTTTTTTATATTTTATGTTTCATTTATAAATAATTCACTGTAATCTAACAGCTGTTTCACGAGTTTTGCTTGGAAAGGTAAAAAAATTAAGATTTTTTTATTGATTAAAATTAAGTTAAACAAGTAGTCGTCTGAGGAATAAGTGGCACAGTTTTTTCATTTTCATATAATTTTTTTAAGCAAGAGTGTGTTTAGCTAGAGCAATTTTATGAAAAATTGCCGAACTTTTTGTGATATTTTTGGGAATCTATTAAAGTATTTCACAAAAATAAACTTAAAATATAGAAATAACCGGAACCGGAACCGAAGGCGCAGCGTGGGTAGACCCCCCGCAAGGTGGACTGATGACCTGGTGAAGGTCGCGGGAGTCCGCTGGATGCGGGTGGCGCAGGACCGGTCATTGTGGCACTCTTTGGGGGAGGCCTATGTCCAGCAGTGGACGTCTTTTGGCAGATATGATGATGATGATGATGATAGAAATAAACTTAACTTTATGATTTAATTATATACCTAATACAAAACATTAAAAATGATACGAAAAAATCAAGCGGCAAGATTGCACGAATCAACGTCCTCGTTAAACAAGATCTGTAAGAATATATTTTTGGGATATTCAATATTAATATATACCTACCAAAAGTATTTTTTTGCAATAACAAGACTTCGATGTATCTTGTTTATTAAATGCAATTCATGTGCGTAATTTCATTATTAGCAATTTTCGTTTTCAAATCGTCACCGGACTCTTAAACTTAGAAAGAGAAAGGCTCTGACGGGCTGACGCCCTTTAAACGTCCGTTAAATGCGCACACGATCATCGGTCGGCTTGACTAGTAAGGCGGGGCAGTCATATGACTACAATATTATGCTCTTATAAAGCCAATTACAATCATTATCACTCGCTAAGGGCGACCGGTCCCAGAAACCTCAATCGTATCAACTCCGTGAACAGTTTAAATTAGTTTCTAACCTTGTTCTGTTTTAATTTATTAGACAAGTCTGACATAGATTTGTTAAAATCTAGGTTCAGGATGTTTTTTTTTAACACAATTCATTGCAGCCAGTTGTTATTTCGAGTTGCCTGTTATAAAGATCGCATTAATATTAATAGAGATCGACTTTAATGAGAAGCGTTTTGCGCGGACGGAAGTCAATGAAGATCAAAAAAAGTAATTCAGTGACATTTAGATTGTACCATCAGGTTCAAAATTGCATGGTCAATTTATCAATGAATTCATTCATAAATTGGCCATGCAATTCTGAACCCGATAGTACATACACACGAATTATTACCAGCATTGGCTATGCTACGAAACAGTAATTAAAGTAATTACTTATTCGCCTTTGAATATTAAAAAGTCAAGCTCCAATTTTAAAACAAAGGAAAATTGAAATAAATGAATACCCACATTTTCACCCAGGTACATCACTGTCACAATCTCCTTGGTCGACATTTACTACCGACAATTTAATGTTTAAACAGTGACTACAATAAACGATTAAAAGGCTACTCACGCTGGGACTCCTAATCCATCCGTACATATTAACATTAATTTATTTGAAAAGCTTTCAGGCACTGGAAGGCACTAAACGTCAACTACAACCGGTATTTATACTTTTATAGAGGAGGCGTGATCGCATGCACGTATACCGAAACACTGAGGCAGGAGGGCTAATCAAGCGCTGACTTACATAACGCTAAAGCCTTCGTCAAACACCCCACGACGACTGATTAATTTTCGCGAGTTGCGACGCGACGCTAAATAGGTAATATAAATATGCCGAATTTGTTAGCTTTAGTTTGCGATCTCAAATCCGTGTTTAGAGCTGAACTGTCGTTATGTATGTTCTGTTTAGAGTGAGACCAAAGTGTGCTTCGTCATATTTATTCTGCTGAATAATACCTGCAATAATTTCCTCATACAAAAATTCACAGAATATATACAATACACAAATAAACCAACTACTACGGTCCCAAAAGTTAGGTAATACCCACGGAATGTTAATTGTTGCCATTATTGTAATATCAAGGTTTTTGGACAAAAATATAACATATATCTACAATGCATAACAGTAATATGGCGTACACATGATTTATGAACCTTAATTTTCTCAACACTGTTTAGCAAATTAAGTAGGTATAAGTAATCAGAAAGACATTTTTAACCGGAAGAGGTTTATTATTAACCTACGCATCTCGGCCCTTTTGTGAATGATAAAGGTGAAACTAAAAACGCAATTAAACAATTCGTTGAAGTAATAAAATACAACGCCAAGCACATTGTTATAGAGAATTATGATTGCTCAACTATAGGAGTTATCTCATCACGTCACAATGTACGCATTAGATACTCGTATCACCATTTCATTAGCACCTGTATACTTACCAGGTATATTATAATAAATCTATACCTACAAGCTATTGCAAGTATTTACCTGTATAATGTGGAAATCGATTACGAGTAAATATTTAAATGAAAGACAAGTTTCAGTGTTCTGTAAACGTTAAATAAAGAGGATTTTTTAAGGTAATATTTCATATTTGTGACGTTTTCAAGTCAAAGGATTTAGTAATAAACTCTATTAACAACCGACAATGATGTACCTATATATGCCGTTGACTTGAAAACGTCACATTTAGAAATTAATTACCTATAGGTAAACAGCAATAATCTGCAATAGGTACGAGAGAAAGCTATCGTTACTGAGAGTTTTGCATTAGGTAGAGAGGTGAATTAATATGTCCTAGGTACCTATCTGGTCCTATAGAACAGCTGTGAATTTAATTTTCACTAAAACTCTTTAAAATTCGATCAAATTAGATTTCCACACTGAATAAAATGGAAATGACAATGTATGTACGAGTACGAGCAGTATCATGTACCTTTGTACAGGTGTTGTCATTGATATCGCCAACGCCAATAAACCATTAAATTGCCTTAATGAAGCCACAACATGGGCTATGGGCTATATCGATTGCGACGCAGGTTTCATTGGCTAGACACCTTACAAATAAGTTAAAAACACGCGATTGTTTTTGGGCTATAAAATGACTTTATAGCATACTGTAGTAACTTATATTGTCTATAAGTTATTTACTACTATTGTTGCCATACATGTTATGACATTATTGCAGAATGCACATAGGTCTTAACTTTAACAAAGAATTATTATTTTTCTCTTCACCTTGTAGGTGAAGAGAAAAACCACTATTAGGAACCACGATTAGGAATACGCCTATATGAATTATCCAATTCTTTCCACATAGCTCGATATACTGTTTCTGTCCTCCGAACCGAATCTTAAATCTTTTTAATGAGAGTCCAGCTTGAGATTCAAACATGGCGGTTGTGTCTTGAGAATAGTTTTTCGTTTTTTGTTCATTTTCGTAGTTGAGTGTGTAATATTGATAGCTTATATGTATTGTGCGGTGATGTATCGAACAAGTGAACAGTTAATGAAGAATTAGCCTAAAAACGCGTGTAACCACTGTTTGGTTACCGGGTGGTGTTGGTGGTGGCCAGGGTTGGGCCTCCTCATGCTGTTTGTAGGGAGCAGCTATCACACTACAAAAAGCAAGGCCTCTACCGAACAACTGTGCCTATAATTTATTTCACTAAGGGCCTGTTTCACAATCTCCAGATAAACTTATCTGCCAGTTAAAATTATTGCTATCCTTTTCTCCAGTCATATAAAAGAAAAGGACAGCAAACATTTATCTGACAGATATGCTTTAACTGGAGATTGTGAAACAGGCGATAAATAAAATATTGATGAAAGACATTCTACCTAAAAATTGATTTATTTATAAGCGTCCAATTTCCCGCCTTTTAATATTTGACATTGGCTACAGGCAATACCGCCTAAAGAAAAAAAACTTTTTAATAACGTCCTCCCCACCTGGATGGAGATTTGTAATCCGGTGCTTTAGAAAGAGGCCTCCATGCTATTTGATGCTTTGAAAGAGGCCTCCATGCTATTTGATTGCTTGCTTGTTTCTACCTAGAACTACAAGTACGCGTTAGTTTTACAAAAAAATGGAGATTCTTTTTTTTTCTTCAATACTCCTTAATTTCTTTCTATAAGGCCGCGAAAAGTCCTAATTTATATTGAGCGATAAAATGAAGACTACCTATACTATATATATACTAAATGAATAGTGAAATACTACCAACGACCTTCATAAATACCTAGATACCTATCCTATGTGTGCGTATTGTGCGTAAAAACGTATAGTCTTATAGACGATGCGATGTAGGCATACTATTTAAAACGTAGCTACCTAAGTATAATGAATACCACGTGTTCTAATAGCTAAGCCTTGTTAAAACAATGCAATGATTCTTAGTATTTATTCAACGTTTTATCATTTGTCAGAGTCGGGAAAACAAAGGGGACTTAGCGGAATGGTTTCACGTCACTCTCTGTTTATATTCAATCCCTGGGCAAATATTATAAATGACACCATTTGCTATCTTTACTACTTAATCCATGTAGAACGTTTCGGAATAAAATAAAATAATTGTTAAAGTAGTGAACGGGGACTTACCTACCTTACTTTGATAGCACACTAGCAGACAGAAATAACAACTTTTATCACTTCTTCTAGTGTTATCCCCATAAAGTTCTAAACAGAACTTTATGGTTATCCCATACCTACAGGACAATGTTGTAATTGATTTTATCTACACCAATATCATAAATCCTCTATTCCGCGTTCGGAAACCGTATGTAATTACCACCATTATTGCAACCAGTAACGTAACATCTCTGACAGTGTGGTAAAAACGTATGTAAATTCATAACCCACGGTAACGTTACCAAGATCCGCGCTCTCCCCGACCGCCGGCACGCGCCCGCGCGACCGCCGACACAATCGAGTTGGTCATGGCGGTGCACAGTGGCCTGGCCTTAGGTCATAATAAAAAAAAATGCATGTGTCATTTTTAAATATCCAATGATCGTTTATTATTCACCTATAAATGTACTCCAATCGGGTATAAATAGATCTTGGATTATTAACTATTTTCATTCTCTTACGAACCTCGAAAGTGACCATATCACCCGTTTCTGCGCGCTGCCTTATCAGCGACTCATTAAGCGATCGGTCATTAGTAGTGAATTCCTGTGAAAGTTGGTATTTTAGTGATTATTAGTATTATGGATCTTCAAGAATCAGGTACGTTATTTTGTTTTACATATAGATTTTGTTCTGTACATGTAATATATAGTAATAATAACGGGTCTACGCCATGACTAACTTACATGCGAAACATTATAAGAATATTTTTTTAATGAAAGTTTTAGTTATGTTATTAATCTCGTTGAAGGATAAAATTACCTTCATTTGAAAGCTTGATCTTTGTAGATTAATAGACATACAACTTTGTTTGCCTTATTATGCCACTTTAGTATTTAGAATCCTGCTACGCCTAAGTGGGCCTACGCGTAGCGGTACTACGTAAATATTACGTTACAATATTAACCATTTATTTATATTTTTTTCAGATGATGTGTACGTCGGATCATTTACAAGGGGATTTTTGTATTTGAACTGTGGCTGTCTAAGAGTGGTTCAGATGTAGAAAGGCGTCGCCAAG